>OY019132.1:4032724-5376966 GCA_955652365.1 Eristalinus aeneus
ATCGAAATTCAGCATGAAAGGAGAGCGGGGACGACATGTGTGCCGATGGGCGAGAGCCCTGTGCCACAGCAAATCCCGAAAAAATCGCAAAGGGATGCCTCACGGCCATAAGGAAATCCCAAGGAATGACTTTCCGCTTGAGGAAGTCACCAAACCCTTCCAAACCGCCGCCTGAGGCACCATCCAAAGCAAATACATTTCAGTCAAATTTCTTAAGAAAGAAAAACAGACGCCGCGGAAGATTCGCTGAAGGATAACAGCAATTAACTGAGGTTTCGATGGTTCCCACACAAGACACAAAGTTGCGCGCTTCCGCGTTCTGCATCGCCAACCGTCGCTGAGGGCAGTGCGTAAATTGACGTGGATTTCTTTGGTCGGCGAATGTAATTACCCACGTTTTGCCGTTCGGCTGCTTCCCCCTGCTTTAATGAGAAAAGCAATTAAACGAAATTCACGAGAGGACCCTGGCAAAAGGATACGATGTCACACACTTTCGATGGAATCGCAGGAAGCCGTCGAGGAGCAGCGTCTGAGGTCTTTAACGCGACCAAAGTGATGGTTAATGGTTGGAACGAGCAATTTTTTCCTTGGAAGACAGGGCGAAGGAAGGATATTCGAAGTGTGATGGACGGGAGATTTGAAGCGAAATCCTAGCCAAGCGAGACTCCTAAGAGGCACTCAGAGATGGCGGGGTACTGCAGGAAATCTGTCTGAGGTTTGTCTGCTGTGGATAGTGGAACGTAAGACGTCTCGTCTACGTCGACGTTGAAAATGTCACAAAACTAGGACGCTCCGCTGTAAATCACTAAACAATACAATTGTAATGAGCTCAAACACCTCTCAATTCAGATCGTCCGTGCGTCTTTGAGCACAAAGGAAGCGGAAGGATACGACGTCGAACGCACACCCAAACAAAGTGCAATCAGACAATTGTGCAAAAAACACACGCAAGCGGAAGAAGAGGAATCCAGAGCAAAAAGGACCTCCACAGCCATCAGATGAGAATTTATGTGAAAAAAGGGCACTCGCACGCACACCGCACACAGGATGTCGTAATTTTCGAAATGAAATTGACAGGAAAACAATGCGCCCAAGCTGATCACTATGAGAATGTCCTTCATTAGTGCTCTTGTTTCCCCCACCACCAAGTCGACTAGCAGTCACTGTCGTCATCGTTTCTTGAAGATTATGCAAATCGAACATCGATTGACAATTTACTGGTTGTCCACAAGAATGCTTGTTTTGTCCTCAAGATCATAAGGATTCAATGCGTTAATTGGGTGATAGTTGCATTCAAATATCAGACTGGGTCCTTGTCAAGCAGGATTTCGAGACTCAGCGGTTAAATAGCCCGGAAGTAACGAGCGAAAATTTGAATTTCCACTTTCTCCTTGTCCTTTCTCCGGTTTTCACACCCTTTTCCCTCAGATTGCCCATATCCCTGTCGATATCCCAGGCGTGTTTTTTTCGTGTGTGACACTACACCGCAACAAATTCGGAATCGTTTCGCTTTCAAATTCAGTCGCTGATTTGGAGGATTTCCCTTAAAAACGAGGACATTGATAGGGTTTTGATTTATATCTCAATCGTCTCGACAAAGGACTTGTGCCGAATGGATTATGAAAGGGTTTTTTTGTTAAGTGCGATTTTATTGCGAAATTTTGCCGATTGTGCCGGCGGACGATTTGAATTGAGTCCTTTGTGGAATGGGGTTGGGCGGAGTGTGTTGTTGGTTTGTTAAGGACACAGAACTGATTTATGTCCTATTTGGTGATGATGGAGAGGATGTGTGGTAATAAATCCTGGAACCAAAAGAAGACATGCGACGAAGTGATCAAACAAAACTATTGGCGGTGGTCCAGGACAAAGGAGATGGGATTTTTACGATCGGGGAAAGTTGTTTTGTTTGCTTTGCTAAGATCATGTTAACAGTTGTAAGCGGAGTTGTCATATTTCAAAATTTGCATCAGTTTAACTGCAACAGGGTCGAAGAATCCTTTTTCGAACCATTGCATACTCGTATGACCATAAGTGGTACCATGTTCTTCTCTTTTCAATTAATGAAATGTTTGTGATCCAACGAATCATGGTTGAATCCTGCCAGAGTGGCTGAAAAGTTGCAAATTCCGATGAAACAATTGTGTCTATCTATGAGTTGATGCATGCTAGCTCTGCAATTAAGTTTAGTTAAGTTTCGAGATCCTAGGTTCCAGACTAGCGTTTGCCAATGTATAAGACCACATCCGATTTCTTTGTAGAACCTGGGACATCGTTTGTATTAATGACAGGCAGCGACTTTGTTTTCTTACGTCAGGTATTCATTTATGAATGTCCTCATTTTAGTTTGCTCGCAACTGGCAATCTTTTTTAGACAGGAATAAGAGTCTTCGTCTTTGTTTTCTGTTCCACGGGGTTGTCCTTTTTTCTATGACTTCGAATTTGAGTAGAAATCACGATAAGCATGAGTTCTATGGAAACTTTTACACAAAGAGTCGCTCTTTACAGAATATCTCCCTTGTCGTGGAATGAGGTTTAGTCCTGATATGTCAAAATTTTTGTTCAACAATAATGTTAGGAAGCAAAGTTAAAACAGAGTGTGTGTGCTTTTTAAGAGTTATACATCATTGAAATAGAATAGGATAAATATGATTTTTGAAATCAACAGGAAAATTACTTCATTTGAAGAATAGTCTATAGGACCAGGGACTAGCTTGCTCATCAACTACTCGTGCTTTGCGCGCTACTGTTCTCTCACGAGTAGAAGGGACCTACAGTTTTTTGTCGACTACGAACGGCGAAATTTGAGAAGCTTTCTTAGACAGTTATTACTTATCCTGAGTGTTGTCAGCAGCTCGAAAGAGGTGGTGCCGTGAAAAATTCGAAGTGTTCAGCCGGGAATCGAACCTAGACCCTTCGGCGTGTGAGCGTCGCACTCTGCCCACTACGCCACTGCGGCCACGAAGGATAGTTTACGGGCATTATAAATAAGTGCCGCTTTCACAAATTGCAGCTAAGGCTGACTCAGACTTAGTTTAATCTAGAGGTCAAACTTTTTCAACATTTGTGACTTTATATCAGCAAAACTGTTGCGAGTGCTCTCCTTTAAGTGGTCATTTCTTTTAGGCTTATTGGCGTAGACTAGCGACCTGATGTATCCCCACAGAAAATATTCCAGCGGCAGTCGACCGCACGATCTTGGGTTCTATAAAGTGAATGGACATACAGTCAATGCATGATGGCGGAAAGATTGTTTTTTTCTTCTTAACTACGCTCTGCTCCAGCGTTTGTTTCTTCTCTATGCACTGTACTGTGGATACGTATTATCACTTAGAATGTTGTAAAAACGTTCCATAGTTTATCGCAATAGTTGCTCTGCTGAACAGTTATGTCAACCTTAAAATGGATGTACTGTCCGATATATAGAACAGGACCATGATCTTTAAAATAAATTTGCAAAAATAAGAAACTGTGTTCTGGCCTCAGTTTATTTCTGTTGAAATACCAAATTCAAGTCAGAATTATTTACTAGACAGATGAGAAAGTTACCACCAATTAAAAACGGGCTGCACACTTTAAGTTCTACACCTCCTTAAAAACACCCTTTGAATACTTTTGTAGAAAGGAATGTATTTGAAAACTTGGGAGTGGCGCCGAATTTCTTTCAGTTGAATCCTTTGTAACATTAAGTCGTTTCGGTGAAAATAAGACTCCGTATTTTCGCCAAACTGGTGTCGACAACTACAGCGAATGTCACGAAAATCCGTTGACGCCAGCGTTTTTGAAAAAATAGCAATTCCTAGAGAACTGAGTTGTAAACTTTGTAAGGAAGTTGAATCTGATGGATTGTAAAGAAATATATTGACATTGAAATTACTGGTACGTAAATCTGTAGCTTAAAGACGACATCATTAAAGTTCTCTCGACATGAATCATGTTACGGTGGCAGGTATGAGCAAAGGCAATATGAACCTGACGGGACACAAAAAAAGCGCAGCAACGATAGCCCAGATAGGAGTGGACAAGAAGGCGTGTTTGCTCCAAAAAAGGATAACCAGTCTCAATAAAACTTCTCAGAGAAAACGTCACTTAAAGCAGTTTAAAGGACGAGAAATGTTCGTATTCTGACATCAACTAGTCCTAGGATTTAGTTTGCCGACAGAACTCGTAACGCTTGAAACTACAATCTAGCTTTACAGGACGAGTCGAAAGCGAGACGAAAAAAGTCAGAAAAGTTTCTAGAGGTTTTCGAGACGAAATACTTGTCGGTAAGAAGAGCGTCGATTGTTCACTACTGGGTAATAATGCTTTAGTATAGAGAGTCAACGATTCAGAGCTAAGAAGCTTCGAGAGCAAGAAGATGACCGTAAAAGACTCTGATGTAAGGCCAATAACTGGACCTTGTGTCTGAATGCAGTCCACCATTAGAGACGAAGGAATTATCATCAATCTCTTAAGCGCCAACATCAGTGCTGTATCGGGGACAAGATTTCGGCATTAAGCCCTAGACAAATTCTTATCGAAAAATATAGTTGTCAACCTTTTAGGAAAACGATCGTTGAATGACGCTTCTCTGAACTTCATGCTTTTCTGAATTTTTCATCTGCTTTGAAAGGACGGTTTTGTTAACAAATCTGACCGAAAATCATCTAACTGATTTCTTTAAAATTTGATCAAAATAGAAAACGGTTCCTCATGCGTAGCCCACCTCCTCTCCAAAAACTCAAAGTTCAGAATTCAAAATTTATTTCTTGCAAGGAGACGACAGCTCCACAGACGGACATTCATTCAGAATGCCAGTTCGCAGATAAAGGAAGTAAATCTTCGAACCTACTGCTGCGTCTTCAAGTCAATTATAATTCAGGGGCAGTGGCACAGAAGGCATTCATTTAAAACCGAGAAAATATCTTAAAAGACATCGAGATGACACCTGTGTTTAACAACAGAGATTCCTACCAGGGGTCAGTCCACAACCATAATTTACTAGACTAAAGCAATCACATCCTTTTTTGAAAATAATCTTAGCAGTCAAATCGATGAGGATCCACAACACACCGCAACTAGCCGCAGAGCAAAGTTCACGACCCTTGATACCTGAACCTTTGCACTTCCATCCACTTGTCACATTGGATTCGGGACATTTTTTCTAATTATCCTGCCAACCTGTCACGTGAAACTGATTAACATCGCTCAAATCCCACACCGCAATCAAGAGCAACGAAAACAGCGACCGGCGACCGTGATCCTGTTGCGCACTGCGTCCCAAAGGAGCAACCCTCCCTCTTTGGCCGGCAGTTTATTTGAATTTAATTGAAAACTTCCCACCCTCTCGGCGCGCTCTGGGCTCTCTCTAATGGAACTTCCTAATTTGATACGATCAATCTGATTTTATCGCTAAAAAACTGTCGTTTCTGTTTTTTCTCCCCTTCTCTCCTTGCGTGATTCTCAGTTCGTGTCCTTTCCCCGTCGAGTCTAGGGAGAAATCCAGTCTCTCACTGGTGAAAATGAGAGAGCAGCGCAGTAAGCAGTTCCTTGCTCGCATGCACGCATGCATGAATCCAGGTAATCGGGGTGAAAACCGAAAAGCAACCCCTAGATGCAGCTCGATCAGTGGGTCTCGGCATCCCTCTATAAGGGAGAGCGAGCGAAGGAAAATCGTCAGTTGAGCATCGTTTGCTGACGAGTGCAGTTCGTCGATTGGAAAAACGCAGCAATGTTAAAGTGGACCGTAACGCAGCAGCAGCACAGGCTCTCGGAGTCAACGGAGAACATCACGTTGAGGACTCCGCGGATGTCGCCGTCGAAGCGGCGTAAGCGCCGAGCCACCATCGCCAACAAAGAGAACATAATTACGTCAACACCAATGGCACCGCCGGTGCAGCAGAAGCAACGCTATAGTCCTCTCGTCCTGGCGCCACTTACCGATATCCTGAACATCACACCAGAGGCAGTGGCACCCACAACTCAGCGCCCCGACCGGTCTGTGCCTCAGCAGTACGCCTCAACCCTGCCCAAGTTCGAAGAGGAATACTCGCCGAGCACCCTCGTTCCTGGCAACATCCTGGCCATGCGAGGTCTCCTACCGGATACTTATCTCGGAAATCCGCGATACTTCACGACACCTGAAGTGCCCAGTCGAGGCTACACAACACCGAAGCCCCTGCCCAAGAAGCGAAAGCTGGACATGGAGTTCGCCGACGCGGAGAAGTGCGCCACTCCTCTGCCGCCGTCGAAGATCGACCGCACCTCCACGGAGATGGGAGACCAGACCCTTGACAAGCTGATAGACGCGATCCTGGAGAGCGCCTGCAAGGAAAAGAAGAAGAAGCCGCGAAAGAGCTTCAACCTCCGGCGCAGGACTCTCATTAAGACCCACGAGGAGACCGTCGATATGGTGCTGTCTCCGTCGTACGCGAGAGCGGACGACCCAGCAAGTGACTTGAGCTTCCTGCAAGTGGAGGCCGTCGACGACGTGATCGAGTGCGAGACGACCTTCCAGAATCCGGTGAAGAAGCTGAAAACGGAGACGGACTGCGAAAAGTACTTCGAAATCGGCATCGCACTGCCGTCGGTTTATGTCTGAGGGAGTGAGGAGAGAGAGGACCACCACCACTGACCACGGTTGAAGCCTTAGTGGGGGGAAAAGCACGCTTATTAAGTTTAAGTTATGTTTCGCCGGCCTGGCGCCGCCTAGTTAATTTATTTATTTATTTGTAAATAATCTGTTGTAGTCAGTAAGCTGTAGATTTTAGGTGGTTATTTCCAAGAGAAAATAAAAGGAAAGAGTTTTATGGAAGTTGCATTGTTTTTCTGAGGGAAGTTCGTTGAACAACTCTTTTAATTGCGGGTGGAGAGGAATTCTTGAAGCTTTGGAATGTTAGAATGGTATGTCAAGAGAAGTCTATCGGTAGCAATACAGTCAACAACGAAAATGGTTTGAGGACTTGTGTGTTAAATTGCTACTGCGCAGTTCAAACTCGAAGCTGCGCTCCTAAGGTTCAGAAGGGGTTTCTTTTACACAATAAATATTCGGTGAATGTTGCCAGCATCTTGAGAGTGGTTGAATGTCCTTCTTCAGAGGAGGAATCTAGGACTCCAAAGTGGAAGATCGCACTTACACATTGTGCAAGAACCCGCCTAAATTGTATTTTTTGTAGAATTTGGAGCAAATGTTGATATTGAATCAAATCGTATTTAGAAAAGTTCAAGCGAAGTTGTCTGATTTTGAAGTTTTGGAATTTTTGGAGCTTTGAATGTATTCAAATCTTGGGCATTTCGGAGTTTTCCTTCTTTGGATTTTGAGCTTTCGGAATTGTGGGCATTTCATACAGACAAAAATGTCTTGTAAAAGTTTCAGGAAATGCCTGGATTTGACAAATTTTGGTCTTTTGAGAATTTTGACTTTTTGTGTTTCGAAATTTTGGGATTTCGCCCCTTGGAACTTTGATATTTGGGGATTTGAAATTTTGGAACTTGCAAGTTTAGCAAACTTTGCAATTTTCAATTCATTTGAATTTGGATATTTCTAGATTTAGGTATTTGATAGACTTGGACACCTCTCGGAATTTTGAACTTTTCGCGAGTCACCTCCTGCAATTTAGATCATTACGGAACAAACAGATATTTTTTCGGGTATGTTTGGTATATCAAGGTGTTGATGCCCAACGATTAGGAGCATTTTTGAATGTTCGAATTTTGAGAACAAAAAAGTTGATGATTGTAGAAACAGAAAGCACGTAAATAGTTCAGGTGTCTTTTTCAATACTTTACACTGGTGCAGGAACCGAAAGTTGTAGCTGGATTCTCAGAGTCAGAATCTGCTTCTTCAGTGGCCTACATAGCCTCAGCAGCACATCTCTCGTCGATTTGATAGGTTAACGCTAACGAATACTTAAAAAAAAACACTTTGCCATAGTCCTTATTCAGCTTTTTAAGCCCGTTGTAAAAAATAATTTTCTGGAGGTCTACGGGAGCAAAAATTGGATTTTAATTTCTTTCCAGTAAGACTTCTAGGGTTTCGAATCTGCGCCACTGGGACAAGGTAACAGAGGACGGCCTAGGCTAAAGTGGCCAACACAAGTGAAGTAGGACCTCAACCATCTTGGAGTGCGCAATTGGAGGTAACTGGCGAAAGACCGTGCTGGCTGGAGAGGCATATTGGTTGAGGCCCAGGTCCACCTCGGACTGTAGTGCCACAAGAAGATGAAGAAGTGACTTTTAGGTCTAAATTGTATAATGGAACAGCAGTTCCCAGACCAATTCAACAAGTTTAGCTGCTGCGAAGGCTGAAATGTATATTTTTGAGCGTCTGAAACCGTTCGCCAACGATCTGATAGTCTCGGTTTCTGGCCAGAGAAGTGCACAATACACCAGATCTTTACATTACGGCAGACCCCAGAAAATATCTCTTACCACCTACATGTCAGTGTGCAAAGGGATGAGCTATAAAGTACATGGTCTAGTTCTGGCATTTCTACCAATTTCTTCAGATTGTGTAGGATGACGATGGAGACCTCTCACTGCTCCGTCAAGGTCGGTAATGAAGTCACCAAGATCTTAAATGACAGAAAAGGTTTTAGACAAGGCGACGCACTGTCGTGCGACTTCTTTAACATAATTTTTCAGACGATCGTGTGTAACGTCACCAGAGGCACGGACTTCTTCCGAAATTCAACTGCCAGCTTTCGCCGATGACATTGACGCGATTGTACGAACACAGCGAGCCGTGAATGAATGAGGCTTTTGCTGGCATTGAAGCGGAAGCGGCTTAAATGGGTCTAGTGGTTACTGAGGGCAATTCGAAGTATATGCTGTCGCCAAGGAAGGACCCACAACATCGACGTCTCGGACAGAGTTTAACACTAGTCAACATAAACTTCGATGTATTCAAGGACTTCGTCTACCTCGGCTCTGCGGTAGATAGGGAAACATCACCAGTACCGGAATCAAACGCAGAATCACTCTTGCGACACGTTTCATCGGGCTCGCGAGGCAATTGTGTAATAAAGCCCTTTCTCGAAAGACTTTCTTGATATAACTTTCTTGATATAACTGCTTGATCATCCTAGTCCTGCTTTATGTCGCGGAAACCTGGACATTATTAAAAGCGGATGAGGAAGCCGTTTTTCGTGCGATTATTGGTTGTGTTTGCAATGATGGTACCTGGAGGAGAACATTTAACGACGAAATCTATGCGATATACAGCGATATGCGCCTGGTCAAGTCTCTTCGGATACAACGCTTAAAATGGCTAGGTCATGTAGAGTGTATGGACAGCACGGCCGAAAAGTCTTCGATCCCAAGCCATTGGGACAACGCACCAAATGATGACCTTTGCTGAGATGGCAAACACAAGTGCACAACAACCTCAATCAATTTGGAGTGCGCTATTGGAAGTAGCTGTGTGGTCGCCGTGGCGTAGTGGGTAGAGTGCGACGCTCACACGCCGAAGGGTCTAGGTTCGACCCCCAGTTCAACACCAATTTTTCTAATATTTCACGGCACCACCTCTTTCGAGCTGCTGACAACACTCAAAGAGTAATAAGTGTCTAAGAAAGCTTCTCAAATTTCGCCGTTCGGAATCGGCAAAAAACTGTAGGTCCCTTCTACTCGTGAGAGAACAGTAGCGCGCACAACACGAGTAGTTGATGAGCAAGCTAGGCCCTGGTCCCCCTTTGGACTGTAGCGCCAACAATTATTTATTATTATTATTGGAAGTAGCTATATGGAAATACATGTTGGTTGAGGTCCAGGTACACCCCGCACTGTAGCGCCAATCAAAGATGAAAAAGGCTGTAATGTTTGTCTTTTCTGAGAAGGCCCAATTTAAGAGCTAATGTGATCATGAGTCTTAGAAAATAGTAGGATAACACTCTCTGGCTGTTAGGACTGCCTTCAACTTCTTTAGAGCTCGTTATCCGCTTGAAGTTAAATATGAAGACAGTTCCTTTTTCTCTGGTTTGCATCAGTAAATGCATATTTTCTCGGCAGTTACGAAATGACCTGAAAACGCTTTCGGATTGGTCTTAAACAGCGTACAGTGCTCTGCAGTTGCACTTGTTTACAGTGACAGGATACTGCACTCGTTGTCGTTTGAGGTTCCTCTTATTTTAGCTATCTTGGTCACAGTCCTACAGCTGTCTGTCAATATGAGGCGTTAGGTCATGGTTTCGGGACATAACGTGAGACTACTTTGCAGTTATTTAGACAAATTTTTTATCGAAAGGAAGGTCTCTAGGTGAGAGACAACGCACAACATGAGTAGTTGATGAGTAAGCTAGTTCCGTTCCCTTTTTGGACTGTCGCACCATACAAATATTAAGGTCTCTAGGACTTTCGAAGACTTCTCTTTCATATTTAAAAATCGCATCAAAGACTCAAATTCCTCCTTACTCACTAAACCTGCCGATACGAACATTTCCACTCCTGCTTTCAATGCAGATGTCTGAGACCAAGGTTTTTGGCTATCTCTGATCCGCTTGCGGTTCGAAATCAAACGTCCGATCAATTGAGTTATTGGCACAACCTTTAAAATTGTCTCGTCCACCTTGTGCGCTTACTAATCACACTCACTCCAATCGAATTTGAAAATACCTCTGTTTACCTGTTTCCTCCAAAACTCTGTTTGCTTATCTTCTTCGAGGAGGATTCTAGAACCTCCTCCTTCGCCTAGATACTAATTTTCTCCAATTGTCGCCTTGTCAGTGCTGTCATCTCCGAATAATTCAATTACCGACCGCGTCAAAACATCAACCTGCTGCAGAAAAACACTTCCTTCCCACACGCCGTCCTCACGGGTCGTAATCCCTCATGAAAGGAAAGCAATTGCTTCTCTGTCTCTCCCGCACCCGCCACGGACACGTGCCGAGCCTACAAATCGGCAGATCCTTCACGCCGCCTCGCCACGCAGAGAGATCTGCCAACAAGTGCTGCTCTGTTCCACTAATTGATTCTCTAGTGGTTCCATCTGTTCGAGCCTCCGCGCCGGCATGCCACGATGACTATGCAGGTAGACGCGTGTGGACGAGCTCTTGAAATGCTGGCGCGCATCTGATCGGCGAAGTGGGTATGACAAATTGGAGGAGCCCTTATCGAGTCCAGGGCGATCTCCGGGTTTTGCTCGACGATCCGGTTGTATGTGAGACAGGTTTGAAAATTTACGAGCCAAACCCTTTGCCGGTGAACGACGGCGATCACGTCAGTTGGTGAATGGATAATCCGGGGAAGCGGGTGTCGCCGGTGCTAATGGGACGTTTGACACACACAGACCTGTGGACAGAAGGCGTTCGTCAATTGATTGGGCATTTGAATGGAACAGTCACGTCCTGCTGGGCAGAGCGAAGGCAGCTCATCATCGGTGATCAGCGAGACGAGGAAATTTGAATGCGGGTCCATAACTCATTTTTAAGAGGAAGCCAAAGCGACAGGAGACATTTTTCTTTCAATTGCTTGACGACCGTGAACTAGCAAGGTGGTGAAATGGAAGGCGATTCGAATTTGGAAAAGTTACGCAACAAATTAGGTTACGATGGAAGGTTGGAGGTGTAGCAGGAGGTAAAGCGAAAGGAAAGGATAGACGACAGACCGGAGTTCAGATTGGGGCAGGAAACAGTTGGAAGAATAGACGAAGGTATGAAGAAAAACAGGGAATACTGCAGACGACAGAGATGATGGCAGAGCAGACGATACAGCGTGACATTCGTCAAATAGTAGCACACGGGGCATCATGGAGTTGGAGAATAGAGCAGGAGCCCAAGCATCTGAAAGAGCAAAACTTGGTGAAATGAATGGCGCAGAACATAGAGCATTAAATTGAGCAAAAAACAGAGTGGATGGAGGAGCGTCAGAACAAACGGAGATGATAGAGCACGACATACGACAAAAACTGTGGCAACAGGACATCATGGAGCTGTACAAGGACCAGAGGATGGTGGAGCAAAATTTAAAGAAATTAATGGAGCAGGACATAAAGCATGGTATTCAGCAAAGGACAGAGTCGATGAAGGAATGCCAGTACAAACGTCAAACCATAATCCTGAGGGGATGGTAGAGCACGACATACGACATAAACTGTGGCATACGGAAATCATGAAGTTATACAAGGAGCAGCGGAGCAAACAGAAGATAAGCCAGAGAATACAGCAGAAGCCCAAGCATGAAACGAAATTTGGAGGTAAGAATGGAGCAGGACATACAGTATTAGATCGAGCAAAGGATTGAGCGGAAGGTAGACTGGCAATACACACGCCAAAACAGAGCACAGAGGAGAGGATAGAGAAAGAAACCGAAAGTAGAAGTCGGACAGTAGATGGAACAAATGACGAAGTGGAGGATTGACCAGGGGGTACTCTATGGGAACGAGGAAATGGCAAAACAGATGCGATGGAGCAAAGGATCGCGCAGAGGAGGGAACATGCCACAGGACAGGGA
Source organism: Eristalinus aeneus (assembly GCA_955652365.1). NCBI lineage: Eukaryota > Metazoa > Arthropoda > Insecta > Diptera > Syrphidae > Eristalinus > Eristalinus aeneus. The sequence continues at coordinate 4,045,151 of OY019132.1, forward strand.
ACGGTGCACAAAATAGAGCAAATGACACAGCGAAAGGTACAGCATTTGACAAAGGAAGCGATAAAGGGGACAGCAGAGGAGGATATCTGAGGTGTGCCCTATGGAAATGGAAAAGACTGAGGAGATGACCAAGCAAAGGATACAGCAAGTGACGAGCCAATTGTTATTGTACCCAACAAAACAAAAATTAGAGCAGAGTCTGGGCCAGGAAGAATTTTAATAGATGCGTCATATGATGGAGCGGACAAAGTAGACAAAGCAAAGTGAAGAGGACATGACAGAGCAGACTAGAGAGCTTCGACTTTTGCAAGAAGTCGACAGTGCCGAAAATTATTGAAATGCGCTGTCTTTCCTACTAACATCAAACTTGTTTCAGCGCCCCACTATTTCCGATTCAACGAAAGAAATTCTCCCAGCCCCCAAGCAATCTTGCTCGCCCCTTGTTCTCAAAAACTTTAATTTTCAAATTTCAAATGCTAATTTAGCGCCGCCCTCTTTGGCCACAGTCCCGAATTTCTCATTCACAATGCAGGCTTTCTCCTATTACATGATAATCTTCGCAACAGGACCTCTTCCTCCTAGCTCTGAACACCTCACTCCATTCATCCGATCGATTCAAACGAGAACTAATTGACATCTCCAACCGCGATTTGTTTGGCAAACTCGTCAGCGCCGCGCATGCAAAGCGGGGAAGGGTTGGCCCAGCCAGGGGACATGTCGAGAGCTAGCACGCGCTGATGCGGCGAGAGATGCGACCTGCCCAGCAGGGGCCAGCGCTGAGTGTGGTGAGAGAGAATTTGCCTAAGACCATCCCGGGCGGGGATTATCTCAGGCCTTATTAGAATTTTAAGATTTTTTAATTGCCCACGGAGCAGGCTGCGGGGAACGGTTTTTGCCGCCTGGGAAGCTGAAGATCCGGAAGTGCCTCTGTTGACATAACTTTTCTCGAACAACTGCATTGCGACAAGAAAAACAGGATCACCGTCGCGCAGAGTAAACAGAACCCAGGAGAAGAAAGGAATTCGGGTGCCTACCTACAATTGTTGCCAAATCTCGAGGCCTCCCAGGAATGTTGCCAAAATTTCACACAAATGCCACTCAGGTACGAACGCACACACACAGACACAGTTGCAGTCGCAGTCGTCGCCTAGGGGTGATGGCGTGAAAGGATTTCCTACTTTCGCACACAAGATGTGCAGAGCGGTGTCACTGCGAGCTAGGGATTTCCATCTGAATGGGTTTCCTTCCTGATTACATGTTTTCCTTGAGACATCCTCCAGCCATTAACCACAAGCGCAATTCGCATTCATTGCGAAATTTCTGAAATCACGCCCTGCAAACTGAGGCAGAGGCACAGCACCCCTTTGAATTCATTCCTTTCGTTTGAGAGCGCTTCGTTCGATCCACTTTCCGCTTGCGGAAGGATTCGGTGTGTTTGGATTGTGTTTCTGGTTGGCTGGGGGCTGAGTCTCCTTCGCTGGATAGCAGATGAATGATGTCGCTAATTGAAAACCAGAAGTTGTTGCTGCACTCATTTGGGGGAAAGGGCCACGAATTACGAGGCAATCAGTGTCAGTTGTGTGATTTAAGATGACGGAAAGCGCATGGATCTGAAGGAGATTGGGAATGGATGGATGATGGTCACAACACGAACTTTGAAATTTTAACCAGTTTGCTGTGCTGCGGACCAGGCTTTGTTATTTAGACTCCTCATTCTCCCTGTTTATGTCATTTGCTGCAGCAAATGTGTTTGCCTCCTGGTCACGCAGTTTGCTCCATCCACAGGCTGATGGCGCCATCTGCTTGGTCGGCTGAGCTGTGGGTCTCTGTTCTTTCTGGTCTGATCTCTGTTATTTGATTGCGTTTCTGCGTCGATTGATCACTGAAAGTGGTGTGTCACAGAATACCACCGTCAGCACGACCAGTTAAAGGGCATAGTTCCATTTGTTGGAGGAACTCTTTTTGATGCTTGTGCTCCTGAGGACTGTCCCACTTTTTTCACATTGAAGTGCATCATGTTGCTTTAAGTTGGACATACAATCTACAGGCCTTTCTGGACTTGAAGCAGAAATGACCACCTCAAATGATCGCGCCAAACTGCATGATCATTTTCGACTAATCTTCCACCAACAACTCTTATCCTCACCAAATCCCCATCTTGTCCCCTTAATCTGCAGTCGCACATTCACCATCAACACAGTCCTTAATCCCAAATCGGATTTTCGATTTTCGCTTGATTTACCCTTGAGGCACTCGACATCTTCGCACAGAGCACCCTAGAGCTAGCAAACTTCCATCGCAGGTGAGACGCAATGCCTGTACATTTCCCTATCACTTACATGCGCACATCGCACAGGACACGTTTTTGCCCTCATCAACAGGCAAGATGCAATTCCTTCTCGAGAAGTCCTTGAGTGTTGCCGCAGCACTCCAACAGAGACAGATGTCTTCATTGCAATTCAATTGATTGACAACTCTCATCGTGCGTGCGCTGGCTCGAGATGTTTTGGTTTTCCTGTCGTTCTCCGAAATCATCTCTGTCGCCATGGGAGAGCAGAGGACTTCATTAAATTTGACAGCGACACACAACGGAATGAAGATCCTTGCTGCTGAATAATGAATTCAAAATAAAAGTGCGTTCTCGCGCCATTGAGACCAGTGGCAACTAACATTGTTGCGGAACAGAGTTCGATGAAAGGTCGGCAGATCACAGGCGAGAGCACATTTGCGCGGGCCGCTGTGATTAATGATGAGCGAGTGACTTGGCGAAAGTGATTGTTGATTGAATGGATGGCATCGCAGTCTTAATATGGGTGGGGTACCTGAACTGAAAAAAATGAAGAAATCCTTTGTGTTGGATTTGAATTGATACTGGCTTCGTTTACAATACTCTCCAGCTTGCCATCGCTCTAGTGGAATCGCAAACAGTGATCAAATTTAAAGTCAAACTCCGAGCTTGACTAAGACAACTTTTAGTTAGAGCCAGAGCTAGAGGAAAAGTCAGATCCACAGCCAGAGCCAGAGCCGGAGCCAGAGTCAGAGTCAGAGGCAGAGGCAGAGCCAGAGCCGGAGCCAGAGTCAGAGTCAGAGGCAGAGCCAGAGCCAAAGCCAGACCTAGAGGAAGAGTAAGATTCACAGCCAGAGCCAGAGCCAGAGTCAAAGTCAGAGTTTTTTTTTTCAGAGTCAGAGTCAGAGCCAGAGCCAGAGCCAGAGCCAGAGCCAGAGCCAGAGCCAGAGCCAGAGCCAGAGCCAGAGCCAGAGCCAGAGCCAGAGCCAGAGCCAGAGCCAGAGCCAGAGCCAGAGCCAGAGCCAGAGCCAGAACCAGAGCCAGAGCCAGAGCCAGAGCCAGAGCCAGAGCCAGAGCCAGAGCCAGAGCCAGAGCCAGAGCCAGAGCCAGAGCCAGAGCCAGAGCCAGAGCCAGAGCCAGAGCCAGAGCCAGAGCCAGAGCCAGAGCCAGAGCCAGAGCCAGAGCCAGAGCCAGAGCCAGAGCCAGAGCCAGAGCCAGAGCCAGAGCCAGAGCCAGAGCCAGAGCCAGAGCCAGAGCCAGAGCCAGAGCCAGAGCCAGAGCCAGAGCCAGAGCCAGAGCCAGAGCCAGAGCCAGAGCCAGAGCCAGGGCCAGAGCCAGAGCCAGAGCCAGAGTCAGAGCCAGAGCCAGAGTCAGAGCCAAAACCAAAGCCAGAGCCAGAGCCAGAGCCAGAGCCAGAGCCAGAGCCAGAGCCAGAGCCAGAGCCAGAGCCAGAGCCAGAGCCAGAGCCAGAGCCAGAGCCAGAGCCAGAGCCAGAGCCAGAGCCAGAGCCAGAGCCAGAGCCAGAGCCAGAGCCAGAGCCAGAGCCAGAGCCAGAGCCAGAGCGTGACTTAAGGCATGGCTTTAAACTGAAGCTGCATTCAATGCTGAAATGAAGCTCTGATATCAGTTTGATTTTAATTAGAGTTATTGTATAACCAGAGCCAGAGCCATCGCTGAGATCAACCCAAGGCAAAATCTAAGGACTTGCATAGCTTGGGAGTCGGAATTGTAACGAAAGTCTTAAAAAAGAATTAAGGTTCGTCCCGGAACGTAGCTACAAACAAACCTGACGGTAGAGCAAAAGTTTCAACTTATTATAGGGCTGCCGCTGTAGTCAAGGCATTAACCAAACCCTAAGCCCGACTTAACAAACTACACTTAAAAAAAAAAAGTAAAAACATAGTTGTCCTCTTAGACAGAGTGAACTTACAAGGATGGAACTGTAGACGAAGAAAGGCGTTGAAATTATTAGCAAAGCTTTGAACAGAGTTTGAAGAGAGCTGACTTAAACTGTGAAGAATGCTAGAAATTGATGTTGCTTTGTTATTAGATCTGCAATAAAAACTTTAAACAAAAGCAGAAGTTGTCCTAGACCTGGAAAAAATTGGAGCTGGTGTTGAAATTGAACCAATATCCAGAACTGCAGCTAGATCTTATAAATCGCACCAAAGCATGCGTGGAACGGGAGCTGGGATTGAAACCGGAGGCTAGATTTCAATTTTGAACAGGAGTGTAGGGCTTAAAAGGCGGCTGTTGGTTACGTAATCTAAATTAATTTCCAATTGATGCTGCAGATCTGAGTCTGGTCTGACACATGCAGAGCTCAGCTTAGATTAACATCTTAACCTAATTCTATAGTCAATCGTCGTGTTTTTGAAATCCCAAGCAGGCCATTAACGACGTCATTGCACGTAGCCACTTAAAAACCGCTCTCTTCGTTAGCGTTTGATTACCGAGACAATGCGATGTAATTGCGACACGCGTTGTCACCATTAACTTCAACGAGATCACTTTCAACAACTGACAACCATCCGAATTCCCTGTAATCCTCCTGTCTGCACGCACACCCCTGCCGCCGCATATCGTTCACAAAGGGGACAACTACCATCGAATTGAGCTGATCCCGGACGAGGAGAACAGGTTTTGCACTGCCAGCCACGTGCGTCCTGTCAACAAACAACGGCTTTCTCGTCACCGAAAACCGGATGGAAAGGATTCACAACCGATTCACAAAGGACGTGTAATTAAACAAATACAAAAGCGCAAACAAACACTTTTTCCCCGAAAAGTGGAAAAGGGATGAAAGTTCCAAAAAAACTGCATTCCCGCGTTGGGCAATTTCGCCGCAAGCTAGCTGCGATCATGCTGCAAAACAGGACATTTTTCCACACATCGCGAGGGTGATTGCAACTTATGCTTTCATCTGTCACGGTGTGCGGGGAATAATTGACTCGTCGGGAGATGAGACGCCCGAGACGGCTGCTGAGTGTTGTTGCGTGTCCTGATGACACGGCCAACGGTCTACGTGACGGGTGTAATCGTGCGGAAAGGGAAAGTCGGCAGAGGGTTGCATTGCACTGATTTCAAGTGCGTTCGCCTGTTTTGATTGACTTCCCTCTCATGTGGGATGCACGGAGAAAGGCATTTCATTTGCATAATGAACGCGGAATCTAGAAATATGATGAAAAAAATGAAAAATCGCTTCAAACGCGCACTTGTGAGGGGAAGTGCGAGAGAACTGGATTTCGGATGGGGTGGCGTTTGATTTAGTGCTAAACGATTGAGTCCGGTTGCGAAAGGGAGGAGGACACGCTGAATATTCGGCGCGCACCCTCAGGACGACATTTGAATGAATTTTTAAACGAAATCATATGCGATGAGGAGTTGGGGTTGCTACGTGTAGATAACTGCCGAAAGACGGCCGTTTCGGTAATTTTTAGTTCGGAGGAATTTTTGGAAAATATTGCGCTTACGGACCCACTGAAGCTTCATTTCCTGATTGAAGTTTGATCTTAGCTCGTAACTCGGGCTTTAGCTGTGTATTCTGAGTGTTCTCTAAGCTGCGTCGTTGACTTCAGCGCTTCCTTGTGCTCCAGTTGCGAACGTCTTTTCTAGGACTAGCTACGTTTTACTCCCTGCTTCGCATTTAAAACATCTGGATTAAGGTTTCTAAAGCCACCTCATGTGTCTAACTTAAAGACGCCTTCCAATTTCAGAACCTTTGTTTCTAATATTGTCACTGGTTTCTGTTTTGTGGGCCCAAGGAAGTTCTAGAGCCAGCTTCGTCTCCCTCTGCAGAAGTGATTTTCTTGGACGCCCTGGATTTGAAACTCCGACAAAATGTTTGCCTTCAGCTTTAAGTGAAGTTCTACCTTAGATTTTCAAACTGAGTTCTGCCTTCAAGAGCCCAAAGAGGCGGTGGTTTACGGCTACTCTTGAAGATTCCTTAAATTACTATTTAATCTTTTCAGGACATACCAGCATCTAGGGAAGACTTTGAATTTAGCAGAAAAAGCCCGTCTTTAAGGAAAATTTTCAAGAAGAAGGAATTATGAACTTTATGGTTAAATTATTTTGCGCAAGGGGACTGACGCAGGAGAACGTTCCAACTCTGTCCGCTTGAGTATCTATCTGATCGCAGGACTGTTTTTCGAGCAAAGGTTTTGGCAGTCAAAGTTGAGATCGTCTGTTGTTGCAAAAAACCGACAGTTTCGGTTCGCAAAATGCGTATATTCTAGACACGTGACAGAGTACCACAGCATGATGCTCTTGCGAAAGAACTGGTTCGCGTTGACCAAACAGTCGCAGCAAGAGATCTCACTTCCTCTGGCTATCTGAGTGGCGACTCTTTAACTCAACTTACAAGCTTCTTAAATTAACGCAAAATTGAGTTTAAAGTTTGGAAAGAAAATCTATATGGGAGGCGGGTGCCACGTGCCTAATGACCGCCTTTCAAACGTTCCCAGGCGTGCTTGTGAAACGTTTCTGACCAAATTTTACATCAAAACTGCCTGGTCAAAATTTTGATCACCAAACTTTGCCTCCACATGCATGCATCGCTTCAACATAATAATTTTCCCAGCGAGTTTCGTGTTGGCTCAATCTAAACAGAGGGGTTTTCCAAACATTCAGGACTGAAAGTAGCAACGACTTCCTGTCCACTTGGACATACGACATCCCTTTACATTGCTTTTCTTGTTATTTTCTGCACCCTGTGCAAATATTGCATAACTTTCCTCAACCATCATCTGCCCCAGATACAAAAAGTCACTTCCAAACAGAAACAAATTGAATCAATTTCCGATATGATCCTCTTCTGTCACTTTACGTCAACGTTTCACCGTCGTTCTGCGTGCTAAAGTCAACGAGAGTCCATGTCGGGATTAAGTAAACACCCCGAATGCATGTAGCACCCGGTCAGGAGACTGGACACACAATGTCCTGCACAGCAGATCCTGTCAACAAGCATCATTTATTTTTCTTTCCTTTGAATACCAAAATCCCATCAATTTTTTATCCATTTATCATGTGTCTTGCGGTCGGACAGGATCAACCTCAAACTGTGCGCGACTCCGTCTGGGTCACTTTTCCCGCGGCTGGAAGACGCGCATCATCGCATATTGGTCATGGTCAACCGATTTCGGACAGGGATTCCGCAATCCTTTGCCCCAGGACTTCTCAAAATTACAGCAAACGCGGGACAGGAATTTAAAGATTTCCTGAGAAATCGGAAGGGAAGGGTCCTTGGGGCGGTTCCTTTCTGACTTGACAATCGTTCGAAGTTTATGACGTTCCGTTCGATTGTCCTCGCATTGTGCAGGAACAATTGCAATGGGATCCGGAAACAATGGCGAAGACACTTCGTTGACAATTCAATCAGGGCGCTCTGTTCAATTGTTCTGTGCGACAGCTCGACTGAGACTGCGCGCAGTGTCGTAAATTTGACGAACGTGACATTTTTGAAGAGTGTTTTGCGAGAATGCCTCCTTCGGGGGAGAGGTGTCTCGTAAACATCGAATTTGATAGACTGGAAAGGAGAGCAATGAATAGAACGCCCAGTTTTTGAGAATTTTTTGAAATTTTCATCGATGGAGAAACAAGGCAAAATGAAACAATAAAGGGGAACGATCAGGCAACATATGCATTTAGCGAATGGAGGAGCGATTAGGATCTCCGTTGCGGTGACTTATGGATTTTTATGGAGTTTGTTTGCCTTGAGACGGTCAGTTGCTCTATGCTTTTTGCACACCCTCACGTAAGCAGTGAACTGTGACCACGGCTGCTAAGGAATTGGCTGGTTAACGAACTGAACAGTGTTCTTTTATTTCGACGTAGCAATTTCGAGCTACATACAGCTTCAGCGTACACTCATTGCAATGACCATCGATCAGTGTTCAATTTAGTTGACAGTTTTCAACCATCAATTCGACAGTCTACAAGCAACGAGCGTTTTGATATTCAAATCATTGCTCAAATACGCAACAAACCATGTTACGGAAGGGACCCTCCAAGTCAAAGAAAGCCCTATAAAAGAGCCTCTAATTTAAAACCCATAAATACTCAATTCCTCGCCCGGATGTGTTCACAAACCGCAACGAGCCCTAAATCGCCTTCAAATCTTCGCAAAAAACTGCCCAAATATCTACTTAATCACCTAGGCAAATAAAAAATCCAAAATATTCACACGGGAGACGGACATTCGCACTCATCCCTCAGGGAAGTTTTGCATCCCATCCAGGGGACGCTCTACGGGGTTTCCCACAAAATCTGGTCAGTCGATCATCCATTTTTTTATGACCCAACTATTCGTGACCAAAAATGAAGTAATTATGGAGGATGCTCATCAGACATCCCTGCAAGGACTCTCATCATTTAGACAAACGATTGATTTCGAATTCGCGGGATTTTTGCCAAGAAATCATCATCAATCAGTTGCAGAAACTCATAAAAGGCTGGAACAAATTACCGGCAATTTGTTCTCGAACTAACAGCCGACTCCCCTTGTGTGTGTTTGTTATCCTTTCTTTTCTCTCACGGGCATTGTCTTTGGGTATTGTTTGATGATAGATATCCCAAAATAATTGGGACTGAAAAACACACAAAAACAGCTCGAAAACACCAAAGATCTTCTTTCAAAAACGAACCTTTTTAACACGGTAAACTGGAGGATGATGGCATGAGTTACGCTTCCTGGTGTCAGGACAATGGAAAAACATTTCTCAATTCGCAAAGGATTACGTGATTTTAAAGCAACGAAATCGAATTGAGAAAGTGTCGGGTTTTTGTGTGTTTTTTGAGCAAAAAAAAATTGAATTCGAAACGCACCGAGGGATGGATAATCCTGGAGTTTCTGTGGTGAATGAGTGTTGTTTGCGTTGCTAAGACGCGAACAGCTGCTATGACGAAAGGATTGCGATGCCACAGATTTCGATGCCACAGATTGCGTGATTTTTGATTTTGTGCTACTTCTTGGAACAGTCAAACTTGTCTGATTTAGAAAAGTTTGGGGACAAAATATAAGGTTGTGAGTTTTTTTGCTCTCCATTCAATGCTTCATAAAAAGTGTTACAGTGATGGGATTTAGTTCAAATATGCGCCGTTTTGTTCGATAATCTGTTTCCATCTAGATGGCAACTTCATGACCCCCTCGTAGAAGCCCCCATCCTTATTTGTGAAGAACTCGGACAGCCGCTTTTCACATGCATTTTTTGAGTTCAACTTCACACCACCAAGGGCGTTCGCCATGGACAGGAACATGTGGTAATCACTTGGCACTATATCCGGGCTATATGGTGGATGCGATAAAACCTCCCGTAGCTTCTGACGAGTCATCAAGGACACACATCAAGTGTGTGGACCGTCGTTGTCCTGGTGGAACACTACACCCTTCCTGTTGACCAATTCTGGACGCTTCTGGTCGATCGCCTGCTTTAAGCAGTCCAGTTGTCCCCAGTAGATGGTAGAATTAAGCGTCTGGCCATATGGGAGCAGCTCATACTGGATGATTCCCTTCCAATTCCACCAAACACACAGCAAAACCTTCCTGGCCGTCAATCCCGGCTTGGCCACGGTTTGGAACGATTCCCCGGCCTTCAACCACGACCGTTTTCGCTTCATATTGTCGTAAGTGATCCATTTTTCGTCGCCAGTCACCATCCGCTTCAAAAGTGGGTCGAGTTCGTTCAGCAGCATATCGCAGGCGTTGATTCGGTCCAGAAGGTTTTTTTGCGTCAACTCATGCGCCACCCAAACATCAAGCTTTTTTTGTATCCAGCCTTCTGCAGGCGGTTTAAAATGGTTTGGTGACTAAATCCCATCTCCTGGCCGATGTCACGAGATGCCACATGCCGGTCTAACTCGATGATTTCCATGATTCGACCGGTATTCGTCGTCACAGATCTTCCGCCGACTGGCTTATTAATGGTGTCGTTTTCAGCGGCTCTGAATCGCCGAAACCATTCCTTCAGGGTTCGAAGTGATAAAGTACCACCCCCCAAAACGCCATTAATCTCACGGAACGTTTCTCTAACGGATTTGCTTTTAGCGAAGGAAAACTTTGAAATAGCACGAATTTCGGCGTTAGTGAACTCCATGTTTACACGTCTATAACTGTGGAACGCAATATGCAAACTAATCATGCATAGCGTCGTTTTGCAGCTTATGCTAAGACCTGGTGTATAATATTGCCAGATACGAGCTCTGTAGCGCTTTATACATAGTCGGAAAATTGAAAAGGCAAAAAGGCGGATATTTGATTTGATATTTGTAGGTTATGTCAAGAACTTTCAAACGGTGTATAGAGGGCTTTATACATAGTCGGAAAATTAAAAAGACCTAAAGCCGAAAAGGAGATATTTCATCAAGACAAACTCCGTTAATTCCAAAAAACCACTCGCTGAGAAATGTTTCATCTGTCTGTGTTGAACGCTAAGTCAAGGAAACTGCAAGTTCACAGACACATAACTACGTTGCGTCAGGAATACGAAATTGAAATCTGAACAGGAAACTGAATTGGAAAGTGAACTAAAAACTGATCTAGAAACCGAACTGGAAACTGCGTAATTTGCCAGATTTTAAAACAAGTCTCCACCCAAACTGCTCCAAAAATTAGGTATGATCTTGGTTGGAACAAAAATAATCGGGTCTGATCGGCGACCGCTAGAATCCTGAACGGAAGAACCAGAAGCCGATCCAATGCTGCCTTGAGCTAACGCTGTTTAGACTCTGCACGAGGTTTACTCCTTTATCCATATATGCATATATTCCCGAGGATATCAAAAAATGAAAGCATGGCCCTCATTTACATGGCCAAACAAGCCCTCACACTACGCCTTTCTTCAAATTGCCTTGGATTCCGTGGCTGGGATCCACACCTGAGCGGAGCTGAACTGCTTCGTCAGTTGACAGTCGACCACCCATCCTCCTCAGTGTTGACAAATTCCTCCAAAACACGCGTCCACAAACAGCCCCGTCTCCTACTCTCACACATCGCTGCCCCGCATTGGGCGCCATTAGCTTTCGCTGGCCTCCTTATCTGGCCCAATCTTAAGCGGTCATCATGAACATGTCACTTCCACTGCAGCGACGTTAATTAATCATCGCTACCGCATCGTCCATATGGTCACCACGCACAACCCTTCCCCCACATTATCACACCGCAACGATCAGAGCGCGTCTTTAATCGTTCTCGTCACAGATGATCTTCGGTGCGTGGCAGAGGGCCGTGAAAATATGTAAATTTCACTTCCGCAGAAGTTCTCGGAAGACTCCTTAAAACTTTATGGTCGATGGGGTTTTTGTTTTATTGGTGTCCGCGCGCAGCGCGTGTCATCCTCAAAAGGGTGTCATTGGTTGGCCAACCATAAAGTAACGGGACACTTCTTGAATTCAAAATGAATTGCTCTCACGTGGACATCTGCTTCTTGCCTCGATGTACAATTTATGATGTCCTTGCCGACGACGATCTTTGGAATAAATTGATTTCCCGAAAGTGATCCTGATCGATAGTGGCGAAAGGCAAAAGGAGTGAATGCTGCACCAGACGAAGCGCAACGGTTTCATATGGTTCCCTGGCTTCGGGGAGAATTGTGCCTTAGTTGTGTTCGCAGAACAGTTTGCGCATTTTATGTAAATTTCAAGCGAATTAGTATTCACTTTCTTGTTGATTGGCGGCGCGAATTTGCATCTTTATTGCCCTCGGGGTGGTTTGGTGAAAGGACGGGAAACGAATGGGACATGTGCGGTGGAAGGATGTGAGACAACAGCTAATTTGAGACTGCACAACGAGGGGAAGGTGTGTCTTGTGGAATGTTGGCACAGGAGACAGAGGTCGAGCAGGTGCGGATTGGGTGTCTCAAAGGAACTGCTCAACAGAGTGCGGTTTGCGGAACAGAATTCTTGCTTAACTAGGAGTAATCATCGTTAAGGCTAATTTATGATAGTCAACTGGCGCGAAATGAGGCAATTGGAGCCACGGGTGTCGTTTAAGGGATGTGTGCTGAGAAAGGGAGGAGAAGAAGTTTTTGACCTTGAAGCGGAAATATAGTGTTTTGCATTCGCGGAAATTCTTGTATTCTCTCGGTTTTCTCGAGTGAACAAATTCCTTCAAAGTTTCCAAGCTTTCGAGAAAAACACTTGGATGATATGAGTTTCGTATACATGATCCTCCTCTTCAACCCCCGTCCACTTCATTCCCTTCCACTGAAACACAACCTCCCTCTGCGGTGTCGCCTTGCAAATATTTTTGCAAAAACACACTCAAGTACAAACCACGTGCGCATATCCTTCCATCCCGCCTCGTGTTCTGTGTTCGACAGAAACCCATAATTTAGTCGAGCATGTGTGTCGCGGTAGTTGTCAGGGTGGACTGCATAATTATCCCGGTGCTTCGTCCCTTTTGCGAGTGCGCAAAAATACACACATGACGAAACTGCCCGCGTGCCGTATTGTTTTGCGGTCAGCAGCAGAGGCGTGTAGATGGTTGGCCTGCAGGCATGCGCTATGTAACTTTCGATAGGGCCCTGACCAGGACTGGCGTGAGGCTTGGTGTGCGAAGAATTGCTCGCAATTAGTGGTCTAGTTAAGCGATAATCGCTAATGGGGGTAATTTGCACCAGACGACGGACAATGGACGCTAATTTTTTTCTATTAAAATTTGGATTGTCCTGGGAAGGGTCAGTGATTGGAGGTGGGAGTTTGGATGGAATTTGTGATCAAGCCGCAGATGTTGAAGGATTTTTAATGCAGATATAGAGCAGAAGAGCTCCAGACGAATGTTTGAAGCATTTCTTAAAACTTTTAATTGTTTTAAATTTTTTACCAGAAACATATCTTAACACTTCGAAAGAGTAGTGAGCCTTACTCAACATTTTTAACCCGACATATCTTAAGTCCTTTTAAAAAATGCGTTTTCTTTGGGTTTGCAGGCCCATAACTCTCCCATTCGAATTGAGTGAGGCCCGGGCGAGTGACTCTATCAAGTGTGCAAACCACATATGTTGCGAAGAGCCTTATACAAGTATAGAGAGCTCGTTGTGAGGACTAACTTATTTTAGACGATTTTGGAGCGTATAGGTGGTGTATTCGTTTTTTTTTTTGAAAATCGACTTAAGAATTTAGGAACAAAAGTGAAGCGAATTGTGATCTTTTCAGACGGCTGAGGTAAATCACACTTTGTGTGTGTAAGGACCGGCGTTGCCTTTTTCAGAGCAAGCTCAGAGTTCGACGCTACCAGCACTAACCACAGAATCAGACTGGAAACGTTGTCAAGAAGCCATCAAAGAAGCTGATGCTGATGTCCTGGGTTTCACGTCACCACCCAGAAGGAACCCATGGTTTGACGACGAGTCCAAAACGCCTATAAGGCAACGCTGCATCGCACAACGAGGGCTGTTCGTGAGCTCTAAGAACAGAGAAGAAGGGAAGAGCACCGGCTTCTCAGAAGAAAAAAGAAGGAGCATGAAATTGAAAGGCAGGAGTGAAGTCCGAAAGTTTTACCGAAAGGTAAAAAACTGGTAGAGTCGCAGTCTGTGCTGAGAATTTGGATTGCAGACTCCCTAACGGCGATGACGGCCCAAATCCCGCTGTTCAGGCAGAATGTTCTAGTTAGTTTTTACGATGATAGACAAAATTTCTGTCCCCTACGTCAAATAACTCTGCTGGAGCGGCCGTGCTGCCCCCAGAACTATTTAAAGCAGCTGAAGATGGCCTGGTTAGGCGCATGAAACAGTTCATCTGTAAGATATGGCCGGAGGAAAGCAGCGCGATGAGTGGAATCTCAGCGTAGTTTGCCCGGTTCACAAGGAACTCCTTCCTCTTTGACCAATTACCGAGGGATTAGTCTTCTTAACATCGCCTACAAGATCCTGTCTTAAGCCGTTTGTCCATAACCTGATAGAACCCTATCAGTGTGGTTTCAGGCCAGGAAAGTCCACGATAGACCAGATCTTCACTCTACGGTGGATCCTGGAAAAGACTGTGTTGATTTGCACACCCTGACCCTAACCCTGACCAGACCTGTTGCTTTGCACAACACTCACCACCTATTCGTCGATTTTAAGGCTTCATTTGACAATGTGCATAATGTGCATGGTCTTGGACAGAGTGTCACACTGGGCAGAAAAAACTTCGAGGTAGTCAAGGACTTCGTCTACCTCGGTTCCGCGTTAAATAGGGACAACAACATCAGTACCGAAATTAAACGCAGAATCACTCTTGCCAATCGCTGTTTCTTTCGGCTCAAGAGGTAATTGAGTAATAAAGCCCACTCTCGAAAGACTAAACCCGCTTTATATAACAGCTTGATCGTTTCAGTCCTAATTTATGGCGCGGAAGCCTGGGCGTTACTAAAAGCGGATGAGAAAGTCCTTAGTCTCTTCGAAAGAAAAGTTTTGCGTGCGATTTTTTATCCTGTTTGCGTTGATGGAATTTGAAAAAGAAAATTCAACGATGAATGGGCTGTACTGCGACTTGCGCCTGGTCAGGCGTCTTCGTATGGCTAGATCATGTAGAGCGTATGGACACCACGGCTCCGGCCCGAAAAGTTTTCGAATTTGAGCCTTTGGGTCAAAGCAACAGAGGACGGCCTAGGCTAAGATGGTGCACACAAGTGGAGAAGAACCTCAACCAACTTGGAGTGCGCAATTGGAAGCAGCTGGCGAAAGACCGTGCTGGAGGGAAATACATTTTGGTTGGGGCACAGGTCCACCTTGGACTGTAGTGCTACAGTAATGAAATTCTGTGTAAAAGTTTCTAAAATGTCTTCGTTGGGAGCTGGCAAAAAAAAAACTCTTTTACTCTGGAAAGAAAATGTGGGATATGGTTTCACGTGATCACTTCCCTTAACCGCTTATTTCACGGGATCCATTTTCCCAGAGTCGTAGATAATGCAAGACTAGACGCCTTAGTTACTCTAGTACCAAATTGAGGTCATGCTTGAGGGACAATCACTCCACCGAGGTGATGATGCGAGGCCTTCCTTAAACCTCTACCGCTCTCGCAGCACCCGCTTGAGAATGCAACTCCACACTTAGCCGGGAAAGTCCTCTAACCGCTTTGCCTAATCCTGGGTTAACAATGAACTACACAAGTCAGCACAGAACATCAATCTCGACTCCGCCAGCGATGTTAGGTGTTACACCACAGCCACCATTATACTCCCACAAGCCACCATTATACTCCCACAAGCCACCATTATACTCCCACAAGGAAACCGCACGGTCAGGCTCAAACCGCAGTTGCAGGGGCTCCTGACTTCCTGTGTTATCAGAATATAGCCTGAAGCTGTCAGTACCAGTCGGGTTCCCTTAACACCTGAGTCTGGTAACCGCCATCCCGCCACAAGATGGTCCTTGCTCCATCAGTGTTTCCGTTGACACTATAAATAGCGATATGGATGCGATTTTTGAAACATGTGATTCATAAAATTCAGTCACATCACCTGGCCTCTGGAGTGCAATAGATGGCACAAAGCGATTAGCTTCTGAAGAACCAAGGTATTCGCTTCGGAAATCCAGCAGACAAAGAAATGAGACGCAAATAAAAACCTGACATTCGATTTATTTCTTCAAGACTCGAAAACAAGCCAAGCCTCGTCTTCTCAGATTCCTCCCTCAAGGACTATCGCGTTGGTTATTCCGTTATTTCCAGGAGTAACAGTTCTGCACACTTAGCTAGAAGATAAGTGATGAGTTGCTTTAAAGCACGGTGCCCTGATCTTTGAACTCTGGCCGCAATTTCAGTAAAAATCGTAGTCATCACCGCACTTCCACTAGGTTGTCCACCGCAGTGTGCTTCAAGCTGAAATTAAGTTTCAGGGGCTCTTCTAGGGTAGTAGAGTATAACCTCTGGTTAAGATGATCACAAAGAGCTAGATCCCTGGTCTTTTTTGTCCTTAAGTGTTCGCGTCGACGTCCGACATCTTAAGATTAGGATTTCGAATCAAACGGCTCATAAGAACGTCCGCGTCATTTGAAGAATTGTCACATGACTTTGCACTCTTTTAGCAGTTTGTGCCTTTGTCTGTCTCGCCAGTCTTCTCATAAGATTTCCCTCAGTGACCAGCTAGCGTCTCCTTGAAATTTTCACACTTAATGTACATACCAGTCCGATTCCACCCTCGCTTCAGTTAGTTCGTGACAATTTTCAATTAACAACTCTTAACAGACCTCAAACGATACCCCGCCTTCAGGGAATTCCATTAATTAACAAAACATTTTTCTCACACATTTCCGAAACACACACTATCGGTAATGACGGTTAAACTGTCATACGATCCCTCTTTCTTTTCAATTAACAGCCATTCTCCCCCAAACATGATGTCAAATCAAACCAAACGACACAAAAAATGAACCAAAAACCCACCCAACAGTGACCAGCAATGCAGTCAAGCGACCAGCAGCAAAAAGGACATTTTTTACGACGCCATCAAGGAGGAAAAGAAAGTGACACACCAGTAATGTCTTAATCCATAAAAATGTCAAATTCTTTTCGACGTCTCCTTTCCGACGCATCGGCATCTAATCAAAGAACCACGCTCCACGCTCGACTCCTTGGTTCATTTGCGTGCGAAAGTAGCTCATAATGGATGGGATCGAAGCTGGGTCTGGGGTGGACAGGGAAAGACCGCACAGTGACGGCATGTCCTTCAAATGCATATGTCATTCGATTTTATTGAACAGGAATTGGTCTCGCACATCCTTTCTATGCTTTCGGATGCATTCCGGTCTCGCTGCTGCCGCTGGCGATGGGTTTTGTGCGAATGTGTGCCGATTTTTTATTTGCGTCCATCGGCTGCTGCGTGCAACATCCTGTCAATCGATTAGAGCGTGAAATTTGAATGCTGAATGGACGAGGAATCCTTTCTGTTCAGTGTGCAGCTATTTGCATGGGACAGGAGTGGATATTTATGGATTTTCATAACTATCGGATGTGGGACAAGGCAGATGTGGTAAATTGTGAATTGAATATGTTTTGTTGCTTTAAAGCGCAATCCGGGAAGAGACAATATTTCGGTGATTGTGAAGGAATTTATGTGGACTCACGCAAGAGATCATCTGTGATCCTCTACTGAGAATTTCGTTTTGCCTCGGAGTTGTGAGATAAAACAACTGGTTTGGGATTCAACGTATATTTTACAGCACTGCGCACCGCGATATAGAGTTAGCATAAGGAAGAAGACTCTCTTAACGTAAGATTGGTTTCAGTGTCAGATATGAAGGCCCTTATCCTTTGAAGTAGTTGAAAGCTCTTGGGTTCAATCCTCATTACACTGACTTCAGAGGCATGTCTCCTTCATAGTAGCACCCTCTAGTGAACGAAAATTAAGAAAGATCCTCTTCAGCAGTTGTCCTTTAATTAATTTTGAAAAGACAAAAAAACGGTAACACGCCATCTATGAGTGAAACTTGTTACCTCATTGATCAGATTACTGGGAGATCACTTCCCCACCTCGGCGATCATCCATTCCTCATTGGTTAACAATTTCCACCCTTGTAAGGAAAATTACAAAGGAATTCTTCTTGAAAGAAATCTGCTCACTTTCACTTCAAAGGATCTTCAGGAATCTTCAGAGAAGGAGGACGATGATTGGTTCTGAGTTATTTTCGGGAAAACCGGTCGGCATGGGACAAAAGTGAAAAAGGGTGCCTTAGGACGAGAACTGATTTGGGAGAAAACGGGATGAGAGTGAATCCGTTTTGGTTTGAATACTGCTTTGTGTGTGGATGGGAATGAGATGCGAATTCGCCTAATTTTTGGCAAGATGCAACGTTAGATAATGTCACTATCCAGTTTGCCACAATTGTTTTGTGCAACATTTTCAGCTCAACTTAATTTAAAGTAAACCAGAATATGGGAAAGATAGATTACACAAATTCCGCGTTCTTCGTGGCAGCAGAGGGAATCAGGAGAAGAAGAGATGATGAGAAGAAGAAAAAGGAAAATGAACTACTAAACAGTCTTTCTTTTTGGTTAAACAGATCTCTAGTAGCATGTCAGAAAGTTTACTTCTGCGTTGAATGAACTCTCTTGTTATTCAAACTAATCATTTCAGATCTAGAGGCATTGCGTGTTTAATTAAAAGCCAGCGGTATGTTGAAGCCTCTGTGTAGACTTCTGTAGTGATTAAAAAAGAACTTTATGGTGCCTTACAAACAGCGTGTTGCCCAACGGCGATACCGTCAAAGATTCGAACAAACGAGCCGCCGTCAACTCGCTCTTGGGCCACCCGTCTCTTAAGAAGAACGCTAAAATCCACCTTGAAATGGGTCTTGAAACACAGCGTCAATCAGGGTATTTGCAAAATCTATAAATTTGCCAGAGGCGGCATGATCTCGTTTTTGTTGAACTCATTAATAAGACTCATTCCTCGTCTGGACACAATTGAAATATCATCAAACTCCTAAGACCTAAACTAAACTTGGGGCTCTCTGTTAGCTCAAATTAGGTAGCTCAGTAATTGAGACACAGTATGTCAGCAAATTAGAGCCTCCCCACATGATTGCTTTTAAGGGATTGGGAAGATTTTGGAAGGTTCTTCTATCCCCTCAGCCACTGCATAGCTCTTTTGCCATCTATGTGCAATGGGTTTCAACCAACACGCTTGATCAACGCTTCTCAATGGTTCAAAGTTTCTGTGGTCATTGGAAATATTGAGTTTACGTGACAAAGCAATGAGTCTTCTTTCGGTTTGTTTTTCTTCTTTCCTTTCATTCTGTCGCCGAAACCTAACTCAACATGCTGTTCATCTCTTCCAAAAAATCTTCACATTCTTCGTAAGTTGGTGCATTTGGAAGCTTGGTTATCAACCAAGGTGGTTATTGGCTCGCAAAGTTGTTTGACGTCTTTTTTCGCTTGTGTGAGACAGCTTAGAGTAGGAAGTTCTTTGGTGTTCTTTGGTAAAAGTCATTAGGCAGAGACTGTGGCATAAACATGCTCTAATAGCATCATACTGATGGCTCCAAAGACTTTAAATCTCATCCCCCTCACGCTGTCAATGCGAAAGGAGACCAAAGAGCACCGTTTCTGCTGCCATCAAGCAGGACATTAATTGTCACGGTGCTGTACGAAAACAAGTTGATTTTGCGACAGAGAGCTTTACTATTCAGTTGCCTATGGAACTTAAAAAACAACGATTGGAAGGAACGATGTTGCACTTTGCTTTCGGTATTGAGGAGCGGATTAAATTTATGACTACTTTACAGATTAGGCCGTTCATTGTGACGGTCAATGGATTTGACGTTGTCCGTCTATTCTTGATGAAATCCTTACTTTGTTTTACCCACAATTGCTGCCAGACTCCTTTCAGCAGACACCGTAGCGACGGTTCACTGTGTCCTTTCAGTCAAGTCACTGTCTTACAAGACACCTGCAGTTGAAAAAAATTCTAAAATATCGTGATTTTGACATTGACCTGTTAGAGAAGTATTTAGAGAAGTGTGAATCCTCCAGCCTCAAACCTCTGATTGTTAAGCACACGCCTTGAGAAAGCAGCGATAGTTATCTATTGTCTAACGAGGTAGGAATGCCAAATTTAAACTTGACACTGCCCAGCTCGTCTCTATTTGAGTCCTTTAAATTGACATAAAGGTTGGCTTGTGTCGATTTTCTTTTTCCAGCTTTTCTAAAGGATCTGTAGGTTTGACCTGTCGTATAGTTCCATTCCCTAAAATAAAGTAAATAAGGATCTATTTTCTATAAACGATTTGAGCCTTTAGCACAAGCGGCTGAGTGGATTTAAAAGGCTCAAGGAAACCACTTGGTTTTCTAGAAGCATTTTAGAAGACTGCAAGAAGTACTAACCATTTGAAAATTTATAAAAATTCACAGCATTACCTTCAGATTTGGTTTTTTCCAGCACTGAAAGGGTAAGAAAGCGTCACTTACCTTAGTTATAATTCGCTTATGAAAGGTTTCGTTTTTATTTCGTTTTTGTTTCGTTCTTGTTACGTTTTTGCAGTGAACCAACAGAAATGGATACAGAAAATGTTACTGTTTGCTTATGGGACTCCTTTCTCTCTTCAATTGGGTGCTTACTGAAGTAAAGTTTGCTACATCCTTGCCGCTTAAGTGTTGGCCTTGCAAATTTTTTGCCAAGATTTTACAGACTATGTGGATTTTTGACATATCCTTTTTTATAAAAGAAACCTACAATTCCTACAAAAGATGGGGCTAAAAATGTTCGCTCATTTTTAAAAGTAAAAAGAGATTTCATTTTTAATTTTTAAAAGCTAAAAGTGATTTAAGATCTGTGTTGCAATAAAGCTTGTCACTGCTCCCAGGCGCAGTTACCAATAATGAATATGTTACAGTTCGCAGACGCCTGGCTACATGTTGCTGTCGAAGGGACTGTAAGCCAGAAAATGTCCGGAAATGAATTCACATCTGAACTTCAAAACTTTAAGTGATTCGAAACTAACCAAA
Source organism: Eristalinus aeneus (assembly GCA_955652365.1). NCBI lineage: Eukaryota > Metazoa > Arthropoda > Insecta > Diptera > Syrphidae > Eristalinus > Eristalinus aeneus. The sequence goes on from OY019132.1 coordinate 4,065,858, forward strand.
CGGAGTATATCCTTTAACTTGATCATGAAGTCGTTGCAAACTTGAAATACCTTACAAAGTGCGCTGTCTTAACGCTCGTGATATGTGAATGATAATCAAACTGCTTTCAAAATCTTATTCAAAGAAACAGATCGTCAGAGATCTACGAAAGTGTGAAAACTCATGAATCAAAATGGCTTCCAAAATTGTGAATCTTCTATCTTGAATGAAAAGAATAACACGATGAGATTCATAAAGAAGGCTACGTTCAAGCACTGGATCGCTTACCACTTCGACCCGCGTGCAAACTCAGAGTTGGGCACTTGAACTGCCGACAAAATGATAAAGAGACCCGTCAAGTCAAGAGGATCTCAGCGTTTCTCAGCTAAGAATATCGGCAGCCATCAAGCGCTGCCAACTTGAGTTGATGTCAATGACTCATCTCCTTGCAGGTCTACGGCATCCTCAGAATCGGCTCACATCACCTCCTAACTATCGGAGAAAAAAACACATAGACCAACAAAAAAAAACATTTCTCTCTCGCTCCTCGCTCCTGTCAAATCAGATTACCCCCGATGAGATAGATACGCGACAACTGACGAACAATGGATGGAAAAAAATCGAAAACGAAAATGAAAACTTCTTGTCAAACCTCTTCCCAGCGCTGCTGTAAGGACGCCAAGCAACAACAATCGTCAGCACCCGGGCGCCGAGTCCATGTGAGAGACATTCTCGTTTTTTTTTATCCCACTTCCACTGTCCCCGCATCGCCGCCACCCCTCCAGGTGATGTGAGAAAAAATTCGGCTGATCCCTCCGCATATCTGCATATCGGTGTATCAGATGTGTAATCAGATAATTTTGTATCTTTTTGTTGTTCTGTTGTGTGACTTGGACTTTTTTCTGCGCTCTCTCTGTGCGTGGAGAAACGTCCGCAGGATCTGTAATGACATGGAAATGAAGAACAAAAAATAAAACATCATGAAATCAGGGTGTGCCAGGAGGAGGCGCTCCTTGGAATCGCAAGCAAGGCGGCGAGGACGGAAGAAAGGATGCGCGGGTATTCGAAAGTAATTTGTTGGGTTTGATAAGGGCCGCGGCGGGTTTGTTTGGAATGCAATTAATTAATACGTTTACAAGGCGATATGGGCGATATCTGATGCTGATAAGGATCAACAAATGGGGTGCCTATGAGCGCAGAGTGATTTATGGTTGTGCGGTGAAATGAATGGGATGTGGGTGGTGGTTTGAGAGAATTTCCTTTGAAGGGGTCAGATCACGAACTCTAGGGATGGGAAGTACGGAAGCATTGGTTGGGGATTGAGCTTTAAAAAAGGGGAAAGTTGACCAACTGATCAAACTCGGCCTAAGCGGGGTTGTATCAATAAGAGAATTATTGTACGGTACAAAATGTGTCTCACATAATTTTTCGCAGGAGGTGAAACACATACATACATACATACATACCTTTGTATAAAGGCGAAATGTAAAGTAGAAGAAGCCCACAAATTGAAACGAATTCGGGATCTATTCCAAATTTGACAACTTGTAGAATGATTGATGTTAACAATGAATTTGGACATGGCAACACGCTTCTTGGACACCAAATTGTCCAAAACTCGATAATCTTCACTGGGAAAAGTACCATTTAGAAGTCCAAGCAATCAACATTGTTTTACATTATTAAGAGAATGCAGGTTGAAGTCAATTGAACTTTTGTTTTATTGGAGACTGCAAAGATGGTTTCACCGGAGAATGAGGACGAGATCAAGTATATGCTCTCAACAGAAAGGACAGTCAACACAGAAGTCGCAATAGACAAACACAGCTTGGAGGAAACCAGGGACTGTGCCTTCAAAGGAACCACTTTCCATTTAGACAACTTCACCCCACCAGCCATTCGTTGTTTTTTGTAAGGTTAAAAAAACAGTTGATGGTTTAAATATATCGTCCTCGGCTTGTTGTGCTTGTTGGTGCAGGGGCGTGCGCATTCTGAAAACTTGACGAAGTTGCTTCTCGTTACTGAGACAAATTCTTCGAGTAGTTCATCCATAACATGAGATTCAGTGACTAAGCATAGCCACAGAAGAGCGAGTATCTACCGACTAGGGTGACTAGATTAAAGCCGATTAGAACTAACTGAAGATCTGAACTCTAATGGCACACGCGATTAAAAAAATACCCTAATCCACTGTGCATTCGAGGCAGCTACATTATGAACGACCTGGCTAGTTGTTTAGCCACCGGTCGGCTGTTAAGGGCACAAAACCGGGCTAACAAACGAGAAAATTGACATTTTCCCACCGTTCTGTTGCGCTTTGTATTAGGAGTGGACATCGCAACTATTTACATAATAGCTGAAGAAGAAAATCTCTATTTGTTCCTCTTGTGGCTGTACAGTCCGGGGTATGCCCCTCCAGCCAGCACGATCTTTGGCCAGCTGAACCAGCTGAGGTACTTTTCCACTTGTGTGCGCCACCTTAGCCTAAGCCGTTCTCTGTTGTCCCAATGGCTCTGATTCAAAAACTTTTCGAGTCGGAGCAGTGGTGTCCATACGCCTAGCCATCTTAAGCGCCCGCTCTGTCAGAGTCGTCGATGTTGTGCGTCCTTCCTTAATGACTGCATGTTCTTCCTTTTGCCGTTATTCACAGCCATATGCCGCTATATAACGCTTCAATGCCAACAAATGCCATATTGCTGTGTTCGTTCAATCACGTCAATCTCGTCAGCGCAAGCTAGCGATTGAACTGAATTTTTGGAATATCGTGCTTTTGGTGTTGATTTGTGAGTTGCGCAGTATCTTCAGAAGTCACATGGCAGCGCGTCGCCTTGTCTTAAACCTGTTTTGACATTGAAGATCTCGGTGAGTTCGATGCCGACCTTGACGGAGCAGCGAGAGTTCTCCATCGTCATCCTACACAATCTGACGAGTTTGGTAGGAATGCCAGAACTAAACATGGCACTGTATAACTCGTCCCTATGCGCACGGTCATATGCAGTCTTAAAATCTCTAAATAGATGGGGAGTGTCGATTTGTACTTCTTAAGTCTTTTCTGGGATCTGCCGTCAAGTGCAGATCTGGTCAATCGTGGACTTCCCAGGCCTGAAACCACACAACCACACTTATAGAGACCTATCAGGTTGTGGACAAAAAGATTCAGACGCTCACACAATAGGAAAGAGAGGATCTTAAAGGCTATCTTAAGAAGACTTCTTCTTCGATAATGGGCGAAGTCAAATGGGTCTCTTTTCTTGTGGACCGGGCAAACGGGCAAACGGGCAAGCGATTACGCTAAGATTCCTCTCATTGGGCAGGCATTCCACCGTCCACAAAAAAATTTGAAATTAAGAAAAAATTAAATCCATTACCTTTACCGAATCCGGGAAGACTACGGCCTCAGTTAACATGCCACTCCAGTTAACTCTGTTTCCAGACAGCTTCCTCAGATTTCTCAGCAACTTAGATGGTGTCTTCTACTCCAATGTTCCCTTTTAAGCTCTGATTTGAACGCTTCTGAGACCAGAACTCCAGCTTGGGTAAGTAGAAATTTAACTGGGTGCACGTCGTCATCGTTTATTTCTTCACCGATATTATTAACTTAACGAGGACTATAATTCCCGCAAAAATGCATAAGATGCTTTAAGTGAGGTTCTAGTTTCTAAACCATGGTAACAAAAAACAATTATTTTGGAGCCTGTGATCTAAAATTCGCCTTTCACTGAACCCAATTCCCATTGAATGCCTAGAACTTGCCCTATTATGTGTCACTAACCTCCATTGAGTTTGTAGCCACTTTTCTACAAACTTGAAGGACATTTGCAAAATGTAGATAAATGTGTTCAGGAACTCCCTCAAACGTTTGTCCAGTTTCACAACAATTACTACCCAGGACAAACAATCTATTCAAATTTCCAAGGCTCTCATACAACAGATGTCTCCTTGAAATACCATCAAACACCATCCTTTCTGCCCTCTCAAGCCACAAATTATGTGCAATCCGTCAACTGTCCACTCGAAATGGTTTTGTTTCACTCACTGGACATCGCACATCCTTGAGACCGCTTTGAAGAAGATCCCAAAGTGCAACCCTCCCTCCCGCCTGCAGACAACGGCCTCAATGACAAATCAATGACATTTGTCAACTGCCATGCTGTCAATCACGCTGCGCCCATCTCCCTCCGTTTCGGTTCATCTGCCCCTGATCCAGTCTGAGACAATTTTCTCATCGCAAACCCTTTTTGTATTGGATTTCCGTCAAAACATGTCAATGCTAGCTAATCGCCGATAAATTCTTCGTTTTTATTGCCACTCGGTGAACCCCTTCCCTCTGCTGATGTCCCTCCACGCCTGAGACGTCTAATGCGGAAGTTTGCAAAATTCACGGATTACACGATTATGCTGTTCGACAGGCAATTTGCATTTCATTCTCACCCCGTTCAGGCAATTAGCTGCCTTTCCGTTCATAGACGCGCAAGGATGCAAATGTCGTTTTTATGCAAATTCCTTTAACGTGACGTTTAGTTTGAGTGCAAGTCGGAGGATAAGACGCCGCCGCCGCCGCTCGCCTTTGTTGTGTGTTTTGCAGGGCGGAACACTAATGCTAATGGGGTGGTAGATTGTTGTCCTGGTGTCCTGCCAGAAGTGTGCATGCTGGCACTGGCATGCATATGCGTGTGAATTGAACTTGGGATGCACTGTGCACCCCGCTGTGTTTGGTTCTGTCCTCGTCTTTGGGAGATTATGAAATTATGAAATTATGAAATTATGAAATCGCTTTCGAGTTTTTGAAGTGAAAAAAGGTTTCTGGAGTGGCTTAGGCAAGAAGAGTCGCGAGGTCTTAGATGAGAAATTATGTTAACTACTTTGTAATGATCACAGTTCAGAAGTGGTCAAGATGTGTGATTGTTTCTAGAGATGTTGACATTGCCGCCACAATTTTTGAAGGATGATGCAGAGCAAAAAACGCTAAATTGCAAGATATAATATCTCTTACTTTGGAGGGCGAAGACAACTCATTTTGAGTTCAGTTCACACGTTCTTCTTGTGTTGGAGGCCCTGCATGGGTTGGACATGCTTCTCAACACACCTTTTCTCGCCAAGACATCAAATTAAATGCGCACGCTCTCTGTTGCGCTGTTTCGGATTGGAGATTATTTGTTGATAACTAAAGCAGTGCTCCAGTAGTCTACCTAAGTCTTTTCGAGAGGAAAGCTTTCCGTGCGATTGCTTTAATGGCATCTAGAGGAGAAGATTAATTACGAACTCTAAGAGCTGTACAGCGACATGCGCCTGGTCAAGCCTCTTCGTATACAACGCCTAAGATGGCTAGGTCACGTAGAGCGTATGAACATCACTGCTCCGGCCCGAAAAGTTTTCGGATCTGAGTCACCGGGATGCCCTAGGCTAAGGTGGAGCACACATGTGGGAAAAGACCTCAGCGAACTTGGAATGCACAACTGCAGGCAACTGGAGACAGATCGTGATGGCTGGAGAAGCATGTTCGTTGAGACTTAGGTCCACCCCGAAATGTAGCGCCACCACAGGAAGAAGAAGCACGCTCCGAAAGTAGCGCACATCGGCATTAAGTCAATAAAGTTTGTCTTCCAATCTTTTCTCTCAACTGACCTTAAGGCTGCCAGTACCAACAACTGCAGAGTGAACTTCCCTTTCGGAAATTCCAGACCTCACTCGATCTAGGATTCTGGACCAATGACAAGGAATGACAGCAATTGCACAAAGTCGGCTTGTGCTTCAATGAGCTCTTGATCCCAATGAAAGTGCAAATGGCAAGCGTGGGAGACGACCTCAATGTCATCAAAGTGTTTGCTTGATCTTTCAAACTTGCTCTTAACTAGCGCAAGGACCTCCTAAATCAGCTGTTCAGACGAAAATGGCAGGGTAGATGGGAGACCTGCGCAAATGGCAGGGTGACATACAGCTTCCTTCGCGATGTGTCACTTGTTAAGTCCATTGGTGGTCTCAATCTGAGTATGCATCTGAGCTACTTGCTCATAGGACACGGTTCCTTTAATTCTTTCTTGTTCAAGCGACTCAGAGGCTTGCTTGTGCGGGTATAGACAGAGTACAGACACCATCAGGGGTCTTACTACGGAAGTAGTTTCAGGGAGCTCCTGAAACTTACTTTCAGTCTGACCGTGCGATGATACTCCATTGTGGGAGTATCGTGGTAGCTGTGGTTTATACCTAAATTGCGGGCAACAGTGATATATGATAACAGTCACCTGAGGTCAGAGGGTCAGGTCTGATTAGATGTGGAGTTGCATCCAACCGGGTGCTGTGACCCACAGAAGAGCAGAGGTGTTAGAAAGACCAAGAAGGAGTGATTGTCCCTTAAGACAAGAACTTAGATTGGTACTTGGGATCCCCCAAGGCGTTAATCCGCGTTCTCCTGTCTATGGGTGTATGGACCCTGTAGTATTAAGCATCAATGGCAGGTGATCACGTAAATCCAAATACACACATGCTCCTTTCCGAGAACTCCTTTTGATGACAGCATATTCTTCGTCTTCCCATCATTCGTTTCAATCCCAGCAAACGCCTCATTGCTTGATAGGCAACCATGGTCCAAATGTGTCGAGGAATGTCGGACAGACAACATTCAGAGAATATTAAAGGTTCGTGGCGGTTGTAATTGTAGAGCATGTTTATGCACAGTCTAGTCCTAGTCTAGTCCGCAAACTGTCTAGTCCATTTGATGTCCTTCATTCTCCTAGCTGGCCTGAGTGTTTTCAAGGTTGTTTTAAGCCTTCTAAACAGACCAGCTTTGCTTATGTGAGTCCAGTTAGGGCAAAAAACTACCTTTCACAATTTTATTGGTGTTTTGTGTATTTTGCAGGCGAATTTTTTCATGGAAAGATATACTTTTATTCTGTAATGTATTGGCATTTTGAACAGCATCATAATTGCAGGCTCCAAAACCTTCTGGTTTTTATCATCAAAAAACTGAACCAGGTACGATTTGACATCATCATCACTACTGATATTTTTACTATTCAAGGAGTTTTGCAAAGGTCGAAATAAAAAGTAATCAGGTGGTGCAAGGTTAGGACTACATGGTGGATGTGGTAAAACACTCCAACCAAGCTTCAATATTTTTGCCCGGCCACAAGAAAGGAGACCCCTTTGACTGCGCCAACTACAGAGGGATTAGTCTCCTGAACATTGCATACAAGATCCTCTCTGCCGTATTGTGTGAGCGTCTGAAACCATTCGTCCATGACCTGATAGGTCCCTATCAGTGTGGTTTCAGGCCAGGGAAGTCCACACTAAACCAGATCTTCACATTACGGCAGATCCTGGAAAAGACCCAAGAAATGCAAATTGACACTCACTACCTATTCGTCGATTTCAAGGCTGCATATGACAGTGTGCATAGAGACGAGCTATACAGTGCCATGTCTAGTTTTGGCATTCCCACCAATTTCGTCAGATTGTGTAGGATGACGATGGAGAACTCTCGCTGCTCCGTCAAGGTCGGTACCGAACTCACCGAGGCCTTCAATGTCAAAAAAGGTTTTAGACAAGGCGACGCACTGTCATGTGACTTCTTTAACATCATCCTCGAGAAGATCGTGCGTAACTCACAAGTCAACACCAGAGGCACGATATTCCAGAAGTCAGTTCAATTGTTAGCTTATGCTGATGACATTGACGTGATTGGACGAACACAGCGAGCCGTCAATGAGGCGTTTGCTGGCATTGAAGCGGAAGCGGCTTAAATGGGTCTTGCGGTAAATGAGGGCAAAACGAAGTACATGCTGTCATCAAGGAAGGACACACAACATCGACGTCTCGGACGGAGCGTCAAGCTAGGCAGCAGAAACTTCGAGGTAGTTAAGGACTTCATATACCTCGGCTCCGCGGTAAGCAGGGACAACAACATCAGTACCGAAATCAAACGCAGAATCACTCTTGCCAATCGCTGTTTCTTTGGGCTCAAGAGGCAATTGAGTAATAAAGTCCTCTCTCGAAGGACTAGGCTCGCTTTATATAACAGCTCGATCATCCCCGTCCTACTATATGGCGCAGAATCCTGGACGGTAGCAAAGGCGGATGAGGAAGCCCTTAGTCTTTTCGAGAGAAAAGTTTTGCGTGCGAATTTTGGTCCTGTTTGCGTTGATGGCATCTGGAGGAGAAGATTTAATGACGAACTCTATAGGCTGTACAACGACATGCGCCTGGTCAAGCGTCTACGGATACAACGCTTAAGATGGCTAGGCCACGTAGAGCGTATGGACACCACTGCTCCGGCCCGAAAAGTTTTTGAATCCGAGCCATTGGGACAACGCAACAGAGGACGACCTTGACTAAAGTGGCGCACACAAGTGGAGAAGGACCTCAACCAATTTGGAGTGCGCAACTGGAGACAGCTGGCGAAAGATCGTGCTGGCTTGAGAGGCATGTTGGTTGAGGCCCAGGTCTACCCCGGACTGTAGCGCCACAAGAAGAAGAAGAAGACCAAAGATGAGTGTGGCCTTGCATTGTCATGATGGGATCTAACACCAACACCATTGTCATGATGGGATCTAACACCACCAGCCAATTCGGGCTGCTTGTCTCCAACTGCATTGTTCAAGCTTGTGAGTTGTTCAATGTAGGCGTCTGAATTGTCGGTTCGGGTAGTAAAAGTTCAAAGACGACAATTCCTTTGTAATCCAACCAAACTGATAACATAACTTTCTTTTGATGAAACAACTCTCGATGTAATTTGAGCTGGTTGACCTGCCTTGCTCCACGATCTATTCCGATTTACCGCAGATGTTAATGCGTTGTGTTAAACGAGTTTTCGTACAAAGCAAAGTTGTTTTAAGCGGCTTTCAATGCATGTATGTGATACATGAAGCATCTCTGCAATCTCACGTGTTGTACTGTGACGATCCAAATCGATTACTGCTTTGGTTAGGTCCTCATCCACTTCAACTGGACGACCAGTGCGCTTTTTATCTTTGAGTGAAAAATCACCACGACGAAATTTGGCAAACCAATTTTGACCCTGCTGTTCTTTTATAGCTTCGTCCCTATAAACAGCACAACACTTTTTGTGAGCTTGCGATGCGTTTATTCCTTTTCGAGAATAAATAATAATTGTTAGCGTGACAGTCCGCGGGGCCTAGCTTGTTCAACAACTACTCGTGTTGTGCGCGCTACTGTTCTCTCACGACTAGAAGGGACCTACAGTTTTTTGCCGACTCCGAACGGCTAAGTTTGAGAAGCTTTCTTAGACAGTTATTACTCTTTGAGTGTTGTCAGTAACTCGAAAGAGGTGGAGCCGTGAAAAATTCGAGGTGTTCAGCCGGGAATCGAACCTAGACCCTTCGGCGTGTGAGCGTCGCACTACCCACTACGCCACGGCGGTTACCTTTTCGAGTATAATAAAGCAAAATATGACGAGAATGTTCGTCATGTTTGATTTTCTATTTTTCAAGAGATGTCCAACAAAAAACACACAACCCATCACAGTTGAAGTTGAAGTGCCAACTATCAAGTAACAAAATGTGTTTGACTTTTCGATTACGTCAGCGAACCTAAAAATTCAACTAAAGCCATCTACAAATGGAACACGCAGTTACTCACTTGTCGACCCAATAAATGATTCATCAAGTTGATGTTAAGGAAACGTTGGGCGCCTTTCAACGATCTCATCTTAACCTAGAGTTGATATGCATGCTGATTCAATAAAGTTGCTAAAGTCGCTAGATATGCAGTACAATGTCTATTCGTATTGATGTCTTCCCTGCTCCTAGCTGGTCTGAGTGGTTTCGAATAGATCGGCTATGTTTATGTGAGTCCAGTTAGGGCACAAAAGTACCACTTAAACTGGCATTCTAAGAAGGCACTGTCCAGTCGGCAGACATGTTTTTCGACTATGGACATGAATCTGGTAAAAATTTGCTCCGCAATTGTTCGGATTTGTTGACAGTGAGGTTGAACCTTATAGGCAGCGCTTATTGCGAGGACCTAAAGAAACTTGCCCACACTGCACATCTGTAGATTAACACATGAGGTATAGAAATAGAACCCATTTCAGCTAAATCTAAGAGGCAGTTCTCCTGGTCAAGCGAAAGCTAATTCACAAAATAAAAGGCAGCGGGGACGGGATATGCTATGGGGATCGCTGACTTTCAATATTTAAAGGAACTGTAGGAGTTGCTGATGTCAATGCACGAACGGGCAAAACTTTTGTGGGTGTCTCAAGCGAGGGAGACAAGCGGATGAGAGGAAAAAGTAAAAAGCCAACGATTTGCTTGTGTCTCGACTTTCATTCTTTATTGTGTTGTTGCTGAGTACTAAAATTGATGCGGTTAGCTGATTTGGAGACATTTTGGCTGAATCGTACGATCAGATGGCCGAAGAAGAAATAGATGAAATGAGCAACGGCATACAACCTGGTTAATAAGTGTGCTTTAAAATTGAAGATGTTGTTTTCGACTACACTTTGTGTCCGTAAAAGTCTCTCAAATTTTCCGTTGTTGACAGGAAATTAACGAGTCGCTCAGAAGAGTGTTGTGAATGTTGTGAATATTGAAGTGGCGACCTTTTAAGTAGATTTGGCTTTTCACACTAAATGACAAATCAAAACTTTATAAAGAATTGTTTTTTTTACCAAATGCACTACTGCCAGTTTTCCTAGCCTTTACTTTCCGACTGAAGATTGTTACGCTCTTAAGAGTTCAAAACAACGTCATCTCTTTTTACCAACCTACCATCGCTTGATCTTCTCAAACTTTTGAAGAAATCACAAGACAATGTCTCGTCCCATCTAAAATGTAAGCTTATACCAAATAAAAGGTAACTGAGTCTTCGTCTTTGTTAACATAAGACTTCATGGCTATACTTCGCACGTTTGACCGTTAGGATAGGAGCTAACAGGGATCCATCCTCCTATGCTGTATATCTGCAAAACACACTGTCCAACACCACATGTTCTTTTAGAATATCGTTCTGCATTAAGGTATCCTCGATTGCTATGTTCCAAAGCACATGTTATATATGGTTTCTGTAGTCCAGGGACTTGGGACTAGCAAGGAATGTAAGCAAAAATTAGTTAAGAAAGGACGAACTTCAGCTTTGTGCCGCTTACCGTCTGTCCACTACCAACCAGCATGACTTAAATCTATCACCAATTCCCCAATCTAACCAACTGCAACAAGACTTCGTTAATGTCCTATTTCAAAAGAAAACTCGGTCATCCTTCCGTTTGTAACTGCCTGCCTCCTACACAAATCGTACAAGGCACCCCATAGGCGGCATCTGGTCAAATATTTGCCACCGAAGTAACGCACGTCACAGTGCGGAGGCTACCTGAACACGGACTCAACAAAAGAAACTGCCACCAACACCTATCCCGTTCCAGCTGTAACCGTCAGGCGTACGCAACCATCGTGTGCGCCATCTACATTCAGCTCAGCAAACTCGCCACGAAATTTGCCGCCAGCAACAGCGGCAGCATTTCGCAATCGCCCAAGGTCACCCATCGATATCTCGCACAATCGCTCTTCTTGCATCTAATCGCATCCTTCCGTCTTTAAGAAGAAGCGGCCAGGGGACACATGAGAAATGAAGAGATAATAGCAGCACGAGAGTGCACAGCGCACACGGCACGGCAACTCACCCCTAATCACGAACAAAGGGACCAAACGAAGCGATAGCAGAGCGAAAAAAAAGAAGTCCAACAAGGATTCCACCACAAGGATAATTGCAGAGCCCATCTCTTTCCAGCGCACCTCTGATTGGCCGCACGCATGACAATGGTAGGGAGCGCTGATCGAGTCAAGATTCCATCGCACATCGAACCGGTATTCCAGAGCACAGCATATTCGCTGCCACTTCGACGACCAACGATCATTCGAGTTCAATCCTGCAACCCGAGCGGACGTGTGTGACTGGCAAGAAGAGCCGTTAAGTGAATTGAATTAAAGTGAACGACCAAAGTGTCTTGTGAAGGATTCTGAACTTCTGGAGAGATTTGTGTGAAAAGTGTGAACAGTGAAAAGATTTGTTTTGCGAACATTATATTTGTGCCTTAAAAATGTGTCTTGTCTGAGGAAAGTAGATACCGCAGGAGAAGTTGGTGAGTACAACTCTTTCGGTTACATTTGCTTTCAAAATTCGCTTTTCTCTCGAAATTTCTCTCCACTCTCCACTCTCGCGAATGGTGCATGTGACTTCTATGCCCGTGCACGCCTGCCATAATTTATGTAAGGATGCAAACAATGAGAAAAAACACCATGTCACGTAAATTCCCTTGAAAAGGATCACAACCCAGTGTGTGTCTTGTGCCTGTTGATGGGACATGCACTACCCTGCCCTCCCCTCGATCTCAATCAAGCGACTTCTTAGTTTTTTTCTTCGGCACTTTTTGCCGGGATGAGGGACAAGATCTAGATTTTCTTTAATTTTCTGCTTCTCTTCCGCATTATCCTTTTTTCCCTTAAGGGGTCCCGACACACAATGCCTGAGGAGGCAAAAAACAAATCTTTCACCCGTCATCTTAGGGTGACCGGCGAGGGGTGATCTAGTTTCTCTTCCGCATATGTCCCAGGCGCTCTCCATCCTATCCCACCTTAATCACGTTAGGTAGGCAACCGAAATGAACAAATCGGGCGCCGAATCTGGAGCAAGAGGTAATCAGATAAGTTACCCTGCGTGCGCATCTGTGAGAATAAAGCGAGATTAGGCGTCGCAATAAAATGGATTTTTCTTTAAGTCTCTGTGGGTCTTTGCGTATCTTTGGGTCTCTGCGGGACTGCATGCCGGAGAAAAGACGTCGCGACGGTGGCGGTTTTTGCTGTTAGGCTAAGTCGGCAGATGATTACAATCTCGGAACAACAATTGATCAATAGCGCGTGCAGCGGGGTGGGGCAAAGGGTATGTGTGCGCGTGTGATTGGAAATTAGAGGTGGAACAACACGTAAATCCCCGATGACAGAAATTGGCTGAGGTTGGAATGTCGTTTTTGAAATGAGCTCACTGAAGGAATTTAGTGGTCAGTTAGTCCAAGTTGAAAAAATTTATATTCCCGACACAATATTGTGTATAATGACAAAGAAAAGTTTAGAAAGGTTACTCTTTACATAAAAAATCTTCTTTTCTTAAAAATTCCAAAGAAAGTCCTTCAAATTATACAAATCTGTGGCCATGGGTGTCTTATGGATCCACCATTCCTGGTTTCAATTCAATCAAAACTGGCCAGAATTGTGCCTCTAAGACATGGCCCTGGGATCTATTCTCCAAATTGAACTTATGTTTAAGACGAGGAAGACATTTCGATACCAATTCGGCCTTTTTCTATTTTCATATGTACAAGTGACACTGTCCATCAGAAGCAACAAGTCTGTTGTCAACATCTTGCTTCACAGTTGCATATAAACAGCCGCGCCATCAGCTCTAATATTCACGATCGATCTGAAATTTATTTAAATTCATTTTCAAAATCAATCAAAAATAGCCTTTAGAACAGGAATTCAATTTAAAGATCAATAAGTATCAATTTTAGAGCTTGTATTCAATTTTAGACCGAACGCGATGTCAAGTTGGGTCTTGTGTCCTACAGACTTTCAACATTCAACGTAGCGTTCAATTGAGGTGTCACCTCTTACGTGGCAAATTCTGTCCTCAATTTATTTACACTCATGAGCCACTTTAACAACGAGCAGCAATTTTATTCAAAACCGAATCAAAACAAGAAATTTCTTTGTGCCAAAACTACTAAAAATTTATTTGAATACATCAATGCAAATTTAGTCTATCTATTAAAGACCGCTAAATCTGAAAGTTTTTTGGACAATTTGTAGGTTCACGTACAACGTCAAATTAAGTCTAGAACTAAACCAAATTCAATCTTTAATGAACAAAATCTTTTAAAAAGTCAATAAGGACTGTGTCTGGATGTTCAAACAAGATCGTGGGTGAATAAGACCAGAAAATATAAGCACCATTGTGAATTAATTTTATAGTCTTTAGCAAAAGAAGCAAAAAGCTGTTTCGGTAAGAAACCAAAATCAAGGACAAGAAAGAACCTCAATCCCATTCATCTATCAGAAAAAATTCGCAATCAGACAGCTTAGAAAAATCATCACGATCACTTACAATCAGAAAAAGCCAAATCAGGTCTTAAACCATCATCAAATTCAACAAGTTAGCATGGACTCTGTTTAATCCATCGTCAAAGCAGATGATAGATAACAATTTAAAGACAATTTTTAACGATCGTCGTGATTGACTCCTTCAGAACAATGACTGTATCAAATGGAATGTTAGCGTTATTTAGGACTAGCAAATTGGAAGTAGACACTTCATTTTTTGTTTAGCTCAACAATTCAGTTATAAAGTTTTGTCTCACTTAAAAATGCAACCACGATCATAATCATCAAATATAAAGAAGCACGACCACGCAAAAGAAAAACCCAAATTCGATAGTCGGGAAAATTCTTCTAGGACAGCGTCCATGTGACACCAAAATGAAGCAACAAAATTGTAAACATCTACTTGAGTAGTCGGTCAAAAGCCCTCTCAGGCATTAAAAAAATCACCTTCCTTACATCTGCTTATGAATTCATCATTAGGATTATTAGATCTGTTTCAAATAGAAATCTTTTGTTAAATAAAAATAGAAAAGGACCAACTCACGAATAACCCGCTACCAGTTCCTTTATTTACCACTAGACAATGAGTTGAAGTAGTATCAAATTTAGATCTGTTACAAATTGTAAAAAGTGAATTTAAAAATGCCAAATTCCCTTGAAATAAAATGTTGCCATCCAGCTAAAGATCAAACAAATTTTATTTAAACTAGAATAAACAGCGAAGTATACAAAAATTTAAAACTTTCAAGATCGACATGATCACAAATAAAAAAAAAAAACGAAAAACGCACAAAACCTAGTTCATTCAGAGCAAATAAAACTTCGAAATCATTTTGTAGAAATAAGAGCAAATTCTGTCGGTTAAGATCACCAAGATCACTTTAGATTACACCAAAATGTGTTCATAAATTCCATAATTCGACATAAACTTAAGCCCCAAACAAACAGGAAACTGAACGATCATTCATAATCCTTACGATCATTTACTTATCAAAATCCAAAGGCACAAGAAATTCATGGCAAAGCAAACTCTAGTTTCAGTCAAAGGTAGATCTGAAGACAGAGTGTAAGATCTGGCAATCTTCCATCTTCAGGATCGCCCCGACAGCTGGATAAAAAGCACGATCAGACCATGCAACAATGCCAAGTTGTAGGACCTGGTTAAAATTCTAGTTTAGAAAGTAAATTGTTCTTTTTAGACATTTCCAAAATATAACACCCAGGTTCAAAACCGTTCGCTACTGTAATGGAATACTCTTTTGCTTAATAAAAACAAATACACACTAAAAATCAGAGAACTTTCCTCAACAATCACAATCCTGTGAAGGCTTAGTCCAAAACCAGTTCCAAAAGTTCAACTTTAGAAATCGATTAAAAATTAAATAGACATTAGATCCAATTTTCAGACCTCAAAACGAATGTGGACAGTTTCCCTTCCATCCTCCCATCACAGCGACTCAAAATGATTGATTAGATCAAATCTAGCCCCACTTCCAGAAGGGAATTCCATAAATTTATTTTCAAAAACCAGTTTCAATAAAATCATTAGCAAAAAATGGTCAAAAACGACCAGTCCCCGTGTTCATCTTTCCATACACTTCCATTCAAATTGAACTTTGGTCAGGATTAACGACCACATAACACGATCGCACAAAACAGCGCAAAAAAACCCACCAACAAAAACCGAAAAGAGTTCTCGAAAAAATCCATCTACCACGCGGAGCAAATTCCCTATTTACCTTCAAGACCACGGTTTACTCTGCAATTAAATCAGACCCTGCCCGAAAAAGCCCTTTTGCAGGATCCCCCTTCGCGGGCACTTGAAAACGGAAACAAGTCGAGAGGGCCTCTTAATAAACGCACAAGAAGTGAACTCCCTGTCTCCTTCACTCCGTTCCACCATCGCGAACAAACAGAAAAATCTGAAAACAAATCCCATTTAGCGGGATCAACTTCATTTCGGAGCACAGAATTCGAGTCCCAGGAGGAGATGAAAGGAATATCGCGAATGCATGTGTGGAGTCGGTCACAGAGTCGATTTAGGTGCAAAAGTGTATTCAAGGGCAGAGGCCGCCGCGCCGTTGACGAGTGAAACACGTTCTGCACGACGGCAATCGGCTATGGGACGGTGCAACTCACCACGAGCCAAAGTCGCGCACAAAAAAAGAAACGAATAACGTCCCGTCTGCAGACCTTAAATGGATGCGGGAGATCTGGTTGTGAAATTTTGAGTTTACTCGCGAGATGTTTTTTGCATCCCCCTCTGTCTCCGCTGTTTGCTGATGCGAAGGATCGTTGTGGGGCAGTCGCAATGCAAGGCACTCGTTCCAGTGAGGAGATGATTGTTTGAAAGATAAACGCCACGGAGGTGGCGGGGGCGGGGGCGGGTGTAAGGTGTCTGCAAAGTTGACTAACCAGAAACCAAAACAGAAGAAGGTAAAGAACGCGGAGCTTGAGTTTCTCTGATTTTGGGAGTCAAATTCGATTTGAAATTTAACGTTTCTTCAAACGAATGATGGGGACACTCGAAAGTAGGAGAAGGACGGATGTTTGATGAAAGTGGTTCTCCACTTTTTCTGGAACACAAAAGTTGATCTCACCGACTCCAAAATTAGAGTTCTTGGCAAGACTATGGTTTTTTTTTTTTCAAACATTTGTAAATAAGAAGAAAGCCAAATATAAGAAGAAAGCCAATTATGGCTGGTGAAACAAATTTTCAGTCTGGAAATTGTAAAAACAAATACGCTCCTCGAATTGTTAGTTTATCCTTTTGATTGTTTTTTGATCAATTTTTAAGTCAGTTCATTTCAAAACCGATTTTTCTTAAAAAAGCGTGTATTCAAAAATGGCAATTATCAGTTTATCTGAGGACGGGCATTAAAACATTTAAAATCAATAATGAGACCACACGAATAAGACCGAAGCTCACACTTGCCTGTAGCGCCAGACAAACCATAAGAAGGAGGTCAAAATCTAACTGAATCTACAGAAATTCCATTCCATTTCCAAAATAATGTGAAACTAAGTTTCAAAAAGTTACACGTTTAGAAAAGACCGAATTCACAATCGGTAACATAATTCGTAGGCATAATTCGTCTTCCAAAATGACAATTTTCCAACTACCAAAACAAATTTGCTAAATTTGGAGGAGAAAGGAATGGACAGCCTTTTTTTCTTCTCTTAAATTCAAATTTAATGAAATATAAATTTTTATAGAAAATTAAACCTTTAATACTTATTAAATAAAATGAAAATCAGTTCAAAATAGTTTTGATCCATTTACTTGTTCCAATGACTCAAGATCCAAAGTCTTGTACAAAACCAAGTTCAAATTTGTAACAAAATTACGTATTTTGAACAAATTTTAGGTCGAATTCGATATAGAGATTTAATTTAAACAACGACCACCTTGTTTAGCAGCGAGTGACCACAAATTTAAATAAATTTTCTGTTCTAAAACGGTTTTAAAAAGTCCTGGTTTACAGTCCTAAATTGTCGCATAAAAACTGGTAAATTTCCCTCAAAAATATGAAACGATATTGTTCCAAAAATCCAAATGAAAGTAAAACAGTCCCAAATCAATTTATTCGAATTCTTAAAATTCAAAAACGTCATAATCTCTTCTTAGGCTTGATTTTGCTAGTTTTTGTCGTGTATCAAGACCTTTTTGGACAACTATTGAAATAACCTGAGTTTTAAAACATTGCCCTATCAGACATAACCTTGTTCATCCAATTTTTAATAATTTTTGTGTTTTAGGAAGAAGGAAAGAATAATTCGTCATCAAATTATTTACTTATATTGAATATTGAAATCCAAATGTAGTCTCATCATCAACAAAATCAAGTAACTCATCTCAAAATCCCAAAAATCAGTCTTATTGCTTTAAATTCAATCCATAAGCAAATTGTTCGAAATTGTAACTAACCTTAAAAATTGGGCATAATGATTTTGACATCAAAATTCATTTTGGTGACAGCTAAAATTATGATTGACAGAAGAATAGTTAATTTACTATTTGGCCTTCATATATAGACACTCTTGTGAATTAAAAAGTTTTCAGAAATGAAAGCAAGCAATTAGAAGAAATTTTCAATTTCGACATCATTGTTTTTGTACCCATCTCTGAACCAGTGTTTCGAAGTGCAGGGTATTCCGACTTTTAATTCATTTTAAGACAGTCACTGCATTTTCATTCTGTATAAATTTCATCTTCCAAAAACTCCGTTCGATCCAAACTGTTTACAAAATCCAGTCTGGTCTTCTTTGTAAAATATACTTAAATTGAATCATGATCTGTCCGATTTCGTACCCATTGGGACAAGATTTTGGTATTCGAAATTTTGTTTTCGAATAATATGTTCTCTTAAAAAACGTTTTTCGAATGCAAAAATGCCTTTTTTGTCAATTTCAGAAAAACAAACTCCAATTCCACAGTCCCTCATCTTTAATATCCGAGGTTTTATTCAAAACATAGATTTTCGTTCCAAATTGTTGTCATGTACCAAAAAAATGTCGCTCACCTAGCACTGTCGAAAATTAGATAATGTTTTGACTACGAAATTCACTCATTCTAATCCGTCTCTTTAAGAAAGTTAAAAAAACATAAGTAGGTCCAAATAATTTTTTGGAAAACTAAACCCATCCATTTCTCTTTCACAAATCGTTTTCAAATCTGTAGAAATTTCCGCAGTAGCGTCTGTGAGTTAGAGAAGGGCTTCCACACAAAATGCAATAAATTCGAATTCAGACCAGCTTTCGCTCGAATGTTGTTCAAAAACGAATCAAAATCTCCATATTCAGAAAGTCTTCAATAATCCGGATCCCATTTACAATATTCCAAAAAACTCGCTTAAAATTCCGAATTGATCATCTTCATCGAGGACTCGTTTCTCTTTTGTTAAAAAATAAAAACTGCCCAAAATTTAGCCCACTCTCCGCTCTATGCCATACAGCTGTGATTTATGAACTCCTCAAGCCCAACCAATAATTTGACAGAATTTGAAATAAATTTCTCAGCCAATTCATCGTCCTTGCGTTACAAGACATCGCCGCCGCAAGAACATGACACAAGACATGCCGCATCATTCCCCCACCCCATCTGCGTCACCCAAATGACATCATTTCACGTCACATCATCTACTGTTGCCACACCACAGGCGCGCCAAGAATTAGCGCAACTTCTCACAATCTCATCCATCCATCCATCCATTCACTACCACCTGACAGGACACGGTTGCAATTTCATTTGTCTATCTTTCCGCCATACCCCTTTGTGTGCACGTACCGTGGCGGCGAGTATCCTTGTGAAATCTCCTTTCTACCAGCCAGCACAACACTAACAAGAAAAACACAACAATCATTCCTTTCTTCATTCACAAAATCACCAAGGATCTCGCACGGATCTCAGGAAACAAGTAAATAGGAATAGAAAAAAAAATGCACACAACGCGCAGCGCAAAATCCTGTCTCAAGCTGTGCAGTAAATTTGCACAAATCAAAAGGATAATGCGAGCGAGGGACAAAAAGCCGAGTTTCTTCACAAAAAAGAGACAAATTTCAATCCTGTTCTGCGAATTGTGTTGTTTTCCTTTCGCATTCATACGGAAAGAAAACAAAAAAAAAAAGCGGACTAAAGGACGAACGGACGGACGGACAAGGAAAGGCAAAGATTTTCGGCTCAGGACCCCACCATACCCGAAATAATTTGCGGATTCCCGATTGTGGTGTGTTGCACTGAGAAACAAGTTTGCGGCCAAAAACCAGGCAGCCAGCCAGCCGGACACACACGTCCTCCTCTCCTTTTCAAATTAATTTCCAAAGAAAAGACGACAAAAAAGAATCGCGGCGCGGAACAGTAAAATGCAAATTGCCAAATAAATACCCCATTCATGCCCAGAGAGAGGGACGCGTTCGCGAAAAAATCCACGCAGACGCCTCCCCTGTGAAAGACGAAGGGCTGTCAGCCTTCGCCTCCGGTGTGTGTCGGTGATTCCTGCGCGAAAAGTTTTCTTCGTTTATGCAAATTTTCGCGCCAGCGGATGTGTGCCCTGCTCATGGGAGAGGATCCCTCCAAGGATGTTGCAACAACTTGTTTTTCCAACTTGCAACCGGCACCCGTGTGTGTGTGTCTGTCCCTAAGACACGACAACTTGACAACAATGAAGACTCCTTGTGTGCCTAATTCTATTCTCCTTTTGGGAATATTTTCGGCAACCGAAGATGATTTATCATCTTTTCAAGGCGGGCTGCCGAAAAACTGAACAGCTGCCAGGTTGAAACTGATCCATATTGGTTTTTGCAAAAAATGTGATGAAGAAGAAGTGGACGGACATATGGCAATTACCTGACAGGCTTGAGCGGTGTTAAAGGGAAGTGATTGACATCGGAGGGCAATTAGATGGACGCGGGTCACGGGAGAGGTCTGCTGGCTGATTAACTGGAAATGTTTGATAAGATCTTGCAACTGGATTGTGTTTGAGGACACACTTGGCTGAGACTTGAAATTGATTTGCGAAGTAAAGACAAGCGATGACATCTTTGGAGTTGAAGAGTGTTGTCCGTGGGAAGCATTCATTTGCAATGAGGTTTCAAATTTATTTGAGGAAAGGATTCAAATAAGTTTTGGATGTAGTCTAGAACTTAAAAACAAGTATTTTCAATTTTGTCTTAAAATAAATAAATCGTATTCAAAAGTGGAGAGCCTTAATAAGAAGTTCAGCTGCTCAAAATTAATTTAGAGCCACAAACTTTATTTGCTAACAAACTTAAGGAATATAAAATCGTGCCAAAAAGTAATTGAAATTTTGTTGACAAGTAAACCGAATTTGAAAAAGCATCTTAAGGAAATTAAAGCCCTTTCAATTTCAAAAAGTGAATAAAAGCTAAGCATCCGATTACATGGTTCTTCAAAAAGCTGAATTATTTGAACTAGTTTTAGGAATTCTTAATCTAGTTGCTGTTGAGTAATAAACAAAAGTGTCAAACAACAAATCGTTTAAAAGTTTTGATCGCAAATAAAAGCAATATTCCGAGCAGACCAAAGCCAAATATTTAAATGCTGCTAATTTCTTAAAAATTTGAAAAAAGATGCAGTGAGATTCGACTTAAACATAACGACCCCAATTTTGAGGTCAAAGAAAATGTTGTTAACTAATTCGAAAACTTCAAAGTGCCAAAATGAAATTCTGAACATTAAAAGTTACACTTAAACTTGAATAAAATGGAAATAAAAATAATAACCCAAAATAATGTAAATACTTGCTCTCATTTGGAGTTCAGTCCAAGTTAAGGTCGTTTTCCCGGACAGCCATTTCGATAGTAAAATGAAAAGAATGCCAAAAACGACTGATCTCAAAGTAAATTACGAATTTTAAATATTTGGATCAATTGACAACATTCACGTTTCATAGACGAGAGCAACGAAGAACATTGTCTTTTCAAAACTGGCTGTGATATAAAACATTCAATGCTCTAAAATTTAAGAAATCTTTCATCCAACTTCTGACAAAGATCTCAATCAGAATCCATTTCCCCTGCGAAAGAAATTTAAATCAAATTCAAAGTTTATTGTGTATTTAAAAGAGATTTGAACAAATAAGTTGCTACGTCTTAAAATATCAAAATGTGTGGAAGCTGGATACACTTGTTGTTCGAAACATTGAGAATATCAAAACAACAAAGTTGAAGCTCTAAACTAATGCAAAAGAATGAATGTTTCAATCAAGGTCCTGAACTGTTTTGAAAATATGAAAACAATAAAATTGAAGCACTAAATTTATGTAAAATAATTAATGTTTCAATCAAGGTTCTGAACTGTTTTAAGACTCACAAAATTTGCATGTCGAATTCAAGTTTCCGGAAATCAGATGCACGAACTCTAACTAAATCTGTTGTCAATAAAAGGGTGCAAAAAGAGCCCATGATTCCCATCCGAAAAAGAAAATCCTCTAAAAGCCAAGCCAAATTTCATTCGACAGAAGTTCACAATTAAGATCTCGGCAATCGATTGATAGCTTGAAAAGCGAAATCATTCCCTGGTAACATGTTCAGCAGAAAAGAAAAGATTTGACAATTTAAACCTGAATTGATTTTATTTACATTTATCGATTTTCAAAAGAAACAAAATGACTTGCAATCAAATTGGGACATAAATGAATGCTTTAGACAGATGGCTGTGACATTTAATTAAATTGAAACACACACTATGCCGCCTCCAAAAACCAATGCTCTGATAGATGTTAAAAGACTTGCGTTTTCTTTTAATTGTTCCCTTAGAAATAAACCTTTTGTATATTGATCTCAGAAAGTCATTTGATGTGTCTTAAAAAATGTTGTAGATGCGATTTATGCAATAAATTACCAAATTCCCTCACAAAATTGAGTCAAAACACCACTCAGTCTATGAATCGGAAGGCAACTTTAATTTCATTTTTAAAAGCAAACTAACTTTCAATGACACTTTGTCGAAATTCATCGGTTTTTGAAGCCTGCACAAAAGAGGAATATGCCATGTAAAAGAAATTAAGACATTAAACAGAGAAAAATACTTTTTGAAAATTGCACAAAAGAAAATAATAATCACAACTAACGAACAATGACGAGGACACATAATCGGAGAATAATACGATGAGGTAGCCAAAGAAACAGAAAGAATGCTTTCCGTGTACGAGGATGGATGTATTTGAACTCAATGCTTTTATTTTAGAAAGGCACGGAAACGAGTGCGACCTGTTTTAAATCAATACAAAATTCTGTATTTTTCCAAATATGCACTGATTTGAAAATTGAAGAGAAGAACGCGAAATTCAAATTAAAAAATGCAAAATTCAAACTTAAAACAAAGAAAAGAGCTTGAAAACATAGATAATATGATCCTTCTTAATTTAAGTAAACAACAACTTAATAGAAAACAAAGCATTCTTATCAAAACAAGGACATCTCGTGACATACCTCCAAAACGAATTTGTTGCGCGAAATTGAGACTAGAAGTGGCAGTAGTCTTCGGAGAGCCAAACCAATCCTGTGTGAAAATTCGTGAAAATTTGCAGTTTGTCGTTATGAAAATTGCATCGCATCCAAATAGAAAAATATTCAAAAAAACCGTTCGGTCAAATCACATGTTGTATTCATGATTTAGAACATAATTCCAATTAAAAAAAAAAAATAAATCGTGTCCAACTCAAAAACGTCTGAAAAACTGAAAGAGAAGAAACTGAAAGACATCGACGTTTGAATCGACATCTTTGGAGTTGAAAAGTGTTGTCGGTAGGAAGCATTCATTTGGAATGAGGTTTTAAATTTATTTGAGGAAATAATTCAAATAATTGTTGGATGTAGTCTCGACATTTAAACTCAAAGTAAAGTATTTTCAATTTCGTCCTTAACAAATTGAACTTATTTTTTATTAGGATGGAAATATTATTCAGGAGATGGAAATTTAAACAAAAAATTCAGCTAATCAGAGTTAACTTGGACCGACTGAACTTGGTCCAAATTTTCGCACTTTCTTTCTCAAATTCTCAAAAAAAAAGAAAAAAAAAAGAAAAACAAACAACTACTTATCGTATATATCAATAAAATTCAAAAAATCATTTCCATTGTTAGACATTCAAAAACAGGCCTTTTTAACCTCAATCCATAAAAATATTCAATATTTCCGACCTTAGTCCAAATTCTTGCCCTTTGTCCCTCAAATACAGAAAAAGAAAGTGCACAAAATCTATTTACAAATCAAAGTATATCCGTCGATCTTATATATTCATCAAATTCAACAAAATTTCCATTGATGCACATACAAAACCAGACCGTTTTTAACCTCAATCAGTATTTCAAAAACTCTTGTTCTGTCATTGAAATTTCTGCCAAATTACATTATTTTCAAACACCTTAAGCAAGTTTTAATTTAATATGATGAAATCATTGGAAATCCGGCTCAATTCCGACAATTGTGAAACAAAGTCTTAATATTCTTCGAAAATAGATTTGGAGAGACATTCAAAATAATTCCGTTTAAAACCAAATTCCGGCATAAATTGTATGAAGTTTGATAAGAATTCAAAAACTTGGTCAAGTCCATGAACGAAAACTACAGTCCTCCGGTACCCACACATCGTTCATAACTTTCCATGGACCGTCTTTGAAAACAAAAAATTCAAACCGTCAAGGTGTAACAAGAACAACACCATCGCAGAATACACAACGTAATCAGCTTAAGGAAGAAATGTCCCTCCTCATCTTACAGTCGGTTGTGGTCCCGTTTGATTTTGTTTCATATTTTGTGTGAAAAAGGACATCTCTTTCTCCCCCGGCCCGACGAGTACAAAAGGATATTGATTGATTTTTGTGCAGAGACAAGGACCATCCAGCCATCCGACCACACCAACAACACAACCCTCATCACTTGAGAAGAAAGGAAATCAGAACACGAAACTGCATGTCACCCGGTTTTATGACAGTCTCTCATGTTCTCCGGGGATCCGGAATCACTTTCTAGTTTGCAACTAATGCACTCTTACCTGTAGGTCAGACAGGCACATGCGCAGAGGTCGCTGGAATGGAGAAAGTCACTGTTGCGGAAAACATAAACTAAACTGGAACGGGATCTTCTTTGTTCGAGTTCGATCCTCTTCTAAACGATGGACTGAAGATGGGAGGTTTTGCAAAATACATGGGAAATGATCGTGTCATCGGCGTGTTGTGCCGGTTTCTGGAGAATAGGGGACATCTGCGAGATGACTTGTGACAGCACAGACACGAAAGTTAGAAGCAAACCCGTATCCACACAGCTTTTAAGTGCCTTTTAGATAGAGAATTTTTAAATTTTTGTTTCCCGATCCAAGCCGAGTGGATACACATGACTTATTCAAATTCAAAAGAGATTTTATTAGCAGACCACCGCTGCCATCTAATCCCTTTCGATGTCAATCACTTCGCCTTTAACACTGCTCACCGTGCAAACGAGATCATAGCCTCGATCGTTGAAAGCTCGCCAGAAACGAGCTCATTTCAGAAGCTTCTCTTAAGTGAAATTTAAATTCATCAAATTTGATCAAATTAAAGCTAAAGTACACTCAAAAATGAATCGTTTGGAAACATATTCTTACAAGATGGTCGAATTTCCACCAAAACTTATTTCAAGAACTAATCATATCCGACCTTGTCGCATGAAATCTCCTCTTAGACGGATTATTCTCTCACGGACTATGTCATAGTGGGAAGACTTTCAAAATTGGTAGTTTCTTATTTTGGAGGCATTGACTCTGGGACTTCTAATGTTCGTCAAATTGAATAAGACTCGGTAAAAATTCATTTAAGAGCCGATCATTCACTTGAACTCCTTTTTTTAATTCAGGCCATGAAACGTACTTGTTTTTTCACATCGGTTCAATTTCCTGTTTGATTCTTTAAAAAATTTGCATTTTCCGACCTTAAGAAGTTAAGTAGTGAAACAAACTTTATTCAAAAACAAACGTTATTCAAAATTCAACCATTTCATTTCGTTATGATTCTATGATTCCGCCAAAATTGCAAATTTTGAAACTTCGAAAGAAAACTAGCCTTTTCCAACCTTTAATTCCATTAAATTCCATCAAATGCTCATCGAAAACATGAAAAAAAATGAACATTTCCGATAAATTAAAGTCTTCTCTCTCTCTCTCTTCAGAAACAACATTTGCCGCTTCCATTAAAATTATTTTCAAAAAATTGTTATTTCTTAAGACTCGTTTTTAACACACGTTTGTGTATCAAATTCAGTTAATTCATTCAAAAACGATAGAAACATTTGCCATTTCTGATGCCAAATTATCACTTTCCAGGGACTGAAATTTCAATGAAATTCTCATTGACGTATGAGTTAAGTGCTGTCTGTTTCTTAAATAAAATTTGTAAATTCCCTTTGCAAAATTCAATCGTCTGAAACTCCAGAAAACCAACCACTTTCGCACTTAATTTAATTTTATTTAACTTGAAATCTTACTGTTTCATAATGTTCTTGATCCTTCCTGTCTGTAAAATTCAATTAAATTGCCTTGTGAAAATATTTCCGCATTCATGCCAAACACGTTCAAAAACTAACCACTTTCGTACTTAATTTCGTTTCATTTAACTTGAAATCTTAATTTTTCTTAATATTCCTGTTCGTTGCTTTCAGGTTCTTTCATTTACAACTTTCTGCTTCATTTTACATTTCGAGATTCATTTCACGACTGTTTCTGTCAAATTCAATCAAGTTCCCTCCAAAATTGTACCAAAATCTAACCATTTCTGTATCCAATTCCCATTGCTTTAGTGGAACATCTTCCTTTCGAGTCCAAAGTACTTAATGTTCGACCTTAAAATCGTAAACATTTTGAATACAACTATTTTTCCCCAAATTACTCCAAAAAGTGTACGAAAACAACTCCCATTTGCGTTCTATGTCTTCTGTTCCATCTGGCGATTGATGCTTTCTGATGAAAATAAATAAAAAAATACTCTCTCCGTATATTTTGCTAAATAGGGGCATCGATGTCAAAGAAATACATTCAAATTCCGTCAATTCATTCAAAACTTTATAACACTCCCTGTTATTTGTTGCGCTAAAATCCATTGAAAATGAGCCAAAAATTCCAAAATTGTCCAAAATTCGTCGAAATTAAACTATTTCGAAAGTTATCTTAGATTCAGACATCGTTCATCAAACCTCAGCCAAAACCGTCAAAACTCAGTCAAAATTCATAAAAACCACTAAATTATGAACAGTTAAAACAGAATTTAGCGAAAATTCGGTCCATTTAAGTGATGTTTTGTCCATTTGAGTCCAATTTTGTAAAACTTCTTAGATTGTAGTCAAATTTTAATAAAATTCACTTGAAAACTTAAGACATGCTCTCTGCTCAGAATTTAATTTATGACAACAATTAGCGACCCAACATGCCGCTTCCGAAACTCTTTTAAATTGTGCAAATTATTTTGAAAATCCTGGTTCTGTTTGAAATTTTTATCATCCATTTTGCGGTCAAAGTAATCGTTCAGCAAAGCAAATAATTCGATCAACTATGATAATACGCATCCACAGAGACGTCAGAGAAGTTATTGCTGCTGAAGAGCGTGGCGTAGAGGAAGACCCCAATCAGTCTACCCACCATCTGCAGCCAATTTCAAAAGGAATCCTCGAACTCTTGTGTCTTTCTAAAAATCTTTTCATAATTTTATTTTATTTGTTTACTTTTGTGACCTTGCCATCCATTTAAGGCAAAATTTTTGATTTTAAATTTTGGATTAAATCCTCTCGTTCACTTTGAAATCAAGTCTTGCCTCCTTGGGTCTGCTTTATATTGTGCTTTCATCGGCTTCATGATCTTGTGGCTCCTTCACCCTTTAAATTGTGCTTTCATCGGCTTCATGATCTTGTAGCTCCTTGACCAATTCTTGTCTCCGATCTTCCTTTTTCAAGGCTTTCTTCACACCCTAGGCATATTACCTAAATCCTCGCAATCTCCGGCGATCTCATTTTTAACTCTATGCACCCAATTTTCAGAACTGTTCTGCACAAAATTACTGTAACTCTTCAAAACTCATAATTTGCATCCAAAACCGACCAAATTCTTCGCAAAACCATTCCAAAAACTGATAAATCCAAAATCCACAGCTCTATATACACATAGGCGACCTCCTTCGTTCTTGTTCCTCATCCGCGAATTCCTTTCATTCAGCAAATCATTATCAACCATTTGCTGTCCATCACTCAAACACGATCCTCTCGAATGGAAACTTCATCTTCCTTACAATTGAACTCACTCCTGCTCATTCTTTCAACCAAATTCGAATAAAATTCATTTTGTTCTACGAGCCACATCAAAGACTCATTTTCCACCAATTTTCTACATTCCACAACCGAATGTTCGCACCCATCCCTATCTCATTCACCAACCATCTCATGAAACATAGAATTTCCCTTTCTCTCTTCCCAATTCCGTCTTCTAACGTACTCACTCTCTCTCGTTCCAGAAAAGACGCAAAACATAGAATTCAGTTTCCACGCACAACAGAAAATGTTCCCCTCCGTGTGGCAATGCTAAAGTGGACACAAACCAAACGACCGACTACACCGATTGAGCAGAAGCCAAAGAGACAAATTCGCCGCACACCGCCCCCACAGAAACATCATCGTCGCCATACAAACGCAGCCAACAAGCCCCCGCACATAAAGATGCCTACCCGCACTCGGACGTCCACTACTCTGGAGCGTAGCCTGCACCGAAAATCACTCGATGCGAACACCCAGAGCGCCGTGAAGCGTGTCAAGGGAATCGAGGCAAACAAAGAGAACATGGGCATCCACTTCCTGCGCAGCCCCATCGGGGACACCAGCCTGATAGCCCTGCACGACCTGAGCAACGGTAAGTCGCCGAAGCGGCCAGCGACGCCCACACGCCGGAGGACAGTGAGTCCACTGAGTGTAAAGCGCAACACATACTCCAGAACACTGCCGACATTCGAAGCCGAGAACTACACGCCAACGAACGCCGGCCGGTTCTCTGACGAATTCGAGGAGTGCACGCTCAATCGGATTTCATTCAAGCCGCGGAAGTCGCTGGACGAGTCGCTCAGCTCGTCAAAGATGGGTGACGAGACCCTGGACAAGATGCTTGACGCGATTATCGAGAGCGCCCGCAAGAACCCCACCAAGCAGCCGCCAACAATGGTAGAACCACTTAAGGAATACGACCTCGAGCAGAGCATCCACGAGATGGAGGTGCGGACGCCGCCACATCTGAAGCGCCAGCGAGTGGTCGTTCGCCGGCGGCCGCGGCCGAAGCAGGAGATGATCGGCTTGACCCTCCCGAACGGCATTCCAAGCCCCGAGACGCCAAAGGCAAAATCTATCGATGAGAAGATTGCCGACGACCTCGCCAACATGGAAACCCCGAAGAACGTGGTCTTTATCGTCGACTCACTGCCGGAGAACTTCCCCAAGGACATGCAGCAGCAGCACTGTTCCACACCCACTCTCGAGCAGACGCACTCCATCAAGCGCTGCCTCACATTCTCGCCGGAGAGCGACGACGACTTCAGCGATGCCAAGCGCAGCTCCGTGGCCTCCTCGAACATCTCCGAGGGCAGCACCTCCTGCGCCTCCCGCGCCGGACCCGCCAAGGGCTCCCTCGATCTGGCCGTCTTCGTCGAGAACAACCGCCTCAATATTCATGGTAAATTGACATTCTAGACCAAATTGCCCCCCGAATCTAATTTTTGTCTCTTTTTAGTGATTCGCTGCCGCGACCTCCAGCGCCCCAACGGCAGCAGCGGGCCAGTGAACGCCTACGTCAAGGTCGCCCTCTTGCCAACAGACGAGACTAGCTCCGAGAACGGATTCCAGCGCACTGCTGTGCACCGGCACTCCAGCCGCCCGTACTTCGACCACCGCTTCAAGTTCGACCTGCGAACGGACGACGAGCACGATTTGGCTGCCAAGCGTGTCCAGCTGGCGGTCTGGCACCGGGACCGCGACTTAAAGTGAGTAGTTGTATGTATTGCAAAGAGAAGACAACATTTACAACTTACCCACGTTAGTTCAGGTGGCAAACCACGTCCGTCCCTCAAGCTCATCAAACATTCATCAGGTTTGCGGGTCCACTCTTAATCGTTTCACAGCCCCACTGTCGTCGTTTTTAAATAATTACCGCCGCCCTCCCCCATCCGGTGTGGCCACGTCCTCACCGAGGGATTATTCAAAATAATTCAATTAATCTCCTCTCTCCGTCGTCATCCTTTTTTTCGCTTGCTGCCTGCCAAGCTCCTGTCCACGCTCCTGGCTCCGGTGCTGGTCGTTGCCCACTTTCGGCTAATTTCATGCATTAAATATATCATCTCGTGCCTGGGTGGTGCGGAGAGATGGGGATGATTGTTATGATTCATGTCTCCGCCCCCTGCTTGCGTGCAACCGTCTTAAGTTTCGGTTGCAGTGGCGAAAGTAAGCGACAAGCGCCGTCTTCCTCTTGGCCAGTTCTCGGGGGGCTTGCTCGTCGCCTGTTACGAGGTGTCAATGTTTTGTAATTGAAACTCACACAAGGTCCTTTTGTTTATTCTCATACTAGTGTGTGTGTGTTTGTAAATGTTTTGGATTATTCAAGAGAATTCAGGGACCCACGCAACCCACCCCGTCGGGGATGCTGCTTTGCGGCGTGTATATTCCTCTCCCTGCCGTGAGCTTTGCAGGTGAGTGGGGTGGATTGTGGTGGGATGCCGGAATGCGATTGTGCTGAGGAATTTCCCCAAACGAGGTGGGGAGTGACGGGGAATTTTAGTGTTTGTGGATCGTAAGCTGCTACAGGGTGTGCTTGAAAGAAATAAAATTTGGTCAGCATTGTGTTGTGTGATTTTTAAAATTTGTCGAATGAGAATGACTCGTTTACAGGAACCGATTTGGGCAGCGAAAAGTATCGCAGGCAGTCTAGCATTGATGGGAGAGAACACATAGAAAGTTCAGGTTTTTTGGCAAGGTACTAGTTTCTCCGAACTTCTTGGTCTAGCTCGTGACTTAGTTTGATAAAAGAATAAAACCCACCATGAGCCCACATAACAATCCAGGTGCTAGCAGCTTTGGTTATCCTTCCTTCCACTTAAATCAAAAATTCCCAGGACGGTTATAACCTGAAAAGCTTGACAGCCTTCTTCAGTTCTTGCTTATTAAGGTTTTTACTGTGAGAATTGCTTGTAGCTCTGAATCATGTCTCTGATGAACAGAAGGCCTAAAACCAAGTTATTTCAACTTTCCCCACCCCGACTTTTTGATCATTTCCGGTTTTTCAAAGATCATTTAGAAGCCAAAGCGTGCGAGTGACAAGTAGCTTCTCTATTCAGGATCAAAATTGGAACTTAATTCATTAACCGAGGTAGATCCTATCGCGCAGAACCGGCTCATTCTATTTGTGGTTTCAAGTTGGTAGTCATGGCTTTTGACACTTCATAAGCTAAGTGGTCTTCTAAAGTACCACAACGGTTGCTGAAAGTCCGCCATTTACGACAATGGATCGTTGAACAACTTGAAACTGAATTTAAAGATCTTGCAAATCTTTTGATTTTCTCCGAACTTTGTCAGAAATTTAAAAAAAATCATCAAAAATGTCTGTAAAGCTTCAGACTCGAAAACTACTTGAGACTGAGCAGCAATTTGTTGTCTTAGTGGCTTCTGTCTAGTATCGTGGGCAGAACTGGGCTCAAAACCCTGGCACTTTGAGTCACCTCCGAACAGCCATACAGACAACCTTTCTCAAGTACGCCTTCGAGTTGAATTCTTCTTACCAAAATTGCTTTTGGTGGAAAAAGACCTCAACCTGACCTCCACCAGGGAGCCTTTAGTGGCTTGGTGTTCTTTTCCACTTGACCTCCACCAAGGCGCCTTTGGTGGCTTGGGGTTCTTTTCCACTTGACCTCAACCAGCGAGCCTTTAGTGGCTTGGGGTTCTTCTCCAGTAAAGCACGGACCTCAGGCATAATAAAAACGGTCGCACCTAAGCCGAAGTCGACGATGGGTGCCCGACGAGATATTCAAAGGGCAAATGGAAAATTTAAAAAAAATACCTACCAAACAAAGACAGACATTTAATTGACAACCTGTACTTCCCCCCTCGGTCAGATCAAACGCTGCACAGCACTCGTTCGCAGTTACAAAGTTCAATCGCTTGTCATCGCTTCCTGCCCCCTAATTCCTCCCAATCAATACACACAGCAAAGCTTTCACAAGCTCTCGACGGAGAATTGAGCCCCTTGTGGACCGCGTCCACAAACTTTCGTGCCAACACATTCCACACTGCTGCATCGATACACACATTACCGTCGTGTCGCGCTAAGCGAGAGCGTTCAGTTCGCCTTTTCCCATTTTCCTGTGTGCTGCTACTCTGTGAAGTGTGAACAAAAGAAGAAGAATCCAAGGAACACACAAATTCCAACTCAGCCCCGGGAGATTCTTCCACACAACATTTCCCTTCATCGTTTTCTTTTCACTAGAAATTCAAGAAAAAATAGAAACAAGTCAGAAAGTCGGTTCTCGGTGTGCACCCTAAGTGACGGTCCTCGTCATCCGTCGCCCCATTCGCAGTGTGTCCTGTTGCGAGTTGGAAAGAAACGAAAGAAAAAAACGAAAAAAATCATCCCATCGGTCGATAAGTTGTCCATTCCCTCGAACCCCGCTGCAAAGGAGTCCTGTGTGCGTCTCGTGAATTTTCCATAAATTCAAATTCGAAAAAAAGAAAACCGAAAACAAGGATAAACAAAAAATTGAAATAAAATCAATACTCCGCAGGCGGCCTGGTGTGGGGGAGGTCCTTCCGCGACGCGTTAATAATTCAGCGCTGGTGGCCGAGCCATCACCGAACCGGAAGTGGGCGAGTGTTGTACGTCCGAATTGTGTGCATAAATAAAAATTAACTTCAATTAGATTAATTTTCATTTGGCGAGCTCCGATCCCCACGCCGCATTCCTCAGCGCAGAGAAGGAAATTCTTCAGCTCTCGCAGGGTAATCAAGCCATCGTCCGAAGGATTATGAAATCAGGACACTGTGAGTAAATAATTTATTTATTTTTTTTCACGCAGCGAGTGTGCAAATCTCTGGTCGGTTGAGTAATACATCCCTACACCCACTCGCTACCATAAAATATTTTTTGTTAATCCTTTCTCCTCTTTAACACATGCTGCTGCTGCTAGTGCTTGTGCCTATGAGGAGAGTGGTGCGGGGGGACAGCAGAATTTTCCTTGGAGAAGAGAGCGAAAAGCTCTCGTCTTCGTGTATATCGTTCTTCCTTCCGGTGGATTTGATTTCACTCTTGCGCTCTGTATCGCCGTCAGAGAGCGAATAAAATCCAATTTCTGATGCGACGTCGGAAGTCGGCTCTCAAAGCGGTGGCTACCGCTCTTTGCCTGCCTTATCATTGCGGTGGGGAAAGTGAATCCAAAAAACCGTGACAAGGATAAGAGGGATGTGCTTGTTCCTTTTTTTTCTCGTTTTTTTCACTCGCTCTCTTTTTGTTTCGTGCTGTTTTCTTTTTATTTTCGTCATTTAACGACCGTGCGTGTGCGGCGAGGGACCGTGTGCTCTGGCATAATTCCGTAGTCACAAGGATTGTTTATCCTGCAGTAATTGCTTTTCCTCCTTCATCAGTGCTGCACAGTGGATTAGATGGCGCTCCAGAGGGGTTGACAATGTCTTCATACTTAATTGCATCAAGCCGCCGATGGGTGGAAGGCGATTCGGGGGACTTGACTTAGGAGGGAAGCAGATTTAAAAATTCATTGACAGATTGTAAATGATGAGAATTTTAGTGAGCCGTGGCGTTACGACTTTATTCAGCAAATGACAGCTTTTTTTTTTATAATTGACGCGTGCAAGAGGGGTTGTGAGTACCCTTAAGCTACCGGATCAAGTCACAGCACGGGCCGTAGGTAAAGAGGAAGAGAGGGAGAGGAGGTACCGATGCACAATGGTTTTAGGTGCCTGTGGATTGTCACACACACAAATTACAGCTTGTCCCAGAATATAAGCTAAGTTTTCGCCTATATTCATTTGATTGCTGCTTTTCAAAGGGCTTCTTCTGATGTCATGGCAAGATTTCATAAAATAAAGGTTCTCTGGTGTCTAGTCTGATTAAATCGCAACCAACTTTAGTTCCGACAAATTTCGAAACGTGGACACTTTGATTTTCAAGGTGATTCGAAACCAACCACATAACGCTCTTCAACTTGTCGTCAAAGATTCCAATTACTCTGGACGAGGTGTACAGACTGTAAGAAGCGCGAATGGTCGCTTTGAAAAAGTTCTCTTTGAGGTCATCACAAGTAATCAACACCGAAAACGACTGCCAAGTGGGACACAACACTACACCAAAGGCTTCTATTTAACGCAAGAAGTGCATTTTAGAAGCAACTAGCACTTTGAATGCGCCAGAGAGCGGCTTCCTTTCAAAAGCAAAGAAAGTGAGTTGCATGCTACTTGAAGTCCTTTGAACGTAAAAGCTTTTCTCAACTTCCTTTTCCTGCCACTTGTAATTTGGAATACATGTGAAGATTGTAGTAGTTCTCCTGGTAGAGTCAGTCAAAGACTGTTGGTTTCAAAATCAGTGTGTACTTAAGTTCATACAAGTGAGTAAAATTCACACATTTGAATAAACGCAGACTGAACTGAAAAATAAAAAACAAAGATTTTACATTGTTCTTGGAACTCAACAAATCATCGTTCAAAAAGTGGCCGGCGTAGCGTAGTGGGTAGAGTGCAACGCTCACACGCCGAAGGTCTAGGTTCGATTCACGGCTCGAATTATTCACGGCACCACCTCTTTGGTGTTGCTAACAACACTCAAAGAGTCTGTCTAAAGAAAACTTCTCAAACTTCGCAGTTCGGAGTCAATTTAAAACTCTAGGTTAAGTACTTTATTGGAAAAGTGTTTGACATTTGTCAGCATTAATGAGTGTGCATCACCCCCTGTTTTAGTTTTTAGACATCAATATTGCTTTTTGGCCCCTTGAGAGTGTCCGAATTCTTCTTGAATAAACAACATTTGCGGAAATTTTTTCCCCTTTTTTATTTGAAGAAAATTACAGCTGAAGCCCGTTGGATATTCGTAGCAGTGTATGGTGAATCTGCTCCGATCGATAAATCCTGTCGACGCTTCACGAGTGATAGTCTAAGCCTCGAAAACAAAGAGCGTCTTAGGGAAGCTTCAAAACTTATGACCTAAGCCTCGAAAACAAAAAGCGTGTTGGCGAAGCTTCAAAAGTTATGACCAAAGCCTCGAAGACAAAGAGCGTCTTAGCGAAGCTTCAAAAGTGATGATCTAAGCCTCGAAAACAAAGATTGTCTTGGGGAAGCTTCAAAACTGATGACTTAAGCCTCGAAATAAAGAGTAAGACGCCAGGCCAAAAAGTTAAATAATAAAAAATTAGAGGATTTTACTGCATCAAGATCCATGCCAAATACAATGTGAACTCCAAGAATCATTTGAACTAGCTCAGCAAAAAAAAAAAAAAAATTCGTCTGCTTAAAGAAATTCAAATTAATTCAAAAGCAAGAAAATTGGATACCGTAAGAGTTGAAACCGAGAAAACTGCTTCTTGAAAGGCATCGGAAGGAATTTTTGCACCGGATTGTGACTGAAGATTAAAAGTGAATAAACTACGATAACCCTAATAAAATTCATGACAAAGTCGTTCTTCCAGCTGTCACCAGTCTATTCAGCACAAAAATATTCAAAATGTGTAAAATGTTGACAGACACATGGAAACTGAAGA
Source organism: Eristalinus aeneus (assembly GCA_955652365.1). NCBI lineage: Eukaryota > Metazoa > Arthropoda > Insecta > Diptera > Syrphidae > Eristalinus > Eristalinus aeneus. The sequence continues at coordinate 4,101,209 of OY019132.1, forward strand.
TTATTTGTCAACAACGAAACCTTAAACGTGTTTTTTCAAATTTGAATGAAAATAAAATCGATTTACACCCGAAATTAATCTTTGCAACAAAATGTGAAGCAACCTTTGACAGAGCTAAGGCAGCGACAGCCGTTTTAGAATCAAGTAACCGCTAAATTCAAGATGTAAGATTACAACCGCCATACTTTGACGTGATGACTGCAGACAATTCTTTATTTGTCTTTCTCTTGTAGTTCAGTCACTGCGATTTGTTTGTTTTATTCTCACTCATTATATTTGCTATTTTGGCGACACTTGCAGAAGCAATCAAAAATAGACTAAATTTCAAAATTTTTGGAGTAATCTGGCTTAAGTGGCAGGAACAATTCTGGTCATCGTGTGGTTCCAATGCACTACATGTCACATAGAGAAACTGTTTGAAGATGTACTCGATGTGTTGCTAAGTACAATGTCTTCATCGGAAACGTGTTCATTTCCATGATTGAAAAAAAATTGCAACAGGCTTGGTGGTGTCACTGAATAGAAGTGTCAATGTACTTGAGTCGGGCCTCCATTTACTGACGAAAATTGAAATGTGTGAATTACTGGGTTAAGGCGATGCTATAATTTATAAATTGAACAGAAATTAAGAATGATAGGACTGGAAATCGCCAAAATGACATTACACGCTTCTGGATTGATGGCAAGAAGGCCTCTTTCTCTGAACATTGTGATACAGACATCCGCAGTCATTTAAGCTTCTTACTTGAATTCAGTTTCAAAAGTTGGTCTCTCGTGGTGACAGAGTTGGTGGCCATTTTATAAAGGGTGATTCATCGTGAAGTTTGATTTTCAGTTGGCTTTTTCCGATAGATCTTGTGTGACCAAGGACAAGCTTCAGAATCGTTTGGCAAATTATCATGGAAGAACTTGACACAAAGTAGCGTCTCAACATTGTTCAGCTGCATTAAGAAAACCTGCGCATGTGGAAAATATATTTCCGGCACATAATATTTACTTGTCCATTAATTGAAAGTGCATCGTATAATCAGTGAATGGGCTCTGGAAGAACTGAAACAATGGCCTAACTGATACATGAATAAACAATTTATACAATTTTAAGTAAATTTTCAAATTTATGTGTTTTATTTTACATTATTAGTCAAACCACGCGATGGATCACCTACTTCTAAGAAGGAAGTATGCTTTAGAGCCTCGTGCTTACTTTCAACTTTTCGGTACAACGTCTTCAGCACATTACTAGAGTTCACAACAATCTCGTACTGACAGTGCGTTGCTTTCAAGGTTGCCTTTAAGTCTTTGCCTTAGTCGATTTAAATTCCCTTGTCGGACATGCAAGTTGGGATTCAAATATCTTTTTAGTTGAAATTCATTTACCCGGAGAGTCCTGCTCCTTCACGCATAAGGACACATAATTGATACACAAAAAAGTGTTATGGTGAGTGAATAAACGTCTTGGAGAGTGACTTTAGTCTCCGGAGTCATAAGATTTGATCCAACTTCTTCTGACAGGCGAAAACAGAATCAATAACCAGGGGAAGTTCTTCGTCATATCGACATCTATGTGTCGTTAAAAAAAGATGGCAGGAGTTTAACAGGCTCTTTTATTGTCACCATTCACACTTGTTGTCCCAGATGGTGTTCTATTCAAAACTCCTATGTTTCGCCTGTTCTTCAGCTTTCGTAAATACGTATACAGTGACTCTCTGGAAGGTGGTGATGTAGTTGATGACATCTAACTGTAATATTCTTTTAAGCTTTCACCCTCCCATCGTTCATCCTGCCCCGCAAGCTTCAAGGAAAAGTAAAAACTCTGCGGTCTCTATTGCATTCTCCCCTCCTCATTGCAAGGCTCCAATCTGAAGCTGTACGTTTGAGCAGGCATCCACGGCAAACATACTGAATACAGAAATTCTCAGAACTGTGCAACACCCAAAAGTTCGCCAATTTTCCTTCTTATTCGGCAAAAATTTCAGAATCAGAAGTTTGAAGTTCGTTGGCATCCACAAAATTTAAGCACAGGTTGTTATAAAAGTCTCACGTAACCTGTCATTTATGTCCTCTTTAATCTAAAGCATGTTTGCTGTTCGCCTTCTTTTACGTGCCTTCGACCTCTGCATTTCAAAGTGCAACAAGTGTGTGTAGAGGAGGGAACTGGAAATGGGTACTAAGTCCCATCCTCTCTGTACGCAATAATTTACAAAAATCCGTACATATTCCTCGTAAAGTGATTAACAGCCATCCCTGCGCCAGATGTGTTCTTAACGGCAAAACAAATTTTCGAAATTTATGTCGACACATTCAGGGGCGGCAGGCGGGTTCCAAAAATACAAAACTCCTTCCTTTCTGACACAGGATCTTTTTCAAGTCGATTGTCAAACAGAAGACAAACACAGAGGCGTCTGCCTCCGTTCAAATGGCAAACTGTATCGGCCCTCTGCCGGAGTAGATTCGAATTTCGAAGAAATTCCATTGGGACGACTGATGACGCAGAGGGCGAGAGGAGGCATTCCGAAAAATTGGGTCAGATTATAGCCATAACCACGATTAAGTTATTTACTTGAGTTGTTGTCGCCGATGTCCTTTCTCTGCGTTTGCTTCTGCTCTGCTTTCATCCGCAACTCACAGAATGGCGCCCGGTATCCACCCCAAGGCGAGGCGGGGGAGCACGAATGCTTTCGAGTGAATGACTTTTGTGGAGGGTTTCTGATTTCAATTTGTTTTTTTGTTTGCTTGTGGAATGGAATATTTTCCAATTGAGCGTCCCGCCACGGGAATCATAAGCGAACTTGTTGATGTGCAAATGCGAATCGGTGCACCAAGGGACTCTGCTGCGAATCCCATTTATCACTTTCTCACAATCGATTCAATCAATCCTTGAGCGGAAGGCAAGTTGGTTCCTCCGCACACAGGCCTCACTTCACTTTTTCATTTTGAACTCATATTCCACTTGAAAGCCGTCGAGGCGAGAGAGCATTCAAATCAATATTCTAATCCTTGACTCCACTCATCGACAAAAGGCAAAAGTCACTCCCTGGATAGTTCACCTTTCCTTCTCCTCGTGCCACAACCTCTTCCCCTTTGGATTGTCGCCATGGTGACAGCATGAAATCTCTGATGACGAACGACTGGTGATTGGTTGAATTTCGGGACAATATGCTGCTTATCCTGAGCCGACAAATACACCCGATACACACGTGTGTTCATTGATTCATTGATGCCCCCTCGCCAGTGTCCTTTGTCGTCCTCCGATGGCCTCCATCGTTCTACATTGGCGGCCTCATGACGGATTCCTCGGATTAACTGTGCGTTTGAAGGTGTTTCTCCAGGCTGGGGGGAGAGTGTTTGGTTTTCATTATGCGGCGCTCTGTGGATGTAAACGCCTCTCGAGGTGATAATGTTTAGCTGTCGTTCTGTGGGCTTAATGAGACCGTTCGATAATGGCTTAGTCGAAGTGGATCACGCCACATCGAGAATTGGAAATACGATGCCTCCAGTGGCCTGTGTGTCACTCTCCATTCGCACACGATTTGCTGAGTATTTTTGTGGATTCCTGGGTATTTTTGGCAGACAAGCGGTGGCAACAGAATGAACATGACGCAATTGAAAGAGTTTGTCGTAGACTGTTGGATGGGTTTTGAGGGACTTATTTGACTTCGTCTTGATATCAGTGTAAAGTGAAAACAAAGATGCAAAATTTTCTCTTATAACGTGTGATCTAAAACTCATATTTTAGGGTATTTTCTGATCCAACAAACTTTCGCAGACCATTCGCAAGGCTTAATAAAACATTTTAAAGAATTTTTTGGCTTTTGTTGAAATTAAATGAACTTTAGAATATGTTCAGGATATCATCGCGTGCTACTTTTAGTCTATTTTCTGAGCCAACAAACTTTAGCAGACCATTCGCAGGGTTTTATTAAGTATTTTATAGAATTTTTTGACTTTTGTTGATCGAAAATTAACTTCAGAAAATGTTTAGGATATTATCGCATGCTAATCACAGGCTGTTCGCAGCGTTTTCCCGGAAATGTTTTAGTTTAGATAAACGGAAAGCGATAGAAGATAAAGTTCGGCGATCATGGACTAGTATACTGTTCGCAGGGTTTAATGACTCAAACATTGTTCTAACTGCCACTAAATGTAAAAAAGAGATTAGGTCAGACACGTTGAGCATCCTGAAAAAGACAAAATTGATAATTCGCGAGCTATTAGCACGGTCTGTCCGAGTGCATTCTGTATTCGATTAATTAATAAGCATGCACTGAAGTTGTTTACGATAAAAATTATGAGCGGATTGGCAATTTACTTGTTCATTTGAAGTGTGTACGACGACTTTCATTAAGAATCCAATAAGTGATAAGTGAAAAATTTCGATTCGCAGCCTATTCGCTAGGTCTAAAATTCCAATATTTTAGTTTTCCAAGATTCTCTGTTGTATTTGAATTGTTATACAGCGGTTAAGCATATCACTTTGAACTAATGTTTATTTGTAAGCTCTTAAAGGTTACAATGCTAATTCCTATAAGCGTATGCAGGAAGAATAAAATTTAGAGAAATTTGGACAGTATTTATCAAACTGAGCAAGGATTCAAAATTGTGTTTCTTTTCTAAAATCCCGATGAAGCCGAGGTTAGGTATCCACGAAAATGCACAACTTTTGAAGACACTAGTCCAAGAAAACAGCATAGCTTATGAAAATGTCAGTCTAATCCGTCTTTCGCATGCTATTCGCAGTACCCTAATCAATTAACTTTCAAATTTCTAAAACTCTAAGCCGAAAGAAGATATAAATAAAAGTGCTAAGCCCATCATCTAACAAAAATCAAGCCATGTTCTCATATTTAGTCATAAATTTGAGCTTTCTAGACACCCGTGCTTAAGAAAAGAAAATAATGCGTGTATTTCCTGCCTCTTCAGATTTACCGCAATCTCAAACATCAAAAGCGAACATTTGTAGAATCACTTTTAACGAGACAACTTTGCATCTTCCTACTCCAGTATGCATTGTGTCGCGGTTTGAATGAATTCGCAGAATGAGCAGTCCAACCGTCGCCGCCACACAAAATCATGGCCCACTTCCATTAGGGCCATTAGCCACCCCATGTCCGCAATGTGTTCCGCCAACTCATGCAGTTTTAATGAATATTTATTTGTCCTTATTTTTTCTTCATATTTATCCTTGCGAATGTTGGATAGTCCTTTGCTCCGCACACGACTGTACACCTCCTCCGTCCGAAATATACAACAAGCAGAAGAAGGAAAAAAATAAATAAATAAACTGCTCTACGACTGAGTTGCATGTGACGCGGACTTCAATGGGCGGCCTCCCCAGCCCATGGCACGTACAACGTTGCACACATTCGCACGACATTCGCTTACGTGAGGACGGCCAACGAACGGAGAAGAAGGAAACGAAGAAAACTACAGTGGGCGAGGTGAACAAAGTATGATTTTCCGCTCCACATTCGGAATGTTAATAACTCCCCCCACACCCCAAACGTGCCAAGGGTGGGTAGCGCAATTCCCATCATTACCATCTGCACCCCCAGCCTAGCCGAGCCAACGGTGCTACAGTGTGAATTGCCACTTCCTCATATGTAATGCGCGATTCCGGGAATGAACGTTAAATGTTTGAAGGACCAGCGGCAGTGTCTTGCAGAGGCTCCGGCACCTGGGGTGGGTGAGGGGAGTGCGCGTTTTTCTTCTTGGATGCCCATGCTCCCTGGGCCTGGATTGCCCTCGTCAAACATTCATCATTCCGGAATGTCAGTTGAGCAATGCAATTTCTTTCCATCTTTCTGTCTATCTCCCTCCCTCTCTCAACGGAATGACTTCATGCAGGAAGCGAGGGTGGAAGACGGGAGAAATCGGGCGAAGAACGTAAGCAGAGAATTGAAAACGTGAAGAGAAGAACCGTAAATAGATGAAAAATATGCAAAATAAGTGGCGCTTAAGTACTGTGTATGGTTAGCTGGGTTCTTACGTTAAGTAAGCTGTTGCACTGCCTGTCGAGATCCAGTTGCACGATGATGATGAGACGGTGCGATGGTGCGATGGTTACGATGCCTGGTAATGGGGACTTTGTGGGTGGGTTTAGTGGTGCACTTGGTGGAATTGAATTTGAATGGATGGAATATAGGTCATTGGTTTCCAAAGGAGTTCACTTTGCGATATTACACTTCAGTGAGTGGATTGTAAGGTGAAACGTACGATAATGGCATGGGGCTGCTAATTGGAAGCCGGGGCACTTGCAAGGGATTGCAAAGAACTTGTGCTCGAGCGTGTAAGTGGTGCGAAATGTCAAGTGGTGTTGCGGTAGCTATGATTTTTGTTGAAATTTTAAGTTAACGATTCGCGGTGTCTTGCAACATCAGAATGACCTGAGATACAGACAGATGGTGGAAACGTAGAAAAATGTCGACACGCGAAGACTGTCTGTGGAAGAATTTCATGAAAGTTGGCGTATATTCGCAAGGTGTTCGCATGATCTGCACGCGAATCGCTTCAAAGTAAACACGTCCACAATTCATTCCAAGAGTCCGACGTCTTGAACAAGATGTCAAGCACCTTCATCATGTCTCTTTAACACTGAGTCAATACAGTCCCCCTTACCGTCAACCTCGTCAATCCAGTCAGAAGAAAACTTCACTTAACGATTTAGCGCCACTCCTTTTCGGTCGCCATCAAATGACTCATAAAATCCACACCACCGTAGCCGACCAACCAAGTGGAAGTGCATTTCAGAGTCCTCAACGGTGTCCAAAGCTGATTCCATTCACCTGCGACTACATCTTACTAAGCGGTGATTGTGCAAATACCAATTAATTGTTGAACGAAGAGAACCCCTTCAGTTGGAAGTTGGCCAAGATGGCCTTCCCCAGCGGCGGCGATCTAAATTTATGTGGAACGGAAACCCCATTGAGTTGCCACCGTCATCATCATCATTAACATCATCGACATCGTTCGGATTGTAGCTACCGATGAACCACCGATCATCCGTGTCATCGTTCGGAATCTATTAAAAATACATCTGCGAGTGTGTGTGGTTGTGTCTACACAGGATACACCTGCATGGACGCGGTGACAGTTTTCAGAAGTCTTGTGGGTCCTTTGGCGTATACGTACCCCATTTGTACACCCTCACTGCTCGCATGTTCGGACTCGTTTCAACGCATGTCCATCCCCATGCACAGAGCGCCGAGCGACGACGTAAGGACGTTGGGTCAGAGGACACTAATGGAAACACAGACTGAATAGAAAGCAATTATGCTGTTAAATAATGACTCGCGGGGGACGACGCATCGATTGCGGTGCGGTTAGTTCTCTGACCTAATTACTTTTTAGAGAGCTCGAAAAATGACCACTCTACACGACTCGGTGTCCCGCAGCAGGGGCACTCTGTGCCGTGAGGAGAACTTTTGAAACAGTTTTCAATTTCACGCTTAAGTGGTATTTGTCGGTGTTTCGTTGGCGAGTAGCTCGGTGTAATGAGGGAGTATTCACTTCAATTTAAATTGATTTAATGTGCTAGAATTTTTTCTAGATTGAGAAGATAGCGGAGATGGGCTTGTTGGTCGTTAGCAAGTAATTAGCAGGGTTGAGAAGGAGATTTAGGGGCTGGATTGGAGTGCTTTCGATGCATTGAGATGTTGTTTGAGAGAAAGGGATAGGAGGGTGCTGGCTTGGTGACCGTGCGCAATAAGCGCGCTTTGGATTGTGAGAAAATTGATCAACTTTGACAGATTTCAGGTTGCAGAAGATGATTCGCTGGCAATTAGCTGGGTTAGGAATAAGATTTCTGGTCTATATTTGAGTGTTGTTGGAGCATCAAGAAGTTGCCTTAAAGAATAAAATCGCAGGGTGGTTCTGTTCTTTAGTTCGCAGGCCATTAGCAGGGTTTAACCGCGAGTGAGTGAGCCAAAGTTGAGTTTTATGGATTTTTCTTTGAATTACTTAGAGAGAATAACAGTGAAGTCAATTTTTAAATTTGGGAACAATTAAGGAGGTTGTGAAATAAGCTGATAGATTACGAAGTAATGGTTCTGGTGTTTCCAACGGGCCAACCACAGTGAGAAAGAACAATCGACCTTCTCCGAAATTGAGCCACATGTGAAAACAACGACTATTGTTAAACAAAGAAAATTAGAACTTAATGTTAAGCTTTTAGACGAAATAAAGGGATTTCTCAAAATTAATCGGATGACAGGGGAACAACGATACATCGTTGATCCCATTCAAAATCATTTACTCTACCAATAAAATAAAATGATTCCCAGATGATAATCTTGACATACTTATGAGATATCAAGTCCGAAACGTGTCACTCACACACTCATCCTAAGCACTACAGCTTCAGACATAAAACACAAACGATCAATGAAAGGTTCACACACAGCATTTCCCAGAAACATCAATCGAATCTGCTTCCTTGATTCGAAAAGAAAGCATTCAGCTCTCAATTGAATACGTAAACGAATTTCTTTCCTCTACACGAAAGCATTCTCTTCCAATTTCTGACGAAGACATCGGAGTAGTCAATTCAATGAATAACACCCTTTTGAATCCACATCCATTATCCCACACAGCACTGCAGACTTCCCCAACTCGATACTCAATTAAAAAGTGATGGATGGGTGAATCCAAGGATATTTCTTTCCTCCGCTCCTTTTTTCTTGCCCTTTTCACCCTTCTTCAGACCGAAACAAAGGAAGAATAAATTCACATTCCCTACTTATCTTCACCAGACGTGGGAGCAGCACACCACGAACTCTCGCACTCCACCTCCGGCAAAGGGCTTCCTAACGCTCTGCTTGCGCTCATCCGTGGCTTTTTTGTTTTCAACCTTTGTGCCATTCAAAACTTTGTCATTGCTCACCATCATGGGCGCTTTATGATTCCGATAAAGACTGACGTTCTGGGGGCGGTATGCCGGTTGGCGATAAAAAGTTTATTCCCCCTCTCAAGATTATGGGGTTCATCCCCTGCGCGTCCTCCATAAAGTACGTGATCGATTTGCTGGCACCTTCGATTGCGAGGGTAAGAAAGGACAACATTGTTGGACCAAAGGATCCACCACACTCCTTCGGCAACTTTGACCCGACGCACACTGCACTGTGGAGGCAGTTGGCGGGTCAGAGCGGGAAAAAGAAGGAAACGCAACACTTAAAACGCAAATGGTTCAACGTAAAATGCGAAAATTTAAGGACCTCATGTGCTAGTTATCCATTTCCTTGGAAACAGGAAACTCGTATATAACCCCATAAACTCACCAAAGCACGCAAAGGTTACACTGCACACAGTGAGGGGTGGCGAGTGAGCCAGCAACAGCAGCAGTGAAAAGGATTAGAATACCAGGAGGGGGGAGGTCCTCGTTCCAATTTAAACCCCTAATGTGCATAGTTCTCGTCTTTTATTAGCTCCAGCAGTAAGATCGCTGGATAAGGGTTAAAAGGGATTTTTTTAACGTCGTCGTCATTGTGGTGGCAACGCTTGTGTTTTCGCTATGTGTCTGTGGCGAGGTGCCGGAATGCTTGCTGTAATTATGGACTTCGAGCGGATTGGGGCAAACGGAAATAGTGTTTTAATAATCGTTAAAGGTCTCCACACACATAAGCTAGCGAGGGTGTGAGCTGAAGGGGATTTTGGGCTATTTTGGCTGACGCGAATGAATGGAGATTTATTGCTCGGCCGAGCGGAGGTGGTGTGTGAGGGCGTCAGGGAGATAAAACCGACCGAGAGTGCAGTTTGATAGATTGACCTCGAGATGACCTTTTTTATTCTGCGCCTTTGAATGGCATTGAGGATGAGTTTTGACGCGGCGAGGGCGGTCAAGTCGTAAAAGCAAAATAGCGAATCCTGGCAGTGCAATTAAGTTCGCAAACACGGGGCAAGCCAATTAAGGAGATTACTGGGATCTGTCGGTAGTTGTGTTCCCAAGAGGACGCGATGGCTTCCCGGTGGATGAACGTAATTGCTGAAGGGGAGAGAACGGGAATAACCGCCTGGCATCATAGGTGGAGTTGATTTTGTTTGACAGTTTAAGTGATGGATATGGCCCTCGGGTGTGTTAAACAGGCTGTTTGATTTTTCGGTTAGTGAGCATGTCTGACTTTATGTCCTTAATTGACATTTAAAGTCTGCCTGTAGATAAATGGAATAGAGTTCATGCAAAAGAGGATGCTCATATTTTGTATAAATTTAATTTAATTTGTGTGCGAAACTGATATAGTTTCGACTGCATCCATTTTTTCTCGAAAATATTGAGTCTGCTTTTTGCTAAGAGATGGCGTTACTTGTATTATTCCATTGGAACATGCATTGGAAAGCTACAGTCATTGTAGGTCACTTCAGTATATGTTCATTCATTTGAAGCGATTTTTTCTCACTTAAACATGTCAAGCTTTGTGCCTGAAAAGGTGCTGTTGCGAAAGGTCTTCTTCATTATTTTAATATGAAGAAAACTGCTGTCAGAAGTTTTTTCTATATTGGTGGAAGGTTTTGGTAGACGTGCGCTGAGCGAACGTTGGATGAACGAACGTTTAAACCATTCAAAAGTGGTGAATTTAGCTTCGAAGGCAATGAACGTCCTGGGCAGCCAAACAATTTTGAAGATGAAGAGCTGGAAATATTACTCTACTAAGATTGTTACCCAACACAAGGAGACCTCGCCGAATCTTTGGGTGTCACTCAAGCAGTCATTTCAAAACGTTTAAATGCAGCTAAATACGTTCAAAAGCAAGAAAACGGGATGAACCCTTACCTTTTAAACGCTTTTACGGCAATTTCGGAACACAAATTCGGTAAAGGTTTGGAACAAATTTATTCTCATCATCTCTGGCAATAATGTCTTTCAGAAGAAACTTACCTTGAATGCATAGGTTTTGAAGTCCAATTTTGCGAAGCTCCTTCATTTTACAGAATTTAGTATTTAGCAGAAATTCCGAACAGGCTTACCCCAAATTTTTGCCAAATTTCTCAAGAATTGGGCACCACTCGGAACACATCAATGCTTTTTTGCATTTCGTAAGAATCTTGATTTAGAATCATACAAAATCAAGCTGACTCTAGAATGAAGCTGATGGACCATTTGAATAGACGTTCCTTCTCCGATTGTGTTCTGATGTAAGTGAAATTTTAATCAATTTTTGAAACATGTGTAATTTACAGACTGTACACGAATTTGAGTAAAACTTGTGCAAAATTTTTGAGCAGCGTATTCCTTAAAACTTCAGTGCTAAATGTTGGAAAGGCAAATCAGTTGTACGATGCTTCGTTTTCGAAATATTATAAATTTCCATAAACAAGTACGACTGTCAAGAGATTTTGCGTTGTTCTTATGATACAAATTTGGTACATTTCAAGAAAAAAATTAAAAAAAAATTAGGTTCATCGTCTTATGATCCAAAGGCATCACAACACACATTCCACTAAAATTTTAGCCAAAAGTATCCTGCGGGAATGAAGCGTGGCCGCCGTGGGGTAGTGGTCTAGGTTCGATTCCAGGCTAAACACCTCGAATTTTTCACGGCACCACCTCTTTCGAGCTGCTGAGAACACTCAAAGAGTAATAACTGCCTAAGAAAGCTTCTCAAACTTCGCCGTTCGGAGTCGGTAAAACACTGTAGGTCCCTTCTACTCGTAAGAGAACAGTAGCGCGCACAACACGAGTAGTTGATGAGCAAGCTAGGCCCTGGCCACCCTGTGGACTGTCGCGCTAAAAATTATTATTATTAAGTTCTTCAAATTAGTTCCTTGTCGCACCTCGGTTGAACCAAGAACTTTCTTTTTTCTACCGATGTACGCCTTAATTTCAGCGAGCTTTCCGCCATTGAGCCCTCAATATTCCATAAACACGTAAAAATTCCACAAAAAGGATTCCTTCCCCCATCAACTGGTCATTTACCACAAATTTCCACAAATCATCGCCCCAGCTCTTTCAGTTCCCTAACACTTCATCAATTCAACCGCGTATCACTTGCGCCCCCCACCGTTTTTCCTAAATGCAGATAAATCATGAAGAATGCTCCCCCAGGAAGCCCCTTCCTTTCCTCTCCGTCGACAGGTACCAAATTGATTGCACCTCGCCCACTCATGCCCATCTCCACAGTCCACCACACACCGGATGCCCGACCTTATCATCGTCACACGCTAGCGTGTAGCAGCAAATTTTCTAATTTCCGTCGAAAATATCCCCCTACCCACTGGCAGACGGAATAAATCAAAATTCCCTTTCGAGAGGTGAGTTTCTGCGTGTGCACTTGTTGGTCACACAAGGATCTCCCTCTCTCACTCTCTTTATCACTCTCTGCCGGGCAAATTATTCAATTATTCACTCGATTCGAACTGATGCAAGGTGGGAGAGGTGGTCCACCCCATCGAGCTGAGGGCACTTCCGTCATTTCTGTCAAAACCTGACGAAGCTGTTGTGTGTTTTGTTTCTGTCCTCCCGAAAAAGAGTGTCACGCATTTCAACTCACGAACAATGGGTTATTCTTCTCTTGTGTGTTGTCGCTCTGTCACAAGGATCATCAAAGGGGGAAATGTTGGGCAAGGCGCACGTAGGGGGGATATCCAGGAGAGATGACGACCTCCCCCCGGGGTTGAATCTGCCATCAAAGACAGCCCGGCACACACCACGCGCACACACAGAAAGGGCGAATTCTCCTTCAAGAAGGAAGTATGCCACGTTTGTTTAGAATATTTTTTTGATGGAGCACATGACATTTATTTCTCGTTCGTCCTCGTCCTCATATGCTGACTAAAGGCAGAGGGCTGAGGGCCCAGTGCCGGGGGCTGCGAGCGTAAAAATGAGGTCAACCTTTTATTGAGGAGACTGAGAGACTGAATGAGCATTTCCTCTGCGGAATATCCTTTTCTGCACGCCCCGGTTCTGCTGCAGTGCGTGTGTCTGTGCATGGATTTGGAATCGAGTTTGTGGTTAAAGTTGAATAGAAACGGGGTGACATCGGGTTTCAGGCCCCTCATCTGTATTCATTTCGATTTTCCTTTCGTCGTCGAGTGGGTAATGAAATTTTATGGAGCTAATGGCGGTCTGTTGGGGGAAGGGGGCGGTGGTGATCGACTGAATAACTGTCGCAAATGGCGACATGGAGCTGGTTGCAAGCCTAATGAGCTTTGGCCGACCTCGAGGAAGACGACGTCTTAATCTCCCGTTTGATGGTTCCTACGGCGGTCAGCAAATGGGGGGCACGACGCGTTGGCACATGTTTCCATCGACTTGTGATCGATTTCCCCCCTCTCCCCAAAGCAAATATGGAATGTGACACAACCAACCTCCCCTCCCTTGAATCGCACAGGTGTTCAACATGAAAGGCCTTGCCTCAGTCAATGGGAAGTGACTTTCGAAACACATGTCTTACGGAGGAATGCGCTTAAGTTCCACGGGAACGCTTGTAGTGTTTCTAATTCCTTTCTGCCCTTGAGATAAACCTCAGCCATAACCCACACTCGAGTGAACCTAATTTTGTTCGTTCGGCACTGTGCCCGCGGACTGCATAAACAAAGTTATGACATGACCCTGTTCCGCACACACATGCTCACCGCAAAATCGATCGAAGCGACGGGCGACGTGAAGCCTCAACTTCCGGTATATCATATGTTTAATCCCATTAAAGCTGACTGGGGTAAGCCTAGGTGGGCAAACAAATAGGTCTCCTCCTCTCCGCACCCGTCCTCCGTCCACAACGTGTTGCTGCACATGACTTTGAGGACACGTCGGTCATTAATTGTCATTTGACGTGCGAGCTGGCCGAAGGCGAAGAACAAGCGAAAGACGACGGATCCTGTGGATATACATATTTCATCGGGCTTCGTGCACTTGTCTGGCAGGGACACCGCCACTAAGCTCTTGCAGGCGTATCACTCTTGGTCGTGTATCTGTCCGAAGTTTCACACTAATCTGGATGGATTAAGAGAGATACTGAGTGGCGTGGGTGGTGATGGAGGTGCGCCCATGTCCAGTTCGGTGGGTGGACAAGGAATGTGTGTTGTGTATTTTTGGAGCTGTAAAATGTAATCCCGTCGGATGGGAGTCGGACTGCAGCTTTGTAAGGACAGAAAGGACTCTTAATCGAAATGGGACTGAAATTCGAATGGCCTTGTAGGGAAAATGTCTGATAACATGCATGTTCCGTGGGTATCTGACGGATTTAATGGCCTTTCTGAGGTGATAAAAATTCGGAATCCAATTACACTCTGTTGCATGTCAAAGGCTGCTTCTTTGTAAGTCTGCTTGCTTTCGAGGGCCGCTTGCTAACGAGGACTGTCTGTTTCCACAGGCTGCCTGCTTTCAAAGCCGGCTTGCTAACAAGAGCTGCCTGTTGCCAAAGGCTGCTTGCTAACGAGGACTATGTGTTTCCACAGACTGCTTGTTTCCGAAGTCTAGTTGCTTCCGAAGGCTAATTGTTTTCGAAGGCTGTTTGCTTCCGAACCCGGCTTGCTTCAGAAGGCTACTTGCTTCCGAAGGCTGCTTGCTAACGACGACTACCTGTTTCCACAGACTGCTTGTTTCCGAAGTCTACTTGCTTCTGAAAGCTGCTTGCTTTCGAAGGCTCCTTGCTTTCGAAGGCTGGTTGCTTCAGACCACTGCTTGCCTCCGAATGCTTCTTGTTTCCGATGGCTGCTTGATTCCAACGTCTGCTTGGTTCCAACGGCTGCTAGTTTTTGAAAGCTGCTCTTGTTCCTAAGGCTGCTTATGTGTTAAAGCCTGGTCTGTTGCATTGAAAACGAAATTTCCTGCTTTTTGAATACTTGTGTCAAACGTATGCCAAATTGGAATGCAGGCCGTTAGTCTGTGCAAACATATTCCAAGCAAAAGAAGTATTCCCGCTGTGAATTTTTTACTCCCTTCCAGACGTTTGGAGCTAAGAACCGTCGAAATTCAGACAAGGCCCTTGTTTAAAGAAGTACAACAAGTTAAATGACATTTACTCAAAGATCCTGTGCAAACAGGGACTTCTGGAAGAAATCCAGCCAAAGGCGTATCGCCCCGCATTAACTGGCTGTCCCAATGGCCCCCAATCAAAACTCCTAAGACCATAAAGCGCCGACAGACGGACAAACAAGACCGCTCTCTTGCCAAGTACACACCCCTTGTGAGGCCGTGGTCCTACGCAAATATTTAAGCCATGTCTCCGCACAGCATTTTTTGCCAGTAATCGATGGGGCCAATAGGGGTGCCATCGTCGAGGACAATACAACAAATATTTAACCATCCACATGACTCACAATTAGTGGTCGTCATGAATTCGAGGACATTAATGAAATTCGAGTGAGAAACAATGAGGACACTCCGAGTGATGAAGCACAGAAACCCTTAAATTAATTAAGGGCGTGCACACCACCGTCACCACTGCCACCGCTGCCGACGAGAGCGCCGTAAAAGTACACAAAAGAAGCCTTTTCAGTGGTTAACCATCATTTTAGTGGCCTGACGACAAAGAGACAGCGCGTCTTAATGTCCTTAAACGGCGACACGGGTCCTCAGCGAGACTCTTTCGCCATTGAAATGGATTCTTTTGTGCGCGCGCTATCAAAGCGAGTGAGAAATCCTTTTCACGGCGGCGGTGCCAACACATCCCCACACATACTCAGCGGTAGCGAATGCAATTCAAATGTACTCGCTTGTTGTCTGCCGTGCCGGCAAAACAAAATCACTGGGATCACCAGGATATGCGCTTTAAGACCGTCTGTGTGTGTGTGTGGATCTGTTTATTCTTTTGTTTTAATTAAACGGTTTTTATATGTGCATTCCCCAGCGTCGGGGGTGGGGGAAGGGTGTCATCCTTGGCGGTGGTGCTTTTGTTGTGTCTGGCAGAATTGTTTCTCATGAAGTGCCGGGGGTGCAAGAGATACGAGGAGAAGGGGTATGGCATCCTGGTGGAAAATTGGTCTCATTCTTGCTGGCCAAGTGGGTTCGTGTCAGTTCACTTGACTTGCATGTGCGGGGAACGACAATGGTTGCTGCAGATGCAGATGCAGATGAGAAGTTTGAAGGATTCAGGAAGCTGTTGGAGGAGATGGCGAGAAAAGTTCCATTCGAGATGCGAAAGGACACTAATGAGCGAAATTGAAAACACAAGAAATATCATCGAACGTAAGGAGACGTTCAGAGGTGTGAAGACTTCGGAGCATGCCAGCAGATAAGGGGTGTGGGAAGAAAATTTCACAAAATTTGCATTTATTGTATCGTTGAACGCATTTTGTGGCAGTTTGCGTAATTGGCGAGAATCTGCAGACGGTTGGGTGGCTTCCAATGTGAGAAAGTTTCTATTTTTAAAGACATTTGCTAACGCTTCATATTCTAAGAGTTCGAGCAGAGTACGGGTCGGAAGAGGAACGAAGGCATTGCAACAAACACTTATTGAGAATAAATCTGTCCCATGACGTCCACATCTGTTTCTAGACGAACAACAGAACTAACACGAACCTTTCTCCGAACAAAAAGATGTGATTTGTGTAAACGGGTCAGTACTCAAGTTGCCTCGGAGGATTGCAAATGACCCCATCGCTCTAAAAATTTTCCTTTCGGCACAAACATTGACTGCAGTTGCCTTTGATGAATACATTTGCAGACAAGGTCCGTCGAGTCGAGGTTTGCTCAACATCCCTGTCTTGGTCTTTGTGGAATTCCCAACTTCAACGAGTCTGTTATTAGTTGCAATTGAACATTCTTGTGTATCCTTCTCTTCAAAAACTAGGTCTTCGATTTTGTTCCTTATTAAAAAAGAATTTCCAGACTTGGAGTCTCCTTCAACACAAAGCCTGCAATTTCCTGCCATCCTCCAACGCATAACTCACAAGAATTACTTGCTTGTCGTTACTTTCCAAGTCAAATTGTTGCCAACTTGAGCCACCACCGACCACAAGCTCCTTCTCTTGCCAAACAATCTGTTGCCTGTGGCAGTTGAGGACAAATTTGTTAACAATTCCATGCAACTTGCCTTGAAAGTCCCCCTCCAAGCCCACATCTGGCTGCTAATAATCGATTTGCGTCTCTAATTACCTCCAACGGCCACCAAAATCCCAGCCACCCTCACACTCGGGCCCATCGAATGCAGTTCACTTTCGAGGCGACTGTAGAACTTTTGGCTGCTCCCCAGGAAACACAAGGCAAACCCTTGCGAACTTCTCCTAGAGGCGTCAGCACTCGCACGTCCCCCTCCGCCACCGGCTCTCGGAAGGGGATTATTAAGCGAATTGTCTCGAACGGGATGAAATGATTTAATTTTTCTCCCAGCAACGACGACCGAGCTGAGTCATAAATAAGCGCCCTCGTGTCTCAACCGACTGAAAATTAATCCAAAATGCAGTCCTCTTGTATCCCATTATGTCCTCCGTCGATACAAACTCGCACATAGCTTCGGGAGGGGGGAAGGCGCAAGTCATTGGCTGGACGACCACGACGTCGTAAAATGAAAATTTCTCTGCTTCCAGTTTCATTACAATGAAATTCTCCACAAAAACCAGGAGCCAGGAGGAGGGCAATGAAGATCTAGGCGGATGTCATTGGGGGAGGGAGATGGAGGGACGTTGGGAGCGGCTGGGAAGGTTATTCATGATGCCACTCCCTGGCGGAGTAAAAGTTTTCCAGTTTTTCTACGGTTCTGGCGGGAGGCAGTTGCTTGTTTGATCCGGGATGAGGGCAATTGATAAACAAGAGGGGGTATTGCGACGACGGCGGAGTGTGTGGGGCCGACTTGATGATGTAACCTCGAGGGGCCTTCGAGGGACTATATAATGACGCACGCGATGTGTGTGTTTGTGACGGTGGCGGTGGCGGCGTGGAAGTTTTCGAGTTGATGACGTCCGCTTCCGTATTGAATTTGTCTGGTCCGTCTGACATTGTGATTCAGCCGGAGAGACGTAAAGTTTTGTGGGATTAATGACGTGGAAGGCGATGGAAATGGAAATGACAGCTAAAATGAAGTGTTAGGGGTGAGACTGCACAGACTTGTGTCGGACATGTGTTTTGAGAACATTATAATTCACGGAAGGATGGAAATTTGCGAGAATCCGTAGGAGAATGGCTTTAGAAGGACGTTTCAGTTTACCCATAACATGCCTTACATTCACAAACCGATTTGCCTTCAACACATTCCGATAATCCCATCTTCCGCCAAATAAGAAGAGTGACCCTTTCTCCAATTTTCTCCACTCCACGTACTGAGTCTTCATTCTCAGTTAGAAATATTTTAAAAACGGAACGCCAGTCCAACCCCACTTCCGTCAGCTCATCACTCCACCCTTGTCATGCGCCTTCTTTCATCCCAGCACGTCCCCACTAAGCCTGAAGTCATCCATCAATGCGGTGAACTTTGAATATTTGATTATCGATTTCAACAATTACCGTCATTTTACAAGCGGGCAAGGCGCTCCTTTCTGTAGTCGTCTTATCTCTTCCGCCGACACCGCAAAACCACAAGACAACAAAGCGCCGGGAACGAACTGACTCTCTTAGCGAGTGTCTGTGTGTTGTGTGTGGTGTGTGCATGCACGAGAAGGGTTTGTCTGAACACGAAAGGTCACTAGAGTTTGTGGTTCGCCGTCCAAGAAACTTGAGGTTGGAAAGACCTTCTTCGTGACGCCCCAGCTGGTGGTAGTTTGACTGGTGCCGTGCCTTAGGGACTGAACAATAATGCCAATTGGTACGTTCGTGTTTTGTTTTTGATTTGAAAGGGTGAGGGAATGGCTATCAAAGAAGTCCTTGGTCAGGAAATTAGAACAGCTGTTAAATGTGGAAAGAGGCAATGAGGGTTGGGAGGTTACTTTTTACCTTCTCCACCACTTTTGTGTTTCCCGATAAAAGTGGTATTTGATTGGGAGCCGTGTTAACTAAAGCTTGGTAATCGACTTCTAATTAGTCCTCGACCTTAGCCCAGTCTAGTCCGCGACTTCAGTCCAGTCCTCGACTTCAGTCCAGTCCTCGACTTCAGTCCAGTCCTCGACTTCAGTCCAGTCCTCGACTTCAGTCCAGTCCTCGACTTCAGTCCAGTCCTCGACTTCAGTTCAGTCCTCGACTTCAGTTCAGTCCTCGACTTCAGTTCAGTCCTCGACTTCAGTTCAGTCCTCGACTTCAGTTCAGTCCTCGACTTCAGTCCAGTCCTCGACTTCAGTCCAGTCCTCGACTTCAGTCCAGTCCTCGACTTCAGTCCAGTCCTCGACTTCAGTCCAGTCCTCGACTTCAGTCCAGTCCTCGACTTCAGTCCAGTCCTCGACTTCAGTCCAGTCCTCGACTTCAGTCCAGTCCTCGACTTCAGTCCAGTCCTCGACTTCAGTCCAGTCTTCGACTTCAGTCCAGTCCTCGACTTCAGTCCAGTCCTCGACTTCAGTCCAGTCCTCGACTTCAGTCTAGTCCTCGACTTCAGTCCAGTCCTCGACTTCAGTCCAGTCCTCGACTTCAGTCCAGTCCTCGACTTCAGTCCAGTCCTCGACTTCAGTCCAGTCCTCGACTTCAGTCCAGTCCTCGACTTCAGTCCAGTCCTCGACTTCAGTCCAGTCCTCGACTTCAGTCCAGTCCTCGACTTCAGTCCAGTCCTCGACTTCAGTCCAGTCCTCGACTTCAGTCCAGTCCTCGACTTCAGTCCAGTCCTCGACTTCAGTCCAGTCCTCGACTTCAGTCCAGTCCTCGACTTCAGTCCAGTCCTCGACTTCAGTCCAGTCCTTGACTTCAGTCGATTATGAAGATGTAACGCCAAATTCCCTCTTCCTGACATCACATTCAAACTGAATCCTTGTCAACACCACCACCCAAAACAAAACGCGCCCTTATCAACTGCCCACTTGACATCCTCCGTATTCCTATCTTGTTTGTCGTCGTCTTCTGGCGCCTCATCTTATGCTAAACGTCGATGCCTCCCTGTCTACCGCCTTCAATCTGCTCTCAACGCCCACTCTCCTGGCAATCGTCCATTTTGCCAATAACTGTCCAAATCACCTTTTTCACTTCACAACGTAATCTGTCGCCCGCTCCACGTCGCACCGGTTGACACCTCTCGAGTTCGGCCCACAACTTGGCCCTCATCCAACGGCCTCTTTCACAAAAAGAAACTTTCAATTCTTCTCCCCGTTAGTTTGTACCCTTGAACTAACGAAAATCTTGATTTTCTCTTCTCTTTGCAGACGCAGCGAGTTTCTAGGATGTATGTCCTTTCCGCTCCGCAGCATCATCGTAGCACCGATCAACGGCTCGTATAAGCTGCAGTCGCAGTCATGTCTCAATAATCCGACACCGGCTGTACCCGTGACCACCAATCCTGTTGGCAGCACTCACACAGCACAACTCGCCGCCACGGCAAGCATGACATCGGCGGAGAAGCGGGTCGGCGCTGCGGCCCGGCAGAAGTCCGTCGAAGAGGACGTCCTCAGCATCGACAGCATGACGGCGGCCAACTTGAACTTGATTGACGCGAACTCCAATCAGCCGATAACGCTGAGCAAGAAGGCCATCCACCAGCGAGACGCCGACGAGAATCTGTTTCTTCGCTTTCTCGAGCTGGACCCGCCAAACGAGGCGCCAGCCAGCAGCACTAGTGCCACGGCGGGTGGCAGCGGGGGTCGTCGCCTGTCCTCCGCCAAGCCAAACGTCGGTCGCACTCCGTTCACTGTGACTAAGAAGCTGACGCGCACCGCCGAACGAGGGTTCGGCTTCTCTATCGTCTGGACACACCCGCCCCGGGTGGAGAAAATAGAGCCGGGCCTGTCAGCTGACAAGAGCGGCATTCTGCCGGGCGACTATGTGATATTCGTCGACAAACACAACGTGGTCACCATGCCTGAGGCGGACGTGCTCAATTTGATTCGCTCCCAGGGCAACACCCTGACAATGGAGATCTTCCGGCGGTCCGGTGGTGGATCCTCATCGTCCACAGCTACTGCAGCAGCAGCAGCGGCAGCGATGCCCAGCGGACGGCACACAGCCTCGTCTGTTATGATGAATGGAATTGGCAGCAAGTCGCGAGTGACCAGTGCGGCCAGCAACTACACGGACGGCGGCATGCACGTGGGCAGCAATATTCGACCATCGACAGCGTGTTCCAGCAGCTCCACCATGGAAGCGGCGAAAAGGCGTCTCCACTTGCCGCAAGTCACATTCAGCAAGGAGGTAGGCAAGGGGGTACTCGTCTAAGAGCACACAAGGGGGAGAAGGACACCTACACTCACTCACACCACCAGCAAACACTCACACACACACATACACTTACACACTTGTACATTTTGTCATGTTTTGTCATCATCAACTTGCGGCACGATACGCTTATTTTAAATGTAAATAGGGGTCCGGGGGATGCACTTTGTGGGGTCAATGATGAAGGTGGGTGAGGTGGGCCAATTGAATGAAATGAATGCTTGGAAATTTTGAAGACCGTCAACCGTTGACGGCAGTTTTACCGATTATTGGATGATTTTGGTCACTGCTGGACTATTTTTGGCAGTTTTTGATGACGTTGTTTGATAAAGGCAGTTGGAGATGTAAGACCTATCAATCTGGTCCGTTTGGCCATTTTTTTAAACAGGTTATGGAAGAAATCTTTTAAATATTAAGATTAACGTCCACTCTCCAGCATTGGCTCCTCCTTTACCTTAAATGTGAAAGTTTTCGGCACAAAAGCAGTTAAATTTGGATCATATCAAATCAACACTGCCTGTATCAGAAAACGTCCAAGTTCCAGGCCAAATCGGACTTAAATCATTGGCCCACTTCAGTTCTCCCGATCATGTGCGAAGTCACCCAAGGACCTACTAATCTTAGCCTTCATTTAATGCTTTCATAATTTTTTAATTTCTTTTTGTTCACATTTATCAACAAACGCGAAGACAATTTCCTATTCAAGTTTGTACAATTTTGCTTGTTAATCACATGTCACACTTTAACTCAACTCATTTTTATCATTTTCTTATTTTTTAAATATCTTAAGTTTAACTGTAAGCCTAAAGTTATATACGTAAGCCATTCCCCATACCCAAGCCCGATTCAAATCCCTCTACCACTCGATTGCTAAATTTTTGTATAAATTTTCTTCTCTTCAAAAATGTGTAATACTAAATTAATTGATGAAAAAAAAAAATTAGAAAACAAAAGAATATTTATTAAATATTTATTTAAATTATTTATGTAAATTTTTTTCGGAACGCAATGTTTAGGCTCGTTGAATGAATTTATTTTTTTTTTCTTGTTTAAGGATTTGTTGGCAATTTTATTTGAATTTTTCCCCTTTTGTTAAGAAACAAAAATGTTCCTGTACTGAATATTTTAATCGTTTTTTGTTTAATTTATGTGTTGCTTGAAAGTTGCTTCATTTTGTGTTTAAGCTTAAGCTCGAAGTAGATTTCATGAGACTTGTTTTTTATTTTTGAATTTTTGTTTTATTATTATTTTTATGTTTAACTTCTTTTTGAGTTTTGTAATTTTATACAAGAAATAATAAAAAAATATATAAGACTTAAAATTTTTGTTTCTTTATCGTGATTTGTTGTTTATTTGCTTTTGAAAATATTGCCAATTTCTTGATCTTGTTCGGGACAGAATTGTAGATGCATACTCGTCCTTGTTGAATTAATACGTCTTCTGGGTTTTATAAAGAAGAACCTGAGTGGATGTGTTTCTTATCTGTTTCAGAACAAAGTCGCATACATAGTTTTGAGAAACTTCCGAAAATTGGGAAGAAATAGATGATCTCAAGACTAAAAAGATAAACAAATTGGGTTTTACTTCAATTTCTACATCGATTTAATTCCTTTAAAATGAAAGTAACTTCGGTCATTCTGGTCTTCTTTTTGGAATTCGGCAACTGTAGCATAATTTTGTGAAATTCTGTTAAGACAAATGAAACCATAAATAAGTGAGTTGTAACTTTCACGTGCTAAGCATTGCAATTTATCCTCAACTTATTTGGCCTAGTGGTGCCAATCTGCCATCAAATTTTGAAGAAAGAAGTACATTCAGAATGTGAATGGTTTGGCTTATATTTGGGAGCCTATAGAGTGTTTTTTTCGGGTTTGACTTGCAGCGCTGTGCAAAACACTATGTTCGACTTTGTCACTATTACACAAATTACTTTGTCCTATGGACAGGCAGGTGCCTAATACTTATTGCACAACACCTTTATTACATAAGTCGTACAGCCCATACACAAGATAATAAGAAATGCATCCTGTCATTAAAGAAGGTCCTGTTACCGGAAATGCAACCGAATTTAACTTTTGCAACATAATAGCACCAGTCATTCTGAAGAGGGTTTTCGAAGTGTTCATTAGTGTTTCGATTTTTTTGGCTTTATCAACATATTTGATTGTAGCTGCTAAAAGATAATACTTCAAAAGTGTAGCGCTGTTAGCAAAGTAAAATGGGTCCTGGTGTGCATTGTACTCCCGAGAATAATAATAATTGTTGGCGCGGCAGTCCACAGGGGGACCAGGGCTAAGCTTGCTCATCAACTACTCGTGTTGTGCGAGCCACTGCTCTCTCACGAGTAGAAGGGACCTACAGGTTTTAGACGACTTCGAACGGCGAAGTTTTTAAGAAGTTATTACTCTTTGAGTGTTGTCAGCAGCTCGAAAGAGTTGGTGCCGTGAAAAATTTAATGTGTTCAGCCGGAAATCGAACACCTGAAAAACGTGCCTTAATAAAAAAAACGTATTTCTGAGAGTAAATCTTACAAATTCATAGTTAAAGTGTTGGGTGTTCAAATAAAGGATCGCAAATGCATAAAAACACGTTCAAAAGGAAGAAAACTGAAACTAACCCCCGCCGATGAACGAGAAACAGTCAAACTTGCCCGGTTTATGAACGCTAGGAAGGTAAAAGTGGATTTAAATTTATCCGTGGTGACATCAACAATAAAAAGTAGGCTGGTAAAGAAAAATTCACCTGCCAGAAGTCCCAGAAAAGTGCTTGTACTGTGAAACCTACTAATACGAACAAAATTTGCGCAAGAACACCTGAATTCACCTGCCAGAAGACCCAGCAAAGTGCTACTACTGTCAAAAATCGACCAACTAAAACGAACCAAATTTGCGCAAGAACACTTGAACTGGGAACCTTCTAAATGGCGCAATGTATTATGGACAGACGAATCCGAAATAGTCTTATTTGGTTTTCCTGGGACCAGGATATCTGTTCGCAGGCGAAAAAAACCAAGAGTTTCAAGCGGAGTGGGTCCCATTTTTCGGATAAAACCGATGATGACCGCCGGAGTTCATGTTAGCGTAATGAGTGAAACCATGCTGTCTTACACAGAGTGGAATATGCCGCTTAGATGGATTCCATAGCAAGACATTGACCCAAAACATACAAGGGGCGTTCAATATATTCTCGGTATCGGGGTGAACCTGTGGTTATATATAAATTGACTTGAATATCAAGGAATACTATTATTTTAGTGCATTCATGAAAAATTTCATATAAATGTCATTAATAATTCGCGTTTTGTCTCTAGTTAAAAAGAATCATAATGGCGACTCCGACGATGATGGTGAAAATTGAGCATCACGCTGTAATTAAATTTCTCACTAAGCAAGGAAAAAGTCAAAAAACTATTCATGAAGAGATGGTGGCTGTTTACCAGGGTTTCGCACCTTCATTATCAACTGTGCAAAAGTGGTCAAGTGAGATCAAGAGCATTGAAGACGACACCCGTTTCGGGGTCCCGGCTACTGCTTGTACGGAAGAAAGCATCAAAGAAATCGAAAAACTTCTTCTTGAGGATGCCCGAATAAAGGTGAAAATGTTGGCAGAGATCACCAAGCCTTCAACTGGTACCATTCACACCATTCTTCAAGACCATCTTAACCTTTCAAAGGTCAGTGCAAGGTGGGTGCCACGAATGCTCACAGCGCCTCAGAAAAAGGTGAGAATCGCATGCTGCTTTTGGAGATGTGCAGTGAGAACGCGGACGATGTTATGGATCGAATTGTTTCTGGGGACGAAACATGGGTTCACCACTATGACCCTGAAAGCAAACAAGAGTCCATACAGTGGCATAAAAAAGGAACAGACCCCCCAAAGAAGTTCGAAGTCACTCCGTCTGCCGGGAAACTCATGGCCACATTTTTTTATGACTCAAAGGAAATCTTGCTCATTGAGTACAAAAGCAAAAGAAGAAACCATCGACGCCACATCCTACGCTTCCACTTTGCATAATTTGCGGGAGGAAATTGAAAATAAAAGACGGGGTAAACTCGCAGCGGGTGTGTTGCTTCTGCATGACGACGCTACTGTTCACACGGCGCGAGTTTCCAAGGTTGCTGCGCGAGATTGTGGTTTCGAAGAAATCCAAAACTCACCCTATAGTTCAGACCTTGTCCCTAGTGATTATTTTCTGTTTCCGGATTTGACAGCTGTGGGATGTCGTGCATGTTGCATGGCAGAATATTCCTGTTCAGCGATGTCAGGATTTAAACAACTCCATGCCACGACGTTGCGAACCTGTCCTTAAAAATAATGGTTACTCGTCCAAGCACTTACCCAATAACACTAATAAAAACAAAAAACTTCACTTTTCCATTGAATTATGCATTTTCGCACTTGGTGCTATTATGTGGCACAGTCCGAAATTCGGTGTCATTCCGGATAACGGGCTTTTTCTAAATTCAGAATGCATTTTTTTCTTGTCTTGTTTATAACTGATGGAGTAAGGATGTTGTGCGGTAAATATCATGTGCTTGTATGACGGTTGAAAAAAGTTATTAACAAAATAGTGATAAAGGCGAACAAGGTGTTAGTGTCCTGCACAGTACTGTATATGAAAATAGTTTGTTTATTTTTTGTGGTAAGCAACCTCAATTCTCCAGCAGTCGTTCATGTACTGAACGAACAAACACTCCTCAAACACTCAATTTGAGACCAAATTTGACACAATCTTCTCAACAAGACATCCAAAAAAGAATCCATTTCTAAATTCAAAGCATCTCCCTTTCAAAACCTTTCTTTCAGTCCATCTCACCAATCACAGACAACCGACGACGTTTTATGCTGCAGCTGATCAGTCGCGAGCAGAACTTCATCTCGGCCCTGCACTTTGGAATGCAGCGTTTCGTGCAGCCCCTCAACGAGCGCAAGGACCTGATCTCCCCGAACGACCATCGAACCCTTTTCCAGAACATTGACGAACTCCTCCGGATATCCGAGGACATACTGGAGCAGTTGATGCACGACGACCAGGAGCCGCAGTTGAACTTCACGTCACGCGTCTACCTCTCCAAGACGACTGCGATATGCGCGGCCTACAAAAAGTACTGCAACGGCATTAAGCGAGCTGACTGTGTCTTGGTAAGTTGGCCATGTCTCTCAGCCTGGATATCCTCCTCACAGAGTTTCGCTTTCAGGTGAACAAGTCTCGTCAAGCCGGCTCGGAGTTCGTCTCCTTTATCACGGAACCACAAGTGCCACGCAAGCGGCCCGACCTCACGATGTTCATCCATCGGCCGTTGCAACATTTTCGTGAGGTCCTTAAGCTGATGCAGATGCTCGCCTCGAACTGCCACGTGGACAGCGAGGAGCACAAGAACTTCACCAGTGTCATCAATGAGCTACAGGCGGCCTACCGCGAGATAACCGTCAGCAGCGGCCTGATGGAGCCTCTG
The DNA here is from genome assembly GCA_955652365.1 of Eristalinus aeneus. Lineage (NCBI taxonomy): Eukaryota > Metazoa > Arthropoda > Insecta > Diptera > Syrphidae > Eristalinus > Eristalinus aeneus. The sequence continues at coordinate 4,127,813 of OY019132.1, forward strand.
GGCGAGGGCCGCCCGCTGCTCACCCTACAGGACCTCGAGTCCCGAATGGTCTTCACCAAGTGCAAACCGTTTACGTTGGCTGTGCAAGGCAGGCAGTGGATCTTCGGTGGCGACCTCAGTCGTGTCGAAGGCCGCTCCGTCAAACCCTACTGGACTTTACTGTTCAGCGACATCATTGTCTTTGCCAAGGTCAGTCGGGATCGGGTGCTCTTCATCACGGAGGAGCCCATTCCGATCGCCAACATCGTGGACTCGTGCTTTCACATGCGAAAGAAGAGTAAGTGTTCCCTACTGCTCCCATTACGCAACTAAACGCTTGGTTCTCCTTTGCAGCGGCTGAGTTCAGGATTACAGTTGACCCGAATGGCAGGCTAGCGGAAAGCCCCACAGGCTACTGTGCGCCAGATCTGACGCGGACCCCGAAGAAGAACGCGCGAAGAAAAAGTCTGATCCTACGAGCACCCTCGTTAGAACTGAAAGCCGTCTGGCAGAACCTCCTTCAGCGGCAAATGTAAGTTTCCCGAAACCCGCAGATAACTATTAGGTTCAAAAAATGCTCTTTTCAGATTCCTAGTGAACGCCGCCCTTGGCTCTACACCACTTTCCAGCCCGCTGGACTCTCCGGACGTCCTCAACACTCTAGTTCCTCTCAGCGACATCGGCATGGCGACCGCCTCCATGGCTTCAATCAAGCTCTCCTCCATGGACTCCATCAACCTGAAGAACCAACAGTCCCAACAGGTGCGTTCCCTTAGGGCAAAGCCACACGAAGGAAGCTATGAGAATTTGCAAAGACTAGCCGGCACCTTAGTACAACGTTCCTCATCCACCCACTCGAGCACCCTACTGACCGGCACGCAGCAGCGGCAGCCGCACCCACTTCACTCGCTGCACAACCCCATCGACAGTCTGACGTCGTCGCTGCGCTCAATAGCGCTCAGCCGGCGACACCTCTACTCGCACGGCGACACCAGTAGTCCGCCGACCGTCAATCGCGCCACCCAGTCCGCGGCGACCTCTTCCCCTGCCGCTTGGCTGAGTCTCAGCGGTAGCAGCCTCAACACGACCACCCACTGCTCGGAGCACCTGACCAGTCTGACTGCCATTCCCGAGGCGGCCGGAGAGTCTGGGGATAATCACTCCGCCCACCACAAGCCCTCGCCGCTGGTCGAGTTCAGTCTGAGCTCCGTCGGCCGGTCGTTCATTGACGATTCCATTCCGGCCGTAGACGACAGTTCGACGTCGGTGGCGACACCCGACACGCCCACCAATCCCAACGTGTCGCCAACCTCTTCCAAGCAGTGTCCGTCGGACGCGTTCTCAAACGACTTCGTCATCCTCGACAATCAGTCGCTTAAGCCGTCGCAGAAGCTTCTCCACGCTGACGTGGGGCCGCAGAAGATTCCGCTGGCCCAATTCGGCGGCTCTTGGGATCTACTGGAGTTGGATCTGCACTTCCACGAGGTGAATCTCGATCCCAACTACGACACCGATGTTGAGGAGTGCATTTTCTATGGGGATGACGACCCGTACGGCGTCCTGCCCACAGAGCCCACGCCCCCGGATTCCCTGGATCTATGATTCGATTTCTGGATCCCTGAAGCGTCCAGTTAGGTTGTTTTAATGTAGTTTACTATGTAGCTAGGGATGTTATTGCAAATTTGTGGCGCGGAGGCGGTGACTGGGAGGATGCATTGGAAGTGCAAATATTTTCAGACTGAATACTGAACCCTTTGTGGGAGAACATTTTGCAAAGCTAGACGGTTCGGCGCTGCATCAGAAGACTATTCAAGTTTGGAAACAGCCGCTTGGGAGGCGGCTGCCGGGACTGATCAAGGCCTCTTGAGGTCTAAAAAGTGGGGGCTTGACAAACTTAAGAGCGGTTTGGTGACTGGCTGTTCTTTTTTGGTTCAAAAGCCAATACGACGATCAGAACTGCTCAAACTTAAGAGTGCCTTTGCACAGCAATATTGGGTCGAACTTTTCAAATGAAAGGCACAGGAACTTAAAGAAAAGGTGATTGTCAGAATCTGACATACATCTGAACATACCTTTCAAGATCTGATGTATTTTCGGTTAAAAATGCTGTCTCCAGTGCCACTTAAATGGTTGCCGGGACTCGGTAAGGGTAATCTGGGTTTGCGAGAGAGAGCTAGTTGGATATAAGGGTCTAGCTCAGGCGATTAAGTGTTGAACCGCATTTTAAAGTTTAGAAAGTTAGTCAGACCCACTTTGTTAGTGTGGCTAGATGGCGAGATAAGGTAGTGACTGGTTGACCAGCTTGGTAAGGTCCTTAAAAATCTATCGAAAGATCCATCGTCTTTTGGTTCACACCAAAGTCTTATTCAGTCTCTTGGCAAATGCCGTAAAAATCAAGTCCATTGCAAATAACAACGAAATACCTTAAAATATAAAATAAAGAAAAGTACACTTCAAAGGTTGTTAAACAGAAATATAATCAGAAACAAATGCAGCTGCTGCCGCCATTCAATTTCTTGACCACATCCTTCCATCCTTCCATCCTTTCATAAATTTTTCTAAATTTTCATACTCGTCTTCTAACAGATCTAGTCTCGTAGAGTAAGACATTTCTTTTGATACTAGTTCGTAGCATGTTTCTCAACTCAACTCTTTCTTATTTCTACGCTCTCCTTGCGCGCATTGAACTTAAATAAAAAATTATAAAAAAACAAATTTAGAAAACAATTAAAAAAATATTTTAAATCAATTAAGATACGAATTAACTTTGTAGATCATTTTTAAGATTAGTTATGTTCAAGTTGCCCAAAAAAAAAAACTAAAGATAAAGAAATATATATAAATAGGCTCATTGTTAAGTTTTGTTGTTTTGTTTTAAATTTTTTGTAATTGTGTGTGCCCTCATAAACAAAAAGTATGTAGCTAAAATAAAGTATAGAGTAAGATTTAATATTTAAAATAGCATCTTAGAATTGTTAAGAAACCAAAGACAAACAAATAACGAACAAAAGTTTTCAATAAAACAAAACAAAAAAAAATCTACTAAAACGATTGTAAATTTAGCAAAAAATAATAAGAACGCACTTTTGCTTTGTAACATTCACCGCTTTTCAAGTGTATATACAAAATGAACGTTTTTCTTTCTGTTTGTTGAGAATATTGTTTCCTTAAATAGAAACTGTAGAAAATAACGCCTAATTTGTAGGTTTTAAATATTTTTTAAATTTTGCTTTATATTTAATGTTTTTTTTTGTATTTAAAAATATACACGTTGAAGATTCCCTTTCATCTCAAGACACCTTTAAGCAATTAGATTGTGAGGGAGAGTCGGTATTTTAAGCCAATTTTAAAAATCAGTCAAGAAACGCAAACGCAAATTTCCCGCTGTACAGTAGTCAGCCGACCTCAGTCAATATTAGGCCATATAGCCTGTTTTAGTTCCAAATCAACACCAATTTCAATCCGCTGTTAGATGTGTAGTTCGAACGAGATTAAGCCACAATATTTCTAAGATCTAGAAGTTTCGTAGATTGACTCCCAAACTTGAAAAAATGCTCCAATGATACCAGTTCGCACCAAACTGCTGATCTTTTGCATTTTTGATGCATTGGTCTCTCGTAAATGGCGTGTGGGCCTACCTAGCCCTTGAAGCGGCACTGAGATGAAAATTAAGATTCATTTTCGGGCAACATTAATCAGCTCTAAGGCTGAAGCTACACCGAAGCGGATGGTCAATTGGAGCTTGTAAGCATATAAGTCCTTTGTGCAGAGCTGTATTGGAATTAACGAATTGTTGTTTTTGAGTCTCACACCCACGTCCCCAACAGCCACATTTTCACCAATGCGCACCATGTGACGAAGGAGGTCATGAGTAACCCCCACAAGGGTACGAATTTTTTGCACAATCTTGCGCACAATTGTTGCCATTTCGGTATAAATTTCTTTTGGAATGACGCACCGTTTGGGTTCACTCACTTGAAAAATCAGTTTTCCATATTTCCGAATGTTGTTGAGTTTGGTGAAGATCTTACTTCACTTTGAAAGTGACAGCTGTGTTTCGAAATTCTGACTGAAAGAAAGAATCATTGTCCACGGAATGAAGTGGAACTATGATTCCATCATCCAGTCGGAATTTCCGAACACAGCTGTCTTTTTTAAAGTAAAGTAAGATCTTCATTAGACTTTATTGCGAACTCCGCGTGTATCAGAAAGTTTGCACAAGGAGTGCAGGCCACATGTGGATTTCTTTTAAAAGTTCTGTGGCTTAGGCTTTCTAGATCAAGAAAATGAGATCTCACAAAGTGCGATAAGAAGATTCTGATGACAGTTATAAGCCAACAATGAACGGTGAATATCACGAACTTACATCCTTCCTCTGATCCTTAACAGTTCGCAAGTTTCTTTCACTACAGGTTTATGGCATTGACGAGTCTAAACCAAAGAGGTGCTTTCTGTTAGAGTATTTTCCCAGCTGTTTGAGCCTCCCCAAATGTGAAATTCCGATTCATATTCGTTATTCGTTTCTCGATTTTTAAAGCAGAGCTTAATGAAAGTCATCCAGGGATGGATTTTGTCGAACACATTAGTTCTTCACAAAGTTTGGAATTTGCCATTGGCCGTGAGCGACAAAATCATTCGAAAGAATGAGGATGAAGAAGAAGAAGACTGTTTGAAGAAGACTGAGATGAAGAAGACTGCTTCAGCTAGTTTCGCAATATGCGTTGTTTTTAAACACTAGTTTGCACGTATCTGGCAGCATTTCAGTCACAGCTTATGTAACGTAGGTTTTCGTGGCTTCCGTGGCGTAGTGGGTAGAGTGCGACGCTCACACGCCGAAGGTCCAGGTTCGATTCCCAGAGCTGAACACGTCGACTTTTTCACGGCATCACCTCTTTCGAGCTGTTGACAACACTCAAAGAGTAATAATTGTCTAAGAAAAAGCTTCTCAAACTTCGCCGTTCGGAGACGTTGGTGAGCAAGTTAGGCCCCAGTCCCCCAGTGGACTGTCGCGCCATGCAATTCTTCTTCTCCTTCTTGTGGCGCTACAGTCCGGGTTGGACCTGGGCCTCAACCAACATGCCTCTCCAGCCAGCACAATCTTTCGCCAGCTGTCGCCAGTTGCGCACTCCAAATTGGTTGAGGTCCTTCTCCACTTGTGTGCGCCACTTTAGTTAGTTAGCCATGCAATTATTATTATTATTAACGTAGGTTTTCAACACGTCCGGAGTTTTATGTTTATGCGTGTTATCCCACGCATTGCGTAGCCCTCTTAAGGCCAACATGAACTTGGAGGACAATTGACGTTGCCAAAGCGTGAAATGATGCCACCAGAAGGCTTCCCATGCAACAAACTTAAATTGTTTTCCCGTTTCGTGGCTTTTTGCCCAGTGGCTCATAGCCTTTAACTGGCATCCTCAAGATATGACGCCAATGCACATTTCACAACAAAGCCAAATAATAAGCCAAGCGCCCATCAACCAGCAACTTTTTCCAACTGAAACCACACCTCTTCTACGGCTCGTAAATTTTCTGAACGTCAACATTTCTGTTGGCTTTCTGGACTACCGGATGAGGAATGTGGCTTAATCTTCGAATGCTGTCTGTTGTGTTTACTGCCTTGTGAAGGAGCAGCCGACGTTTATAGTGGATGCAGATTCAAATGCAGAATAGCCCGACAGTCAGGTCTGAGATAACTGCAATTGCTTTGAACACCGGAAAATAAAAAAAAATGTGGATCGCCACTTCGCGGATTGTTCTGATGCACTGGTGACGCCGTTCTTTCAATTTATTTATTCACAATTTTGGCATTCGCCGCCGCGCATTGATGCCCTTGCATGGAAAACGCGGAAGAAAATTTGTAACTTTTGAACCCGTTGACCGATTTTGATGAAATTTGGAGTATTGTATCAGGCCGTAAGATCCTTCTGGTGTAAAATGATTTATAAAGCATAAAGGATGACGGGGCAATTTTAAGTTAAAAAATTGAAAAAAAAACACACTTTTTTGTTTGGTTGCACAAAAAATATTTAATTATAATTTACGACAACAAGTTAAGGCTCTAAACAAAGTTGGAATTTAGGCCTATATAGAAAAATTATATTCAATACGGCAAAGCTGTGCCTAAGGCCCTACACAACCCTTTAACCACTTCCAAGATAGTCCAAGAATGCATGTCTTCCCTTAATGTGGTCTGCAAGCTGAATTCGCGAAGACTTATTTGGGTCCTGGGACATCACGGGGTAGCGAGAAACGAGATTGCCGATAAACTAGCTAGACAAGGTTCAAAAGAGGCATTCGTAGGGCCCGAATCCACCCTGGGACTACCTGCATCCTTGGTCAGAGCCTCCGTTGACGGTTGGGTCTCCCGACAGTATAAGCAGAGATGGAAAGACTCTCCAGGATGCAGACTGACGAAGTGCAAGCTCCCGAACGTCAGCGGGAATCCGTGGCTTTTATCTCTTGAGAGAAAAGTGTGTTGATGACTTGCCCGTGTGCAAACGGAGCACTTCACCTTCGCTTGGACTTAGTGATGGCATCCTTTGCGGAGAAAGTGAAGGCACTTCAGAGCTCTTTCTCTGTCAGTGTCCCGCCTTTGCTCGTATCAGGTGGCGGCTGTTTGGCGCTGATGTGGTGAGAACTGAAAACCTAAGTTCTATATCACAGAAGCGCCTACTGGTCTTTCTTCGGAAAACCAAGAAATAACATTAAATGAAGGTTACTGCCTGGTAGTACAATGGACTAGTATTTGAGTCTGAGCGCTCCAGTGCAGTTTATCCCAAACTCAAAATAAAAAAAAAACATTAATACTACTTATTACCACACTTTGGTTGAAAAACTTCAAAATCGTAATGAGGCTTGCCTAAATGGTTCATGCCCAGGGTATTTGCGCAATACAAGCAAATCGTAGGAAAACAAATGTGGAACAATGCCAGAGATTGCTCCACTTAAACGACTCGTTCCCCCAAAGTGCGACAGAGTGAATTTTTGTTTTTGCACCATTGACAGAGAATATGTTAAGCTTTTACAAAAATTTGGTTTCCAGTTGGAGCCTCTTGGAGCATTTTTGTTATGCTCCACCAAACAGAATGTAATTCTCGCAAATATGGCCTAAACAAAAAGCATCGTCTTGAAAACTGGTCGTCAAAATGAAAAAAAAAAAAAATTTGATGCAGTTTGAAGGTTAAATGTACTCTCTTTCAAATAAATGAAGCATTATGTTGTAAGGTGGCTTATAATAGATAATATACACCATCGCAATTTCTTGAAAAAAACTTTCAATTTTCAAAATTTCAAATTCCCAACTTGGACCAAAAAGGAAGCACTTCAAACACTATATTTGTCAAGTGCAAACTGCCACCACATGCTGAAAACACTCAAAGAGTTATAACTTTCTAAGAAAGCTTCTCAAACTTCGCGGTTCGGAGGTGGCAAAACACTGTAAACCCTTCTACTCGTGAGAGAACAGTAGCGCGCACAATACAAGTAGTTGATGAGCAAGTTATGCCCTGGTCCCTCTGTGAACTGTCGCGCCAACAATTATTAAAATTATTAAATACCATCACAACCAATTCAAAAATATGGAATTAACGACCGCGTTTATGTCCTTCTTTAAATAATTCTGGCCTTCAAAGTTGTATCCGCTTAGGAGCAGACTGCCAAATCTTCAAAGTCTGTGCTGCGTGTTGCCTCGAATAACGATGTGATGTGTGTCTTACGTTTAAGACCTTCTTCTATCTTAGACATTGTACAAGTCTCAGCATCTGCCTTGATGAAGATTTGTTTTTTAATACATTTTTCGACGCAAATCTCTACTGACACACAGCAGGAAGAAAACATTACCATTGGGTGCCTTCAAATATTTAAAAAAAGGCAAACGCGTTCTAAAGACTTTTCCGACTGGGAAAGACTGGTGTGCGTCTGGCGCAATTACTGCACACTGTCTTACGGTCGCTTAGGTCCACGCTAAATCCTTCACTGCGTCCCAGTCCATTAAAAGGAACACAAACTCCGTCGAGTTACAGAAAATATCCAAAGAATTCTGATTGTGTGTGAACTGCTTGTCCTTCGTAGGTTCCTTGCTAATGAAAAGACGATAGAATCCTTAACAACCATTAGCCCTGAACTTTATTATTTTATTTAAGTAGAGGTTCCCGCCGTGGCGTAGTGGGTACAGTGCGACGCTCACACGCCGAAGGTCTAGGTTCGATTCCCGGCTCAATACCTGGAATTTTTCACAGCACTCTCCCTTTCGGGGCTGCTGACAACACTCAAAGAGTAATAACTTCTTAAAAACTTCGCCGTTCGAAGTCGGCAAAAAACAGAAGGTCCCTTTTACCCGTGGGAGAACAGAAACACGCGCACAGCACGTGTAGTTACCGAGCAAGCTAGGCCCCGGTCCTCTTGTAGGCTGTCGCGCCATACAATTATTATTATTAGAAATTCCCAAAGCATGAAGCACGAAAAGACTGATTCCACCAACTCAGGACTTGCTCATTTCTTACAAAAGTTGTGATGGCCACGATGGCGAGTTATAGAACGTCTGAAACAGTCTAGCCGAACGGGCAGAAAAACCTACTAAGCTAAGAGAAATGAAAAGGAGAGCTGATACGACAAGACTTCAAAATCGTCCCATTCACCGGCCTCTTGGCTGCAGTTTAAACTAGTCTAACTCTCCCACTCATCAAAATATTTGATTCAGTGACTCAAGTGAATTTAAGAAACCAGTCTTCTTCTGGCGCCGCGTTTCTAAACTGAAACTTCAGTCGAATGAAATAAATAGTGAATAAGTATAAGACCCCTTAAAAAATTAAGTTTTAAAATTAATTTCTGTGTAGCTTAAAAATTTTTCTCCAGTGTTGTGAATTTAGAAAAAGAGTATTAATTTTTTGTTCTCCTAAAAAAACGTTTGTAGATATTTTAAAACTTTTAAAACTGCTTTTGAAAAGTATTCTTTTGAGTATCGTTACCACGCACATATTTTCTCTTAAAACAAAATTTCATGTTATATACAAAAAATTCCGAAAAAATCTATTGTATAGCAAAAACTGTTGTAAAAAAACAGCACGAAAAAACCAAACAAAAAACAGATTACCAAACTACTAAGTATTATAAACTTCCTTACTTTTAAACAAAATCAAACGCATACACGAGGTTAAACAAACAAAAACCAAAACCAAAACAAAAAAAAAATAAAAGTTTTCTTTGAATAAAAACGCTTGTGGGTTTATTTTTCTTTTGACGAAAACCAAAAAATCAAAAAAAATGTATTTACACGTTGTTTTGCATTTAAACATACATTTTGTGTATTTTTTCTTGAAGAAAATTGTGATGCGCTCTAAAATTTATTTAGAACAAGAAAAACCCTTAAAGCGGTTGTAAATTTTAAGAAAACTCATGATGTACATATTTGAATGAATTTTTTTTTTCGATGCAATGAAAGTGCCTATTTACAAGCGTTTTTAGTCAAGAAAGTTTGTTTATTTTTAGCCGTAGCCACAGAGAGAAAACAAAAACATTTCCCCGCCTAGATGAACTCCCATAGATTTGATTTTGTTTCTTGTACACGTTTTGCAGTGCTAGTCTTATGCTTTTCCGAAGCTTCACTTTCAGTTTGCGAAGGCAGAAATAAAGAGAGCCCATCACAATTTTCTTTTCAAGATTGTCAGTGCACACGAGACGATTTTTAATTTGCCGCTTTCCCGCCCCTCTTTCACAGCACCGCTTTACAAATCCCGCTGAGCAATTCGAGATGCTGATCGATGAGAAATGCAGGATCCTCAACAAGACGGGCACGTCCCGGTCAAGTGCCCTGCACTTGGCCAACTGGATGAAGGGCCAGCTGGACAAGCAGCAGGAGGAGGCGCGACTGGCCGCCATTCACGCCAGAGAGCAGGAGAGTCTCCGCAAGGAGGACGAGCACCTGCTGTACTCGGACGGTGACTGCGAGGAGCGCATCACGTACTGGACGCGGGCGCAGCTCGAGAAGCGCACCAAAGAACTGAACTTGGCCAAGGAGGCGGGCAACATGAGGTCGCGTGCCGACTTCGGTGGGAAGCGGCTGAGCGGCGTCGAGGAGCTCAGCATGGACGAGCTGTCGGAAGTGAAGAGCCAGTCGCACAGCACCACGTCAGGCAGCCAGGTAAGAGAGCGAGTGCGTAACCCAAATTCACAACCATTTCGCCGCCATTCTAGAAGCCTCCTCATCTCCTCCCTCATGTTCCTCTTGTAGATCACAGTTCGCTCGAGTCCGGTAGCCAATGTAGCCGATAAGCTCTCAGTTTGCCGTCATTGCCACAAGAATTGCCAGCAGCAGTTGCGATCATCGTCCACTTCACCGCCGAATTTGATGTGTAACTCGCTAAAGGTGCAGCATAGCCAGGCTTCGCCGAACCGTTGTTGTAGATTGAACGGCACTAGCCGCAGTAGTGTTTCTAGCACATCGACGAGCACCGTGACGGGCGGTGAGCAGCCGACAGCCCCGACTAACGCGGAATCGCATTCCTTTGTACATGCAGATGTACCGCAGGAGGTCATCGTCGCCGGTGTACGAGTTCTAGCCGACGGCGAGCAGGAACACCTCCTGAACGGCCACTGCTCAGCCGAGGAGGACAGACATTCACCAGAATCACCAGCAGCAGCAGCACCCAAGAAGCACGCCACACCACCGCCAAAGCCCAATCGGCACTCCATAAAAGATAAGTCTCCACGTAAGGCCATCTCCTCCAGCAAGCAGCAAGGACTCTGCAACTGCGAATGCACGCCGTCGGACTTCGAGGGGACCACCATCAGCCCTGACGAAGTGACACAGGAGACGTGCAAACTCATCGAGGCGCAGACCACCCCGAAGTCCACGCCAACGAAGACCCCAGAAAAGACTCCTGACAGTGCTGCGGCCGACGACCCTCACCGGTTCTGCAAGTGCGTGTGCAAGGACCGAAAAGAGGACTCCGAGGGCGACGACGACCTCTCTCTGATGTTGATCGGGTTGGCCCAGCTTACGCCGGCAGTCAAGTTGCTGCACGCCGAGAAGGTCGCCTTTGTGCCGTCAATATCCGTCGTCCCGCCGACGCCTGACGCGATCCTCTCGAAGACCACCACCAACGTCTGGGACAACTCCACAAGTGTGATCACAAGCACCGCCACTAAACTGATGATCAACAACATCCCCGGCCAGGTGGTCATCGAGAACATCCCCGAGGACTCAGCCGACGATTCGCCCTTGGACGAAGAGCCGCCCTACCGTCCCATGAACAGCAGCACGTCTCTGCGGCGCTACGGCACCCTATCAAGCCTGGAGAAGCTTCCGTCCGAAGACAGGCCAGATGACCAGCGCTCGTCTGACGGTGATAATCCCCCTGACGAGCTGGAGGACGACAACGAGCTCCAGTCCCAGGAGCCCGAGTTGAACGGCCGCGACGACGACATCGAAGTTGTCACCAAGGAGGTCTTCAATACGGACAGCGGCACCCAGAAGCCGTGGGCAACACGGGCAGGCTCATTCGTCGCCGGCAAGATGTCGTTTTTCGAGGAGTCGCGAGCCTTCATTGACAAGTACCTGGGTCGGTGGAACCAGGAGCACCAGAGCCTCACCAACAACGACGACGACCAGGTGGACGACTGCACCTCGGGGGCGACCTCCGGCGAAGACGTGTGGGGAACGCCTACCAGCGGCGGGGATAACGACGATATGCACCTGAACTCAGAGAACACTCAATCGGTAAGAATTTCCAGGCGGCCGTAGGGATGCCTTTAAAAAGACGTTTTCTCTTCACCTTTCAGTCGCCAACCAAGTCCAGCACATCGCTCAACGACGACGACGATACCGAGCTGATGATGGACGAGCTTCTGATGGCTCCACCGATGACTGCGAGCACCATACGAGGCTTGTTGCCACGGTGAGTCGGCTTTGCAACTGCTTTTACGATTTGTAGAGACCGTAGATCTGTAGACTTAGACGGGTGTTAGAGGGAGTTTTGGTTTGTAGAGTTTTGTTTTTAAATCATTAGAGGTTTAGGAACTCGAGAAGGAAGCGACGGTTAACTGGAAAACGTTTCTGGACAAAATTAATAAATTCGAGACATGAAGTGAATCGGGAGATTGAAGGCATTGCCTAACTTTCAACAAACGTGTCTCTGCAGCTGCCGCAATCTGTCCTCAGCCGGATTCCTTCACTGGCGTCTATCTCCTTATCACTTGCTCCTTATGAATCCACCATTCGTTGCGTTGTTCCACTAGTTAGGACCAACCAACCAATTTTCGGGTTGGAGTTCTTCTTCGCTTCGGCAGTGTGTTTGTAGATTCTTAACAGGGCGTAGGTTTAACAAAAGTCGTGCATGCAACTTTCCTTTTAAAAATTTCACTGGCTTCCCGATTGGCTTTAAAAAAAACTGCAGGTGGCCTTGCCATGAGGCAGTACAGGCGGTTTTTAAAGCAAGCTTCCGAGGAAGCGCCTTTTAACTCAATTACCCATCAAGCTCAGAGACAAAGGCACATGGTAGAAGCGATTCTACACCTGGTAGCGGACTACAAAGCTTTGTCTTTTCTGCCCATTATGATCCTCTTATAGAGACGTAGAGGCATCGTAATGACAGTTTCCACGGTACTTCGACTTCGCCTATGTCATCCGGGTAAGGCACCATCCTAAGAGATCGTGCCTCTGATGCTGACGAACGCACGCTCTTCTGACGTTGAAAAGGTCACACTAGAGTGTGTCGTCTTATCGATGTAAACTCCCGAATTTGACAGAGATGGCTTTTCACCGTCATCGCACACAGACTGAGGAATTTGATAGGAAAGCCAATGTTAGATATGGCAGCGTACAGGCAGTCACAGGCGATTTTCAATTCGTCAAGTCAGTGCTGGGCCTCCACTCGCATTTCTTTTATTTTTTTTCGGGATCTGTCGCAGTGTGAAAATCTTATTTAAAGAGGACTTTCTTCGTTGTCCGAAACTCCACTGATCCAATCGGACCAGGCAGAGATAACATTGTAGACGATGTTAAGGACTTTGATTTTTCGATAGTTAACACCACCGTTCTTGTGGATCGAACGAGCAATTCCACTCTTCGGACTAATGCATGTACCCCTCTAGAGCATTTCCGACTGCATTAAATAAGTTCTTGGACAGACTGTCAATTCTAGGAGTATTAATTGCTTTCAGCTTTACTCCTTGATATCTCTTAGGTTGAAAGAAAAGGAAAACTCATGACCATTGGCCATTCCGCTTGACTTGCCTGCGGGACTGCAGACAGCATCGCAGTTGGCAGAAGTAATCTTCAAAAGGGATTCCGCCACAAGTTTTCCTTTTTAAATCGAATGGACTTCCTTTGGAGCTGTAGCATATTTCTAGGACCCCGTTCCGCATATTTCCTTTCCCGTACGCTTTGCATTGGCTTTTACTTCCCCCCTTAGAAGCCTTCTTCCCTGTTCATACAGCTCGTGAGATGCTTTCGCCTTCTTCTTCCTTGTTCATACAGCTCGTGAGATGCTTTCGCCTTCTTCTTCCCTGCTCATGCAGCTCGTAAGATGCTTTCGCCTTCTTCTTCCTTGTTCATAGAGCTCATGAGCTGCTTTCGTCTTTAGTAGAACGTTTGGCTGGAGGCGACTACTTGGGTTCGTTTTAGGTGATGTCAACGACAACCTTTCCATTCCTCTTCTTTCGTGAGTGCAGGCAATTTTCTGGAAAACTTCAACGACAATGTTTCTAGCAGTCCGCGCTGTCCTGTCGTTACCTGTCTTGCACTTTTGATACCCCGGTTCTGCCCTTGGCTTCAACAAGGAAATGATTTCTGTCAACGTTGCCATCTGGGGAAGTTAGTGCATCGAGTGCCTGGCTTCGATGGGAACGTAAGCGATGCGGTTGATGGTCGATTGGTAGGAACACCGGATAAGGAGGTGGGGAAGCCCCTGTTTACTACACACCGAGTTGATGTCCACCAGACATTTGTTTAGTCTGAATCTTTCTTCCAACCTGTGACGGGGGACTCCCAAATTGATCTCGGTGAGGAAGTTATGCTTAATTTTTTCATATCCGCTTCTATCGGAGCATGTGCATGATTCATGCTCACTTTCTTCTCAGGCCTGCGACTCTGTTGCCTTCCATTCTTGGCGGTTCCGGGCACGCTGCTTCCAGTTGTTAAGCTCTCTCACTTGGTCTCTATACCCGAGGTTCGGCTTTCCTCTCCTTCTCAAACCCGGAGCCTGAGATTCGAAGACCCTCTTAGCTGGAGCATTGTTGTCCATTCACTCGATGTGGCCGAGCCATTGTAGTCGACGATTTTTGCCCTTCAAGCTTCATTCACATCTTGGTACAATTCACAGAGTCCGCGGTTCTGTCTTCCCCTCCATTCGCCTTCCTTGCAGACGGGACCATAAATTCGTCGCAGAATTTTTCTTTCAAAGGAACCAAGAATCTGCTCTGGCGTTTTACTTATCGTCCAGTACTCCGCTCCGTATAAGAGTTCGGGTAAGATACGCTTCCTATAGAGCGTACTCCTTGGAGCCAGGAGCTTCGACCCTACCTGTTTCGACAAACCGAAATAACACCGGTTGCCAAGGGTGATTCTACGCCGAATCTTCACTAAGGTGTCGTTTGTGGAGTGCACGTTTGCCACGAGATAGACAAACTTTTTAACTACCTCAAAGTTGTAGCTGTCAAGTGTGACATCCCGATCGGGGTGTTATTCGAAGGATCGAATCGTTGTTGACAGCATATATTTCGTTTTATCCTCTTTCACTCCAAGATCAGCTCGTTTCGCCTCCTCCTCAATAACCGTGAATGCTTCTACAACGACTTGCTGGGAATGGGCGATAATATCGATGTCATCAGCATATCCCAGCAATTGCACTTATTTGTAGAAAATATAGCCTTCTGTGTTTACATCTGCCCTCCGCACTGTCCTGTCCAGCACAATATTGAAAAAGTCACACGACAGAGCATCTCCTTGCCGAAATCCGGTGCAGGTTTGGAATGGTTCAGAGGTTCTCGCAGTTTGATTCGACACGGTGCAGCGTTTGTGTTAGCGTTGTGCGACGCAACCGGATCAGTTTTCCCGGGATACCGAATTCGGTCATCGCGTCAAAAGTTCCTGCGTTGAATGCTGTTGTATGCGGCTTTAAAGTCGATAATGAGGTGGTGTGAATCGATTTGAAACGCGCTGGTCTTTTTCAGGATTTGCCTTAGCGTAAAAATTTTGTCTTTAGTCGATTTGCGGGCCCAGAAGCCGCACTGCCGATTAATTTAATAATAATTGTTGGCGCGACAGTCCACAGGAGGACCAGGGCCTAGCTTGCTCAGCAACTACTCGTGTTGTGCTCGCTACTGTTCTCTCACGAGTATAAGGGACCTACAGTTTTTTGCCGACTCCGAACGGGGAAGTTTGAGAAGCTTTCTTAGACATTTATTACTCATTGAGTGTTGTCAGCAGCTCGAAAGAGGTGGTGCCGTGAAAAATTCGATGTGTTCAGCCGGGAATCGAACCTGAAACTTCGGCATGTGAGCGTCACATTTTACCCATTACGCCACGACGGCCACTACGTCCCTATTAGTGCAGTGCAAGACGACTTTAGACGTATGTTGGACAGGATCTTGTAGGCGAAATTCTTGCATGAGGTAGGATTGCCTTTTTTGTGGATGGGACATATGAAGCTAGTATTTCAATCGTCGGGCATGCTTTCGTCCTTCCATGTTTCACAGATCATCCGGTGCATACTCACAACCAGAACACTGCCGCCAACCTTGAAGAGCTCCTCAGATTTCGAATGTCTGCGCTGGCTTCTTCAAGCTTGGGCGGAAGAACTACTTCATCGACACGAGGATTGCCTTTTATATTTCGGGATCAGAGAACAAAAACCTTATTGTCTTTCAAAATATTCCGCATTAAGATCTATACGCTTTTGCATGCGTTTGAACCAATTGTCGAAGCACTTTTGCCACTCTGATTGAGGTTTCTCCAAAACATGCATTCTGAACGCATCAACCGCTTCTTCAGGTGTCGAAAAACGTTGAACTCTCATTTTATTTTTCACATACGGGAATAAAAAGAAGTCATTCGGTGCCAAGTCAGGACTATACGGCAGATGACTCATCAAATCGATGTTTTGAGTGCTCAAAAATGCAGTTGTTTGAGCCGATGTGTGAGAGCTCGCATTGTCGTGGTGAAGAGGGATCCGTCTTCGGCGGTTGGTTTTCCTGATTTCTTAGAAGACAACTGGCAAACAAATTCAGAATTGAGTGTTCTGCGTTGTTCTAGTGGTATGGTTGCGACATGTTCAGTTTTTCCGAAAAAACAGGCGACCATTTGCTTATAAGTGCTTCGTGCGCGAGCAACTTTTGTTGGATTTGGCTCAATTTGAAACACCCATACAGTCGACTGCTGTTTACTTTCGGACTCATACGCGTAAACCACGATTCATCACCTGTCACTATATCATAGACGTGTTTCGAAGTTTTTGGAGTATTTCTTTCGACTAATCGACACGAGCCTTTTTTGAGGGATTGACAATTTGTGTGAGATTCAAAAATTCATGCAATATTGAATTTATGCTCACGATAGGTCACATGACGATCTTGCAATATCAGTTGGCGCACAACATCAATGGTTTCCGGAACAACAACTGATTTTGGACGACCTTCACGAAATTCGTCTTGGAGTGAACTACGACCTCAGTTGAATTCACCATACCATCGATAAACACTGGTCCTTGATGGAGCTTCATCTCCAAAAATTCATTTAAGTTCATCGATGCACTGTTGTTGATTTAATCCACATCGAAAGTTGTAAAAATTAATCGCACGAAAATTTTTACGATTTAATTCCATTTATTGGGCGGGATGAATCTTTTAAGTTACAGTAAACAACACAAATAGGGCTTGTACGTCAAAACGTTCTGAGTACGTATAACCTCAAAAATGTCGAACTTTACGATAGAGCTGGCAGTTGCCAGATTGCAACATTAGGGTTGCCCAATCCCGGTTGCCCAATCTTCGTAGGAGTTGGGGTTTCCTCGCCCCCTACTATCCGCTAAACAGCTGTTGGAAATGTTGCTTTAACACATCCACATGTCCTATGGTCAGTAAGTTACCTTCACAATTTCGAAGAGCCCGAGTGCCTATCTGGAAGCCTGCTGCCAGGCTCTGGACACGTATTTTGTGTTTGTTCCTAGACTTTTCGATGTCCTTGAGCTGGGAGACCGCGAAAGACCTTTTTTCAGACGTAGAAGCTTTTTCTTCTCCATTCTTCTAGCCCTACATTCCTCCCGCGTTGCCCTGGTTTTCCGTTGCAGTGCCTCGTCTGTTGCCTGTTTTTTCTGCTCTCATGATGGCGACATACCACGCCTTGCGTATCGGGGAGGTCGATAGCCAAAAAAGGATTTGGCTACCTCTTTGATGGCTGAGCGGCAATGCAAGCACATATAGTTGAAGTCTATGTTCGACGTAGGTACACTGGAGAGTCTGCCGTTGAGTTGCTCTATAATCTGGCAGTCTCCGGACTGCTGAGACGTCCAATGTCAGTGCATGATCCATGCACGTCCTTAATTCAGCCTTGATGATCCTCGTAGTGAGGAGATTGACTACAGCATTGTAAACTCTTTGCCTAAGTCTGCTTCGAATAACAACTCTCAATACGGTTAAGTTCCTCCCCTCTGACCAGTAGCAACTCTTGTAATAGATGGCGCAGACTTTTATCCTTCTTTATTGCAGTGCCACTCCAAGGTATTCATTTTGTCTGTTAAGGGACCACACTTTCCACTTCGAGAAGAGAAAATTTGTCACTCCCTTCGTCTGTCTTAAATTCTTTTCGGATGCGTGTGTTATTTTACGTTGTTAGAGAGTTTTAGGCATGATAAACAACTCGCCCATACTTTCGATGCTCCGGTAGAGGGCGGTCGTTGTATACAGTGGCTCATCAGACATTACTTTGGGCTACACACGGATTATCAGGGACTCAAAGTGTGCAGGGATAGTGTAGTCTTGTCTCCAGATTGAGGCCCATAGTTTAAGTTGCTCAAATTCATGTCCTCCCTTCTACAACAAACAAAAGGAGTGAATATCCAGCAAAAGCCACATCAAAAGCACGGCATTGCACAGAAATAGGAAACCAGCAGTTTCCTTCACTCGCCATCGATCACTGTCCAGAAACGGCGACGTCCATCACCTTCCACATGTTTAGAACTGATAGTCTGTAGCTCGTAGAATTTCGTACTTTTTTAAATTTAAATAAATTAGTTCTCATCATCAATCATCAAAAAAACGAAAACAAAAACAAAAATCCATAAACATACATCCCGTAGGCGACGTTTAGAACCGCTGTTCGAGGAGGAGACCGAGAGCGACGAGGAGAAAACGCAACAGGAAAGCGAAGAGCTCAAAAAGGTGGGTCGACTTGAACAGCATGTAGCCCTTGTTTGTGTTCTATTCCTCATTCGTTTGTTTCTCATTTTTTTATTTGCTTAGTTAACAATTTTCGATTTTGTTTGAGTTTAAATTTTTGTAGATTTTGTTTTTGAGTTTTACCTCCTCATCTCTCATCATCAAAGAAAACGCAATTTCGTTAATCATACGCATTCCACACACATCTGTGTTCTTTTTTTTCTCTTCTTCGTGTTTTCCGTCATCTTCTTTTCGTTTCGTTTTAGAAGGTTATTGTAAGATTAGTGAAGCTATAGAAAAATAAAAAGCAAGCATCTGGAAACAGAGCAAAAATACAAAAAAAAAAATTCAAAAACATGCACAGAAACGAAAGAAAAATAGCAAAACAAAAAAACACAAAAATTGCAAAATCCTAGATCGCTTAATTCCAGAATTGATTAGTTGAATTCTATTCCCAAAAAATTGGTAGGGGGAAACAACGACAAATGGCCACGTTTTAAGGGATTCAATTGGAAGTTCAAGCGACGATTTGACAGAGGACGAGGAGGAGGACGAGGAGGACGAGGAGGAGGAGGAGAAGGAGGAGAAGAAGGAGAACGATCAGAAACAGAAAGACAAGGAGAAACAGGATCAAATCGATTTGGTTTTAAGAGATTTAGTTGGGCTACAAGCGTTGAAAAACAGTCAAGAAGTGCCAACGTCACTGCCAAAGATGGATGCACATGTGCAGCACGCCGACTCAACAGCCAGCACCAGCAGTACCACCACCACAACAATAACAGCCGAAGCAACAGCAACAAGACTGATTCAGATGACGATCTCATCCTTGATGACGACGATGACGATGACGACGACGATGACAGCAATGAATTCGTCGACTTCTACAACAACCAGCAACGAGAGCAACACTACTATGCCCAAGGTGCTGTCGCCCGGACGCATCAAAAGTGTGAATATCAGTTCTTGCGGAACAGTTGTGCGCAAGACGAGGTTCTCACCGCCGCCACCACCTCCCAGGCGGCTGCTGTTGACGCAGACAAACCTGAGGAATGTCCAGCCTGGCACAGGTGCTCCTACCCAGCAAGTGGTATGTTCAAGAATGAAGTTTCCAATTAAATGCTTCCAAACTTGTGTCCGTTTTGTAGGTCCAACCACAATCTGGAGGTACTGCTGACACTGGCTCCTCAGTGGATGCAGTCGTCGACAACATCCACAAAAGGTTCACGCAAATCAATCAAAGGGCTGTGTTCACTACGAGAAGCTCTGCAGGAAGTACCGGCCCGCCCGCAAGTCGACAATCAACAATCATCGAAACCTCCCTCCTGGGACCGGCGGACAGAAAGCCAGTCTCAACCTCATCAACAACAGCTTCGACGACGACGACGCAATCAACACCACCGCCGCCGCTGGGCAAAGACGAACCACCACAGGCACAAGCAGCGCCACGGAGCAACAGCAACAACAGCAGCACAAGCGGTTCGCCAACTACTGTCCATCATGGCTCCGGTTTAAGTCCACGACTCGAGATGCGACTGGCGCTCAACCACGACATTCTAGGAGACGAAGACTTGATCAGTTACGATCCTGGACCAGATCTTACAACAATTCTGGGGTAAGTTGCCGTCCCAAATAGACACGTCCTCCCCCCCACATCACTCTCCTACACATTTCAGGCACGACCTCTCAACATTTCATCGATTGACGGGGAGAGATTTGCTTACTCGCACCGCCACCAACCGGGTGCAGCCGAAAGAGGCTGTCATCTCGTTCTGTCAACAGCGAAATTCGAAAATGGACACGCCCACGGTGAATCGGCGTCCGCGGCCGGTGTCGGTTGGCGGCGCCGACTGCATTGGTGGCGCCAGCAGCGGAGGCGGCAGCAGCGGGCGTCAACAACGCCTGCAGCCAAATCGAAATACGTGGAGCAGTTCTGCATTTGCAACTGCCTCGGACGAAGTCAGCTCAAGCGCGAACGACGGGAGCGACGCCAGCTGCAAAAATACCAGCAGCAACAGCGACGTGAGCAGATTAAGCGACTTGGAACTCTTAGCGAGACGCGAGAAGATGTACTGCATGTCTCAATCGAAGAGTGGCTCTCTAGCCAGGCCGACGACGACGACGATGAAGAGTCTGATGAGGACGAGGAGTACTTCTTCAGTGGCATCGGCAGCGGCAACGATGGAGAATGACCCGCACCAGCAGCAGCAGCAGCCGCCGCGGGGAGCAGCTACTGCTGCGTCAGGTGGATCTGGTCGGACAAGGAAATTGGGACGTGACGAGAGCGCCCTCAGCGAAGTTGGGAAAGGTAACCGATTGTAAGTAGGCCCACCACTCCCGTCCCCCACTGCCCACTGACTTAAGTAAGTTTTTCTTGCAGAATGAATTTTTTAACACGCCGCAACTCAGAAGTTCCGCTTTCGAAAAACTGTTCACGCACATCCCTCAACGAGTCGAACCCAAGCAGCACCCCTGAGCTAGGCCGTCGGCAGAAGACGCACCAGCAGTTGTCACCTCGGAAGGATAATGTAAGTTTCGAGAAGGGTTTACAGTTGGGTGACATTTATGTAAAAGAGGGAGGGTGGTGAACAAGAGTCGTTTTGAGTGAAGATCAGTGGACGGTGGACGATTGCTGAAAACCTGATAGATGTTCTGGACGATGACGAAAGTCATTCCAAAGGAAATATGGACCCTTTCAAAGCCAGCGACAAAAACAAGAAAAGGGCAGGCATTGCTGACGATCACTGGTATCAAGCAATGATCGTCAGTGGTGCTCGCTTTGACTTTAAGAAACGATCTTTGGATGGACACGGTCAGTGGAGCCTCTGAAGGTTAAGAGACACATATTGTGAGCGAACAGCTGTTTTATCTAGTGAACAGTTTCGGAAATAAATTTGACTAATAGAGGAAGAGTGAAATTTCAATGGACATCGATCCCCGTGAGAATCACTTGCGATCTTAGATCGCATAACATCAAATTATTGACAACTTGAAGCAGCGGGACTCCAATGGAATCAGAGAACTGTCTAAAAACTATGGTTACGATGTGGAAGTGACAAAGGTAATGATCGCTGGAGCTTGAAATCTTGTAAGGGTATGGATATGGATTCAATGACGATCAGCAACTTTGGCGATGATGAGCGCGATGAGACGATCAATTTATTTTGGTGAGATTGGCGACTTAAAGCAAAGACAAAAGTACAACTTGATCATACACAAAGCTGACAGATCAATCATGCGGGCAGTTTGGAATATGTGACAGTACTCCAACTCAAAAGCCGTAGGTGGAGACAGAAAAGTTTCGCGATCCCCTTAATATCAAGGACATATGTAAGCTGTTCCATTTGTCCTACACTTTAGGGCTCTTTCCGAGTATGTGGAAAACTATATATGTCCAGCCCGTCCCTAAAAAGGGCCAACCGTGATCTGCCACCTCCTTCCGACCAATAGTAGTAAGTTACTTTCTAAGGCTATGGAAACGCTGATAAATCGTCATCTTATGAAATATGTTGAAAACCGGAAGTTTCTTAATGACCGGCAAAACAGCTTCCGCTGTCCCAAAGTCCCAAAGCCCAAAGTCTTGAAGGCATACCGAAAAATGGAACCAATTTTTACACAATGTAGGAGCTAGCAAGATCGTTGCGCTTAATATATCAAAAGCTTTTGACAGAGTCTGGCATCAGGCTCTCTTGTCGAAAATGCATGCTTTTGGCGCCGATGAATCTCTTCGTGGATGGATTAGAAATTACCTTTCGAAACGAAAAGAAGTTGGATGGGGTTCAAGTCTAAAATTTACCATATTAACGCTGGTGTTCCCCAGGGCTTCGTTTTGTCTCCGATACTCTTCCTCATTTTTATAAATGATCTCCTGTCTGTCACTTCTAATTCATTTCACTCATTCGCTGATGACAGAACTCTCCGCTTTTCATATTTGTTCTTCGGCTCTCGTCCCTCCTCTTCGGCCATAGACTTGGAACGGCAGCGTATGTTAAGCTCATTAAATTTCGATCTTGACAGCATAATTGATTGGGGTTAAAAGAATAGAGTGGTCGCCGTGGCGTAGTGGGTAGAGTGCGACGCTTAACGCCGAAGGGTCTTGGTTCAAGTCCCAACTCAACACCAATTTTTCAAATTTTTCACGGCACCACCCCTTTCGAGCTGCTGACAACACTCAACGAGTAATAACTGTCTAAGAAAGCTTCTTAAATTTCGCCGTTCAGAGTCGGCAAAAGACTGTAGGTCCCTTCTACCCGTGAGGGAAGAGTAGCGCGCCCAACGCGAGTAGTTGATGAGCAAGCTAGGCCCTTGTCCCTTTGGACTGTAGCGCCAATAATTATTATAAAAAGAATACAGTGGAATTTAATGTTTCCAAAAGTCTTTGCTGTCTACGGTCACTCAAGCGATCCCAGAACAATCAGCTATTATCCATTAAAGGCTCTTGCATTGTTGAAACCAGACGAACACATACCAGCCTCGGTATGTGTGTCAACTAAACACTTAGGTGTAACGATCAGATATTCGAGATCGCCAAAAACGCAGCGAAACGCCTAGGTTTCTTAAGGCGTTACAAGAAATATTTCACCTCTTTTGACGTGGCAACAATTTATAAGGCGTACATCCGCCCAAAGCTTGAGTATAACGCTCTTATCTGGTCTGGCGTTCCTCTCCTGCACCTACTAGATAGAATCCAACAGCGAGCGATAAAACATATTGCTCACAATAATAATGCTGCGAAGTCAATCGACTCAGTAGATCATGAACGAAATATTTCGTCTTGATCACAATTTTGTCGCTATTTTAACAAAAATGCTCTAAGCCAGCTGCATTACTACCCTTTAAGAATTCATCCGCAGTACCCGCCTCGCTAGGAACGCTCACCCGTTCACCCTTGGCCAACCTTCGAACGTAGAGACTCGTTCTTCAGCCGCACCACACGAATGTGGAACGCCGTGTCCAGCCCAACTTTTCCCCCTCATTACAATCCACAGGCATTTTAAATTAATGTGCGTCGGTACCTCCTTTCCATTTTCTTCCTCTACATCTTCGGTCCGCGCTGTGACTTGATTCCGGTCAGTTAGGGGTTTAAACAATGCCCTTAGCAGGCGCCAATTATAAAAAAATGCAAAGAAGAGTTCGACTGTAGCTCAAAGACCTCAATGCACTTGGAGCTTGAGAGCCCCTTGAATTAAGGACTTAATCAGTGAGGGAAACTAAGAATTTACACTGAAAGATGAAGAAAAATTATCTTCAAAGCCAACTGACATTCAGGGGAATTTCAGGTTTATCATAAAGCACCAAAGACACCCTAACCCGTCCTTAGACGATCACAAAATATAAAAACGATTCCAAAATAGTCAGTGTCTGTATTATGACAAGCAGAGTCTCCTAAAAAATGGCAATAAAAGCTAGAAGACTCTGAGCAGAGTACTTGATCGATCTCAATACCGCAGAATGATCAACAGACAAACACAGATTTCCTTAGCGGTAGACAAATCCAAAAGAGTTTCTGCGATTGGTGATCACATGGCTTTGTTGATGGCATGAAAACAATACCGAACAACAGACGACAACTGATCCAGATGTAATGTGCGACGGAAAAGACAATTCTGTCGTCCCAAAAGTGATCCAAGATTGATCTTAGATATCTGTGGGTAGTCTTCAGTTTAACCTTTTAATGGTTAATACGTTTTCCTCACTTGAAAGGTTTGCAATGAAAATGACCGCCGTGGCGCAGTGGGTAGAGTGCGACATGCCGAAGGTCCAGGTTCGATTCTCGGCTGAATTTTTCGCGGCCCTCCTCTTTTGAGCTGATGATAACTGTCAAGAATAACTGTCTAAGAAGCTTCTCAAACTTCACCGTTCGGAGTTAACAATAAAGTGTAGGTCTGTCCTACATGTAAGAGAACATAATCGTGTACTTAACGATTAGTTGATGAGCAAGCTAGGGCTGGTCCCTCTGTGGACTGTCGCGCCATATAGTTGTTGTTAAGGAAAATAACCGAAGCTTACCCTGCCGCCTGCCTTCTTCTTCGGATGGCGCTACAGTCCGGGGTGGACCTGAGCCTCAACTAACATGCCTCTACGCTCTTTCTAGTATCGCCAGATGTGACCAAAATTTCATGAGGCATCACATTTCGAATTATCGAGCCCTTTCGAACACCCAGCACTGTACCTTGTCAAAATTCGACAGAGACATGGAATAGGGGAATTGAAGGGGCAATGGAGGACAAGTTTTGACAAATTTTCGAATTTCAATTTTAGCAATTTTGTACTTTTTTGGTAGTTAACAGTATTTTAGAGTTCAGGATTTTATCAGGCATTGATGCCTAAACCCACCACATTTCGAACTCGATCACATTTTCAATTTCTCCTCTTTTTCTTTCCAGGACAAGCCCTCACTGAATCGTCGCCTATGGAAGCAAATCACAAAACGGCGACGCGCCAATTCCGTGTCCGAGCTAGTAGCTAGTTAATCCACTTATCAGCCAGCACACCGACTCGCATCACAACACACTCAAGCTGAAATTCGTCCTTTTTTTCTAAATAAGAATAAACAAAAAAAACTAGAAACGTAAGAACTCAACTCGAACTGTTTAGAAACTGACAATGTTTACTTCGTGTACAGAGATCTTGTGAAACGAAACAATTCGAATTAAGTCGCAGAACCTGTGAAACTCCATTAGAGACCAGTTTTGCTAGGCGGAAAGTCGACCCACAGAGTAGGATTTTGAATCTCTTTTCGACCTTACCCGCAAATGAGAAAAGAAAACGCAAATGCGAAACATTTTTTTTAGATAAGCGTAGGTTTTGAAAATTTAAAAGCAGAAAATTGGAAATCTTTAGGACCTCTAGGTGTTTAGATAGAATTTAGGAATTTTGTTTCTGTCCAAAGTCACGTGTTTTCTGACGATTTAGGGGATTTGTTTAGTTTTTCGAAATTCAACTTTTAGCCAAAGAGAAAATTCAATTTTTGAAAGAATGAAAAAAAAGAAACATATTTGCAATTATATAGAGCGTTTAAAATGCTAGACTTTTGAAGTATCGTGTGAAGGCGCGCGCGTGCGCTGATGGACTCAACTTGTAGATAGTGTCAATTTTTTTAAAAGGAAAACCAAATGATTGTAGTACTTAGTGGAGCGTATCGTTTTGTTGCCGCGAAGGAGATGAATGAGGCTTTAGTGTGAGGGGTCCCGATGGTGGAAGGCGCTTTCACTTGAAGGTCTCGCTAAATGAAATATGACGTATTTTAGGGTAGTTTTTGAATAGGACTTACGATGAGGAACGTCAAGTCATAGGTATTTTCTGTTTCAAAATTTAAAAAAAAAAATGTTTATGGAGTTTGTGTGAGTTCAATGGGGGAATGATGTGGTGAGGAGAATAAATGGGAGCACTAAGAACAAGGAAGATACAGCACTTCGGCTTAGAAAATTGACAGTCATAGGACAAACGAATGGTCAGTTGGTCTTAAAAATCACTCGTAAATATGTTCATTGACCGCCGTGGTGTAGTTTTTAGAGTGCGACGCTCACATCGTGAGGGGGGGGGGGGGGGGGGTGTGAGGGAAATAAATAGGCGCTTAAGGGAGCACTAAGAGCAAGGAGGTCACAGCCCTTCGGCTTGAAAAATTGACAGTCATGGATAAACGAGTGCTCAGTTGGTGTTAAAAATCATCCGTAAATATGTTCATTGACCGCCGTGGCGTAGTGGGTAGAGTGCGACGCTCACACGCCCAAGGTACAGGTTCGATTCCCGGCTGAATAACTTAGAATTTTTCACAGCACCACATCTTTCGAGCTGTTGACAACACACTCGAAGAATAAAACTGTCTAAGAAAAAGCTTTTCAAACTCGCCATTTGGATTCGGCGAAAAACCGGAGGTCCCTTCTACCCGTGAGAGAACAGTATCGCGCACAAGATGAGTAGTTCATGAGCAAGCTAGGTCCTTGTGGACCGTCGTGCCATGCAATTATTATTATTAAGACAAACGAGTGCTCAGTTGGCTTAAAAGAAGCATTCGTTAATATGTTCAAGCCACCTTCGTTATCTTGACCTGGTTTAAGAGGCTGCTTCAGTATTAGGCATATTTTTCCTCTTTTGCCTCTGGATCTAGCAAGGTTTGTTTTTTACAGCAGTGTCGATCAGAATCTTCTTCTCAGTTTATCCAATATTTTAGAATCCTGGTGCCTGATAGTGCTTACCGGCACTTTTCAAAAAGTGGGGTCCGGGTGAAATAAAAGGGGCATGGGTGAGAGGTAAAACCTCTGCTTGAGTGATTGATACCTTTTGTGTGTTCAGCAAATTCAATGAATCAAATTTCTTCTCCTTTGGTTGAACCTGAGTTTCATGTCCCAGAAGATCTTTCCCGCGTCAACGGGAGTGCGATTTCGCACAGCAAATTGATTTAGATCCCTTTTCACTCATGACCAGCAGTACCTTGGCTCTCTTCCACTCTGCACAACCCAAGCAGTCTATTTACTAGCGCTGGACTAGACCAAATCCCCGTACAGTCAGTAACGTTCGTTTATGATCTGCTCCAAGTGTCCTCAAGGCAAACACGATGTAGCCTTAAATCATATCCATGTTTAAGCTCCAAGGAGCAATCATGATGAAAATGTTGTTCAAAGCCAGCTTGGATTCATTCAATAGGATCTTGAGCTTAATGCTCTTCGATTTAGGAAAAGTTGGTGTCCCTAGACTATCGAAAACACTGCTTCAAATGCCACTTGTTGGATTTGTGGCTTTGATTTGAAGAAATATAACTGCTACTAGAATTCTGTCCTGAGACTATTTTCTGAAGGTCAGGAGACTTTGGAATTTTGTGTCTGCCCGATCGTGTCTGCCGTCCTCTTGTGGAAGTGCCGTGTATGTTTTTTTTTGGATGGGCCCAAAGATGTGGTAATCTTCCGAAGATACTAGCAGTCCGAGCTGCCAGCATGCATGAATCACAACCTGCGATGATCGATTACGAGAAGACGCTGCACGCTTCAACCACTCGCCCTGCGGCACTGCCATTTGGTGTCACTTCGCGGGGATAGTTAACGACTCATGCTCTGCTCTGGAGTCAAGACCTTTCTGCTTCAGCCTGTCTGAGTTTTGAATGAACCTCCACAATGAATAAGATCTCCTCATTGTGTTCTCATCATGTGAGGAATCATACAATTGGGGCTTGATAGGTTTACAAACTGCTTCTCATGCGCAAGGTTACTGCAGTGAAAAACTGCGTGCTCTGCGTCCTCCTCGGAGTTTGGGCATTGTGGGCACAGCGGCGAATTCTCGTGCCCGAACCTGTGCAGATATTTTCGGTGTCCCGAAAGAAATTGTGAGAGTTGGTAGTTGCACTCCCCTTCGGACCTTGATATCCAGGTCTCGATGACGGGGTTGAGCACATGCATCCGCTTACCTTTTGTGGAGGCGTCCCATCTGGCTTGCCACATTGCTACGGATGCTGCTCGTTTCTCTACTTTTATAATTTTGAGTGCCGTGAAAGCCGTACATTGAATCTTGTCTCTTGTGTAGTCTGCTGATTGCCCTGAAGCAGTTCTTGTCAGTCAGATTAGGTGGCTTTAAGATTAGGTGGCTTTAAGAACCCGGCTTAATGTGGAATGACATAAAAATCTATTGCCGTTGCCATAGCCCCGGGAACGCGAACTAGGCTCAAAGTTGTGTCATTAAAATCCACAAATCCAATGCCAACACCTCTTTACTGGGCAGTCGATGTAACACATCACTCAATAAGTCCCGGGACATATAAGGGGTGCCACTAAAAAAAATAAAATTAATTTTTTTTAAATTTAATTTAAAATTAGAACTTTTTTAAAATAAATTAGTTTTAAAATTTAAAATTAAAATTATTTCCATGGAAATTTGAGAGGTATCATTGGAATGTTTGCACTTCCTAAAAATAATATAAATTGTTTGTTAGTGGCGCCCCCTGTGTGTCCCGAAACTTCTTGAGTGATCTGTTATACTGTCATACTCTGTCAACTGTGACACTCCGTCCGAGATTTCGATCTTGTGCTACAGTTCCTCATGACAACCATGGTTTGCGTTCGTTAGTGGCAGGCTATGTGTTCATTCAACTAGGTCAATGCCATCTGGGTGAGCCAGTCGCTGAGTGAACTTCTGAAGGATCGTGCCTCTATTCCACGGAATAAAATTAAGAATACCACAACAGCGCGTCGTCTTGTCTACAATTTGTGACCAGAAAGGGTGTCAATTCTCCAAATTGACCGTCGTTATCTTGAACGGTCTGTAGAGTGTGGAAGGAGTGCCGAAATTAGACTAGGGACTGTATGGCTCGTCTGTATGCACGTTGCCCAGGCATTCTTAATTTACACCTCCTGAGTCTTCTTCAGGATCTGTTGTGATACATCCTGAACTTCAATAACCTAGAACCACACTCTGTAGGTAGAAACTACGAAGAGAATCTTGTCGACGATGTAAAGGGAACTGATCCTTGAGGATCAGACATTGGACTGATTTCTGGATCTGTAAACCACTTAGAATAAAAGAATGGTGGCTTTGAAAGCTAGTCGAACGTTTGAAAAATTTCTGCGGGCATTTACAAGAAACACATTACAATCGTTGGCATTCGGTGACCAAGCAGAATGACCACACCTTGTAGTTTATTCTCAATTCTAAGTTGTTTTGTCGTGGGAATGTCACAATGGTGAAGAGAAGGATTACGTCAGTAAAACAAACCAAATGATGTCTTAATGAAGAAAGGACAATTTTTTGACGTAGAAAGGACGAATTTTGAGCAATTGTGTAACCACTTCTTTTGTAAGGGTAATTGCTTGCGTTTCTACGGCCATGTAAATAAGCGCTCACCTCTGAGTTGTTGTTACTTACCAAATGATTGAACGAACCGAGGTTAAAAAACACATTTCGAACCCCTGCAGACTCTAACCCAACCATTGAACCCCGCAAACTCCACAAAACCAAAAAACTATTTTGTCTTTGTAAGAAAAAGCAACTTTATGCATTGTATTTTATAACTAACAAACCAGCATTCTACGTTTAGTGTAAATCAAAACAGAATCAGAACACACCACAAAGTCCATAGCTTACACTCAAACACCAGCCAGTTGGTATCGACAAATAAAGATTAAAATGACAAACAACAGAATCAGTCCAAACAGAAACAAGTCCATTTTCTTAAAGATAACAACAATTTTTGCCTTAAACTGTTAAATTTACATCAAATAACTTCAAGAACACCTTAAAACAAAACACATTTACTAACTGCTAGAGAAAAGAAAAAACTTTTTAAACCACAACCGCCTCTCATATGCTAAGCTTTATAAAAAAAAAAGAAAAACAATTCAAATCTTTTGTTCCAATTTTCATAAATCATATTTATTTATTTTTTAAACTAATACTTATTTCTTAAACAAATTAATAAATAGTTGTAGGTAAACAGAAAAAACCAAAAAAAAAAAAAAAACAGAAAAGTGAGAAACTTTAACATTTTTTGTGTATAAGAATAATGGAATACCGTAAAATTGTAGGCTTACAGAAAACAACAACAAACAATATCTCTATGAGAACTATTTCTAGATAAAACCTATAGAAAACGTGAAATTAAGAGAACATGTAAAAGAACAAAAGTTCAATTTAAACTTATGACGAATAGGACTAAGCACTAAATATATATTTTGAAATGTTTATTAATTTAAATCAACAACAACAGCAACATTATTAAGGACAACAACAACAACAATTCAGTGAGAACGAGACGAGACAAAAATTAAGAGACTCTTAGAAGTGAAATATTAAATTGAAACAAAGCGATAATAACAATTTAAAAATAAATAAAACTTAAATGAAGAAAAAAGGTACTGGACCAGTGTCTTGTTTTTATTTCATAGGGTTGGGGAATGTGGTTCGTAATGAAACAGCAAAGGAAACCGAATAGTTGGAGCATCTCAACTTAATGCCTTGAGGTTTCACGCGACTTATACGAGGGGCGTTCGATATATTCTATATTAAATATTTTCGGTATCGGGGTGAAGCGTGGTTATATATAAATTGACATATTCAAAAAGTAATACTATTATTCATGAAAAATTTCATATTAATGTGATTATTAATTCGCGTTTTATCTCCAGTTAAACAGAATCATAATGGCGACTGCGACGATGATGGTGAAAATTGAGCATCACGCTGTAATTAAATTACTCACTAGACAAGGAAAAAGTCAAAAAATTATGCATGAAGAGATGGTGGCTGTTTACCAGGGTTCCGCACCTTCATTATCAACTGAGCAAAAGTGGTCAAGTGAGTTCAAGAGAGACAGAAGGAGCATTGAAGACGACCCTCGCTCCGGCGCCTCGGCTACTGCTTGTACGGGAGAAAGCATCAAAGAAGTCTAAAAACTTGTTCTTGAGGATGTCCGAATAAAGGTGAAAATGGTGGCAGAGATCACCAAGCTATCAATTGATATCATCCACACCATTCTTAATGACCATCTTAACCTTTCAAAGGTCAGTGCAAGGTGGGTGCCACGAATGCTCACAGCGCCTCAGAAAAAGGTGAGAATCGCATGCTGTAGAGAGCTTTTGGAGATGTGTAGGGAGAACGCGGACGGTGTTATGGATCAAATTGTTACTGGGGACGAAACATGGGTTCACCACTATGACCCTGAAAGCAAACAAGAGTCCATACAGTGGCATAAAAAAGGAACAGACCCCCCAAAGAAGTTCGAAGTCACTCCGTCTGCCGAGAAACTCATGGCCACATTTTTTTATGACTCAATGGAAATCTTGCTCATTGAGTACAAAAGCAAAAGGTGAAACCATCGACGCCACATCCTACGCTTCCACTTTGCATAATTTGCGGGAGGAAATTGAAAATAAAAGACGGGGTAAACTCGCAGCGGGTGTGTTGCTTCTTCATGACAACGCCCCTGTTCACACGGCGCTGGTTTCCAAGGTTGCTGCCCGAGATTGTGGTTTCGAAGAAATCCAAAACCCACCCTATAGTTCAGACCTTGTCCCTAGTGATTATTTCCTGTTTCCGGATTTGAAAAAATGTCTTCGTGGAAAAAGATTTTCGAATGATGAAGAACTCAAGTCGGCAATAAAAGGGTATTTTGCAGAAAAAGAGGAAAATTTATTTTTTTTGAGAGTTTAAAAAGGCTTATCTCAAGACGTAACAAAAGCATTGATGTTAGGGGAGATTATATTTCAAAATAAAAATAATTTAAATTGTATTCGCACTTTCCTTCATATCGATACCGCGAATATACTGAATTTTCCTCGTTTATAAAAGAAGATTTCGTTACGTTCTTGTTTCTTGACTGTGGCTAAACTCCGGGTGAATCTGGGCCTCAACGAATATACCTCCCAACTTCGCACGATCTCTCTCTTAAAGGAATGTTATTGTTTCCAAACCGAATTTTTTATACGTGGTGAGGGAGTTGTGGCCGCCGTGGAGTACTGGGTAGAGTGCGACGCTCACACGCCGTGGTAGGTGGTTTGCAACACCACCTATTTCGAACTGCTGACAACACTCAAAGAGAAATAACTATCTAACAGAAAGCTTCTCAAACTTCGCCATTCGAAGTCGGCAAAGCACTGTAGGTTCCTTCTACTCGTAGGAGAACAGTAGTGCGAACAATAGTAGTTGATGGGCAAGCTAGGCCCTGGTCCCCTTGTGGACCGTCGCGTTATACAATTATTATTATTGCGGGAGTTGACTTAACACACAACTCAAAGACTGGCCCATTATTTAACCATCAGTCTGTCGATAATTTGTTAACATCATTCTTGAGAATATCGTGCGTAACTCACAAGTCACCGCCTGAAGCACGATCTTCCAAAAGTCAGTTCAATTGCTAGCTTACGATGATGATATGGACGTGACTGGACGAACATAGCGAGCCGTCAATGGGGCGTTTGCGGGAATTGAAGCGAAAGCAGCTAAAACGTGTCTGGTGATTAATGAAGGCAAAACTAAGTACATGCTGTCATCAAGGAAAGACAAACAACATCGACGTCTTGGACAGAGCGTCCCACTGGGCAACAAAAACTCCGAGGTGGAAGAGGACTTCGTCTACTTCGGCTCTGCAATAAATAGGAATGACAACATCAGAACCGAATTTAGACTCCTGCCAATCATTGTTTCTTTGAGCTCAAGGGAAAATGCGTGCGTGGACAGAAACCTGATCGAGAATTGAGCGATTTTCAGCAGTCCCAAATGAAATACCACAGAAATAGAACGGAAGGCATAATGAGAAGATTCAATCCAAGTCTGTCAACAACAGTGGCTTAGGGACCATCGATCGTGTAGTTATTAACGTAAACAAGGAAGTAGAGCGGAAGGTCTTAGACTTTCATCAATTACTCGTCACGCTGTGATTGACCAGAAATCAAAGCCATTCTCCAGTTGGAAGATGAAGTCACCTTGCTTTGCTTCCTTTATTCGAATGTCCTGTGATCTAATCACGGATGACGACTATCGCGCAACGATATCGTTAAAACGAAAGTTTTGCATCGCGAAATTAAAAAAACGATATCATTTGAGTTGCTTCATGTACTCTCAAAACTGCCCATCGCTATCGTCCTGACGATCGGTTTTTGACGATAGCTATTTCACTATCGTTTTGCATTGGGCTGCCATGAAAGTGGTGAAAATTTGAAGAAAAAATTAAGAAAAAAATGTGATTAGTAATTACAAATGTTTTGCATGTAATCCTCGGCTTAGGGAAATTTGAATGCACATTCAAAATTATTTAAAAAAATATTTCCTGAAATCAAACTTCATACATTTTTTGAGCTCCTCTCGCACAGCCGTTCGCTCATTCGTAATGTGTACACACACAACAAAACAATGGGAACTACCAAGCAGCCGTACAATTATGACAAGAGATAGTTACGGTCAGTAGCGCTCAAACTGTGTATACAATAGACTGAAGACGAGACGATGGTGGCTGGGTTATATGATGCAAATTATCTACGATATCGTTTTGGTGTATCGTCAGGACGATAGCCGTTTTAAAAGTTACGTGATTGCAGCCCTGGCTTTCACCTTGAGTATAGGTGTTCGATTCCTTTGCTTTCTGTTCTTGGTGTTTTTTGACTTTTCAAATTTGTTCAAGGGAGCCAAATGCACTCTCCTATGTGGACACTCAAATCAATTACACTCATCAACTGTGAAAATTCCCTCCGGACTTTCAATATAGTTTGGTGTACCTCAGGAATCTGTTCTTTGTCCACTGTTGTTTCGTTTAAATAAATGCTGATGACATCTTACTTAACATCCGCTGTTTGCCGTTGTCCAACACAGCATTCGCCGCACAACCTCTGGATAACATTTCAGCTCGGCCGATTTCGATTTATGGCTGGCCTTCTGGATTAGAGAGGAAACCAGAGAAGACCTGCTGGATTTGGCAGCACTCTCCAGACGGCCTCCTCTGGTTTCCCCGATCCAGGTCTTTACAATACGTATGGAGACGCTGCTCTAAACGATGCTGCCTATTCGAATGATCGATTTTATTTCCACACTGTAGAAGTTAGCTGGTTTCTTCTTATTATCCTTATTGACGCTTAAATGCCTTCATAAATCTCATACACACTCACGGCTGTGAAATGTGACAAAGTAAGCACATAATAACGCTGCCCCCAACATTTAACAGCCGTTGGTTAAGTCAAATTTTCAGTGGTCAAACCAGATCAGCGGAACAAGCTGCACAGGTGAAACGAAACGCGCAAAACGCGGATATATTAAATTTGTCGAAACTAGAATACCTAATAAATGCAGATGAGTTGTGGTAAGAAATGCTCTTGGTGATGCATAAATGAAATAATAATCGAATGCGTCGACAGAAACCTGATCGAGAATTGAGCGATTTTGAGCAGTCCCAAATGAAATACCACAGAAATAGAACGGAAGGCATAATGAGAAGATTCCCAGTCTGTCAACAACTGTGGCTCAGGGACCATCGATCGTGTGGTCATTAACGTAAACAAGGAAGTAGAGCGGAAGGTCTAAGATTTTCATCAAATACTCGTCAGAAATCAAAGCCATTCTCCAGTTGGAAGATGAAGTCATCTTCAGTTAAGTGCCAACTCCTGAAAAGCTGTTCCTCAGCAACAAACACTTCCCGAGTAAATGGCTACCAATCGTGTCAGGTGATCATCCGCTCCGAGCTCAGTCGCTCTGATTCTTTAGGTTGAAACTTCCTTTCTAAGTGAAACGGTGAACAAAAGCTGTGACATAGAACTGAATAAAATTCAACATTATGCCAGCTAAGAGTTTTGACTTCATAAGAAAGATAGAGGTGTCCAACTAAAAGACAAAGGTGACTGATATCATGGATTGGGGAAGAAGCCTTTCGCTTGTTACGACCTTTAAACACCTTTGGCAGATGTCGCTAGAGACTTTCATGTATCATTTGCAAGATATATTTAACTTCAAAGCTGCCAGATCGTCCCGGTCGTTTGCCAGATCAGCGATCTTCATTCGTTTTTTGACGTGAACGAAACCTTAAACGAGCGACCCATTGCCCAATTTTTGAATAGCTTAAGTAGATTATGGCCAAAACGTTCAACATTTGTGTCTTAGCTTCTGAGCCGCTTCTGTGGAGTAGCAAAGACTCCTGTTGAAATTTAAAGCCAGTCGAAGAATCAAAACGAATGATGTTTTCAAGTAAATTGACAAGCCTAGGCAGACTACCCGTAGGTCCTGCGGAAACAGACTCTCTGAGTACAAATGTAGGCCACATCGACGTCCAGTTGTTTTATTTTTACAGAGAGAGTAAAGTAATCTCCTATGTAAGTTAAACAAGACCGTTTACAGATCACTTTTAAAGCCTTTGTCTCTTAACGATCACCCAAGTGATCTTCAGTCACATTTATTTTCTGAAAGGTTTCAACTTCCGTCAGACAATAACTCATTCGAACAACTTGTTATGGAAAATCATGCAAGAACGACTTTTAGCGCAAAGCTAGAATCTGCCAAACCTCACACTCCGGATCTTGACTGCAAAGCGCACCCATTCTTGGCACAAATTAATTTTCTAGACACCAAACCGATTAACAATCAGCATCACCTATAAACGCTTCTTCCCTGAGCCAACAAAAATCGCAGACAGTGCTCCCCGCCCGCCAAAACCACATCAAAATCCCATCCATCACCTGTCCAGCAAACACTTTCGCGAATTTTTAATCCCAAGGTCGTCCCAGAGAACCGGCATCTTAACCGACTGACTCAAGAATCAATGACCGTCGGTAAAATTCGAATTTGCATTAGTCCCACGCTGTTACAGACAACCCAAACGAGACGCCGTGGCTCCCTACAACCGACACCCTTAACCAGAGCAACTGAGTTGCGTTCGAAGTTTGACTCACCGAAAATTCGAACCGAACGGTATCAGAATGGAAACCACCAAACGGTTGGCCGGATCCGCCAGTCTCTAGTGGAAGCTGCTACTCTTGTTTCTCCGGTTATCCCTCTGACGTTTACCGTTAACAAAGACTCTATCTATCCTTCTCTATCTCTTGAGCTCCCTTCGTCGATGACAAATTACTAAAATTGGAAAACAGAAATAAACGACGACATCCCCATCAGAGCTTATAATGTATGCAGAGCTTCTCGGAGATAAGACAAGACAGTTGTATCAATATGCGAGTATTTAAATTCAATTGATGGCCGCGGACGGGCGTTAGTTGACTGTGATCAGTGCTTGAGTGAAGCGTGATGAGCCCGTGTGTGAACAACGCAGTCGAGGATTAAAAGTGAATGCAGGAACAGTTTGTGTAGGGAAAAGTGCCGTTTTATAAAAGATAGTGACATCTGTCAAAGTGACATTCAAGACTTTTTGTGAAAAAAAAAATTCATTTGAAAAAGAAAAGGCTCTGCACGGCCTTGAGAATTCGAAAATATGGGACTACGTGAGCTTCTCCTCTTGGTGAGTGACTCCTGAAGGGAGAACATTTAAACCTGAAACTCGAGTTAATCTCCGAACACATCCCCTTTGACATTTAAGCAGATCTCCATTCCCGTCCCTTCAATTCTGTGCTCCGACAATTGAGTCATTTTAATCAAGTTTTCCGTAAACGCGCAGGAAAACAACAAGCCGTTAATCAAAAAACTCACTTTTAATTGGAATCCCAGTGACATCCGTTCCAATCCACTATTCAATCATGCTCTTCTTTGGAAGAGCTCGTCTGTTGTGTTTATTCGATTCGCGACGAGTGCTGTGCGAGTCTTGACGAAATTTATTCAAACGACCGCTGTTTAAAGCCAGACTTGTCATAATTTAATTCTAAACTTTGTGTTTTTGGGTGGAAATGTGGAGTCATTAAGTCGGTACTTAAAGTGTGCGCAACGGAGGAAGCCATTGTTGTTTGGGTTTTGCATTGCAAAACAAACGTGTTTGCGAGGGGGAGCTTTTGTCTTGACTTTGAAACAGGATCATATGAAGTCGTTGACAAATTTGCAATTCCGGTGGATGATTGAGTGGAGTCTGCGAAGAAAGTGCAATTAGTTGACGTAGAAGTAAATGATTTCAAATTAGACAAAAAGTGGTTTTGTCTGTGCGAAAGGTCCAAATGTCGTCAGTCAGTCGGAGCACTAATTGACGCATTTTATCTTTGTTCGGATGTCTTAGGGTCAACAAAATATCCTTGCCAGGTTGTTTGAGCTTTTGATGATTGAAATTTATTATGCTGGTTTTTGTCTTTTCATTGGAATCCTGTCAGACTCAGATTTCCGAAACACTCTGTGCCCCTTTGCTTGTTTCATCTGTGTCTGTTGTGTCTTTGCTTGCGCCTGTTGTCTTTGTGTCAGTTGTCTGTGTATACGTTACATGTGCGCTCGCTGATTTTGTGTTTTACGAGCATGCTCTGCTTCCGTGCTCGTTCTTTTCAGAGCTCTGGTGCCCGTAACGTTTGCAATCATCGCTACTTTGCGCGTTACGGCTATGGTTCCTTGCTTCTGTCCCCTTATCGTTCGT
Organism: Eristalinus aeneus; assembly: GCA_955652365.1. NCBI lineage: Eukaryota > Metazoa > Arthropoda > Insecta > Diptera > Syrphidae > Eristalinus > Eristalinus aeneus. Next base: position 4,165,116 of record OY019132.1, read on the forward strand.
GTTTCTTGTAGCTAGCTTGTTGTTAGTGGCTCCTTACTTTAGTACTTGATCTTTTATTGCTTGTTGCCTACCTACTTATGACCTTTGTGTGCTTAATCGTTGCGTTCGTTACCTGTGTGATCCCTTCTTGTGTACTCGCTGTCTGTGTGCCTTGCATTTGTACTCTCTGCCTCGTGCTTATAGGATCGGGGCATGATTTCTCTGCACTCATACTCGTTGATTGTGTGCTCGTTGGTTTGGAATATGTTGAATATGTGCTCGTTGCTTCTGTCCGATTCTCTGCCTCGTGGCTATAGGATCGGGGGTTGATTCCTCTGTACGCGTACTCCTTGATTGTATGCTCCTTGCTTTGGAATATGTTGCATATGTGCTCGTTCCTTCTGCCCCGACTTCCTGCCTCGTGCTTATAGGATCGGGGCATGATTTCTCTGCACTAATATTCGTTGATTGTATGCTCGTTGCTTTGGAATACGTTTAATATGTGCTCGTTGCTTCTGCCTCGATTCTCTGCCTCATGCCTAAAGGATCAGGAGTTGATTCCTCTGCACGCGTACTCCTTGATTGTATGCTCGTTGCTTTGGAATAAGTTGCATATGTGCTCGTTGCTTCTGCCCCGACTTCCTGCCTCGTGCTTATAGGATCGGGGGTTGATTCCTCTGCACTCGTACTCGTTGATTGTATGCTCGTTGCTTTGAATATGCCATTGTATATACGCTCGTTGCTGTTTTGTGTTTCGTGTTAGCCAGCACTCTGCGGTTCTTCTGTGTTTGCTGCCTCTGTGCTTATTGCTCCTGCTTGCGTTTTTTTTTTTTCTATGAATTCGGTGGATCAGTACTCGTTGCTTCTGCGCCTATTGCACAGTGTCGTTCTGCGTTTGTTGGCACAGTGTCGTTCTTCTGTATCTGTTGGCCCTGCGCTTATTGCATATGCAAACGTTGTATGTTCTCTTCGCTCAATGGTTGAGTGCCCTTTTCTAGGTACTCGCTGGATCAGTGCTCGTTGATTCTGTATTCGGTGTGTTTCGCCATCTGCCTTCGTACGTGTCGTTCTCGTTGTCATTACGATTGTTGCCTCTGTTTTGATTTTCTATATGTCAATTTCTGCTGCTCCTTTGCTCTATGTCCTTTATTTCGTTCTAAGTGCCTTTGGTCGACTCTGCATCTTTAAATCTGCAGTTCTGTACATCAATTCCTCCATGTTTACCGATGATGTCTTTTTTACGCCCTCATTTCCAACATGATTCATCAAGAACGCACTAGAGCCTAGAATTAATTAAAAATCGTACCATATAACAAAACTGTAAATTTTCCCAAAAACAATAGAACAGTCAGACAGTTTTAAGTGGAATTTGGCATGACTTAGAGCGAAGATGAACCGCCGCCCTTTTGAATCAGGCATTGACTAATTGATGAGAGTATTCGTTGAATAAAAAGGGGAGCCACCTCTGAATCCAGTTTAAGTCTGAAGGAAAGTGCCCACAAATTGGTTTCTGGACTTGTTTCCAAGCTGAGTGGTGGACTTCGTTTGAAGGTGAAATCTGGCCGGATTTCATGCAGTATGAGTCACTTTTGTGCCGGTTTTGAGAACTTGGGATGCGAGGCAGGATTGGTTTCTGAGTCGACACTGACTTATTGACATCGACTAGTTTCTTTGACGAATTCCCATTAAAATTTTGAGAGACCATAAATTAGAGGTCGAAACAAACTCATGTTTGAATGTAGCAGCTCTTGGGACGCTGCAGTGTTTCCTGTATCCGGTTCCAGTGCGGCATTTCGTAATCGAGATCCTTTGTGTGAAGTTTAGGCTAATGGTCATTTCATGGACAAATATGACCTCAGTAGGGGAAGAGAGAGAAACATGGCCTAGGGACACGCAAAGGTGACTTGTTTTTCAATACCGAAGCTTAAATGATTCCTAAGTTAGCTGGTTGTGACGACTTTAAGATGGATGGAGTACACGAAATGGAGATATTATCCAACAGTGCCAAGTAAAAACAGAAAAGTGTGTTCTGGAACTTAGTTACCGATGCGCCAAGCTTGTGCGCATCAATACTGAATTTGATTCCAACGTCTTATCCATTCCAGATGATGAATAGAAGGTTGGGACGTTATTGCTACTGGTTGCAACGAAAGCAGGCCTCCCAGGTTAATATTTCTGCGTTCAAATGCTTGACAAGGTTTCAATCATGCTAAGTGATGAATTGATTAAAGAACCTCATCTCTTCTGCGCTCAAATGCTTGACAAGGTTTCAATCATGCTAAGTGATGAATTGATTAAAGAACCTCATCGAAACCCCTTTGAATTTCCTCAAGGAAGTCATCTAAGTCCTCTTGGTTTTAACACATCACTCAATAAGTCACGGAACTGAAATATAAAAGGCGTCACTAACAACAGAAATCAATATTGTTTGCAGACAAGTTACAAACATTCAAATGATATCTGTCAATCTGACAATCTGATTTCTAGGTTACAAGTTACAGTGCTTCAAGTGACGCTACTCTAGGCTTTTCAAAACAATGTAAAAACAGAATTTCGTGTGTTGAATAAACACTGCTTTTGGATAAGAAACAATACCGAGCAAGCCCAGCAATAGCTTGAAGGGACTCTGCTCTGCCAAAAACAACTACTTGTCGGTAATATGCTGACTGTTAAAGTGTACGTACAGACACGAACGATGCTGAACGCTCTGGGAGGCCAATTAAGGTGGTTGCACTTGAAAACGTCAAAAAAGTACACAAAATCGTTTTGGAAAACCACAAAGTGGAATTGCGTGAGACAGCTGACACCTTAAAGATATTAGAAGGCAGTGTGCACACTACTTTGCGTGAACATTTGTCCATAAGAAAGCGCCGCGTTTGCTCACAATGGATAAAAACGTCAACGTATTGATAATTCTGAGAGGTGTATGGAGCTGTTAATCGCCCGAATAAACAGGACTTTTTGAGTTGATATGTCACAATGGATGAAGCATGGATCCACTACTATACTAAAGAGCAAAATTGACAGTCATTGGAATGGACATCATCAAGGAAGAAACATTTCTCTGGCAAGAATATAAAACGACCTTTAAGCATCTGCAGATGACGTTGGAGATTTGCCTAATTGCTTGTTTGCTAACTATTTTAAGTCCGTATATTCTAAAGACTCTCCATCTCAAGAAATTCCACAAACATCTGAATTATTTCCGAATGGCTCCCTTCAAATTGAAACTTTAGACGTTCTTAATTCTTTATACCAAGTTGCCAGTTATACTTCTACAGGCCCTGATGGACTTCCCAATTTTTATGAAGAACTGTGCAACTTCATTGGCGATGCCATTAGCATGTATATTTAATCAGTCCCTTAAAATGGCTTATTTTTTTGATGAGTGGAAGCTTTCATATCTAACACTAATTTTCAAATCTGGCTCTAGGCTTTATATGAAAGCAAACTTTCACTTATACCCAAGATATTTGAAAAAATTTTATCTGATAAACTATATTTTCTTACTCACAGGCATACAGTACCTCACAAAATTCTTTGTAAATTGTGTTTTAAAATATTCAAATACCCAATTTTGTCCAGAGTATTGTAGTATTTTCTATAAATTCGAACTTTTCACAGCCATTTGAAGCCATACAACCCCACAACAGCACAGATACTCCCACGTGTTTTATGGTTGACTTTATATGTTTAGCTTTGAGAGCTGTATTTGTTTCCCTCTAAACAATTTGTTTGCCATCAGACCCAAATAAATTTATTTTTGTTTCATCTGAAAACAAAACACCTTCCAAAAAGCTTTCCGGGTGGTTTACATATTGCCTAGCAAACTCCAATCTTTTCTTCTTATTAACTAGGGAAATGCACGGCTTTCTTCGGGCGATCCTACCATTTAAATTATTCTTTCTCAAGACTCTGCGAACGGTTTCCACTGAAAGAGGCTTATTAATTACGGATGACACCTCAGCCGTCAACTTTGGAACGCTAGATTGTGGATTGTACTTGATTGTCCGAACAATATATCGCTCGTTTTGTTCTGAGGGCAATTTTGTTCTTCCCTCTCCATGTCTGGTTTTTAGTGTCCCTTCATATATATAATTGTTGCGATCGCCCTACAGTTTTTCCTATTTTTCGCATCGACTTCCCCCCGCAAAATAGTAGTCCAGTTTTCTAGTTTAGTTTTCGCATGTTTTGCATATTTTCGCACAAAGAAGAGAATATCTGCCTTTTCAGTTCAAAAGCGTGTGCAGAAATGATCATGAGGGACATTTGCTGCTTCATTCTTGAACAAATTTGCATGTATCGATTCTGGGAAGCTTGTATATAACGCACACATGACATCTGTATGCTCCATTTTGTGTGTTGATTTCAGGGGTTGTTTCCTTTCTCATGCGAAAAGTACCGGTAGGAAGTCGCCTGGCTGTGAATTTGGCATATACTCTTGTTTAAGATATGTATTCAGTTATGATTGTATACCAAAAAAATAAAACAAAAAAGTGGTCGGCCTTAAAACAGCACGAATATGAAGTAATGATACGTGTATGCTCAATTTTGTGAGATACTGTATGTATATCACTTTTTCAACATGGTTTTGTTTCGGGTAGATCTACCACTACAAACCTTTCAATACTAGTGAATTATTTGAACTCTAACTTGGAGAATAATTATCAGACAGACATTATGTAGAAGAAAACTTAACCTACGAGGAGAAAATTTTCACACCTCACTGTGTTACGGCTTATTAGCGGCAAAGTGCCGGTCATCTGGTTGGGTGAATGACCCAAAGTCTACACTCCTTTGTCAGCAATATGTATAAATAGTCAGCACACGAGATTAATAAACTGTCAGTCAATCATCTAAACTTAGTTGTTTTTGTCAAGCGTTTTTTTTTCTATTTATTCTCCTACAATTATTTACACATACTTTTCTAAAGCCCTTGATAAAGTCAATCATAAGATATTGCTTCTCATCTCTTAAAATGGACTGAATCATATTTAATCCATCGAATGCAACGAGTAAAAATCAATAGTTTCTTATCTGACAGTTTATCTGTAATTTCAGGTGTCCCCCAAGGTAGCCACTTAGGCCCCTTGTTATTTCTTCTTTTTATTACTGATATTCCCTCTATTTTCCAATTTTCTAGCTACCGTGTCCGTTAAGATCGAACCGATTGATTTCAGAAGATGGGCGATAAGAGTTCAAATCTAGACTTTGTTGTCGATCCTGCTTATACTTTATTGTTGTTACCATGGAACTTGTCTCTAGGCACTTGTGTCGCTTTGATGTTGTTGGCACAACCGCAGTCCTCATTTGTCATCGGAGAAGTGGAAAGGGGATCGATGGTAGCTCTGAGGCAGTGTAACGTGGGCTGTGTGGCATGAGCTGTCTGCATTAGTCAGTTCCATTCTCCAAGTCGGCGTCAGTTAACATGATTAGGTCCATTGGCGTCAGCACTGCACAATCCGCACCACAATTGGATGCTTCCTTTCGGCTGTGTGGACTCACAGTCAAGCGCAAAATACTCAATTCCTTCTGCGGGATGACAGTACTGACATTCTGTGTCGTTTTAAAGGGGAAAAGAGTTGTCAACGTGAGAGTCAGTTAAACTCCCAAAAGACGGTTGAACCTCTCAAACCAAGCAATTAAATCCACTCCAAGCTCAAACCCCTTCTCTAGTACAAGGTGCAAGGTGACTTAATCACGCCTCCATAATGTTTATGCATTCGAAGTGCCTATCCGCAGTCCAGAAGCATTTGAAGATGCAGTCAAACCTCTTCTCGGACCGATGACTTCATAAACAGCATCAAGTTGTCGCTGCAACAGCTTTTTATGGCCGTAAAGTACAAAATTATGAATGAAGTGTGCATTCCGCAGATTCAATAATTCATGTGACGTAAGCCAACGAGGTCACTTGAGTATTTGAAGACGGACCCGGTGAAAGCGGCCTTGAACTGGCGGTGAGGAGATGAACTTTCCGGTTCACAAAATGGCTAGACATTTAGCAAAATGGGGGATTGTAAAGGGAAACATGCGTAGGAACTTCGTGCATTGATTCCATACGCGTGGAGGCAACATGAGTTTTGGGGCGCAGAAGGGACTACACGCGTAGAAAGAATGCGAGCATTGGGACTACACGCGTAGGATGAAAACGATCGTTGGTACTACACGTATTTAAACTAGAAACGTTGGAAGAAAAAGCGCGTTGGGACTAAACGGGCGTTGGGAGTAAAAGGGCGTTGGGAGTAAAAGGGCGTTGGGGGTAAAAGGATGTTGGGAGTAAAAGGGCTTTGGGAGTAAAAGTGCGTTGGGACACATTGATTTACAAAAGTAGGATTATACTCGATAGGTCCGTCCTGGACTGTAGCGCCACAACAAGAAGACTACACTCGACCCTGATAATGGTTTCCGTAGATTTTTGGTCCTCCTAAGAGCACAATAATTGGTGACATAACTCCCCAAGACGTACACGAACCAATCTTCCTTTTCTTCTTGTGGCGCTACAGTCCAGGGCAGACCTGGGCCTCAACCAACATGCCTCTCCAGCCAGCACGATCTTTCCCCAAGCTGTCTCCCGTTGCGAACTCCAAGTTGGTTAGGGTCCTTCTCCAATTGTGTGCGCCACTTTAGTCTAGGTCGTCCTCTGTTGCGTTGTCCCAATGGTACGGATTCAAATACTTTGCAGGCCGGAGCAGTGGTTTCCATACGCTCTACATTGCCTAGCCATCTTAAGCGTTGTATCCATAGACGCTTGACCAGGAGCATGTCGCTCTACAGCCCATAGAGTTCGTCGTTAAATCTTCTCCTCCAGATGCCAGTAACGCAAACAGGACCAAAAATCGCACGCAAAACTTATCTCTCTAAAAGGCTAAGGACTTCCTCATTCGCCTTTGCTAACGTCCAAGTTTCCGCTCCATAAAGTAGGACCGGGATGATAAAGCTGTTATATAAAGCGAGCTTAGTCCTTCGAGAGAGGACTTTACAACTCAATTGCCACTTGAGCCCACAGAAACAGCGATTGGCAAGAGTGATTCTGAGCTTGATTTCGGTACTGATGTTGTTAGACGAAGCAATCATTTCTGAGAAATGTAGAAGCCTTATCGGTGTACTAACGTTCCACCGTATGCTCCAAGGAATGAATGTCTAACACGTCCAAAATGGCAGCGGTCAGAAGTGCTGATGTCCTGTTGGCGTTTCTTTAGTCAAACCTTACTGCAGGCAGGCAGCACAAGAGACCAAGAAAACTCGGACGTCCAGAATCCACTCCAACCCCATCTGCAGCTACTCCACAGTAATCCGGTCTGTTGCATAAATCCAACGTGGATTATGTAAATTTTCGCATGACTCTCCAAGTCAGCCGTTTTCATGGCCGTCGCTATCAATGAATCAAGTCACACCAGCCAGGTGACACTTCCATAAACGCTATCAATAAATTTTCGGAAGCAGCAGTCAGCCGCCCTCCTCCCGCCGCTACTAGTGTTGATTTAGGGGACTTCGGGATACTTCACCTAGTCCGTCGGCTCTAAACATCATACAAGCACCCCGCCCCACACCCCACAGCAGAGGCGTTCCGTTTTTCAAGCAGCAATTTGTGTGCTTACGCTTGAAATATTTTATCGATTGCATAAGGTGAAGCGGAAAACATGTTTTTTCAATGCAGGCCACCGGCTGGAGGACGTGTATTTATTCGAAGTGGATTTCCGGTGACATTTTGGGGCTCATCAATTCAATAATTCGGTTGGCAAAAGGCCCCGCTGTTATGCGGCGGCCACGAGGAGTGGCTCATTTGGGGAGAGCTGGCCTTTTCTCTGGTGCTATTTTTAAGTTCAAGGCTGTGTGCGTTATGACTAAACCATTGTTTGCCTGTTCGACTTAAAGGTCGCAACACATTTCGCAAATTTTTGAAGTCTCAGAATTAAGTCGTTTGGTTTTTGATTGAAATTTGATTTGCGGTACATTTTGGAAGAAACAAACCACTCAGAATGGGGTATGCGACGTACGTCAACTTAATTTTGAAAGCTTTTCATCGGCTATTCCTACTCCTTGAGCGCCGCCATCAATTGAAGGGGGCAAACGAACCAGAAGATGCACTTGACTGGTAGCAGACATGATTCCTTCCGTGTATCATTTGTTTTTATTTATGGATCACACATTTAGTGGGCAGGACTTTCAATCCAGAAAGCAAGTCGAGGAATTGGGTGACTCATTTGCTTGCTTCAGGAGACCGTTCCATGTTCCGTTCCACCATAGATTGAGTGAATAATTGGTGTCAAGCTAGCATGGTCAATATTTTGGGTAATATTTAAGGTTGTCAAATAACCGCTTTTTGTCAATAATTTTTGCTCTTCACTCAATGCTTTATAAAAAGTTCCCGTGATCGTACAGCCACTTTTCACAAGCCTCTTTCGAGTTCAACTTTACACCACCATGGACAGGAATAGGTGGTAATCACTTGGCGCTATGTCCGGGCTATATGGTGGATGCGATAAAACCTCCCTTTCAAGCTCCGGTAGTTTCTGAAGAGTCATCAACGAAGTGTGTGGTCTGGCGTTGTCCTGGTGGAACACTACACCCTTCCTGTTGGCCAACTCTGGACGCTTCTGGCCGCTCGCCTGCTTCAAGCGGTCTAGATGTTCGCAGTAGATGGAAGAATTAAGCGTCTGGCCATATGGGAGCAGCTCATAGTCGATGATTCCCACACACAGCAAAACCTTCTTGGCCTTCAATCCCGGCTTGGCCACTGCTTGGGACGATTCACCGGCCTTCAACCACGACCGTTTTTGCTTGATATTGTCGTATGTGGCAGTCACCATCCGCTTCAAAAATGGGTCGAGTTAGTTCCGTTTCAGCAGCATATCGCAGGCGTTGATTCAGTCCAGTAGGTTTTTTTGCGTCAAATCATGCGGCGCCCAAACATCAAGATTTTTTTGTATCCAGCCTTCTGCAGACGGTTTAAAATGATTTGGTGAGTAAATTCCATCTCCTGGCCGATGTCACGAGATGCCACATGCCGGTCTAACTCGATGATTCCCATGATTCGATCGGTATTCGTCGTGACAGGTCTTCCGCCGGCTGGATTATCCTTGGTGTCGTTTACACCGGCTCTGATTCATCAAAACCATTTCTCCGCGTTTAGAAGTGATAGAGTACCATCCCCCAAAACACCATTAATCTCACGGAACGTTTCTCTAGCGGATTTGTCTTTAACGAAAGTAAACTTTAAAATAGCGCGAATTTCGGCGTTAGTGAACTCCATGTTTACACGTCAATAACTGTTGAACGCAATATCCAAATTGATCATGCATAGCGTCATTTTGTAGGTTATGTCAAATGATATATACCATAGTTTTGCCAGATACGAGCTCTTCAGCGCTTTCTACAAAGCCGGAAAATTCAAAAAACAAAAAGGCAGAAGGGAGATATATTTCAAACCCATCTATAACGAGGGGCAACTAAGTCGCTTCCGAAACATGAATTCTAAACATGCCAAGACCAACGTTCTATCTTTCATACTTGGTTGTAATAAATTCTTCTTCTTGTGGAGCTACAGTCAGGGGTGGACCTGGGCCTCAACCAACAAGACTCTGCTCAAGAGCTCTTACCAGCTGCCTCCAGTTGCGCATTCCAAGTTGGTTGAGGTCCTCCTCCACCTGTGTGAGCCATCTTAGCCTAGGCCGTCCTCTGTTACGCTGTCCCAATGGCTCGGGTTTGATTACTTTTTGGGCGGGAGCAGTGGTGCATGGCCTGGCCATCTTAAGCGTTGCATCCGAAGACCCTTGTCCAGGCGCATGGCGCTGTACAGTCTATACAGACGTTGAATCTTCTCCTTCAGATGTCAACATCGGAAACCGGACCAAAATTCGGACGTAAAACTTTTCTCTCGAAAGACTAAAAGATTTCACAGTCGCTTTTAATAGGTTTCTGTGCCATAAAGTAGGGCTGGGGCGATCAGTTGTTGAAGCCCTCGGCTTTTAGTCGAGGAACTCTTGCAAATTTTTCTGCTGCAATAAGGAGTAAGCTTAGTCCTTCAGGAGAGAGGGCTTCTTTACTCAATCGCCTCCTGAGCCCAAAGAAACAGCGATTGGCTACAGTTTGATTTCGATATTGATGTTGTCGTTTCTATTTACCGTGGGGCCAAGGTAGACGAACTTCTTGCCTACATCGAAGTTTCTTTGACGCTCTTTTCGAGACGCCGATGTTGTGTGTCCTTTTTGACGACAGCATGTACTTCAGCTTGCCCTCATTAAACGCCAGTCCCATTTCAGCCGCATCTGCTTCAATGCAAGCAAAAGCCTCATTGACGGCTCACTGTGTTCGTCCAATCACGTGAATCTTATCAGCGTAAGCTAGCAATTGAACTGGCTTCTGGAAGATCGTGCCTCTGGTGTTGACTTGTGAGTTACGCACGATCTTCTCGAGGATGATGTTAAGGAAGTCACTTGACAGTGCGTCGCCTTGTCTCAAATCTTTATTAACATTGAAGGTCTCGATGATCTCGTTTCCGACCTTGATGGAGCAGCGAGCGTTCTCCATCGTCATACTACACAATTTGAGGAGTTTAGTAGGGATGCCAAATCTAGACATGGCGCCGTATAGCCCGTCTATGTGCACACTGTCATATGCGGCCTTAAAATTGACGAACAGGTGGTGAGTGTCGATTTGCACTTCTTGAGTCTTTTCCAGTATCTGCCGTAAAGTGAAGATCTGGTCCATCGTGGACTTCTCTGGCCTCACGCCACACTGACAGTCTATAAAGTTGTGGACAAACGGTTCCAGACGCTCATGCAATACGGCAGAGGGGATCTTGTAGGCGATGTTGAGGAGGCTGATCCCTCGATAGTTGCCGTTGAGTCTCCTTTCTTGTGGACCGGGCAATCGGCGCTGAGATTCCACTCATCTGGAATGCTTTTCTCCGACCATGTCTTACAGATGAGCTGCTTCATTCTCGAAACCAGGTCAACCTTAGCTGCTTTAAATGGTTCTGCCTATAGTCCAGCAGCTTTGTTTGACTTCAGCTTCGATATTGCTAGAATTCCTCTAAGCTGGTAGGACGGAATTCTTGTCTATCATCGTCCAAATCGAGTAGAACATTCTGCCTCATAGTTGGATTTGGGCCGTCATCGCCGTTAAGAAGCGTTCAGAAATGATCCTTCCAGATTCTCAGCAGAGACTGCGACTCTTCAAACTGTATTAACAGCCAGTGAGAAAATATTTATGCCAAAGGGCTATGATCTTGACAGTTCTTGGCGGCTTCATTTTCTTCGAGTTGCTGACAACGTACGCCTTTAGCCGAACACCAAGTAGCTGTAGAAGATGCTTCTTTTTGACTGCACTTTAACTTTCTTCATCTTAGTAGGTAATTTGTCGCTATTGTGATTACAAGACATTTGGGTTCGGAGTGCCAACTTCGGCATGCCCCGCTAGATTGCGTCTTGTTGTATGCTGAGTACGTGGACATGCTGCCAACTGTCTTCAAGTTCTCAAGTTTAAAACAGTGAGGCTTATTCATATCGTAGGTGAAGACTTAGCGCGAGCAATGGGGCAATACATATTTTTTGCGCAACTGGAAACTGCTAAAAAAGAACGCATGATGACTGTGGAGAGGCATGATGACTGTGGAGAGGCATGATACGTAAGGGAACCATGATGGCTGCGGAGAGACATGTTGACTATGGGAAAAGTTCATCCCCAGGCCAATATTTTAAACTCGAGGCCCTGATGGATCCCTAAACCCAGGGACTTGGTTTTTTTTTGCTGGAAAGCATCTATCGACAGGTCTGGCCTTAAATTTTTGCAGCATTTTTAACTATTACCGATAGTGTGCCTTACTGTGGACGCTGTGTGTTGACAGATTCATGCAACCGTGTTTACTGTGGACACAACTCTGTATGTCTGTGCTCAAAATACTCACCCAAACCTTCATTATAGGACCCTGTGCGGACAAACTCAATGACTATCGAAGACACAAATCCTAAATTGTTCCCACAGCAAAGCTTCAAACGCTTCTACTTTTAAACTGTCCTTTGGTGGCTCTCGTTTCTGTATGAGATGCCAAACCTGCTTACCCGAAGCAGTAAGACGCTGTGTGAAGCAACAACACTACCCCCCTCTGCTCAGACTCAGACAGACTCTCCAAAAGCGGTTTTCGGGTCTGGACAAATTAACAACCAAATTAACGAATTTATAGATCAAACTAGCTTCAACCCAGAACCCTAGAAAGGGGCACAGTCCCTATACCCAAACCCCACGATTTCCCAGCCAAACCAGATATTCCCTCCCACACGACCCACTCCAACCATCGTCTCCGACAAACATCCCCGCGAACCAGTTCCTTTTTAGGAGTGCAAGCCGGACCTAGCGTTTTACCTTAAGCGCGCCGCAGAGCCGGTTTCATCGCCGAGATGAGATCAACAAAAGCGCAAATTATCATAATTCTCAGCCACCCGACGTGTTCGAGCGTCATTTAGTGGATGATTACCCGCATACACTACAAATGTTTTTTCTGTGAATTTCAGGTGGTCACCTTCCTGACGGTACAGTCGACCGTTGCGGACTACGAGTCCAATGGGAGGAACCTCAGCTGGATTTACGACATCAAGAACTCGGAGACGACGCAGAATCAGACCTACAAGCTGGACACCGAGACGGGTAACGACACCAAATGGCATGGCAAGCCGGGATCGAGTCAAACTTTGTCTCGTTTTAGGCGCCTTTAGGTACCACTTCGACGTCAGCGCCGTGGACAGCTACAAGTTTGAGACGAACAGTAACGATGCCGTCATAATGGGGTGCTATGGGTGGAAGGACGAGACCAACAAATGGCATGCCACCAATTACGTGGCCGACAGCCACGGGCGCAGGAACGTGCGCAACATCAGCAAGCCGGTGGACGTGTACCCCACAGAAAATGAGCGCTCGTCTCGGTTGTTCCTTGACTACCTGCCGCAGTGTCTGGCATTTGTCGTGGACTCCCCGCCGCTGATAATGTACGTGTTCACGAACCACGCCCCGGGCAAAGAACCGCCTCAGGGCCTGGACCACCACGACCACGTTCCGCACAGCTCTGAGCAGGTGCACAAGATTCATCAGGGAAGTGGTAGGCTGGAGAAAATTTGAGAGTTTCAAATTGTACGTCTGCCTTTAGTTCCAGAGTATTTGGGAGCCCAGGCGCCACTCACTAGCCAACTAGGTGGCGCAACGAGGGGAGGAACAACTTTGGTAGGCCCAGCGAAACAATCCAGCGACCTTGTTGGCGCGGTGAGCTCTGTTGTTCCTACTAGGTCCTCACTTCGCACGGCGAACGGACGGCAGGATCCGTCTAAGGGGTCTTCCAGAGGCTCTTCCAAGGACTCTTCCAGATTAAGCAAATGTAAGTATACTCAAAAATCAATTCTGGGACGAATGCGGAATGACGCCTTATTACAGCTTCGGGACGAGTGACGCCATCAGGTGGTGACGGTCTGCCGCTACTCTCACCTTCTAAGACTCCCCTTGGAATCGACATTTGTAAGTAGATCCCGATCAAAAGTGTCATGAACTGAAACATGAAAGAATTTGTCCTACAGCTGGTCTGCAGACGGGATCGGGAACTACTGTGGGACCAACGTATGCAACCTCTGGCAACTCCATAGATTCTATTGGAAAGCCTTCCGTTTCGACATCCAATGGGGGTGATGGCCTGTACCTCTCAAAGGGAAGTGGGACAGGTTCAGGAAATCTTGACAAAAGCATCGGGACCCTAGGCCTCTCTTCTCCATCTTCCGGCACACATTTAGGCAAAGAGCCCCTCATTGGGATCGGCACAACGGATGGCAATCTTGGAGGTGGAACGACGTCTGTAGACCTCGATAAAGGTAAGTACATTCGAAAAGAACCCTCTCTTGGAACTACATCAGTTTTCCTTCTATAGCATCCGGGCCAAGTTTAATTGGTTCATCACTTCCATCCTTACCTGCTGCAGATTTAGGCTTGCATCTAGTTCACGGGACTGCGACAGGCTTATTTGATCAGGATAAAGGCAAGTATAAAAGTGTTGGGCCCCTTTATTTCCGAATTTTGAGAACTCTTTCTCAGTAGCTTCCGGCTTAAAGTTGGGTGGAACGACAGGGCTTTCGACACCCGCAGGCGAAAGTCTGCTTTCCAAAGGAAGACCAACTGATGTCGGCAAAAGTAAGTTAATTTCTCATAGGGTCCAGAACTTACTTGTAAGACTATTTCCCCGCAGCTCCTGGACTATCTTTAGATGGAGATCTGCTTCATGATACCATCACAACAGGACTTAATAACGACCTGTCGAAAGAAAGTCGGTTAACTTCAGTGAATCTCCAAAAATGTATGTGAGAGGTCCATTTAGGCCCCATTTAGAATTTTGAGGTTTTCTTTTTCCACAGCCCCCGGTCCTAGTTTGATTGGAACACAATTTGCAACGAAGCCTGGTATTAGTCTAGACCAGCTCAAAGGAAGCCAGACAGGCAAAAGTAAGTAAACAACAGACTTAATGAACAAAATTTGAATACTTCCCTCTTAAGCGTCGGATCAAAATTCGTTTGGAACGCCGCATGCTTCAACATCCACTGTAGGACAAGATCTGGCACTCTCCAAAGGAAATCCAGTAGGAGCTGGAAAAAGTACTTAAATTGGTATGAAAGACAGAGATCAAATTTTTTGAACAATTTTTTTTTTTAGTTACAAATCCAAATCTGTCTAAAACAATTGGAACGTCAGAAAGCTTGACGCCAACAGGGGGCACCAATTTGAAGGTTCCTGCAGGAGGCCTTACAACCTTTACCGGAGTTGACAATGGTATGCAAAACAACATTTTGATCAGAAAATTTTGAACTTTTCCTTTTACAGGCCTAAATGTGGTCGGGAGCTCAGACTCAGCTAAAACTAGTAACTTGAACCCGCAGAAAGGAGGGCCAAAGGGCTTAGAAACCAGTAAGTAGAGATTGGGAAGGGCGCAATGTGAAACATTTTGAACATTTTCTTCTCTAGCTTTAGGCGCATCTTCAGCTGGGGTACCGATACTTTCAACATCCGACTTTAACAAGGGCTCCCTTGGACACAATACACGTAAGCTTTGCTTATTACCGTCGCAGACCATCACTTTTTTATTCTTTCCTCTTTAGCTTCAGGCCAAAATTTGGTTGGAATATCCGGCACTCCAGTCCCTTCTAGAGAAATCGGTATAAATCTGGGCGAAGGAAGTTCCACAGGCCCTCTTGGACTCGGAAAAAGTGAGTAAAGTTTCAGTTGATTTCCGGAGAGAAAATTTACAACTTCTACATTCACAGCTTTGGGCATAAATTTGGTGGGAACGTCCCAAATTTCGACACCATATGGAAGCATTAGTCTCGACCTCGGTAAGGGAAGCCTTCAAGGTTCTCTTGAAGTGGATAAAAGTAAGCTGGCTCACTGGTGTCCTAGACAGACAAATTTGAACGATTTTCCTTGTTCTAGATTCGGGCCTAAATTTGGTTGGGACATCAAAAACTTCGCCATCCTTCGATGTTGGTCCAGACCTGGGCAAACCCAATTCAGCAACAGGACAAAGTTCAGGTAAAGGTAAGTCAACCTTGAGCAGAGTCCTCCGACTTCAGTTTTGACTACTTTTCTTTCCAGTTTCTGGCCAAAAAATTTCAACACCCACTGGCTTAGATGTCGGCAAAGGCAGCCTGGGTGTCAACAAAGGTAATCAAAATTCAAATTCAATCGGCGCATCGCTCTCATCGACCCCCACCACGAACACCGTTTCCGACGACTCTAAGGAAAGCCTCATGGACATAATTGACAAGAGCAAGTCGGCTTTAAAGAATGTATTCAATAGCGTAGTCAACACGGTTGTGTCTGCTGGCAAGCAAATGCTGGGAATGCCTGACGATGATGACACTTCATCCGCGGAACCTACAGAACATTCACGAGTGGGTCCTTCTACGAAGGGTAGCAGGGTGTACACTTTAAAGCCTGTCCAGCCCACAGAGCTGTTTACATTTACTCCAGCATCACCGACTGGCACATCTGCCGGCCAGGCAGGTGGTTCAAAGACCACTTTCGACTCCAAACTTGTGAACATTCCCATCCTCTCAGGAACAGGTCAGACGACAGCAGGTTACAAAGTGGATGTCCCTTCGTCTGGATCGCCTGTGACAGGAGGAGTGTCTACGATCGGGGTTACAGGAGTGACGTGTAAGCAAAACATTAATCACGTCTCTGGCCGCCGTGTTAACTCCCTTCTTTTGCAGCTTCTGGTCCCTCGGCAGTCACGCCGGGACCGAAGATAACGTCTTTTGGCGAACTCATCCCCAAGGAAGGAATCACTTCGAAGAACGACGAGGATGACGCTGGTAATCAATCTGAAGATGATGATGACAAGAGACCCAACTTTTTGAAAAACTTCGCTTCTCTTAAAACAGCGCTAGCGGATAAGTTCGGCATAAGTAAGTTAAGTTCACACCCAGATTGTGTTCAATTGAGTAAATCCGGTCTCTTGAGCAGAAACCCCTACAGAGGCACAGAAGGGCGTGTCCTCTAGTCCAGCATCGGGCGCCAAGACGACCAACATTGGCAACTTCCCAACTCGTGAGTAGACAGATGTTACTATCGGAAACTTCAACGTCATTTTCTACATATCCACAGATTCTGGACCCTCCGCAGACCGCCCGTTCGAAGTGAGCACACCGCTTCCAGTTTCCAAACTCCACATTGACGTGACTGAATATATACCAACGTCCTCCAGACGACCAGACACATCTCTGGGTGACCAGCAGCCCACAGCTAAGCCGGGAACGCGTAAGTCATTGGACAGGGTGTTCGATTCAAAAGTCACTGAATTATGTATATTTTTCTCCGATCAGCATCTGTGACAGCATCAGGAGTGACAGGAGTGAAGGTTACAGGAGGTGGAACCACTGGAGTACCTGCGTTGGGTTCTCAGATCGTTTCAGGTGTAAAACTTGGAGGTGCATCAGGCCCCGCAGAACCTGCGCAAGTATGGACCTCAAACCGAGGAACCACGACAGGGCCTGGGTCTGCTCCTCAAACTGCTTTAGGAGGAGGAATCTCAGGAGACAGACTTACTACAGGATCCGGTTCTGCTCCTCAAACTGTTTCAGGAGGCAGAACTACTGCAGGACAAGGGGCGACTCCTCAGTTCAAGTCAGGAGTATGGACTTCAAACGGAGGAACAACAACAGGAACTGGATCTGTTCCAGGAGTAAGAATCTCAGGCGGTGGAACCACAGCAGGACCAGGAGCGACTCCTCAGTTCGAATCAGGAGTATGGACTTCAAACCGAGTAACCACAACAGGAACTGGATCTGTTCCAGGAGTAAGAATCTCAGGCGGTGGAGCCACAGCAGGACCAGGAGCAACTCCTCAGTTTGTGTCAGGTGTATGGACCTCAAACGGAGGAACCATAACAGGACCTGGGACCGCTTCAAGAGTGTCTGTCTCAGGAGGAACCTACGGTGGAAACCCTGTAGGACCTACCCCCGCCGCACCGATGGAAGTGTCCCTCTTCGAGCCTCACCAGACGATAGATCTTACAGAACTTAGCAAAGTGGTCGCAGAGTTGGGTGCAAGTAAGTACGCCTCTGAAAGAAACAGAGTCTGTACCACTGAAGCTATCTTTTCTTTCAAGGTCTGACGACGCCATCCACACTTTCGGTGGACCAGGGCGTGACTAAGTCCATTGAAATCTGTAAGTAGACTGCCGACAGATCCACACAACATGACTTAAGCAACTCTTCTGGTTTAGCTCAAGGTCTGCCTGTTTCAACAACCAAGGGCCCATCGTCCCAACCAGACTCCCAGTTCCATTGGAGCGTATCACCCCTTCTGTCGCCCTCTTCAACCCCCTTCACAGCAGAGCACACCTACTTGATTTCACCAAAACGTAAACCGGTAAGCCCCACAAAGTGGCGCCCGATCTGAAGCCTTTCTCCTTCCAGCTGACGCATACGGGCCATCGACCTTCGGTCCGACCACAACACCCGATCTCTTACGAACCGTGACTGCGAGATACCTGCCGCCACCGTCCGGAGACGGACCTATGTGTTCGTGTGTCTGTCCGCGAGGCTAAACGACTGTCTTCCGCGCACTTAACCGGCTTAAGGACAGCTCGATGACAAGGAACGAAGGTGCCAAATAGAACGAGGACTATTGAAATTGTAGAATACTTTTAATTTAACAGTAAAGGCTATAGAAGAATATGAAGATTGGAAGATTTGTTTTCTTTGTTGTCCGCCACACCTTAATTCAATTTCTGCCTCAACTTTCACGAGTGGATGCGAATTTCATTCCCCGTCATCAACGTCCGGGTCCAATTGCATATTCCGGATCTGCATTCGCACGACTCGAGAACTCACGAAAAACATTAGCTCCAATAATTGGCGTTCTTCGGTGGCCAAATTTGGTGCTAATCAGCCGCTGAGATAGCGGGGCGCATTATTTAAGTCCATGACAGTAAGAGTTCGTCAGATCTGAAGAGACTGCTTGACGTGCGGGCCATTTTACTCGAGCATTAGTTTTGAAAAGCCGATTTCTTGTGGGAGGTTATCTCTTGACCTTTAGGTTTCCTCAGGGATGGCATTCAGCGCGACTGTTTATTGGGTAAGTGGGAGTGTGATTGTGAATTGCTCAAGAAATTGAAATAATCCCAAAGTGTGTGTTCAACTGAAAAGCAGTCAATGGTGGGAAGTGAAAAGAGGCAAATGAATAGGATGTGAGCCAAGTTTGTGACCTTAAGCTAAAATGATTGGATATTTAAATTAATTGCGTGCGTACAAGAGTGTTATTCCCAAGTTTTGTCCATCTTAAGCTATCATCCCAATTTGTGGATCCCATCCCGAGAGAACTGCCCCGGCTTGGCAGCCAAGAATAAGCCAAGTAAATTTGTGATGTTCTCCTCTGATGTGAACCGCATTTCAGTGAGGCCGTTCTGCATCGGCCGGAACGAATGGTAGTCAGATGGGGCAAGCCCTGGGCTATAAGGTGGGTGGGGTAAATCCTCCCATCGACTGTTTTTAAATAGTTCTTAATTGGAATACCAACGTGGAGCAGCAACGCTCCATGGCTAGGTCATGTAGAACGTATGGAGGTCATATAGGTCATATAGAACTGCCCCAGACCGGAAAATTTTCGAATCCGAGATATTGTGACAACGCAGCAGAGGACGACTAAGGTGGCGCACACAAGTGGAGAAGGACCTCCACCAACTTTGAGTGCGCAACTGGAGGCAGCTGGCGAAAGAACGTGCTGCCTGGAGAGGCATGTTGGTTGAGGCCCAGGTCTACCCTGGACTGTAGCGCGACAAGAAGAAGAAGAACGTGGGGCCGAGCATTGTCATGATGGAAAATTATTCCTTCGTGTCTAGTCGAATATTCCGGGCGTTTTCCGCCTCTTCAAACGTATTATTTGTATTCGGTAGGCTTGTCCACTGATGGTTTCAGCCGGTTGTAGTAGCTCATGGCACTACTGACCTTCGCAACTTGAATATTCAAATTTGCCGTTGATTTGGCTGGTTGGCCGGCCTGCACATTCCATCACCACGATCCATTTTTCATCACTACTAACTTTCCGGTGCAAAAATTACTTGCTTTGTGGCGTTTCAGTAGGATTTCCGACTGCAACCGCCTTTCAACGTCTCTCGGCTTGAGTTCCTGTGGAATCCAATTTCCTTGCTTTTGAATATATTCAGCTGCCTTTAAACGTTTTGAAATGGCTGTTTGAGTGACACCCAAATATTCATTTCCTTTTGCTCAGGGGTTTTTATAATTAGCATTAAAGGTGTCTAGGCCCAGGTCCACCCCGGACTGTAGCCCCACAAGAAGAAGAAGAATTAAAGGTGTCTGCAGTATGAGAGCTAATGCCGGGGAAGTTCATGAACATTCGCGTAACACAGGGTACAGTTCAACTTTTTCTTACTTAAAAGAATCCAGTGGTTTACAACATTTCTTGACTGGCTTTGATTGAGGGAATTTAGCAGACTCCTTGACACTGTAAACAAATTATGTCAGTGATCGTGGCCGCCATGGCGTAGTGGGTAGAATGTGACACTCAAACGCCAAAGATTGAACGCCTCGAATGCTTGCAGGCACCACCTCTATCGTCGAAGAAAATGCTTCTCAAACGTCGGCGTTCGGATTCGGCCAAAACTCTAGGTCACTTCTACTCGTGAGAGAACAGTAGCGCGCACAACACGAGTGGTTGATGAGCAAGCTAGGCCTTGTTCCCCGTGTGGACTGTCGCTCCAACAATTATTATTATTATGTTGGGCTTTGTGTCAGGAAAGGTGTTTTCGCTAGAAGTTCTTCTTCATTGCTTTAATATGAAGGAAACTGCTGTCGAAAGCCGTCGTATTTTGACGAAAGTGAAACCGTGGACATGCACTAGCTGAGCGAACTTGCCAAAAGTGGTTTGCACGATTTAAAGGTGGTGATTTTGGCTTGGAAGACGATGAATTTTCTGGGCAGCCAAAAGAGTTTGAAGATGAAATCCTGGAAGCATTGCTCCATGAAGATAGCTGCCAAGTACAAGAAGAGTTCGGAGAATCTTTGGATGTGACTCAAGCAGCCATTTCAAACCGTTTAAAAGTCATTGGATACATTCAAAAGCAAGAAAAGGAAAAAGGGTTCCACATGAACTTAACCGAATCAACGAATAATGTTATATATGCAATAAAAATAATAATTTGATGGCGTAGAAGTCCCCAAGGAGAACGCGCGTAGCTTCTTTCACGAGTACATCTCGTTTCTCTCTACAGTTTTGTACCGACTCCGAAAGGCCAGATTTGTAAAGATTTTCTATACAAACTTAGAAATTCCCGAATGTTGTCAGAATCTCGAACGAAGTAGTGCTGAGGATATGGCTTAGGTGGTTACTTTTAGAGAAGAGCCTAGGAGAACTAACAGAATGCGTCATGGTGGTAAAGAAGTCTCCAAATTATTGTAGATAGCTATTTTACGTTCAATGCCCTTCACGAGAACTGAAAGACGTGTGTTTTGGGACCTAAATACATCTTTGGGTTGGGGATGTGAGAATAAGTTGTGTATGGCATGTCTTTCGCTAAAGTTGAAGCGTAAGAAGGAAGCGTTCTTCCTTCTGTTCTTACATGAAAACGCTTCTCTCGAAATTCTTTCCACTTTAGATGTTGAACCCGAAGTTTGGAGTCCTGAGACAAATCCTGCTTGACGTCCAGAGACTAACGTTTACATCATGTCGTTCACAATTCATTTGTCCTGACAAAATTTCATTGACTCACTTCAATAGTTATGCTTCAATTGAAGCATTCATTCATCACGAAGCGAATTGACTGAAGTGTTTGTAATCTTGTTCATCGTTCCTAACGTGAAAAGTGTTTGTTATGCATCGTGAAACGTAAAAGTCGTGTTCCCTAGGAAGGAAGGCGCTTGAATATGAAAAGAGGTATCGAATTCGGACTTGAAACAGGTTTCCGTGCCACCTATAAATCATTTACCGATGGCCCCCTAATGTTTCGTGCTTATCCCTCGAACTAGTTAACTCACCATAAAACTATCGATTAGCACTCACGTCTGAAAGGCAAATAATCTTCAGTTCCGTGCAGCGCCTCCGCTCCAGTGCAGCGCCGCCACCCGCCACGCCATCCACCCGTCCCATCGTATGTCTCATTCTCCACGGCGAGATGCTAATTCTGTTTCGGTGCTTTTTCGAGACTCATCTGTCATGCAAATCGAATTCATGTTATATCCGCTTGATCATCGGTTACATAAGTTGTTTTGGCTGTTAATCACCATGATCACCATGATCACCGCTACGGCGGACGGTAGTTTTTGGGGGCCAGTGGCTGTTTATTTTGTTGATGATTTGATGTCGATCGGCGGTTTGTTGTTGATTTTTGATGACAACACGACGGCGAAATGGGAAAATGATTAATGGGACGATAGTTGTAGGCAATGAAATCTGATCTTGAAGAATAGGCAGTTGAAATCATCTGTTTCGCTCTGCAGGTTGTTACGTGGCTCTTCCTCGGCCCAGTAAACTCAATCCACCTGAGTGATGAAGAAAAACGATCCTTGTTTTCATCAAAGAAAAGTAAGTACCTCCACTTCATCTGGTCCCACCTTGCCTAAGCCATCTTCTACCTCTTCTCAGACTTCCTCACGGAGGAACAGGCCAGGGCTTTGAATCCTGAGACAGGTAAGCGCCTTGGACTCTACACATCCTTTAAGGCATCAACGGATTCCGCTGTCTTTTTAAGGAGGGTACGACTACACCCATGGCCAGGACTCCAATGAACATGTGGACATTCAAGTCAAGGGAGACAACGGCATCACAATCGGATGCTTCGGGTCGTACACACAGCAGACAACGTACTACTCCGACGACAGTGGAGCGTACACAGTAGTCCAGGACTTGGACACTCCCATCGGCATGACCCAGAACAACGGAAAGGTGATCCAGATCGTGATACACGACGTCCTGCCGCAGTGCAGAGCGCGCTTGTACCAGGAAGCCATTGAGCCCAGGGAGTCCATTGTGGAGAGCATTCAAATTCCCTGTAAGGAGGAGTCGACTTGAAATCTCTGAATTTTTGTAAGATTCTGTCTTTTTGCAGCACCGAAACACAAATTTCCGTCAACGATGCTACCAGATCCATCCAAGCAACCTGTCATCGAGGGTAAGTGATGTTTTCTTGAGTTTTGGGCTCATTTTAAGCTTTTGCCATTCACAGTCACTGCCAGGAAGCCCGAGCTTCCTACACGTACACGTAAGTGGGCACACTTTGTACCAAAATTCATTCAAGTTGATTCCTTTCTTCAGGTCAGGAGTGGGTTCCTGATCACCCAGACCGTCCAGAGGTCATCAGAATCCCTGACAGTGCTGTCAAGATATCCAAGACTGCAGAAACATTCACAATCTCGGAAATGCCAAGTAAGTGGAATCCCTTTCAAATTGGAAGCCGTTTTTGACTGCTGGGAAATTGTTCCTGGAAGACCATTATCTGGCTTCTTGTGTGTAAGGGAATGGTTTGGCACTAAGTCAATGTTCTGAAACAAAAACGCGTAAGGTCTGAGGTGACCGAGCTCAGTTCAAGGCATGTGACGAAGGTAAGGAGGAATGAGGGAGACAGAAAGAGGGGCCCATGCGCCATGGATTATAAGGAGTTGGATACACCATTCCAAATTCGTGTGGTGTTCAGGACTTGGCATTGCCACGTAGGTCTCAGGTGGAAGGAGGCTCTTTTTGGTAACGTAGTCTTTGAAAAGATCTTGCGATGTTCAACCGTAAGTAGCAGTGCACCAGCAGAGACACTTTCGCAACAATTAAAGCAGGTGCTCACTACACTACACCACAGCATGCGATACATCAATCAATCATCATAGGAGGAAACCCAGCAAAAGAGCCTCGTCCTCCTACTGGTGGAATGAGGATACCAAAAGGTTAGGAGCATTTTCTCTCTCCAAAAAATCCCTGTGATCCAGAAACAGGCCAAACTTTTTAGAGCGACTCCTGCAATCCAAGCTGGTGGGGCGTGAGTTGGAAAAGACCGTAAAAACAAACAACAAAAACAAAGAAAGATGCTTTGAAAAACCCTGACAACGATCTCAAATGAATGAGATGAGCTTACGGCACACAAAACGGAACCAGTGCCATTCGCCAGTCGGAAGGGGGTGGGATTTGGTTTTACGTGATCACCTGCCTTAACGGCTTATATCACGGGGAACCTTTTTCCCAAGAGTCGTAAGTAACGCAAGACTAAACGCCTTAGTTACCCAAGTACCAAACTGAGATCATGCTTGAGGGGCAATCACCCCACCTTGGTTTAACGCGAAGCCTTTCTTAAACCTCTTCCGCTCTTTGGGTCGCAGCGCCCGGTTGAGAAAGCAACTCCACACTGAGAAGGGATAGTCCCCTAAGCGACTTGCCTAGTTTTGCTTAAACAATGGGCTAGACAAGTCAGCACAGTACACTATCCTCGACTCTACCCGCGATGTTAGGTGGTAAACCACAGCCACCACGAAACTCCCACAAGGGGGCCTACCGCACGGTCAGGCTGGAACCGAAGTTCCAGGGGCCCCTGACCTCCCGTGGCACCAGAATATAGCCTCTGGTTAAGCTGTCACTACCAGTCAGGTTCCGTCAAAGCCTGGGTCTGTTAGCCGCCATCCCGCCACAGATGGTCTTTCCTCCATCAGTGTTTCCGTTGTCACTATAAATAGTGATACGGATGTGATTTTGAATCATGTGATTCATAAATCGAGTCACATCATCTGGAGTCGGAAGGGGGTGGAATATGGATTGGATATGTACTTAGATCAGTTGTATCAGCCAATTTTCCGTACTCGTCCCAACCAGTTAGAGAGCAAATCCGTAAAAGAGCAGTTTGGCTCTACAAGAAAGCCAACTGGAGTGGCCTAAAGAACTTTCTTAAGGATTTTAACTGGTCACTATCGAACGTGGATGCCGCAGCTGAAATGATCACAAAAATAATTTTGTCAGGTATGAAATCCTTCATTCCTCACAGAGGGAAGAGTATCAAACCGAAAACAAACGCGTGGTGCGACTCGAGCTGCAAAGAGGCTCACGTTGAGAGAAATAAGCTTCCGGACTTTCAAAGCCAAACCTTCTGAGGAAAACCGGAAGTAATTCAAAAGGGTCCGTCCCGGTAAGACGTGTTAAATTCTCTTATGACCAAAAGTTGATGCGAAAAGTGCTGCATTGTCCCAAGGGCAGCAACAACTTTTGGTCATTTGTAAAAAATGTAAACGTCTTCAATTCCAACGCTCATTTGCAATGACATTCCAGCTGTCAGCTCTTTGGACAAAGCAAATCTGCTGCACATTTTGCCCCCAGCTCAACGCTTCCAGATTGCGCTCTGTCCGCGCCTGTACCCAAGAAAATAAATTTTATCATGGGACAAGTCCATTTTCGCACTCGTACAGTTGCAAGTGTACTTAAAGTTCTAAACGTGCACAAGTCCGCTGGCCTAGACGGTATTCCCCTAGTTCCTCTGAGGTTATCTTCTACGCTGGCCAAACCACTGCTTAAGCTTTTCATTTGTCCTACTCTTAAGGGCTCTCTCCGATTCCGTGGAAAACAGCATTTATTCAGCCCGTCCCTAAAAAAAGGGGAACCATCATCACCCACCTCCTACCAACCCATAGCACTTACGTTCCTTCTTTCTAAGGTCAAGGAAGCGCTGATAAATCGTCAGCTTAAGAAATATCTTGAAACACGGAAGCTTCTAAATGACCGGCAATACGGCTTCCGCAGCAACAGGTCCACTGGTGATTTTATGGCTTATCTCACTGAAAAGTGGAACCAATCTTTGCACATTGTAGGAGAAAACCAGATCGTTGCTCTTGATATTTCAAAAGCATTTGACAGAGTCTGGCATCAGGCTCTCTTGTCGAAAATGCATGCTTTTGGCGTCGACGAGTCTCTTCTTCAATGGAGTAGAAATTACCTTTCGAACCGTTCAATACAAGTTGTATTGGATGGAGTTCAAGTCTGGTATTCACCTTATTAATGCCGGTGTTCCTCAGGGCTCCGTTTTGCCTCCGACATTCTTCCTCATTTTCATAAATGATTTTCTGTCTGTCACTTCTAATCCAATTCACTCCTTCGCTGATGATAGTACCCTCAGCCTTTCATATTCGTTCCTCGGCTCTCGTCCCTCCTCTTCGACCATTGACTTGGAACGGCAAAAAAATGCTCTAACGAGTTAGCCAGCTGTATTCCTCCCCTTCAAGAATTAACTCGCAATACCCGCCTCGCTAGGAATGCTCACCTGCTCACCCGTTCACCCGTTCACCCGTTCACCCGTGTACCCGTTCAGCCTTAAGCCCACCTTCGGTCGTATAGTTAAGTTTAGAGACTCGTTCTTCAGCCGCACCACACGAATATCGAATACTCTAAAACCAAAAGGTCTTGGCAGTGCCCCTGAAAGTGAGCTTAAGTGTGTGCCGATGGTCATTCCAGTACCTCTACCAACTCGCTTTACTGTACAATCCAGATTTGAAATTAGCTTGGCTCCAAAATACTTTCAACACCCAAGGGGTTGATACATTTACTGCAGTCTAGCGTCATTTTATCACCAAAAAGTATTTTGATGCCGAGCCGTCATTTTACAATACGGCGTGGACCTGGGCCTCAACCAACATGCCTCTCTAGGTAGCACCTCTCGTCTGTTGCCTCCAGTGGCTAACTTGGGTGAGGTCTTTCTCCACTTGCCGAAGCAGTAGTGTCCATACGCTCTACATGGCCCAGCCATCTTAAGCGTTGTATCGGAAGACGTTTAATCAGGCGCATGCCGCTGTACAGCCCATACAGTTCGTCGTTATATCTTCTCCCCCAGATGCCATCAACGTAAACAGGACCAAAAATCGCACGAATAACATTTCTCTCGAAAAAACTAAGAGCTTCCTCATCCATCAAGGTTTCCGCGCCAAAAAAGAGAACTGGATATGGAATCTTACACGATAGTTTATTTGGACCAGACGTTTTTTAAAATCCTTTAATATCCACGCGAGTGGTCGCCGTGGCGTAGCGGGTAGAGTGCGACGCTCACAGGCCGAAGGGTCTAGATTCAATTCCTAGCTCAACACGAACTTTTCGAATTTTTCACTGCACCACCTCTGCTGCTGACAACACTCAAAGAGTAATAACTGTCTAAGAAAGCTTCTCCAATTTCGCCGTTCGGAGTCGGCAAAAAACTTAGCAACAAACTTCTACTCATGAGAGAACAGTAGCGCGCACAATACGAGTAGTTGATGAGCAACCTAGGTCCTGGTCCCCTGTGGACTGTTGCGGCAACAATTATTATTAATATCTACGCGCCTGTCTATACACGAGTATACGATTAATTCACATTCCCCCAAGAAGAGTTGGCTCTGTAACTTTGAAAAGCCAACTTTTTAAAACTCAACTCCAACTTTAAAACTCCATTGTAGCTTAAGTTTGATACGAGTATCCTTCCTCGGTGAAGAAAAATGTAGTTAAACTTCTGTCGATTCGAAAGGTCACTGGTGTCTTGGAAATCATGTGTCATCCCCCACATGTGTGATCCCCCCTAACCCCTGCCTGTAACTGGTTTTGGCTGACTTGGTGTTTCAATAATCACACCAGAAGTGCCTTCTACTGACCTTCTACTTCGAGTCTTTTGCCAAAACGACTTACTGCGACATCTGTGGTTTCTTTTCGTTTGTTCTCAATGCTCCCACAACCAGAACCTCGTAGTAGTGCAGTAGGAGTATATGTCGACAAAGTGACCCAGTATACCGAAGGCTTTGTAACAATAGAACTGACGTATGTAAGCTGGATCACATTACACCCCGAGTCTGATAAACTCAGGCAAGTAGCTCATTTTGAATGGAGCGTCCAGCTAAGGTCACGCCTTCAGAAGGTGAAATGCCTTCTTTCGAGTAAAGAATCCAAAAGATAGAAAGATTCGCAAAAATTCACGCAAAATTTCTGCAAACAGAAGAAAACTTTTTTTTTTATTTTGCAGATGTGATTGAAGTCACACCGAGGCCTGCTACAGCTCACATCGATTCCACAGTCAGGACGACAACACATGTCCTTCCCCCTCATCATCCCTCAACCACTGTCTTTCAACCTAAGCACAAGGAAAATTTAGGTGAGTCTTGCAAGTCTAGAATTGGTGCGGAATGCCAATAATCTCCTCTCTTATGACACAAACAGATGTGACTCCGTGGCCTACTGCGCCTCCAGCTCCTTACATAGGATCTCCATCGACTGTTGTCACACACAAGCATAAAGGTAAGTCTAATTGTTCTAATTCCATTGAAGGGGCTTAACTTTTCAAATTGTAGCTCCAACCGGGACAAAAGTGATTCCGAACGTACACCCAACTCCATATGGGCCCAAGTGTATGAACAGCCACTTAAAGGTTGGAAATAACAATTTTAACACTTCTTCTTTCAGCTACACCCTGGCCGTCTTTTGAAGACTCGACTGTGAAGTCAGATGAGGACTTTTTTAAGGTTTTTGACAGTAAGTTGAATTTTGTTTCTCCTAGGCCAACATGGGTGTGCACCTGACACGATCCTGTGTCAGTGGCCTTCAGTTTAGTAAAGTTCCAAATTTAAGACACGATCACGGTCTTTTGCTGTGCTGAATAAGTTGCTTGGCGGCCCACTTCTTAAATTCAAGCACACCTTGTGCATGGTCTAGCAATCTGTAGCATTGGATCCGTTGGCCTTTAGGTGCTATCAACGCCAACAGGATCACAACCCGCAAGCTTTTAATTCGAAAAAAAACTAAGCGAAAACGACAAATAGTTCCCTTACATCCAAAGTTTCCATTGAGTACTTCTATTTCAGAAGTGACAACAGTCAATCGCCAGCACACCCCAAAGTCTAACCCACACCTCATCGGGTCTCCATCAATTGTCAGCGTATCAAGAAAATACTTACCTCCGGAGTTACCTGGAAGTAAGTTCTTCGTCTGATTGCTCGTCTCCTATTCACACTTTCCTTCCCTTCACAGCCGCGAACAGCCACACTCAACACGTCGTCGCAGGTAAGTTAAAGTTTGTCAAATTCAAAGCCTATCTAAGCCCATCTCTTGAACAGGCACCATCAAAGATTCAGTGACGTACATCCCCCCGCCAGCAGAGAGCCCTTGTAAGTATGGTTTGCTATTGGTGAGCAGTTTGTCCAACGCCTTCTGTGTATTTTCCAGCCACAACGAAATCTTCAGAATTTCACAGGATTGTCGAGACTAAGAGTAAGTAGGATTGCGTTTCTTTTGAGAAAAATTCGCATTACATCCTCAACCTTTTCGTCCTTGTAGAGCCCACACGAGCGTCCACTACGCATGCTCCAATCACACCTAAGGGTAAGTAGAAGTTGAAAAGTCGCTTAAAATTTGACAAGCACCTGTGTCTAATTGCAGTCACAAGGCCTCCAACGCCAACGACACCTCACCCGCTGTCAACTGGAAACACCCGCTCTAAAAGTAAGTATATCCTTGCAATCCGTTCCTTCCATAGAAGGATTAAACCCTCTGTCCAACCTTATACACCTTCTTCGGTGACTTCGTCAGAAATCCCATCCCAGTGCGTTCCAGACGTCGTTCTCTTCACGAACAAGATCGGTAAGACCGCGCAATTTCTCTGGGAATGTCGGGGCTAACACTCAGACTTTGTGCTTGCAGAGGAGGAATACAGTGATCCCTTCCCTGTGTCGTTTGACCAGTGCACTTGTACTTGCCCGAATGTGAAGAGGGTGCCGACTGCCGTTCTGCAAGGAATCAATAGAGGATAGGGGATATCGCCGTCTGTGATGTGGTTTCAAAGCCTCAGAGGAGGGCCTCCTTATTCAATAAAAATTATTTATTCTCACGGGTTTTGTATAATTGAGTTCAAGGCACTTAAGAAGGACGAAATGCGTCCAACATGGCTTGAGTGACACCATAGCACACAGGGTACAGTCACAGAGAGCCACATATCGAATCTCTCCACTTACAACGCCCCTGCATAATATACTCTTTCAGGTGAAGGTCCTGGCAGTCAGTGAAGTGGATAACCGGCTGAATTTACAGTATTAACCGACACTCACGCAGCCATGAAGGTTTCTTCAGATGTAGAAGAGAAGTGGCAGCTCTTGGCAAGAATCTTAGCGCAGGACGGACGATCGCTTTGTGTTGGGTGCCAGGGCACAATGATGTAAGCGGCACTGGAGCAGCTGGGGCACGTTGCAAAGAAAGGCATCTACTGGCTGTCCTAGATCTCCGTTGAAGGGTCTACAACAAGATTTAGACTTTAGTCATTTGCGACAGAGCCCGAACGCTATACCCCAGGAACAACTTTACAAAGATTCTGGCAAATATTCGTCTTCAGTATCGATAGGAGTGACGTCTGGTCACAATCATCAGTGGAGTGACAGAGCTTACGGAAGCCTCAAGAGAATAATTTGGTAAAGCAGGGCCGTGGCGATGAGGAGGGACATTCTTTGTTTTTGGTGGTTTCTCCTGGACTGGACGTTGAGTTGGTAAATTTTGATAGGGGAGCCGGCTCCCAAGATTAAGCTAAATTACCTCCGCGTTGACTTGGCCCTTCCACTAGAGATTCAGTCCTCAGTTCCTCTATGAACGATGGTAGTTTGGACTCGAACCCACTTGATACGCGCGAACCAACAAAGTCGTCGGAGTCTACCCTTCTAGACTATATTCACATCGTTGTACAACTCGCAGAGCTCATGCCATAACATCTTTCCATTCCTTCTCCTTGTGTGTCTCCTTTTCAACTCACAATTTTGTCAGACAGGATCATATACCCGACGTTGATCCTCATTCCAAGACACCAAGAAGCAGCTCTGCTGTTCAACTTATGTTACCGTGCAGCTTTCGGATCCATCTTCGGACAGCCATCGCGTTGAATCTCTATGAAGGCTTTCGTATGCGGTCCCAAAATTGACGTAAAGATGGTGTGTAGCGGTTTAAAATTCGCTCTTCCCCACCAGGATTCGCCTCAGTGAAAGAAAATTTGGTCTACAGTGGATTTAACAGACATGAAGCCGTACTGTCACGTGCCAATGACACATTCATCATTCCCGGAGCGTCAGTGACTGTCTGTAATGGCTTTCTAAACTTGAGTGAGGTTGGCTGTTATTGAGCCTTGAGCCTATTCTGATGCGACTTGGATAGGCGTTTCACATTTACATAACCTACATCACCCGAGAAGTGCTGCCTGTGTGTTTCTCGTTTTTATTTTAAAAGTGTTTTCCAGGAGGAATTACTTCTTTCTCTGAAGTCATGTAATGTCATGTTTTGTTATAAAGCAACGTCATCCTGTAGCCCACATGGCAGTAATGTGGTGAGATATTTGAGCATTATGTTAGATCAGGTTCTGTATGGCAACGGGTCTGGCAAAAGCCAGAAAAGCCAGAAAAGCATTTGCTATGGCAAGCAGATTGTTTTAGAGCAGCCAACTTGATTCCAGGGCAAAGGTTATTTGCCCTAATCCAGTTCAGAAAATGGACTTGAATCTATTTGCCGTACTGGCTGCAGTTCCTTTTACAGAATAAATTTTAATAATTCAGTGGCGCGACAGCCCACAGGAAGACGTGAACCTAGCTTGCTCAGTAACTGTTGATGTTGTGCCCTGTTTTCTTACGAGTGGAAGGGACCAGTTAGTTGACGACCCCAATCGGCGAAGTTTGAGAAGTAAATTTTTCTCTTTAAGTGTTGTCAGCCGCTCGAAAGATGTGGCGCCATAAATAACTCGAGGTGTTCAGCCGAGAATCTAACCTGGACCCTTGGCATGTGAATGTCGCACTTTACACACAACGCCACGGTGGCCACCTTCCTTTTACACAAGACAAGTTCGGTCTCTAGTGGACGAAATGATTTGATGATGATTTCTTAGCGTGATTTCTTAAATAGCTTGAATCTGGTCTTTGCAAGAGCTTAGCGCAACACTCTAACACTTAAAGGGGTTGCTTCCTACATTGGTCTCTTGATAATAAGAATGTTTGTTTCATTTTTTAGGAACCAATGTCTTGCTTAAATATGATCCTTATGCGATAGGATGTGGTCGTCTTTCATGTGAAGTTTTGGTTGAGATCTTTAAGTTTTCCAATCTGTAGACAGTTTTATTTGCTTTGGTGTCTTGACTCCTTTGAAACGTAAGAAGATCCTTGCACAGGCGTTAAAAGACCGTTGAAACGTGACTTTCGCCCGGAGCAAAACCTGTGGACGTTGATGGATGGAGCACAAGGTGACCAATATTGACTGTGGCGACGGTGGGGATGCACTTTTATGAGTGTCTTTCCTTTTGGCCTCGAATGAAACAAAACATTTGTAACATTAAGGCCTATTCTAACGTTCATGTGCATATCTTTCTTTATGCAGTGGATGAGGAATCCCAAAAAGTGGTGGCCATCAGTTTTCCAGTCGATAGGGCACTCTTCGCCTACTTCGGAGCACTTTCACAAAGGCATGTCCTAAGCTTTCGCTGTTCCTTGATCTTAGGGGTTCCAGTAAATAAGTACTTTGTCGACAGTCACAAAATAATATCGAAACTCATTCAGGATGAGCTCAAACTGCGTGAAGTAGTAATGAGGCGGAATATGTATTGGCTGGAGACACCTGCACGACAACAAATCCGAAAACTGACTCAGGCTGTTGGACTTCGCCTCGGGGCGGAGCCTCTCTGTGGATAGCAGGCGATTTCCACATACATTCACAAAGGAATCTGGCGATCTCCTGATCAATCCTGTTGCGATCGACGTCAGACACTCCTCCAGTATTTTGTGTGTCCAAACCTTCCAAGGTGCAAACATCGATTGAAAGCATCACCTTGTTGTAGCCAAGGCAAGAACCCGGCACATTCACAAATGAACCTGGCGATCGCCTGATCTGTTGCGATCGACGTCAGACACTCCTCCAGTATTTTCTATGTCCGAAACTCCCGAGGTGCAAACATCGATTGGAAGCATCACCTTGTTGTAGCCAAGGCAAGAACCCGGCACATTCACAAATGAACCTGGCGATCGCCTGATCAATTCTGTTGCGATCGACGTCAGACACTCCTCCAGTATTTTGTATGTCCGAACGTCCCGAGGTGCAAACATCGATTCGGATCATCACCTTAAGTAGCCACGGTAAGAACCCGCACATCGAGAGAGCAACGGAGTCAAAACAGGTCAATACGATTCGACGTCGGAAAGCTAAAATCGCGACCGAGGGCTGGGAACGCTTCGTTAAAATAGTTAAGAGTTCAACGCTGCCTAGATTCACTATAGAAGAAGACTGGAAACATTGTCAAGAAGCCATCAAAGAAGCTGCCACTGATGTGCTGGGTTTCACGTCACCACCCAGAAGGTACCCATGGTTTGACGACGAGTGCAGGCAAGTGCATGCAGCCAAACAAGACGCCTATAAGACAACGCTGCATCGAACAGCGAGGGCTGTTCGTGAGCTTTATGAACAGAGAAGAAGGGAAGAGCACCGGCTTCTCAGAAGAAAAGAGAAGGAGCATGAGGAGGAATAGAATGGTGTTATGGCAGGAATGAAGGCTGACTGAAAGTTTTATCGAAAGGTAAAACAGCTATCCGGAGGATACAAGGCTCGGACCAAGGCGGCAGGCCGTGGACCAAAATTGACAGCTCGTAGCAGAGTCGCAGTCTGCGCTGAGAATCTGGAAGGGTAATTTCTGCAGACTCCTTAACTGCGATGGAGGCCCAAATCCTGCTATTAGGCACAACGTTCTACTCAATTTGGACGAGGATAGAAAAGGTTTCCGTCCCCCCGACTTAGACGAGGTGAAGATAGAAATATCCACGCTGAAGTCAAGCAAAGCTGCTGGAGCAGACGGACTGCCCACAGAACTATGTAAAGCAGCTGGAGCTGACTTGGTTAGGCGCATGCTCATCTGTAAGATATGGTCGGAGGAAAGCATCTCTGATGAGTGGAATCTCAGCGTCGTTTGCCCAGTCCACAAGAGGGAAGACCTCTTTTATCGAAGGATCAGCCTCCTCAACATCACGAAGGATCCTCATGATCCCGCAAATTTTTGCGTGCCTACTGTCTTAGCTATTTCGAGTTCAATTAGAAGCGTACCAATACGAGATCATGGACACCTCCATGGCAGTAGTTTTTTGATACCTGAAGAAACTCATTGAATCAATAGTCGACGGCGGGCATAGATGGAAAATTTCGATGTGCTCTTAGGTGCTCCGCGTATTTGCCTTAAAAATGCTTGAATCGAATTACCGACGCGGTCGATTGGAAGCTTCGATCCCGACGCGGAAAAGGTTCCTTCCATGCCTACACGATAGCGATCGTGGTGCTAAGGACTTATCAGACATCACTTGCTAGAGTTAGTTGCGCTGCTATTAAATAAAAAAGGAACACGTTAGAATTCTGATTCACTGGAACTCATGCGAGAGCAGTGTCCTCCTCGGCTGGAGTAGTATGCCAAACGTCGACTCTCGAGATAACAAAAAACGACCTTGCTTGGAGAACAGTAGCCACAAGAACAAATCAACGAAATGAGTTCCAGGGAATACGAATTAAAACAGCTAATTTCAAAAGATAAAAAAAAATCCACTCAATTCCACAGTAGACGTCCACTTTTCCATTCCGCTTCTGTGCGAACGATCTTCCACTGCGCTCCACTCAAAGTCAATCTTGCGAAACTGCCGTTCAACAAGGTTCACTTCGCCCAAACTGTTCCCGCCTCCTGCGACCCCTCACGAACACACCTTCGAACACGATCACTGAGATTCCCATTCATTCACGTCCTTTAAGCCACTTAATCCCAATTCCTCCGTCTTCCACTCAATTCCAAGCCCACTCGGCTGCCACTCAAACTCAAACCACATTCCACACAGTTCCACATCCCGAGTCAATCCGCGCTTCGCACCAAGTCACCCCGTACCGGTTGAGTCAGTCTTAAACAAACAGTGAAGAGGTAGGGACATTGTGCGCGCGTTTGCTTTGCGAAAACCGAAAAAATCCCCCGCTCACTTGAGGAATACATTTGTGAGAAGGAAAGTCGACCGCTTGTTAGCTGGGTGCGCGAAAATTTTCCCCGAAACGAGCGCAACAAACATAAATTATCGACGCTGCATATGATCGCTCCGCTCCGACCGCTGAGGAATCAAATTGCTGCCGTGTGATACAGCTGCGCGAGTGCGTGTGTGTGCCAGTGCATGTGTGTAGCTGCACGAAGGGGGGATGCTCTTGCTCTTACGCATGCGCCACCGCAATTGTCGCGTGCCCGGGGATCACGTCGTAAAGTCCGTTAATTAAAAGTGATTTCGTTACGAAATATCGCTGGAGCAGCGACGCGTGTGTGTGCCGCCGAGACGAAGTGGGAGCGCGCAGAAAGAAATCTGAAAATTTATTTGTGTGTGAGTGAGTGTTTTGCCTGTGCGACGAGGAGTGAACGAACCACACCGTCCTGGATACACACGGATTGAGAAGGAGAGACGCAGACGCGCATTGGATATCGAACGGAGGCCCAGCTGATGATTGGGTAAGTCGTCGCGAGGAATCACCTGGCTTCTGCGGTGAACCGCAAATGGCGATGGATGTTGATGTGTGGAGAAGGATTGGGTTACCCGGTGACGGCCGGGGGGATGTGACTTGTGCCCGCGATCGGGGCGACATTGGGCAAGGTCGTTGCGCTTTGTTTTTGTCTGCTCTTCGCTTCGGTCGTTGACGTTGGGGATCCCTCTGTGATGGGGAATTGGTTTGGGAATGTCGCATGGCGTGGAAGATTTGTTTTGAACTCTTGATAGGAATGAGCGAATTTTTTATTGATTGCTTCTACGGTCTAATTCTTTGGCATACTACATTCACAGATGCTCTGAAAAACCCTTTCCTGACAGTTTTCCACCCTTTCACGTCAGCAACCTCTTCCATAGACAATTCATTCTCTGCTGTGAGAACTTCGCTTATGACTGATCATTAACACGCAGTTCACGATTGCAAATTAGTCGCCATTTATGGACTCCCCACCAGAACCAATCTGATGATCAGAATTATGCGAAAATTGGCGTCACGAACGCCCCTAGTAAACAGCTCATGAAGGTAATGATGCATTTCGCGTATTCCATGGGCAGACGGGCCTGAATCGTGGAAACGTTTCACATGGAAAACGCACACGAAGGCAAGCGTTTTCTATGGAACTTGACATTGTTGAAATGAACTGGCTTATGGTCAAAACAATGATCACATCCAGTCACGAAAGCTTCAACCGAAGCATATTTAATTCTGGAGTGGATAGCCATCGGCAAACGAACGTGGACCTTCAGCGTGTGAATGTCGCACGTTACCCACTACGCCAGGGCGGCCACACCTCGAATTATTGCTGGGAACACTCAAAAGATAATAACCGTCTAAGAAACAGCTTCTCAAACTTCACTGTTCGGAGATGTTGATGAGCGAGCTAGGCTCTAGTCCCCCTGTGAACTGAAGCGCCATTCAATTATTGTTATTAAATGGTCATCGAGGAAGATGGACAGAAATTCGATATCCAAAATGATAAAAACAAACGAAATGCCAGAAATCAGAAGGTGTTAAAAATCCAAAAATGCTAACAATTCTGAAAAGTGACCGGGAATGGTCAAAATCGTAATGTGTCTAGAATCTCTAAGTCTCTAAAACCCCGGAAAATACATAAGTACATAGCCCTTTAAGGTCTAAAAGTCCCAACATCACGAAAAGTCCAAAGTCCCGAAAAGTTTCGGTACCAAAATTCCAAAATGCTAAAAAGTCAAAATGTCCAACTTTCCTGTCTAAGAAGCAGCTTCTCAAACTTCGGCGTTCGGAGCAACTTAGGCCCCAGTCCCTCTTTGAATTAGAAAGTTCGAGCATCACGAAAAATCCTAAAAAAGTCTAAGTACCAAAATTCCAAAATGTCGAGGAGTCCAAACTGTCCAAGTGCTTAAATACCTGAAAGTTCGAAGTGCTTGAAAGTATTCAGCAAAACTAAATGTGGTTTGTCTTGGTTCAGGGCTTACTTCAAATCTTACAGCGATGCCTAGCTTATGAGTGCTTTCTCCAGAGAAACAAAAAACATCTCCAAAACCTTAGAGAAGAAACATGGGCGAAAGATTCTTGACGCACGCAACATTCCCTTCGCTTTAAGTATTACCTGTGACGTGACAGGATTTCGCAGGGAAGTAGCTGTTTAAGGGCCCATTTGGGAACAAATATTCGATGTCTGGAGACTTATGCGCGAGGACCTTTGTTTGTGGCGATTTTTGGAAATTTGCTGTTCTGAATCACATGATTCCAAAATCAGATCCGCAACACTATTTATAATGTCAACGGAAACACTAATGGTGATGGAGAAAGTACGTTCTTGGGGTGGGATGTCGGCTACCTGACTGACCTGACTGGTTGTGACAGCTTGACCAGAGGCTGTATTTTTATTCCACTGGAGGCCAGGAGCCCTTGAACTTCGCTTCCAGCCTGTCCGAGCCGTAGGCCCACCTTTTGGCTGAGGTTAACCATCCAACATCTTGGAAAGAGTCGAGGTTAGTGTATTGTGCTGACTTATGTAGTTGTTGTTCACCTTGGGTTATGAAAGGCGGTTAGGAGACTTTCCCGGCTCAGTGTGGAGTTGTATTCCCAACCGGGGCCTGCGACAGAAAGGGTTTTCAGAAGGGCGGAGGTCTTAGGAAGACCTCGCATTAAACCAAGGTATGGCGGATGTCCCTCAATTTGGTCCTTTGTAACTAAAGCGTCAAGACTTGCGCTATCAACGACTCTTGGCAAAATGGACCCCCGGCAAAGGCAGGTGAAAGCGTTAAACCAATTCATATATCTGTTCTGGATTTCTTTGGGTTGTTACAATTTTTGAAGAATGGGGCTTGTGGGAGCATAATAATAATAATAATTGTGTCGCGCGACAGTCCACAGGGCCTTACTTGCGCATCAATCGAACCTGACCTTCGGCGTGTGATCGTCGCACTTTACTCATTACGCCACGGCGGCAACATGTGGGAGCATTTTATGGGCTTATTGGGTGTGCGCCATGCTAATTACGCAACCGTTAGATGTTCATTCAATTTGACGAATAAGCGATTAAAGCAGCCGCGTTCTAAAGCGAACTAGAGACTAGGTTGACTATCTAATTCTGGCAAGAACCGAACATTGATTTTGTTTGAGGAAATTTGGAACAAGATCAGTATTCTCTATTAGTTGAACTTAATTTTACCACCTCGTGACTGGCGTACACGAAGCTTTCTGTCACCATAAATTTCAAAGGCCTTGTAAATAGAATCGAATTATGGCTTCGTTTTCTGGATTCCTGACACTG
Source organism: Eristalinus aeneus (assembly GCA_955652365.1). Lineage (NCBI taxonomy): Eukaryota > Metazoa > Arthropoda > Insecta > Diptera > Syrphidae > Eristalinus > Eristalinus aeneus. Next base: position 4,202,872 of record OY019132.1, read on the forward strand.
CGTGCTTCACAGCCCTTATTAAAAAAAATTAACACATCACTCAATAAGTACCGGTACACTTACAACAATTAATATAGCTAAAATTAATAATTTGTGTTAGTGGCGCCCCCTAAACTGTTAAGTTAAGTCTAAAGGAATCAAATTTCTATCCCCAAGCGGCAAGACGGTGAATTATGGAACTTGTGGTCCAAGAAATCAATTGACACATGGGCTGTGTGCGACGAGGTCCAAGTTATGCAGTGTGTGTTATCCAACGTTAATCAGTGGTCCGTGGGTTTGGACCCATGTCTTCCAGAAGCAGACATTACTCATGCCCACCGCTGATTGCAACGACGAAGCAAAAGGGTCCACAATGCCTACCAGTTCACAATGGTCATCCAAGTGTCACTCTCTGTGGACGCCTTGGCTTCTGGACAATGGCAAGTGAATTTCGTGAGCCCCAAGTGGTGTATTCTTTGCCAACTCCGCCGTCGAAATTAAAATGTGCATCGGTAAGTCCTTCTCTCTATCTCCCTCTAATTGAAGCTGTTTTGAGGTCCTAACTGGGCATCGACAAAACGGCCGTCGCACTCTTTGAAGTGTCTACATTGGCTAGTAACATGTTGAGCTGCTGAGACGGATGGCGAATTGATGATTGCCTACTGGGTTTAGTTGTCTAGATAAACCACATATGCCTTAGATGTCCCGCCGTCTGTACAGTTGGATTCGTCATTGTTTCTGTTTCAGGTAGGGAGTGGCTTATTCGCTTACTTCCGATGCCCATTGTGTGTTCCTTCATCTCTCTGTGACTGTCTTAAGTCGAGTTTGAGTCGTTTCCTGGACACAAAGTCCACTAAAGTAGCGAAATTCTCACTCCGCTCTTCTCTCTCATTAAAAATCAGACCAATGCGCTAACTTTCAAGCACACTGAACCGATTTTAAGTTTGACGGACATCCCCTTCAAAAGCAATCAAAGCAATTGAAGCTCCCAAAGCGACTCACATTCCATCACTTCATTTGTCTTCACTAGTGGGTTGCAAATTGCTGTCGGAAGCATCACCTCACTTCTCATGCTCACAGCTCAGTGTGCGGCACTTAATCACGACTGCCCGGGGTTGTCTTTCTCACACGAGAATCCGCACTCTGCCACTCAGCGGACACGTAATTCGTTTTTAATTTCAGACCGGCTTAGACGCCCGCACTTCGAAATCAAAAGTAATTCCTCCACAGCACCCACGCGTCACTTTCGTTTGACAATCCTTCACAAAGCCTTCATTACATGGTGTAAGCAGTGCGGTGTGGCGACAGAAATTGCGACTCATCGCGTCACGAGCTCAAACACAGAAAAAAAAAACCTGAAATCAATTTCGAGACGAAGATGGCCAGCAGCAGCGGCGCTGATCCGGAATCGCGCGGAGTATCGGCAGAAGAAGAACTGGACTGGCGGCAGCAGCTGACTGGAGGCGATGAAAAGGCACGGCGCGGCGCGGTGGTGACACATCTTTGTTGAGATTATTTTGCGCAGCTATTTGCTGCTCGGCGTGATTCTTTGTTTGGCGAAGACGAACGAGTTTTGAATTCCTTTGTGACAGGCAAGGGGAAAGGGCAAGGATCTTGGTAGTCGCGAGAAACCGGATTTCGTCTAGGGGAGGATGTGATGTGGAAGAAATTATGTGAGTCCTTCAGATCAAGTTCTACATCCACCGCCGATCAGACTCTCTGCCAAAGCTGAAAGCTCAAATTCGGAGCACTGGTGCCCACAGTTATGAGCGCCATTAGCACACATGCTCCGCTGGGCACCATCTGGCTGGCCCAAGTGAATGGGTAATGAGTCATTTATTCAAATCCGTCGGCTCCCTTTCCATGTTCGTAATTAATTCTCTAATGACCGCCCTCTCGCTCGAAGTGCCGTGATGGCCGTGATTGTTGGCTGCCAAGTTGAAGAGGAGACCCACTCTCCCTCGGTGTTGTGTCAGAAATTAAGCCAAGTCATCACCGACTGTGCTGTGGTCATGCGTGCCTTTCGAATACACGCCGGGGGACCAGAGAAAACCGCTTAAGACATCGACGAGACCTAAGCAGCGACGAGAAACTCGTTTCTTGGCACGAACTTACGCAACGGATTAGAATGCCACAGCGGCGGCTGTTGGACGGTGATTGAAGCGGTTTTTATGGTTTTCGAGGAGGCGACCTTGTTCCTGTTGCCACCTCCTTGCAGGAAGTTAGGAAGAGGTTTTGAATGGCAGTGCACTGTGTGGACTACCGGTTGACTTTGGGTTGTAAAAGTTTTGATTTTGTGTGCTCCAGCAGCGTTAAGGGAAGCTTTTCTTGAGGACGAGAGTTAAGTCTATGTAACAGATCGACATATAGGGGGCGCCATTTACAAAAGTTATTAATTTATTATTGATTTTTTTTTTTGTTAGTGGCGCCCCCTATATGTCCCGGGACTCATTGGGTGATGTGTTAGTTGCATATTTTGAAGCACTGTACGAAGAGTCTTAAGAGACCCTATGGAGACCGGTTCGGAATTCGTCAATCAAAGGCTATGGACCAGAGGTGATGATCAAGCTTGCACTTTGGATTAGCGATGCTCGAAGACGACTGACGTTTCGTTCAACTGACCATACCCTTTGTCTTGTGACGCTTGGGGCTGTAGACTTCAATGAAGCTATTTTATACTTCAACAACTGCCGTCTCAGTCCCAATTTTTTTAAAGAACGGATACAGAACTCAAGCGTGTGCAGAAACCCTTTTTTGACGCTTGTTTTTTCTCAGTTGTTTCAAGCTAATGCAACTACTATAGGCCTCAGTATAGTGGCGTCAACTGTAAAAAGAAGTACTTTGAACTGTAAGCTTGTTATCTTTGTGACCAAGTTAATGCAAAACAGATTTCCATCAGCACCAAATCCCCTCCAGCCAATCCCTGCAAATCCAGAGTCTTTTGAATGACGAGCTCGTCGAGCACATACATCTTGCGTCACATAGCCAGCCAGTTCCCCACAAATTCGCATGCCTTAAAACCACCACTCACCCACACCGCTTCCGACAACCCGTCGAGGAAGCGTGTGTAAATCATAAAGCACCCTCAACGGAAGCACCCACTTGCCCGTTCGCCAAGCTCACCCAACCGACACTACTAACGCCAACACCTCGGGCAGCCGTCACTGCACACAACCGAGTGCCACTTGGTACGTGGCACATGCAGGTGGCCGTCGCCCGCACCAAATTTGAGTCGACGACGAGCCACCGCCAAGAATCGAGCCACATCGGCATGCATTAGAAAAGGCGATTTCGAGCGGAATTTGGATCGGCAGACAATAAAAATTAAAATGCAGTGCAGAGCAGATAAATAATTTCAGGCAGGTGTCCCCACTGCAAACGCGACTGAGAGCCCGTGGAGAGCGCACCGGGCGCGAGTGGGTAGGTCATGGTGGCTGTGGAATGCAGCCGCCCGGTGGTGCCGGTTTAGGAGCCTGGAATTCGCAATGAGTCCATGTTTTGCGCCGATTGCTGCCCGAATGGGATTGTTTGAATTCGGAATTGAGACGGTGATTGGGTAATGGTAGAGCAAGGGCTTGCTTTGGTGAGGTTGTGGAATGCATAGGGACGCGGGGTACTCTGGCAGCTGTTTCTGCGAGTCTCAACAAAGGAAAAAATGGATCTTTGCTCTTGAGGGGAACTGAGTCGTCGACGGGAACTTCATTGTCAATGAGGACTTCAGAGTCGACGAGACGCCTAGAATCGACGGAGATGCCCGATTCGACAAGAGCATCGTAGACGACTAAGTTTCTCAAATCGACAAGGACTCCAGACCCGACCAGGTATCTAGAATCGATGGAGATCTGAGTTGGCGGGGCACCAGAAACGTTAAGGTTTCTAAAATCGACAAGGACTCCAGAGTTGAGACCCAAAGAGCGACGATAACTCCAGACGTGAGTCTGAACTAAGTCACCGGACTTTAAAGTCAACGAGGACTCCGGAGTCGATCAAGTATCTACAATCAATGGAGATCCGAATCGTTGGGGCGCCACAAACGACAGAGTTTCCAAAATCGACAAGGGTTTCAGGCGATGGTGAAGACCCAAAGGACGACGATGACTCCAGACGTAACAAAACTCTCAAACCCCCGAAGAATCACATCCTAGACAGAAACTAAGAAAAGAGCCCGCAGCTATAAACACTCTCCGGCCGCTCCCATCTCCCATCATTCATGTTGATGGTCTTCCTAAAGATCTCCCCGACGATAGCCAGCCATCATTCAAACTCATCGGACTCGCTCATCTCCGATGTTCTGCAGAATGCGGTGTGTTGCCAATTGTGGGCAAACAAGCCAACAACGAGTTAACAACGCGCTTGTCGCCGGCCATTGACACGAACTCGGTTGTTCGTCTGCTGCCTTAAGACCTCGTGTTTCCCCATCCTAGCCGATCAAACCCATCTCGCGTCTGCTGGTCTTATGCAACATCGACGACGTCTGCGTTAGTCGTGAAGTCGTCGTCGTCGTCCCGAGCAACAACATAAACTGTCCGATTGCGGCCGCTGCTGCTGATTAGCCTTTATGGCATCGCAATCTGAATTTTATAGCGAAAAACCTGTGTCCGCGGACTTAATTGCCACACAAGGCTGCCGACCAACGACGGCGCAGTTGCTCCCCCTGCTCGGAATGGCGATGAATGGGAATCGAACTTGATTATCTGCTAATTGACAAATTGTCAACTCGTCGGGCTGTTGTAGCGTCGTTGTTTATCCGTCATAAGTGGCCGAAACTCTTGACAAAGAAATACAAGTCCTCGATGAATGCGTCTGACAGGCTGAAAGCCCACTTGTCTCGGACAAACGGAAACCGCCGAATCCACCGAAGCAAGATCGATCGTCGCCCGAGGGGTCGCCGAGAACAATGCGCGTCGTCGCCGCTGACCCACAAAGCAATCCAGCGGGCACTCACAATCGAATCGCAATTAAAGACCGCCATTGTGTGCTGTGTTGTTTTTTCGCCTGCCATACACGTTCGTCTGTGCGCCTGTGGTCAGCTGGACCGGATGACGGGTGGCTGGTAACAGGTGCTGCGGTCGCGCCGCCTTAGAGAAAGACATTCGAATGCATTTTCCGCCGGCTTGGAGACTTTTTTATTTTCAATCTCTGTTTGCACTTGAAGCTCTGGCCCGGGGGGCAATTTAGTTAATTGAACTTAAGCGACTTGCCCACGGCTGGCGGACAGGCAGGTGCTGCTGCCGCTGGCGGTGGGCACCACTTGGAGGCAGCCAGCAGATAATCGGATGCTAAAGCGCTGCTTACACGACGATTTGTGTGTAATTTTCGAAACGTAATGTGAAATGTGTTCCGTCTAGGCTGCCGCCGATTGGAGGGGTCCATAGGTGATGTGGACTGATGGGGGCTTTCGTAGAACTGGCTGGAATGGATTGGGGGACATGTATTGCCTGGGCGAATGCATTCACTTGTGTTTGTGACGGCATTTATTAAAATTTCGGTTGATGTAACAGGGGGTCAGTTTGTACTGTGGTGAGTGGAGAAGTAGACGTTTTGGGGAAAGATTCGCAATTTTATTCACCTCCCAGCCAGTGCTTTAGCATTTTATTATCGAGATCGAGAAGATGATGTGCGATCATGATTTTGAAATAATTTGTGGCATAAACAACACAAAAGCCACAGACCGACGCCATAGACATTGTAAAGCCTTCTTATAAAGAATGAGATGCATGCTTCTGGAACAGGGTGCATCGGCCTAGATGCGGAGAAGCACGAAATATTAACACGCGGCTTTCGAATTAGTCATTGGGTCGCAAAAAGGTGATGACTTAAGAATCACCTTCTGCAGCACATCACTCAATAAGTCCCGCGACATATAGGGTGTGTCAATAACAAAAAAATTAATATTAAATTAATAATTGTTATCAGTTGCGCCCTCTGTATGCCCCGGGAGGTATTGACGGATCTGTTGCTTTAGTCTTAGACGTCCCGAAGCAGAAGACGCCTAAGAGAATGGAGCCAACTGTGCAAAGTCGTAGAAATTCTCTTTAAGTTCTTCTAACCTGCGTTAAAGGATGAAATAAATTCGACGCTGCAGTAACCTCTAATGAACTTACAGAGACTATCCTTGGGGAAGAAGATCGAAAAGTTTCTCGTCTTGATGGAATACCCGTTTGTGTTTAAGGGAAGGGAGTGTTTTGAGCACAATTTAAAACACAAATATTCAAAAGAATAAATTAATATAAATAAAAGACGAATTTTCGATGATAAAAGTTTCATTATGTCTCTCTTCGACACTTACGACTTAAGACTAACTTTACTTAGCACAAGACGTTACTGAATAAGTAGACTTGCTCTCTCCACACCTATCTTCTGAGAAAGATCAAGGTGGGTGATCGGTGCAGACCTAAGCGGGCTTATAGCAGCACACTTGAAGTGTTCTCGCTTATGTTACAATATAATTTATCGGAGAAGGTCCAATATGCTCTTTATCGACCGCAAGATCACAAGAGACTCTAACTTAAGTACAAAGTTCCGTAGACAGAGGCTTTGTCGCATCTAACTTAGCCCAGATTAGGTCTAGTGTGTTGGCACGCGGATCTAGAAACTCATTCTCTACGACTGTCAGTTTGCTAAAATCGTCGAAGACGTACACAGGCCGACTTAATTCGACGTACGACATTTGAAAATGCTTGTTTTCAGTATCACCCGTGTTTAGTAAAATTATGGATTCTACTTCAGAATTGCAATGAAAAACAAAGCTTACGAGGGTTGGCTTTTATATATCGGGATTAGAGAACAAAAAAAATATTAATCATCGAAAATAGCTCTATTGGCTTTCACAATGTTCCCCATTAGGATCTATACACTTTTGCATGCGTTTGAACCAATTGTCGAAACACTTTTACTGCTCTGATTACGGTATTTCCAAGACATGCATTCTGAACGCATCAACCGCTTCTTCAGGTGTCGAAAAACGTTGACCTCTCATTTTATTTTTTACGTACGGGAATGAAAAGAAGTCATTCGGTGCCAAGTCAGGACTATATGGCGTATGACTCGGCGTCATCGGCGGTTGATTTTCCTGATTTCTTGGAAGACAACAGCCAAACAAATGGTTGTGTACCACTCAGGGTTGAGTGTTCTGCGTTGTTCTAGTAGTATGGTTGCGACATTTCCTGTTTTTCCGAAAAAAGGCGACCATTTGCTTGGAAGTGCTTCATGCGCGTGCAACTTTTGTTTGATTTGGCTCAATTGGAAACACCCATACAGTCGACTGCTGTTTACTTTGGTCTCATACGCGTAAATCCACGATTCATCACCTGTGACAATGTCATAGATGTGTTTCGAAGCACCGCGATCGTATTTTTGGAACATTTCTTTCGACCAATCGACACGAGCCTTTTTTTGAGCGATTGACAAATTGTGTGGGATCCAACGCGAACAAATTTTTTTGACGGCCAAATGCTCATGCAGTATTGGATGTATGCTGGTCCCACTTATGCCTAAGGTTGTCTCAATCTCACGATAGGTCACATGACGATTTTGCAATATCATTTGGCGCACAGCATCAATGGTTTTCGGAACAACAACTGATATTGGACGACCTTCACGAAATTCGTCTTGGAGTGAAGTACGACATCGGTTGAATCGCCATACCATCGATAAACTTTGGTCCTTGATGGAGCTTCATCGCCAAAAATTGAATTAAGTTCATCGATGCACTGTTGTTAATTTAATCCACGTCGAAAGTTGTAAAAAATAATCGCCCGAAAATTTTTACGATTTAATTCCATTTATTGGGCGAGATGAATCTCTTAAGTTACAGTAAACAACACAAATAGCGCTCGTATGTCAAAACGTTCTGAGTACGTATAACCTCAAAAATGTCAAACGTTACGATAGAGCTGGCAGTTGCCAGATTGCAACACTAGGGTTGCCCAACCCTGAAAAGTCAACCTTCGTATTTACGTACAACAGAAAATCCAGTTTTCAATGTTTGGCCTTTATTTAAAAATAATAACAAATTCCTAATTTATCGTAAACCTCCTAAAAAGTGGGCTATTACACTGCAGGAGGTTCCTAGTAGCTTGTTGGACCTCCACGGGATTGGAGGGCAGCTTGTAGTCTACGCGGCATTAAACGAAGCAGCTTCGGGTACCCTATCCCATGCTATTAGAGGAGCTTCTTTGAGTGTAGCCATTGAGATTGTTGTATGTCTGTGCAGATAAAATGCTGAAGGAGGTTTAAATCTGAACTCTTCGGACGAGTAGAATGCTCGATATCATTGCATTCGCATGAATTGTGCACTTTTTCCATTTAACTTGAAATGTGCTTTTCCTCAGACCCACCCTGTGCTTTCGCTGTCATTATCGCTAAAACGTATGATATAGAAAACAGCTAAACGATCGGTATCGACAGTTTCAATAAAGCATTGGTGTGATATACGGTTGTCAAATATCACCCTTCTACCTTTTTATCTTTTGAATTTTCCGACAATGTACAAAGCGCTACAGAGCATCTGGCAATACTATATATCATTTGAAAGGCCTTGATATAACCTACAAAACGACGCTATGCGTGATTAGTTTGGATATTGCGTTCAACAGTTATAGACGTGTAAACATGGAGTTCACTAACGCCGAAATTCGCGCTATTTTAAAGTTTTCCTTCGTTAAAGGCAAATCCGCCAGAGAAACGTTCCTTGAGATTAATGGTGTTTCGAAAATGGTACTCTATCACTTCGAACCGCGGAGGAATGGTTTCGACGATTCAGAGCCGGTGAAACCGACACCATGGGTAAGCCAGCCGGCGGAAGACCTATGACGACGAATACCGATCGAATCATAGAAATCATCGAGTTAGACCAGCATGTGGCATCTCATGACATCGCCCAGGAGATGGGAGTTAGTCACCAGACCATTTTAAACCATCTGCAGAAGGCTGGGTACAAGGAAAAGTTTGATGTTTGGGTGCCGCACGATTTGACGCAGAAAAACCTTTTGGACCGAATCAATGCCTGCAATATGCTGCTGAAACGAAACGGACTCGACTCATTTTTGAAGCGGATGGTGACTGGCGACGAAAATTGGATTACATACGACAATATCAAACGTAAACGGTCGTGGTTGAAGACCGGTGAATCGTCACAAACAGTGGCCAAGCCGGAATTGACGGCCAGAAAGGTTTTGCTGTGTGTTTGATGGGATTAGAAGAGAATCATCGATTATGAGCTGCTCCCATATGGCCAGACGCTTAATTCTACCTTCTACTGCGAATAACTGGACCAAGTGAAGCAGGCGTCGACCAAAAGCGTCCCGATTTGGGCAACATGGAGGGTGTAGTGTTCCACCAGGACACGTTGACGACTCGTCAGAAGCTACGTGAGCTCGGATGGGAGGTTTTATCGCATTCACCATATAGCCTGGACATAGCGCCAAGTGATTACCACCTGTTGCTGTCCATGACGAACGCCCTGGGTGGTGTGAAGTTTAACTCAAAAGATGTTTGTGAAAAGTGACTGTCCGAGTTCTTCGAAAATAAGGAGCCGGCCTTCTACGAGGGGGGTATTATGAAGTTGCCGTCTAGATGGAAACAGATTATCGAACAAAACAGCGCAAATTTGAACTTAGTCCCATAAACGGTTGCCTCATGGCTACTTCATTCGCACTCTGCCTTTCTTGACCTTAAGGATATCCCTCTGCTTGCAACAAATTTGGGATCAGAATGTCTCTTGTGGCTTTCATCGACTGTCTGCTCCAGACTGGATTGAGATTATCGAACAAAACGGCGCATATTTGAAATAATTCCGATCACTGTTACACTTTTTAAAAAGCATTGAATGAAGAGCAGAAAAGCGGACACACTTAGATTTGAACTTTATTTGTCGTCCGATGACAAGTCTACAGACGAGCCGTGGAGAAGGGTGATCCTTTCTTACTCTTTCAAGTCTGTACAGTTTGTTTGCGTGTGCGCCAATGTAAAATAGTAATGCCACCAGAAAGTGTCTTAATCGTTGCTTTGGTCCATCTGATTGGGTATAGCGAGAGTTGTCGGTTTAAATTATACTTGGTCAGCTTATTGATGCTACAGGCGCACTCGGAAAAGTTACAATTCATGTTTGAGTCGTATTCGGCTGAGGACAAAGACGCTTTATGAGGTGGTGTCGCTTAGGACATAATCACTGCTGCTGCAGTTCCCAGGAGGGCCACAATATCCCTGCATGGACACCAGTTGAATGCTTTCATAAAGAGTGTCTTTTTAATAGGTATATAACTTTAAGGGCGCAACTCTTTTTAAGCTTACACCCATTCCGTCAGGTGTCAAGTGGCTTATTTTAAGTGGAGTTTGGCATTTCACCAGACCTAGCAAAGCGTAGATTTGGCGAGATGGTTTGCTGTCGATCCCAATTTTCAAAAGCCGTTTGCGACAAAACTTACTTTTGGTCGAATCGATGAGTGGATAAACAAAACTAGATAGCCCACAGGTGGACTGTTTTCTGTGGGATTGTATGAAGTCACTATTCTATCCCGATAATCAAAACATGGTTGACCAGACGAAGGCCACTGTTTGCCGAGTTATATACCCTATATGTGTATATTGGAAAAAGGAATCGAAAGTAGGATCTTCAGATGAGACTACGTCTGGGACGGTAATGGCGGCCATGTGCCAAAACTCTCATGTTAGTTATAATGCCAGAAGATTATCCTCCAAATAACGCAGATTTCATATCCATTTAAAATTTGCATCTTTATTTTATTCCCTTTTAAACTTCTATGCTCCTAAGAAAAACGTCGTTTACTAAGGCATTTCTTTAAGCCATAGGTAGTACGACAAAGATGTTCTCCGGTCTTGAATGATACCCATGACCGTTGCTTGCTTTAAACAGCAGAGGAATTCATAAATCACCATTTGACAGCCCAAAATGGAAGAAAGTCTCAAATATAGTTCCCGACGGTGAATGTCGGTCGCATTTCTGTTGTCTTCGATAAGTCCGAGAAGAGTTGCAGAGGACAATCCAGCAACTGTGCAGCAGACTCATTTCCAGAAGCTGTGAACTTCTTCTTAAAAATAAACTCAGATAAGACCAGTGTCCACGGAAGAAAAGGGGTGTCAAGCACTTTGGGAGTGCAGGTCGTCACCATATCGACTACCGACATTTTCAAGAGAGGTAGAGGAAGACTTGCGATATGCCTCACACGCAAACAAACTGTACAGACATGAAGGAGTAAGAAAGGATCACCCTTCTCCACTGCTCGTCTGTAGACTTGTCACCGTAAGACAAATAAAGTTCAAATATAAGTTTTTCCGCTTTTCTTGTCTTTATTCAATGCTTCATAAAAAGTGTTACAGTGATCGGATTTAGTTCAAATATGCACCGTTTTGTTCGATAATCTCAATCCAGAGCAGACAGTCGATGAAAGCCACAAGAGACATTCTGATTCCAAATTTGTTGCAAGCAGAGGGATATCCTTAAGGTCAAGAAAGGCAGAGTGCGTATGAAGTAGCTATAAGGCAACCGCTTATACAGATCTCCCCTTCTTACCGCTTTGTTTGGCAGCAGTCTGCTAGGATAAGAGCCTCTTCGTGCTGGTCCGTGTGTGTCTTTTACGATTTTTAGAAGAAAGGATGAGACATTAACTGGTTCCAAGGCTTTTGGCTTCACTTGCGAGTCATATTCTGCTGAGCTGTCGGAAGAGGTTTGTCTTAGAGGGTTGCTGCACTTCACCCCTTCACCGACCCACCATTTCTTTCGTCGTCATATTAACACCTTAAACGGTCTGCAGACTTTCACATCTTCCAAGCCATATCAACAATTTGAGACAACCTCTAAACTTTCCATTCGCGTGTGTAGTTTCCAAGTTATTAACCTCTCACCCCTCAATCACCTGTTACACACAAACAATTCCAGACTAATGTCCCGCATTTAAGAAAACCGAAGCCCCCGCCCCGTAGCTCACTCTTCCTCGCATTCCAAGGCAATCGCGCCAACTATCAACAAACAATTACCCGGATCAGATCACCACCGCCGTCGTCGTCGACGGACTTTCTCCGTAAATCGATCCAATCGCTGATGGGTCATCAATAATCGTTATATCAACAAAAGCACGCGCAGCTAGCGATTCATTAAGACGCGTTGCGCACTTCTCACTAATTGACAATTTCACGGAAACCTTGCGGGCGATCGCCACTGCGAGGGCGCGATGACGAAACGCCGAAAGCGAGCAACATTTAGACAGACTCCTACGACGGGCGCTCTGGTCGCGGATCATAAATCCTCTCGCATCGGACATCGTTTGGCTGCCAATTTGCGGCAATCAGTGGAACGAGACTCGTCCACCGCCGCCGCGCGCTGCACACACATGCACGTCTCGGCGCTCCCGCAGAATGCTCGCACCAAGAACCATAACCACTTTGGAGGCAACAAAAGAATAATTATCGGCCGCCCCTCTCTGGCCCCCGGCCCACGGGGCCGGCCTCTTACTTTTATTTACGATCAACCTGTTGTGCACTGGACATCGGAGTGTGTATCTCCGTGGCTGTATCTGCCTCTAATGATGATGGAAGTCAGTGGAATGAACTCTTGCTTCGAACCGAGTGCCAGTGCGATGTGGCGATGTACGGGCGCTACTGCCGGTGGGCTCACTGAAGCGTTCTGTGTTCTGGCGTGTGTTCGTGTGTTTGTGAAATGGAATGGAATCCGTTCTTCGGTGTGCAGCCATGGAAAGATTTGTATCTATCTGTGGAGCTGCGTGCCCAGTGTCGCGGATACAGATACTTACTGGCATGAGATTAATAGCCTCCTTGGCGGGGCTGATAAACGCCCTTGCCAAGGCCAGTTTGATTCGCTGGGTGAAGTGTGGGGGGCGAGCAGCACTGGGATCGACTGTGATGGGTGGGGAGTGGCTATTGCAGAGGTATTCGCTGTGGGATCTGAAGCAGGGATGAGAAATTATGAGATGGTGAGGAGTTGATTGGAGATTTGTTGGGTTCCTTGAGGCTGAGGAACAAGTATTCTTGTGTAGAAGGAGAAGAATTGTGTCTTCGTGGAGTATGCTAGACTTTGGCTCTATTTTCGATTCGTTCAACTGATTTCCTGATTCAATTTCCTAATTATACAAATTGGGTGGCTCAGAGATCCACAAGAGCGCCATGCCCTAGCTTCCCCAGCAACTACTCGTGCTATGCGTGTTACTGTTCTCTGACGAGTAGAAGAGACCTTCAGTTTTTTGCCGATTTCAAACGGCGAAGTTTTTGAGAAGTTATTACTTTTTGAATGTGGTCAGACACTCGTAAGACATGATGTCGTGAAATGCAGTCCGCGAATCGAACCTGGGACTTTCGTTTTGTTGAAGTTTCACTTAAACCACTCGGGCAACCACCGGTTTTCTGATTCCTTCTTCAAAAATGTTGACCTTACACCCAGTTCTGGATTTCTTTCATCGACAGTTCTATTTTTGATTAAATTTTTTGGCCCAGGTCTTGACTTTTATGGCTTTTACCTTGATTCCTTTTACCTACACCCAAATTTCTGGTCCGTGCCTAGACTTGTTCGACTGAAGCCTTAATTTCTGTCCTCATAACCATGGTTTCTGACTAAAGGCTTGATTTGATGAGAGCCCCGCTTCAATCTGTCCAAGCCGATGTTTCTGGTTCAAGCTTAGAATTCATTGACGTTGATTTGGCATCATAAACTGTTACTTCTGTCCCGAACTTTAATTTTTTTAGCAGTGGGTTTGAGTTCTATTCTTAAAGTCCTGCTTCTTCATCTTCTTCTTCTACTATCTAAGGCATGTACCTGGACCTCACCCAACATGCCTCTCCAGCCAGCACTATCTTTCGCTAGCTGCCTCCAGTTGCGCACTTCAAGTTGGTTTGGGTCCTCATGCACTTGTGTGCGCCATCTTAGCCTAGGCCGTCTCCTGTTGCATTGTCCCAATGGCTAAGAATCGAAGACTTTTCGAGCCGGATCAATGGTGTTCATACGCTAGTCATCTTAAGCGTTGTATCCGAAGACGGTTGGAGAGACGCATTTCAATGTACATCCCCTGGAGTTCCTCGTTAAATCTTTTCCTCCAGATGCCATCAACGCAACTCGAGAAACTTTAAGGGCTTTCTCATCCGCTTTTAATAACATCTAGCTTTCCGTGCCATAGAACTGGGATGATCAGTTGTTGTAGCCCCCAGCTGCAAGTAGATGGGCTCATGCAAATGTTTGTGTTGTTATATAGAGCAGGCTTAGTCCTTCGAGAGAGGACTTCAATACTCAATTGCCTCCTGAGCTCAAAGAAACAGTAATGCGTTTGATTTCAGTATGAATGTTGTTGTCACTATATACCGCGAAGCCGGGGTAGACGAAGTCCTTTGTTGCCTCGAAGTTTCTGCTGCTTAGCGTGACACTCTGTCCGAGCCGTCGTTGTTGTGTGTCCTTTCTTGACGACTTAAAGTTCACAGTGGTTAAATAATTAATATTTAATATTATTTTTAATTTATTTTACATGCTTCCTTTCATCAGGCATCGAAGTGTATAACTCTGTTTCGGGAGTTCTGCTTGAATGAAGCAAAGCTGACACAGGAGACAGGATCTGAATCTAAACACTGGATACTGGACTAGAAATATTAAAATTTGTTCACTCCGTTTCTGATTCGAGCTTGAATTCCTGTGACAAAAACATTGGTTGATCCTCTTATTGACCCTTGCATGTCAAGACTCAAGACATATACCTGGAATATTTCAGGGCCTTCAGTCATTCCACTTAAATCTTGATTTGTGTACGAAGCGAAAACTATTCTGACTTGATTTTTTGATTTGTCCCCTACGAACCCAGACTTTGCAAAATATGAACTTCTTCGGCTTAGGGTTTCGATATCTCCGTCTAGAACCATTATTTCCGATCTGAGCCAAAATTTGTCAAAGTGTTGTTTTCTGTACAAGGATTTCTGTCATTTTTTGGACTTGTGACGTACTTTCTTTTTCCTTAGTCTGTAATTCTAAATTAAGTGAAGCTTGTGTTTCTTCTGTTCTTCTTTTCTAGTAAAGATTTCTTTCTAAGCCAAGGCTCCTTCTATTTATACTTTGATTACTTCGCTGTAAGCATACACATCCCTTTGAGCCTAGATTATTGTTAATATTCCCTGCGCACCGGTACTTCTTACCTAAGCCAGGATATCTGTATCGAAAGCTCTGACGGGTTCTCCCGAAGTCGAAATTCGTGACC
The DNA here is from genome assembly GCA_955652365.1 of Eristalinus aeneus. Lineage (NCBI taxonomy): Eukaryota > Metazoa > Arthropoda > Insecta > Diptera > Syrphidae > Eristalinus > Eristalinus aeneus. The sequence continues at coordinate 4,218,057 of OY019132.1, forward strand.
CAACTTGCAACATCCGAAGTCATAATTTATACCCAGCAAGCCTACATTTTTAATCTAAACCTGGAAGTTTGTAGCAAAAAACTTCAAGTTCTTTACTTTTAAGTTTAATTTTCTTTCCTAAATCTTGATTTCTTTTTCCTGAACTCAGATTTTGGTCGAAGTCTGGATTTCTTTGACTCTCAGCATCGATGTCTTTTCTCTGAACCAAGACTTACGACCCAAGAGTGGACTTCCTTGACTCCATAACACCAGGGTGTCTGAAAGGTTTTATTTGCTCCCAAACCTACGTTTCCAAACCTACGACTTGCATGGACCGCCCAGACTCCGATTTTTTGTTCAAAACCAAAATTCCTTCTGCAACATCTTCGATTTCTTAGACTGGGGCTTGTAATCTCCCAGTTCTTGATCCAAACTTAGCTCTGACCCTTTTTTAAATCCGGCTTGTAGCCTGCAGTTTTTTTCCACCGCACATTCGTAGAGCTGCGTTAGCGTAGATTTGTGAAACCTGAACTTTTTTAAGCCTTGATCGACCGATTTCTTTGAACAAACTGTCATTTCTTTGCTTTAGATTTGATCTTCTGCTTGAGGCTGCATGTAAACCTTTCAATGTTCATTCCCTGTCCGAGCTTGACTTTCTTCAAAAATTTAAGGTGAAATTTCATTGCAAATTTGTAGTCTCCATTCGTATTTATTTAAAATTATTAGAAAATGGACAATTTCCGCCCGACAACTTGCAGGCCGCTCTCCTGCCCCATGCCTACTTAACAACGCGGAAACTCACCAAACCAACAAGCCGTTGAAAACTCTTGAAAATAGCACAAAATTAAATAATTGACTTCACAGCTTTCGTGGCGGGTGCTGCTGCATTGTATAACGCACGCTGCTCACCCGGGGCACACTTCCCAAAAAAAAGAGAAAAAAACAACACACGAAGGCCCATCGCGCTCGCGCTTACAAAATCACAATCAATACTAATTATCGCTTTGCGTGTCAAAAAAGAAAGCCCAAAACCAGTCAGCTGGGTGGACTGGCGATCTGCCCACTTGTTGTAGTCCTCGGCCGCTGGTGGATTGGCTCGTGCAAATTTTTCTGCGGCGGTTACGGCAACATGTGCCTTGCAACATTGTTGCATGCGAAATGCCATAAAACGGGCAGATTATGACATTAAGACGCCACTGCGTGACATTATGTGGATCATCTCGAACAACGTGATGACGGGTGTGTGTGCCGAAGCGTGGATGGCTTCTGAATATTGAATTAGTCTCGTTTTCTTGGTTTTTGCCTGTTTTTGTTTTTTTTCGGATTTGGCGCTCGCGTTCGCGAAGCTCTTGTGCGTGACTTGTGGACTTAAGTTGAGGTTGCGCAATATTTTTCTTTTTTGTGGCAAATTCTTCAATTCCTGGGTTTTTCTTTTTCGTTTCAGAATGCTATAGACGGACTTGAAGGCCGCCAGCAGAGAGAATTAAGGTGAGTTACGAGTATTTTTTAAAAGCAACGGCGCTATAGTGTTCCCCTGTGGCACCTCACACTGTCGCCCGATTTTGAACAAAGTTGGGAATAACTTGAACGGCAATCAAGTGCTATCACCGAGTATTTTTTAAAAGCAACGACGCTATAGTGTTCCCTTGTGGCACCTCACACTGTCACCCGATTTTGAACAAAGCTGGGAATAACTTGAACAGCAATCAAGTGCCATCAGTCACCACTTGACGCTTGCTCTAATTTCCTGACTCCGAAGGTCAACCCTTTGCCAAAAAGACGGTGCCTTTTCTTTGCAAGTGACACCTTCAATGTGTTGACACCACTAATGAGTCGCGGCTATGTAAACACTTGATTGTTTGGGCATCTTTCACTTGTCCAAACACACAGAACGCGCTGCTTCAGAATGACTTCAGATCGCGCCGCCAGCCCTCGATTGCCACTCAACGAGAGCGACTTTGACAAGATCATTAAGAGCCGCGTCAAGCGATTATTTGATTTTTCATTTCGGGTTTACCAATGAATTCTTGGGTCTTTGATTATGAGAGGTGCGCGCGCGTAGCCGCATTAATCAAAACGATCGCGGTGGTGGTGGAGGTGGGCGGGTCCGAAGGTATGACAGCAAATTCGACTTGACATGTATTAGACAATGAACTCGAGTGGAATGACATGTTTACATAAATCATTCGGCAGGTAGCCGCAGAGGGTGCGTGACTGACAGCAACGACGGGGGAGAAGGAGGGCGTAGGTGATCTGGATCAGTTGTCAGGGATTAGATTGGGAGAAGTTGTGTTACGTAAGGAGACGCAGTCAGGGTCTACGTTGGAAGGTGTGGTTGGCATGTGATCCGTTTCGAGGTGCATTCCAAGCCATCGACGGCTGTCGGATTTTAGGATGGAGTGAAAAAGAAGGTGTGGGACAATGTTTGAGAGGAACATCAGCGTCATGCTGTGTAATGATTTAGTGAAAGGTGTCATTTTCAATCCAAAATAAAAAGAAGAAAAAAGGAAGATTTTTTATTTACAGTTCTTACGAGCAAGACTTGCACATCCTTGTTTTGTTCAAGAGTGCAATGATCGAGCTGATCACAAAAGAGGATCAATTTGGGCGTAACGCTGCACCTTTGCTTCTTAAAGTGGACAAATCGCTTCTGATCCCACCTGGTTTTCCGTCAATTCAGGCTCCGGTCAGTCATTGGAAGGTGGCCACCAGTTCGCCTTGACGTGCATAACATCGCCATTTCATTTCGTTTCAGCAATTTCTTCTTGATTTCTGTTATGACACCAAACCAGCTTCAGCTTCTTAAAGTACCCTGTTGGTTTACGTTGATTTTTTAATTATCGTTTGAGGGTCTTGTAAGTTCCTCGCTTTCTTCTGACATCTTCCCTCTCGGCTGTGTTCCATCAGCGGCAACATTTCGTCAGTGTTTTTTGGAGCCAGGACAACTGGTGTGTTTCAAAAATATTGAATGGATTCAGTAGACAAATTGCGACAAAACAAACGCGAAGGCAACTTTTTGGGCAAGTAATGCTGAAGAGTTGCGGTTGCCGAAATCACCTTTCATCCTCTAGCATCATCATTCATTGCCTTCCATCCACATCTTATCCATGGCATCTTATCCATGGCATCCTATCCATGGCACCCTATCCATGGCACCCCATCCATGGCATCCCATTCCCGTCGCTGCCACTTCTGCACTTCATCCACGGCGCACAGTGGCGCCCGAGCGGAAAAAAGTGTAAAATGAAATAATTTTCTCGGCCAACTGCTATTGGTTTTTCGATTCTACATGTTTCGGAACCAACAATGCCAAAATTTTGTTAGCTTTTAATGAGCCTTTTCGGTGTACGACTAGCTCAAAGTTGGGACTTTGAAATTTTAAAGATCTGACGTTTTCTTTTAAAAAAGTTTGATGTGGCATATTTTTTAAAATAAGCCACTTTGGAATTTGATGTTATATTTATTTGAAAGGGCGTACATTTAGCCTTCAAACTGCATTAAAAGTTTTTTCAGTTTGACCACCAGTTTTTTGGACCGGGCTTTTAATTAAGGCCATCTTCTGCGGGAAGTACTTTCATGTTTGAAGGAGCATAACAAAGGTGCTCCAAGGGGCTCCCATGGGAAATCACATTTTGTTGAAAGCTTGAAATATTCTCTATCAATGGTGCAAAAACAAAAATTCACTTTTTCGCACTTTGCGAGAACGAGTCGTTTAAGTGGAACAATCTGGGCCATTTTTTTGTGAATTTTCATACGACTTCCCTTCTAATGCTTGCATTGCGCAAATATCATGGGCACGAACCACTAAGTAGTGCAAGTAGTGCGCAAGCCTTATCATACTACATTCAGGTTTAAAATGTTTTAAAAAGAAAGTGTGTTAGTAAATGGTGTTGAATGCAATTTTTCTATATAGGTATGAATTCCAGCTTTGTTTTGAGCCTAAATTTACTGTCACAAATTGTTGTTAATTAATTTTTTTATGCAATTAAACCAAAAAAGTGTGTTTTTTTAAGTTGAGATCACTTTGTTATATTGACCATTTTTTCGACATGAGTTTAGGGCACTGATAATATTTTCCAAATTTCATCAAACCGGTCTACGGGTTTAAAAGTTACAGATTTTTGTCCGCCTTCTCCATACAAGGGAGCTACTGCGCGGCGTCCCTTCCAGCGCTTTCCTCCCGTGCACGCCATTGATGGCACCCCTCCTCGGCACCCCATCTATTCCGCCCACATCTGTTTCCATTCCAAAGAAGAACAAACATCCACAAGACAAGATCTTTCCCACCAACACAATATCCCAGCACCAGCCCCAGCAAATCTCACCCACACGATCGCCGCCAAACTTCGCATCACGCTCTCTTACATAAATCCCCTCAATTTTGCACTCTCAGGACTGCCACTCAAGCCAGCCATCCCACCAGATGACAGACAAAATTTGAATAACCACTCTTTCTGGCCATCCATCGGGTTGTTAATCGCCGCGGATACATGGCTTCCCGATAATTTATGACACGTCTTCAAAAAATTAGCATCCCAGTGTGGAATTAATGCGAGCGGACCATTATCTATCCGAGCGCTGGGCTTCATTTGTCATCCGACGGCTGGTTATGGTAATTGTAGGTTTTCGGGTTTGGACTGCGATCGGTTTTCGCGTTTCGCTGCCCTGAAGCACGTGGTAATTAATTACACAAAAGTTGGCCATTAGCTATTAGGGATCGGCCATTAAGAGCGCGGCCTGTTATGGCAGCTATGCGCCATGGGAAAGCCGGTCTTGCGAAGACGCACTCTCCAGTGTGCTCGTAACTTGTTATCGAGGCTCATCACGTCCTGTGCTCGGATTGAATTGTTAACGCGGCGTGTTGATGGTGATTGCGATGGTGACAGCGGCGGTGTTAGTGGCGACGGACGGTTTGATCTTGATTTTGGTGGAATAAAGAGATTAGGGGAATTGCGCGGTGTTGCATGTCAACTGAGGCAATCAGTTGATGGCCAGTTTTATGTGTGGGAGCAGATGTCATTAGGACGACGTGTGGGGATTGCACAAACAGATCGTTGGAGGGGCAGTGCGAAGATTTGAGTATGTCAACAATCCTCTCGCACCCAGACACATGACTCACTTCCAAGTGAACACAATCGCCGCTCAAATCATTTTCGCAAGGTCTGCAAATCCGCACATTCGCTCGCTTTCGTCGTCGCCATCGCCACCGCCGCAGTCGTCACATCTCCGTCACAGCGTCTAATCATTTTCTGTGTCGCCGTCCCTTTTGGAGAATTCGTGAAACTCTAGACCGCTTCCAGCTCGAATTCGCTTGGCTTGACACGTAACCATTACGAAACAGAAATGAAATCCTAGATCGCGATCCACTTCTGTTTGCTGTCAACGCGACTCGGATTTCCCTTCACACACGTACGCCACACCCGTGGGCAGGCGGGCGGTACTCTCTGCTGCCGTTCGACTGCCTCCCCGGCTTACGGGGTGTCAGTTTTCCACACACACAGCGCGGACAAGTGCGCGTAGATTTGCTTCCTGCTGCTGTCAGAACCGCTTTTGGTTCCTGTACCACAGCGACGACGCAGGTGATCGGTTCTTAGAGTTGTTCCCGATCTGTCATCGATCGCTCGACTCGCACGCATGATCCGTCTGCGCAGTGAATCGATGTAACCCGATCGCAGGCGATCTGGCCGAACCGGTGCTCGGCGGTTAAGGAAACACATCCATCGTGGGATTCCTCGTCTCTCGTTTAGCGAAGATGCTCATTGGAGCTTGGAAAGTTTTTCAATATTGCTGCTGGCTGGCCAATTGTGGCGCAAGTGGCACGCCTCCTTTCTCCCATTCTGCTTCCGAGTGCCAGCACCAGTACGAGCACCAGACATCGCCATTTGCGGCAGGAGGAGAAACCGGAAATCGGTTTATGGTTGTGTGACACTATTTCAGTTGCGCACCGATGACTGCGCAGAGAGGTGGCAAGCGGCGCGGAGGAGTGAGGTGGCAACGAACTATCGAGGGAAATCGTTGCAATTATTTCCAAAAGCGGTTGGACATGGATTCTCTGCTGCGGACGGAGATCGTGGTTTTGGGGACAGATTAGGCAGCGGAAGTGGTTAGCGGATGAAAGTGGATGATAAATGGGGAGACGACGACAAGCGACGTCGCCAGGTTGAATAGTTTCCTTGGGTGAAGCGGTCTTTCAAGTTTTGGCGAGGAATTCAGGCGTTTTAAGTGGGATTTCTTGCTCTAATGAAGACCTGCGTTAGACGCGTTGGTTTTCCTCGAAAGAGATTAGAGTTCCGACGGTCCAAGATGTCGGGCTGGCAGAGATAAGAAAGTGATCCGCTCTGAAGCTACTGTTGAATAGCTGAAATCGATTGGAAAGTTCTAGCTGACGTCAGCTATGAGATTTGCTTTAAAGCAGGAGCCTGGTTGACACCACAGCTGAATTGCTGAATTATGCTCTGCATTTTGTCCGAAAGTGTTGGCATTGATTGTAAGTGCTGTTTGGACCTTTTACGTAGTTGCTCAACTGCTGCATTTCCTAATTTTGAGTTGCTGAATTGCTGAATTTAATCCTTTACCGGAAGTTTATTGTGTAAAGTCAGTTCTTATCCACAGCACAGAGTGCAACTACCGCTAAGTATGTTAATTACTAAAAACAAGCCGCTGAATTGCTGAAACCTGCTCATTTTCGATTGTGATTCTCTGTAAGTCTTCGGTTGAATTGTTGAATTCTACCGTAAAGTCCACCTTAAAAATCCATGAGCATTAAATGCAAGCAAACAACTGACCAAGAAGCACTAAAAACAACCTTGACCGACTAACGCACTCAGCTTGCACATCACCGCAACGCATACGATACGCTCCCACGCCGCAGCCCACATCTCTTCGCCCGCGCGGTGCATCACGTACTACCTTGCGTAACAGAGAAAAACGAGCAGACCTCAGGCCTTACGAAAAAGACGACCGGCGACACATCATTATTTACTTTCAAATACAATGCCCGCGCATGCGCACTCGTCACCACACTTGATCCAATTACGTACGCTCGGCGCGGAGAGGTTAAGCACCACAGAGATTGCCAAACACCAGCCAGTCAGCCAACTACCACATACCACCGGGAAGTCCCAAGCCACCAAGCCAGAGTTCATTAGTCGCCTGAAAACCACTTTCCACCGCGCACCGCACACAAAGAGACCATCGCGCACGACGACCAACGTACGGCGGCTCAGAAACCGGGTCGAATGCATTCATGTGGCGGAGCACGACCCAAGATTATTAAAAATCGCATCCGATCGGGACCGGTGCTCTCGAGAAAATCAATTGCACGTGACAGGTGATTAGCATAACCCAGATACTTTGTTCGATTCCACTGGCCAGATAGCTTGGCGCGCGGCAGCGACTGCTGCTGGTCCAGCGCTGTGCCGAGACTCGGCGGCTCTGTGGCTCAGTGAAATCGTCTTGAACTTCTTCGGGGCGAGTGCGGCAGCGGACAGAGGGCCCCTAAGTCGAGTCAAAGCCTCTTTTTGGCACAATTACGAATCACATGTGGAAAACGGATCCAGTTTCGTGTCGAAACATAGAATTTTCGCAGAGAGCGACAAAAGTGGAGCAGCCGCAGTGCGCACGACGACTTGCGGACACCACCGCCGAGCACACGACGAGCGAGCAGGGTTCTCTGCAGAACACAGCACGCTACACAGAGAGGATTGCCTTGAAAGAGGCTCCGATGGCGAAGGTGGTGCAACGATGGCGGCGGGTCGGTGGTGTGAGTCTCACTGCATGACAGAGGTATGAACACGCTTTCTCGTGGTCGCCGTGGTCTCTGTTTGGGTTTCACTTTAGTTTCGCTGAGATATGCAGTTTAGATACTTTTTTCATTGTTACTGCTTTGCTGGCGAAGTTGTTGCTCTTTGATGTCCCCACTTGCGGGCTATGCGCTTTGTCTTCTGTATTTGCATGGAGTTTTCCCGCCTTTTATGGGACGGCCAAGCGGAACTCGATCGAAGTACAGTTAAATGGTCAGTTCTGCTGCACACTGTGGGAATTTACGTGTTTGTGTTTTTTTGGACGTTTCGTGCTGCTTGTGTTTTTTGTTCGTGTTACCTTGGCAGTGCTTGGCTATCAGTGAGTTGGCCTGGTTGGAGTTCACAGGAGGGTTTGGCGGAAATCAATTTTTTCACTGTGCAAGGTGTGCATGTGTGTAGGGGGAGAGATTGAGGACAGAAGGCCGTAACGTGCTGACGGTGGTTCTGTGGGGGTCAGACTTGCTGATGGTAACAAAAACGCTGACTATGTCATGGAGATGGAGAAAATATGGGGGTTAAAGGGCAGGGTTTTGATAGCCTCGGGGCCGATGGAGAGTTGTTCGCTGAACTTGTTCGAGGGTTGTCCATGCGGAATGTGAAGGTCTTGGCAGGTAAGGCCATTTCGGCCAAAAAGAGAATGCTCCAATCAATCTGAATGGTGTCTAAAGGGTGTACTGAAGTTTTGCCTATCTGAAGAATTGCAAAGCAAATCGAAAGTTTTGGTCCATGGAAGGACTACTCTGAATATCTAACTAGGCTGCTTCGAATCTTTGATCGAGACTGTCTCAAATTTTCACAACAATTTTGTAATATTTCTGTGTCCAGGTCCTAATCCAATTCTCAAACTTCGTTCTTTTTGACATGGTTCAAACAAAAAGTTCAAAATTTGGATCTGGACTAAATTAAAGCTTTCTTCGCAAATATCTGGTCAGTGGCAGGTTACTGATTTATGAAAAATTGCCTAGGATGAAGAGAAATTTAGACATGAACAGTCTTTAGATCGAAAAAATCGATTTGGATCATTGCTAGGAGAATTAAAGCTCTTTAATCAGACGACAATTACGAGTCTTCCGAGGTCTTGTGTTACAAATTCCTTTACATTCGGCACGGCCAAACAAAAAATAACAATTTGGATCTTGTTCAAAATTCGGGTTTGACTAAAAATTAGTCGATGGCGAGTCTAAAATTTGCAGAATTTAATTGGTATGAAATTAGGCAAATATCGAACAGACAGTAGAAATTTGGAACATTGGTCAAAAATATTGAAAAGTCGATTATTCTTGATTAGAAGACAAAACTCGGACTTGAGGTAAAATAATTTCTCTTTTTGAACAAGGTACAGTTATTCCCATTTGGTCCAAAAATTACAAATTTTAGTCCGATCAAAAATGTTGGTCCATCAGTCGCCCGTATAGAGTGTCACAATTTTCTGCCTTAAACCAGTTTCATCATATTTTTCGGTACGTTTTAAATTTTTGTACCCATTCCAAATTCTACAGACATCATACACTGTAGGTTTAACGTCAATAAAATTTGTTTCAAACGATTCTTATCAAAAGTAGTACGGCCGCGAAATTTGGAACACTTTATGAGAGGCAATACAAATTTGGAACTGTTCAAAATTCTGGATGCAACGTTTATCCAAATAACGATAGAAGCAATTCGGTGACAGACCTAAGTCATAAACGATCTCTCTCTCTCTCTCTGTTAGCAATTCCAGTGGATGCCGCCCCAGTAAACTTTCCCTTTCAAAACCCACCTCAAGTCCAGCACGCACTCTTGCCGACCAAAATCGATCGGAGGAAAAATGAACCCTGTCACCACCAAGCCCACTTCCCATCATTCTCCCTTTCAACTCATTACCCAATCACACAGCTACTCTCCACACGTCCACTTCGAAAACCCTCACTCAGCGCACCTGTCATTTGACGGCCACTCCGCCCGTAAATCAAAACAACGCAGAAATCCTTTCAAAAGCATTTCGTATTCAAATTTTTGTTTTTCTGAATTAAATCACCATCATCTGTAGAATTGGATGTGATCTGTGGCTGGTTGAAGGTGAAACGAAGAGCCACGCTCGAAGCCCACCCGTCAGTGGCTATAAATCGATTCGTTTGAACGTGCTTCGGTTCCTGAGTGAGTTGGTGACAATGCGGATCTAGCTTTGGGCGGCGATGATCCGAGTGTGCGCGGGGAGGGAGGAAAGAATTTTGTTTTGACAGAGCGAGAATGGTTTTGCCTTGTCGAGGTCATTGTCAACGGCGAAAACCGGAGGAGATCGGGTTAGCATCAATCTCGGCAATTAGACTGGACGGGCTAAGTATGTGGTGCGTGTTTCGTAGATTTTGACTTTTGTTTGATGGGAATGGTTGTCTAATTGGACAGGGTGGAGCTTTTTGTTTTCTTTTCTACAGTTAAAGTGGAGAATGGACGTTATGTAATGGTTTGGGAGTGTAGTCGAGAAAAGAAACTTGATAGTTGGCATGGGAATTAAGGAAAACTGTTGATTTGCTAAGTTTTGAAGCTAAACCTGGCCGTTTAAGGCCAGAAACTTCAGAAAAACCCAAAATTTATACAATTTTTCAAATAAAAAAATTCCAAAGGTTCTTAATCTTATTTTGTTTTAGTGGCACCCTCTATATGTCCCGGAACTTATTGAGTGATGTGTTCAATGATCAAGTTGTTTAGACCTCGTATCCAGCCATCATAATCTGCGCCAATGTCAGTCTGTCCTCTGTCACCTTTCATTTAGATGGCAAAGAGTTGCGTGAGGTCTAAATGCCCATTTTTTTCTACTCCTTTGAGACATCATTTTCGGATTTGAATGCTGGTACAGTTTTCGCAGTTTTTAACTTTCAAATTGTAGGTTTTAAGGTTTACATAAGTCTTTTGTCATGGATTTTGTTTTGGGTCTTTTTTGATCTTGTTGCCAACAGTTCTTAAAATTCGCCTTCTTTTTCGAGGTTTGAATACACTTCACTGGAGCGCTCAGACTCAAATAGTGGCCCATTGTACTACCAGGCGGTAACCTTCTTTGATGTATAAGGTTGTCAAATATCTCCCATCCGGTTTTTTGCTCTTCATTCAATGCTACATAGAAAGTGTTACGGTGATCGGATTTAGTTCAAATATGCGCCATTTCGTTCGATAATCTATTTCCATCTAAACGGTAACTTCATAATGCCCCTCTCGTAGATGCCCCCTCCTTATTTGCGAAAAACTCGGACAGCCACTTTTCACAAGCCTCTTTTGAGTTCAACTTCACACCACCCAGGGCGTTCGTCATGGACAGGAACAGGTGGTAATCACTTAGCGCTATGTCCGGGCTATATGGTGGATGCGATAAAACCTCCCATCCGAGCTCCCGTAGCTTCTGAAGAGTCATCAACGAATTGTGTGGTCTGGCGTTGTTCTGGTGGAATACTACACCCTTCCTGTTGACTAATTCTAGAGGCTTCTGGTCTGCTTCAAGCGGTCCAGCTATCCGCAATAGATGGTAGAATTAAGCGCCTGGCGATATGGGAGCAGCTCATAGTGGATGATTCCCTTCTAATCCCATCAAAAACACAGCAAAATCTTACTGGCCGTCAATCCCGGCTTGGCCACTGTTTGGGACAATTCACCGGCCTTCAACCACTACCGTTTTCGCTTAATATTGTCGTATGTGATCCAGTTTTCGTCGCCAGTCCCCATCCGCTTCACAAATGGGTCGAGTTAGTTCCGCTTCAGCAGCATATCGCAGGCGTTGATTCGGTCCAGAAGGTTTTTTTGCGTCAAATCATGCGGCACCCGAACATCAAACTTTTTTGTATCCAGCCTTCTACAGGTGGTTTAAATTGGTCTGGTGACAAACTCCCATCTCCTGGGCGATGTCGCGAGATGCCACATGCCGGTCTAACTCGATGATTTCCATGATTCGATCGGTATTCGTCGTCATAGGTCTTCCGCCGGCTGGCTTATCCATGGTGTCGATTTCACCGGCTCTGAATCGTCGAAACCATTCCTCCGCGGTTCGAAGTGATAGAGTACCATTCCTCAAAAAAGGCGGACCCTAATATTTTCATGGTTTTTCGAAGGCAGACCAGAATGCGCTTCTGTGATGAAGAACTAAGATTTCCAGTTCCCACCACGTCAGCACCAAACAGCCGCCAGCTGATACAAGCAAAGGCGGGACATTGACAGAGAAAGTGCTCTTCACCTTCTCCACAGGCGTTCGTCTTAGGGTTTCTTTCATTCCAAGTCCGGACTTATGCGTGCTTTCCTTTTGAACGCAGAATTATGTCTTTTGGTGTTTTCACTGGTGGCGGCTTCTTCTGATGGCAAAAGTCACATCATTCTCAAGAGGCGAAACGTCACACTCCTCACCGATTTCATCAGGAATCTGTCTCGAAAATATTAAAAGGTTCAAAATTAAGCTTTCGATCTTTGCAAAAATGACCCTCAGACAAGCACCGGACTTCACTGATCGCGATCGTCTTAAATGTTAAAAATTCCGAAACTTGGCACTTATGCCCTGCCCTTGCCGCAGACATCACCAATCTTGACAAGGATCACTGCCTTAAGCCCAAGAAAACAAAAAAAAAAAAAAAAAAAAAAGGCGCCCAGCAAGCATTATACTTCATTCGTCGCGATCTTCCTAAATTGTAAAAATTCCAAAACTCTTGCCACGGACATGGTTGATCGTGTTGAGTATCACTGCCTTAAGCCCAATGTGCACTGCAGCACACAGTCTATCACAAGTCTCATAGATCCCGCTTTCTAGCTTCGAACACTACTTGCCCTTTCATCAAAACCTTCGTCCATTCCCACGGAAGAGTCAGAGATCGTATCGACTTTCGCGACATTCATCATCATCATCATTAGTTTGCGACAAATTTCCTCGTTGAATAACCTCGCTAAAGCGGCGACGGAAACCATCCATAACCCCGCCGCCGGCCTGACGATCTTGTCGAATCATAAACCATAAACGCAGCCGTCACCGCCACTCCCCCATCATCATCTTCTCTTAACGAGAGTATGAGAGTGAATAAGAAACCGATTTCCTTTTAATGAGGAGTTAATCGCTCAGCCGGGACTAGCCCCTGCACCTCGACCATTCACCACTCCCGTGCCGTGGCAATTAACGCGATCTCCGGACCGCTGCTGCCGCACGCACTCGCATCTGCGCGTTTCTCCAGTGAAAACGCAAGTGCCCGGCCAGCGTTCAGCAAACGAAATCGCAGATAATTACGCGCGAAATGTAAAAGAAAACAATGTTATTAACAAAAAAATGATACGAGCACAGATTCCATTGCGGACGCGACTGAAAAGTGAAAACTTTCGTTTGCGCGCAGCCTGATTGCAACTCTCTGGGAGCTACTGCATATCCAGCGGGTCACCCTGAGGTGAGGCATTCCGGTTGCGAGACACCAAAACTTGTGTGCATCGAGTGTCATCCAGCATTGAGCTGGAACTGGTATTTTCTCTATCGAGGAAAATGGGCACCGGGGAGAGGGGAGGACATGGCTTTCGACGTGGGAATTGCTGCGCGACCTCAATCCAAGGTCACACACGATTGAGGTTTGTCTGTGGCGCGGAGGCAGTTAGGAAGAGTGAGAGCAGCTGGAAATCAGAAATAGACAACTTTTGGTGGTTCTCTTGGATTTGGCGAGTCCGTGTGAGCTGCCCTGGAGGCTCTTGACATCGAAACCTGAGGGCACATTCCTGTCAAAACAGAATTAAACAGAACTTTGGGGGAACGATGACTACGGGCACACAGAACTTAATTCTGAACTTAAAGCGCAAGTCAAAACAAATGGCATGAAGCTGGGATTGCACTTCTTCTTTTTCCTACTCTACTGTCCGGGCGGACTTCGGCCTCAACCAACTTGCCTCCCCAGCCAACATGATCTTTGGCCATTTGTTGTGTGGGCCACCTTATCCTAGGCCGTTGTCCTCTGTTGCGTTGGACCAGATTTGAAGACTTTTCGAGCTGGAGCAATGGTGTACATACGTTCTATATGGTCTAGCCATTTTAAGCGTTATATCTGACGACGCTTGACCTGGCGCATATCGATCTACAATCTATAGAGTTCGTCGTTGAATCTTCTCCTCCAGATGCCATCAATGCAATCATGACCAAAAGTCGCACGCAAAACGCTTCTCTCGGAAAGTCTAAGGGCTTCCTCATCCGCTTTTAGTAACGGGCAAGTTTCCGCACCATAGAGTAGGACTACGATGATCAAGCTTTTGTATAAAGCAAGTTTGTCCTTCGAGAGAGGGCCTTTGTCTTTTAAGCCCAAAGATACTGTGTCTGATTTCGGTACTAATGTTGTTGTCCCTATTTACCGTTGAGCGGAAGCAGACGAAGTCCTTGACTACCTTGATAGTCGTGACCAAACGAGTACTTTTGTGACACAGCTTTGAACCTTGCGTTGTGTGGCTCTTAGTAGTCATCATTGTGGAAATCAGTTATCCTAAGTTTAGGCTTCGATAAGTCTTCCTTGTCGCGACCTGTAATTCCTGCAATCAGTCGAATGTCGATTCGCCAAGTTTTGAATCTGCCTACGGCGAGCTCTTCACCGCGATCAGTAATGTGTTTGATCAGTCTAGAACCTAGAAAGTGATCTTCTTCACAAAAGAAATCGTTTGAGAAGAAACTACCTCGAAATAAAAGCCTTGAACAGAAACCGATCATCAAATACGTTTTGAAGACAAGATCAGTGTCGATTACAAGTGATCTCCACTCAAGATCCCCGGGCTTGTTTCCCCCTTCGATCTGCTGTCCGTCTCCTCGACCTCCACATAGTTTCAGAATTCCAGCCGGATGCACACGTTTCCTGCCGCTTCGTGCGCCCTCATCCTTGACCCACACCGATGCGCAATTAATTGTCAATCATCATTACACCACAAGTGCGCGTCGCCCTTTTCCCGTACCCTGCCGCCGAGCTATAAATCAGCTGCAATTACATGAAAAACGCGAAATCTATCAAACGAAAGACAATCAAATCACGTTAAGCCCCAATGCGGCGGTGTAAGGTAAGCGGCGGAAAGTGGGAAGCGACGACTTCATTAGTGCCTTGTATCGCGGGCAAAGTACAAGAACCTGTGCTCTGTGCGGTGCAATTATAAATGCAAAACTGCGCGTTCAGCCACCCCTCCCCGCCGCTGAGTGTGTTGATTCTGCGGATTCCAGTGGCTTACGCTGCCGTTTACATCTTCGAATAATTTTCGTTTTATTTGCTTCTGGCATAAATTAGTGTGTGTCCAGCTGCGAGGTAGCCTCTCTCGAGGCGTGGTGGACGCTCGGCCGGTTGTCCGGTGGGCGTTGGGAAACATGTTTGTAACCGTTGTCGTCGTCGTCGTCGTTGTGGTAGGGCTTTGTTCGGCTCGTTGGAATGCCTGTGAGGCGTATAAACTGTTGAACGATGAAGCGTGTTGGCCGGACACTTGTGCGGATAAGCCAGTTGGATTTTCCTGGTTATCTGTTAGTCGTGTGGCCGCGGGGATGTTGCCAAATGTTGGAAATTACATGAGTCTGTGGTGAAGACGTGGCAACATTTCCCTTTTGGATGTAATAAGACTGTGACAGTAATATCCGTCGCATAGTCCTCAAGATGGCCTTCTTAAAACTGGACTGTAGGACAAGGACTGGTGCACAGAGACAGTTGACAAGGATTTTGATTGGATTTACCCAACTGGCTGGCCGTAGCCGTCGCGACCGTCCGGTGCTCCATACTCAAAAGCAAAGCTAGGACAACAACCAGCAAATATTAATCCGCCTGAGGACTAAAATAATGAAGCTGGACTGCAAGTTGCCTACAGTAGTGAGTTAACGCACAAACCTTGATATTTAGGGAAAAAATAGCTAACTGCCTTAAGATCGCACAATTCAGTAGTATAGGTCTTACTCGCGACTATGCCAAACAAGGGAGAAGGAAGGAAAAAAAGATCGCAGTACCAGGGATGACTTCAATGATCTCCTGAAAAGGACTTGTGATAACTCAGCTGGAACAAAGCTCTCGAAACGTTGTTTGTTGAAAGGAAGAAGAAGGAAGAAAGGAAGAACGAAGAAAGTTTCCCTGGCTCTCAAAAACAGTCAAATGTAAATGGGACAGGATCATATTTCTGCTTAGTTCAGTGGAAAACAAAGCCTGAGGAAAAATGAACTCGTGTTCACCACTTTTGTGAACCTCTGCATAGTGTGTAGTCGATTCTCTTACCTGCACGTCCACGCAGGAATTTCAAACTCTCCGAGGTAAGATACTGCTCAAGCGTACTTCACATTAAACTTTACTCAATAAGTCCCGGGAATGACCAAGTAAAAGAAATTTTTAGACAAAATTCGACTTTCTTCATCAACATAGTTTCCTTCGAAGGTGATTCAATCAGTCCAACGCCGCACTAACATTTTAAAACCATTTTTTTTTAAAACGATTTATCTGTAGTCTCAAAAAAGGCTTCAGTTTCGGGGATCACTTCTTCATTCGAGCCATATTTTTCTTGAGTTCTGAAAAGAGGTAGAAGTAGCTGGAGGCCAGATCAGGAGAACACGGTGGGTACGGAAGCAATTCAAAGTCCATGGTAGCCAACGACTTGTGACAGAGTGGATTGTCTTGGTCGAAGAGAATTTATTTCTTCTTCATATGGGACCGTTTTCATTCAATTTCTTCCTTCAAATCCACCGATAACGCCATGTAGTACTCGCTGTTGATCCTTTTGCCTTTCTCAAGATAGTCGATGAATCAAATTCCGTGCGCATCCCAAAATGCAGATGCCACAACCTGCCGACCTTTGAGTTTTTGGACGCTTTGGGAGCGGTTCACGGGCTGCTGTCCACTCCGCTGACTTCCGATTTGACTCTGGAGTGCAGTGGTGCATCCATGTTTCATCCATTGTAACAAACCGACGCAGAAGGCCCTGTTAATTCTGATGAGACAGCTCTCAGAATCATCGCCACGTTGTTGTTTTTGGTACATTGTGGGCAAACACGGCACCCACCTCTAAAATGACTAGCTACACTAGCAAACTAGCGTACACACTGCCTTCTGATATCTATAAGGTGTCAGCCGTGTCCAACAATCTAACTTTGCGGCTTTCTAAAACGACTTTGTGAACTTTTTTGACGTTTTCAGGTGTAACCACTTCAGTAGGCCTCCCAGAGCGTTCAGCATCGTTGGTGTTTTTACGGCTACGTTTAAAGTCACTATACCGCCAACAAATAGCTGTCTTTGATGGAGCAGAGTCTCTGTAACACTTTTCAAGCCATTGCTGAGCCCGTATGGTATTTTTTTTTTCCATCAAAGAGCAGTAAACAGACGAAATTTTATTTTTTCCATTGTTTTAAAAATCGCAGAAGTAGCGTCGTTTGAAGCATTGTAACTTATAGCCTATTAACCAGATTGTCATAAAAATTTTACAGATATCAGTTGAATGTTTGTATTTCCTTTAAATAATATACATTTGGTGTAAGTGGCGCCCTCTCTATGTTGGTCCCGTCACTTATTGAGTGATGTATTATACGAGTAAATCTTGAAGCTGCGAATATCGGCTCATGTGGTTGTGGGTGAACGTTTGGAACAATGTTTCGTCTGGTTTTCCACATCCAGCTGAATGTAATCCCTCTTTTCAAAGGGAAGACTTTTGTAAAGACTGACATAAAATGAATTCCCTCAAAGTCTGGTGTAGGGTGCAAGCAACGATCGACCTTTGGAAACTTTTTTGCTGTGATTAATGTCACCTTGATGGACACCAAGTTCTTGAATTTTTTTGATCGCCGAACAGCATTAGAATGTGATCTTGGTTGCAATTGACGCGACTTGTTATCCAAGCGTCAAATTTTAAACTTCTTGAATGTCAAAAGCAGCAACGAGGGCTGAGCTCTGCGATCACAAGACAATACTAGCAGCTATAGTCAACGTGGTGACAGGATGTCCAGTTCCAAAATGATGTTCTCCAAGATTGATTTCCCAAGAGGACCAAAGTAATCTTCGCAATTTATGATCACTGATCGTCGCGACTGTTTCCCCAGGTTGAACATAGAGCGACCAATGTTTCATTGTCTGTGATCATCTGTCAGCAGCATCCGACACCCACAGCCACCTTCAGCGACCTAGCTGATGACCCGATGGATAATCAGGAGCTCGCGACGTCAGAAAAAATCGAGCTGATTATTGACGGAAGTGCGGAAAAGAAATCGACCTGGCCGGACAAATTTTCAAACTTTGTCCTTAATTTTAAACTTCTTGAATGTCAAAAGCAGCAACGAGGGCTGAGCTCTGCGATCACAAGACAATACTAGCAGCTATAGTTAACGTGGTGACAGGATGTCCAGTTCCAAAATAATGTTCTCCAAGTTTGATTTCCCAAGAAGACCAAAGTGATCTTCGCAATTTATGATCACTGATCGTCGCGACTGTTTCCACAGGTTGAACGTAGAACGACTAATGTTTCATTGTTTGTGATCATCTGTCAGCAGCATCCGACACCCACAGCCACCTTCAGCGACCCAGCTGATGATCCGATGGACAATCAGGAGCTTGCGACGTCAGAAGAAATCGAGCTGATTATTGCAGGAAGTGCGGCAAAGAAATCGGACTGGCCGGACAAATTTTCAAACTTTGTCCTTAAGCGGATGCCACATATTGTGATGATGCTCCTGACCATCATCATCAACAACTGCATCCACAATTGCTATATCCCAACTAGATGGAAAGAGGAAAGGATTGTTGCAGTTCCGAAGAAAGGGAACACTAACAACGTGGCGGGATACAGACCCATATAGTTGCTAAGCAATATGAGCAAAATCCTGGAAAGGTTGTTATTGCAGAAAATTAAGCAACGCTGGACGGAGTCAAACATCATCCCAGACATACAGCTCGGATTCGAGGAAAAACACTCGGCTCTGCACCCCCTGATGAAATTTCATTTCGATGTCGTGGCGGGTTTCAACAATCAACATGTCACCGTAGTCTGCTTCTTCTATATCGAGAAGGCCTTCGACACGGTTTGCATAGAAGAGCTGATGATGAGTTTTTCCTCTAACCTCACCGCGATCATCCATAGTTTTCTTTACGCCAAGAGATTCTATTTAAAAATTAAGCATAAGGAAAATCAAGGCAGAGGTTCCACAGGAATCGTCATTTGGACTTATACTATTCAACATCTACACCGCAGACCAACCGCCATTATCTCCATCTGTTAACTCTTGTCTGCTTGCGGATGACTCCTTAACGTACTCAACAACGCCGTCACCGCAAATAGCAGTGCGGAGGATCGAACAACAGCTCTACTTCTACTACCAGAGGTGGGGCATTCGGATCAACATCAACAAATCGGTCCTCATGTGCCTGCAGAGACCAACCCGACGAGGCTCCCGAACAGCCGGAAAATGCCTCCGAGCATCAAGGCTCCCGAACAGGTGGAAAATGCCTCCGAGCATCAAGGCTCCCGAACAGGTGGAAAATGCCTCCGATCATCAAGGCTGCCGAACAGGTGGAAAATGCCTCCGAGCATCAAGGCTCCCGAACAGGTGGAACATTTCGGAGCATCAAAGTAGTGCTTCCTGACGGGACAGCACTTACGACAACGGACAAAGCGAAGTGTCTTTGTGTGAGCTTCGATGACAGGTTTACAGTCTAATCCTCACTCCAAAGTGGCCCGTCAAAAGGTCAGTTTAGTATTCCATCGCATCTACCCATTGATGCGACGTGAGAACCGACTGGCCGAGAAGACGAAGCTTTGACTATACGAGCAGCTCATACGACTCATCATAGCGTATGGCTTCCCTGTGTGGTACACTATCTCCAAGACCAGCATGGAGAAACTATCGATCTTCGAAAGGAAGGTCCTAGGCATCTGCACCGGTTTCACATTTGACAAGGACCGGATAAAAAATAACAGCAATAAGAAGGTCTTTGAAAATCGCCCATCGTCCCTCTGCAAAAGTTCTTGGTGCAACTGCTTGGGCGAAACTGAAACCCATCCAAAGCCAATCGTCTGAAACTTAAGGAGCCTAGTTCCTGAACAACGATTTCTCAATGCTCACAACGAGCTAAACCGCTGAATGCGAGCCGTATCACTTCTTCTCCAGTAGTGATACAACCCACCATCGAGGCTGAACTGGAATACAACCCCTTCCCATCGACACATGGATCCGAACACCTGATGTTAAATTGTAAATTGCCTGTGACCATCTGACATTGCCTCCACCGACCTCATATAGACTAATGATCGCCACCAAAGGTGACAGAGCCAAGTCTGTGATCACTGCAAAACTCAGTGCTTGTTGTTCGATTTCCTTGTCGGTGTCAGCGTTATTGCCGTTCACTTCATCAGTGCTTCTGGTGATCGGAAAGACATTTCTTATAATTGTTCTCTTCAAATGACATGTCAAAGTTCCCTCTTTCCAATCAATCATCAACCTCAGTCAATGGCGAAAAATTCCGCTGGGACTCAGTCTGAGCAACTTTCACCGGCTTTTCGACAATTGAACACGCTCCAGCAGGAGAATGTCTTTTCCCAAGAACTCTACACTTGTTGCTGCAACGCCATCGCCGCCACATCCACTCACTTGTACTTCTTAATGAACTTGCGGTTGCCGGGCAGCGAGCGGCCAGTCACCCATTGGTCGCGGCCATCAACGCCGTTACAATGCAATTTCCGTGTAATTGAGGAAAATCCATTTACAGTGGATAAAGCACCGTAATCAGCCAACATGCGGTCCCTTGCGCGCAGAGATCACTGATCCCCCCGCTGGTCCATTTCAATCCTCCTGTGTGACTGTTACACTCAACAAGTGGCGGATTCGCCACATCAGATGCAACAGATTAAAGTGTCGCCTGATGGTCAAAGATTCGTTGCTCGACTTTGTCTCGCGCCCATGACCGGTGAGGAGGGGGGCACGGAGCACGGCGCATGGAAGACAGACAGAACAGATCCAAACACAATGAAGCTTCATAGTTCGTCGGCTTTTGACCCTCTCCCCGTCTCACATACTCAGGTGGCTGTTGCATGGGCTTTGAACATCTCATTGGAGTACCTGGCGAAAATCACGGCGATCGGTTGGAGAGGCGGGAGTAGTGCGAGAAAAAGCAAAACTTTATTTCGGAGATGAAATACTCGTATCTGCTTCTCAGCGACTGGTTTTGATGGTGAGTGGATGGATGTGTTGTAATCTGACTGGAGTTACGCGAGACTGTGTGTACTGCCTTGAGATGGATGTCTGCATGGTTGCAAAAACGTTGCATGCAACACTGACCCGGCTGTAAGAAGGGAGACTGAGCGGCAGCAGCAGCAGACGGTGTTGTTATGAGTGCCGATGTCGGACAAATGTCAGACCGACACGCAATCGAAAGATGCACGGTTGACATGGGTTTTAAGCGGTTTTACAAGCTTGGCGTGGCGATGGTCATTGTTTGAGAGTGTTTATTGCTTCCCAGAATTTAAGCAGAAATACATTTTATGCCAGGAAATGAGGTGATGTATGTAGAGATTGTTTTAGTGATCTGTGGGCTGTACTGATCGTTCACTGGTGACACGATCGGTGATTGGACTCGATGATCGGAAACTGCCACGAATTCAAGTTAATCTTTGATTGCTGATCTTGGTGATCATGCGGATCTTGGTGATCGTGGCGATCTTGGTGATCGTGGGGATCTTGGTGATTAATAAACCAATATTCAACTTAACAAGCACGGATTTGGTCTTCGATTAAGAAGGACAGTGTCGAGCACTAACACTCCGTTCTCTAATCAGGCCTGGCGTCGTTTCAGTGATCGCATCGAGGATCAATGAATTTGGATGTCAATGGTGGCAAGTAACTTGAAATTGGTGGTCTAACCAGAAGCTTAACTCATCACTGTTTCGACATTTGGAGCCTTTTTCATTTTTCCCTGAAGCACAGAATTTGTGACGTCTGCTGGGATCTTGTTTCCAAATTATATCACGTGATGGATCTTTAGTTTGACTTGTCTGAATTGTGTGCCATTTTCGACAATTAGACTCTGTGATCGTTGTAGTGACTGCTTGGCAATGGGCCATGATCTTGTCATCAAAGGCTCAATATATAAATAGTCCAATATGCTGGCGTTCTAGCAATGGACCAGCTGCTGCTGAAAGTTAAGAAACACGAGTATTTCAACTGTTTTCTGATGGTCCATCATTTGAGAGGATCACTGATCACGCGAAGAACTGTTGTTATGTCAAGGTTAACGAACTTTCCAATAAATTCTGAGCTCCTGAGTTGGAACAGGGCTTCAGAATAAGGTGATCCGTGTTAATTGTCCCTAAGGCACGTTCATATGTGAAAGAAAACCCAAAAGCCATCACGATCCGCATATTGGATCGCAAGTTGTCAATTTCCATTACTGTTCAAGTGTTGTGTCAAGTTGAAGTCGGTGAATCTTGGTTGTTCATTTACTATTTCGTTGGATTAGTGAAAAATTTTTGTTGGATTACTAATCATAAGTACAATATATTCAAGTGTTATGCTGCCTAATTTAGACTATCGTTGGCTACTTTAGGAACCTTTGTACGCCTTTGATCGCTCCCAGGAAGCCGTTTGACTTGTTGGAAACCTTAATTCCCACATCAGTACCGTCCCGAAAAACGTGTAAAAGGTGACAACCGAGATCACTGATCATAAAGTTCCTTGTAACAAGTCTACAAGATCACCGTTATTACCATCATCTTTGATTAGATCGAGCGCCAATTGATCTTCAGCAGCGATCACCTTTCATGGCAGATGTTGAGGAAAATTGTATTCAACTGCCATCGCTTTTCAAGGAAATTCCGAAAAGTATATTAAAGTTAAGCAGGATCACTGATCACGCGTGATGATGGGTTGATGGCTTCCTCTCAGTGAACAGACTGAGAAGGGGACTTGATTTACAAATGGAAACGACGATCCTCCAATAACTGCATGCAGTTCTTTTCCAAGTCATCTTTCAGTAAAACCCAAAGTTTTGCACACTTCTCAATCTTTGAGTGAACATCTTCTTCGTCTTTTAATAGGAAGTCATTGCCTGTCAAGTCACTGATCAGTCTCCAAATTGGAGTCGCAACTGGAAGTTTGTCTTAAGGCAAATGCATCTCGGTAGTCAGTAACCTGTGTAAAGAAGGATTTGTTCATTATCAGCGCGGGAGAATCTTCTTTTTGAACAATGACCCATCTCTGCAGTGAACTCTCCAATCTGGCCATCAATTCACACTGCGCTCACCGTCCCTGCTGGCGGCATTCATCAAGGTACAAAAAGTGCACACATGTGGAGCACTTAGTGAAGCAGTTTCTAGCAGTGATTCGCAATTAGATGCAGTACCTGATTACAGTATCCGTTGAAACACATTGAATCTTCACACGGAGCGGAAGACAATGGCTTGGCGACGGTGGGAGAGTATGATGTGATGCCGCTGTCGGTACTTATTCATCAAAGTGATGTCTGGGGCAGGGAACAAAAGGATCTTATGAGGGAGATGCCATCGCGGATGATTGCGTGGTATGCAATCTCTCGTTTTGAAGTAATTATTCATCGGCAAGTGGAGTTGACAGGCGCACGTCTGAGATGTGCGGCGGTTTTCACCTGAATTCCTCGGCAGACAATCGGAGCTCTGACATTGCAGGAAGGAAAGTGAGGTTAGCTCATTCGCACGAGTTGTGTGAGATGTGTCAAAATGGGTGATGGGTGATGGAGTTGACAGTGGGTGACAGCGAGTAGTGGGTTAGTAGTGATCACTGATCATAAATATTATAAGATAGCTCTTCGACGGGATTTTAAATAGATATGAAATCAACAAGGCGTTATGATTGCCAAGTCGAATGGCAGAAGGGCCGTTGAATTCTAGGTTGATCAGTGATCGATTTAAAATTGTAAAATACGACTGCGCGAAAGATTTTAGACTTCCGTGCTTTCGGGTCAACATTTTGACGACCACTGACTGGCTTAGTTGAGTTTCAATCAGCGGCAAGTCATAACAAAGTCTGAAAAGCGTGACAAATTGTGGACGAATTTGGAGAACCCCATGATCCGAAATGGACATGCTGATCAATCAATTTATTCGATGAGTTCTCATAATTCCTATCCAAGTTCTCATGATTCCTATAGCTCCACTCGTTTTCAACTGGAAACCGTGTACCAAGCAGTCGACAAGATCGACGCGCTATGGTTTGCTTAAGGGTTTGGTTGATCTCTTTCAATACCAGAAAGACATCGTGCCAAATGGCAAGGCAATCAATTTTTGACACAAATTGTTCAATCCACCTCAAAGGACTGTCTTCATAACCATTCTATTGTGCCAACTGTGCTGACTGGTTAGAGAGATCATCAGAAGATCAATTCGGCCGATCGAAGTGCTTTCAAATCAACCCCTTTAGCCGTCTCCTTTCAGCATTCCTTTTGGCTGGCACCATCCACGCCGTACAACATTTCTTGCATTGCACCTGGGCCTCGCATTGCTTCTCCTTCTTCCCAGCGACTACAATCACCGCAATCGTTAATAATCGATGCTTGACCCCATCGGGTCATTACAAATATTTACGACTCTTCCCCGAAGCACCTTACGTGATGGTACACCGCAAGCGGTCAGATTGATGCCCAGTTTCCCTTAAACAAATTGCTACTTCGCCCATAAAGTTTCACCCGATCATCATCGGCAATCGTCGATCGCGCCATGCACAGGCAGGTATGCGTGAGAGTGAGTGAGCAGCCTCTTCGCTATCGTCTTCCGCCTCATCCGTTCGTCGCTCTCCGCCTCCGCGCAGCCGACTGGCGCGCTATATCTATTTCTGCATTCAGTGGGATATCGAATTCGTGACGACGACTGCGTATTGAGTTGCCTTCCTGGTGACGACGATCGCCCGGCTGGTGGTTGGCTTACTTTTGCGCCCATAAGCCCTGTGCACGCTGTGTTGCAGCACTACCATCCAGAGCAGCAGTGGCAGCAGGTTCCCCGTGTATCTGGTTGATTGCATACCGACCAGCCTCAATGCAAGAGAGCGCCGCACAGGTCCAGCTCAACTCGCAGTCCCGTGCAACCAGTTTTGGCATATTTCATGCATCTGGTGGTGGTCGGGACGCAAGATATGCGGCGCTCGGGCCAAGTATGCCGTCAGCGGACGGACTGGTTTTCGACATACTTTTCGTGTGTGCCGCGAAGGCTTTTAGCCGAATCGTTATCCAATGACGTCTAAATTGCATCCTGTCACAAGTGTAATGCTCTAATAATCAGCTGTCTCTAAATGCAAGTAATGGAGTTTCGCTGGTCGTTCCAGAGATGAGATGCGAAGCAAAAATTTCACCTGGCAGCTGGGGAAACCAGTCCCGTCCCCGCTGCGACATTCCGGAACCAGTCGCCGTGCATACCTTTTCGGGCGCAGCGCGGTCATAAAATAATTGGCTTTTTGGGTTACCGCTTCAGGTGGCCTGGTGGCTTGTTGTTGAGGTTTAGGAGTCGTAAATCGTGGGAATTTTTAGGACGTGGATGAAGCGCCCGCAGGGAGCTGGGAGCTGGGAGAGGTTGACAGTTTTGTTTTGGCTTCCGGAGGTGGAAAAGAATTTTGTGGTTTTATTAGAGAGCGCGCTAGGTGAGATGAATCTGTGACAGGAAGAGGTTGGCTGTTGAATGGAATTGTTGTGGTCTTACGGGATGTCATTTTTACAAACAATTTGTACTCGGTTCCTAATGGAGGCCAAAGATGTGGCAACTGGAAGATCACTGTTGGTCTATAAGGAGAGATCAGTGGTCACTGGGATATGCGACCGCTAGCTGCCATCGAAGGTAGTTTTGGTGATCTTGATCGGCAAGCGATCAGAGGTCTGAGTAGCTGAAAAGATTATTCCTGTAAGTAGACAATTAGTCATTGTTGGCGATGAAAAAAAAAATTTACCGCATTTGGCGAATGATCAACGATCGCAGACCAGACAGACGACTTATCACCACGCTCAAGCCCGATTAATGACCTCGACAGAACGATGATAAGAAAACGACTTTACGATGCGATTCCTTATGGCATGAGACAGCTACTGACAGCACGAAGGCGATGATCAGTGATCGAGGTAAGAAGGAAAACTTGTTGATCACTTTCGGGGCAAAGTAGTCGAGTATCAACCTTGAAGATAGAAATTCCCCGTAGGCGATCAGCGATTCCGCCAGGCTGGCGATTAATGTTCGATCCTAGCTGGACGCCCAGCGGTCATACTCAGCAGTGAATCTAGGCTTAGATTGGGATGAGTTTACTGATTCAATAAGGGAGACAACAAGTGATCCCACTAGCATGATGACCGGTGAAGGTCCTAAGAGAAGGAAAGGATCAGTGATCAGCGATAAAATCAGTGATATATTGAAATTCGACGGTCTTCTAGTCCGATCATCCTCTAGTTAGTTTAAGGGAACGTTTTGCGCTATCACTAGACGATCAACAAACAATCATTTATTTTCATCGCGTTCGCAGATGGCGCCAAATAAACATTTTCCTTGTATTCGTCAGCATTTAATCTCATCGTCAAGATCAGTTTAAATGACCCTTCACCCACCGCGGCGTTGATTTTTTTTCTCCCTTCACTTCATCGTGTCTCAAGGTGTTCCCGCCCACGAGATCGCCTCTCAAGCAGCTTCAAACTGATCACGTCAGAAGACCATTAATCATCGCACCAGTTACCAAACTCTGTTCCCAACCGTGCACTGGTCATCTTCTTCCAGTCGGATGCTGTGACCTCTTCTCCTCATTCACACTCACGTGGGATGTCATAATTCACCACGATCCCAACCAACGTCTTCCTCTCAAAAACAACGACCTTCCGGTCTCCGTTGCTGTCTTCATTGTCGTCCACTGCTGCTTCGCTTCGCTTCGTTGACCGCGTCTCTCGCAACCGAATATCAAAGCTCGCAACGTAATTGGTCGCCAATTGAAGATGATTACACGACATTACCCCGAACAATCGCACTGCGAAAGTGGTTCTAAGACTCAATCAAGGCCGAAGCGCAACAATTGCAACGCTTTTGTCCGCGTTGCACGGAATCACCTCGTCTGTGGAGGCCTGCACACAACTCACGGAGACCTATAATTCGCTAAGGCCTCTCCAACTGGCTCATCTATTCTTCGCGGCGATTATTCACTTACCAGTGATGGGGATCCAAAGAATGCGGGTCCGTCCGCCGAGTGTTTTGACATGGACATGACGTGAATTGCAAAACGAATCAGTACCTCTGATCTTTGATTCATAATGAGATGATGTGTCACCTTTTGTTCGGTTTACGTAACGATGACAATTACACACGCCGGCGTCACGACAGCACAGTGGTTCGAGCAGCGATTCTCTCCCATGTTTCATGATGTCATGAAAGTCGCATTCTTGGGGGAACCAAATCCACAACATTTAATCATGTGTCATTCGGTGGCACGTTTGTGACAGTTGACGAGGGGACTAGGCCAGCTGTGCGTGCACGAATTCTCAATCAGCTTCTATTTGTTTGGGTGGGAGTAGCGGAGGAAGAGCTCGAGAAAGGTCAGGGGGCTCCAACATTAGATCATTGCCTCTGTAGATTGGTTTTTAGAATTGCAGTTTTCGCACGGCATTGATCACTCGTGACAGTTGGGAAACTTTGCTGAATTCACGACTTTTTCAAATAGAGGGTGATCGTTGTCAGTTGTCAAAGTCATTTGTTTTTCATCTCGATCGAAGGTGACGCGATCTTGAGGTAGGCTCCTGCTGGTGCGCCTGGCTTCTCACTGGACGAAGAGAATGCGCAAACTTCCGTTTTGATGGACTGTCATTACTTTACGCATTCATCAGATGAAGGTTGGCTGCTTTAATCAGAATGCGAGAATAAATTTGTGACGATCGCTCAAATGGGGCAGGATCACCGTGTGAAATCACGGTAGACGAACCCTTCAAGCGAACCGGCGTCTATTAAAGTTGGTTTTCCGACGGTAGTTGACCACCAGTCCTCTGCCCGTGAGATCACTTCCAGATCGGTGGTCGCTTCCATGAGGCGCTCGTTGATCGAGCCGCCAACTAAACGACTAAGCTCTGGCTCCAGCTGGACGCTGTCTGAACGTCATCTTTAAAATATCGATTTTTCCACAATTGAAGGATCTCTTGTATTGATCCTTTGATTGATCGCCTAACAAAAGAATGTTGTATTCATTGTGCGGCCCCTGGTAGCCATAATGAAGTTACCAAGTGCTGAGGTGGGAGAACGATGGACGCTTGCCAGTGCCACTTACCATGTGACCCTCAGAACTGATGTCTGGACAGCAGAACGAAGAGCCATCAGTAGACGATCATTACACAATCATCCAGTGATCTCTGCTTACACTTAGGGTCTTTGCGTTCACTCGGAGAAGACTTCTGGGACTATTCCACTGATCGTCGGGCTACGTTGGACCTTATAATGGCGGAAGCTGGACACGACCACTTTTGTGAGGTTTGATACGATCGCTAGACATTAGCTTCAGAATCGAACCATCAGTTAGTGCTTTTTCAAGTTGATGACTTACCGCCCCTTGGAATGCGATCCTGAAATTAGACGATATTTGTAGGGCAGTCGGGAGCTTTTAAACATTGACTTTAAGTTAACGAATCATGTCCTGGGCACTATTTGCGATACGCCATGATCACCTTGTTGGCGGAGGAGTTCACAGGAGGTGAGCGTATCTTACAACAGCCGCTAGAAGTGATCTAAATATACATTTGTTATCTACTGGCAACCTAGGCACCGATCGCAACTTCCTCCTGATCAACACTTCTTTATGAGCATCGATCGCCCACCGAAAATGTCTCTAAAACGCTCCGCAGGTGACTGTGATGATCTCCTCGTCAAATGTGTCTACAAAGGTCACAAATAGTTTATGACGGTAACTCCAGTCAAAAGATCGTAAACCTCTACCAACGGGGACAGTTGCCTGTCAGCTTTCTCCATTGTTCTGCGATCTCTAACCAGCCGGTTGACATGTTTTTTTTTTTTTTTTGCGAAAACATGCGTTTATGACTCGCGTCTGAAGTTCCACTCCAATTCAACGAGCACGCACATCCATCATAACCATTTGAACCTTTTTACGATCGCGTCCATAAAAATGGAAAGTGCCTGCAACCCGATGAGTAGCAGCCGGCAAACAAAGCCAGAAAACGAAAGCATTTACCGCCAAATAACTGCCGTCGCCCTTGCAGCTCCCGCGCCGATGCCCCGCACTTTCGCCGTGCATCACAAATCGCGGACTTCAATCAGCCTCCGGGGGCATCCGCAGCGTCACACACATGCCTGCGGCGCGACATCACAATGCCAGTGCTTCTAAGTGAAAAATAATTGTTGTTGCACGAAACGCCATCGCTATCGCCATTGATCAGAATCGATACGCGGCGCGGCCCAGCTTGGTTGCAGGCACACGTTTCAAAATACACCTCACGTCAGCGGTGTCAAACGTTTTGGGATCTCGAATGACGACAGTCTTCAAATGGTCGTGTTGTGTCGGCACAATTGACTGTCATTCGGGCAGCCGGCCAGGCGGGGTATGTACGAAACGGACATGTCGCAGGTGCGACAACAACAACAATCACGACAACGACGACGACTGCGACTGCGATGACTACGACAACGACAATGGCTGCGGCCACGGTTAGGCCCTGTGAGACTGGTGTCTGCTGGCGATGTGATTTGTTGCCCATGCAAAGGGGTGCAGTCAAGCCTTGCGCGACCGACGACACGGCGCACACGTGATTTTTCGAAATTTCAGCTGGTAACAGGTATCTTTTAATAACTTTTCGATTACCTTCACGTAATAATTGATTTTGAGTGGAAGTCCATGGAGGCGCTGTGGAGAGGAGGGGAACGTCATCCGCTGCATGGTGCAACATTGTCTCATTGATTGAGACGTCGCGCCGCTGATGGCAAGTCGAATGATGGCTGCTCAAGGCACTTTCTCTTCTTGGAAAGCAGAGCGATGTGGGATTACCATTTTTGGAGTGATCGACACTCCTTTAGGGAACCTAATCCTGATCGAGGTGACAATGAGCTGGAAGCTATACGCGATTCAAGGCGCCACGCGCTCATTAATCGTCCATGATGTTGATCCATCACTTGCCAGTTGCGAACGGGTGGCAGTTCAGTGCCTGTGTTCCTCTTAGAAACCGTGGTCGATGACACTGATCACGGAAAAAGTTTGCGATGATCAATGACAATGAGTCGTGGAGGATGATCGCCGAAGGGAATCAGTATTCACCAGCTATCAAAGACTAGCTAACTTACAAACAAACCACTGATCCCCAGACCTGTAAGATCAGTGATCAATGATCTCTTATGCATGCAAACTTAAGAATCAATGATCCCGAATTTTAGGTGATCTCTAGAGGATCAGCAATCATAACCAGCATCAGCGACCACAAGCATCCATTGCGAGCCTGAACAACACTTCCTGATGGCCAGCTATCGTGGTCAAAGTACTAGATGAAGATAATTTAAACCATCACAAGCTTTTTCACTCAAACCATCAATCAGCGTCCAAACAAATCCAACAGCGTTCAAAACCAGTTTCCTTGAACTGTCGCCTATTTTCTGCTTTCATTGCCGGGCTTCTCGTGAGTCCTTGTCACGTTCTCGCCTCTGATCCCATTAATTGCCGCCTCCATCTCCAACGCCAAAAATCCCTCCAGCTTGATTTCACCTCGACTTCCACAGTCCACATCTCTCAGTCAGTCAGCCAATCAGTCTCAACCTTGAACGCCTCCAAATTAGCACCACAGCAGCTAATGCCATCAAAAGCACGCGCTAATCCTCAGCAGTCTCCACAATTGAGACCTAATTTTCAATACCCGCACCCAGCCGACCTTTACCTGCTGACCGATTACTCCCCAGACACACGCGTGTCAAGGCGCTTGGTGTCTCGCAACGGAGCACAATTAAAATCAATCAAACTGAGCACCCGTACAGTTGGGGTTCGCGCAGACCCGATTAGAGCGCCGATCAAGTGAAAGTGATTGCAGCACCGGGTCCCACCAGCTGGCTCCCCGCCGCCAACGGCTGCTGTCACAATCCGTCATCCATCCGTCGCTGCTGGTCTCGCCAAAAAGTGAACTGAGCCAGCAACCAGTGAGAAAGATGCCGTGCCTGGTGTGTGTACCCGGTCCCATTCGAATTCCTTGTTCGAGTTATCTAATATAACGGGTAATCCGCCAGTATGTCGACTCGACATTAATCGACATCAACATATCCGTCATTGACTGGCTCGCTGTCATGTGACTACAGTGAGGTGCGAAAATATTCCAACAGTGGCGGGTGTGTTTTGAAATTGGTGAGTGAATAGTGAAGAATTCTATCACGATTGGCTTGGGTGTTTCTAGAAAAATATTGGACGTTCACAATTTAATCGTTCGAAAACTGTTGAAGGAAATCTTTGCTACAAGGATCATTGATCTTCTTCTTCTTGATCTTTGGAGGATCGCTCAACGATCGCTAGAGGTTCCTGAGCGATGACTGCAGGATCGTTAGAGGATCGGTGTTTCATCGATGGGCAAGGAACTCTTTTTTCGTTGAAGGAACTTTTAGCTACGAGGATCCTTAATTAAACATTCATTATCTTACAGAATCGCTACAGGATCGCTAGAAGATCGCTCAATGATCGCTTTATGATCATTCAGCGATCACTGGAAGTTCGCTTCATGATAAGTGGGGAATCGCCCAACGTTCGCTGGAGGATCGCTCAACGATCTCTAGGTGATCGCTTTACGTTCAGTAGAGGATCGCTCAACGATCACTTTAGGATCGCTCAATGATCACTTTATGATCGCTCAACGATCACTTTAGGATCGCTCAACGATCACTTTAGGATCGCTCAACGATCACTTTAGGATCGCTCACCGAATGCCTTAGGATGACTCAGTAATCACCGAAAGTTCGCTTCATGATAAGTGGAGGATCGTTTGACGGTCGCTGGAGGATCGCTCAACGATCTCTAGATGATCGCTTTACGTTCACTAAAAGATAAAAGATCTCTTTTTAAGCAGCTGCATTTCAAAACTGTCTCCAAACTCTCTCCCACCACTGTATCCTTGTGCAGCACACCGATATCACCGTCTCCAGTCCAGTAACGGAGTCAGCCCGCCACTCACTTAAGATGACACACGTATTCGCCATATCCACTGCATACCGCAGATACTTTTGTTCGCTCCGCGAGACACTATGCCGCAACCGTACCAAAAGTAGGCTGAATGCGCTAAATGCCTGCAACTGTACATTCTTCAATCGCACGGCAAAAGTACCAACGACGACATGATTAAGTGTGTGCCTGCACTTAATACGTTTCGCACTCCGCACAGATGTTGGAGGTTATGCAAGCAGGCATTCGCCTGTCATGCAGCATGCTGTTGCGACACAATTCGCCGCGCCACTGCAGCCGAAATCAGTTCACAGACCCGTCATGCGATCGGTCGCTTTGACGATGCCAGTGGCGGCGGCGTTTCCTTGTTTTGAATTTTGATTGAAGTTCGGCCACAGCCGCGACTCCACTCAAGGTCCACACCACATACCTGACCACTGCCCCAAACCCCCAAATCCACTTCCACACCCCGGAGCAAGTGATTATCCGGCGAATTAAGTTGATTAATTTCGCTTCGCCTTTGTGCACGGTGTATGGACGCAGATTTGCGCATGCCAAGCGTGCCGTCAACGGTTTGTTGACCCCGCCCAGTTTTTTTTGTGTGTTGCTCCCAAAAATAACAACAACGACACGAAATTTGAATTTGCCGATGATTATGGTGATGAGGCTGCTGTGGTGGGATGGTCAAGAGGGCCCTCGAGTTGCGAGTGCCGTTGCTCGATCGGTTTGCGTTTTAATCGCAGCCACTGATGCCGTGCAATTAAAATCAATTCGGGAAAGAGGGACCACGAGGGGAAGAGAGAAAGAGAGAATCGCATGTGTTGGGCTTTAAGTGGACCATGGAGCAGTGAGAGACTCTGGAGATGACCAAACAATGAGAACCAGATTGGATACAGTGTTGTTTGCTGTTTGGTTTGCTCTGCTGGCTTATGGTTATTGTGAGGCCGATGATCTCGTTGTGGGAACAAGATGCACTCGAGTGGCAGCCGGTGAGTATTTTTACACACAGCTTATGGCTGTTTTCGATGGAAGTGCGGAAGGCTGGTGATATTTTTGGCGTTTTACGAGTACACTCAGGGCAGTGCTCTTAGGCCTTGTGTATTTTTTTTCAGATTGCAAACAAACTTGTACTTGTGGCCTTATTTGTGGACTAATCGATTTTTGTTTCTTTTGTTGCAGGTAAGGAACGGAGAGAGGGTCGAACTTGAAAACTACTAGAACTGGGTAAGGTGTACAAAGATTTTTGACACTTTAGTAGATTTTGGCCGCGTTTGTGAAAAAAATTTGCAAAATTTGATCTCAAATCTAACGCATGGCAAAAGTTATCGACGACAGGCCATGAAAGTTTATAGACTTTGAGCCCGGCTAAAATTTTTGAAATATTTCTGATATTCAATGTGCAGCTTTGATTTCCTTTCCATCCTTGAGAGCCTTGTCGTTCTGTTGCGTTCGCGTCGATAAACTTCCTCAAAATTCAATTCATAAGTCTCGCTTCATCAAGCACCAAACAGCTCCCACCCGTCGTTGTATAGTCGTCCGCCACCACGCCATTACCAGAAGTATGTCAGTATGCCTCACGAGGAAGGCAGTCCCGCAGAAGCTGCCTTTCCCCCAGCACCACGCCGCCAGCGCCACTTTAACCGTAACAAATCGCTCATCTGTCGGCCCACACGAATTCCTCATCAATTCCAGTGTGCTTGTCTGTGCCGCGAACGAATGCAGAGCGCCAGCCTCGCACACAGTTCGCACGTTTTCCCATTCGCCCCCACCGACGAAGTCAAATGTCACGCAATTAGTCAATGTCACGACCGTCCCCCGGCTTCGCCGCGGCCCACTGGGCTCCACTGCGCGCCGGCGTGTTACGGAGCAAGGTATATAGGGCATCCATGCAATTACGGGCCGCCTTGAGTGTGCGCTGTGTTGTTGGTGGCCTAGGTCGACGAGGAATTTCGTGGAAAGATCACTTGAATCCAAACGGAAATCGTGAACTATTGATCAGAGAGAAGCAGGAGGGAGAACAGGGAGAGAGCCCCTCGATCCCATGGGAGCCAGTCAAAGATCCCGTAGATAATCCGCAGCTGCCGCACCGCACACAGCGAACCCAGTCGACGGAGCTCTCGTCTCGTCTGCCTTCGCTTCTAGGCGAGTGTTTTGTAGTGTTTTGCTGACGGCTGATCAAACGTACCGCAGAGATAGCTGGGAGGAGGAGGACGGCCACGGTGTACAATTGCCGTGTGTGTACGTGCAAAGGGTGCACTGAACTTGGTTGTGCCACTTTCTGCTAATCGATCGCGGCGGGAAGAGCGCGCAAGAGAGAGAGAGAGAGATGACCGCGAAAACGAATTTTGATGAGTTTTCTACTTTCGAGGCAGATAACTGTCTGTGAGTATCTTTTGAATATGATACATGGAGAGGCGGCTGGCCATTGTGGGACTTGACGGTGTTTCGTCTGCCACAACGAACGAACGGACGGTGTTTGATGCACTCGGCGTTGGGTAATTCGGCGTGGGTCATTCTGAAGACAGATCGATACGCAGACAATCGGATTAGACCCGTAAGACTCTTGGGTTTTTTCACGCGCTTGACGAAAATAAATGCCGTATCGAGGGCTTTTGTTCGCAGTCAAGTGAGTCTGGGTTAAGCTCAATGGAGGAAAGACGGAGCTGTCTGCCAAAATGAGGTTAGTGTGACAAGAAGTGAATTGAGCGATGTTGAGAGGATGCAGTAGCAATTGACAACATTTTGTAAACATTACGAACGAAGAATAAGCAGTGGTCCCCAGTTAAAGTACTCGATTCGGAATCCGACCTGCCTTAACTCCGATAATTCGGAATTACTTAAAAATTGACCAATTATGCAAGTTAAGTACTCCTTTTATCCGCAACATTTATAAAGACTCCGAAAATTCGGAGTAACTTTAAAATTTAAAAATGATTTAAGATATGTAAGTACTCCTTTCCTTCGCAACACCCAGTAAAGGCGATTTGTTTTTTATGAAGACTCCGAAAATTCGGAGTTGCCTTAAATTGTTATATACAGAAGTATCAGAACCAAATCTGACGACATGCCTCCAACGAACAATTTTTTTTTTGTAAAAAATTTAAAGAAAGACACGAAAATGTAGAACTTAACAGGAAGGTGAAATATCAAAATCGTTCAGAATTTTTTGTCTTTGCTCAAAGACACATCCCGGTTGGTCGATACCTTTATCGTTTATAAAAATGTCGAAAAATCAGGTTCACTTTTGAGCTATGAAGTCCTATTTATAAGTAGTCCGAAAATTCGGAGTTTCCGAAAATGTGATTCAAGTCACAAACTTATTTCTGTAGTCCTTCCTTTAACGTTCAATCTTCGATAAAAGTGTAATAAACTATCATTTCACAACATACAAGGATACAGATGGTCAACTTCTAAGCAGTTCGACAGTCAGATTCTCACAACACTCCTGAACCCCTATTTCACTCTTATCATACTCAATTCAAATTTAAAAGCCAAAGGTGGAGTGGCCACCTCCCCAAACAAATCCCAAATCGGGTTCGATCTCACTTTCAGCACCGATCCTTCCTCGATCTTGGGTACTTCCCAACTGTAAGTGTTCCCAAAACCTCATGATGCAAGGTGTTTAATGAAACCAGAATCGAATGCCCGCTTTGGCACAATAATGACTACCGCTCTTCACATGGACGCGACTAGAATCACCCGCATCCCCCAGACCTCTTCTGCCGTAAATTAGAATTTTACGACACAAAACTGGTTCAATAAACAGCAGATTCAAACAGAGCTCCTTTCCAGCCGCGATTTTATGGAGCGCACTCTAATTAGCCTCGTCAAGTTTACTGCCGTCCCTGTTTGCGCCTGCCGCTCTAGTGAATGCCCCTCATCTCACCAGATTTCCACTTTAGATTGGTTTACGACGAACCAATCACAGTCATAAACCTAATAGACGCATTTCTATCCATCTCTGCTGCACTGCGGCCCACCCCCTGCATCTGGAGCACAGCCGTGTCGTAAAAGTAATTTTTAGCCCGATTCTGGGAGAGCCAAGAACTTCCAGTGCCACGATGCGCGCACACCCTGCGGAACTGCGCGCAGGCAGCTGAGTTGCATAATCTGCAAGGCAGCGGGTAATAAAGAAATATATGCATCTGTGTGTGCACCGTTTCTAGGTTAAATACCGTTACTCACAAGAGCTCCACCACTCAGATGGGATTACTGCACGAATGTGCATGCATCACTAGTGGCCACCGTCATCGTCTTGCTGCTTGTAAAGCGGTGATCACAGTCATCATCGTCGTCGTCGTTGCCATCGAGCGAACGTGATACCAGAAGAAGGTACAACATTACAGTAACAACAATGAACGTGCAGAGCGCAACAGTTACTTCTGCGATCAACGGCCGACACTCGCCGAAGCAAGGGCCCAGCATGTTGGTGGATACATTTTCATCCGCAGTTCGCGGCCGCGATGGCGGTGTCAGGTGGTGATGGCACAGAGTGCCCTACCCAACGGATGTCTGCGGAGTTCCCGGGGGCGAAGGGATTGTGGGCTGGCGACGGGGGATGCCCCCCCCTGAAACGACTGATCATCATTCACATCCGATCTCGGTTTCGGGGAAGTCATTTCGAATTTCGATGTAGTTAGTCACCTGGCGAGTGTGGGTTTTTGTTTCTGTTGCGGTATCTACAATCGATTTTCGGAATTCAAATGAATGGGCGGCGGCGGTCTGTGATGGGAAATTGAAGGCCATCTGAATCAGTCAATGGCGAGGTGTTGGTGGGACCGGATTTGTGATTGATTTCACAGCTTTCTGTTCACTGGAAATACAGTTCTTTGAGAAAGGTGGTGCTGCAACAATTTTGTTGGCGAAAAAAGCATTATTCACAAGGAGATTGCAATTTGAAAGTGGGACAAATATTTTTGACAGCCAACGTTTTCAAAAATGGAATATGGGTTGAAATGTTAAAGGACGGTGTTGAAAGAAGGTTTCAAGGTTGGCCCAATTTGTAAGAATTGAGGGTTCGTTTTGACGAAAGGACGGAACGCCCTACAATGTCTTTGAGAGTAAAAGTTTAAATACACTTGCAGCTCATTCGAATACTCACGCAAACTCCGCAAAATCCGAATTTGACTGTCATCGAGAAGACATAGAGTTCAAGACAAACCTCGAATGTAACATTGGCGTTGACAGTCTGTGCTGAGAATCTGGAATGATCATTTCTGCAGACTCCTTAACGGCGATGACTTCCCAAATCCCGCTGCTAGGCAGAATGTTCTATTCGAACTGGATGAAGTTAGACAAGAATTCCGTCTCTCCGACTTAGACGAAGTGAAGATAGCAATATCGAGGCTGAAGTCGAACAAAGCTACTTAAGCAGACGAACTGCCCGCAGATCTATTTAAAGCAGCTGAAGATAACCTGGTTGGGCGATGCACCAGCTCATCCGCAAGATAGTGTCGGAGGAAAGCATGCCCGAAGAGTGGAATCTCAGCGTCGTTTGCCCTGTTCATAAGAAAGGAGACCCCTTTGACTGCACCAATTATCGAGGGATCAGCCTTCTTAACATCTTGTACGTGATCCGATCTGCCGTAATGTGTGAGCGTATGAAACCTTTTCTCCATAACCTGATAGGTCCCTATCTCGATAGGCCATATCTTCACTTGACATAAGATCCTGGAAAAGACCCAAGAAGTGCATATTGACACCGACCATCTCTTCGTTGATTTTGAGGCCGCATATGACAAAGTGCATAGAGATGAGCTATACAGTGCGATGTCTAGTTATGGCATTCCTAAAAAACCGAACTCACCAAGACCTTCAATGCCAAAAAGGGTCTTAGACAAGGCGACGCACTGGTCATGTGACTTCTTCAGCATCATCTTCGAGAAGATCGTGCGTAACTCACAAGTCAACACCAGAGGCACGATCTTCCAGAAGTCAGTTCAATTGCTAGCTTTCGCTGCCGACTTTGAAGTGATTGGACGAACACAGCGAGCCGTCAATGAGACGTTTGCTGGCACTGAAGCGCAAGCGGCAAAAAGGCGTCTGGCGGTTAATGAGGGCACACGAAGTACATGTAGTCATCAAGAAAGGACACACAACATTGCAGTCTCGGACAAAGCGTCACACTAGGCAGCTGAAACTTCGAGGTAACAGAGGACTTCATCTACCTCGGCTCCGCGGTAAACAGGAACAACAACATCAGTGCCGAAATCAAACGCAGAATCACTCTTGCCAATCGCTGTTTCTTTGGGCTCAAGTGGCAATTGAGTAGTGAAGTCCTCTCTCGAAGGACTAAGCTCGCTTTATATAACAGCTTGATAATCCCAAACCTACTTTTTGGCGCAAAAACCTGGATGTTACTACAAGTGGATGAGGAAATCTTTTCTAGAGAAAAGTTTTGCGTCCGATTTTGGTCCTGTTTGCGTTGCTGGCATCTGGAGGAGAATTTTTAACGACGAACTCTATGGGTTGTACAGCGACATGCGCCTGGTCAAGCGTCTACGGATACAAGGCTTAAGATAGGCCATGAAGAGCGTATGGACACCATTGCTCCAGCCCGAAAAGTCTTCGAATTTGAGCCATTGGGACAACGCAAACAAGTGGAGAAGGACCTCAACTAACTCAACGAATGCACATCAGTTACAAAAAATTATTGTGAAATAAATAGTGAGGACTATGCTTAAGGTTGTGAAGGGTGAGCTAGCTAGGGTGACTGAGACTTAAAGTCACGGCAAATTTCGATCACCTTACTATGTTGAAAGGGCATTGCTTCCTTCCTCAGTTAATAATATTCGTAATAATTGTATGGCCCGACCGTCCACAGGAGACCAGGGTCTAGCTTGCTCATCAGCTACTCGTGTTGTGCGCGCTACTGTTCTCTCACGTGTAGAGGGGACCTATAGTTTTTTGCCGCCTTCGAAAGGAGAAGTTTGAGAAGCTTTTTTTAGACAGTTATTACTTTTTGAGTGTTGTCAACAGCTCGAAAAAGCTAGTAAATAACTCGAGGTGTTCAGCCGGAAATCTTAACTAGACCTTTGGCGTGTGTCGCACCCTACGCACACTGCCATGACGGCCACTTTGCTTTGTTTTGATACTTCAAATTGGTAAGGTACACTTTGCATAAGATTGCACCTAGTGGGAAAAAATGGCTTACATCTTACAGTTAATTTTAGGTGGTAAATATGGGCCTCTGTGGCCGCCGTGGCGTGGTGGGTAGAGGGCCATGCTCACACGCCGAAGGGTCTAGGTTTGATTCCCGGCTGAACACCTCGAATTTTTCACGGCACCACCTCTTTAGAGCTGCTGACAACACTCAAAGAGTAATAACTGTCTAAGAAAGCTTCTCAAATTTCGCCGTTCGGAGTCAGCAAAAAACTGTAGGTCCTTTCTACTCGTGAGAAAACAGTAGCGCGCACAACACTAGTAGTTGAGGAGCAAGCTAGGCCCTGGTCCCCCTGTGGACTGTCGCGCCAACAATTATTATTAAATATGGGCATCTACAAAAAGCTCAGTTAAGCAAGCATTTCCGCCTTTCTCGCTTCAAAGCAACTACTAAGACTTAACCTTCTGCAACACAATGCCAACCAGAAGCGATGAAAAACTGGAACAGTGATATCTAGATGAAGGATCGGTCTAGTGACTGCAATTTCTGCAGATGGCGGTGTGATTAATGTTATGCTCTATAGTCCGTGGATTGGAAACCTATCCCAAACTTTTCATCAATCCTTGATCCATCCGTGAAGGCGCATAGAGCCAAGATCCAAGGCATATCTGAGGATTGTTGAGAATTGTTTCGTTAATTTGAAATTCAGAAGAACACGATTTGAATAAAGTCAAAATATTTTATGAAACTTGAGTGATCCACAGATCAAGTGATGATTGTAAATTGGGGATTGAACTAGACGAACATGACAAAGAACCAAGTTAGGGTCAGTGCTTTATAAAAGCCGTTGCTCCCAAATTTGCAACGACTCCGAAAAATCTGTAGCGCCGCCAAAGTTAACTTCAAGTTTCTAGTTTCACTCTTAAATCGAACCTCCTTATCTACGAAGTTACATCCGCCTCAAAGTTCAGAAAAATAAGACTGTGTAAATGACTCTCAGTCAACTTTTAACGGTAGCAATAAATGCACAACATTCCTTTATTAGAAATTTTGTCTGATTCTAGTAGGTGTTCGGAGTTGAGAATAGCTTGTTACTAACGTCTTCTTATCCTCTTAATATAAAAAAGATGGAGTAAGTTTTAAAATCGAGGACCACAAGTATAATTATGACGACTCCGAAGTTTCCGAGTTATCTAAATTGCAAAATCTATTCTCACAGCACTTTTACGCTTCACTCAGCAAAGTGTGTCCCAATGTCTCCAAAATCAATGACCCCATTTCCGTATTCAAATCGCTGTTGCCTTCGGCGAAACTCCGTCCTTAGCCTAAACCTCAATTAGCCCGCTCCACATCATTATCGCGAAAAACAAAGGCCAGTACCCCAACCACAAATGTCAGACTCAAGCAGTTAGCATGCTAACAGCGCTCTTCTGCTCGCTCACTCCCATACCCTGCTCAGAGCAAATTGAAGTTAATAGTAAAATTGCCTTAAGAGGTTCCACCCGCTCCCAGTTCAGCTCCAATTCGGTGTGACCATCACCGCCGATCGTGATTCATTTGTATCTGCACAGAGAACAATGTCATCTCAGACTGCCTTCACCTTGAGGCGAACTCTCCCCCAATTCATGGGCGATCCGAACCAAGATCAGCGACAGCAGCAGAAGGCTACGCTGAACTTGACTGCGAACGGGGTGAGCGTGGCTGGCATTTGTCATCCTTGTCACGTGCGCTGGAATCTATTCTATCACTTCTCGGATGGTAATTGCTCACAGCATGGGCATGGGCTGAGCGCCTGCCAGGCAGACCGAGCCGTGCCACATCATTGTCACGATGATGGATGAATGTGGACGTTTATGGGGAGAGCGATTTGCCAGTCGACGGTCGATTTGCATTTGAATACTTGGCTCATGGGAGTGGAACCGATGTGGAACGCGGCAGTTGGATCGATGACCCGTGGGGCGACCATTAGTCTTGGATTGGGTTGGCCTCTCAAACGATGAGCACATTCCAAAGCGCTCCCATATGCGAGCAATTTGCGTGCCTTCCAGTTAGAATTGCCATATTTGGAGCATCCGC
This sequence comes from Eristalinus aeneus, assembly GCA_955652365.1. NCBI lineage: Eukaryota > Metazoa > Arthropoda > Insecta > Diptera > Syrphidae > Eristalinus > Eristalinus aeneus. The sequence goes on from OY019132.1 coordinate 4,259,080, forward strand.
TGCCTACTTCAACTCCCGTTTGGCACAACGCACGACAACAGTTCTTATTCTTGAGCAACAGAACCCAAAGGAAAGCCTCTTCCGCCACCTTCACTGCTCGGCGCAACCATATCGGGCCATAGAATCCGCGCTTGCGAGGGTTGGCATAGAGCCTCACCCGTCGTCAGCCGCCACCAAGGTTACCGCAAACGCAGACGCCTCTCCAGTTGACATCATCGCCCCCATCGAAGATGCATCTTGCCTCGAAGCAAATAAATTAGCGTCACTCCAGCGTGCTGCGCTACTCGCATCTCAATTGTCTTCCAAACAACCGCGACTACGACTGTGGCACCTGTGCTCGACCGTCGCCAAGGGCCCTATTCTCTGGAAAAGAGTAACGCTGCCGCTAGCGCTTCAGACAGCCGACAGAATAAGTGTTATTTTCGAGATAAGATAAAAGTGCAAAGCTCTGGCAAATTGAAAAACAAAAGATATCCGTGAAAACGCTCACGACACTGGCTGGCGGCGGAAAAGCTCCGTCGCTGTCGTTAGTTTCTCGCGAGGTCTAAGCCAACTCAGAGATATTTCGGTAGAGAGAAAAAGAGTGTCAGTGCCAAGTACCCTCACACAGCCTAAAGGACTCAAAGGACGTGACTCAGTTTCGGCTTCGGAGACCCAAGAAAGGTGCGTGTGATAGTCTAAGGGGCAAGCAGGGTCGGAGAAGTTATTGCGCCGACGTGTCGCCCGGTTAAGGGTGCCGGAGTGGGTGGGGTTTTGGGGTTGAATACGAACTCGCGTGTGCGGTAGATAATTTCGGAATTTATGACAAGCCATGGAACTACGCAGATTCCGTAGATTGCGCTGAATTGCGGCGTGGTGTTGATGTGTGACTGTGTGTGCCTTTCTGCGTCAATTTGCGTTCGCAGATAAGCGCGAAATGTGAAGAGTTTGACGAACTTTTTTGTAGTTTTGAGTGACACTATAAGTAATTTGGTTTGTGAACGTCTTGGGGGATGAATTGCCATTTTCTGAACTTTCGTGGATTCCAATTGAGATCTTGATAAGCTCCTAAGAACACGTCCAAAATTAGTTTTAAAAGACAAGCTTTTGGTCAAAGCGGTCAAAAACGTCAGAAAAAGTCAGAAAATTCTGATCTTGTTGTCAAAATTGTATCATGTCTGCGCTAAGTTGTTTGAATCTTGACTCTAGGGCGCTTTCAAGACTTGTCCCTTGGAATTCGTGGAGAAGAGATTGATGCCAAGCGAACACTGATTAACTGCCTGACGAAGTTGCGAATATTTTTTCGATTTTTTGACAGCCTTTCCGCTAAAAATATTTCCTTTTAAACTCTTTTTGACTCTTGATAGTTCTGATTGATTGCACGGCTTCTCTTTGCTGCCTGCTTTGTTACAGTTTACCTTATAGTACATTCTGCACTTTTCCACCCCAAATTTGTATCGAATTAATCGCTGCCTTTGATAATGTCTTGCGAGCATAGCTTGGCTTCACAAGGTCGCTGCAATTCTTTCTTAAGTTCTTCCATTCGAAAACTGCCAACAATTCAGTCGTTCTTATTTCTTCTTCTCGTTCGTTCTTTAAACCTGTCGAAAGTCGGATTCATTTTGGTGTTCCTAGGAATAGAATAACTAATTTCAATTTTCCAACGCGTCACCAGTGGAAAATCGAACTTCCTCCCTCTCCCTTCGAGGAATGGCCGACCGTAATCCTTTCTTTTTTTTTCACTTCTTTGTCGTTTTTCTTGATCCGCTAGTCCGGTCTAGTTTATTTCGGACTTTCCTGTTCAGAAGGTCAAGACATTCAGTCACAGTCATAGAAGTGGGAGGATATAAACAGAAAGGTCCAAAATGACGAGAAACTTCCAGAAATCGAGTAATTCATTCCTGGGCACAGTAAGATGAAGAAGATGCCCAAAATGTCAGCACCAGACAGAACGCTTCTCCAGCTAGGAAAACGATGGCCAAAAATTTAGCCCCTAAACTTGGACCAAGGAAGCAAAACCTAGACTGCAGTCAAACAACACTCCACAGAGCACTTTAAGGCAGCTGGGGACAATTTGTTGCAACACAAACATTCTCAAGTGTAGATTATGGTTTGAAGAAGATGAGGTCGAAAAGTGAAATTTAAGTATCTTTCCTCATATGGACGAAGGCATCGCGTACAAGACCCTGTCCTTTGCGTGTGAACGACTGAATCCATTGGTGAAAAATTTGATTGGCTCCTTTTGTGGAGTTCATGCGAGGAAATGCTTTTTGTGGAACAAAATTTCACACGAAGGCGGATCCTTGAGAAGGGCCAAATCGACGTCCATCAAGTATTTGTGGATCTTAAGGGCACACATAAAACCGTGCCAACCCGTACGTAATTTTGGCATTCATAACAATCTTACCAGATGGTGTAAAACGGCTGTGGTACCTTACCTTTCATATCGATCTAGAATGCAATCCTTGAGAAAATCTCGTGAGACTCACAAAGCAACACCAGAGACACGATGTTCCAAGAGTCCGTTCATCTGCTGGTTTAGATGGACGTCATGAACGTGATTTGATGAACTCAACGAGGCGTTAGTGAAGTCTTTGCTGGAGTTGTTCGGCATTTGCTGTTATTGAAGAAAAAGCCATAACATCAAGGAATCTGTACATCTCAGCTCTGTCTTAATTAAGGGCATTCATGCGACTTGGATTTGAGTGGACATTTGTCACAAGCCACGGAGTTCATGACTAGATTCCTCTGTTAATAATAATTGAATGGCGCGACAGTCCAAAGGTGGCCATCTTTCCAAAGGCGTAGCTTGCTCATCAACAACTTGTGTGGTGCGCGCTACTGTTGCCTGACGACTAGAAGTCACCCACTGCCACGTCGATTCCGAACGCCGAACGAAGTTTGAGAAGCTTTTTCTTAGACAGTTGTTACTTTTTAAGTGTTGTCAGTAGCTTGAAAGAGGAAGTGGCGTGTAAAATTCGAGGTGCTCAGCCGGGAATCGAACCTAGACCTTTGGCGTGTGAGCACTCTACCCACTACGGCACTGCGGCCACAAGGATTCCTCTGTTATCCAAGTAAAAACTGGCAATCACTCCACATTGGTAGGCAGCAGGCCTCCCTCAACTTTTTAGTGTCACAGCGACCGATTGGGATGTCATTCCACAGTGATGCAAAGAATTGTTTAGATCACTAACTGAGATCTGAGAAAGGAGTGTGAACAAAACTGCTTAAAGTCAGTATAGTTTACAGGCCTCTGATCTTCGCGCAATTCGGGTTTGAATCACAGGCAGGTAGACATTCCCACAAGCGTGTTTTAGGCCAAGTCTACTGAGATGTTTCAAGTGCTTCTGGGCTCCCGAAGTAACAGTATTCAATATCTGGGTAGACTGTCAAAAGCAGACAGGCTCCTTCCGCCCTGGTTCCAGTTGATGCCATAGGGCCAAGTGGTCTGCTGCCACATCAGTGATTCCGTTGTCAGAAGTCACAGTGTAATAGATAATAATAATAATTGTATGGCGCTACAGTCCACAGGGGGACCAGAACCTAGCTTGCTCATCAACCACTCGTGTTGTGCGCTCTACTGTTCTCTCACGAGTAGAAGGGAACTACAATCTTTTGGCGACTCCGAACGGCGAAGTTTGGGAAGCTTTTTCTTGGACAGTGTTTTTCTTCCAGTGTTATCAGCAGCTCTAAAGAGGTGGTGCCGTGAAAAATCGAAAAGTTGGTGTTGAGCTGGGGATCGAACCTAGACCCTTCGGCGTGTGAGCGTCGCACTCTACCCACTACGCCACGGCAGCCACTAACAGATAACAGTTTGGGGAAATTTATAGATCCACTTTTTTGTGCGTACGTCACCCTTCAATTGTTGTTTCTTTGAGATAAAGAGGAAATCGATCAAAAGGTCCTCCTCTCGATGGTCAACCTAACTTCGTACATCTTGGCAGAAACTACTTCCGCTCTATGATCCAGAGACACGAGTGTTATTTAAAAACGGAGTGTGCAGATTCTGATTCTTTTTGCATTTAGGACATTTGAGAAAGATGGTTGATTCATGAACTCCATATGGCACGGAAGCGTTCCGCCCGAGATGGCTGGGTCACGTACGGAAAGTACAGAGTGGTTTAACCGCAGCATTCGGACATTCGAATGATGCAACAAAGGACTTTTCTCATCGGTGTTCGGAGTCGGAGGCAGCCGCCTGGAAAACGTGAAAATAAGTGACATGTTGGTTGAAACCCAGGTCCATCCTGGGCAACAACATTCAGTCCTCCGGGAATATCCTCGTGGTTAAGTTTCTTTTCTTTTAATTGGCGTGCGGTAAAGGGATTGTTTGGAATCCTTAAATGACCGATATTAAGTCACAGCACGAGCTGAGGGTATAGAGGAAGAATGGGAAAGAAGGGGTTTCAATGCCTGAGGGCTGTGATCAGGAGGAAAAGTTGAGCTGGAAAGAGCATTCAATTTTTGTGCCATGCGGCTGAAGAACGAACCTCTAAACTTGACAGTACGCCTGAAGGTGGGCTTAAGGTTGAAAGGGTGTGCATTCCTAGCGAGACAAGTATTGCGGGTAATTTCTTGAAGAAGAGGAAGGCAGTTCCCAAACTCATAAGAGCAGTTTTTCTTGAAGAAGCGATAAAAAAGTGATAAATGTGGAATATCACGTCGATGTTCTAGCAAGTCAATTTTGATCCGTCTCAGTGGACACCTCTGCACACTTTTTTGAGAGACAGACCCTGCGCTTCGATATCGCCTTTATACCAATCCTCTAAGGACGCTGCATCAAGGTTGGGTTGGAGAAATATTTTTAGCAATCAGAAAAATTGATTAGCAGCTCTCCAGGCGACCAAGAAATTCACGCACTTTGGCAAAGTTTTGTGGAACTTTCAAAGAACAACATTTTAAGTAGGTGACATCATTTTATCACACAAAAAGTTGTCCTGGGAAGAAGAGGTGGCCATTGACTCTTTTCGAGACGTCGAAGAATGTTCAACTGTCTACTAAACCACCTCCAAAGAGAACACCTGTCCCCCACCCCATACCTTTCCTTGACACACTCACACGCAATCCATCAAAACAGCACGAGTTTGTCGCGCACATTGCCCCAATTACTCACTTCCCCTCGATCGCTATCGGCTCACCTTCAGCAGGTTACTTCGAAAAGTTTCCGTGACTTTCAAGGGGGCGCTGACTCACAGTCCATCACATCGCGTGAAGCAACAACACAAACAATGCAAAAACACACCAGACAAGATTCCCATCTAATCAAACAGTCCTCTCCCCCGTCACCGTCGTTAGTGTCTTTCAAGGAATCACGACTGCTTTACATTTTATTGCGCGTATTATCACACAAATCCCGCGTCGAAGCGGTGATTAATCGACTAAACGTGTGCGACTATCTGTCGACGACACCCCAGCACAGGCTCGGGACCTGTCGGGACCGGCCGAAAGGTAGCCTCTCGCCTCGTGCCTGTCACAAAGGGGCTTAAGCGGCGAAAACAGAAACAGCGAATCTATAATTAACCAGTTTATGGCGAAACGACATTGGAATTTGATTGAAAACTCGTCTTTTGTCTGTTTTTTGCCTTTTCCACAGCGAAATTAGATAATTAAGAGAGCCGCCGTTCGACTCACCTGCAAACTGACGATAATCGTCTTTTTTCCGTTTTCTATTTTCAGGTAATGAATCACTTAACGGCTGCAGGCGGGCTTGCATAAGGGACTGGCTCGCGATCGCAAGTTGCATTCTCAAATGATAGTAATTAATTTGCTCAGTGAACAAAGTTATCTCGGCTATCGGCGCGGGGCTTATTTATTCGGTTCGTTTCGTTGAAGTGGTCAGTGAATTGTTTCGGGCTTGAGATAGCCCTCGTATCGCGTATCGCTTTCGATTGGGAGATTTGATGGCAGCGGGTTTCGTGGAAGTGCTTGGTGAACGGAGGTCACCTCGTTACGCATTCAATCTTCGGTGATATCTTGAATGGAAACAAGCGCAAACAAGTGAAATGGGAGGGGATCATCTAGGTTTGGTTTTGGCGTTATCTTCGGACGGATTTTAGCGAACTTTAAGCAGACTTTTGATAGTAGTCCAGTAGTCAGGAAATGCCGGAAATTCTTCACACCTGTGGGGAACAAACGAAAGTTTTCCATCTTTGACGCTTACTTGGTATACAGATGAAGGATTTGGATAAACGTGGTTACCTGCCTTAAGTGCATATACCTCGTGATCCATTTTCCTAGGAGTCGTAGATCACACAGGACTGACTGGACGGCTTATTTACCCAAGTACCAAATTGAGTTCATTCTTGGGAGACGCTCACTCCACCTTGTTTTGGAGGTAAGCCTTTCTCTGCGATGCCCTGTGTCGCAGCACTCTGTCGGAAATACAATGCTTCACTGTCACAACCAGTCAAGTTCAGTAAAATCTTGAGTCTGGTAGCCGCCATCGCACCAAATGGTCTTGGTTCCATCAGCATTTCCTTTGACACACCAGTGATGCTTAAGATTCTTTAGTAGAAGTTCACCGCAGCGACGGTGAAGCTCAAGACTTTTTGCCTAAGTCTACCTCGAACAGCAAATCCACATCCGAATAAGCGCTGCCTTCTCTCTCTCTCTTTCTCTCTCTCTTTTTCTCTCTCTCTCTTTCTTTTTTTCTCTCTCTCTCTCTCTCTCTCTGTAGCAATCGCTGTAGTAGATGTCCCAGTTTTTCATCGTTTTTTTGCCGGGCCCATTTCATCGCACTTCCTAGATGGCGGTAATGTCTGCTTTGTAGCAGTCAAGCGCCTTTCGGAAGTTATTCTGCTGCACGTGGTCTGTGAAGGGACCTCACATTCTACGTTCAAAACCAAATATCGTTGTCCTTGAATCGTTTGCATGGGCCGTCAACAGTTGATCCGTCTTTATCCGAGACATGTTGTCGTCTCTGAACTGATTTTTCACATGGTGACGACGTGAACTTCATGCACAGCCAAAAGACTAGAAGGCCAGGCCCATTATTTAACCCTCAGGCAGAGGGATTCGCTGCATACATTGGTTCACCATACAACGGGTGTTGTGACGGCTGTTCAAAGGGCGCCGCCGAAGACTGTACTCGTATGTCAACTTGACCTGTGCACTAGCAAGGATAGTGTTGGCAGCTAGCTTAAGTAAGCCCGATCAACAACGTTACCTTGTGTGGACAGGCCCATGCCCCTCATTCTCATTCGACTGTAATTCCCGGCCGGCAAGTGACCTTTTCAAGTTTGGAATGGGCGGATAAATCTCACAAGCAGTTCTTTGCGGCGTACTGTGCAATTGACAAGGAAGTCTCAGTATCCTACAGGAGCGGATTTTGTCTTGACGCAGTTTCAACTTATTTAAGTTCGTAGTAGTCAGTAAGCCTTCTCAAAACGAAGGATTTCCTTTGCGGAGTAAGATCAAATTAACAACACATTAAATAGGGGGCGCCACTAACAAAAAAAAAAATATTGAATTAATAATTTTTGTTAGTGGCGCCCCCTATAAGTTCCGGGACTTATTAAGTGACCTGCTAGTTTGTGCTGCAGGAAATTTTCCACATCGACCATTGTTTTAAGCGGAGTTTATGATCCTAATTGTTGAAGTCGTCAAAACTTACGAGGCAACTCCAGAGAGCTCATCTGTGTCCAGCGACTCAGTCAAATTTTGTGTTTAGCAAGCGACTGGGAAGCATCAAAGTAGCGTGCGAAAGTTTTGAAATAGTTTGATTGGAAATTGTTGATTTTGGTGCTGCGTTGTTGTCTTCTTCTTTGGCTGGCACTTCAACCCAGATTTGGAATTTGGGTCTATAGCATCATACATCTCCAGCTGGCATGCTCTTTCCGAGGTTTGATCGTTTTTCACCTCTGTGTATCATCTTGAACCCAAGCGCAATCAATTTTTATGCTATCCCAAGGTGTTGGATTCATAGACTTTTCAGGCTGGAACTATATTTTCAGGGCAGTAGTCGTAAGCGTTGCTTCCACAGGCACTTGACTAAACGCATGCCAGCCGTCAAAACTTCTTCCCTAGACACTCTCAATGCAATGCAGTGCAGGTAGACTTTCTTTTTTAAAAAGGCTTCCTCCTCTGTTGCCATAGAGCTGTCCTTGGGCCATTAATTGCTTTGGAGAGGTAATGCTTGTTGCAAATATCAATGGCGTACCGTGACTTGACACCATCCGTACAACGATTGTGTTGGGCCCGAAAATCCCCATCTCCAACTTAAGAGTATATTTTTGATCCAACCGGAATAGACAGAGCTCCCATGCTAGCCCGTTGTCTCGAGGTAGGCTACTCTCTGCAGTCTTTAAAATTTGTGCGAAATTTGTAAGTCGATTATGATAGGTTTCGCCATCATTGCCTGCAACCACTGTGTCGCGGCCACCATCCTCAGATCTGAGCTTCCTACAGATAGTGGCCACGACATAGTGGTTGCTTTTCCTCTACAATTGGGCGTCTAATTTCCAGTACTTAGGCCTGTCACCGGTTTGGTCTTCTCCGTGTCGACGATCTAGATCATTGCCGGTGTATTTCAGCAAACTTTTCTTATAAAAAGAAGAGTGTTTATCTTCCTTGTTCTATTTCAACAGTTCTGTACTCTCCCAATAGTGTTGTCTGTGATCGCAAAATAAGGCTGATACTCCTTCCCATTGTCCGTCAACAGTGCTGACATCATTGCTCTCAAGAAGTCTTAGCAAGAAAACACGGTATTTAAAACAAACCAACGGTGGGAGACGTGTTACTAATGCTGTGCAGAAAATAGTTAAATATCAGTTTCGACAGGTTTCTGACTCTTCTTCAAACTCGTAGCTTCTTGTCTGCTCGGCTTTCACACCCTAAAACGCTGTAGAGTTAAAAGATTGTATCCGTGGCAGATTTGTCTACTTATCGAGAGCATGGCTGCATATATAAACAACTGAAAGCAACTCTGTGTCTACATCACAAAGAAACGACTGTCTTGAAGTCTTACCCCACAAAGTATTAAGGACTATGGATGAATATTACATTCGAAGACAGTGCCTCAGCCCTTCTTCAACTTCGACCAAACCAAATGAGCTTCTTGCAGAAACCTTCAAAAACTGTCACCAAGCCGTCCTCTATCTTTAAAAATTCCTCATCGCCGCCATTCCTAAACGTTTTGTTTGATCAGTAGCGGCGAAATTCTTTCGGCACTTAGTATACCATAGGTGTCACCCTGTTTACTTCCTCCCCTTATCACCTGAATTCCATTCTGGGCTGATAAGGAAAATTTTTACTCGATAAAAACAAACCCAAAAGAAATATCTTCCAAGTCAGAGACGGAGAGATTACCAAAGATTCTATTTTGGGATATCTTAGACCTTGTAGTTGTGGGGTGGTGGGTGGGCATTAGAATGTGGAGAGCATGGCTCCTTTGAATTAAGCAATCAGCTGAAAGGGCTGCACAGTCACTTTTCAATGTGGACATTGTCTCACCTTGACAAAGATCATCACGGAAAGTTGAGTAAAGGTTTGACTAACAGTCACTGAATTAGGGAAACTCGGATTGACATCCTGATTCACTTTATTTGCCTGAGATCTCACGGATAAGAAAGTCCGTTTCTGGTAAAATTCGTTCTATTGGCAGCAGCTGGCATTGGTCTTCTGAGATGACCTTACCATAAGTGCAAGTGGTCTTGAAATTTGTCAATTTAAGGCTTTTCCGGATTTGCTGCTTTTGCGGAGATTTCAATTCAACCCTGGAGCTAAAGCATTATATTGTCCCGAAATGTTAAAGGTTTCTTATATTTAAAAAAGTCCCAAAAGCGAGCCCTGCCTCAGAGTTTGTTGTTGGACTATCTATTCGACGGATCTAAAACCTTCTTGAGCACTAGCAGACCAGTTGTTATCCAGCTTCTACAACCTAAACGGGCAACAACCATCCCTTTCAAACTGGCAAAGTTGCATATATATTGACAACTAAGTAATTCCGGATTTCACTCATAGATGGCTTTAGTTGAATTTTTAGGTTTGCTGACGTATAGATCACAAGTTGAACTGATCAAGAAGAAAAGTCATGTATTTAATGTAATGTTAGTCAAGAATTGGGACTAAAACTTTACTTATGTGTCAATGGGCAGACATCGACTGGTAGTGTCAGATTCTTATTGACTTGAACCATCTTCTAAGAAACCCTTCGAAACCGCCTCGCTACGCTTCTATGCTCCGTTTGCTTTTGAGTTTCTGCGGGTGATTTGCAGTTGGGTCGATTTGCTAGCGTTTTTCGAGTCTCTCCTGTGCTACAATATCGAAAGGAGATGTCATTAGAGGTAAATCCAATATCGCATCATTGGAACTCTTTCTGTATTCCCCGCTTACTCGCTGCGGGCATCAGCTACATACTCACTTGTCGCCTTTTTCGCGATCTCGGTTCATATCTGTGGTGTATAAAACTGCATGGAAGCTTCACTTCTTGCTAGGATTTGCCTTAGATCTTAAAATTGTGTACGGCTGTGATACTCCTTATTCTCAACCACGAATGTTGTCTTAATCACAGTTCCCATGAAAAATTACAGACTTCCTAAACAAAACAAAGTTCAAAGAATGACATGCGTAGGAAATTCAGGCGCCCAACTGAAGGTTTCCCCCATGCTTTGGCAGCTATGCTCCATCTATTGCTCATAGACATTCGCATGCATCACAAAACATTGAACATGGCTCAGTAAAAATCAGATGACCGACGTAGTGTAGTGGGTAAAGTACGACGATCACACGCCGAAGGTCCAGGTTCGATTCTCGGTTGAACATCAGAATTTTCCACGGTGGTTCTTTCGAGCTGCTGACAGCACTCAGACAGCACCCGAACAGGCTAAGAAATAGCAACTCAAACTTCGCCGTTTGGAGTCGGCGAAAAACAGAAGGTCCCTTCCTTTCGCGAGAGAACAGTAGTGCACAAAACACGAGTAGTTGATGAGCAAGCTAGGCCCTCGCCCCCGTGGACTGTCGTGCCATTTAATTATTATTATTGGTAAAACTCAGCTAAACTTAGACTAAGTCATCTAGACATAATTCTGTGGTTGTAGGGGGAGAGTCAAATTCGGTAAGTGACGCACCGATTTGTCCATAAAAACAGAGAGGATTTCAAAATTCCAGAAACCCAAAACGCATTAACAGATAACGCAGTAAGTCTCGGGACATATAGGGGGCTAAGGATTTTCTTGTGAGTGATGTGTGATGTGATATCGAAACATACAAAACACAGAAAGCCGAAATTCCTCAAATATCGAACATTTCGAAAGACTGGAAACCCTCAAACCACAATTTAAAAAACGAAATCCGGAGAAAAATTGATTTTAGAGCGGAGCATATTGCCCACACATTCCCCTTACTTACGGCCTTTGCACGACTTGGGGTAGGTGTCAACTTTTAATGAAAAACTTAAAAATTAAATTCACGTTTTATGATTTTTTAAAAACTAGTCGCTTCGATATTTTGGCATTTCCAGACTTTGGAAATTTCGAGTGTCTAGAAGTTGTACTCTTTTGTAGATTTGGAGCATTCCTGCGTCTTGGTAATTTAAGAGCAGAGGCGTTTGAAAATTTTGAACGAATTCTCAGTTTGGCGTTTGGGGAACTTGATTTTCGATGCTCTCTTTTACATACTACTTTTCCTTTTCCTTTTCCTTAGACTTCAAACATAGTTTCGGGGAAGTTCATTCGGCAAAAGCGGACCCCAATAGATGGCACATGACTTTTATTTGTATGTAAATATACCTAAAGACAGTTCAAGCAGGAATCGCTGTCAGATCCGAATACAAAGTCTCTTTGAATAGAACCACAATTTCGGTAGGTGAAGTATATTCAAGTTTTAGAGATTTTTTTCTAGGTCATGTTGGTACTTCTGTCCCTCGATTATACCAACAAGCTCGCTCATATTGCTAGCAGTTGCTTTATTTCCACCTCTTTAGCTGGACTTAATCTTTTTTTTTGGGATTTCAGCGGAGACATTGAAAATTTTGAAGTTGGTACCACTGCTACGGATATTTCTGTCAAATTTTACGATGAAAAAGAAAATGTTTTTCATTTTCGAATGAATTTTGTATATTTACAGTTGTGAGTCGCTCAATGTCGCCAGTGTCATGCATGTTCCGTGGGTATCTGACGGATTTAATGGCCTTTCTGAGGTGATAAAAATTCGGAATTCAATTACACTCTGTTGCACGTCAAAGGCTGCTTCTTTGCAAGTCTTCTCGCTTTCGAGGGCTGCTTGCTAACGAGGACTATCTGTTTCCACAGACTACTTGTTTCCGAAGTCTACTTTCTTCCGAAGGCTAATTGTTTTCGAAGGCTGCTTGCTTCCGAAGCCGGCTTGCTTCAGAAGGCTACTTGCTTCCGAAGGCTGCTTGCTAACGACGACTACCTGTTTCCACAGACTACTTGTTTCCGAAGTCTACTTGCTTCCGAAGGCTAATTGTTTTCGAAGGCTGCTTGCTTCAGAAGGCTACTTGCTTCCGAAGGCTGCTTGCTAACGACGACTACCTGTTTCCACAGACTACTTGTTTCCGAAGTCTACTTGCTTCCGAAGGCTAATTGTTTTCGAAGGCTGCTTGCTTCAGAAGGCTACTTGCTTCCGAAGGCTGCTTGCTAACGACGACTACCTGTTTCCACAGACTGCTTGCTTGCGAAGTCTACTTGCTTCTGAAAGCTGCTTGCTTTCGAAGGCTCCTTGCTTCCGAAGGCTGGTTGCTTCAGACCACTGCTTGCCTCCGAATGCTTCTTGTTTCCGATGGCTGCTTGGTTCCAACGGCTGCTTAGTTCCAACGGCTGTTTGGTTCCGACGGCTGCTTGGTTCCAACGGCTGCTTGGTTCCAATTGCTGCTAGTTTTTGAAAGCTGCTCTCGTTCCTAAGGCTGCTTATGTGTTAAAGCCTGGTCTGTTGCATTGAAAACGAAATTTCCTGCTTTTTGAATACTTGTGTCAAACGTATGCCAAATTGGAATGCAGGTCGTTAGTCTGTGCAAACATATTCCAAGCAAAAGAAGTAGTCCTGCTGTGAATTTTTGACTCCCTTCCAGACGTTTGAGGCTAAGGACCGTCGAAATTCAGACAAGGCCCTTGCTTAAAGAAGTACAAAAACTTAAATGACATTTACTCAAAGATCCTGTGCAAACAGGGACTTCTGGAAGAAATCCAGCCAAAGGCGTATCGCCCCGCATTAACTGGCTGTCCCAATGGCCCCCAATCAAAACCCCTAAGACCGACAGATGGACAAACAAGACCGCTCTCTTGCCAAGCACACGCCCCTTGTGAGGCCGTGGTTCTACGCAAATATTTAAGCCATGTCTCCGCACAGCATTTTTTGCCAGTAATAGATGGGGGCAATAGGGGTGCCATCATCGAGGACAATACAACAAATATTTAACCATCCACATGACTCACAATTAGTGGTTGTCATGAATTCGAGGACATTAATTGAACAGGATACATGTTCGTCGTTTATAATGCACGTCTTCTAACCAAGTCAATGGAATGCATAGGCTGGGCAATAAGCCATTGATTCTTAATATAATAATTGTTGGCGCTACAGTCCACAGGGGGACCAGGGCCTAGCTTGCTCATCAACTACTCGTGTTGTGCGCGCTACTGTTCTCTCACGAGTAGAAGGGACCTACAGTTTTTGCCGACTCCGAACGGCGAAATTTGAGAAGCTTTCTTAGACAGTTATTACTGTTTGAGTGTTGTCAGCAGCTCGAAAGAGGCGGTGCCGTGAAATATTAGAAAAATTGGTGTTGAGCTGGGGATCGAACCTAGACCCTTCGGCGTGTGAGCGTCGCACTCTACCCACTACGCCACGGCGGCCATTGATTCTTGCTTCTCCAAATACTCAGAAGAGTGGGTCCCCATTTCCGTCTACATGCTAGGCTCCGCATCCAAACAGCTCGACTGACACAAGGGTGCATATTTTAAGAAAGGAACAATCAATGCAAATCTTCAGAAATTGCCAAATTTTGGTGGGCCCAACTTTTTGAGAAATGTTCTTGCTTATAAAGAATCATTAGAGTGCCGAGAGAGTTGCCGATGAAACACGGGCATGGGCCTTTTGGGGCGGAAGTGTCACCGAACCCATTTGTGGTCTCATTAAACTTTTAGCATCTGTAATTTGGCTTTGAGTATGGAGAGATTGTTTCAGTTTCTGTGCAAATAATAGATAAGTGAATAAAGTGCTCTCATGTGATACCAAAATATTCATAGCAGTGAACTGTTTTTTTCTTGAACCGCATGCAAAGCAAAAATTGCTTAAACCTTGTCCGCAGTCAAAATCACATTCTTTCAAGAGTTTCTTCGAACTTGCAGCACCTCCATTTCTGTTCCCTTCAGACTTCTTTCTGCCTAGCAACATGTAGTCACCACCTCCCCACTGGCCATCCCACAGTCAACCATCATGGACTTCAACCCAACAATCTCGCCCGTATCATGCCGCTCACTTATCTTTTATTGCCGCATGCATTCGCGATGCGGGCTTTCCGGGGCGATAATGAAAAAATGAAGAATTAGACAACACGAAGGTATCTTCCCTCGCAATCAAACTCCAGCGATTATGCAACATCTGGGCACTCAGCTGCTTTTCACCTCTTTCCGGGAACCGGCTATTGCGCGATGTAATTGCTGGCCTAGGAGTACATCCTCCCGACTGTTCATCCACCCAAACGATGTTCGCTTGATGAGCAATTTGGGGGAAACTTCGTCTTGAACTGTGTCGTTCAATGCCTGGGAGTAATTAATCACGACATGGTCAGTTTTCTTGCCGGGAAAACTTCTGGGAAAGCGTTGTATTTATGAAAGTGGAAAGTGGATTTTCTTTTCGAGGGGACGCGGCGGTTGCGCCTCTGAAGAATTTTTTTCGCTTCGCCGCGATGAGGAAGTGATTTATGAGACGGGACGGTAAATGAATTTGACCAAGAATGATCTGTGACCCAACGTTGTCGTGTAAAGCTTTGTGAAGGTCTGATTTATGAGTGTTGCCAGAAGCGGGGTCATTTGAGTCTCTTCTGTCACTTGACAGTGACGTCTGTCAAACTATTTAAATGCCAAACATAAGAAGTTTGACAAATGTCAGGAAGATAAAAAAGCTGGAAACTTAGAGTGATTATATGTCAGACCTTTTGCCTTTGTTGACGGTCGTGAGAAGCTTGCAAATGAAAGGTGATTGAAGTCCAACAGATGTAGAGACACTTCTGTTTTTTGAAAGCCCTTAATTTAGACATTAATTGACGTTGGCAGACTATACAATTTTTGCCGAGTATCACCGGTTACAGCTTAAGATCTACATTCAGTGTCAATTTCTGTCGATCCACATAAGTCCAAAATGTGCTGTCCTCATTGAGGATAGCTTTTCCTTAACATCTGGCACTGTAAAGCATATCCTGTGCTGAGCATCCATAACTCGTTGTTAATAGATGACACTCTATTAGTTGAGACACTCCAAATTCTGTGTCCTGGGTTCGCTTTCCAAGTCTTCCTGCTGTACAAGCGTCCCCAGCCATTGTTAAGGAAAACGCGATTTCTTCCGTTCGTCATCCTTCTGATTTTTCAGTCACTTGGCAAGTTCAGGAACCAATCCACAATCCACTACTTGGGCACCTTTCCTTCACTCCATTGAACTACAAATATTTCCTTCGCATTCACACCATATCCTCCGTCTAATCCCATTCCACAGCTATCTCCGAAATCAAAACTCCATTCGATATACGCCGCACAAAGGCCAGCTCCAAATTCCACTCAAGTGCGACGTCCTTCCTTCCGCAGGCTAGTCGCCGTTGGCTTCCACTTCCTTCTCGATCCACACTCGTCGTGTAATTAATTTCTTATCACGCCCATTAGATCGCGAACCTTCCGTCGCACAGCGCCTCTCTCCCCCACTCGCCATCGAGGAACCTTGGCGCACGGGCACCTACCTCGGCACGAACTCTGAACACATGAGCGCCTCGTAAATAGATTTTCCAGCGACGACGTCGTCAGGTGTGCGCCTGTACACACAGAAAACACTGTGGGGGAACCGAAAAGCAGCGTAAATCAAGCAGAATACCTCCCCGCAGCGCTTCCGGAGTGCTGCTCGACGGAGCACCAATTTGGCATTGAATCGTTCCAGCGAAGCACCCAACACTTAGATCCCATTTGCGGACACCGCAGGTTCATTGTACACCAAGATCCATTTCGCGGCACAAATATGGATCCAGCTTAGAGCGAAGTTGGTCGGATTTTCCGGTCACGTCCTCGGCACGCATACCCTGGCCCTCGGCCGGACTCGCATATTTGTGTCACTCCGCGGCACGTAGCCAGATCATAATTGGAGCTCGGAGTTCATTCGTTCTGTGGCTTATCTGATGGACGTTGCATGTTAATGGTTTCGTGCTTCCTGGTGGATCGAGCCACGATGGCGAATTGCTTAGAAGGGCCTCCGTTAGACGTGCGGCACCCGTATATGGCGGTTCTTTTGCAGTTTGCTGCTGCGGAGGTGCCTACGCCTCAAAGTGCGTTGCATAATGAGTGAGGTTTGGGGTCATGTCAGTGACCTGGCTGCCATGCCTGCCAACGGATGACATCATTTAGACAGAGGCCAACAGGTGCTGGTAGCTGGCGGCAGACCAAAGAAGTCTGGTAATTGCTTATCAATTAGCGTGAGCTATGGGTCCGTCGCTGGGTCTGAGTGGTTGTTTCGGTCGTAAAACCTGGGCGGATAACCGTGACCGCTGAGGTGAGTGGGAGATGTCAGGGAGGCCAACTGCTGCTGGCAGTCATTATGTTTTATGCGTGGGGATGGCTGTTGTGTGATGGGCCACAGAATGCGGCGCATCCCGCTGTGCGACTTGCGTAAGAGGTTGAGGAAATGTGTCAGAAGGTCTTGCATCTAATGGTTATCATACAATTTTTCAAATGCCTTCATGCACACAGCTTGTCTTGCCGAGGTTGAGAAAAAGAATGACGTACGGTCGACGTCTTTCCTTTAGGCAGTCGAGAAGGTTGCTGCCTCATTTGTTGCCGCTCGTTGTGAGTGAGGTCCTCGTTTGATACTACGGAATTTGATGCACACAATACACACAGGCATATGTCTTGTTGCTGATATTCGTTAAACAGAGACATCTCCCTTCCATTGGCTTGTGGTTCAAAGCCCACCTGCCATTCTTCACTCGCCAGTTGGAAGTCCTTCTTGGCAGACGGGTGTTCGTGAAGCTTACAGGTCTACACCCCATTTCGTCTCAGCCTGAGAGGCTTTGCCGTCATACCATAAAAGCACGTAGAGCCTCGAACTGCTGGCAAATAGAAGTGAGATCAGATTTGTTCCAAAAATTTGATCACAACCTAAATTTGACCAATTTCTGAACATTTTGCATCGAACTCTCAATGGACTGCCTTTCCTCTGTTTTGACGCAAAGTAAGAGAAATTTGGAATGAGTCAAAAATTGTTCCAAAATCTGATCAAATTTTGTACCAAAAACTTATCGGTATTTGCCTTATTTTGAACCACCAGAACAGAACGCCTTTTAAAGTCTGTGTTGATATAAACGCTTAACAGCCGTCAAAAAATTTGGCCAAGTAAGACTTTTGTGCTTCTTGAGGCTTTTGTGTTCCTTCAGTCTCTTGTGCTTTTTCAGACTATTGTGCTCCTTCATACTCTTGTGCTCCTTCAGACTTTTGTGCTCCTTCAGACTTCAGTGCTCCTTCATACTCTTGTGCTCCTTCAGACTTTTGTGCTCCTTCAGACTTTTGTGTTTCTTCAAACCTTTATGCTCCTTCAGACTTTTGTACTCCCTCAGACTTTTGTACTCCCTCAGACTTTTGTACTCCCTCAGACTTTTGTGCTCCTTCAGCTACACACCACTAACAGAACGCGAACTCTCCCACTGAACATCTTTTCCAACATCACACCGCTTGCTGCCAAAGTCCAACAATTAATGTATTCCCCTGATCGAAAGTTGACCTTTCTCGACCATCCGCTGGATCGTTTGTCTCTCGCGAGAATAAATTTCAGAATCCCGTCCGAACTTTTGAATATTCAAGACCACCGGGCCGTTTGTTAGTCATTTGTGTGTTTTTTTCTGCATCCGCCATTAAGCGACGAACTACCGCTTGTCGGCTCTGTTGACTCGCTCTTCACTCGTGAAAGTCGTCGAATGCCTAATCAGCTTGTCGGGGCCGCGTGTAATTGCGGTTCTGTCGGCAAACAATTAGCACCTGCTTACGTTCCGTGATACAGATATGCTTGTGATAGCATGCCTCGGCTGGATGGCAGAGTCTAGCGTCATCTGCGCGCACTCACATGCCAGTCGACACCGCGCGTCGCGTCGCCCGTCGCCCTCATTGTAAAACAATTATCGTGCGATATCTTGCGACAAAAATTCCATTCCACTCCACATCCACTTGGGTATTGGTGGCGATTGTTTGTTTGTCAACAAGTCGACGTCGTCATCGGCGACAGGAGTACGCGAAACGCGCGTGCGCCTGTGTTGGGTCGTTCCAGTTTGCTGAATTACTGATTTGCTAAGCAAACACAATTGCCTTGCGTCGAAATGTTGGCGCGAGACTGCAGGAGGGAAGACGATTGATGCGCAATTATGCTGCGAATCAGCAGAAGCGTCGTGCCACTGACAGCGGTTTGATCGAGTGGATTGTGTGTGCGCGCGCACACCACCAGATGCCTGGCGATGTGTTAATTTGTCGGTAATTTGTGTAACCACCGTTCGTTCGTTAGCCTTGATACAGATAGTTACACTAGATAAAAGTGATTGTTGCTCAAAGCGATCGGGGACGAAGCTGCGAGCTGAAGAGGCACTTGTGGCGCACTCACATTGCGAAAGTCGTGCACACTTGAGGGGTTCTTGCAATCGAATAGGACTCGTTCTAGGACGGCTTTGCCGTACTTAAAACTTGCGTAAGGGCTGTGATTGCACTGTGTTGTGGCGTCAGAACTCAATTGGATTTTGGAGACCTTGTTTGGGTACTTAGGACTGCAAGCTCAAGCGGCCATAGTTAAAATTGACAAGCTTGAACAGCACTACAGGGCTGTTGATCATAGCTAACAGATCATTCACTATGATTTTTTTTTTTTTGGAATAAGGAAAATTGCGGTGCAAGGTGTGGTAGGCACTTTCCCACTTTCCTTTTACATTTCATTGAACATCGACATGGTCACAAATGATTGGTATTCTTGTTAGAGGTCTTTTTACTTTCAGTCTACAGAAGAATGTCTTCAGTTCGCGAGGCGGAATTTTTTTGGACTCGTTTCCGGAAAAATTGGAACCAAATTTCGATCCAAATTTGCACAAAACTGTATTACATAAACTTTTGTTTTGAATTTTCGTTGAACCGTTATGCCATTGTTGAAAATGGCATTTACGTCTTAAAAAATTTGCCTCAGATTTGGTCAGAAATTGTACAAAGCTGAACAAAATGCTGGCCTGAAAGAGTATTTTCATGCTTCAAAGAAGAAAGCTTCTCCGTTTCGTATCAACTTTAACCAAATCTGACCTTAATCTTGCTTTTAGAAGGAAGTTGCTCCGGTTCCTGTTGACCTTAACCGAAGAAGGCTTCTTTCCTTCAATGGACTTTAAGCTGGAGAAGCCAGGGAACCATTTAAGATCAGTTTGGTAACCAAAGTCTGGCCAGGAGCCTTAGATCTAAGAAACACGTGTAGAGTTCCAAAAAAAATCAAAATCTACAAAAGCTTTAGACCCCAGCATGCCAGAACCACGAAGAATTTTCTAAAATGTCCAAAATTCCTAAAATACCCAAAATTTCAAGATGACCAAAATGTCAGAAAGCCCAAAATGTCGAAACTCTCGCCGTCCCCAAAATTCCAAAATGCTCAAGACGCTTTCAGTTGTGAAATACAAGGAGTCTAAAATTGGTTCAAAATTTCGGAATGACCAAAATGCCAGAATGTCAAAATTCTCAAAACCTTCGAAAATAGGATGTTCTCTATTTCCTGCAGCAAACTCCCGAGGAGGGTATTGTAGAAGAAGCATGTTCTCTCATACATGTCCTCGCATTAGATGATGGTTGGAAAATTCGGCGTTTTCTCGAAATTTTATTATTTTAAAGCAACTTTTCACTCTCGATCCAATTGTTGTACAGTCTTCTAGATATCTCCGCAGTTCAATGAAAAGTTATTGGTTAAACTAATTATTAATTTTCGTTTCATTTCTTAAATTCGTTCTTTCGTCAGTCTACAGGTTGTCTATTCCCAAACAGCTAGGAAAAAGGGATTATGTCGCGACGAGGTTTTACGTAGCTTGACAGCGCTCTATCATTCACAGACAGCCCTTCTTCTGTCGTGAAAGGCGATGCCTTCCTTAAAGCTCTCTTCAATTGCTTAATAATTGTATGGGGCGACAGTCCGTAGGGGAACAGGGCCTAGCTTGCTCATCAACTACTCATGTTGTGCCCGCTACTTTTCTCTCACGACTAGAAGGGGCCTACAGTTTTTTTTGCCGACTCCGAACGTGACTCCGAAGTACAAGTCGGAAATACAGCGTAAGAAAGAACCCCCAGGTTGAGCGTTTCTTAGTTTGCTTTGAATGATCAAGAAGTGTTTTCTGTATCCTGCGATAGATGTCTTAAAGCGTTACTCCCACCAAGTACAACGCAAACATTTTTGACGTTACTTCGTTCAAACATGCGCAAGCGTCTCACAATGTCAATTGGTTTCAATTCATACCCCCTTCCAACCCGCCGCAGATTATTGAACTAACTTAACTGCATTTGGACGGTTTTTGGAATTTACGACAGACCTGCATCGAGCAATAATTTTTCATCTCCCTTTTGCCAATTCCGGAAGTTCACGTTCTTGTCCGAAAATTGAGCCTCGGAGTTCAGCTTTCACACAAGGGATAGTATAGCAAGGTTTAACTTGTCTCCAACATTTGTTTTTTGCATAAAACGCAGTTCAACTACAAACGAAACCATTAATGTGTGAACTTAGTTTTTCAAAATATTCCTGTCCCAGGTCTTTGAAGCCTTTATTTTCAACCTTTCAAGCCTTTATTTTATGCGCTGTAGCACAGTCTACCCTTCACAGATGAACGTCTCTGTCATAGACTCTATCTTGTCTAACTAAACAGAACCAAAATCCACCGCCATGGCGTAGTGGATAGAGTGCGACGCTCAAACGTCGATGGTCCAAGTTCGTTTCCCGGCTGAACACCTCGAATTTTTCCCGGCAACACCTCTTTCGAGTTGCTGACAACACTCAAAGAGTAATAACAGTCTGAGAAAGCTTCTCAAACTTCGCCGTTCAGAGTCGGCAAAAAACTGTAGCGCGCACAACACGAGTAGTTGATGAGTAAGCTATGCCGTGGTCCGCTGTCTGTCTGGACTGTCGTGCCATACAATTATTAAATTTATTGAATCAAAATCAAACTGGGGCGTCTACTGAGAGTACTGAGAGTAGGACTGTGCATCAATTCCTGGATTTATTTGGCGAAAAAGCCCATACACTGACATTGCTTTCAAATAATGTGTGTCTCGAAGCAGATTATAAACACTGTCTTTCTTCAGTCACTGGCGCTTCAATTACAATTCCGCTTGTAGAAAGTTTCGAAATCACCGATTGTGAATCTACAGACCGTCAGTCAAACTTGTCATTGCCTTGAAGTCTCGATGTTTCCAATAGATAGTGAAACCTCACGTCTAGAAGTTGTTTCACTCCACTTACGAATTTGGGTGTACCTTGACTGAAGTCTTTCAAAGTTGCCCTTATACTTGTCATTCACTTTTTCGACAGTGGCGTAGGCATCTTCCATGGAGTCTCATACTTGGTAAACATTTCACAGTCTTTTGTCAAGCGTCAGTCGTTGGAAACAACCTGCAGTCGAAATGACCACTCCTGCGGCACCCCATCTCAATCGTCATCAGCTTTCACTCTCCTTCATCAAATTTCTCCTTCCTAGCCATCGCAACCTGTCGTGACGTTCCTCTTTAAACCACACTCGACGCCCAACCGCACAGCAGTTTTTCTTTCCATTCAATTATGCCCTCCGTGCTAAACAAAAATTAAAGGAAATCGTTTCCAAAATTCGCCACCAAGCTCATGAATCCACTTATCACCCGATAACCGGCCTCCGCTGATAGCTTTGTCCTCGGACCCGTCGGAAATGTCGTCAAAATGCCCCCTCTGTCGTGACGCATGACAAATTACATGCAAATTGAATTTGTTTCGGGCGATTCAAACCTCTTCACACCTCAAATTGCGATTCTTCCACTCTTGTCTTAACATCCGTCCAGTTGCCAAGGCGGCAGACCCTCACATTTGTGTTACAGCACGCGTCGTTAGCACCTTTTATGCACGCATACTTGATGGATTTCGATCTGAATCAATATGCGAATCGCTCACCAATTACACACTTTTTTATGGCCGCGCTAATGACCGTCGACTTTTACTACAAAACGCTCGATCTCGATGTGTGATCGATCGGCGCTGTCCGAGAGTGCGCTAGATACGTGTGCCTATGAATGGCAACGATGCCGATGTCTAAACGCCTTACCGGTACGAAGGTCGTCGCTGACGTGTGTTCGCTTCTCTTTTCGGCATTTTTTTGTGTAAATAAAATGGAAAATAAAAAAAAAACATCTTGATCGAATGGGGTTGCCCCCAAAAACCGTTGAAGTTTCCAGCTTACGTCTTATCAGACGCGTGACTATCGCGCGTGTGTGCGGAGGGAGAGGAAAGCTAAAATTGCAATCGAATTTTAGTTGCGATCGTAAAGGGGATATCGATCGGCACGGAGGACGGCTGTCTAAGCAATTCATGGAGCGACATTCGTCGCAGTGCCTGGCTGAGTGAGGGAAAGATAAAGTAAATTAAATTTTAAGCGGAGTTGGGGGCCTCTGTGGCGGTGGTCACGTATGCGAAAGGGACGCGGTAGAAGTTTTAGATGTTTTTCGTGAAAAATTTAACCCAACATGCGTGGTTGTTCTTTCTTCAGGCTTTCACTCAATTCGAAGAAAATATGGTCGGTGGCCGAAATGCGTGAGACGCTCTCGCTGATCAGATTCACGACTTCTTAGGGAATTTTCGTGGAACTTTCAACCTAAAATTTTGCGTTCTCTGGAGTCTTTCTTTTGGTCGTGAAACTTTCTACCCAAAAATTTGCCTTCTTCGGAGTCTTACTTTGAAACTAAAATTTTTCCATTTATGTTGTAAACCTTTTGACCTCAATTTTTGTCTTCCTAGGGGTTCTGTTTTTCGGCCTTAAAAGTTGCCTTCTCTAGGGTCTTATTTCCAACCTTAAATCTTGCCTTCTCCGAGTTTTTTCGGCCTAAATGTTGCCTTTTCTGGCTCCTTATATTTTGTAAAACTTTTGACCTAATATTTTGCCTTCCTAGGGATTTTTGGGTGATACGCTCTCGCTGATCAGGGAAGGAATAGGAATAGGGAATTTTCGTGGAACTTTCCACCTACAATTTTTCTTTCTTTGTTCGTAAAACTTTCTAACCAAAAATTTGCCTTCTCCGGTCTTACTTTAAACCTACAATTTTGGCATTTCTGGTGTCTTGTTTTTTGTTAAACTTTTGACCTAAATTTTTGCCTTCCTAGGAATTCTTGTTTTCGACCTAAGGTTGTGCCTTCTCTGGGGTCTTATTTTTTTTATGTATCTTTCGAGTTCAAATTGAGCCCTCTCCGGGCTCTTTATTTTCCACCTGAAATTTTGGCTTTTCGGTCTAAAGTTTTGGCTTCTCGAGAATCTTATTTGCGGCCAAAATTGGGGACCTCCTGGGGACTTGATTTTCTTGTAATTTGTTCGTTTCGTAAATTATCGAGATTAGAAGGTGTCCAAAATATGGCTAAATGAACTTGATGACATTTTCGTACCTTTTTCTAACAAATTTGATCAAAAATTTTAACACGGCCTTGTAAGGTGGGAGAAACAAAAGGGTTCACACTCTTAGGGTCCCAGGTTCCTCTTAAGAGTTGCAGACAATAAAAATTTCGGCGAAGAGCTTCTTAAAAGTCACAATTTAAAGTTGACAATAGATTGTAGACGCAGTCTGCTGGGGAAACAAATATAGTTACGATACAAATGTGCTAAAAGCTTAACAAGATTAAAAAAAATTTGCTTCAAGGAAAAGAAAAAAAGCTGTAGACGGTGTATAATATCTGGTGGGTGTTTATCAAAGAGAGACAAGCGGGTAAAAGCCCCAGGACCTAGCTTCTTCCCAACTTGTCCGTGTTGTGCATGCTATTGAACGTGCTCAGCCGCAGATAGAAACTTAATAGAAAGGTCGAATGCCAAATCGTACCTTCAGCGAAACCACCTGAGCCTCGTTGGCTGCGCGCTAACTATGGTATTTTTTGTACTCTACAAAATCCCCTGCACTCTACATGAAAAAAAAAAGCCAAAAAAGTGCTGGAATTTCATCAAATGCCACTGAATGCTCAAAGCACGCAGAAAAGTTGCTTGTTGGAAGACTTCTTTCACTTCCTGACTATCACGTCCTCGTCTTTGGTGGCTTTTTACTTCCTCTTCTTAGCAACAGTTCTTGCAATCGCACATTAAACCTTGAAACGCTCCATGTAAGGTTTAATTTCTACAAAGTCTTTAACGATCATTAAACTCTGGCATCAAACGTAGATTTGCCATGCCATTTCCGAGCGAAGCTTTACCACAAGGTACGCATGAACTCCTTGCCTTCAAAAATTTGTAATCATTAAACAACTGGCGCCATCTTTTTCATTCCCTCTGCTGAATGTTTCAAGACCCTGGTTAATCTCTCCGTCTCAAGACCTGCAGTCAATCGCTGACCTGCCTTGACTCCTCGATTTGCCCAATCGATGACTAAAAATTCAAATTCTGTCCCACAACGAGTACGACATTCCGCGACCATTACAAATTTCCGTGCGCCTTGATAAACCCCCAAAAACTTGCACATCCAACCCCCAGGTAGCCCTGACATTCCTGATCTACTCTGCAATAGGCGGCTAATCGCGCGATCCCATCAAACTCCGACGTTCACACTCCAGTCACATACTCGCCAAACATTTCACTGTCACTCGGGGCAGCTGCCAGCGCGGCGCGGTGCGCAAAACCTCCCAAGATCACTCATAACACCGTTTACATCACCGCCCGCCGGCTGGATCTCAGAACCTGAATATCAATTAATTCGCTTGATCTCTGTTCGACGACTGTTCGGAATTTTAATTTGACATTTACGATCTGACAGTTGGGTTAAGTAGCCAGTAAATGCGCGCAAAACCCCATCAAAATACCTCGCTGCCGCCAATGACAGTCGCAGTTACCGCTGCACTTACAGAATAGTTAAACTTGGACCTCGTGCTACCGCACGAGCGCGCTTAGTTCCTTACGGCCGCCAGTCTTCCTCGGTTTAGAACGACACAAAGTTGGAGCGCTAGCGACAGAGACAGACGCAGTGTGTGCGTTGTTTACAGTCAAGAGGAAGATGATACAGCGCCAAAACGTTTCGACGCAGTTTGTGTTCAGAGTTAGATGCTGTCGCGCACGTCTTGTTTGCTCGCGAAATTTCGCCAAAAACATTTCAAGCGTTCGGCCGCTCAAACAGGTGAACGAGTTTCGTAAATAAATTATCCTAGTTGACATTGCCGCAGAGCCGACGACGACGAGGGGAGTGGTGCGCGGACGACGCCCGTCGGGATTGCTACAAAGCGAGGATTTATCGGAGGAGACTCGTTATTCTTGTGTGCGCCTTGTTTGGGATTTGGCCGTTTGACAGCCTTGTGGGGAAAGTAGCCACGATTTCGATTGACGGCAGCGGCGCAATAAATTCCCGCTGATACCGCAGCACCGCTTATCGAGGAGAGAGGTGCTTGTGGAGCGGTTTGTTGGCACGGTGACGCGACATCGCTTATTGCGGCAACGAAAATCAGTGAGTGTGCGGTTGTTGAGAGGTCTTGACATTCCTCGATAACTGAATCAGATGTCAAACGTTTTGTGTGCACCAAGTGAGTTTCGAGTGCAGTGTCAAGTGGCTGTCAATGTCAGCGTGACAGCTCGGCGCTTACATACTCGGCCTGTGTCAAGTGAATCTTCATTGACGACGAGCTTATACAATTTTGATGGCATTTGAGGTTTTCTTTTCAAGCATAAGACGGGTTTAAGGTGAAGGTTGTGTGGTCGTGTAGTCGGTTTTTTCGTTCGTCATGGTTGAGGTTAATATGCGCGTCGACATAAACGTTCCAAAGACGGTTTCTGCCTGATTTGCATGAGCTGACTGTGCTCGGGCGGGGCTTACGAATGAGCCTTGACTGGCCTGAGAACGTGTTGTAAAGTTGTCGCCTTGCCCCCCTGGTGGGGGAATGTGTGTATTCTGAGTTGTTTATGTTGCGTAAATGCGACTGAGAGTTCTCACAGAGTTGTAAAGACGTGTGTCTCGAGATGTTAAGTGGAATTTGAATGGGTTTTGAGTCGTATGTCTCCACTCATAAGTTTGCGAGTCTGACAAATAAATCATCGCCAGTTTCGATGATTTGGTGACTTAAGCCAGTTGCAACTGATGGAACATTTTTGAATTTTTCTTTGAATGCATATTTCGATCGTTAGTCATTCCTAGAGCTCCTATTAATAATAATTGTTGGCGCTACAGTCCAGAGGGGGACCAGGGCCTAGCTTGCTCATCAGCTACTCGTGTTGTGCGCGCTACTGTTCTCTCACGAGTAGAAAGGACATACAGTTTTTTGACGACTCCGAACGGCGAAATTTGAGAAGCTTTCTTAGACAGTTATTATTTTTTGAGTGTTGTCAGCAGCTCGAAAGAGGTGGTGCCGTGAAATATTAGAAAAATTGGTGTTGAACTGGGAGTCGAACCTAGACCTTTCGGCGTGTGAGCGTCACACTGTACCCACTACGCCACGGCGACCACAAGAGCTCCTGTTATGCTGTTTAAATGTTTTTGAAATTTCAAAATCCAAACGTCACAACGTTATATCAACTAAAGGTTTCCGTTACATACGATATTTCGTGACTTTTATCCGTATTCTAGGTTCAACGGTTTAGAAACTGACGGTGCGGAGAAGAGATTTCCGGAGATACTAGGAACCAGAAGCCGACTAAACCTCAAGTTCTTTGCAACAGACTTGGCGACTGGTACGTCTTACGTTATGTTAGGGGCCCATACTTTTTACAATTTTACTAAAACTTTACATACACACACATTGCTAAGGCTAGAGCGGGTCCTCAATTCCATAAGCTTAGAAGCCAGAGGAACAGTGACGGACATGGCGGACAAATGAAACAGTTTTAAGTAACGAAACCTTAAAACCGTCAGAAAGTTAGAACAACTTGAAAACTCCGTGAGTTTCGATTTGGTTTTAATTTTTTTGCGGTTTAATATCGGAACTCTTGTCCCTTGCTTGTCCAACATTTTCGGCAATGCTGAACGTTCAAAATAAAAATTCTGAAAGAGACAGTTTTTGTTGCTACTGCAGCCACTTACATTTGTGCCAAATTTCACGTCCCTTGGTAAATAGCTAAAAAGCAATTTTTTCTGTTTGGCAAGAACAGGGCCTTGCCGCATGGTTTCGAAATTAAAAACAAAACATTGTCGTTGGTGGCCGTGCTCACTCATAGACTGAAGGTCCCAGGTTCAACTCTTTGAATGAAAAACTTGTATTTTTTCGACAACTCTTTCAAGTTGCTGACAATACTCAAAGGGGAACAAGTGTGTATGAAAAAGCTTCTCAAAATTTGACATTCTACAGATCCCCCTTCTTGAGGGAGAACAAGAGGACGCACTTCACGAGCAGTTTCTGAGAAAGCTAGCCATCGCATTGTTCCTCCATGAAGTATACGTATACGAGGTCTGTTTTTTTTACAAGTATTACCATTTCATAAGCCGCCACTGCATGTCCATAGTACGGAGAACTGTCCGTTGAGTGGAAGGTCATATGCTTCTTTGACTTCTGAACTATGACGCCTTCTTACGTCCTCAACTTTGGTGGCTTCTTTCTTCCTCCTCGTAGCAACAGTTCGTACAATCAAACTTTAAACCTTTAAACGCCCTTTGTAAGGTTTTAATTCTACAAAATTTAAAAAATTTGGCATCCAACGTTTATTTATGCGACATACATTAAATTATACATATGAGGTCTGTAAACTATGAATTTTTGGATTTCGCGGGCTACGTACCTTCGATTATCGATTTTTTTATTTGGTTATGTTGGTACACTCGTCTTGAACATATGTTTACAGTTTGAGGTATGTGGCGTATTAATTTTGTTTCTGAGAGGCATACAAGTAAGACGCTGCTGCGAAAAGAAATCCATCAAAGAGTTTTCATTCAATTTAATGGAACTAACACCAAGTCCCTGGACATATAGGGGGCGCCACTAACAAACATCATAAACTCAATTTTTATTTTTGTAAGTGGCGCCCCTTTATGTCACTTCAGTTTTTAAGTAATATGTTAAGTGCTCACAAACACTTGAAATGTTGACAGTGGCATTCGGTGGTACTCCAATTCAAAGAACTGTTTAAGAAAGTTTAAGCTTTTTCGAAGAAGATCAAGATTATATAAATGATCACGCTCGCCCTGAACGTCCCAGCCCATCAACAACCGCTGAAAATGTTGTGAAAGTGATGGAAATAGTTGTGGAGAATCGTCGAATCTCGAGTTGCTGAAGACGTCGGCATAGCGGTTAGCCCATACCATGCAGTTTTTTTTTCAAAAATGTTTGGCATGAAGCGTGTGGCCAAAATGACTGAATTTTACACCAAAAATAATGTAGCATGGGCATCGCTCAGGAATTTTTGAATGACGTCAACTTGATAAAGTTTTGCTTAAAAGGGTCATAACTGATGACGGGCCATATGTAAATGGTTATGACATCGAAGGACCGTTGAAAGTAGGTCCTTTTGCTACGATTAAGGAGGTACAGACTGAATCGCTGAGAGAACTCAAGGATAAACCAAAATTTGCATATCAGAACTACTTCGAGAATTGGAAAAAACGCAGGCACAAGAGTATTATATCTGGGTGACAAAATACAAATTTATGAATAAATAAATATTTTTTCTAGAAAACTGAAAATTCATTCTTACGAGGGTTCCTTTTTATATTTCGGGTTTAGGGAACAAAAACAATTATTAATCATCGAAATAGCTTTATTGTTTTTCAAAATATTCCCCATTAAGATCTAAACACTTTGGTATGCGTTTGAACCTATTGTCGAAGCACTTTTGCCACTCTGATTGAGGTATCTCCAAAACATGCATTCTGAACGCGGTGTCGAAAAACGTTGACCTCTCATTTTATTTTTTACATATGGGAATTATAAGAAGTCATTCGGTGCCAAGTCAAGACTATGCGGCAGATGACTCATCAAATCGATGTTTTGAGTGCTCAAAAATGCAGTTGTTTGAGCCGATGTGTAAGAGCTCGCATTGTCGGGGTGAAGAGTGATCCGTCTTCGGCCGTTGGTTTTCCTGATTTCTTGACAACTGGCAAACAAATGGTCATGTACCACTCAGAATTGACTGTTCTGAGTTGTTCTAGTGGTACGGTTGCGACATGACCAGTTTTTCCGAAAAAACAGGCGACCATTTGCTTGGAAGTGCGCGAGCAACTTTTGTTGGATTTGGCTCAATTTGAAACACCCATACAGTCGACTGCTGTTTACTTTCGGGCTCATACGCGTTAATCCACGATTCACCACCTGTCACGATGTCATAGTATTTCGAAGCACCGCGATCGTATTTTTGCAGCATTTTTATCGACCAATCGACACGAGCCTCCAACGCAAATATTTTTTTGTTGACGGCAATATGGAATGTATGTTGGTCCCACTGATGCCTAAGGTTGTTTCAATCTCACGATAGGTCACATGACGATCTTGCAATATCAGTTGGCGCACAGCATCAATGGTTTCCGGAACAACAACTGATTTTGGACGACCTTCACGAAATTCGTCTTGGATTGACCTACGACATCGGTTGAATTCACTATACCATCAATAAACACTGGTCCTTGATGGAGCTTAATCGCCAAAAATTGAATTAAGTTCATCGATGCACTGTTGTTGAGTTAATCCACGTCGAAAGTTGTTGAAAATAATCGCACGAAAATTTTCATGATTTCATTCCATTTTTTGGGGGAGATGAATCTCTTAAGTTACAGTAAACAACACAAATAGCGCTCGTATGTCAAAACGTGTTGAGTACGTATAACCTCAAAAATGCCGAACTTTACGATAGAGCTGGCAGTTGCCGGATTGCAACACTAGGATTGCCCAATCCCGAAATATAAAAGGCAACCTTATTTTCTTAACAGACCTCGTATAAACGTCGCCACTTCTGCATTAATACGTGTTGGGCATTCATGTCCCTGGGCTGACCCAAAACCGTCTTCTGTTGATGCCAGAGCATATAAAAACTCTGTGTTCGTTATCGTCTGGGCTTTGAACCTTTTGCTTATTTGACAAGAGACCATTCGTTGGAACCTATTTTTCTTTTGTTTCTTTGGGACACAGATTTCTGTCTAAGAAACCATAAGTCGATGAAGAAACATCAATCGAAAGATTAATCTTGTTAAATGTCTATTAAACGAACAGAGTTCAACCTCGGTCCTACAGAGAAATGCTTTAATTTGAACAGTGTAGGTTTTCATTTGGTTCTTCTGTTAATGCGCTTTCTAACGTTCTCTGACCCACATAATACTCTGCACTCTCGAGACAATTTTGCGGCTAAAACGAAGTGGACTTTAATTCAAATTGTCATCTGCATTTCCCTTGTTTCTTCTTCTTCTTCTTCTTCTTCTTCTTCTTGTGGCGCTACAGTCCGGGGTGGACCTGGGCCTCAACCAACATACCTCCAGTTGTTCCAAGCTGTCTCCCTTGTTTCTAGCCTCATTAATAAATGAAATGACGCACAGACGCTAATAATCCATCTGCCACTCCGGTATATCTAAAGCCTCTTCTTTTTTGCACTCCGAACTGGCCTTATTGAAAATCGCAGCCCGAAAAGCCTTGAGACCAACGAGTAAACTGTTGCTGGTAACTTCGAAGAGAACAGCATCAGATCGCATGCCTTTTTGGACAGTTTTGCTGAAGTTTACAGCCGTAATCTTGGTCGTAGACCAAAGGTGGTATATTTGTCTCAGTGCCAAGAGCCAAGTTGTACAAGTACCCTCTAACAATTCCCAAGAAGTGATAATTGAGATATTTGAATTGGTTCCGAATCACCACGGAATCACAGGACATTACATCGCGGAAGTGAACGCACTTTTTTAACCAGAACACTTCCAAAAAACGGCCGCCACACGCGGAAAGTCTAGGTTCGATTCCCAGCTGAACGAACCTGGACTCGAATTTTTCACGGCATCACCTCTTTCGAACTGCTGACAACACTCAAAGAGTAGAACTGTCTAACAAAAAGCTTCTCACACTTCGCTGTTCAGAGTTGGCAAAAAAAGTGTATGCCCTTTCTACTCGTGAAAGGACAGTAGGTAGTTGAAGAGCAAGCTATGCCCTGGTCCCCTGTGGGGTCTCGCGCCATCCTTATCAACTATTATTTCCAAGAGCAGAGTGTGTATACAAAGGAATCGCACTTTCTCTTATATACATGATGGTTGTACAATGGAGCCGCAACTTCGTCTCCAAAACATCTAACATCTAACATCAAACGCCTGTCAAGGGTACAACTGCACTGCAGCACGCTTCCTCCGGCATTGAATCGCCTTTTTTTATAATAGGCGCGCACTAAGGGGATTGTTTATACCCTTAAGTGACCGGAATTAAGACACAGCACGGGCCGAAGGTTTGCTCGCTTTCAGGTGGAGAATAGTTTTGATAACAAATGTGCCCGAGACTGAGTCTAGTGCAGTACTCTGCTGCCAATCTGTTTCAGTGACTGACTTCATTTCACTTCATCAGCTTAGTCTGACGTGCTTGCTACACAAGACGGTCTCTCAACTGTTGTGTCCCAAAGTTGTCGAGAGGTCTACACTTTGTCATTATCTTTAACTTTGTGATATGAATCGATGCACTTTTAACAGGACTACGCGCTTCCAGTCATTGCCAAGGGTTGCCTCAGGGACGATTTTCGTTCGTAGAAACTTCTGAACGATTCACTCCCAAATAAATGGACGTCTTTTCGCTTGCCCTATAAAAACCTGTGCCAATCCCGAATGTCATAGCTCCCACGCAATTGTTTCGGCTGGTCAAGATATAGATCCAAAGCCAATCAGAAGATGAACAAAAATAACGTCTGGAAGCCACCAGAAAGACTACCGGAAAATTCTTAAAACCCGAGAGTGGAATGTTCTCAAACTTCATGAAATTCCAAAAATAACAGTCAATTTCTGATCCCCCTCTCTTTAGACTTAAAGACACTTGTGTCAACTTTTCAACGTTTTTTAAACCCATCCGACTTGTGTTCTTCTTCCATATACAAATTTTTCACTTCATCAAACCGAAAGAAGTCACGGGGTGTCAGCCATTAAGGCTGTTGGACGGCCTTCAAATTGTGTGCCGGCGGTCATAAATTCACGAATTGTCAGCAATAAACTTCCGATAGCCACTCGCTTGATAATCAAATTCGAAAGCAACCAAAAAGTGGAACGAGTTCATACGCACATAGCCACGTAGTTCCCACAAATGACTGCCGATTGTATCTGCAAGGACACGACCTACACCTACTGAGTCCCAAATTGCCGACGCAGCAATCAAACTTCAAGAGCAGCGCCTTACACAATCCCCAATCAAGAACACAAACACTCGCAACATCTCACCTCTCGCATGACTAACTCAGAAACCCTACAAACCCTAATCGGCAGAAGTCAACAGTCGCTACGCATCATCTGAACAAGCTTCCCCTTATCTTATCTCATCCCCGCTGATACCGAAAATAACAACTTAACACCAGAAAATCGCACAATACCGCAGAGATTTCACCACTCACTCCCTCTGCGCACGAACCTCCGCACATTCCGGAACATCGCGATCGCGCAGCTATCAGCGGAGGTACACACAATTCCACAATTGCACGCAATCGCATTTTTATGCCTCTCCCCCGCTCTCGCCTTGTCCCGCGATTGCTGATAAGATGGGCTCCAAGCAAGAGCCGGCGCAGATGAGAGATCCAATCGCTTCTTCGTACCCACAAGCTCTGCAACGCTTTTTAACGCTCGGGTTTTGTTTTCTTTTTTCTTGCAGAAGAAGCAAACACAAAAATTGGACCACACCCTAGGCCGCTCATCGATGAGTAATACCTGAACTGGAGAGCAGGTAGAAACGCCTGGGAGAGACAACACAACGCAAACTTTCAATCCAAACCGATCCCAAGAGAACTGCTATGAACATGAAGAATGGATTCTCAACACTCAACCGCTTACTCGGCAAGAAGAGTAAATGTAAGTGCAGTCCGTCAGTCCTTCAGCCACCTCTAACCTTTTGATTCCCGTTTCCACAGCTAACAGCAATCTTTCAAAGTCAACGACGAATCTAAGTGTCACTTCGTCGATAACAAACATCGAAGACTCTAGTCAAATGCAACAGAACAGGATAACACCACTGCCGGTGGCGACTAGCAACGCTCCCTTCGAGCAGACGTTCCGTATCACAGTCCTACTGCCAAAGGATCAGCTGTATGTGGCCCGCCTCGGCGCCAGGGTGTACCTGCACAAGCTGCTTGAGCTTGTGTGTGACGACAAGCAGCTCGATGCGGAAAAGTACGAGTTCCGCCATCCAGGTGAGTCCCTGTTCGTCCATCTCTTTACGTTCCCTCTCAAATGCACTCTCTTTCAGTCGATCGGAGTCAAGTGTTCAGCTGCGACATGACCATCGGTGCCGTGGGCCTCTCCGAAATTCGGCTCTGTCACAAGTCAGACAGCTACGAGCCCTTCAATCCTGATGAGATTCGGAAACTGCACAGGACAACGCTCGGCCGCGACTCAGTGTCTTCGTCGGAGTTCAGCAGTCGGAACTCCAAACATACCATCAAGACGCCGAGCCCGTACAGCTCAACCAACTCCCTGAACTCCATGGACTCCACGGGCATGAACTCAAACTACCGCCATTCCACGCCGAAGGTGATAGTCAATCCGGCAGCTCCGCCAGTAGCCCCGGCGCGCAAAAAGCGCCTGGCACCACGGCCCCCGAGTCAAAACTCAATCCCGGAGAAGGACGTACCTCCGCCAGCGACACCTATCACAAAAGCAGCGTCGCCCGTAAAAACGGATAGTCCCAAAGCCGACGGACTGCAGCCGATTCCGCGGAAAGAGTTTCACGTCTCGTCCCCGAATCTTGGCCAGACCTTAGAGCAGAGCACTCTCAGCGTCAAGGACTTCCACAAGAGCAATCTGTCAATGGACTGCAACGGCAACACCAAAGGGAGTCCGAATAACAACAACGGGGTGCAGCAAAACGGCCACCACGAGCAGCCGAATGGCGACATTGGACTGAAGCGGCCAACGTCGCTGCATATTTTGAATCAGAAGGACATGGAAGAAGCTGCCCACTGCGACGGCGAGGTGGCTGCGAAAAATGCGCGCAACTCGTATAACAGCGTTCAGAACCTGTCAACGATTGGCTCCCCCACACTCCCAGAACCGTCGCCAAGAAAAAAGATGGTCAAGTCAAAAAAAGCCGCTCCGGCGCCACCCCCGCGTTCTCTTCAAAGCACAGCAGAAGTCATCGAGGAACAGTCGGCGACCACTGAAGATGAAGAGAAGCCTCCATCACCCGCAACACTGGAACCCCCTGGACCTGTGGCCCTTCCTCGATCGTCGGCAGGTCGATCAACGCCAGAGCCCATAGAGCTCCTCACGGTCAACCAACAAAACATCTCCAAAACAATGTTGAACCGAAGTCCAACGCCAGAGCCACGGAGCACAACCGAGCTAGACGACGGATTCGATACCCAGTCCAAGCAAGCCGACTCGGGCATCGGTGAGGCCTTGCCGCCATCACCGATGCCGTCCTCGGCGCAGAACTCCCCGACGCAGTGCAAGTCGCCGTTCGAGTCTAGCTCAGACGACGACGAGATGATTAAGGTCTACAACCTGAAGCTCGGCAAGACGATCGTCAAGACGCTTTCCGACCACAAGACCTTCGAGGACCTCACAGTCCTCTCAACGGACGACTCAGAGACTGTAGAGCAGCCACGCACGCCTGCTGAGTCAGCTTCCATCCAGTCAGAGACAGCCTCCTGGTCAAATTTCACGATTCCGGCGCCACCGAACTTTGCAGACACCTCTGGCGGAGAGCCACTCCCCGACACACCCATCACCCCGATCATTAAGGAACGTCCCCCACTAGATTTTGCATCACTATCCATCGAGCAAACATCAGCCACGAGTCCTGGGGAGACGCCTGATCGTCTGGCAGTCACGCCGGTGGAGGAGAAAAAACAGAGCAACTCGGATATAGAAGACGGCCTAAATACGCCCCAGGAGAGCCACCAGATCCTAAAGGCGGTTACGGAAGTCAACGCCATTATTAGGGATGACAAAACCAGCCACACAGTCATCACGGATAGTATCACCCTAAGCGACGCTGACCACAAGAAAGAGCTGATCGTCGAGCGTTCGACAATAACCGATACCGCGCCCTCCGTTACAAAGCACGTCCCTTCGGCCACCGATCCCGATGGCATTGGCGAGCAGGAGGCCAAGGTGATCAACGAGATGGACAGCATCATCAACAGCATCGAGACCATCATCCACCAGAAGCCTCTGTTTACCACGCTCGATCGTCTCGGTGTCCCCGAGGAAGACGAGGAGGATGAGGACCTGGGCACAGATGAGGAGCTTAAGGGTGCCAAGATCTACCGCAAACGCAGCAGCATCACCCTGAACCCGAGTATCCTCAAG
Organism: Eristalinus aeneus; assembly: GCA_955652365.1. Classification (NCBI taxonomy): domain Eukaryota; kingdom Metazoa; phylum Arthropoda; class Insecta; order Diptera; family Syrphidae; genus Eristalinus; species Eristalinus aeneus. Next base: position 4,294,845 of record OY019132.1, read on the forward strand.
CATCGACGCAGCATCACCAGGTCGGACTCGTTCCACTCCACCCGGCAGCAGCAGGTCGAGGAGAGCACTCCACGTACCGAGAATGGCCTCGCCACACGCAGCTCGTCATTCCTTTCGCTGGCCAAGTTCGGCTCCGAGAACCACCAAAGTCCTCAGGCGGAGGAGAACCTCAGTCGCCGGAGATCCTCGAGCGAACTGAGCATCGGGGAGTCGCCCAGCCTGCAGAGCGTCAAAGTCATGAAGTCCATCTTGAACTCCCGCAAAAACAGCCTCACCAGCCAGAGCAGCACCGAAGAGCCCAAAACCCCGCCCTCCGCATGTGATAGCAGCGCCTCCAAGGAACAACCATCACCAAAGAGTAATATTTTAAGGACCCAAGTAGCCAAGCAGCCCGACCCCAAAATCTACAGGTACTCCGGGCCGCCGAAGATCAACCTGTCCACCTGGAACGACCGTCCAAAGGTGCAGGTGTCGATCAAAAACGAAGGCGACTACATCTTTGGCGGAAAGAACGGCGGCCCCAACGCCACCACAACGGCCACGGTGAACCTGGTGCAGCAGCGAAACTTCCGCAACTCCACCCCAGATCCAGTGAACAGAGTGCCGTTTGTGAGGAGTGTGGAGTACAAGAAGTCCGCCAGCGTGATGGCGCCTCTCAAGGAGCCCGTCACGCCGCCGCCAACGCCAAATATACAGACTCCGTCACCGCCCTCGACGATGCCGAAGCCAAAATTCATACTCGGCGGTCGTATGAGCAACCCGGCACCAGTAGTCAGGGGCTTCCAACAGATGGCCGCCACAGCGGGTGCCAAATCTATCACGAGCACCACGCTGCCCCGCAGCTACGGGCCTTCATCCGTGTCGCTGCTCCGCTCAACATCAGTGACCCAGGCCGACATAAAGTCCAAGCCAGCGGCCGAAGTCAACAATCCGCAGCCCGCGTTCGGTCAGGGTACACTCCGCAAGACAGGTCTCAAGGAAAAGATCCTCGCGGCCGAAGAAGAGGCGTCCAAGCCGCCGCCAACCGTTCTAAACACTCCAGAAAGTGCCAAAATCGAGCTCAAGATCACGAAAACGTGCGTCCCCGAGAAAAAATCCACTCCTTCCCCGCAGCCCCAGCCCCAGCCTGTGGAATACTCGTTTAGAAAGTCGGTGCCCACAGCGCCGCCACCGCCGCCCATCATCCGAGCGGTTGTCACCAAGCAGAACTCGAATTGCGCTCCGCACTCGCTGCCCGTCGACCCGCGCGATCAGCTGCTCTCGGCGATCAGGAGCTTCAAGCGAGACGAACTCAAGCGAATATAGAGACGTTGGCATCGTCGCCACCGTGCCCCAACAGAAAGAAAGAGAAAGAAGAAGTCACAAAGGATATTAGGAAGCCGTTGTTGAAATACTTAGTTATTGAATTTATTTATACGTGGAGCGAGATGGAGAGAAGCAGAGAGTTAGGGAGTTGGAAATGAAGAGAATAGAGTTTATATATATTTGTGTATATTTTGTTAACCATTGCTGTGGGATCCCATCGACGCGGATCCAGTAGGCGGCAGACTAACCTAATTATTACCGAGGGGCGCCTCGGACGCAGGAAGAACCTTTTATTTCTTTTAATGTAAATTTCACTGGATTTGTAATGTTACTAGCGAGTAGAAGATTTTTTTTTGTTTTGTTTTATATATAAATATTATTTTAAATAAACAAAAAAATGAATAAAGTGAATGGAGAGACTGCGCGGGGGTTTGTCCTTTGGGGAAGGGAAGAGTAGTGGTGTCCTTTGATGGAGGAGAAGGTGCTTTGATGGGTGGCTTTGACACGTAAGTACTGCAAGGCACTGGAAATAAAGTAAGAAGATGTGAGTGACACTCACTTGCAACTGGTTTCCTTTTCTTTAATTGTTTGTGGATACAACGAAACTCAATCAAATTCAGCATCAAGCAATTCATATTTCTTCTTATTATTATTATTATGGCGCTACAGTCGGGGTGGACCTGGGCCTCAACTAGCATGCCTCTCCAGCCAGCTGCCTCCAGTTGTGCACTCCAATTTGGTTGATGTTCCTCTCCACTTGTTTGCGGCACCTTAGCCTAGGACGTCCTTTGTTGCGTTGTCCCAATGACTCAACGGGATTCAAAGACTTTTCGGGCCGGAGCAGCGGTGTCCATACGCTCTACATGGTGTAGCCACCTTAAGCGTTGTATCCGAAGGCGCTTGACCAGGCGCATGTCGCTGTACAGCCCATAGAATTCGTTGTTAAATCTTCTCCAGATGCAATCAACGCAAACAGGACCAAAAATCGCACGCACAACTTTTCTCTCGAAAAGACTAAGGGCTTCCTCATCCGCCTTTGGTAACATCCAAGTTTCCGCGCCATAAAGTAGGACGGGGATGATCAAGCTGTTATATAAAGCGAGCTTAGTCCTTCGAAAGAGGACTTCAAGAGGCTTTATTACTCAATTGCCTCTTGAGCCCAAAGAAATAGCGATTGGCAAGAGTGATTCTGCGTTTGATTTCAGTACTGGTGTTGTGGCCCTTGTTTACCGCGGAGCCGAGGTAGACGAAGTCCTTGACTACCTCAAAGTTTCTGCTGCCTAGTGTGACGTTCTGTCCGAGACGTCGATGTTGTGTGTCCTTCCATGATGACAGAATGTACTTCGTTTGCCCTCATTGACCACCAGCCTCATTTTAGTCGCTTTCGCTTCAATGCCAGCAAACGTCTCATTGACGGCTCGCTGTGTTCGTCCAATCACGTCAATGTCATCAGCTTAAGCTAGCAATCGGACTGACTTCTGGAAGATGGTGCCGCTGGTGTTGACTTGTGAGTTTCGCACGATCTTAAATGTTAAAGAAGTCACATGACTGTGCGTCGCCTTGTCTGAAACCCTTTTTGACATCGAAGGTCTCGGTGAGTTCGTTACCGACCTTGACGGAGCAGCGAGCGTTCTCCATCGTTATCCTTTACAATTTGAGGAGTTTTGTGGGGATGCCAAAACTAGACACAACATCGTATAGCTCGTCTCTATGCGTACTGTCATATGCGGCCTTAAAATCGACGAACAGGTGATGAGTGCCGATTTGCACTTCTTGAGTCTTTTCCAGGATCTGCCGTAAAGTGAAGATCTGGTCTGTCGTGGACTTCTCTGGCCTCACGCCACACTGAGGCGAGGGAAGTGGACGAACGGTTTCAGACCCGCATACAATACGGCAGAAAGGATCTTGTGGGCGATGTTGAGGAAGCTGACCCCTCGATAGTTGGCGCAGTCAAAGGGGTCTCCTTTCTTGTGAACCGGGCAAACGACGGTGAGATTCCACTCATCGGGCATGCTTTCCTCCGGCCATACCTTACAGATGAGCTGGTTCATGCACCCAAGCAGGTAATCCCCAGTGCTTTAAATAGTTCGTCTGCTCCAGCAGCTTTGTTTGACGTCAGCTTGGATATCGCTAGAAAGATTAGCGCGCTTGTTGGAACAACATTTCTTCACTGTCTCAAGTCAATCATGTGACTTTGGTTCGTGATAAGTTTCCGATTTCGCCCTATGGTTCCAGGCAAAAGCGAAAAATTACGTTCTCTCAGGTCCCTTCAGAAAAGTTAGGCAGTGGACATTGAAGACTGGAGACTTCCATGAAGCTATTCCCATCAGCAGATTCGCTGCAGCCGCTGAGTTGCAAAGTATGGGAGTAAGAGGCGAATACCCCAGAAAAGTCAGAGTGCCACGGCAACGGAGGGCATGATGTACTATGCTGTCCTACCTAAAACTCCTTAACTAAGGTGACAATGATTGTGTACTCTCGCGCCGTTTAATTAATGGATCTCCACTGGATGGACAACTTTCTGGAAAATGATTAATCTGTAGGGATTAAAAGAAACGCAGCAAAAACAAGTCTTTGGCGTTCCTAACAACCGTTCCTAACCGTACGGTGCGAAGTCAACTCCAGTCCGATGTGCGCCGTGCAGTAGAATCAGCAGGAAAAGCAAGACGGCCCTGCTCTGTGTTCTTGAGGCAAAGCAGTTAAAAAGGAACTTAGTTCTTCGACGAAATGGCGATAGTTCGGTTCACTAGCGTGCTTCAATCGTGCATGTTTGTCCACGGCAACAGCATTCTGTGTGTTATAAAGAGAAACGAAATTCTAAAGTTATGGGAACGCTGAATTTTGGAAACTTCTTAATGACCAGCCGCACGGCTTCCTCACCAATCGGTTTGCTAATGATCAAAGTGTACATTTCAGCGCAAAAGAGGAGCCAGTTCATACACAATGGGAAGGAAAGAAAGACATCAAACGCTTCTGTCCTAAACGTTCCTTGCGCCTGTCCGAAGCTAGCACGCCCCAGAAAAGAAAGCACACGTCGGCTGATCTACGGACCCCCCCATTCATGCGCAACAAGACAAGAGCTAACCTCCTTGCCCACGGTTTGTCGGGCGACCGCCAACCTGATGTGAACAACAAACCGTTGGAGTGTCTAAAGGCAATGAACTTCGCTTCGATGCGAAAAAGAAGTCGGTTCCCATTGCCAAACACCTGTAAAGGAACCCAGCGCTCCACGACCAATCAATCGTCAGTCGGGCTACGTTCCACATTCCTCCACAATTATCGATGACTGAACATTCCCAGCAGTGTACTCGGAAAGAGTAACCGAGGCGGGGGTGACAACAATGTTGAACGTTGAAAAAAGGCCTGTTTGTAGAAGCAGCTGAAGTTCTCAGTTTCCAGTCAATGATGAGCTACCAACCAGAAGTAACCCTTGGCCTGAGAATAAGTGTAATACAGAAAATCAACCACAGGCCACCCCAGTCCCTAACTCCCCCAAAAACCGCTCAAATTTTACTTTGGGTCAAACCGAACCTCAAACAAATACCGTCGTAGGGGCAGCTGCATCAAGCTCTGCCATCGCAACGCTTTATTTCAACCCAATTATCTAACAATCAACCCGCATCCGCTTCCCTTTAGGCGCCGCCTTCGCGCAGTGGAACCTTGTTCTTGAAAAGAAGATCCTTGTCGCCCATGTCGGCGTTGTATCCTGGTCGGAATCTCATTCCCGGTGCCTGTGGATGCAGAAAAAGATTTCCTCCTACAATTCAACTGCTCTCAGCAATGCAGAACTCATACTTACACTATTCATAACGTCACGCCAGATCTTGCTGCCGTCGGCGTCGCGTAACAGCTCCGGCACGTCGTACCGCGGCACGTTGAAGTAGGCCATCATCGTGTGCTTCTCATTGCAATACTTGATCCTGGCCTCGCACCACTCCCACTCCAACGGGAACCGCCAGTCCTTCATCTTTTTGTTGTGAATGTTGTCCTCGAACTGGGAGAAGTCAATGCGCTCGATATCCTCGACGACGACCTCGGTCTCGCCGCCGGCGGTCCAGTCGTAGATCAGGATCTCGGCGTGGGTGCTGATTTCCTTCAGGAAGTGCTGCTTGTAGTAGGTCTCCATGGCGCCCAGATACGAGTCGGTGAAGACCTTCGAGTTCACCTCGTAGTCGATGTTGCGCGCCTTGATGCGTTTCTGAAAAGAAAAGCCGATCATCGGTGCTCTCTTCTCTCAGTTCACCGCACATACCTTGACTACGTCCACGGGGCAGTCCAAGTAGACGACTAAATGCGGCTTCAGCAGCTCGTTGATGGTGTTTTCCTTGATCTCGTGGTAGACGCTGCGCGCCCCCTTCGAGATGTAGCCCTCCTTGTGCATCGCCTCGAGGAACACGAAGTCGGAGTACGGGGACCGATCGAGGACTACACCCTGTCCGGTGGACAGGAGGTGAGCCAAGGCGTCGATGTACTGCTCGTAGCGGAGCATGTACATGCGGATCTGGAACTGAGCGGCCAACGGATGCTTTGGGTTCTGGAGGAACTTCTTCTCATCGAAGCTGCGGCACATCTCTGGCAGTTGGTCGTCCAGCTTACGCAAATCGAAGCCGTACTGGTTGACGAAGACCGAGTCCATGGACACTGCGGGCATGTACAGCATGTCGAGTTCGTCGGCGAGCTCCTTGGCCAGCTTTGTCTTACCGGCAGCTACGGGGCCCTCCACGCAGATCACCTTAGAGTTCTCGTCCATGCGGTGACTGGTCTTGTCAAACATTGCTTGAATCACTCCGTATTTCTTGTCCTTCCATGGGTATGGTGGTGCCTTGGGAACGCGGGGGCCTCCGCGCATTGATTTGCTCGAAATCGAGCACGACTGGGAGACGGCCGGCAGAGCTGTGCTCTGAAGGAGGCCCGCTGGCGAGCGGGTGCCCATCAGACGGACGAATCCCACACGGATTACCGATGCCATTCTGCTGAAAAAGAACACAGATTGTGGTTACATCACATAACCTGAGCGGTGGTTTGTTTGGGTGGATAATTGGATTGACTTGCACTCCGTGTGTGGGTGTGGGAAGAAGCTGTGGGAGAGGAATGTGGACAGGGAGATCGCTGGTGGAGGTTACCTTGGTTTTCGCGAAAGAATTCAAGTTTTTCTGGAGTGGTTTCCAAAAGGTTTTTTACACTACCATCACCAGGAAAATTAACCCGATGACAGTTGCGACTTCTGACAGTTGGTTGCTGTCAAATGGGTTGTGACGTTTCCACACTGGCTTTCTGCGCCATCTATAAACTCGGCGTCGTTTCTTTGCGGGGATGGCAACAGTGTGAATGGAAAGCAAGGCTTCATTCTGCAGGAGTAGACATTCCCGGGCACGGTTGATTTTGGGTAACACATTTAGGTTTGAAATTGTGAATATATTTCCATGATAGCTTTTACAGTTGATTAGGGACGTAAAGCGCATTTTTTTTGTAGGTTGGGATACACTCCACTGGAGCGCTCAGACTCAAATACTGGTCCATTGTACAACCGGGCAGTAATAACTTCTTCGCAGGAGTCGCAAAGAGTTCCATCACTAAGCCCAAACCGACTTATTGCATTCTTTCTCTTATTTTGTTACTTTTTTTTATTTTTAACCATCAAGCATATTACTAAATTATTCTATTGTGGATATGTATATGTATAAACCAAAATCTCAATAAACATACATACATACATAGCAAAAACGACGCGGATTTCTTGCTAACATTCGGGAGAATGCACTTGGTCCGTATCCTGGAGAGTCACGCCATCTCTAGTTGTTCTGTTAGGAAACCAAACCGTGGACGAGGGCCCTCGACAAGGATGCAGGTTGTAGTAGTAGTCCCAAGGTGGGTTCGGGCCCTGCAAATGCCTCTTTTGAACCTTACCTAGCTAGTTAATCCAAGATCCGGTGATGTTCCGGGACCCAGACAAGCCTTAGCAAATTCAGCCTGCTGACAAAATTACAGGAATGCATTGCGTTGACGGTTCAGTAAGGTCATAAGCACAGCTTGGCTGTCACTACAGACACAGATACTTCGTCGTTTCCGCCTATTCTTCGCAATATAGTTTTAGACCGACGCGAAAGTACCTAAGAAGGCGTGGAGTCTGATTTTGTCGTCTTCCACGAAGCCCAGTTCCGAAACTCTCCGTCATCTTGGAGCCGTCCGTGAATCGACTACATTCATTTCCCGCTTCAGTTCTGGCCAGCGTCAGTCCTGGACCTTGCATCAGACGGCATGTCCATGAGCTGGTGTCATAGGAGAGGCGGTGCTCGAGGTCATTAAGGCTGCAGTGCGAGTGCGGAAAGCACCGCCTCCACTACACGATAACAGATAACGGCTTCCGACTCACAGACTTTGCGAATATGGTCAAATGTAGCACAAGGCTGCCTTGTAAAAAAATCCATACAGCAACCTGGCGATCCCCGGATGGTCGAAACGTCAACCAAATTGACCATGTGCTTGTTGATGGAACACACGGGTCAAATATCCTGGATATGCGAACAATCCGGGGGGCAAACGTCGACTCTGACCATTTTCTCGTTGCAGCAAGATTCAGATTTCGACTGTCTAATGTCAGAAAGCTGCACAAGCCGACAAAGAGAACTTCTGAGATGGTGCGCCTAAGCATCCCGGAGATTGCCAGAGCCTACGAAGAGCAATTAAGTGAGAGACTCTCCGCAATGCCTACATCAAATGCCAACGAGATGTGGTTGCATTGCCGCTCGGCCACCAAAGAGGTAGCGGAAACTACCTTAGGCTAGTGGGGGTGGTAGCCCGACAAGAAATCCGTGGTATGATGGTGTGAGCAGAAAAAACGTGCAACCGGCGAGGAATACCAATAAGCGCTGCAACGGAAAACAAGGGCAGCGCAAGAGGAGTACCGGGCTTGAAGACGGGAGGAGAAAAAGCTTCTACGACTGAAGAAAAGGTCTCTCGCAACCTCCCAGCTCAAGGAGATCGAAGAGTTTAGGGACAAACAAAAAATAGGGGCCTCTCACAAAAAAGGCAAAAACCTGGCCACAGGCTTTAGGAAAGGTACCCAGGCTCTTCGAAATTGCGAGGGTAATTTAGTTACGGACCAACACGGAATAGTGGATGTGTTTAAGCAGCACTTCCAGCAGCTGCTTAGCGGGCCTGACCAGGAGAGAGTGATAAAGAACCAGGTAATCCCAACTCCAGTCGAGGAAGTAGTTCTTCCACCTAGCTTTGAAGAAGTCGGTACAGCCATTAAAAGGCTGAAGAACAACGACAACAGATGGCTTACCATCAGAGTTTCTCCAAGCTGGGGGCAATGTAATGGTAGGGAGTATGCACCAGATTATTTGCCGAATTTGGGAAGACGAAAGAATCACCGCCGACTGGAATATCAGCTCCATATGCCCCATCCACAAAAAAGGGCGATCCTGCCTCCTGCAAGAACCATAGAGGTATATCCCTGCTCAACGTCGCCTTTAAGTTCCTATCCAGCCCACTGTGTGAACGTCTAAAGCCGTTCTGCACCGGACTAATCGTCACGTACCAGTGCGGCTTCCGGCCCGGAAAATCGACTACAGACCAAATCTTCACACTGAGGCAGATCCTGGAGAAGAGTTTCAAATCGATACTCACCATCTTTTCATCGATTTTAAAGCCGCATACGACAGCATTCATCGGAAGGAGCTATTCGAAGCGATGGCCGGATTCGGGATCCCGGGAAAATCGATCCGGTTGTGTCGCACCACGCTAACACATACGCGATGCACCGTGCAGTTCGGTTCAAAACCTCCGAACCGTTTGAGACCTACACCGGATTTCGGCAAGGAGATGCGCTGTCGTGTGATTTCTTCAAGTTGGTACTGGAGAAGATAGTGCGGCGGGCCAAATTCAACACAGAAGACACTATCTTCTACAAGTCAGTCCAGCTATTGGTATAGGCTGATGACAACGATATTATCGCGCGGTCCCAACGCGGCGTAGTGGAGGCTTTCACTGCCATTGAGCAAACGAACTGGTCTAAAGATCAACGAGCAAAACACACCTGGCACACCACCTAGGCCAAAACGTTACAATCGACAGCTACAATTTCGAGGTAGTAAAGGAGTTTTTATACCTCGGGGCAAACGTAAACTCCACGAATGACATCGTAATGGAGATACGACGTAGAATCGCCCTTGGCAACCGATGCTACTTCGGTCTGTCTAAACAACTGGGCTCGAAACTCCTGACTCGAAGGACCAAAGTCTTGCTCTACAAAAACCCTTATTCTGCCAGTCCTGTTTTATGGAGCCGAGAGCTGGACATTAAGTAAAGCTGCAGAGCTGATTTTTGCTGTCTTCGAAAGAAAAGTTCTTCGTAGGATATATGGTGCCGTCTGCTAGGCAGGCGAATGGAGGAGAAGACACAACCGCAAGCTCAACGAGCGTTCGGAAGGCAAAAATCCGTAGACTACTCGTACACTCGCTCGGCCACATCGGGCGAATGGACAACAACGCTCCAGCAAAGAGGGTTTTCGGATCCGAGCCTCCTGGTTGGAGCAGGAGAGGAAGACCGAACCTCCGGTACAGAGACCAAGTCATCGTTGATGTAAGACTACTTTGATGACTGGAAGCAGCGTGCCCAGGAACGTCAACGATGGAAGGCAGCAGTTGCTCGGGCTCAGACCCTTCATGGATTGTCTGCCTGATAAGTCGGCACTGGTTTTGAGCCAGTTGTTGTCTGGGTCCCAGGGAAGTGAGTCTCTAGCATGAGCTAGAGGTTCTCAGCTTTTGTTTTAGTTTAGGTACCGTCGGGTTTCCTGAGTGTTTCCAGCCTCACAACTGGAGGTTCTCAGCTTTTGACTCAGTTTAGGTACCGTCGGGTTTCCTGAGTGTTTCCAGCCTCACTGCTTTTTCTGGTTTCACCGAGTGTTTCGATTTATCCACGAAAGTCTCAATAGCAGGCACTCTCGAAGCCCGAAATATCCTCTTATATTCTTTTTGTTTCGATCGATACAAGCCCCAGTACTCTTCCAGATTGGTCTTGAGCTGGCTATTTAGAAGCTTCCTCGTTTCCTTCTCTGCAGTTTCGTTTTCCACCACGGAACAGGGGTTCTGCAGAGGGTGTGTTAGCTCGAAGAATTTGGTTAGGGTGTGGTTCAGACACTGAACTGCCTCCCCAACCTTACGCCTCATTCTGAGTTTTGGGAGAGGTGCGATGCTGTTGCCTAACTCTTCCTCAAACCAGTTTGTTTTCCTAGGAGCCTGGAGAAAGTCAGAAACCGTGTTCTCCCTACAGCCACCACACAGATTTGAAGGTTGATGACAACCAGACGGTCATAGATCAAGTCATAGTTAGCCGCGAGCAGTCGCGAAGATCACACAGTATGAGCACACAGACTAAATTTCAATGAGGAAGTTGTCGTTCCTGAAAAAGAAGGCAAGAAGGCATCAAGGTACGACATGGAGCTTACCACATTTGGCCCGTCGGTGCCAGAAGAAGGTCAAGGCTAGAAACTGGTAGACAGTCGCAAGCGCTGTAAGTTCCCACGAACCTCCACGGTGTTCGTTTGTGTGCTTAGCGATCACAAAAGGTATTTCTTGATAGGGAACATGTCACTTGAGCTTGAGTTCATCCAAGACCCACGTCCTATTCAGTTTAGGCGAAGAGAACTCAAGCAGACCCTTAGACAAAGGTCTAGAGGAAGTTAAGTTCAACACTTCCTTCTGGATGTGATACCACGAGCCATGCCTCATCTTCCCATCGGCTCGAAATCGAGAAGAGTAGGATGTGCTACAGAACAAGCACCACAGTCTACCGGTAGATGCCCGCCATGTTGCTTACCCAGTAGCCTTTGCTCACTTCAAACGGACAGCCGTCAAATTAGAGGACAGAGTCCCCAGTCATTTCCATGCTCCTCTGCCCCCAATCCAGTTTGACTCTCCTCCATCGGCAAGCATTTATTTTGTAAGCCGAAAGGGAAGACAGAAATGTTTGTCCTCCGTTCACTCTTTACCACTTCGTAAACCAGGATGACTCGAGGATTTAATTTTCAATTGTTTTATTTTTATTTCCCGTCTTCTTCCTTATCTCGGTTGTCAACACAAACGTCAATAATAAGCAGTAGCCGGAGTCAAATCGCCAGAGTACAAGGATAAATAAGCTCAATCGGTTTGCTGCTGTAACTAGCCCCAACGTCCACGTCCCCACCCACCCACCGACCGAGAGCCATGTCATTCTGAGCCCAGTTGTGGATTAGGTTCACGCTTCATTGTTGCTTTCATCTTCATCACTGTCGTCCTCCTCGTCGCCGTCCTCTTCCTCGTCCTCGTCCTCGTACTCCTCCTCATCGTCCTCGTCGTTGTTCGCATCCTTTACGGGTTCATTAACTTTATTCGCAGCTGTTGCCGCAGCTTCGACAACAATTCTGTTCGTACTTGTCGATGGTGATGACGATAACGACGAGGATGACAACGAGGGCGTCGATGGGACGGATGAGGAGGACGGCGGCAGTGCCGTGCTGGTCGTTGCCATTGTGAGATTGTTGAATGGACTCGTTGAACTGAATTCAGTCGCAAATGATGCCGCTGCTAGTGTGGAACTATTTCCCGGGACGACGGCGGCGGCGGGTAAAGTTTCAATTGACTGCTGCTCCCCGGCTGCGGCAACTTCCGCCGATGTTGTCTCCCACGACGACGACGTCGACGTTGCGCTGGAGGACACCAGAGACGGTGGCGTTATCCCCGGAGCCGCTGTTGTGGTCGTGGTTGCCGCCAACGCGGCTGACAACAACAAATGCTCATCGGTCTCGATTTCACAGTTTCTGCCGCGATATCCTTCCGCGCAAATGCATCGAAACAGGCCGTCGTCCTTCGCCATCGACACGCACTTGCCGTTGTTCTGGCATGTGTTCGGGTTCTCGTCGCAGTACGTCAGCGCTGGAAAAATGAAATCGCGCATTAATTGGCTGTCGACGTTCAGTGTCGCGTCGCGAACCTTCGTTGCACAGCATCCCGCCCCAGCCGGACTTGCAGTTGCATTCCCAGGGCCTCTCGCAGTCTCCATTCATGCAGCCTGGGTACGGGTGGCACTTCTCGCACTTCTCACCCATCCATCCGACGCGGCACCTGTGCGGGGGGAGAGAGGCATCATTATACGGACAGAGTGATGGGAATACTTCAGTTTACCGGCATTCGCCTGGCTTGCGGCAGTACCCGTGCTGCTTGTGGCAGTCGTCGGCGCATATGGCTGCAAGGAGGAGGGGATTTACATGTCGGCGGCGATTGCGGCGGTTGTCGCATACTCACCCGTCTGACAGAGGAGTCCTACGTACCCCGGCTGGCAGAGGCACTCTAATGGCTTGTTGCAGGTGCCGTGCTGGCAGCCGGGCAGTACTTGGCAGTCGTGGCACGTCGGCCCAGCCCACCCGATGCGGCACCGGCACTCGCCGGGCGTGTCGCAGTAGCCACGCGTCGAGTGGCATCCGGTCCTGCAAGTAGCTGCAAGAAAGGAGACAATTTTCGATGAAAATCCCCACAGGGCGGCCGACTTACGTTCGGAGCAGAAGAGTCCGTCCCAGCCGGGCTTGCAGATGCACTCGAAGGGCTTTGTGCAGTCGCCGTGCTGACAGCCCGGCAGCGGAATACATTTGTCGCACAGCTCGCCGTAGTACCCGATCTTGCAGCGGCACTCGCCCGGTCGCTGGCAGTAACCTGTTTGGCGAGGGAGGGAAGGAGGCGGGAGAGAAATTGATGAACGCTGGTAGAGGCGTGTGAGAGGAGGCACAAACCGTTCATTGGGTCGCATCCCTTGCGGCACATAGGCACCTGGCACAGGTCGCCCTGCCAGCCGGGCAGGCACTTGACGTCGCCCTTCTCGTCGCAGATGTAGTGCGAGTTGGGCCGGGACTGCTTCGGTTTTTCACAAGCCTGCAAAGGGTTGAGTGTTACACTGTGCGAGGGGGAAGCTGAATGGAGGACTCACTCTTTGCTTCCACGCGGGGATGTACTTCGCGTCGTAGTTGCGCTTCATGCCGCCGCAGGCTCCGATGGCGGCGAGCAGAAGCAGCAGCCGCCACATCCAAGATTGCCTGGACATCGTATTGCCTGTAATCGAAAGAAGATTGAGTCCGTGAGTGCTGTGAGTGGGTGCTTGTCGGGAGCTATGATTTGAGAGTCGAGAATTCCGTCGGGACTGGATGGAATTTAAACGAAGATGGACGCGAGTGAGAATGTGCCTGGGAGCTGTCTGCCCGCCAACTGATGGCTGGTCCCGGAAAAATGTGGAGTAGGGGGCAGATGCAGGGGCTGTTGAGATGCCTTTGCGTTTGATTGATTCTGTGGTGTGAGTTGGAGGGGCTTGGCAGACGACGTCCGAGTGGGGATTATCAATGGGACGGAACAAGAAAATCGATTTGAATGCTTTCTGATTCTGGTTTCCCTGGGACGAGTCACGGAGGTGCAAGGTCAGGAGCAGAAGATCTGGAATTTCACTTTGAAATTGATTCAAAGTGAGACCAAAGACAGCGGCGCGGGGTAGCACTGGAATTCGATGAAAAACAAGATAATTAGAGGAGCTGGAGTGGATTGCGATGAAGACTTTCCATCGAAAATGGTCTCGAGTGTCGGTGGATGAGTCACAAAGGGAGCAGAATTTTCAAGGCTTAGAGGAATTCGGCGGAGCCTTAGAAGTCTCTTTTGAGTGGAGTTTGAGTTGCTTAAGTGAACACAAACACACACACACACAAATTAAGAAACCGGATTTTCCTGCTGAACGGAGGGAGTAGATCTTTTTGACTGAACAAACTGTCAAGGGATCAGGCTCTCTGATTGTGAATAAGATCTTGAATGTCATTCAGGATGAACGCTTATAACCGTGCGTTGATTCCAGTGTTTCAAGGAAGTCTACGATGGACCTCAATTTCCACACTGCGGCATAGTTTGGCAACGAGCCCAGTAATGGATCCGACGCCCAGCTCCAATTCCTTGACTTTAAGAAGACATATGACACGCTGGCGGTGGGACGAAGTGCACAATGCCTTGTCTGGCTTTGATATTTCTACCAAATTAATCAGATTGCAAACTCTGCTCACTCTGTCACTCATCGAGAAGTTTCAATGAAGGTTCATACAAGCGACGAGCTACCTTATTATTCATTCAACATCAATCTTGAAGTCATGTAAAACTGACAAGTCAACATCAGGGACAGGACCTTCCAGCAGCTCACTCAAACGCTGGCGTACAGGGAAGAGACTGCCGTGACTGGACAAACACAGCGAATTCTCCGTACTAACGAGGGTAAGGGTGTTAATAATAATAATTGTTGGCGCTACAGTCCAGAGGGGGACCAGAGCCTAGCTTGCTCATCAACTACTCCTGTTGTGCGCGCTACTGTTCTCTCACGTGTAGAAGGGACCTACAGTTTTTTGCCGACTCCGAACGGCGAAATTTGAGAAGCTTTCTTAGACAGTTATTACTCTTTGAGTGTTGTCAGCAGCTCGAAAGAGGTTGTGCCATGAAAATTTCGAAAAATTGGTGTTAAGCTGGGAGTCGTAACTACACACTTCGGCGTGTGAGCGTCGCACTCTACCCACTACGCCACGGGTACTTCATCAAAAAGGTGTTCCGGTGTTATACAGATTTTAAGAAGAGACATAATTCTCAACAACAGTTTTTTTCGTTCTTATATCAACTCATTAAAGACTTACAGTTATTTGAATACATTAAGTCTTGACTGTTTTTATTTTTGTTTTTTCCATAGTTTTCCTTCAACTATTATTTAAATCGTTGAAGTGGAAATTATTACACAAAAGACGACTGCTGATTTTTCAGTAGCAAGCTCTACAAACACAGAAGAGGGGAAGAGCACCGGTTTCTCATAAGGAAAACGAAGGAGCATGAGAACCGCGCGGACGTGGAAATGGAAAGGTGTTATGGCAGGACTGAAGTCCGAAGCTTTAATCGAAAGGTAAAGCAGCTTTCTGGAGGATAAGTTCGGGCCGAAGCCTGCCGAGACCAAAATGGACAACTCGTGGTAGAGTCGTAGTCTGTGCTGAGAATCTGGAAGGGTCATTTCTGTAGACTCCTTAACGGCGATGGCGGCCCAAATTCCGATGGTTGGGAGAATGTTTTATTGAATCTGGACGGTGATAGACTAGAATACCGTGCCCCCGACTTAGACGAGGTAAAGATAGCGATATCGAAACTTAAGTCGAACAAAGCTGCTGGGGCGGACGAACTATTTAAGGCACTGGGGATTACCTGGTTAGGTGCATGAACCCGCTCATCTGTAAGGTATGGTCGGAGGAAAGCATGCCCGATGATTGGAAGCTCAGCGTCGTTTACCGGGCCCCCAAGAAAGAAGACCCCTTTATCGAGGGATCAGCCTCCTCAACATCGCCCACAAAATCCTTTCTGCCGTAATGTGTGAGCGTCTGAAACCCTTTGTCCATAACCTGACAGGTCCCTATCAGTGTGGTTTCAGACCAGGGAAGTCCACGATAGACCAGATCTTCACTTTACGGCAGATCCTGGAAAAGACTCAAGAAATGCAAATCGACACTCACCACCTATTCGTCGATTTTAAGGGCGCATGTGACATTGTGCACATAGGCGAGCTATACAGCGCCATGTCTAGTTTTGGCATTCCTACCAATCTCGTCAAATTGTGAAGGAGTGTGTGTGAGGAAGACGATGGAGAACACTCGCTGCTCCGTCAAGGTCGGTAATGAACTCACCGAGACCTTCGATGTCAAAAAGGGTTTCAGACAAGGCGACGCACTGTCATATGACTTTTTCAACACAATCCTCGAGAAGATCCTGCGTAACTGACAAGTCATCACAAAAGGCACGATCTTCCAGAAGTCCGTTCAATGCTAGCTTATGCTGATGACGTTGACGTGATTGGACGAACACAGCGAGCCATCAATGAGACGTTTGCTGGCATTGAAGCGAAAGCGACTAAAATGAGGCTGGTGGTCAATGAGGGCAAACGAAGTACATTCTGTCATCATGGAAGGACACACAACATCGACGTCTCGGACAGAACGTCACACTAGGCAGCAGAAACTTTGAGGTAGTCAAGGACTTCGTCTACCTCGGCTCCGCGGTAAGCAAGGGCCACAACACCAGAACCGAAATCAAACGCAGAGTCACTCTTGCCAATCGCTGTTTCTATGGGCTCAAGAGGCAATTGAGTATAAAAGCCTCTTGAAGTCCTCTCTCGAAGGACTAAGCTCACTTTTTATAACAGGTTGATCATCCCAGTCCTACTTCATGGCGCGGACCTGGACGTTACTAAAGGCGGATGAGGAAGACCTTAATCTTTTCGACAGAAAATTTTTGCGTGCGATTTTTGATCCTATTTACGTTGATGGCATCTGGAGGAGAAGATTCAACGTCGAACTCTATGGGCTGTACAGCCACATGCGCCTGGTCAAGCGACTTCGGATACAACGCTTAAGATGGCTAGGCCATGTAGGGCGTATGCACACCACTACTCCGGCCCGAAAAGACTTTGAATCCGAGCCATTGGGACAACGCGACAGAGGACGGCCTTAGCCGGCGCACACAAATGGGGAAAAACCTCAACCAACTTGGAGTGCGCAAATGAAAGCAGTTAGTGAAAGATCGTTCTGGCTGGAGAGGCATGTTGGTTGAGGCCCAGGTCCACCCCGGACTGTAAGAAGAAGAAGAAAAAGTAGTGCCTCCTCAAGGCTTAGACTGTCTGGCCCGTTTAAGCCGTAAAGGCAATCAGGGGCTCCAAATGAATTGAATGAACGTATCAAAGGATGTCAGTACCAAAAATCCTCCTGGAGGGCTTGTTGTGTAAAATTGTTTCCATGCATGTTCATGCATGGCATGCTAAGTTCTCGAAAATTGATTCTAGCCGACAGAAGAAGTTCTCAGGCCCAGGTCCAGGTCCCCTCCAGAGCTGTTGTGTCCCCATAAAAAGTCTTTAGGGAGCTGCTTCTTCAGATGCCTTCAGTTCATTAAAGGCACTTCAAAGTGTCTAAAAAATCTGAGCGCCACAGAGCCAAACGCAAATCAAAATAGTTTGGTTCTGATCAGAAAGCGCAGCACTGTGTGGAAGGACTCAATTGAATGGAAACAGCCCAAAAATGAGTTCCAGCAACGAGCGGATGTTTCCAGATTATTCTAGTGCATGTGGCTGCACCTGAAACGATTGGGGAAAGTACACGTTTCCTTGCCAACAAAATGATCTCAATTTGCGGACGCGCCGATGACGGTGAACTGATTCGCCGAAAGGTGAGTCTTTTGAACACAAGAGCCCATTGGAATTCCTCCTGGAAACCAGCTCTGCCACACTTTCCGCCACTCTCTCGCTCTCACAAACGATCTCAAACAGCGCCGCCAGAAATGAAAATTTTCCACCGCACCGCAGTTGACCGATTTTCCTGTCGCCCACTCCAAACTAGGCGAAAGAAATCACCAGCACCGCCCAGTCCCCGCGCGGCCACTATCACTGTATCGCACGGTTTCCCGTATCAATTCGCGAAACATCGCTCTCATCACCTTTCTGCTTTTTTCTTTGGGACTCGTCGTCAAACTCGTTGTCGCGTTTTCACTGAAATCAATCGGGCCGTCTTGTTTGTTTACTTCTCCCGCCGTCCCGCCGCGGTTTCTATCAATGCGCGGAATACCAAACACCTGGGAAAGTGCGACACCGACTTAAGTCGAAACACAAAAGAACCGAGTGAGCGTCTCTGATCGCAGCAAGCCAACAGGTGGCCTTCGAAGAAAGTAACGTACTGATCGGTGTCTCGTAGAACCAAATCCGACGGAGTCACCGAGAGAAATTCCGCCACACTCCCCACTCCTCACTTGGCGGTGGGCCATCTTGTGTCGTCGTCGTGGATGTGGGTCAACTGGTGTGACGTCGGACGTGCTGAGTTCTGTGACTTAGTGTGTGCGTGCGCGGGCTAACTAGTGTATCACCTCTCGAACGGTGCATTGAACCCGACGTCAGTTGCGAAACTCCAGAGCCACAGTCCCTGTGCGAGTGTGATGGTCATGGTCGTAAGTGCCGCTTGGACTTGTTTTATAACAGTTTCGCCGCCGCGCAACATTTCTTGAGGCGTTGCGTAATTGCCGTGATTCTGGGTTAAGAAGCAGTCGGAGGAGATCTAGTTTTCTGGGCTTTATTGGACAACTCCCAGAGAGATGACGACATAGAGGATAGAGGAGCAGATCCTGTAGGGCTTGATGGCGTCGTTGCGAATCTCCCGCTGAATGAATCCGCTATAGCGCGTCAGGTCGGTGTAGATGTAGGGAAGGCCGTTGGATGAGGGATGGACGTCCAGCTTGAAGGAAAGGACTCCGATGGGGTGCTCATTGACTAGGAGGACTGCACTTTCACCTCGATGGGAGAACTCCAGATTAAGAGATTCTGGGAAGGGAGGGGAAGGATATTGAGGAATGGGTGCTGAGAAAGAAGAGCTTACCGATGCAGATCTGCTTGGGACTGATGTGGACGCCCCAGCGTTGGTAGGCGTTGCCACAGACAAATTTGCTTGTCCAGCGGACGGGGATGCGGTCAATTCTGATGTTGGCGTTGTGTTCGTTCTGAAATGATGGAGGAGATGGCTGACTTTTCAGATTCATATGTTCAACGGATTTCTTCACAGATCGAGAATTTCAAACCAACAACAAGACAACGAGGCATTTGTCAGGAAACAAATCTCTTGTGGATTTGCGTGGAGCACGGAGGATAGTCGGTGGCACTTCTAATTAACGTGATGAGCTTCTTGGACGCTGCCAAAATACGCCTGAATTATGCACGTGGTCGGGGTGCTGTTGGAAGCGAAAGGAAAACTGAAAGTCTGCATCTGGTGAGAACGTGGCGATGAAGGAGAACTGGAACACTTTTTCTGTCACTGTCACGTTAACTAGAAGCTCCTTCTTCTATTTGCGGGCTCATATGTGCCTCGAAGTCGTTGGAGACAACATACTAGACGCTGCAGGCCACAATCTTCCATAGCACCATCAGAGAATTTCACAGTATAGGGCTTGAGTTATATTTCCGAAGCAGTCTATCCTTCATTCTATCCATCCAGCTGCACATATTTTGGAGACAGACGATACGTCTTCCAGTACCCAGAAAATTGGGAAATCTGCCTGTCTCAAAATACCCAGAAAGTGAAACTACAGTGTAAAGAAGCCTTGTAAAGGAATTTATGAGTTAGAGCAAGCTAAAGTCGTACAAAGCTGCTGGAGCGGACGAACAATTTAAAGCAGCTGGGGATTACCTGGTTGGGTGCATGAACCAGCTCATCTGTAAGCTATGGTCGGAGAGAAACATGCCCGATGAGTGGAATCTCAGCGTCGTTTGCCCGGTCCACAAGAAAGGAGACCTCTTTGACTGCGCCAACTATCGAGGGATCAGCCTCCTCAACATCGCCCACAAGATCCTTTTTGCCGTATTGTATGAGGGTCTGAAACCGTTCGTCCACTTCCCTCGCCTCAGTGTGGCGTGAGGCCAGAGAAGTCCACGACAGACCAGATCTTCACTTTACGGCAGATCCTGGAAAAGACTCAAGAAGTGCAAATCGACACTCACCACCTATTCGTTGATTTTAAGGGCGCATGTGACAGTGTGCATAGAGACCAGCTATACAGCGCCATGTCTAGTTTCGGCATCCCCACCAAACTCCTCAACTTGTGTAGGATGGCGATGGAGAACGCTCGCTGCTCCGTCAAGGTCGGTAATGAACTCACCGAGACCTTCGATGTCAAAAAGGGTTTCAGACAAGGCGACGCACTGTCATGTGAATTCCTCAACATCATCCTCGAGAAGATCGTGCGTAACTGACAAGTCATCACAAAAGGCACGATCTTCCAGAAGTCCGTTCAATTGCTAGCTTATGCTGATGACATTGACGTTATTGGACGAACACAGAGAGCCGTCAATGAGACGTTTGCTGGCATTGAAGCGAAAGCGACTAAAATGAGTCTGGTGTTCAATGAGGGCAAAACGAAGTACATGCTGTCATCAAGGAAGGACACACAACATCGACGTCTCGGACAGAACGTCACACTAGGCAGCAGTGACTTCGTTTACCCCGGCTCCCTGGTAAACAGGGACAACAACATCAGCACCGAAATCAAACTCTTAGTAACGGCTGTTTCTTTGGGCTCAAGTGGCAATTGATGGAATGGTCATAATTTCCAAATTCCAAAGTTCTGAACTGCGTTAAATCGAAAATATTTTAAGATCCCAAAAAAAGTGAAATTTCGATGTCCAGAAAATAAGAATTACTGCAACATAACAATCTCGAAGTCCCCAAAACCACAAACTCTAAAAACCACATTCAAGACATATGAATCCAGAAATGCTCTAAATTTCGAGGAAAGGCCAAAATTCCAAAATCTCTTGAAAAGCCAAAACTGAAACCGAAAAATACCCAAAATGTCCAAAATTCCGAAATGTCAGAAATCAAAAAAGGTGTATATACACAATGTACAAAGTGTTCTAAATTTAAAAACGAAAGCTTCACAAACTGGCTAAGGTCCAAGAAAATGGGAAGTCCCAAATCGCTAGAATGAGTATCAATGAATGCCTAAAATTCTGAAAAGATAGTATCCCCAAAGTATAATATGATTCCCCATTAGCCTTGAATTGGAACCGATAAGATCCAGAAATGTATATACTTCAAACAAGTATATTCAGAAAATACAGAAATCCCGAAATACAAAAATCCGTGTAAAGAGAGTACACGAAAAGTTTTTAAAAAAACCACAACTACATTCCCTCATCGGCATTTCCGTAAAATTAAAATTGCAAGCTTCCCGTCCATGTAGAGGACGAGAAATCGAAGGAAATTGAAGGGATTTTCCCACAACCGATGTCCACTGGTGATTTGATGGCTTATCAAACCGAAAAATGGAACCAATCTTTTGACAATGTAGGAGAAAGCAAGATCGTTGCACTTGATATTTCAAAAGCATTTGACAGAATCTGGCATCAGGCTCTCTTGTCGAAAATGCGTGCTTTCGGCGTCGATGAGTCTCTTATTCAATGGATTAGAAATTACCTTTCGAACCGTTCACTACAAGTTGAATGGGTTCAAGTCTGATATTCACCATATTAATGCTGGTGTGCCCCAGGGCTCCGTTTTGTCTCCGACACTCTTCCTCATTTTTATAAATGATCTTCAGTCTGTCCTGTCTGTCTGCCACTACTTCTAAATTTTCTCGTTCTCCATGACGTTTATCGGAATATGCCGGGTGCGATCCACAAGAGGGACGCGGACTCCCAATGTCGGGAGTACAAGCAACCGTTGGTATGAACTTCTTTAGCAGCAAAAAAGTGCCAGAAGTCGAGTTACCTTGGAATTTGTAGACAATTTAAAGCGAATTTCACACCCACCTCAATGAGAAACACGATCATTTCCATTTTGGTCCCCTCGCTCATAGGAATCGATTGTCCCGTCATCGGAACCAAGCATCCCCCGCACACGGCTGTCTCCAATCTCATTGCGCCGATGTCATTGAGTTTTTCAATCTCCCTGTAGCCTGGATGGGCTACCAGGAGTTTCGCCCGCACCCCATTCCGAGTGACGTCCCAGAAAATGCCTCCCTCCCGCTTGTGTGTCACGCCGAACATATGCGGGAATCTCCTGTAAAAGCCACTGAATCAGGGAGTGAGCTGAACTTGAACTCAACTGTGAGTCGTAGAAGCAGTGGGCAGCCGTGATGACAATTCGCGGCGCCACCAGAACTCCAGCGCACACATCTGGGGGAGCAATCACTTGATTGAGGTGATGAGAGCGATGGACAACGACCAACTGGAAGGTGAAACTCATTCAGATGGAGGGAACGAAAGCTCTGTTTCATTTGTTACCACCCGCTCGGACTGCCTCTCCTCTGAAGCAGTTGAGTCAGAGTCTGCCCCGGTCGTTGCTGGGACGTGAACTACCTCTGTCATGGGGCTGGGGAACAAGGTAACTTGCTTGGAGACCTCCTCAACAGACTGATTAACACGGTGCTTGGCCAATGTCTGGATTGGAAAGTAGGATGCTAGAGAAATGAAGAGAAAAGCCGGGGAACGAATGAATTTCATTGCGAGCGTCAATTTTGAAGTGGCACCTGAATGCCACGATCGATTGATGGGGGAGTGTGTAGTGTTTTTCAGACTCCAAGTTGATACGCTAGAAAGCAGCAAAATACCTCTTTCAGAACAATGCCAGCAGGCACCTCTGTGAAAGGAAGTTGATTGACCCTAGCAAAAAAAGGGTCGTTGAGTAACGTCCTTCGGAAGGTTTCGTATTGCTGGCGAAGCTGATGGCTCGTTGATACGTTGAATGCAGTCTTTTCTGTCAGGGTATAGCTAAAGACTCACGACATCTTCTGGAGTTGTACTTTCAAGAGGTTCAATCATCGATGAAAGTGCTTGCCACGAACGCGGTTAGTCTCAGTGAAGGTTCGGTTTAGGAAGATGCCTCCTCTGATCTGATGGTTCATCTGTTCCTTCACCAGGACCTGCGTATATAGCTTGGTTGAACCGTATCCTAAGTCCGCGAAACTATGAAATCTCATCCAAGACCCGTTTTGGAAGTCAGGCAAAGCCATGTAAGTATAGCCCTTAGCAAGCTTAGCCTTTCTTTTGGTTTTAAAGCCCGCCTGATAATCAGCTCTTTCTCGCTTCTTTCTCGTTTCGAAGCTGTCGACACTATTTCTATTTTGACCAGCCCTGCCGTCTCCAAAGCTCAGATTTTCGCCGAGCTTGTAATCCTCAATACGTCGACTTAAGTCGATTCCAATAGAAAAGCAAATTTAAGCCCTCTACCATCAGCACAGCCTTTCCCCAACGACTCAGCCTACATTGCGACCATCCCCCGTGCGACCTCTCACGTCGGGCATTTGCTTCATTACGTGCAAATCCGAATTTTTCGTAAACACCACCCCCGCGCTGTGGGGAAGGGGGTTCAGCTCCAGTTGGCGAAGGCCAGCAAACTGACACAGGAAATAATTTCATTACGTTTCCCCTCGCTGTCAGACGACATTCTTGCGAGACTGTGACCTTTTATTGCATCCGGCCGTGGATGGATGGCAGGACGTTGTGCCTGTCACTTCGTCCTTCTTTATTTTGCGTTAATGGACTCCGGGATTTCCGTGACTGCCAGAAGGGGACGAACGCGTGGCAATTGTTTGCGGGGACAAAGTAATAACCTTTGACGGCGAGCCGAAATTAATTTCGGAAAGTGTCTCCATTTTTGTTTTTTAACCGAAAACTCTCCCTATCTCTTATGACTGCGCCTGGGACTTTCGCACCTCCTGAGTCAACAAGGATTCGCTCATGCGAGAGCGTGCCGTTTGCCTTCATCGTACACTTGGGAGGAACCCTTCTGCTTGTTGTGCGTCTTCAAAGGGATACCATGCCACGGAAGCGTCAGGCGAGTGGCGTGTAATTGGGATCGTTCTGTGTTTGCCGACGACATGAGCCGACATCTAAGAACCGAAATTGCGGTCTAATTGGGGCGAGGTACACAGCCCCCACTTGACGGAGGCTTATGTTCTCCCGTCAAGAAGCAGCAGTGCTTTCATGCGGGTGCGATGTGTGCCAACATTGAGTGTGCTCTGAGACATGTTTGAGTAGGCGGTCCTTGAAATCGACTCCACTTAAGGAACGTATATTTGGAGAGTGGATGGAGAAGGGGAACTACAGACGTGCCACAATCCAAACACATGTTTGTCCTACACAATCAGATTAGGGTTTCCAGATGAAAGGACACGGACACCATTAAGTGACAAAAAGCTGCAGAGACGTACTGGAAGCGATGTCCTTCGCACCTTCTACATGAGCCAAAGAAAATAAAATTCAATCAGTTCAGGAATGGCCTTCCTTGGAGTTGCAGCAACGCTCAAATGATTGTTGCTTCACAGAGGTATTTTTTTGAAGTCGGTATCAAACTGCAGATTCCCTTCGGTTGGAATATAGCAGCTGTGGTGGTCCAAGAAGCCAGGTCGTGGTCTCTCATGGAATATATTTCAACCCTGTGGGACCTAATCAAGGCTGACGTTTCCTTCATTCAAATTCGAACCGAAAACAGATCTTGTTTGGAGTTAAGGGTGCGGTTCGATGTGGCCCTTCTCAAACACCAACAACTCCGCCACATAAATTTTCCATTCTCACTCGAAAGACAGTTTAAAATTCATCAACTCCTCAAAGACAGCAGAAAACTTCTCCTTTCCCAAGTCTGCAGTTCTCGCAAACTTCCTTAAACGTCACATGTTCCTCCGATCAGTTCAAGGGATCCCCAGCGGCAAGGGGAAGCCAACAAAAATTTGAAAGAGTTTCGAACTGGGAAAAGTTGAAGTCAGAATTTCGAGTCGAATTCCCACGAAACTTCCAATTTCATCGCCCGCATTCACTTCCTCACCAAGGAGCGCCATTCATGGCCGCCAACATACGGCATCCGAGCAGTCGTCGTCAACCCCATCTCGATGCGGCGGAGCATTTTAAGTAAATCACCCACAAAGCCAACGGCTCAATTAGGCCAATTAAAAAATTACTCAACCCCACGTCGAGACGAAAAAACTGAGATTGTGGTGGTGGAGGGAGGCTGAGGAACTCTCCTGGAGATCCCAAAAGACAACGAGTCCCGCTCAAGTCAAGTTGGGGCAGCCACAGGGTTTCATGATTAAATTATAAGCGCGCCAAGCCCAGCGCCTTCGCTAAAGTTTTCTGTGTCTTTCCTCTCCATCTGCTTTGCCGTCGAGTCTCGACGCGTCGTCGTCGTTATCATGTTGTCCTTGCAGCCCGCTAACGTCTTTCCCTGGCGAATGTTTTGAATAATTAATTTCGTAGCGGTTACCGAGGGAAGCAGACCCGCAAAGGATTTGAATATGGTCGAGATGAGTAAACTTTTGTGGCAACCGCCGCACTCTGTGACAAACTCTCACTGTCGTCGTTGGCATCCCTCTTCCATTTCTTTCGCCCTTTTGCTCCTCCTCTCCTCCGGTAAACTGAGCGAGATTTGATAGAGACGTAGCGAGCTGTGATTCAAAAAGAGGAAAACGGATAAACCGTTGATGGCGCAAAAAGGATTATGAGACGATATTAAGCTTCCTTGGGTTTTGTTTATTTCCACCCTCCCTTATCCAAAGGGACCACCAAACCAGTCTTTTTCGAGTTCCTCGTTTTTTCCATTTGGACGTCGCCGGCTTCTTTGAGTTAATGAAGGGTTGACTGGGGGTAAACTGAGAGATTTCAGCAAGTGACACAAGGGTGCGGGTGGGTGGTCGCAGTCAAGAGGACGGCTAGATGCACTTAATCTGTCAAGGCTGAAGCAACAATGTCGGCTGCTGAAGCTGAGCGTTGTGTCGTTTTATGCTTGACGCGGCAATTTGTCTTCTTTTACGAGGAAGAAGTGGCCGGCGTTGGACGGGTCGTGATTACTTTTGACTTGGACTGCGGTTGGGATGGAGGTTGCTCATCGTTTGCTGAGAAATTCACGACACTGAATTCATTTTGATAAGTTTTCGGGTCGTTTGCCGTCAATCGTGTGAATGAATGAGCAGACGATTTGTGTTTAAGGCGACTCCACAGTGATATCATTCATTGTGTGACTTACTTTGGCTATTGGCTTCTCCTTTATATTAGATTTTAGTGATGATTGAGATTTTTCTCCTTCGTGTATCAGAAATGTTTGGAAAAGTGCGGGTCATTTCATGTGGCTTGCCATCGCTTGTGAATATTGTTCAGCATTGAACATTCAAAGCAATAATCTTGCGTCTTCCGAGGTTGACTTGAGCCTCAACCAACATGGCTCTCCAGACAGCGCGATCTCTCGCCAGCTGCCTCCAGTTGCGCACTCCAAGTTGGTTGAAGTCCCTCTCCACTTGTGTGCCACCTTAGTCTAGGCCGTCCTCTGTTGGGTTGTCCCAATGGCTCAGATTCGAAGACTTTTTGGGGCGGAGCAGTGATGCCCATACGCTCTCTTGTTGACCAATGGTGAACATTCAAACCAATAATCTTGCTTCTTCCGAGGTTGACTTGAGCCTCAACCATCATGGCTCTTCAGACATATGTGGGATTTGGTTTTACGTGATCACCTGCCTTAACGGCTTATATCACGGGGAACCTTTTTTCCCAAGAGTCGTAAGTAACGCAAGACTAAACGCCTTAGCTACCCAAGTACCAAACTGAGATCATGCTTGAGGGGCAATCACCCCACCTTGGTTTGATGCGAAGCCTTTCTAAAACCTCTTCCGCTTTCTCGGGCGCAGTGCCCGGTTGAGAATGCAACTCTACACTGAGAAGGGATAGTCCCCTAACCGATTCGCCTAGTTCTGCTTAAACAATGAGCTAGACAAGTCAGCACAGTACACTATCCTCGACTCTACCCGCGATGTTAGGTGGTAAACCACAGCCACCACGATACTCCCACAAAGGGCCTACCGCACGGTCAGGCTGGAACCGAAGTTCCAGGGGACCCTGACCTCTCGTGGCACCAGAATATAGCCTCTGGTCAAGCTGTCACTACCTGTCAGGTTCCCTCAAAGCCTGGGTCTGTTAGCCACCATCCCGCCACAGATGGTCTTTTCTCCATCAGTGATTCCGTTGACACTATAAATAGTGATACGGATGTCTTCAGACAGCGCGATCTCTCGCCAGCTGCCTCCAGTTGCGCACTCCAAGTTGGTTGAAGTCCCTCTCCACTTGTGTGCGCCACCTTAGCCCAAGCCGTCCTCTGTTGGGTTGTCCAAATGGCTCAGATTCGCAGACTTTTCGGGCCGGAGCAGTGATGCCCATACGCTCTAGCCAACTTACACGTTGCACCCGAAGACGCTTGACCATTCTCATGCCGCTGTACAGCTCATAGACTTTCACTAAATCTTCTCCTCCAGATGCCAACAGGACCAAAAATCGCAGGCAAAACTTTTCTTTGTGCTTCATATTCCGATTTTAGTAACGTTCAGGTTTCCACGTCAAAAAGTAGGACTGGGATGTTTGAGCTGTTATAAAAAGCAAGCTTGTTTCTTCGATAGAGGGCTTTAGGACTCCATAGCCTCTTGAGCCCAAAGAAACAGGGATTGGCAAGAGTTTGATTTGGAGACTGATCTTGTTGTCCCTGTTTACCGCCGAGCCGATGTAGACGAAGTCCCTTGACGAGGGACTCTATGGGCTGTGTCTGGTGCCTAGTGTAACACTCTGTCTCAATAATCCGCTGCATGCATTAGTAAACAGAGTAAATGCGAGTTACCCTCGCGCATAGACGGTTTTGTATGTTTTTTTCCTTTCCAAATTTAGGTTATATGAACTGGATGGCGGAACTGTTCAAGAGAACCAGGACCCAAGTTCTTCAGTGCCTACTGACTGACCTCTTTGAATGTTGCTTGCAACTCAATGTGATACCTTCAAAAAAGTGCAAGCTATTCACTCCTCGAATAGTTCATTGGACCTTTGGTATGTGAGTGTTGCACTTCTACTGCACCAATAATCTTGGTAAGAGCAACTTATGAAATGCTACTGAAATTTATTAAGCTGTTGTGTTTCGTGTTTTAGAGCTTAAACCTCTGCAGCTCCCTTAAAATGGAAGATATTGCCAGTTTCAAATTCAACTCTTTGAATCTTTAAGTGAGGGATGGTATCAATGCTTCTTCCAAACCCCAAAGCAAGCTGTGATTAGGTCTCCTTCCCCTATAGTCTTCAATCCGGTTTCATTGTCATTCTAAAAAAAAAAATTGTTGTCCACCGAACGGTCTTTCAAATAGAGCGAAGTGCTGTCCGTCGCATGCTGCTGAGTCCCACTGGAAAGATATGTGTTGATAAATTGGCCAAGTTATGAGTGAAGTCCTCACATGTAATGCGATGTAAGGTTTTTCTCCACGGCTCACCCTATCGACTTTCTGGTTTAGAGACTGAATCAGAATACAATACTTGACGCACTGAAGCCTGCAGCGTATGCATTCAATTTTTGGCATACATCGATATGTAGTGGCCATTGAATAAATGGTTTTTGACATCGTCACAAGGATGCGTTCCTTACATTCAAGTCGACGCAATATTTCAGAGGCTCGTTAAGGGACAGTTCAGCTTCGTTTTTGAAGTCACTGCGTTTGAAGAGCTGCTGGCAGCCCTCATTCCCAGCGCATTCCTTCAAAAGTCTCCTCCTTCAAATCGCTGTTCTGAGTCAGCATTAAGCTGAAATTCCTTTCAGTTGGACCAAAAGTAGATACAACACAGTGTTTGTGGGAGAAGACAGAGCTTGGTGGCACGTTCTTCTTCTTCTTCTTCTTGTGCCGCTACAGTCCGGGGTGGACCTGGGCCTCAACCAACATGACTCTCCAGCCAGCACGATCTTTCGCCAGCTGTCTCCAGTTGCGTACTCCAAGTTGATTGAGGTCCTTTTCCACTTGTGTGCGCCGCCTTAGTTTCACGTTGGATAAACTAAAACTCTATAGTAATTTGGTCAAAGCTACGGAAGAAGGTTTGTTCACATGAACGTCTAGTTTTCGGCCGTTAACTACCCCGAGAATGACTTTTGCTGTTTGCGTTGATGACACCTGAAGTGGAAGTTACAACGTCGAAAACCAAGGAAGGTATGTATGGTGGCAGGTGCCAAATTAAGTGTGTTCGAAATAAGACCCTCAAGAGGTAGGCATTGACACAGCTCCGAGTCATTGGCTGAGAACGACATGCACAGCCGGTAAGGAGCCTCAACTAATTTTAAGTGCCAAATTGGAGGCGTCTAAGATAAGGACAGATCTAGACCCGTAAAAAGGAAGGAGCATAAGCAACGATTGGTTAACATTTTGGAAAGCCGCAGACAAACGACGAAAGGGATTATTTCCTTGTTGTAGCCAAGCAAAGACGCAGAAGACTGGAACTCGGGGTCAGAAAGCTGCAACCGCTGGCGAGCAATAATTACATTCCCCATCGAGTCACCATGAAGCAGCAGGAAATTCAACTCTTCCAAGTGAAACAATCGACCGAGAGTCGAACCTTTGTCAAAAAGCAACTAGCGAGTGGCCTCGAGTGTGGAGTAGCTTTGATAGGCTGCCCAGAGAAAAACCCTGATTAGACAACGAGTTGAAGCAGCGGAGAGAGCTTCACACCAGTCAAACAAAATGGCAAACTGGAACAGAAGGACGAGAATGATTGGTTACCTCTAAGCAGACTAAAATAGGGCAGGTCGGCTTTCTGGAAAAAGAATGATAACTAAGCTGGCTAAAGGCTTCCCTGACCCATTCCAAATGTTGTTTGTTCCACATAGATCGCCAAAAGCGAGCTTCAGAAAATTTTGCATTGACAGGCAGAAGGAACTCTGTCTCGCATTGAAGAAGATCCCATGTGGCGCCCTATTCGCATCATTTTTCGATGAAAAATATACCAAAGGCCTCTCTTAAGTCACCACGCCTGATTGAGACTGAATTCTGATTTAAATCGACTTTCTCTTCCCATCCACACGCTGAGAATTTCACTGGAAGCATCAACAATCACTCTCTCGCACCAGAAGTCGATCAAAACATTCCTCTCAGTGTGCCATGGAATCCAACGTCTGGAGGCTCTAATAGGTCACATCCATCCCTCTCCGCACATCAATTAGGAAAAGCAAATTAAATTACACCCCGTCGTCGCTGCCGCTGCCGCTTCACATTCGCTGCGTTCGCACTATCCACACAAGCTCCGGCACGCAATCAGTTGCCCGCTGAGTGGCACGGAAATAGTGCCCATTGCCGTGTAGCCGATACCGTCCTCGAGAGATGCTTCGCGCAGATAAGCCCACACCAGGCGGCAGCGAGATCCCGCTCGAAATGCACTCGCTCACCAGTCATTCGATTCTTCTTGGGTGTAGAGCGTCGCACGTCGTCGTCGCCACTCTACACGGGCAGCCATACATAAGCGGGACTACATTGCGAATTAGATTCCGGCCGAAGAACGGTTTGATTGTGATTTTGAAACGACGCTCGAGCGATAACCCCTGCCGCACACACGAAAGCAAATCGAAACACCGAAAGAGAGAGAGAGGGAGAGGCAGCCGCCAAAACAAACAAACACCCGCCGCGCATCCGCTCATAAGCAGCGGTTAGGCAGAGGAGATTTCCAGTTTAAGCTATGGACGCATCTAGACGCCAAGTGCTAGTTTTTGGGGTGATTTTCGTTGCGCTGTCAGCGCTGTGCGCGTTCGGAGAGTGTTACTCCGCGCTCATCCCGCCGGATCCAAGTGAGTGAGTGGCCCAGTGCCTCGGTCCAGCCTTTGGTACATCTTCGTCTGCTTTGCAGGTCAACCTGGGAAATGTATGTACCGTGGAGATGAAGTGAAGCCTGGCGTGACTGCTGGCCCTTTACCTTGCCAACGACTGACGTGCAACGATGATGGATCCGTTCTCGTGGAAGGGTGAGCACTGTGACGGAAGGGATTCGAGCTCATTAACAGTCTCTCTGTTTCATTGGCAGGTGCGGGAAGATTCGCCTGCAGAACTGCAACCGGGGCGAGCGGCTGAACATGGACAAGCCGTACCCGGAGTGCTGTCGCCTGAAGTTCAAGTGCAAGCGACCCGACGGCTCGTCCTACTACCAGGAGAACGATATCCTCGGATGAGACGCAGGTCTGTGTTATGTTGGCTAAGCTAGTGAGTAGGTCATGTTGTGCGCAGTTCAATAAAGATAACGGTTTGTGAAGCATCTGTGTAGAGTGTGCCTGTGTCCGAGAGTGTGTTGTGACTTCTAGATGTTTTCTCTGCGATAAGTAACGGCGTTCGCCTTGATTTCGGCTGCTGGCGGTGGGGGTCGGCCGACTGACCCGCGATAAGCGCGTCTTGTGACGTCTTGGTGGAAGGGCGGACGCGTGTGAGTCACGCCGAAAGTAAGATTTCGCTTCTCTCTGATTGCATTCTTCGAAAATTCGGATTTATTGAAAAAGAAATAAAATTTTGACAAACAAATTTTTTAGTCTACAAACTACATGCTCTCTCCTCATCGCCTTTGTTGTCCCGTTCACCGCCGTCATTTTGGTTAGATTGCGTGCCTGCTGTGGAGATTTCGCATAGTGGACAAAAAGTCATGCAAAGCGGCCTTCATGTCGCGGATCTTGAAAATCGTCCTCAATTCACGTTCAATTTGATCGCGTTGCTCGTCGATTTGCTGCTCCACCTTCAGGCGCTGATCTCCGGAGGCCGTCGACAGAAGTCTCTTCAGCTGGTCAAGAGTCTGCATTTTCTCCTCGAGGCGTTCGCGTTGGAAGGAGTTGTCGGAAACGTTCCTCGAGAGTTTGACGCTGGCGATCTTCGGATTGGTGGATGATCGCTGTGCTGTCTCGTCACCCATTTGCATCATGGTCAATAGAGTTCGCAGCTCCCTCTCCAGGCGATCACGCTGCTGGTTTTTCTCCCCTTGGCCAGTCTGTTGATCAAGCGCTTCCAATTCCATCTCCACGCGCTCCAGTTGTTCGGAGGTGGGACGGACTTGTCTTTGCTCTTGCTTAATGAGATCCATGATGGCGCGGCCTTCCCTCTCGATCTGTCCGTCCAGTCCTATTTCCTGCCCGATCATCTGGATGAGGAGGATCACTTCTTTCTCGATATACCTGCCCTGCTGCCAATATTGGCTCCCTTGGAGGCCCTTACTCAACCTGTTCATCGCTAGCATCTTACCAACACGTTGGAACTGGTCTCGCACGCCTTCCCCCTGCCTGTCGACTTGGTCACTGACAATATCAAGGACTGCCCGGACACCTTCCTCCAAGTCATCAACTTCTCCGGCTTGTTCCAATGACCTGGCCAACAGGCGCACGAGTATCATAAGGTTCTTCTTCACCCTATCTACCTGTACTTTGACTTCGATGTCATCCTGGCCGCGATCGCGTATTCCTTCGATGGCCCGCTTTATTAGACGGGCATCGATTTGGGCCAGAATTCGGAGTTCTTCCTCCAAGCTGTTGAGTTGGGCACGGGCCGCTAAGTTGTCACTTCGGATGCGGTTGCCCACCAGGGCCAGCAGAGTACGAACTTCTAACTCGATTTGGTCCTGCTGATCGTCGCGTTGAAGGCCTTCTGCTAGAATCTGCAGCACGGTCCACTGATCGTATTCTACACGTTCTTGCAGGGCTTTGATCTCGTCTTCCTGTTGCTGGACTTGGCTGGCGAGTCCCTGAATTTGACGTCCCCTCATCTGGTTCAAGCTCTCGAAACCTCTCTCGATGCGGTTGAGATTGGCGCTGAGTTTTGGGAACTGGGTGCCTCCTTTCTTCTGAATTAGGTCTTGCACGAATTTCAGCACGTCCTGAATATTTTGTTCGGGCTCACGGCTGTTTTCGAATGTCCTCATGCCCAAGCTCCACATCTGCACGAGAGTCCTCACCTCGCGTTCAACTCGCTCGCGCTGCAGGATTAGTGTCAGTTCTTGGCCTTGTTGGACGCGCTGTCCCTGTTGTCTAAACTTTCCCTGTTGTCCGAACTGTCTCTGTTGGCCCTGCTGTTCCTCTTGGTTCACCTGTCCCTGTTGGATGCGCTGTCTTCGTTGGCCTCGATTTCTTTGTTGGCCCCGTTGTGATCGTTGTCCACGTCGTTCCTGCTGTCCTTCTAGTCCCTGTTGTCGGTCCAGTCCTTCTAGTCCCTCTTCCACCTCCTCTGCTTGGAGTCCCTCTTGGGCTCCCGCTTGGTCCAGTCTTTGCTCTCCCTTAATTTCATAAAAAATCCTGAGCTCCTCCTCGACACGGTCGGCTTGTTCCTTCAATTTTAAACATTCCGGACCGTGAGATCCCCCCACTACCTGACGCTGGAAGTCGGAGAGTTCTCCCTGGTTCAGGCCCCGTATGATCGCCTTGACAAGTGTTTGCATTTCCCTTTCAATTTTTCTCTGCTGATATACGATCTCCTCCTGCATCCTGTCCACTTTGCTCTGAATGAGGCCGCCTTGCTCGTAGCGCGCGTTCTGACGGACTCTGATGAGTGACAGCATTTGCAGCGCACTCTGAAGCCGATTCACTTCGACGCGAATTTCCGGGATGAAGACGATCCGTTGCTTGTTGACCTGGGTGCGGATGAAGTCCGTGAGGATTCTAGTCAGCTGATCGATTTCTCGCTGCAGTTGCTTGTCCTTGACCTGTTGATCCAGTCCTTGATTAAACCGCGGTTGTTCTTCGGCGAAGGACTGAAATCTTCCACTTCTTCGTCCGGATCTCTGAAGTCGGTCTCTCACGGGCAGTAGGATCGGAAGAACATCCTCTTCGATGCGGCTGCCTTGAGGAGCTTGTCGCAGGCTTTGGCTTAGGATCTGGAGCAAGACCTTGAGATCTTCTTGCACGCGTTCATCCTCAAGGGTTTGACCACCTTCGGAGTACTGAAGATCCTTCTCGATCAGCTCGAGCTGTGCCTTCAGCTCTGAGGACTGCTGGGGAATGAATCTTGAAATCTGCTCCTGTATAAGGCGTACGATTCGTGAAATTGGCTCAGATCCGTTCACCTTGCGGGCCCATTTTTGGGCAAGGATCCGCAGTTCTGAGTCAACCCGTCCAAGCTGGGCCTTGATCTCTTGCCTCAGATTTTCGCGATTCAGATCGGAACGGATGCCTTGCTGACGAGCCTTTATTTGCGACAAGATCTCGAGCTCGTTTAGTGCGCGGCTGAGTTGGACTCTCACTTCTGGGGACTGCAGGCGGGCTTGGCGCTGAATCGTTTCTACGAGTACGTCCAGACAGTTTCGGGGATCATCTAGCTGTTGGACTTCGCCCATTTTGTCGATCGACATCTGAAGTAGTGCCGCCAACTCCTGCTGGACCAGCCCTGCCTGCCTGGCGATTTCTTGGTCTTGTGTTTCCTTCCTTCCAACCTGAATCTGCTGGGCTTGGCGCGACTTGAGGAGTGCGAATTTTTCCATTTCCTCCTCGAGGCGCAGGAGCTGCGAGTTAAGGTCGTCTAGTTGTCCGCGCTTTAGAAGCTCCTTCGCAATGAGTTCGATTACAGCCTTGACTTCCTGCTTCGCCTGCAGATCGCTCTCCATGCGTTGCCTCTCCGAGAATCGTGCCACTCCCTTCGATATCTTCACAAGGGTGCTCAGTTCGTTCTCCATGCGTGCAAGCTGAATTCTGCGCTCTCGATCTAGCCGTTGACGCTGTGCGTCCTCGAGTGGGCTGCGATTCGCCAACTGTCCCTGGCGCTCAACAATCTCACGGAGAATCAGCAACTCGGTCTCAACCCGATCGCTCTGGCCGCCAAGATCAATTCGGCCGTCCCGTTGCGCCTGCTGGCGAATCTGGTCCAGCAACTCCTGCGCTGCATTGATGGCTTCTGATGTCTGCTGCAGGTTCGACGCGACACTCTGGCCTTCATCCACTTCATCGAGTCCGCCTTCGGCCTTGAGTTGGTTCCACTGACGCATGAAGACGCGGCCCTCGCGATCCTTGCACTCGTACTTCATCTCACAGCAGTCCGGGTAGCTGGCAGCGGTCTTCGCCGGCCCGAGAAGGGTGCAGCCCTTGAGGTTGAGGCGCCCACATCTAAAGAAACATGAGGTCAGAGGTGATACAGAGACGGCTCAGCACTTACCCTTGCACGAGGATGGATCCGTCTTCGTTGCAGCGCAGATTCTGACAGACAGTCGGCATTTGTGTGTCGCCCTTGGACAGGACGTGTCCGTTAAAGTAGCAAGCTCCTCCCTGACCTGTGGATAAAACTGGAGTTAAATCGATGGACATCTGGACACTGGGAGCGGTGGACTTACTTTGCCTTGCGGGGATGAGATACGAGTAACCGTGGCTGCTGGCTATGGCCGCCAGCAGCAGAATCACAGAACACAGAACTTTCATGATTGAGATCGCTTCTGCTCAGCTTGAAGGGTTCGCAGAATGGTGCCTTGTTCGTCGCCCGTCGGCGCATTTATATCGGGCGTTGGTGTTTACTCCGATTCGCGCGCACAATCAGAAGCAGTCGTTATGGGCGCATTGACCGCGTTGACTTCTGCTGCACAGCAGATAAGTGGGCGGCAGTGAGCACGAATCGCGTGTTTCCAAGTGCAGATTTCGATAGCTCCTTTGGAGCAGCCTTTGACGCACGTAATCGACGCCAGGGGCATTCAAGGGCTGCCGTGATAAGCCGCCGAGTCATAAATCAGCCGTAGCTGATACACGCTTCCATCTCCATAGACATAGGGAGATGCTGCCAGTCAAGGTGTGACGGATCCCGCATCCGCCCTTGGGTGTGCGGAGAGCCAAGGAAATCGATTAAGATAAGCGAATGTCAGCCGCGGGAGGGGTGCTACGTCGACCTGAATTCATTGACATTCAATTCGTCTTCGGATTCCGCGGATGGGGACTGGGAAGGCGTCCCATTTGACACACTCTGCGCCACCTCCTCGCATTCATACAAATTAGACGAGATTTTCATATACCCGGAGACCCATCCCGCGTTCGTTGCTTTATTTGTTGGAAAAAAAAAAAATGGTTTTCCGAAGCACGCTCGTTGTTATTTACGCTGCCATTAGGGATTGACTGGGTTGCGATGGGGACGCCCTTGACAGCAATTAAGGAGACACAGCGCTCCGGTTTCCCGTTAAAAGGATGAATACAGGCACAGAGAGAAGAGGATGTCTGCCGGGAGCAGGCGGTTATCAGTCATGTAACAAACGACTTTTATTTCAGTTCTCGGCAGTTTGGTAGAGCCCTGTTAAGACGGAGTGCGTTTCATTCGGGTCATTGGGCACGGCCTTGGGGGGTGCAGAAGTGGGGTGGTTTTTATTTTATCGGCTCGCGCATAATTTGCAAGCTGGCCCCATGGCGGGAACGATCGAATTCGAGAAGAATGCCAGACCTCGACAAGAAGAGGAAGATTCTGCTGAGGGCAAGGAGATTTCAGTGACCATCTGCAAGCAAGATCCGAGCATAGCTCAAATCGGTGTCAATTTGATGGAAAATTGAAAAGTTTCCCGCAACAGTTCTCCCAAACATATGCCCCAGATAAAGCGAACAAAATGGCCCTCCTCTACATGAAATCTTCCTAAAGTGCCATTCTCTTCACTGCTCTTCATCCCACTCCTGAGCGTCGTGCAGAAATTAAAGCACACAAACGTAACGAAAGCATTAAGGT
This sequence comes from Eristalinus aeneus, assembly GCA_955652365.1. Lineage (NCBI taxonomy): Eukaryota > Metazoa > Arthropoda > Insecta > Diptera > Syrphidae > Eristalinus > Eristalinus aeneus. The sequence continues at coordinate 4,331,174 of OY019132.1, forward strand.
CTTCCTTGGGAGCCCCATTAGTTCCCGTCGAAACGACTCATCCCGTTGGCAGATGTCACTCTGCTTTCGTGACAACGACGTATATGAGTTCCGACCCAGTTCGGCCACGTTACACTGGCTCCCTGTGCAGCTCCCACATGAGTATCCCCCTAATCACTTTCGGCCATCGTCCCAGAGAGGAACGAGCCAAAAAGAAAAAAAAAACACTTCCCATTGAAACAATTTAGCTCACAAGAGCAGGACACTGGCAGGACACCACATGTTGTGTATGGGCTCCGAAAAAGGGAACTTAATTAGTTATACTCGACCGCAAGTATTTAGGAAAATTGACCAGAGCCTGCAGTGTGCCAGGACACAGCAGCAGAAGTTGTTTCCTTAATTACTCTTCGGATGATTACCGATTGAGTTTAGTGTCATCCTCCTTTCGGCCGCATGGATAACGGAGTGAAGTTGGTTGGTGATGGAGTGAGTGTTTGGGATTGTTGTTTGGACAAGGGGTGCACGGGGGACGTTGAATGCTTCTTTCTTTTGTTGGCTGATTGATGGACTCTGGTTGCAAACATTTTATGTCTGAGAGAGTCTTTGTCAATATTCAGGGACCACATATTCCACTTGAGGGGTCTTGGGATGAAGTAGGAGCAGCTAAGAAATTTGCAAGAAGCGGTCGTCAACTCTCAACAGTGTTGCAGCATCCAGTTTATACTTGAGAGGGGACAAGACGGAATCAGCTTCTATCATGATGGATCTCAAACTCCGCAGAGTTCACCTCAAGGATTGGCTTGTGTGCCTGTATGGTATACTCCACAATCTTCGGAGATACCATTCAAGTCGGTTCCTCACCTGTACTCAACCATTTGATGTAGAACGGGTCTTCAACGCGCTTGGCATAAGCTGGGGGGTCGAAAAGACAAGCAATTGGAGCATTCACCTTTGTCTCTCTTTTGAAAATGGGAATAGGCATGCCAGTCTCTCAATCGGGAGGAGTCGGGTAAAATTCCAAATGAAAGCGTCGCAAGACCTTCATCATCTTGGACGGATTACACCCAAATCAATGGACCTGTCACCTGTAAGGGTGTCAGCCGCCAAAGTTATCTCCTCCACCATTTGATATTTTGCCACTCATTCAGGTAAACAGGTCTGACGCCTTCAACGCTCTGTTAGGGCATAGGGGTCTTCAAGACAACCGTCAATTATTTCCTCTCGAGGCATAAGTTTCCTTGTCAAGTGCCTGTATGATGCTAAATTGAATAGCGTGTTTCCAAGTGCAGATTTCGGTAGCTCCTTTGGGGCAGACTTTGATGCACGAATCGGCGCTAGAGGCATTCAAGGGCTGCCGTGATAAGCCACCGAGTCATTCCAAATGCATTTCGGGTTTGAAGAAGCTTTCGTTAGTTCTGACCGCCCCAGGACAGGATATGGCTTTAGTCGGTGCGATTCTGCAGAGAAAAAGAAACGGACCAATGTTGAGGAAAAGTTTCCTACTCGAGAGTGAGTGAGTCATCGGTGGCTTTATTCCAGCTCGAATGCCCTTCCCTCCTCAACCTCTGCATTTACCATAAGACCAGTAAAACTTCTTCAAATTGTGCTCGAGAGAATGGAGCAGAAGGCAGGTGTAAGCGTGGATGGCACCATCTTACACAGATCAGTGCAATTGCTGAGATATGCTGGCGACATCGATGCTATGGTCCGTTCACAACAAGCTGTTGTAGAAGAATTCACGGTTATTGAGGAGGACGCGAAACGGGCTGGATCTTAGAGTGAACAAGGATAAAACCAAACATACCGCTGTCGGCAGCCACCTCGTAGTGGGTAGAGTGCGACACTTACCCGCCGAAAGGTCCAAGTTCGATTCCCGGCTGAACACGTCGAATTTTTCATGGAATGTTGCTGGCAACATTCAAAGAGTAGTAACTTTTTCTTCTTCTTTTGACGCTGCAGTCCGGGGTGGACATGTGCCTCAACCAACATGTCTCTCCAGCCAGCACGATTTTTCGCAAGCTGTCTCCAGTTGAACCCTCCATGTTGGTTGAGGTGCTTTTCTACTAATGTGCGTCATCTTAGCCTAGGCCGTCCTCTGTTGCGTTGTCCCAATAGCTCGAATTCAAAGACTTTTCGGGCCGGAGCAGTGGTGTCCATACGCTCTACATGGCCTAGCCATCTTAAGCGTTGTATCCGAAGACGCTTGACCAGGCGTATGTGGCTGTACAGCCCATAGATTTCGATGTTGAATCTTCTCCTCCAGATGCCATCAACGTAAACAGGACCAAGAATCGCAGGCAAAACTTTTCTCTTGAAAAGACTAGGGGATTCCTCATCCGCCTTTGCTAACGTCCAAGATTTCGCACCATTGAATAGGACTGGGATGATCAAGTTGTTAAACAAAGCGAGCTTAGTTCTTCGAGGGAGGAGTTCAATAGGCTTTATTACTCAATTGCCTCTTGAGCCCAAAGAAACAGCGATTGGCAAGAGTGAGTCTGCGTTTGATTTCGGTTCTGGTGTTGTAGCCCTTGTTTACCTTGACTACCTAGAAGTTTCTGCTGCCTAGTGGGGCGCTCTGTCCGAGACGTCGAGGTTGTGTGTCCTTCCTTGATGACAGCATGTGTTTTGTTTTGCCCTCATTTACCGCCAGACCCATTTTAGCCGCTTCCGCTTCAATGCCAGCAAACGCCTCATTGACGGCTCGCTGTGTTCGTCCAATCACGTCAATGTCATCAGCGTAAGCTAGCAATTGAACTGACTTCTGGAAGATCGTGCCTCTGGTGCTGACTTGTGAGTTACGCACGATCTTCTCGAGGATGATTTTAATGAAGTCACACTGTCATGTGTGACCTTGATTAAATTGAAGGTCTCGATGATCTCGTTTCCGACCTTGACGGAACAGCGAGAGTTATGCATCGTCATCCTACACCATTTTGAGAAGTTTGGTGGAGATGTCAAGACTAGACGTGGCGCTGTATAGCTCGTCTCTGTGCACACTGTCATATGCGGCCTTAAAATCAACAAACAGGTGGTGAGTGTCGATTTGCACTGCTTGAGTCTTTCCCAGGATCTGCCGCAATGTGAAGATCTGGTCAATCGTTTACTTCCCTGGTCTGAAACCACTCTGATAGGGACCTATCATGTTATGGACAAACGGTTCAGACGTCACACAATACGGCAGAGAGGATCTGGTGTTCGATGTTGAGGAGACTAATCCCTAGGTAGTTGGCGCAATCAAAGGTGTCTCCTTTCTTGTGAACCGGGTAAACGACGCTGAGATTCCACTCATTGGGCATGCTTTTCTCCGACCATATCTTACAGATGAGCTGATGCATGCGCCCAACCAGGTCATCTCCAGCTGCTTTGAATAGTTCTGCGGACAGTCCGTCTGCTCCAGCAGCTTTGTTGGACTTCAGCTTAGATATTGCTATCTTCACCTCGTCTAAGTCGGAAAAAAAGAGTAGTCTAAGAAATTTCGCCTCTCGGGTCGGCAAAAAACTGTCCCTTCTATTTCTAAGAAAACCTTAGGTTGCTCAACACGAGTAGTTGATGAGTAAGCTAGACCTTGACCCTCCTGCGGACTGCCACGCGTTCCAATTATACGCTGTAGACAAAGTATCGATCCGTCGAACAACACATTGATCGGAATGAATTGACAGGAATTGACAGCTGCAACTTTTAGGGAGTTAAGGAGTTATATCGGATCGAAACTCCTGATTCGAAGAACTAAGATAATGCTCTACAGGACGCTGCCCGTATTCATAAACGGAGCCGAGTGCTGGCCCATAAAACGGCAGAGCATGTTCTTGGTTCCTTTGAAAGAAAAATTCAGCGAAGAATATATGGTCCTGTCTGCGAGGAGAACATACGAAACACGAACTCTTTGTGCTGTACCAAGATGTGGATGTAGTTCAAAAGACAAAAATCCGACGACTACTGTGGCCCGGCCATACCGAGAGAATGGACAACAACGCTCCAGCTAAGAGGGTCCCAGTCTGCGGGTTCGAATCCCAGTCTCCGCGTTCGACTCCCAGCCTCCAGGTTCGAATCCCAGCCACCGGGTCCAAGAAGGAGAGGAAGACCGAACGTCCGGTATAGAGACCAAGTAATTGCGAACGCTAGAGAGCTTGGTCTTGACTACTGGAAGCAGTTTGCCCGGGACCGTCAAGAATGAAAGGCAGCATGGGTCGTAGGCCTGAGAAGTAAGTGAGCGTGGATCATGCACATGCTCCAGCAGAGGCGAAGATGACAAAGTTAAGAAGAACTTCCTCACCGAGACCATTCTAGGAGTTCTCCGTCACAAGTTGGAATAAAGATCCATCGTAAAGGACCGACTGAACGAATGTCTAGTGGACTTCAAGTCGCAGTGTAGCAAACATGGGGCCCCTTACCTCTTTATCAATGAAACTTCCGGTCTTTTTACCAATCGACCATCAACCGTTTCGCTCATGGTCCTATCGAAGCTAGACACTCGATGCCCAAACTTCCCTAGATGGCAACATCGACAGGGACCTTGTTGAAAACAGGGTCAGAAACGAAGAATCAAAAGTGCAACTGAACAGCGCGGACTGCTTGGAAGATGTCCTTGAAGTTACCCAGAAAGTCGCCTGCACTAACGAAGGAAGAGGAATTAAAGGGTTGTCGTTGACACAACCTAAAAAGAATCCAAGTGCAATTAGTTAAACAGGTCGCCTCAAGCCAAACGCTCTACAGAAGACGAAAGCAGCTCCCGAGCTCTATGAACAGGGAAGAAGGATGCCAAAGCATCTCACGAGCTCCTTGCACAGAGAAAAAGGCATCTAAGGGGGAAAGTGAAGGACAATGCAAGGTGCACGGGCAAGAAAAATAGCGAAATGGAGACCTAGAGGTATGCTCCTAGTGAAGTGCTGTGATGATGAAAGAAACCTTGTGGCGGAATCCAACAAAACTTTTGAAGATCACTTCTGCCGAATGCGATGATGTCTGAATTTCTACATTCCGTCAAGAATGGACGGCAGTGACAGCTTAGACTCAGACTCTTCATTGATCGCAGGTCTGATAAGTAAGTAAGAGGCTTTAAAAGAAACTCTTAGGTTGGCGGCTCCTTACTTCTCTAAGTCCGCATAGCCTGTCCCCAAATGGGTTCTTGAAAAGGGCTTCATACGAACTTAGGAGACGAGAGACGCCTTTTTCTTCATCCTCATCCCTCAAACTAAGACAGAAATTGATGTGGGAGAAGGCATACCCCCGTTGTCGTATCTCTGGACACCTAACCTTACGGCAGGTTGCGCATTAGGACCAGTTATGATTCCGGCTGATGAAAACGATTACGTGAGGCGTTGAACTTTGCTGCTAGAGAATGGAATGGTGCCACTTTTGAGAAGCTCATCGGCTTTGCAACCAAAGAGGATGTTTACTTGAGGCGTAGAAATTCACTGCTAAAGGATGTAGTGGCGCCACTTTTGGGAAGTTCATCGGCTGCGCAACTTCTCAGAATATTTGACGAAAAGCACTTGGCGAAGCAATGAGGATGTTTTGTTGTCAAAGCTGACGTCTCTTCAAAACCTGGCAGCAGTCTGTACACCTTGTTCCTTCATAACCAAGAGAGCCTCTTCTTGATCGCCACCACTTCAGATGGAAAAGGTCTGCGCTGCATCGGGATCTTAAACAAAAGATTCAGGTCGAGGTGCGAAGAGTGCCCTGAGCATTTGTTAGTGACCATACCGGAACTCTGAACTTGAATCCTCTGGCTCAACTGAATCCAAGAGCTCAGGTAGGGTGGGTGGAGTTATTAAAAAGCACAATTTTGTCTGAATTCCGAGTAAAGAGGACGCAGGGAACGATTTTTGTTAAGGGCAGCTGTTGGTATGCTCCTTTTGTAAGCTACGGTCGCAAGGTTTCAACAGGTTTCCTAAAGGGCCTTGTTAAACATTCCTTTCTACTCCGTGCATCTGTAGCAAGTGCTAAAGGTCTGGGAATGACTTCGAACTTCAAGCTGATTCCGGTCTTCAGGCAAGAACTTCTTCTTCTGCGGCTTCCTAGTTAACTTTGCCCATCTCGGGACCTGCCAATTCCGTCCTACTAAATTTCGTCTGCTTTCCTTGACTGATTTCTGTTCATGACAGTCGAATGCAAAACTCCCCTTAGATTCCCCTCCTTAAAGTAGTCTCCGGAGGCTGCCTCTAATCCGCACTGTCGATCTGCTCTTGACATGTGTCCACTTTAAGCATCCCTCTGCTGTCGCATCACCTCTACTGCATACTTCTAGGCGCCATTCAAAATTCAACCCAACACCACCACCGTCGCTTTAAAGTCGCACACCATCCCGTCACGCATTCATTTTCCAGCCGTCAGTGAGTTGCTCTCAATCCTTTTTGCTGTAACTTCCTTCCCACTGATTACATTTGCATCGTCCATTATCCCCGTCATCGTTGTGGCGCAGCGTCAAGGCTGAGCCGAGAACGTACAATTTACTTCCGCTTGCCTTATGATTTTCACTCTCATATTTTGCGCTTTGTTTTGCCTCCCTCCTACCTTCACGCTCATACGGCATAAAGGACGATGAAGACAAAATTACAATATCGCCCTGGAAAGGATGCTTTTTCTCTCCCGCCCCTGGCACACACACACTCATTGAGATGGCGACAAAAAACTTTTCTCATCAAAATTGATTCAACAGAGTAGCAAGCAGCAGCAGCAGCAACAACATCGCCATCAACAGCATCAGCGCGAGAGCAACCCCCGACCTGTCGTTTCCTTTGAAACGAGGAAAAATGAGAAAACAAATCCTTGGGGCTGTCTGCTGTCTTAGACGCTTGTGTGGGGCGCTGCAGTGGTTGCATGCATTTCACACGCAACACACTGCCGTGCAGCTCCTTGCCGACGACTAAATTGGATGATAGCATGACTTACGGTGTCAGGAAGCGGGCACGAAGCGGGTAGTTAGCATAATTCATCTGGGGATCAAACGGAGGGAGCGAGCGGCGGCAAAATGAATGGTAATTCGGTTGAAATTAAAGATTTTTCTTCGTTCCCCTCGGTGGAGGCAGCGCTACCGGCGGTGGGGATTTGCATAAGCCATTGTGGGTTGATACAGACGGTGAGATTGCGTCTATTGTCTTCTGGATATTTTTCGCCTTTTTCGGAACAAACGGGACAACGAGCGTGTGGACGATTAAGTGTGGAAGTCGGATTGAATGGCTGGAGGGAAGAGGTATGCTTGGAGCGTGTCCTTGGCAAGGAGAGTGCATTGTTTAAATTTGTAAACAATTGTGCAATGTTAGGGTTCTTAAGAGAGGTGCTTGTATGTCTATTCTAAAGTACAATGGACCAGCTGAGCGAGTCTGAGCGCTTCAATGCTGTGTTTTCCAACTTCCAACAAAGAAAAAGTCTATTCTGGAACGAGGTGGATGGTTGGGCAGTTGGCATTCGATTACACTCGTAGACCTGTCAAAATGTTTTGAGAAGGGCTCTCCGATGGTTTTGTTTTTATGGACAGATGGACAGACTAACTTCTGAAGATCTTTTCAAACCGCCATTATCGGGGTAGATTGAGTAAGTCAAGCTTTCATCGTGTTAAAAATGTCGAATTTTGTACCAGAAAGTGATGATTTTCGAAAAGCATTAATTTTGTGTTTTCATTTGGAGAAAAGTGCTGAAGAGTCGCATCGAATGCTTGTCGAGGCATATGGTGATCATGCTCTATCAGAAGCAACATGCAACAGATGATTTCAACGGTTCGGAAATAAGGATTTTGATGTGAGAATATGAAGAACGTGGAAGACCGCCAACAAAATTTGACGACGCCGAATTGCAAACGATATTGGATGGAGATGACACTTTGACTCAAAAGCAAATGGCAGCAATGTTAAATGTTGCACAGCAAACAATTTCTGGCCGTTTAAAAGCTATGGGAAAGATCCAAAAGTGTGAAAAATGGGTGCCACATGAATTTAATGAAAGACAGATAATAATAATAATAATTGTTGGCGCTACAGTCCAAAGGGGGACCAGGGCCTAGCTTGCTCATCAACTACTCGTGTTGTGCGCGCTACTGTTCTCTCACGTGTAGAAGGGACCTACAGTTTTTTGCCGACTCCGAACGGCGAAGTTTGAGAAGCTTTCTTAGACAGTAATTACTCTTTGAGTGTTGTCAGCAGCTCTAAAGAGGTGGTGCCGTGAAATATTCGAAAAATTGGTGTTGAACTGGGAATCGAACCTAGACCCTTCGGCGTGTGAGCGTCGCACTCTACCCACTACGCCACGGCGACCACATGAAAGACAGATGGAAAACCGAAAAAACACTTGTGAAATTTTGCTTCAAAGACACGAAAGAGAATCGGTTTTGCATCGGATTGTTACTGGCGATGAAAAATGGATTTATGTTGAGAATTCTAAACGAAAAAAATCATGGGTTAATCTGGGACAACCATCGACATCGACTGCAAAACCAAATCAATTCGGCAAGAAGCCAATGCTGTGTGTTTGGTGGGACCAGAAAGGTGTGGTGTACCACAAAACCTGATGAAACCGTTAATACTGATCGCTACCGACAATAAATGATCAATTTGAACCATACATTGATCGAGAAACGACCAGAATGGGCCAGAAGACACGGCAAGGTAATTTTGCTCCATGACAATGCACCTGCACACAAAGCAAAACCGGTTCGGGATACAATCAAAACACTTGGCTGGCAGCAGCTACCCCACCCGCTGTATTCACCAGACTTGGCTCCTTCCGACTACCATTCGTTTTCATCGGTGGGACACGCATTGGCTAAGCAGCATTTTGATTCCTACGAGGAGGTCGAAAATTGGGTGTCTGATTGGTTTGCTTTAAAAGACGAACAATTTTATTGGCGTGGTATTCACAAACTGCCAAAAAGGTGGTCAAAATGTGTAGAAAACAATGGCCAATACTTTGAATCAAATGTTTTCACTTTCCCATTGATAATTAATGTTTTATTTTCAAAAAAAAACATTCATTTCATACCGGTACACCTGGTAGGTCAGTGAGACTATGGACGCATCCACCAGGACGTATGTCTTAACCTTAACTATCTTCACCTATGTGAGTTGGCTGAGGAGACTCAGCTACCCGGTCTATATGGTATCTTTACGATTCTAGCGGCATCGAAAGCTGATTCTGGTGTAACCACTAGTTGAAATGCTGTTCTTTGCCTCTTACTGCTCCGTCGTTGCCAGAAGATCGTCACTGAATCTGATAGGTCCAGGCGCTTCTTTTTGTAGGGCAACAGTCCAGGGTGGATCTGGGCCTCAACCAACATGCCTCTCCAGCCAGCATTTTCTTTCGCTATCTGCCTCCAATTGCGCACTTCAAGTTGGTTGAAGTCCTTCTGCACTTGTGTGCGCCACCTTGGCTTAGGACGTCCTCTGTTGCGTGGTGGCTCAGATTCAGAGACTCTGCGGTTCGGGGCAAAGGTGTCCATACGCTTTGCATGACCACGTTGACGACCTAAAGGTATGTCAACAGAGTATGAGATGTGAGAAATAGGTGCAGGTTGTTGGCGGTATGATCTGCAATGTCAGGTATCCGACTGGGCTCATTCACATGCTGGGTCAAATTATTTGTCTCAGTTAAGATTTCAGCACACCTTCCTTCCAGTGTTATCTGGCCTGAATGTCGAAGCCAAGTCTGGCCTGAATGTCGGATGCATTGATACAGTTCTTGCAATGGAGTCGGACAGCCCATCAAACTGATTGCTTGTTGAATTGTGCAGGTTTGAACTTCAATAAATTAAACAGTAGTGGATTAACTGCTTACGGACATGAAGTTTTTACCACCGGAAATTAAATTCCGGATTGTGCAGTGGCCGTATTGCGGTTGAAGTTAGTAAGGGACATCACTACGCACGTAAGTAGCGAGCCCACCATGTGGGAAAAACAGAACCACTAAGCTATATCCAGACAGTTTCAAATCAATCAGACAAGTTGGTATTCTAACCTGCCTGTTTTTCATTTAACGCCAAGAGGGCTGGTTTAGAGTTGGAGAGCTGAACGTAAACAGCAAAGAGATTTGCTCTAAGCCAACGAACGTTGCCGGCATCAGCTAGGTTTTGGCCTCCCACATCAGTCACAGGCATTCAGTTACCAACTCCGACTATGCAGTTGGTAAAAGCTGAATTTAGAAGTGAACATCTTCGCGTAGAGCTTAGCATTGGTCTGAATTGCTCCACTAACAAAAATTCACACTTCCTAACCCGCTACGTCAGTTGCTAAGCACACTCAGTCAACGCCCCAGCCCGACTGAAAATCAAACGTGATTTGCGACCGAGATTGCCTTGCAGTGGCTTGTGAAGGATGGCGAGAGGGAGGGACGGGATTGCATGTGCACTACCAAATCACTTCACTGCACTTCATAGCACTATTGGACTTTAATTTTTTTGTTTTAATTATTTTTAATATTTTTTTTTTACTGTCCAAGATGTTTCTCTCGCGATGAGGTGGATTTCGGATTTTCAATTCCGGCGCGAGGGAATTTTTTTCTTTTAAGTTTTAATTTTTCTTTACGTGGTGCATGTGTCGGAGGATGACACTCCTGATTATACTCGGACCTCAACAGCCGCATCTGTTGATTACAATGCGGCCCAGTTTCCCATTCCTTTCCATTTCAATCCTAATCCTTATCCTTTTCCCTTAAGACTGGTTTCCATATCCTGAAGCCACCTCCCCAAAAGTGCTTTCTGTCGGGCACCTCCAACTTCAATGGCACATGACTCAAACCGCCGCGAGACTAGTTCCGGAAAGTACTGTAGATATTCAAGGAACTTCTTGCCTCTGCACACAACGCCGCCACACCATGCCACGCCACCCACGTCGGTCGTTCTGCACGGAACTTCTGCTGGAACTTTGTTACGTGCCGCCGCATTGTTACCGCTGCGGCTGCTACCCCTACCACCGTAGTAGCTGCGCTCAGTCTCAGGAAACTTCCACAAAAGCATTCATAACCTAATTTGAGTTTGCGGCGGTTCCTTCTGTCACTTTGACATTTAATTCATTGCACCCACCGCCGCGATTCGCGTGTAATTACTGTCAAAGGCATGTGCTTTCTCAGGAATTCATGGCGGTCGGTGTTGTGACGGCAGCCGTGTGTGCGTGCCCGCCTGCGTGTGAGTGTCGAAGGGGATTATAATTAATTTTAATGAATGCAGCCGTGGGGCATTACCTTGGAGTTATTTGTGTCAACACGAGCATCTCTGTTTGCCAGGTCGCGTGGGCGGGATGACTAGAACCGGGCAAGGACATTGCAAGGAGCAGAGGCTGTGGTCGGGCCCGGACGGACCGTGCGAATGTAAATCAGATGTCGGCCCCTGAATCCGAAATGGCTCCGTGTTTGCACACCAAATGGCAAGGGCATTCGCTCCGGGGGTCTGCGTCTCTGCGTGTGCACGCCCCTCGCCACTGCCCCGAGTTATTGTTTAATTTTGGCATGCTAAGTCGGGCAAATATTTATTTTTGCGCTTATCGGATTCGAATTCGGATTCGCAATCGGATGAGGTTTCCAATGCATAAGGCCCCCCGTGGGGCGATGGTCATTTGTGGCAGCGGATGTCACGAGGGTTATTTTCCAGGAATGCTGGCTCCCACAAATCCCAAGCAGCACTCTTGCCGACGCTTGGAACAAGGCTCTGATCGGAATGGCAGTCATTTGAAGTCAATGGGGGCTTTGTGGAACGCGTCAAGGACATGGTCTGCGAGGGTTGTAATTTATTCAGGGGGATATTGGTCAATTGGGGAGGAAGGTGCGCCTGGGCATCGATTGGGAAATGGCGTGGTTTCATCGCTGGAGTCAAATCCTCTTTAATTGGGTCTCGGCGGTGGCTGATAGTGAAACGGGGGAAGGCTTTAATGCGAGGGATTCGAGGGACTCAACGGGGAAATTGATTTCTTTGAAACGAGTTTATGGAGTCTGCTGCGTTTGGAAATAATTTCGCAGAACGAAAGGGATTAAGGGATTGTCTGGCATGCCAAGGGGCACACTGGGGGTTATTCCTTAGTATTGCTTTACCTGATTTAGGTGAACGAGCTTTACTTACGCAGAGTTTGGGGGTGCTTTCTGTGTAGTTGTGGAATGGGGAGTTGCGTTCTGTAGTCTAAGCAGTCAAACTTACGTCAGATGTTGGTAGAGGAGTAGGTAGGATATTCAAATTGGTGTCGTGCCTGCAGGCTCGGTGATCTTACCTTTACCGGCTTCGGTATCAAATTGGTATCGTGCTTGCAGCCTCAGGAGGCGTACTAGGGGCCTTCTGGAAATCTTACTTTTACCGGCTTCGGGATCGAACTGGGGTTCTGCCTGCAGCCTCAGGAATCTAACCTTTACCGGCTTCGGGATAAATTGGTGACATGCGTGCAGCCTCAGGAGACGAACTAGGGTCCTTCTGGAAATCTTACTTTTACCGGCTTCGGGAACGAACTGGGGTCGTGCCTGCAGCCTCGAAATCTTAACTTTACCGGCTTCGGGATAAGTTGGTGTCATGCGTGCAGCCTCAGGAGACGAACTAGAGTCCTTCTGGAAATCTTACTTTTACCGGCTTCGGGATCGAACTGGGGTCGTGCCTGCAGCCTCGAAATCTTAACTTTACCGGCTTCGGGATAAATTGGTGTCATGCGTGCAGCCTCAGGAGACGAACTAGGAGCCTTCTGGAAATCTTAATTTTATCAGCTTCGGGATCGAACTGGGGTCGTGCCTGCAGTCTCAGGAATCTAACCTTTACCGGCTTCCGGATCGAAGTGGGGTCGTGCCTGCAGCCTCAGGAGGCGTACTTGGGGCCTTCTGGAAATCTTACTTTTGCCGGCTTTGGGATCGAACTGGGGTCGTGCCTGCAGCCTCGAAATCTTAACTTTACCGTCTTCGGGATAAATTGGTGTCATGCGTGCAGCCTCAGGGGATGAACTGGGGATCTTCGGGAAACCTTACTTTTAGCGACTTCGGGATCAAATGCCTCCGGAGTCAAGCTTACGTCGATTCTGATAGAGGGTCTGCTGCTAACCTTGCTTTTACAGTCCGATTTTCGTTGTCTTAGCCAGAGGACGTTCTGGAGAACGGGTCCTTCAGCCTCACACTTAAGTTCCCCCATTCATTTCATCACTCATCTGAAAATCCAATAAAGCGGACGTCTCCCTTCGTCAAGCTTACTCTGATACTCTGCGCCCAACAGTAACCCTTAAAAATGTCAACAATCAAAAACCCCGTTCAGGCAAATAACGTACATTTTTTACGCGAACTCCCATCAAAAGCTGCCTCGGATGCCAATTCAATTAACTAAAAACTAAAACAAGCTGCAACCGACAATCGGGCGGGATTCAATTTTGTTGAACAAAAGGCCCTCAACGGCGTGCGCTGGCTTTTCTTGCCAATTCCACGCCCCGCCGACGCGCTGCATGTGTGTTGAATGCACGGAACCCCCTTCCCTCGGTTGCTGAACAAAAGTTTGAAAACAATCGAGCGGCGCAGACAGAGTATAAATGAAACGAAACTGAACAGGAAAAAAGTTTGAACATCCATTTGGATATGTCCTGATTTGGCGAGGGGGCTTGCCTTGCAGTCAGTTGCAGACGTGAAGTTCGTAGTGGATGAACTTGACTTTTTGACTTTGCAATGTGGAATGTGGGTGGTTGTGGTGATGCGAGATGTGAGGCGAGGTGGGTTTGAGCCACTCAAAAAGTGGATTAAATTCTCGTTGAGTCTGTGATGGAAGACGCATTAAAGAAACTGGCAACAGAGAGCAAATATTGTATTTATTCGCTCGTGGAAACTGCCACGCATTTTTTTTTGCCGCCCAGCACGTGCTTGGAAAAAATACAAACGTTGAATAATTTTGATTTCAAGCAGGTTTTGTGAATGAATTTGCATCTATCCATGGATATAAAACTAATTTACAAATAAAGGGATGTGCAATATAGAAGGTGGAAGAACAGCTCCACTTGTAAGACGTTTGAGGGTGAATGCAAAACATTACGAAATAGAGTTAACAAGAATATTCAAATAATAAAAGACAATTTTTACAAACGAAAATTCTTAATTGCCAACATTGACCCGAGGAAAACAGGGAGAATCGTGAATGAACTCCTGGGACGAAAGAAACATCCAGAAGATGAAATTATTAAAATCAATTGTCTTACTGTGTCCGACCCCCACGGCCTAAAAGACATTGCTAAGGAGTTTGCGAATCAAACGGCGAACGATATGCATGTCTGTGATAATACACCTCAAACCATGAGAACTTAATAATAATTGTTGGCGCGTCGGACCACAGGGGGACCAGGGCCTAGGTTGCTCATCAACTACTCGTGTTGTGCGCGCTACTGTTCTCTCACGAGTAGAAGAGACCTAAAGTTTTTTTGCCGACCCCGAACGGCGAAGTTTGAGAAGCTTTTTTAGACAGTTTTTACTATTTGAGTGTTGTCAGCAGCTCGAAAGAGGTGGTGACGTGAAAAATTCGAGGTCTTCAGCAGGGAATCGAACCTAGACACTTCGGCGTATGAGCGTCGCACTCTGCCCCCTACGCCACGACGCCCACGACCATGGGAACTTGGAACTTCAATTATTTACTTGGAGGAAGCAACGAAACCTGAAGTTTACGAGATATTGTGCCAACTCAATAACACAAAGGGTCCTACAGCAGACAACTTAAGACCAGTCGATCTAAAAGTGAATGCAATGCGTCTGACCCCGTTAATCACGAAGATTATAAACCTTAGTTTGCATCAGTGCTATGTACTATGTAATTCGTCCCATTTACCAGAAAGTCACGGCAAATTATAAGTAAATTTAAATTCTGCCAGTGATCGAAAAATGTCTGGAAGAGATTGTCAATGTGCCACAAAGTGATTCACGGATTTCAAAAATACAAGAGGAAGAATTAACCAATGCGTTTTCCAATGGAGGTCTGAATATTGATTTTAGCAAGGCCTTTGATACCTTAACAAATTGGGATGGCTTAGACCTATCTAGACCGACTTAAAAGCTCTCCAACTGATGGAGTAATCCATGCTAAGGAAATACATTTTGGAAATACAGTGTATCACAAGGACCCAAATTGGGGCCCATTTCAATCATTTTACAAATTAACTATTAGAACATTAAAGAAATGGATTGCTTATGCCTACGCTGATGGTATTGCATAGGTTGTAAGACGCAAAGACTTGCATGTAGCCATGAAAATATTGCAAGACGAAATTAAAGCTCTATCTGAATGGTTTCATGATAACTTCTTCTTTTAGTGGCTAGTCTAGGCTGAACATGAGCCTCAACCAATAAGCCTTTCCATCAAGCACGGTCTTTCGCAAGCTGCCTCCAATCGCGCACTTCAATTTGGGTGAGTTCGTTCTCCGCTTGTCTGCACCACCTTAGGCTAGGTCGTCCTCTGTTGCTTTGTACCAATGGCTATGATTCGAAGACTTTTCGGGACGAAGCAGTGCAGCCCATACGCTCTAGATGGTCTAGCCGCCTTAAACGTTGCATGCTGCTGTAAAGCTCATAGAGTTCGTGTTCAAATCTTCTCCTCCAGATGCCATCAACTCAAGGAGGACCAAAAATCGCACGCAAAACTTTTCTCTCGAAAAGACTAAGGTCTTCCTCATCCGCTTTTAGTAAGGTCCAGGTTTCCTCGCCATTGAATAGGACTGGGATGATATATGTTGTTATATAAAGAAAGCTTTGATTTTCGAGAGAGGGCTTTACTACTCAATTGTCTCTTGAGCCCAAAGAAACAGCGGTGTGCAGGATTTGTTCCTATTTACCGCGGAACTGAGGTAGACGTCATGGTAACGTTTTGGTAATAAACGCAGACAAGACCAAGTGATTCGCATTCGGACTCAATGTCCACAGAAACTATTGAATTTTTGCACCATAATGATCGCTGTCCAGTACTAAGAAGCAGCAACACGATGGGGGTAATCAAAATCATTAAATATATTAGAATAACCATTAACGCGCATTTTCTATGGCGTGAGCCCATTTGTATCGTCTTCAACTTAAAAGCAGAACATTTGCAAATCTTAATCGATATTCACATATGGAGGTACTAAAGATAGTGTGCTACGCGTTGGCAGAGTCACGTATTCGATACGAGATTCTGGCTTGAAGAAACGCAGCGAAATTCTATCTGGAAAGGATGTCTAAATCACAACAACGCTTCTTAAAATAATTATGGGTCGGAAAAACCGTTGGTCGTTCATGTATGTAAACGAAGTTGTCTTCTGGAAAAGTGCCTTGACAACTAAAACTTTTCCAGAAGACAACTTTGTTTACCTACATGACATGACAAAAGCCCCAAAGACGAGCCCAAGATATGCTTGAAGTTCCAGAAACCCACGACGGTATGGTGATAGAGAACTGACATGCACAGTCTCTAAATTATCGATCTCACAACCACAAAGTTTAAAAATAATCCCTAATTTTTAAAGAAGAAAAAAAGAGTTGAAAAAACATTTGACTAAACAGTATTTTGCGAATTAGAGAAAAAAGACTTAACACTAAAATAATTGTAATGTCATTTCAAAAGTTATTAAATTTTTGCCCAACCAGATGCAGAAAGGCACCCTGCAAACATGTAATGGATACTTCTTTTGTCCAAATAAAACCACAGAATTGAAATTGGAAAAAACGTAGCATTTGTTTAGATTTGCAGCTCAAGCTTAAATAGCAGAAATTAACAGTTAACGTTTCCTTACTATTTTCTTTGATCGATGGAATGTGACATTTTTTAGAGGTTCTTTAAACTTTGAGATTTCTGGAAGAGAGGCAAAATCTTTCCTTCTTCTACTTCTTGGTGTTTATGGGCGCTATTCGATGCCAAGTTTTCAAATGGCGCCCAACACAAGGCATTTGTCATAACATTTATTTACGTTTTAAGCTCAAGGCTCTCTTTAAATTCTCAGAAGCTGAATTTCGCAAATTCAGGAAAATGCTTTAATGGCAACTTCCTTGGCTTCGCTTAAATGCGATGCTTTTGTTTGTTCCATTAAGTGGCGCCCAACAACAGTCTTCCTGAATTTTTTAATTTTTTGAAAAGCTCTCCGATAGCATCAATTGTCGCTGTAGTTTGTTGCATTAATGTGCTCCCTACATCTATCTTCTCTGGCATTCGCTCTGAAAGTCGAGCGCTAAAATGCGTCTGCGATTGTTGACGCACGATAGTCGATCAATTCACAGCGAAACGCTTCTTTCGCCACACCCATCTCAGGCCCCACTCCAAGTCCAGACACTCTACCCACAGCCGAGGTAACCGACCGCCAGTGCCACCACCGTTGCTGCACTCATCTTTTACAGGCAAATTCCATCAACGCTGAAACGCCCTGTCTCCTTTCTCTCTGGAGAACCTTTATCCATCACCAGCCATAAGTCTCAATTGATGCAATTTTTCTCACAAAGCATCGCTTATCCATTGCCTTTCCGAGGCAGACAGACGCATCTCCTCCATCCCCATAAATCCCTCTTAAGAGTGCGCGCCCAAGGAACCATCCTTTGTCCGTCAGAAGCAATTAAAGTGGTTCCTCCATCGCACCCCCCACAGCGAACATGGCATTTATGATCCCGATACCAGAGGCAGCACAGCAGACTTCGGCTTCTTAATTAATTAATGATTGCGGACACCAGAGCACGCCCGCCAATGCCAAGGACTCGCGCCTTAAGCCGGCTGGGGTGCACCCCATGTCATGTTGTCTGAGGTTCACTTGTGGAGTTCTGGAGGGGTAATAAATTCTCATCACGGACTGTGTTGTGCCGGGTCGTGCCTACCCACGTATGCACATTCCGGCCGCCTGCGGGATGAAATGCGCACCAGCTGGTCGTTTCGGCACTGGTGGTAGTTTTAGGGCACGTCTGTTGGGGGAGATGGTGGTCCTTTGGGGACCTAGGCGGGGGTAGCTGTTAATTTGTTGTAAACTTTTTTTAAGTGGATGATGCTGGTTGCATTCCTATTGGCGAAAACGATGGAGGATTGCGGGAAAGTGGGCGCCCTTAGAATTTGGAACTCCGCTTAAAAGTGTACAGCTCAGTTGCTGTGGAAGAGGATATTCGGGCGGAGGAAACTCACCATTTCACCGACATCGTACAGGACTATAGACACGCAAAGATGCGAAACTTGGATGTAGCCTGAAAGACAAACGCTCCTATCAGACGGCGAGCTGTGGTCAACGATTTCAGGGTGTTCACAAGGCGTCTCCGGGGCTCCACTGTATTGAATTGTTCGATAAGGAACTCCAATATTGGGCCCATTTTGGGCAATACTCTAAGAGCAGAGCTCTAGCCGCGGCGAAACTGAAATAATAAGGTTGAAAACTGCTCCGCCAGGAAAAGAAGATTCAATGACAGCCCATTCTGCTGCAAACTCCTGCTCTGTCCACTGAATTCAAAAGATTTGGAGCCCTCGCCGTCGTGCATCCTTTGCAGACGGGTGAGAAAAGTCCGAGCTTCACTTTCAAGGAGACCTCAACTCAAGTCTCAACATGGCCATGTCAACAGCGAAAGTCTCAAAATTTTGTCACCGAAACATCGAAATCGCGCCTCTCAGGGCCCAGCATTCCATTCAGTCCTTCCCTGTCCGTCCGAGCAACGAGCCCCTGTCGATGTCTGCCTTGCGGCACTGAATCAGACAAGATAAGCGCATTTACTGCACTTAAACGACAACAAATATAAACTACCGTCTGCCTCAAGGCTGTCATGCTGCGAATCACTTGTCCAGCACGCCAGTGGACACAACACCTCCTGGCGGCGTGCATCTGTGCCGGTGAAAAACCGCACCGCCTCCAAGCTGTCGACTCACCTCTTTTGGGACAACTTTCGCAATTTATTTTATTTGTCGTGTGGGTGGGGACCTAATATGACACGAAATTCAATTTAATTTCAGATGCAGTCGTTTTTTTTCGGTCTCCCTCTCTCTCTCTCTCTCGCGCGCCTTTCTCAAATGCGAAAGTTGTGTTTGTGAGGAAATCCTTTTTCTTCCAGAAGACGCACATGTGAGCCGTGCACACCCCCAGCAGCGATTTGGTTGTGTCTCCAAGTGGGACTCGCCTGCCAGCAGGCACGAGGAGAACGAAGGAAAGTTTGTGATTTAGTCCTCCGTCCGTGAGAACGGAAGGCCCTCAATTAGTGCAAGAGTCACAGAGAATGTGTGGATGTTTTTTGTTGAGATTTCTTCCTTGCATTGCACTTGTTAAGGAGTTCGACGACGTGGCCATGGTCGTTTCAGTGGGGAAACGAGGAAGTTATAAATTGTTGAGAAAAAATGAGAAAGTACTCGTCGAAGGACATCTGGATTATTGCAGATAAATCAGGACACAAGAGAAAGAGCGAGAGCAAGCACGCAAAGAAGCAGAGGAGCATTAGGAGTGGTTAGGAAAGAAATGCTTTGTTGGCAAGTTATTGTATCGGAAGAGTGTACGCTCTGGGGACGGATGTTTATTCAGAGCATAGCTGCTGTGGAGCGACTGTTTCCTTTCAGTTCCTCTCGAGAGGATTTTGCGAGTGTGCGATGGCGCTGAGAAGCTGTCGTTTGTTGTGATCTGGAAATTCTTTCGGGTTTTTGAATTGTGTGCATTTATTGATTTTGATCCTTTAAGAGTCTGTCGTTTGTTGCCTTAATTTAATTTGACAGTAGGTTGGGCTGGTTTGGGTGAATTAAATGCTTTGAGTCCTGCGGTCAAAACACCATTAAATTGGCGATGTGCAGGATATTCTGTGCTCACAAGACCTATTCTTACTTCCACTTGTTAGCCCGCAGGGATTCTAAATTTTTCTGCGGTTCCTTTTAAGAAACAAAGTGCCATTCCTGTCCCCATTGCCTGCTAAAAAACTTTCACCCCCTTGTCGCTTTTACCACTTTAAAGCAGTCCCCAGTCAAATTATCGGCTTCTCCACCGCACCCCATGCATTTTGGAGGAGCTCCCAAAGGTCAAAGCCAACTGCAACTTCATTAGACATCCAATCAATGTGCCAACAATTTATGGCGCAGACCGTCTCTCCGGGGATTGCAGCGTTGGATCCGGCATGTGCTTCGCCCTCAAAAAGAGCTCCTCCTTGCCCAATGTAACCCAAAAACCATTCATTGGCATCGGTTTGCCCGCCGCCGCCGCCGTTGCCACCACCTGCACACACAAACAGACGTTTCCACACGAGTGGTGGAGGAGGTGAAGCATTCCGTTTCCCAAACAATGCACTGCCGCTTCTTTGGTATGCTGCCACTGGTGCTTCTGCTCTTTGTATCCAGCATCACGCTCCCTTGTGCGCACTATATCCTTCATCTGGCTCCTGTCAAGGGGCCACGTCTGTGTGTATGTGCCAGGGAGAGGGTTTATTCTTTGATCCCATGCAGAAAGAGGAACATGAATGGAAAGTGTGCGCCTTTTGTGCGGGCCAAACTTGTGGAAAGTGCGATAAATCTCTTGGAATTCGGGCCAAGACAGAACACTAGGCAACACAAACAACAACAAATTTGCGTGACTGGCGAATGGCAGTGGCAGGCCCAGGCCACTTCCTCACCTTTTGAGGGCACTTCGAGTGGGATGAGTTAATTAAGTGCAATTCGAGGTCAGCACTCATGTCCTCTGCATGTCGAGGTGGAGGCGATGGCGGTGTCACCGTAATGGCATAGTCGGCCAATTAATCACCGAATGAGATTAATTAAGTGTCGCAACATTCAAGTAATTGGACGTGAGTCAACTTCATCGGGGTGGCCAATGGTGCAAGGGGACATAATGGCAGTCAGATGTTATCGGGAGGCAATTAAATGTAATCGAAATTTCGATGTAATGCGGAAATATATGTACACTGGGGTATCTATGTAATTTTGATGAAATATTTGGCATGTTATCGAAATTGTGTTTCTGATACAATCGATGTTATCGAGTTTCTATGGTGGCAGTTTTAAATTGTATAAAAATTTATCAAACTATCGATAACATTTAAGTTTCGATAACATTTAAATTTCGATAACATTTAAATGTCGATAAAATTGAAATTACCATAAAACTAAAATTTCAATAAAATTTAAATTTCGATGACATTTAAATTTCGATAACATATAAATTTCGATAACATATAAATTTCGATAACATATACATTTTTGATAACATTTAAAATTGGATTACATCAAAACTATGATATGCAGTGTGTACTATCATTATCGGCTCGTGAGTTCAATCCTATCATTAAAAAGCGTAAATGTTTTGAACGTCTATTTCGAAGGCTTCAATTTCGATAACGCTAACACTTCGATCATTTTTTGATCTGAAACCTGATGGTTAATTCATTGACATAGAGGGCGCTTTTGCCAATGCGACTTTGTATGGGCCGCGGCGAAAGAACACGGCGTAGAAGCATCATTGGCGTTGTGGATAAAAGCAATGCAAGTGAACATATCTAACAGATCACCCAATAAGTCCCTGGATATATAGGGGGCGCCACTAACGGAAATTATTAATTTAATATTAATTTTTTTTGTAAGTGACGCCCCCTATCTGTCCCTCGACTTTTTGTGCGATGTGCTGTAATCGAGGAGGCAAACTGCGCCCAGTAGGCAATGTCGGGGGTAAACAGAGGTTTCCCGCTAGGTGGCGTCTTGTGTCCTACGTGCCTACATTCTGATCTTACCCGTAAGGCGAGAGGCGATTATATTGTGTCCTCTCTTATAGTGCATATTGGTCTACGTTAAATATTTCCAACACCTTGGCCCAGGCTTATGCACTCTCCTCGACGGACCATGTCTTGCGGTAGTATGTGCAAGTGGACAGGCGGCTGTAGACATGATCGATGACTGGTGTACTAGAAAAATCTGACTGGACTGACTCAAGTAGCACTTAAAGGTTTCATCATTCCCTTTTCAAATGAAGCTTAAAATTGAGCTGTTATCAGAGCTATTCCTAGCACGCCTGCTTTGCTTTGGTGTGCTGCTTGACCTCACTCCCCTTGACATTCACATATACAATTTAAAGCTATCTCCCGACTACTGGTCTTTGGTTCTTTGATAACCTCGTCCATCGTCCAGTCTTACGGAGGTCCAATGCGCGGTCAGCAACAATCCGGTTGCGTCGTTCATACAAAATCGATTTTCGCTATGCTTGGGACTGATTCTGGCCAGAAACTGACCCGGGAAGGGAATGTAGTCGAATGTTCACGGACGGCTCTAAGACGATGGGGGGATCTGAAGCTGGGACAGTGGTGGACAACGGCAACATAAGACTTTACGCCTTTGTAGGTAATGCCGCGTCGGTCATCTAGGCCTAAGCGTTTGCGATCCTAATGGCCGCGAGCTATATTGTGAAGAATCTGTGTATGGATCGAAGTACTCGCGTCTGTAGAGACAGTCAAACTGTGCTTAAGGCCTTACTCAACCCTCTAACCACATTCATGTGATTTAAAGAATGCAAGTCTTCCCTTAATTTGGTCCACAGACTAAACTCGTCTGAGTCCCGGCACGCCACAGGTTCACAGAAAACCGATGCCGATGAGCTTACTAGACAGGGAGTAGAAGAGGAATTCACATGTCCTGGACCCCTCTTGGGACTTCCCGAGTTCTTTATTAGTTATTCCGTCGACGGGTCTCCCAACAGCACAAACAGAGACTGCATGACTCTCCAGGATGCAGTCTGACCAAGTTCCCAAATCTCAGTGAGAAATCCGTGGCTTTTCTTCGATTCCTAAATACGAAAGCCTGCAGACAACTTGTTGTTTACCTTCGCAAAGAACTTAGGCGTGCTTGAGCTTAGTGACGGTATCCTATGCGATGCCTGTAGAGAATGTGAAGATAACTGCAGAGCACTCCTTCTGTCAATGTTCTGCCTTTGCTCGTAGCACGTGGCGGCTGTTTCACGCTGACGTGGTGGAAGCTGAAAACCCAGGGTCTTTATTATTGAAGCGTTTGCTGGTTTTCAGTGGAAGACCAAGAAATTGTACTAAATGTAGGCTTCTGCCTGGTAGTACAATGGACCAATTTTTTAGTCTAAGTGCTGCAGTACAGTGTTTCCCAAACTATAAGAGAAAAAGTAAAAGCCTGTGCTCGTTGATTTGACAATCAGTTTTTGATATTGCAAAGCATGCATTCTGCAACATTTCTAAAATAGGCTTGCCGATAAAGCCATCCAACTAATACATCACTCAGTAAGTCCCGGGACTGACATATAGGAGGCGTGTTTTGATTAAAGACTGCATTTTGATGGGATCAAATACCGCCTAAGTTCAGCAATGGATTGAAAAGTGTTCCAGGGACTCATGGAACATTGTACAGTACGTTTGACGATTCTTAAAGAAAGAACGCTTTTTCGGCCTCGAGTTTCGGGCTTTATTTTGCGCAACAACCAATGAGTTTTTAATTTCCTTGTATCCTGCGCGTCCCATTCCGTAGCAAAATAAATTAATAGGATCGAAAACAGGAACAAAATTGCTTGCTTACCTCAAAAAAGTCAAAAAGCGAGCAAATGTGAACAAAAACAAAAAAACAAACAAAATGACGTCCCCCAAATCTGAAAAAAAAAAATCGTTACACTTGCAAGGATAACATAATAATAATAATAATAATAATAATTGTTGGCGCTACCGTTCACAGGGAGCCCAGGGTCCAGTTTGATCATCAATTACTCGTGTTGTGCCCGCTACTGTTCTCTCACGAGTAAAAGGGACCCACAGTTTTTTGCCGACTCCGAAAGGCGAAATTTGAGAAGCTTTCTTAGACAGTTGTTACTTTTCGAATGTTGTCAGCTGCTCTAAAAAAGTGGTGCCGTAGAAAATTCGAGGTGTTCAGCAGGGAATCGAACCTAGCGTCGCACTCTACCCACTACGCCACTGCGGCCACGGCCAAGGATAACATGCAAGGAGTATATTACACTGAAGTCTTAGAAATAACACATCACTCAATAAATCCTGAGACTGACATATAGAAGGTACAACTAAAAAGCGCTTCAGAACGGAAAAAACAAAATTTCGTGTGTTGATTAAAGACTGCTTTTTGATGGGAGGAAATACGACCCAAGCTCAGCAATGGCTTGAAAAGTGTTCCAGGGACTCTGCTCCATCAAAAACAACTATTTGTTGGTGGTATGCTAACTTTAAACGTGGCTGTACAGACACCAACGACGCTGAACGCTCTGGAAAGCCAATTGAAGTGGTTACACTTGAAAACGTCAAAAAGTACACAAAATCGTTTTGGAAAATCGCAAAGTGAAACTGCGTGAGATAGCTGACACTCGAAAGATATCAGAAGGCACTATTTGGCATGAACATTTACCCACGGGAAGCTGTTTTCGAAATGGGTGCCGCGTTTGCTCGCAATTGACCAAAAACAACAACAGATCGATGATTCTGGAAGCTGTTTGGAGCTGTTTCGCTAGAATAAACAGGACGGCACGTCGCAATGGATGAAACATGTATCCACCACTACACTCCAGAGTCAAATCGGCAGTCAGCGGAGTGGACAGCTCCACGCCCAAAGCGTCCAAATACACAAATCTCGGCTGGCAAAGTTGTGGCATCCGCACGGAATTCTATTCTTCGACTATTTTGAGAAAGGCGAAAGGATCGACAGCGAATACTGCATGGCATCGTTGGTCTATTTGAAGGAAGAAGTTGCAAAAAAAACGGTCCCATATGAAGAAGAAAAAAATTCCCACCAAAACAATGCACCGTGTCACAAGTCGTTGGCTACCAGACCAAATTGCACGAATTGGGCTATGAATTGTTTCCACACCCGTCGTACTCGCCAGACTTGGCCTTCAGTGACTTTTACCTCTTTTCAGACCTCAAGGAGATGCTCTCCGGAAATTTATATGGCTCGAATAAGGAGGTGATCGCCGAAACTGAAGCCTATTCGGAGGCCAAGGATAAATCATTCTATAAAAAAGGTATCAAAATGTTGGCGCAGTGTTGAGCTGATTGCATCACTCTTGAAGGAAACTATGTTGATGAATAAAGTCGAATATTGTGTAGAAAATGTGTGTTTGTTTGTTTGGGACTTATTGAGTGTTGCGTTATGCTCTGCCAACTTTATCGGTGTGCTTGGGATAGCTCCAGATCAGCGACATCTCCTCCTCGTCATAAGGCGGCATAAGGTCCAAGGGTTTGAAAAGGGCCATGATACCATTCATTCTGTAAATTGGCCCTATTCCCCAAACAGAAAATGAAACCCAAGCGAGCACGTTGACTCCTCCAAATTTTATAGTCAGGCTGCAGTATCGCGGACCCAATACTTTCCTCACTGGTCTGCCTATTCTAGTGGTCGCATCTGAATATAATAATATTCGAATATAATATGGCGTAGTGGGTAGAGTGCGACGCTCACACGCCGAAGGGTCTAGGTTCGGTTCCCAGCTCAACACCAATTTTTCGAATTTTTCACGACACCACCTCTTTCGAGCTGCTGACAACAACGCGTAATTACTGTCTAAGAAAGCTTCTCAAACTTCGCCGTTAGAAGCCGGCAAAAAACTGCAGGTCCCTTCTACTCGTGAGAGAACAGTAGCGCGCACAACACGAGTAGTTGATGAGCAAGCTAGGCCCTGGTCCCCCTCTGGACTGTAGCGCCAACATTATTATTTTTATTATATTTGAATTTACAGAAAACAGTGGAAGACGATCAACTTTGCAATCGTGCAACTTTGATGCAAAGAATGAATGCTATGCGTCGGCTGAATAGACCAAACTGTACAGCCCTTAGTTTTGCCGTCCTGGTACAAACGGGCAGTTGCGGTTCTTGGACAAATCGTTTAAGAAAATCGACGGATCTGTGGTTATTGCCCGTTTAATAAGGTTGTCCTCCCTTAGTCGGTCTCTCAATCGTGCTACTGCAACAAAATGGTCTAAACTAATTTTCATCCTTTGAGCCTTGTAGAGTGCGTTAGAAGCTCTGCATGTCTTCGACTGAACCTTGTGTGGAACAATATTACGTGCTTATGGAATGTATACCCCGGAAGCCATTATCAACTGCTGTGTCTTGGACATGATCAAATGTGAGCACTAGCATAGCCTCGTGCTTAGTCCGATACACAAATTGTGCCTCAAAATTGTGTCGATGTAAGCCCTAGCCAAGCCATACCCTTCTTCACACCCCAACCCCCACCTAAAGCTCACAATCCTTCAAATAAAACAACAACTCATGGGTCACAATTTCATCACGTCTCTTTACAAAATCACAAAAAAATGCACACACAAGTCCAACGCCGTCCCTCAACTCAGCTCATTCAGGACGACGCTCTGCGACGGCATGCTGAGCACCCGGTGGCGGAAATGCATCGCCTTCAGTCTGTTCATCCTCCGCTTTAGGTTGCAGTACACCGGGCAGCAGTCCGGAAACGGCTTATACATCAGATCGTCCTCGTCGCCCTGCACACACTGATCCGGCAGCAGGTCCAGGCAGCTAAAGTGAAGCGCAGCACCAAAAGAAACAAAAGAAAAACAAAATCCAGTTGAAATCAAAGCACATTGAGCGGGCAAGGGCAGAAAAAAGGAAACTGTATCTACTCATTCGGTCTAGGGACTTTTTCCACTACAAACAAAGACCTTGATCGCGACACCAGCTGATTGTTCTCGCAGAAGAGATTCGAGCACAGTGACAGCAGGACGAGGCGGCGCGGCAGGAACTTGGACTGCTCCCACATGCAGCGGCGGTAGGTGCCTGCAAAGAGGGAGACGAGAGCGCGTCAGTCACAGCGCCAATGGATGTCGAGTACATACGCAGGACATTGTTGTTGGAGTCCTCGGCCGACAGCGCCGACGAGGACACCGTGTAGCCGTGCGTAAAGAATCCACTGTATGCACTTGTCACGGTGACGAGGAGGAGCAGAACGCCCCAGCAGTACAAAGCCATCAACACGCCACTTGACGGTACAAATGGTTGCGCGACACTGAAGCGGCGATGCACGGAAAAAAACACAGGCGCGCACTCTGATTGAGTGGCACCTCGGCGAGCGCGAGTCCAAGGGACGAGCGCGAGGCAACGTGTCATCTGGTCACCGATGAACTTGATTTTAATTAACCGAGCGGCCTGGATGGTGGGTCTTGGTCCTGTGGGTGGAGGTGCGCAACTACATACCACCGCCTCGCCTGCGTCATAAATTTGCGCGCCAAGTGCGGAAATCCATCATAACGTGACATTTGTTGGGGAGTGTGCACGCCAACCGAATTGCTGCTGTTCTCGGCTCGGCGAGGGCGTACGAGTGCTGTTCACACCGGGGGCAACAATTGCACTTGACACTCAATAAATCAACCCCTCGGCGAACTTAGCTGGGAGCCCTGGATCGGCGTGATTTCATTACGAAACGCGGGGCTTAAATTTTGCGCCTCTGCGAACTGTAATGTGTGCGCTCGGCTGGCTCTGTTGACTCTGCTAACGATGCCAATGCTGATGCGCTGGTGATTATCGTTGATTTAGAAAGATGGGCGGGGGTGTCGCATATGTTCATTGTTTACTTGGAATTTGTAAACGAGGCATGGGGAGAATGTTCAGGGGGTACGGGTGTGCTCCTGATGGCTGGAGTGCATCATTGCAGCTGGCAATGGCCCTTGCAGAGCATTAAGTCCCAGTGACAGATGAATTTGGGGCATGGTCAGCCGGTGAGGGTCGATGTAAGGGTGCTGTGTTGGATAGACGAGGGCTAAATTGCCCTGGAAGAAAATATTATCGACTCGGACCAATCGGGTGCTTGAACACCTACTATTTGGGTAAGTGCGCCTTTGAATGGGAGTTCGAGAATGAGGAGGAAACCGAATCTCTTGCAGTACAGCTTGATCTGGATAAATGGAAGGAGCTTGTCCTGTTACACAAGCCTGGTAGGTTTTAAGAACTCAAGACATCGAATACCACTGTTTTAGACAATCTTCATAAATTCACAAAATACACTTTGGCCCACATCTCTTCCTATTCCAGACATCTTCGTTGGCAAGGTTTAACATTTAAGAGGGCAGGCATAGCAGCCATAGCACCGTGTCCATTTATTAACAGCTTTGGGATGAAATATTCGAAGTTTGGGCTATCCGCTGAAGGGACAGTTGATATGCACGTCGCAACCGGGCTCAACTTAGCCTTACGTTGTTTTCCTCTTAAACAGTGTGAGCCTGAAATGTGTCTGTGTCCTGTGGCATTATCGACAAGAACAAACGTTCGCATTTCATATGAAGTCCAAGTGGAAACGACGATTGCCTTCACGGTGGAGCGACTACAAATTGTCTGTTCATGGTTTCGTGCTACAGCTCCACCACTTCTTGACACAACTTTCTGGATTGTTTGTATAACATCGCTCCTCCGCTGTTTCCTTCAAAAATATGGCTTAAGTGAGACAAATGACTGCTAAGAGGCGTCGCTCTACATGCAAATTACAGCCCTTGACAAAAGAGTCTTCGCTTCTGATCTATTGGACAAACGCAAAAGCGTAGGCCTTCTTGAGACATGGCGCACGAATTAGGATAAAGAAGGCGGAGAAGCTGTTAGATCAAAAGGCATATTGGTTGAGGTCCAGGGCCACCTCAATCGAGGAAGAAAAGCGATCAAATCCTGCTGTCGGTGTGTGCCGCGCCGTGCTGCAATTATTGAGTCATATTCCCACTTAATGGAGTCACAGTTTAGTAGACAGTTCTAGGGGTTGATGATCGATGCGGCCTTACGTTAGCGGTGGACAACATCTCTTCTCTAATTGTCTGTCCGTCTAGTTTTCTTGCTCCGGATGACAGCACAGGGGAAGTTATTATTTAGGCTTCGTATTTTAATTGACTCCGCCTAGAAGTATGCTATAATAGAGTGAGGGAGTGCAAGAGGAATTCATCGAATGTGAGACGTGGGCGGATGGAGTAGTTGTAGTTTCTCTATCCGCGTCTGCAAAGATAAATTTTAAAATCCGGCGCCTTCAGGAAATGAGTCTCTACTGAAATGTCCTATCTAATTTTTATTCAACTTTCTTTGGATCATCTGCGCCCCAAGTTTGGCGCGAAAGAGAGGTAGCCATGAATATGAGGCTAGGTAAAATTAAGGAAGGATCATCTCGTCGTTCAGCAAGGTTGGGAAGAAGATATCAAGGTTTGGCAATGGTGAACATTTTTTTCTCGTTGTGTTGACCTGAGATCGACGAAGTTGAGGTAAACCTTCTAGAAGAGGTGGATAATGTAATCTGGAATAAGTGAAGCTGACTCCTTTTTCTGGTCGCCACTTATACCAACAGTTGCGATCAAAATAATAGCAGTGCAGTTTTTAGACAAGGCGACACACTGTCATGTGACAGAAGAGATTGTGCGTAGTTCACATGTCAACACAAGAGGCACGATCTTTTAGAAGTCAGTTCAATTGCTAACTTACGCTGATGACATTGACGTGATTGAGCGAACACAGCGAGCCGTCAATGAGGCGTTTGCTGGCATTTAAGCCGAAGCGGCTAAACTGGATCTGGCGGTAAATGAGGGCAAAACGGAGTACATGCTGTCATCAAGGAAGGACACACAACATCGACGTCTCGGATGGAGCGTCACACTAGGCAGCAGAAACTTCGAGGTGGTCAAGAACTTCGTCTATCTCGGCTCCGCGGTAAACAGGGACAACAACACCAGTACCGAAATCAAACGCAGAATCACTCTTGCCAATCGCTGTTTCTTTGGGCTCAAGAGGCAATTGAATAATAAATCCCTCTCTCGAAGGACTGAGCTCGTCCTACCTTATGGCGCGGAATCTTGGACGTTAGCAAAGGCGGATGAGGAAGCCCTTAGTCTCTTCGAGAGAAAAGTTTTACGTACGATTTTTGGTCCTGTTTGTGTTGATAGCATCTGGAGGAGAAGATTTAATGACGAACTCTATGGGCTGTACAGCGACATGCGCCTGGTTAAGCGTATACGGATACATCGCTTAAGATGGCTAGGCCACGTAGAGCGTATGGACACCACTGCTCCGGCCCGAAAAGTCTTTGAATCCGTGTCATTGAGATCGCGTAACTAAAGTGGCGTACACAAGTGAAATAGGACCTCAACCAACTTGGAGTGCGCAACTGGAAACAGCTGGCGAAAGATCGTGTTGGCTGGAGAGGCATGTTGGTTGAGGCCCAGTAGCGCAACAAGAAGAAGAAGAAATTCTGATCTCTCCACTCTCTACCACCAAAGTATCCTACGTTCTAACACATCACTCAATAAGTCCCGGGACCAACAAATAAAGACACATTTTTTACACAAAATTCGACTTTATCCAGCAACATAGTTTCAACAACGCCGCTCTAATCTTTTTTATAGAAGATGCGCACACCCATACCCCCTGCACAGTTGCGCCGATCACCTCCTCGTTCAAGGATTTTTTTTTTTTGGGTTACCATCTATATGAGGTCTGAAAACAGGAAGAAATCGCTTGGGGCCAGATCTGGAGAACATGGTGAGTGCAGAAGCAAAGACAATGGCCCTGTTAGCCAGCGACTTGTCACACGGTGCATGGAAGAAAATTTTTTCTTCTTCATATGGGACCGTTTTTTTGCAACTTCTTCCTTCAAATAGACCAACGATGCCATGCAGTATTCGCTGTCGATCCATTTATCTTTCTCAAGATAGTCGAAGAATAGAATTCCGTGCGGATGCCACAACTTTGCCAGCCGAGCTTTGTGTTTTTGGACGCTTTGGGCGTGGTGCTGTCCACTCCGCTGACTGCCGATTTGACTCTGGAGTGTAGTGGTGGACACATGTTTCATCCATTGCGTCCTGTTTATTCTGTCGAAACAGCTCCAACCAGCTTCTAGAATCATCGATACGTTGTTGTTTTCGGTCAATTGTGAGCAAACGCGGCACAAAATTCGAAAACAGCTTTCCCGTGGACAAATGTTCATGCAAAATAGTGCACACACTGCCTCCTGATATCTTTGGAGTATCAGCTACCACACGCAGTTTTACTTTGCGATTTTCCAAAACGATTTTGTGTACTTTTTTGATGTTTTCCAGTGTAATCGCCTCAATTGGCTTTCCAGAGCGTTCAGCGTCGTTGGTGTCTGTACACCCACGTTTAAAGTCAGCAAACTACCAACAAACGTTTTTCTTTGAAGGAGCGGAGTCCCTGGAACACTTTTGAAGCCATTGCTGAGCTTGGGCGGTATTTGTTTCCATCAAGAAGCAGTCTTTAATCAACACACGAAATACTGTTTCAGTGTTTTAGAAATCCCAAAAGTAGCGTCACTTGAAGCTCTGTTACTTGTAAGTTAATAATCAGACTGTCATGAGACTTTGACAGGTATCATATAAATGTTTGTGCTTCCTAACAAATGGGCGTTTTGTTCGTGGCGCCCCCTATGTGTCAGCCCCGGGACTGGTTACATCGAATACGTCGTGGTGCACCTTTTTCTTCATCTTTTCATTGTTTTTTTTTTCGAATCAGAATGCCCTTAAACTACCTCTGCCCTAGTGACTCAACTATTCCCTTTTACCTTAAAAAGCTAGGCGCACCGAAAGTTGGATCTGGAGCAACCACAAATAGAGCTCTGCTCCGTCGCAGAAATCGCTCAACTAAACCGTAGGAGATCGTTATGGCTGCGAACGACGTCCGGCTTGCATCGGAGTTGCCTTTCTTCTGTTCGGTGGACGATGTGGAAGATGATGCCGCAGCCTTCATCTTGTAGGTAGTAAAAAAAAACAAAATAACAAAATCGAAACACATAGAATCAACCTGTTAAAGAAAAATTTTCGAACTTTTTTTAGTTATTGATCGGAAGTACAGCTCTTTTGTCGTAAATACGAGCAGCAATGTGAATTCGCTCTCTCTGGCATTACACAATAAACGGAGCACTTCGACCACTCAAGTTGTTTTTTTGTTTGTATTTTGCATTTGCCGAACTCCTTTCCCTCTCTTTGCTTCATGTAAAGGGTAATTTTTCAGCTATTATCTTTTTGGCAACAACTGACGCACGTTTCGTGTTTTGTTTCACTGTCAAACAGCATCAGTTTGGTCTATATTTTAACCGTGAATCGTCTTTCAAATGAACAACGCTTGCAAATTATTGAATTTTATTATCAAAATGCGTGCTCTGTTAAGAAAGTTCATGGCGCGCTTCTTCCATTTTATGGTCAAAAAAGGATGAAGCTCATTTTTGGCTCAATGGGCACGTAAATAAGCAGAATTGTCGATTTTGGAGTCAATATCTGCCAGAAGCATTGCCAGAGCTACCAATTCATCCTGGAAAAAGTCACAGTTTGTGGCTTTTTCCAGGATGTGCAAGAGCTTGACTTGCATGACATGTGGTTTCAACAAGGCGGTGCAACATGCCACACAGTACACACAACAATGTACCTACTGAAAGGCGAGTTCTTCTTCTTCTTGTCGTGGCGCTACAGTCCGGGGTGGACCTGGGCCTCAACCAACATGCCTTTCCAGCCAGCACGATCTTTCGCCAGCTGTCTCCAGTTGCGCACTCCAAGTTGGTTGAGGTCCTTCTCCACTTGTGTGAGCCACTTTAGTTGCGTTGTCTCAATGGCACGGATTCAAAGACTTTTCGGGCCGGAGCAGTGGTGTCCATATGCTCTACATGGATTAGCCATCTTAAGCGTTGTATCCGTAGACGCTTAACCAGGCGCATGTCGTTGTATAGCCCATAGACAGATGCCATCAACGCAAACAGGACCAAAAACAAAACTTTTCTCTCGAAGAGACTAAGGGCTTCCTCATCCGCCTTTGCTAACGTCCAAGATTCCGCGCCATAAAGTAGGACGGGGATGATCAAGCTGTTATATAAAGCGAGCTTAGTCTTTCGAGGGATGACTTCAAGAGACTTTATTACTCAATTGGCTCTTGAATGTCGTCAGCGTAAGCTAGCAATTGAACTGACTTCTGGAAGGTCGTGCCTCTGGTGTTGACTTATGAGTTTCGCACGATCTTAAATGTTAAAGAAGTCACATGACAGTGCGTCGCCTTGTCTAAAACCTTTTTTGACATTGAAGGTCTCAGTGAGTTCGTTACTGACCTTGACGGAGCAGCAAGAGTTCTCCATCGTCATCCTACACAATCTGACGAGTTTGGTAGGAATGCCAAAACTAGACATGGCACTGTATATCTCGTCTCTATGCACACTGTCATATGCAGCCTTAAAATCGACGAATAGGTGGTGAGTGAGAGAGGCGAGTTCGGTGAACATTTTATTTCATCATTTTTATGTATTTTCGGAGGCCCTGACCAGGGATGCGGGTATTCCCAAGGTGCGTTCGGGTCCTACGAATGCCTCTGCTGAACCTAGCCTAGCTAGTTCATCGGCAGTTTCGTTTCCCAGGATCCCGTGATGACCCGGGACCCAGACAAGTCTTGGCGAATTCAGCCTGTCGACCAAATTAAGGGAAGACTTGCATTCTTGGAAGTGGTTAAAGGGCTGAGTAAGGCCTTGAGCATAGCTTGACTGTCGCTGCAGACGCAGATACTTCTTCCCTTCCACCTATTCTTCATAATATAGTGGCCATCAGGATCGCGAAGGCTTCCGTCTGGAAGATCAACGCGAAATTACTTAAAGAGGCGTGAAGTCTGATGTTAGTTTTCGTTTTCGACGAAAGCTCCAGCTCCAGAGCCCTCCGTTGTCTTCGGGCCATTCGTGAAAATCCGACTACAGACCTTTCCCGGTTCAGTTTCTGGCCGAATCAACTTAATAATGAAATTATCTATCTTTGCAAGTTTGGCCTCTTTGTACAAAGCCTCGTTGGGGTAGAGTTGTACTGAGATTCTGGTGTTCGATGTAAACGAAGACAGGTCTGAAGGCACCGCCTCTCAAACACCCTCATCCTTGGGAAGGACTCACGTTGAACCAGTCAGGACAACTATACATCATGATATGCAGTTTATAGCCTTCACTTTGGTGTCAAGTTGATTGCTGTAAAACAGCCCTCTTGCCATAGCGAAGGCATTCCTAGCCCTGGTCAGCTCTGTATCTACATGGATGCCATGATAAAGATCGTGGTCCAACGAGATGCCTAGATATCTTGACACACTTTTCACGGCCAACGGCCGTCTCAGCGGGTTAACTATGCCGAACCTGCGCTAGTTCATTTCCATCAATCAGGCAGGCGCCTGTGACCATCTATTCCCTCTGACTTCTTCTTCTTCAGTAAGTTGAGGATACTTTGGAGTTCGTCTTTAGAAATAAGGATGGAGTTGCTTCCATCATCGGCGACGTCACTGAACCAGCAATCTGGATTCTCGTATCGCCATTGACTTGTGTCGCTCCCGGGATAAACGTCATTCAGCAAGGCTTGGTTTTCCAGGTCGGGGTTCAGACTAAGAAGTGCGCGGTGATTATGACATGATGCCTGAAAGAATGGTCAGCCTGCACCTTACACAAAGTGTCCTCCGCGTCCTTTCCAGTACAAATGAATTCCAATTTAAGCCAACCTGATCCATTGCCATGCCAATACATTGACCAGGTCAACAGGTGCCAAGGGCAGAACCTAAGTACCTCACCCCCACCCCCTCACACACCGCACAAATCCATTACCATAAAATGCAATTAAAATTTTCAATTTCATCCAAATAGACTGCATCGATGGGTAGTGGGACGCGGCGGTGGGAGAGGATCTGCGGTGGTGTCCGAATCGAAAAATTGTGAAACCTCAGCAGAGCAGGGCACTCTGTGGCCGGCCCGAGGTGGTAATTAATTTCCTGTTTTATCAGGTGGACCTGGACTAGCTCCCACCTTGGGGACGAGCGAGCGGCCAATTTAAATTTTCAATTTCCACTGACGTTTCCATAAACCGCACCCGAAATCACTGTGACTCTGGTCTGTCGGGAGGGGTCTCCCTGGTGGCGAATCTATTGCCATTTCGATCATTCACTCTCGCACATCGTCATTGTCATCGATAGACGAGGACGACGTGTCGGCCGCTCGTCTAAGGACGGCTGCAGGGCACATGCACGCTCGAGAACGTATCTGACTTCCTGACCTCGTAAATTTCCAGCTCAGCCCACGGCAGGGGGCTGGTAGGCGGCAATCCACGTCGAATGAGATTCTCTTTCGTATCCAGGATGCCGTATCCTGGTTCGTATCCTTTCGCAGAAACCGGGTGTGTGTGTATCGCCTAGCAACGGAATCTACATCCGCTTACAAGCTGCGATGCGTTGCTGCTCTGTGAATGGTGGTGATGGTGATGGAGGGGGAGGGGGAGTGAGATTGTCGCGCCCTGGAGGCCCTAACTGTAAAATATCAATGGCGCGCTGATTTTACGGGTCCATTACGGGCTTTTTTTCCGAATCATTTCCCCCTGCAGCCGGGTATGACTCCGTTTGTTGGAAGCCGAAGTGGGCGAGGCCGGCAGTCTGATGTAATTGGCGGTGAATTTTGAGTGGTTTGGGGGAGGCTTTTTTTTTGGGAGTATCCTTTCACGGAATTTGGGTCAATTTGAGAGAGAGAGCGTTTTTTGGCCTCTGGTGGTGGTTGTCAGTGGACGTGGAGAATCCGGAATCGTGCCAAATGGCCAAGCGGCGGTCCAGGAAACTGGTGGGGGAATCAAAGGAATTAATGAATTGAGTGGTGAATGAAAATGTTGATAGACCGGCCACTCGGGCAGAGCTGAGGGACATTGCAAGGCAGATGTGTGCACAAAGAGCTTTGATGGTGGATGGCGCTTCATTTGTTTCAGAAATTGGCGGGATTTGTGCGGGTTTCGGGATTTTGGACGACTTTACACAGCCCCAACATGCTTCCTTCCAGGAAGCCCACTCTGGGAAAACCTCCTCTGCATAATTTAAGCATGTCTGCGGAATTTTGGCAAACAAACTGGTGATGTCTCCTGGGGCTGTGTATTAATCTTTGCGGTGTCCGACTATAACTGTGGTGCTGCCTGCATATGCTGATGTCTGGTGTTAGTTCGTTTGTTAGCTAAGATTTTTTTCGCCTCTTCTACTTGAAGTGAAATATTCCACGACTGCCCTAAGAACGGCGTTGTGTTGCATGGTGGACGTCTGATGAAGTCTTGCAATGTATGCAATGTATATGAAGGTAGTGTTTAAGTAGGTCTGATGATGTTTGAAGATGTCTTAGGTTGTCTGACGACGTCTAAAAATGTTTGACGACGTCTAAAGATGTCTGACGATATCTGACAATGTCTGATGATGTCTAATGATGCCTGACATTGTCTTACGATGTTTGAAAATGTCTGAAAATGTCTGATCATATCAAACAACGACTCTCACTCAATGTTTAATGATGTTTAACTTTTCCTATAAATTTTTGGCAAACTCTGCAATTTCCTACACTCTATCTGACCTTGTCTAAAAGTAACTGACATGTCTGACAATATCCGAAGATGTCTAAAAATGTCTGAAGATGTCTCATGATGTCTGAGGATGTCTGAAAACGTTTGAAAATGTCTGTCGATATTTAAGAACGTGCTATGTTTTCAAAGTATGTATTCTACTGAATGTCTCATGATGTTTGACGTTTCCTAGATATTTCCGACAAAGTCTGCAATATCCTACAATCTACCTGACGATTTCTGATAGAAACTGACGATGTCTGAACAGTCTGATTATGTGTGATGGTGTCTGAAGATATCTGACAGTGTCTGACGATGTCTGACATTGTCTTACGATGTCTGAAATTGTCTGATAATGTTAAACAACGTCTCTCACTGAATGTCTGTTGATGTTTGACGTTTCCTAGAAATTTCTGGCAAAGTCTGCAATATCCTACACTCTATCTGACGATGTCTGATAATAACTCATGAAGTCTGAGCAGTTTGAGTGTGTCTAAATATGTCTGAAGACGTCTGAAAATGTCTACAGATGTCCAATAATATTTGACAATCCCTGATGATGACAAACAATGTCTCTTACTTAGAGTCTAATAATGTTTGACGCTTGAATTTCTTTCCTTGGAATTTCTGACAAAGTTTGCAGTCTCCCATACTTTATCTGACAATGTTTGATAGTAACTGATGAATTCTGAAAAGTCTGATTATATCTTAATACATCTGATGATGTCTGAAGATGACTGAAGTTGTTTGGCAATGTCTGACGATGTCTGAAAATATCTGAAAATGCCTGAAAGCGTTTTCCGTAGCCCATAACTTTAAGTTAGCAAGCTTACAGTTTCCAAAGCTTACAATTTGAAATTGTTAAAAGAAAGAGAAAAATCGCCAACTACGAGAATGTCTGCTGGCTCATGCTTATGTATGTCTGTATTGTATATGGTCAACACTTCCCAATAAAACTGGTTCTCACACTGCCGCATGCCCGTATACAGCACATCCCCAACCCATTGCATTTTCCAACCACCACGAATAACCTCCTGAACGCCCGTAATGAGTCTATATCCCAAGCCTGCTTGACTATTTCTGCACCGAAAATAAGGCAAAATCATAAATATCACTCATCCGAGGCTGGCTTCGTTCCCTGAGTAACCCGTTTCCCACTCGCTTCTAATTAATTTCAGCGCCAACATTTCGTTGCCACAAGGCTTACCCTAAACGACCCTCTTTGGCCCGTGAAAAGTTCTCCATTTACAAAGTTCAGCGTAATCGACACATATTCATGAGTTTCCAGTGCACAAAGTTAACCGCAACGGGCTTCATGCATCACCACCTACACCCCACCCTTATTCGCGACGTAAATAAATCCGAGGGAAGGGGAGCGAGAATTAAATCATATTTGCGGAGACCACTTGACTCCTGGATTATGTCAAGCGGCGAACCGGGTGCCGTGCGATTCCACTGAACCACTGGTTGGCGGGGATGCCAACAGTGAACGTGGCTCATCTAGTTTTGAAAGTTTTTGCCTCCGTCACCGCTGATGAGGACGACGATGAGCTCACTCGATGCAGAACCATCGAATCCAAATGAGGTCGAAGGGACTGAGCGACTGATTGCAGGGAACTAAAGCAATTGAATGAATCGCACAAAAAACGGTGGCGACGGCGGTGCTCTCTCGCGCTGGGCCCAAGGCGCCTTAGGCGGTGAGAACTCCATTGCCAGCTCCCAGAGTAACCAGAGAGCTTCAGTTAATTAGCAACAATTTCAAATTAGCACCCGACGGCTAACCGTCTGACGAGGAAGTGCAGTGCGGCATGTACGCGGGGTCAATTATTGCATCCTCATTGAAGCTGCAGGGCTTTGCGGAGGCACTGTGGAAACTGTGGGGCTGGTGGGGAGCAACGACGGCTGAAAGGCGTGGTCGGGTGTTAGAGGAATTTTGAATTTATTGCAGTGGAATGGCTGAATGGATGCTGCCGGAGTGCTAATTGGAGCTAATTTGGTTGAAAGAAACGCCACGAGAGCCATTGATGAGAACTTTGCTGGCGGGTGACGATGGGAGTGAAGGGCGAACTGAATTAAAAAGAGGAACCATCTGCTGTGCAAACGGACTGGCGGGAAAAGCAAAAACAAATTTAAACAGAGACTGGAGACTATGGGGCCTCGTTACGGGCGCCATTTCGTGGGAACGGAGTTAAGTGACATCGGCGGGGTGAAGAGGTGTTGAATTTAAGCGCTCTAATTAGGGCTCGATCTAGATTCATGTTGGCGGTACGACCTTGAAGCACAAACGTGCCAAAACTAGGTCACAAAGCACGGCATTTCCCACCTCACCAAATTCCGTTCTCCGGGCTGGCATCCCCTTAATTTGCACTGAAAATGCCGCCTGTCAGTCTGAATAGACATTCAGTGGAGAGTGGGGTGGAGGGTGAACTTCGTCCTCATTACACGGTCGCATAGCAAGCCCTTATCCGCTTCACCTCGATCCAGTTTGGCTGCCTTTAGATAGCACTCGAGAACCACACCACCAACCGCCAACTGTTGCAGCGACGTTAATGAATGTCTGGCAGTCCCCACCAAGGATGGAGATAAGTTTAGCTTTCTACACAAACCCTCACTCGACAGCGGCATTCCTGATGTGCGCCACCACACTCCTGCGGAGGGTTTTCGCTGGGTCTTGCAAGTAAATAAATTATCATCTCCAGGCGTGTATGTGAGAGGCAATCCTTTAGCCATCCCCCCCACTCAGACTCATGTGACTTCGTCTGGGGGGATGAGAAAGTTTTTGAGCAACCCCATTTGTCACTTTTGATAGCAGCCACAGATCGTCGTCGTTCATCCTTCAGCCTCCCCTCCTTTGGAGGGAAGTTATTTTCCCGCTCCCCCTCAGAGTGTTTCCACCACTCGGCATCTATTGATGATTACAGATGAAAATTGCCCAGCTAGCAGTTGGCTGGCGCGGCTTTGAATCACCGTGTGGGGAATTATGAGCGAGGAAGGGGTGGCCGGGGTTGAGAAGTTTGGCAAAACTTTTCGAAATCAGTGAATCCAGGAATTCATTTAATTAAAAGCGCTTTTTGTTGTGTTTATCTGCCATTGACAGCTGGTGTAATTATCAATTGATGCGAAAGGGGGTTGAGACGCGGGGAGTACCGGGATGGGTTGGCACATCGGCTGCAGATTTTTCAGCTGCGTGCTTTGAAGTTGATTCGATTTAGTTGGAATTGAGGGATGATGAGCGAGCTTGGATTTTGTGGGAGGTTGGCAGTGCACTTTGCAGACTGTGAGTGAAGTCCGTTTGACAGGTTTTTTCGAATGTGCAAGGTCATGTCGCTGACTAATGGTTTCAATGAGAATTTGTTCTTGTGTTGAATTTTCGAGGGGATATCCGCAGCCCACGAATGAAGCTACAGCCTGTAGAGGACTATCATAGCGTAGCTTGTGAAAAAAAAACTTACAGGAAATCAGTAGAGTTCACCGGGTGAGTTAAATGAAGAGTCTAATGGGTGGATAAAGTGACGCTTTATGTACTTGTTGTTTCGTCGACAAAAGTGCAAACCTTTGTTTCGTATGACTGCCTGAGAACTGGGCTGCATTCAGTCTGGTAAGGACTATCACCTCTTCAGCGATAGAAAACTGGTGTTTTGACATGCATAAGTTTTTAATTGAAATCTTATTTCTTGAGATTCCAGGGCCTCCAAAATGTCTATGCTTAGGAGGACTGATCCCTGGAAATGGATACCTTTCAGGCATCGAAGAGGGTAAATTGAAATACGGTAGCACACAGTTCCGTGGGAACAAATCGGTGGATCCACATGCCAAGGAGGCATACAAGATGAACAAGAAGTTTCTCTCTCAATACAAAAGTACAAAAAAAAGGTAAACGGGGCCATAGGTTGCAACCTAGCCATGAATGGACCTAGGAACCTAGGTCCATGAGTGAATCGTTTGTGCTTCTTCTTCTTCTTCTTCTTGTGGCGCTACAGTCCAGGGTACACCTGGGCCTTAACCAACATGCCGCTCCAGTCAGCACGAACGTTTACTAACTGCCTCCAGTTGCGCACTCCAAGTTGGTTGATGTCCTTACTAAGCCTAGGTCGTCCTCTATTGCGTTGTCCCAATGGCTCGGATTCAAAGGCTTTTTGGGACGGAGCAGTGGTGTTCTTACGCTCTACATGTCCTAGCCATCTTAAGTCGTTTGTGGTACAAGATGGTTAAGGAAACCGCAAGAGTCCTACTGGCTTAGGCGGAGCTCAGAGGTTCACATCAGCCAGTTTGTCTAGACTGTTAGGAACTGCCAGAGTCCTCTTCATCCTTATCTCGCCAACTCCTATGAGAAGCTCAATCTCTCGGCATGATTTCCTCTTACACAGCGTTCAGAAAGTGCAACTGTAGTCAAACCAGACCGCTCCCCAATCTGATGAGGTCTTTCGTCCGTGAGAGGCTGAGCTTAAGCCATGACTGACAATTTCTACTTTCGTCCAACGCAGCCTGTTGGACGACCGTCAGCCTTCCATCTCTATTTGTTGACTTACACGTTACCCTTCCCTATGCCGGCTTACAGACTGCGGCATTCGAAACTTGTTCACCATCAGAGGAGTGGAGAGCTTTTTCACGAATTAGATTCTGGCGGGTCTGTCTGTCTTTGGATCTCATGCCTCATGCCTGCCAGAATGTTTTACGTAAACCCTGAAAGCGTCAAAAGCATAGGAGAGACGATAGACATCTGCTATGAGACTACT
The DNA here is from genome assembly GCA_955652365.1 of Eristalinus aeneus. NCBI lineage: Eukaryota > Metazoa > Arthropoda > Insecta > Diptera > Syrphidae > Eristalinus > Eristalinus aeneus. The sequence continues at coordinate 4,372,051 of OY019132.1, forward strand.
GTCAGCGACGGCAGCCTTACCTTGAGGCAGCACCTACTTCGAGGCATTTGAGGATCACTGGGCTGAGGGTCATCCTGAAATTCATACACGAATCGTCAGTGCAGAATCAAAGGAAGACTGAACGACCTGATCTGTTGGTTAAGGTGAAGCTGTGGCCGCAGACGAAGGGACACTCAGTTTACCATCACTTCGCGAGTCAAGACAAAATTTGGAAACAGTGAAGTCGTTGTGTGCCGAGGTCATGCCTTCGGTGAGTTTGTCTCATGGCAACAAGATCAGACGCCACTACACTTTACATTTTACGACGAACATTACTCAAATCTGCGAAATATCTTGTGTTGTAAGGTCCTTGGCCATCGCCGAAGATTTTCAACTGTCAACAGAATCCATAAGACATCGCAGGAAACCGAGAAAGAGCCTTGCAGGTTTGTCGCTTCAATTTCAAGGGACGTCAATCCGCAAATAACTTTGGAGACGCTTCCTTCAAATGTACACCTTCGAACGTTGTCTGAGGCGATGCCTCCCTTCAACCACAAACCGCATCACCACCAAAGCGGTTGCAAATGCAAATGAAATTCAAAAGTCACAAGTCCGACGCATCCCCTCTTCTCACCGCCTTCCAGTCAAAGGAAAAACATCTCAAATACTTGCAGTTCCATTAAGGAACCGCATTCCGCTCTGAACGGGGTGATTTATGCCCGAAATGGATTTCACTCGAACAGATAAACAAATTGGAGAATTCTGCAACTTCCAGCGCCCTGCAGATAAGATGCCTTATTTATGGCCGTAGACGCAAAGCGCCCGCCTTGCACTGGGGTTGCGAATAATTTATGGACACCCGACGAAACGCTTGTGTGCATCGAGTGGTGGACCTCTGTCTGCATCGGAAGCTCTCTGGCTAATGTGCATTTGATTATCGCCTGAGGGGCGGTCAGCCTCCGTCCGAAGGGCTGAGCGGCACTTAATTGCGTTTTGAAAACGAAAACGAAATCAATTCATCGGCGATGGCAGGGGATGTCTCAGCAACCCCCATAGTGAAGGGAAAATGATCATCGAACATAAATCTCGCCACAAATTGATGAGCTTCGATGTGAGAATTTATTCCTGTCCTTCCGGAGCTGTCCCGTATCCCGGAGTGATGGTCGCTCACCTGTGTGGGGTGGTGATGAATGACAAGGGGCGAGACGGCGTCTGTGTCTGTGTGTCATTGTCAAAGCCCTTCAAAGTTGCTCCAAGTAATTTATGTGCCGAAGTGTTGAAGCAAGGAGGTGGCGAGCGTGGGTAAACAACAACAGTGATCCTAACCCATCATCCGGCAACGCGAAGGGCGCGGCAAGCACCTTTAAAGGAATTTAATTAGAGCGTCAGAGAGGAGGAGAAAGAGTGTGTGCTTGTGACGTAGACGGCAGGAAGGGAAGATGACTGCTCTTGTACCCCACTTAAAGCTGTCTCCTTGAAGAGGAAATCAATTTGCAAGATATTGCGAAAGTTTCCGACACAAGAAAGACTTTCACTCGTCGATGGAGTGAGGACGGAGTGGGAGATGGCAGCGGTGTACTTCTAAGGGGACACTTTTTGAGATCTTTTCACGGCAGCGGGACGGTGCTTGCTCGTTAAATTTGCATTCCAAAGCGTAAAATGTTGCTGTGCTCTGCGGAGGTTTACAGGAGGGGGTCAGTCGGGGGGAGGCGCGCTGATTCAGACGCCCAACGCACTTACAAGCAGTCACGTCAATAGTTTTCATTTACACGAGACTTAAATCAGCGAGCGATGGAGGAGGAGTCCCTGGATTTTAATGAGAACGCCAGGACGACTTTGTGGGCAGACAACTTGTCACGGGAGACATTGTCGTGAACGAATACAAACGAGGATGCGAGGAACATCATCCGAAATGAATTTGGGGACTTAATGACGAATTTGTGGATCCAGTTCGAAGGATGTTGTGAACTGATGGATTTCATCCAATTCGAAATAGTGGGTCGTGCGGCGAAGGACATGGCGCCTCTTTCACTGGGACATAGGAATGTTTTAAGTAAGCTAAGAAATCAAAGGGCATCAAGTAAGCAAAATGTAGTCTTTCTGATGAGACTGAGGCACAGCCAGAGTTCGTCTTAAGGTCCATTGTGACTTCCTCAAGCATCAAGTAAGCAAAATGTAGTCTTTCTGATGAGACTGAGGCACAGCCAGAGTTCGTCTTAAGATCCATTGTGACTTCCTCTTTGAAGCAATGCGTGCGGGCTTAAAAAGCTAATGAGTTGTCCTACACTTGCATGACTGGGTTCGTCGTCATTTTCAGAGAAGTATTTTTAAGCGCTTGGCAATCACAAGAAGTTGGGGAATACTTCAAGTTCCTTTCGCGTCCTCACACAGGACATTGTGAGGGATGCGAAGCCTTGTGGACTTTCAGAAGACATTCTTTGACGATTCAGAACGCGAGAAGAGAGAAGGTTCAGAGCTGTGACCATCTTGGTTCTGCTGAAATAAATGAGCAGCTCTCAGACCGTCGTTTCGTTTTGTTGTGTGCCTTCTAGCAGTTTTAGGAAATTACAAACCACAGTTGGCTGACTGAGAAGCGACATCTGGCCGTGTCCCTAGAAAGTACAGTCTGTACTACAACTTGTATAAAACGAATTCAAATTTAAATAAAAATCCTAGGAGATCTTCCTCAGCGCGTTGTCGGTTGAGTCGCCCATCCACAGTTGAACGGGCGATGTGAAAGAGGAGCGGTACCACATTTGTGTCTTGTGTAAGAGCATGCTTTTAAAAATGGAGAAAAGCTTCTGGGGAGACGAAGCCAATTTGACGTAGCCTAAGGGTAGTAAGCCTATCATCGCTCTTGCAGTGTGACCTCGAATCAACTTCACCAGGAAATTGTCCACTCGTATCAGGATCGCCCTGTTGTACCTCATTGGAGTAGAATTTTATGTGCTGGGACTCTGGTCCTAAGACCAAATCTTTTCTATCCAGCTAGCACTCAACTTGAACCACACGGGACAGCCATAGGTCAGCATTGACCGTATAAGGGCCATGTAGCAGATTACCTTCACCCTCGCATCGAGTTGGCTGTTGCAAAACAGTCTCTTTGTAAGAGCAAAAACGCCTCGAGCTCTGGCCAGAGCAGCATCTACATGTTTGTTAAAATATAGACACTGACCCAGCTAGACCACCAGGTTTCCAACCAGCGATTGAGAACTTTCGACAGTTTATTTCTGAATCCGTCGAAGCCTTATACAGCGGCGTTCTGAACAGAATGGTTTCCGACTTTGGAAAGTTGATATTCAACTTCCAATTATCGCAATGTCTCATGAGTCGAAGTCACCCTGCGCCAGCGTAGTGACGTCCTCGATCTTTTTGCCTGATCTGTCGTTGGCATACGCAATTGCGTGAGGAAGAGAACTGATTAGATCGCTCAAGAAAATGTTGAACAGGATCGGCGAATCAACGGCACACTCTTGGAGACCTGTAGGGGTGACGTTGCCATTCTTGACTTCGAACCGCTTGCCGGTAAGCATATTAAAAAGTAGTTACAGCAGTGGTTTACCAATGCCTAGCCGATTGAGCTTGTAGAAAAGTCCTTCTTACCATGCGGTGTGGAAGGCCTTCTCCAGGTCAATCAAGCAGGCCCCCGTACATTTTTTCTGTCTATCCAACACCAGTTTCCACGCGGCATGAATAGTGCCATGTCCTGCTCTGAAACCTCTATGAGAAAACCAACTGGAGCGGCCCAAACATCTTCTTTAGGGGCTTGATAATATTGGGTACGAAATCCTTCATCCTTCTCAGAGTGAAGAGCATCAAACCCAAGACAAACGCGTGGTATGACTCGAGCTACAATCAGGCTAAGAGCCTGACTCTCAACCATCCTTCTTTCTTTCACCAATTCATCTGAGGAAAACCGGAAGAAGTTCAAAAGGAACTAAAATGACTGCAGTGCACTCTTGTGATAAAAAGTTGAGACAAAAAGTGCTGATTTGTCTCAAGGGAAGCAAACATTTTTGGTCAATCGTAAAGAATTCCTCCTCGTCTTCAATTTCAACGCTCATTTGCAAAGACATCCCCGCTGTCAGCCCTTTAAAGAAAGCAAATCTACTAGCTGCACATTTTGCAACGAACTTAAGGCTTCCGGATTATGCTTTGTCCGAGCCTGCAGTTGCGAGCGTTTATTTCTCCATGGGACAAATCGATTTTCGCCCTCGTGCAGTTGCAAGAGTTCTTAAAATCTAAACGTGCACAAATCCACTAGGCAGGATGGTATCCTCGCCATTCTCCTGAAGAGGTGTTCTTCTACGCTGCCAAAAGCACTGCGTAAGCTTCTCCATTTATCCTCCTCTTTCCGAGTAAGTGAAAAACAGCATTTGTCCAGCCCATTCCAAAGAAATGTGAATCGTAAACACCCGCCTAATACCGACCCATAGCACTTACGTCCCTAGTTTCTACGGTCATGCAAACGCTGACAAATCGTCGGCTTATGAAATGTCTTGAAACCTGGAAGCTTCTTAATGATCGGCAATACGGCTTCCCCAGCGACAGGTCCACTGGTGGTTTGATGGCATATCTTACCGAAAAGTGGAAACAATCTTTGCACAATATAGGAGAAAGCAAGATCGTTGCACTTGATATTTTAAAAGCATTTGACTGAGTCTGGCATCAGGCTCTCTTGTCGAAAATGCATGCTTTTGGGGGCGATATTCTTTCTAACCGTTCAAACCAAATTATATTGGAAGTGTGATATTTATCATATAAGGTTGTGAAATATCCGCCACTTTGTGGCTTGAATTTTTCGACTATGTACTAAGCGCTACAGAGCTCTTATCTGGCAATACTATACATCATTTGAAAGGCCTTGACATTTTGTAGGCATAACCTACAAAATGACGCTATGCATGATTAGTTTGGATATTGCGTTCAACAGTTATAGACGTGTAAACATGGAGTTCACTAACGTCGAAATTTTCGCTATTTTAAAGTTTTCCTTCGTTGAAGGCAAATCCACTAGAGAAACGTTCCGTGAGATTAATGGTGTTTTGGGGGATGGTACTCTATCACTTCGAACCGCGGAGGAATGGTTTCGACGATTCAGAGCCAGTGGAAACGACACCATGGATAAGCCAGCCGGCGGAAGACCTGTGACGACGAACACCGATCGAATCATGGAAAGCATCGAGTTAGACCGGCATGTGGCATCTCGTGACATCGCCCAGGAAATGGGGCATAGTCACCAAACCATTTTGAACCATCTGCAGAAGGCTGGATAAAAAAAAGAGCTTGATGTTTGTGTGCCGCATGATTTGACGCAAAAAAACTTTCTGGACCGAATCATCGCCTGCGATATGCTGCTGAAACGGAACGAACTCGACCCATTTTCTTAAGCGGATGGTGACTGGTGACGAAAAATGGATCACATACGACAATATCAAGCGAAAACGGTCGTGGTTGAAGGCCGGTGAATCGTCCCAAACAGTGACAAGGTCGGGATTGAGGGCCGGGAAGGTTTTGCTGTGTGTTTGGTGGGATTAGAAGGGAATCATCCACTATGAGCTGCTCCCATATCGCCAGACGCTTAATTCCACCATCTACTGCGGACAGCTGGACCGCTTGTAGCAGGCGATCGACCAGAAGCGTCCAGAATTGGCAAACAGGAAGGGTGTAGTGTTCCATCAGAGCAGCGCCAGACCACATACTTCTTTAATGCCTCGTCAGAAGCTCCGGGAGCTCGGATGGGAGGTTTTATCGCATCCACCATATAGCCCGGACATAGCGCCAAGTGATTACCACCTGTTCCTGTCCATGATGAATGTCCTTGGTGGTGTGGAATTGAACTCAAAGGAGGCTTGTAAAAAGTGGCAAATAAGAAGGGGGCTTCTACGGAAGGGGTATTATGAAGATGCTGATCGCTGTAACACTTTTTATGAAGTACTAAATGAAGAGCAAAAAAGCGGGAGATATTTGACAACCTTATGTTAATAATGGTGTTCCTCAGGGCTCCATTTTATTTACGACACTCTTCTCAATTTTTATAAATTATCTCCTGTCTATGATTTGCAATCCAATTTACTCTTTCCCTGATGAGAGTACCCTCAACTTTTCATATTCGTTTCTCGGCTCTCGGCACTCCTTTTCGGCCATAGACTTGGAACGGCAGCGTATGCTAAGCTCATTTAATTCCGATCTCGACGGCGTAGTTGATTGGGGTGTAGTAGGTTGGGTGGTAGAATCGAGTGGAACTTAATGCTTCCAAAACCCAGTGCTGTCCGCTGTCACTCTAGAGATCCCGAAATAACCAGTTTTTGCGTTTCTGAAGCCGAACGACTTTCCACCCTACGCATGTGTATCAACTCACCACTAAGTTGGCAGTATTTGTGATCGCCAAAAGTGCAGTGAAATATCTAGGTTTCTTTAAGCGATGCACGACATAATTCACTTCTTTCAATCTGTCAACAATATATAAGGCGTACATCCGTCCAAAGCTTGAGTTGAATGCTCCTATCTGGTCTAAAGCTCCCTACACCTCACTGCACCTACGTATTTGGTAGATTTAAACAGCGAACGATGAAAAGTGTTGGTAATAATAATGCTGCAAAGTCAACTGACTGGCTAAACCATAAACGTCATGTTGCGTATTTATCACTCTTTTATCGCTATTTCACCAAAAAACATTCTAATGAGTTATCAATCTGCATTCCTCCCCTTCAAGAATTCACCCGCAATTTCCGCCTCGCTAGGGATGCTCACCCGTTCACCCATAAGCCCACCTTCGGACGTACAGTCAAGTTTAGAGACTCGTTCATCGGCCACACCACACGAATATGGAATGCTATTCCCAGCCCAACTTTTCAACCCCATTTCAATCCACAGGCATTGAAAACCAATGTGCATTGGTACCTTCTTTCCCTCTCTTCCTCTAACCTTCAACCCGTGCTGTGACCTACTTCCAGTTGGGTATAAACAATCCCTTTAGTTGGCACCAATTGTAAAAAAAAAGAGAACATCTTTGGTAGTACGGTCGGGAAGCACACTCTACACGACACCACATCCAATAACAGATTTAGGCTGATCGACTTAGATTTAGGCTGATCAACTTAGATTAAGGCTGATCGACGTAATAGCCAGAAAAAGATTCCCACATTTCGATATTCACAAAGCAACATTGCGATCTCCTGATCAACCAACCGTCAATCAGATTGATCATATTGCGATCGACGCAGTGCACTGCTCCAGTATTAGAGATGTCCGACCGTTCCGAGGAGCCAGCATTAACTCAGACCACCACCTTGTTGTTGCCAAAATAAAGTTGCGGATATCCCGAACTGTGAGGAAGTTCAACGTCAGCCGGCTACAATCGCGAGAGATTGTCAAATCCTTTTCCGATCGCGTCTCTCTTAACATCTGAAGAAATCCTCCGCCGCCAACATCAAGTGTTGAAGACCAGTGGCAGTTCTTTGACTGCAACTTAAGACCATTCTTAGTCGTGTCCTCCTCAATTCCATCTGAATGCCCACTGCCATTCCAGCGAGTCAGATCTTTTTTCTTTTGTTGGAGGTTGGGATATACTGGTCCATTGTACTACAAGGCAGTAGCCTATGTTTAATGCAATTTCCTGCTTTTCAGAAGAACGCCCAGAAATGACTTTTCTGGTAAAGAGCTTAGGTTTTTAGTTCCCACCACGTCAGCGCCAAACAGACGCCACTTGATACGGGCAAAAGCGGGACATTGATAGAGAAAGTGCTCTGAAGTGTCTTCATCTTCTTCACAGGCATCGCAAAGGGTTACAAGCCCAAACGGACGTAGGTGCATAGCGAAGGTGAAGTGTCCCGTCAGTACGCCGACAAGTCGCCTGCAATTGTTTCTGTCTAGAGATAGCAGCAAAGAGGTGGATTTGTTGCTAACGTTCGGGAGCATACACTTGGTAATCCTGCATCCTGGAGAGTTACGCCATCTCTGGTTGTGCTGTAGGGAGACCAAACCGTCGACGGAGGCCCTTACCAAGGATGCAGGTAGTCCCAAGGCGGGTTCGGGCTCTGCGAATGCCTCTTCTGAACCTTACCTAGCTAGTTCATCGGCAATCTCGTTTCCTATGATCCCGTGATGTCCCGGGAACCGGACAAGACTTAGCGAATCCAGCCTGCCGACCAAATTAAGAGAAGACTTGCATTCTTGCATCTTGGAAGTGGTTAAAGGGTTGGGTGAGTAAGGCTTTAAGCACAGCTTGGCTGTCGCTAAAGACATAGATACTTCGTCCCTTCCACCTATTTTTCGCAATATAGTTGGTGGGCATTGCCTAAGCAGGCTGAAAGTCTAATGTTGTCTTCTTCCACAAAGGCTTTAGCTCCAGAATCCTCCGTCGTCTTGTAATCGTCCGTGAAAACTCGACTACATTCCTTTCCTGATTCAGTTTCTGGCCAAAGCCGCTCCAGGACACGGGAAAAGTCGACTTTGTATAAGCGACGCAACTTTATTATTGGTGACCTCGCATCAGACGGTTTGTCCATGAGTGGATGTGCAGCTCTAGTGTGAGTTGAACCAGATACCATTCCTTTTTAACCCAGAGGTGGCTTTGAGAGTACATCCCATGATGTGGAGGTCAAGGGGAGGGAGATAAATCAGTGCATGAAGAGCAGAGCCAGGCGTGCTGGGGAAGACCCCTGTGCAGCTGAGACAAACTGTTCTTTGAGGCTTGGTGAAAGCAGCGGTGACGTTGTTGCGCGAAGGCTTGGTCCACGAAGCGAATGATGCCTATGAGAGAAGTGGTCTTATGATTGTCGTATGAAATGGATCTTTTTGGTGATAGACCCCAGGTTTAGCCAAAAATTGCCATACACTGCCAGAATCGCCAGACATCGCCTTTTAAGTTTTTGTCTCAATGTGTCTTTTCCAAGGAAGCTTACTGTCCAGGATAACACATATATCCTTGGCTTCATTGGAATCTCGAATAGGGACACCTTGAAGTACTAGTTAAGTCAGACCAGTGAAATTCCTTCTGCTCGTGAAGAGAACAACCTCCGGTTTGAGAGGGTTCGCTGAAAGACCATTCCTAGTCACCTCTTAATTTTCAAAAAAGACAAAGCCAAGAATTCAAGCAACTTGCGTCTGAATTTACAACCAAAACTTCGATCAATTGAATCAACACCAAATCAATGAGGACCCCTTCCCCTCAGTGTCCACCCCTAACTACTGGCTGCCCCAACCTGCTAAGCCGCCCTCTCCCCCCATTTCGCACCTTGATCGCAGAATTCAATCAATAGCTCATCTCCATTCTTCCTATCGTCACACAGTTGCCACAGGTGCCCGCATCATACTTCCTCCAATTCAACACAAATACTGCTCAGCATGCACAGAAGTCACACACTCGCGCCGACAAGAAAAGAAAACACAAATCACCCGCCACTTCCTCATCCGTTCTTGTTTCTTTTTTGCTTACAAAACCCATCAACAGAACAAATTGATTTCTTAACGTCTCTACGATCTACACATTTAACACTACACAGGGAGTGAAGGAAAAAAAGGTTCCCGCCCTCCCCTTGCACTTGGTGTTCCATCAAAAATTGCTTATGAAGTCTAGGAAGGTGCATTTCAGCGACAGGCAGTCCGGCAGTGAGGTGAATAAGTAGCACGACAGCTTGTAGTCGTAGATGAACTCGCACTTGGTGAAACTGAAGCGGAATGCGTTTAGAGTTTGAACGGAAATCAACACAAACACCCACCTCGTGTACAGGAGGATCGTACACTTGAAGGTGCACAGCACACCGTATGGCCTCTTCAGCTCCGGCTTCTGTCCCGGCACGATGTTCTTGTTGTAGCCGTCGTATCGTCTCCAGCAGTGATTCGTTTCTCCTGGCGGGCGAAAAGAAACAATTGTCAGGGGAGAAGTGAACAGATTGGGTTCCGTTTCGTACTTCTTATGTGACCGCCACTGGTGGCGGCAAAGGCACCAGCAGCTCCACCGACGCCGTCACCGCCACTTCCAGCACCGCTCGATCGTCCTTGGGCACCCGCGCAGCCGAGGAGGAGGCAAAAGCTCACCAGCACCAGCAGCAGCAGCAGGAGAAGACCGCTGCACACTTTTCCCATTTCGATTCCAGCTGGATACAGTCATGCACTGAGACGGTGCCCCCGGCTCTGGGGTGGTTTTTCATCGTTTTTGTTTTTTGTTTCGATTGCGGGGTGCTGCTGATGATGTGTCAGGGTCAAATCCGACAAATTCGTCCGGCGACTGTTCTCGATTTACCTCGTTCCACTGGGGCTCTGAGCTCAGATGCGTGGTGAGTGGGTGACAGGGGAACGGCGCACCCCCACGGCGATGTGGCGGATGAATGGTGCAGGTTGGGTGGAATCGTTTTGCGGCATCAATTGGAATGACATTGATCTCAGCGGGGGTGGCACCCCAAAGCAGTTTTTGCCGAACAGCGTCGCTGACAATGGGGACCAGGAGGGGACTCTGCGAGAGCACATTTCAGTGGATGAAATATAGAAAACCGATGAATGGACTCTCTTGGTTTGAGTCTTCAACTGGACGCTATTCTCTGTCATGGACTAAACTGGGTCTTGTTATACGGGTAGAGCGTCAAATTGCACCATTCCACATTGATTGTGTCTCAAATTCCAGAATGGGCCTCAGACTAAGTTTTGTCCCTTAGTTCGGGTATCAAAATACATCCTGCCTTGTTGAGGCTCAAATTTGACCTCGTTCCTAGCCTTAGGCCTTATTGGACCCCGTTCCTCATCTCGCGCCTATCTTGACCTCTTTGGGGGCTCAAACCTGCCCTCGTTCTTCGAGATGGGCCTTAAATTGGATGTTTTTCTCTAGACTCTACCATAAGTTGAAAAAACGATGAGTCTCAGACTTGACCTCGTTCACCGATTTGGGCCTTAAAATGGGTCTTTTTCTCTAGCTTCGGCCTCAAGCTGCACTCTCTCGTCTTGATTGAGTCTCAAATTGAAAAGTGCTCCCCGGGCAGGCTTCAAAATGGATATCATTCTCCAGCCACGGCCTCAAATTTGAAAGCATTCTTTGGAAAGGCCTCAAATGGATATCATTCTCCAGCCACGGCCTCAAATTGAAACGCGTTCCTCGAACAGGCTCCGAAATGGATCTCACTCTCCAGCCACGACCTCAAATTGAAAAGCGTTTCCCGGACAGGTTTCAAAATGGATCGCCCTCTCTAGCCACGGTCTCAAATTGAACGCTGTTAAACTCCTATTTTCACCAGGGGCCCCACTTTAATCCCAATCTAGCGTGTGCTTCTTTCCACCGTCACAGCCAACTCCGTGAGCGCACAGCCAAACCAACCTCGCATCGTTTTGCCACACATTACGCTACGCACTCTTGACCCACATTCCAGAGCCATCATCCTCTCCGTGTGCCCTGTGGCAGGTGGTGTGTGGTGGGTGGTGAATGGTGAATGGTGAATGGTGAATGGCGTGTCAGTGTATGAGCGACCACACCGACCGACCGTTTCGCTCTCATTTTTGCGCGGCAAACAAACAGAATCTTTAATCAAATCTAAATCAAACGATTAAGTGCTCCATTCATGTGCACACAAGCCAACAAAGCCGCGGTCGGCCACCCCCACGGTGGCGGCGTTTGTAACTCACACCAGCAACCGAATCAAAACTAATTTTCCAATTGCGCTGATTTATGATCATCAAACGACGTATCGGCTGCAGAGGGTGGCCGTCCTCCCGCCTGCGATGCGCCGCCAGTTCTCGCTGGAGAATTCCGATTTACGGTGGTGGCGGTAGTGGCGGCTCGGATTCTGTTTGCTCCTTTTTTCTTTCGCGTGAATTTTGCCCGATTTTTCGCCTCCTGGCTGGCCGGGGACATGAAAATTTTCTATCAGAGTGCCGTGGTCCTCTATTTGCTTTGGTGTTGCTGCTGCCCGGGCGATGGAGGTCAGTGTGTGTGTGGGTCGACGGGAGCGATGGGTCCCTGGCTGCCCTCGGGGGGATGGTTTTAATTAATTTAAACAAAATAACTGTATGATCTGCGTTTTTTCTGTTTTTCATCGCTTTTGCTTTTCGGCTTCCACCGATTTCGATGCTCTGCCAACAGCGTGGAGTGCACAGTGCTGGAAGAAACACAACACCGGATCGATACAACTGCCCGACGGCGAGTTTAGGCGTCCGCACGGTGTGCTGTGCAGCTTTCAGTGCTTTCTGTGGTTTCCACCAGTGTGAGTGAATGCTGTGGGCTGGGGTGGCTTGATGGATGTCCAGCCCTGACTGATGTGCTTCGGTTTGCGTTGCAGGTACTCCAGCTGCGAGTTCATTTTCGATATGCGACTGTCGAGGCACTTCACTTCGCTCGCGGACTGCGATCTGATTCGATGCAATGAAACGTTTGTGATGCCGTGGGACTTCTGGACAACGGACACGCCTGTGTAAGGGAGTGCCGAGCGCTGAGTGCTGGGGCGATGTGTGGGTTATGTGTTCAATAAAAATTTTTTCGGGAGCCTTGCTTGTTGGTGTTTAGTATTTGGGGCAACTTTAGTGGGCTTGGGGGTGTTGTAGGAGGAATTCTTGATTCGTGCAATGTGGAAAAGTTGCTGAATCAACTGAAGGAAGAATGTAATCTCTAAATCGGTCGTTTAAAAAAGACAAAAAATGGACCATGGCTTCAAAATTGTTGAAAGAGGATCACTGAAGAGGGCAAAGGAGTCCCAGGAGGCTTTAGAATGCGTTTCCAGGTACTACTGTTGAGTGGAAACCTAGAAAAAGTTTCCGAGTTGCCTTACTTTTGTCTTTCTCCACGAGCAAAGCTGCTTCTTTCCAGAAACTCAAAAGAATTTGGCCGACTGTGTGAAGCAGAGCTAAAGACGTCCTGCAGGAAGACAAATAAAGCAAACTGTAAGTCCTGATTTAGCAGCTATTGAAAGCGCTGTGATTAGAAACTGCTAACTCCAGCCAGCGAGGAGGACCCCAGTGCACATTGGGACATCTTCCATTCAATGGGTATCAACGATGTAGCGTCCAACATCCTTGAATATCATGTGCGTCTCAGAAAGTAATATAAAATGACAAAATTGAAGTATATGGACTCAGGTTGTGCTCTGAAAGAGACCACCTAATGTTCAGATCTTAAGCGCAACATGGAACTGTAGTCGAAAATAAAACCTTTTTTAAATACTTTTCTTGTTAGCTAGACTGTATGTAGTTTCGTACGATTCACCCGAAATGTCTCCAAATCAGCTAACAGCATGAATTTTAGTACTTAGCCTAAACGTATAAATTCAACTGAGAATGTACAGTTCGTCTCTCTTAATACAGTCGAAACACCAACAGAGCGTTGACCTTTTTATTTTCCGCTCATTCGCTCACGCACTTATTTCCTTCGCTTGAGACCCCTACATAACTGATTCTTATTCGCGATAGTTTCTCTTTAGCTTTCCACAGACCACCCTACCGCCACCACCATTCGCCTAAGTAAGACATTGGAACATGATCACCACAAGAGCTACTTGCTTGTCAACCAAAGCACTTCCTGAAGGATCAATCTCTGATCCCTTAGGCTATTTAGCCCACCCTCCAATGAGAGTTCAGAATAGTTTCCCGAAAATTAGTTGAGTGAAAATATAAAAATTTACTCACCGGGCGCTGGTACTCCAAGCGGCGACTTGAAATCTCGAACTCAGTTTAACCAGACAGACGACCTACCTGCTTCGCCAGTATCCCTTGATGAAATTCACTTCACTTGCACTTCCAAAGCATTCACGAGGGCCTTTGGGTCGTGTCCGAAGCGAATTCAAGCACAATCTACTCGCGAAGGAAGAAAATAGGACGTAGGACAGATTAATACTTGCGAGTGACGCATGGAAGATGCTAAGGATGGAGCTCGACAGATTTTCGAAGAATCTGGCAGAACATATTCTCAATCACGGGGGTTTCCGAGCCTATACCGAGGTGAAAGCTCACTCACTCGAGAGGGTGGAATGGAACAGGACATTTGTTAACTGACGAGGGACTTCCGGTGGACGTCTACATAAAAGCGGGACAGATTCTGAGTCGCAAGGGGATCCAGAAGGACGCACGAATGGGTGTGGGAAAAAATTTCACTAGCGAAAGACTACCAGCGGCCATCTACATGGAAGCAGAAACTTTTCTCACTCACGAGGGCTTCCGAGCCGATACCGAGGTTGAAGCTCACTCACTCGCGAGGATATTTAGAATGGAAGAAGGGCAGATTTTAACTCGCGAAGGACTTCCAACGGACAACTAAATGGATGCAGGGCAGATTCTCACAGGTTATGGACTTTAAAAAGAGCAAATAGATGTGGGGCAAATTTTCACTCGCGAGGGACTTCAGAAGGACGAGCAAAAGGATGTGGGACGAATTTTCACTCGCGAAAGACTTACAGCAAACATCTTAATGGAAGCAAGGCAGATTCCCTATCGCTAGGGCTTATAGAACGACGTCAAAATAGAGGTAGAGCAGATTTTCATTCGATAGAGACTACCAGCGGATACCTACATAAAACCAGGGCAGATTCTTATTCGCGAGGGCCTTCAGCTACCACATGAATTCGACGCGCGAAGGATTCAGTGATTTGTTTGAGACACGCGGAGGACCGTATATACGATGAATCCTCATTGCTTCCGACATCTTCTAAGGAATTCACTAACTTTCACTTCCAAGCACTGAAATAGATCTGCACAGTTGACTTGACCGGATTTCGACTACACACAGAAACCAAGAGGAATTCCCAATTCACTGGTTTTCCTTCACAAATTCCTCAATTTCCTCCGGGAAGCAACATTTTACACATTTTTTATCTCCTTTGAGAAACCCACCGAAACCAACAATAAACTGCACTCACCACATCTTCACACTTTCTTTGAAAATTCAAGATGTCCACCATTGACGAACGTGCACCGACTTGTCTTCCAGCTATAGAACAATTTTTCTTTTGCCAAAGTGACGGCCATCTTGGAACCGAAAACTTTTCTTCGCGAAAAATCGAAGAAATTCACCAGAAATCGACTGAATTTGACGTGATCTTTTGTAGAAAACCCTTTGGGTTCACTTTGCACACAAATTTGAGGGGAAAACTCACCGGGAAATGTAATTTTTCTTGATTTAGAAGTCTAAGCTCGATTAGACGAGGTTTCGTTGCACCGAGAGAGACTGCAGACTGTTTCCGCTGACGAACAAGGGAGACGGAAATGAGTTGGAAAGCTGTTGCTGAGTGACTTGTGGGTATGAGAGAGCGGTAGTGGTAAGGGTATTGGTGGAGATCGGGGGGTTCTCTTACGAAATGTCTCTTGGTGAAGTTGGCGGACGCTTGGGAAAATAAATGTCGTTTCTCTGTTGATGTGGGTTACTGATGCGTCCTTTTCCCCTTCCCAATACTTTTACTGGTTTCGGATGGGTTTTCGTTGGGATGCCTCGTTTTTCTCCTGATCTATGGCTTCTGACTGCACTTTCTGATCTGTACGCCACTTGCTCCTAGCTCATCCATCTACTGCTTCTGAAACAAGTCATTTCTGGATCAAGGGGCAAAAGTCGCCTGATTCCAGTTTTCGCAGCTACCTTATGCTTTCAAATATTTGTTTTGACAACCCGAGGTTACCTAGCATTTTGGAAAAGCTGAAAACGTTTGAAACTACTACTAGAACTAACTTGTTCGATTGAAGGCTAATGACCATTTGAATGCCTGGAAACATTAACCATCTTCGGCATTAGTTTCTAGATGCCCTTTTCCCTCTATGTAAGACAAACTGCAGCACAACTCACTCTCTTTTGAGGGCACAAAGATTTCGTGGAGCCTTGCCCACCCTGCTCAAACACACATCAAGTCAAATCACACTTAAGATCCTTCTCCGAGCCACCACCACCGACCGCAACCGCAAGTGTGACTCCAGCCCCAAGCCAAACAAAACATCTCCGCTGCATCCCTCGCTCCATATCACCACGATAAATATTAGCTTCCGAGAAGTTGCCTCCTCAGGACCGCATAAATCACGTGCAACTTAAGGCGGCGGCAAAGTCAATGTCCCTGTCTGACTTGTTCCGTGCCGGCAATCGGATCCCCGGCAAGTCGTGCATCCACCCCAAGCCGAGGACGCCTTCATCCGGAACGTGTGAGATTCGTCGCTTTTGCTGCTGCCGTGCTGTTGCCGTGCTCGTCGATTGTTTCTCTGCCGTGCCACTATATGCATGTGGGTCGGGAAGGGGGCTGAGTGTTTTGTTTGTTCGGCTTGTTTGCGATTTCCCAGCGCAATCTGTGCGCTTAGCTGAACGGCATCGTCCTCGCAAGTCACCCGCACCCACCGGGGCCGCACGTATGCACGTGGGGGCGGTGATATATGACTCAAGGACCCTCTGCATACGTAATTAGAGTGCTCTGCAGGTGAATTTCGAAATAAATTGCATGTTTGGGGATGTTTCGGTGCACCGTGCCTTGCCGGTGGAGGCAAGTTGAGGACCTGCCAAGGACTTGAATCGCTTAACTCAACTCTGGCCTATTTGCCGGATGATCGTTGGGAAGTGAAGGCGATTATGAGGCCTTTGTAGGTGAAAACGTGGCGAGCTGCAGCTTACTGCGATTAAGGATATGGAGGGTGACAATTGTTTGATGGAAACCATTTGGGTGTAAGAGTCTTCCACTAGGACTGAGCCTAAGGTGGGAATGTTAAATGGCCAATTGGGCGATTGTGGGAATAAGAGTCTGTTTAAAAAATAGCACGCAATAACGTCTTACTTTTACGCCTTTCACAAACAAGACGAATATGCAATATAGCTGAAACTGTGAACATATGTTCGAGATAAGTGTACAAACATAACAAAATTGAAGAAATCGATAATCTTCTTATTTTTCGAACTGACCACGTTCTTTGACAGATTTCAAATTTTCAGCATTGCTACAAAAGAAAGATGATGAAAACATCAGAAAACGTAGACAATCCTAAGAAGAAGCTGAGCGCAAACCCAGCTGTAAAAGTCTAAACTCTTAGAAAGAGGGCGAACCGTAACCTTTTCACGATATTTCTCTTTCCACGCGTCCGTCAAATTCACCAAGAAACTTTTCCAAAGAGAGACCCCCAAACTCCTCCAATACCCTTACCACTACCGCTCTCTCATTCCCACAAGTCACTCAGCAACAGCTTCCAACTCATTTCCGTCTCCCTTGTTCGTCAGCGGAAACAGTCTGCAGTCTCTCTCGGTGCAACGAAACCTCGTCTAATCGAGCTTAGACTTCTAAATCAAGAAAATTTACATTTCCCGGTGAGTTTTCCCTTCAAATTTGTGTGCAAACTGAACCCGGAGTGTTTTCCACAAAAGATCACGTCAAATTCAGTCGATTTCTGGTGAATTTCTTCGAATTTTCGCGAAGAAAAGTTTTCGGTTCCAAGATGGCCGTCACTTCGGCAAAAGAAAAATTGTTCTATAGCTGGAAGACAAGTCGGTGCACGTTCGTCAATGGCGGACATCTTGAATTTTAAAAGAAAGTGTGAAGATGTGGTGAGTGCAGTTTATTGTTGGTTTCGGTGGGTTTCTCAATGGAGATAAAAAATGTGTAAAATGTTGCTTCCTGGAGGAAATTGAGAAATTTGTGAAGGAAAACCAGTGAATTGGGAATTCCTCTTCGTTTCTGTGTGTAGTCGAAATCCGGTCAAGTCAACTGTGCAGATCTATTTCAGTGCTTGGAAGTGAAAGTTAGTGAATTCCTTAGAATATGTCGGAAGCAATGAGGATTCATCGTATAAACGGTCCTCCGCGTGTCTCGAACAAATCACTGAATCCTTCGCGCGTCGAATTCATGTGGTAGCTGATGGCCCTCGCGAATAAGAATCTGCTCTGCTTCCATGTAGGTATCCGCTGGTAGTCTCTATCGAATGAAAATCTGCCCTACCTCTATTTTGGCGTCGTTCTAGAAGCCCTAGCGATAGGGAATCTGCCTTGCTTCCATTAAGATGTTTGCTGTAAGTCTTTCGCGAGTGAAAATTCGTCCCACATCCTTTTGCTCGTCTTTCTGAAGTCCCTCGCAAGTGAAAATTTGCCCCACATCCATTTGCTCTTTCCAAAGTCCCTGACCAGTGAGAATCTGCCCTGCATCCATTTAGTTGTCCGTTGGAAGTCCTTCGCGAATCTGACCTACTTCCATTCTAAATATCCTCGCGAGTGAGTGAGCTACAACCTCGGTATCGGCTCGGAAACCCTCGTGAGTGAGAATATTTTCTGCTTCCATGTAGATGGCCGCTGGTAGCCTTTCGCGAGTGAAATTTGTCCCACGTTCATTCGTGCGTCCTTCTGGATCCCCTTGCGGCTCAGAGTCTGTCCCGCCTTTATGTAGACGTCCACCGGAAGTCCCTCGTCAGTTAACATATGTCCTGTTCCATTCCATCCTCTCGAGTGAGTGAGCTTTCACCTCGGTATAGGCTCGGAAACCCCCGTGATTGAGAATATGTTCTGCCAGATTCTTCGAAAATCTGTCGAGCTACATCCTTAGCATCTTCCCTGAGTCGCTCGCAAGTATTACTCTGCCTACGTCCTATTTTCCTCCTTCGCGAGTAGATTGTGCTTCAATTCGCTTCGGACAGGTCCCCAAGGACCCTCGCGAGTGCTTTGGAAGTGAAGTGAAATTCATCGAGGGACACTGGGGAAGCAGGTAGGTCGTCTGTGTGGTTGAAGTGAGTTCGAGATTTCAATTCGCCGATACGAGCACCAGCGCCCGGTGAGTACGTTTTGATTGTTACCACCCAGCTTGTCCTCGAGAAATGATTTTGAACTTTCTTCAGACGGTGGGTCAATTAGCCTAGGGACCAGGTTTTTTTGCCTCTGCCTTTGACTTCGGCAGATGTTTGTTTGACTGGGCTTCCCTTTTTTGACAAGTTTCAATGAAATTTGTTTGAAAAGGCAACATAAACTTGCTCCAGGATCCAGCACTGCTTGGTCCAAAAGATTATGACCACTCAGATAATTGAGTTCAGAAATTCTGAATCCCTCGCCTGAATTCTGCTGATTTCATTAGGTCACAAGTGGAAGGAAGTCTTCTGACTGCAGCCTGTCATTTCTTCTGCACTTAAATGCTCATGTGCGTCCTTCCTCTTCAGCAGCCAAGTATAAAGTCCTTTTCCTGATCCACTTATCTCAGCCAAGTGCCACTTGGCTGTTCAATTCATGAGACTGAAGTGGGTCTCTTAACCCCAACTTGTCCGTGGCTCCTCCACTTGCATGCGTTCAGACGGAAATCGCCATCAAGGACAATTATGAGAGACTAAGAATGTCTCCAATTACAAAATTTTGTACCAACACTGCCATTCCGTTCGCCTCCTTCGACGGAAGTTGGAGCACATCTCCGTTGAACTGGCAAGTGCATTATCGTCATTGTCGCCCTGTTAGCGTCTCCATTGAAGTCAGCATATTGTTGCAGTAACAAGCACGCCCTCCGTGGGGTGGATAATTAAGTTCGCTTGACTGCACTAAAGGAGCGCCCGGTTTTCCTGTTGCCCTACCCAAGTGTGCTCCTTAAACTGAGTGGAGAGTCTGACAAAGGTCATTGCCAAGTGCCCAAAACACACAATCGCCTCTGGATCAAGGTCCCATTGTCCCATTCGGTCTCCTCACGTGTCCCTCAGGGGCCTTGCGCATGAAGGTTGATAAATAAATAAGTTCCCATCTCATATCCTGCGACTTCCTGCTCGTTTGTCAGTGTCAAAGCACATCCCCCTCCCACCCTCCCCAGCACCCGCATCCCCTTTGCCATCTGTCGTATGCAAACAGCAATCAAAAATCAACAGAAACACACATCAAACAAGGAAAATACGTCTGCCTTCAGGACACCTCTTAGCTCCACCCCGTCACTCCGCATTTGACTCGAAACTCAGCTCCCCAACGGAGCAGCAACAATCCTGCTCCGCCATCCTCATCCCGTCTCGTGTGGGTGAGCCTAGCGTAATGCATGTGTAAACAGATGGTTGACTCGGGAACGTGACTTACATGACAAACCCCTCAAATGTGCGGATCCCCGGGCTTATTCATGCACGAGTTCGACCTGCAGTCGACCTGGCAGCAGCCAACCCCGTTGATGATGTGTTTGCACTTTTCGCTGGGAAAGGATAATGACTTGTAGCGCTGGCGGTGGGAGTGGGTGGATTTTTTTCTCTTAATTAGTCATCGCTTGGCATCTCTGCTAATGACCTAGTCAGGTGGTGCTTCGGGTGAATGGGTTATTCATGGGCACGGCGCCGCTGTGGGGCCGCTGGAATTAGGTCGATTGAAGTAACTGCACCAGAAGTAAGTGGCGGGGGTGCGGGAGGGCTTATACTTAGTCATCTAATGAGGTATGCACTGAAATTAGATCGCATTCAGTTTTTGCCCACCCCACACAGCGGTGTGGCCGCCATGGCGTAGTGGGTAGAGTGCTACGCCCACACGCTGAAGGGTCTAGGTTCGATTCCCGGCTGAACAACTCGAATTTTTCACGGCACCACCTCTTGAGAGCTGCTGACAATACTCAAAGAGTAACAACTGTTTAAGAAAGCTTCTCAAACTTCGCCCTTCGAAGTCGGCAAAAAACTGTAGTTCCCTTCTAATCGTGAGAGAACAGCAGCGCGCACAACACGAGTAGTTGATGAGCAAGCTAGGTCCTGGTACCCCTGTGGACTGTAGCGCCAACATTAATTATTACACAGCAGTGTAGAAGGGCCGGAACTGGTATAAGGTCCATCGATGTCAAAGTCGGCAAGGTTAAAATTACACAGCGGTGTAGAAGGGCCGGAACTGGTGTAAGGTCCTTGGATGTCAAAGTCGGCAAGGTTAAAATTTGCAGGTTATGTCTTTTTTATGGATCTGCAGCTGGATCTATTGGTCTAAGTGAGCAGCGATGCGATATAACAGATCATTCAATAAGTTCCGGGTTATGTAGGTGGCGCCACTAACATAAATAATTATTTTGGTGTTAGTGGCGCCCCCTATCAATAAAACACTCAATAAGCTCCGGGCCATATAGGGGGCACTACTAGCATAAATAAATAGGTCTATTCCAATTCATTTGTGCATAGAAATTCGTAGTTGAGTAGTCTGGGTAAAAATCTCTCTTGCAGAGAGTAACTACATAAACTTTTGAAACGACTTTTCGCAAAAATTCGTAAACAGCAATCGGATGTATGAAATGTCTATTTTCACTTTGACAGCCATCTGCCGCCCACAGATTTTTCTTCGGGAGCAATTCGTAGGGAGGGGAAATATTTTCCTCTCATAAGCTCTCTCTTCCACGGAAAAATCAGCTAATGGAACGCTTTTTCGACGTTTTTCGGGCAAATTCGTAGACATTTGTAGCAATTCAGAGCAATTGGAACGAACCTATTATTTTTTTTTAGTGGCGCCCCTTATCACGCAATCACTCAATAAGCTCCAGGACATATAGGGAAGCCCGCGAACAAAAAAAAATATTTTGGTTAGTGGCCCGGGACTTATTGTCTGATGGGTTACCCTCCCACGTACCACAGGCCTTCTGAATAAACATACCCCTTGCCAGCTTGATTGAGATAACTTTGGGTGCTCCAACGAGACCATTAGCATCGCTTCTCTTCATATCAATTGAATCTCCATCCCATCCAGTCCACTTACTTGACTTTTCCTTGTCTTGCCCCCAAAACTGGTGACTTTTCTCAGTCTCTGAGGAAATTTTAAAATCAGGAAGCATTTCCAAAAGATCTTTCATATCCCACTGGGTTCCCACCAAAGACCCTTCCTATTTCCTTCAAAATAAAACTCTTCTGTCGTTCACCGTCCAGAGCAATGCTCAGCTATAAGTTCGTGGCATTATCCAAATTTCGCCGACCAGCGGACAACGAGTGCTCCCTTCGTGGAGCGAAAACTATCCCCTTCAATGCAAAACCGCAATTCCATCGGACAAATGTCTGTTTCCAAGACAAAGCGGTTCGTCTCTCCCGTTCGGACATCCCAACCCTCGCCGGCGCAAAAGAAAAAGTGACAAAACCTTCAGACCCTGTCCTCTGTTGTGTTCTGTTTTAAGGGGAACAAGCATTTCCGTTCCAAAGGAAGAAAGCTGCACAGACACACTCCAACATCTCGTCGGAGTGTGTTTGTGCAGCATAATGCCGCCACTTTGCGTTTCATATTTTTTGCCCTGTCGAGAGTGCTCCTCGAATTTGGATGCGCCTTCGGTCGGAGCAAGGACACAAACGCAAACGACGCAAAAATTCTTTCAAAAGTTAAATATTAAAAAGTTTTTCGATTGTTATTCCGGACTTCACCATCAGTTGATCCTTTCCCTCTTTATGCGACTCCTTTCTCTGCCTTCGCTCACAATCGTCGTCCCGAATTTATGTTGCACAAGCGAAGCGCCCTGGTTTTCGCGCGTCAACGGACTGAAGAGCATTTTAATCGGGATCCCGGGGGCAGCAACAGCAACAGCGTCTGCAGTGGCAATCCTTTGATAGACGACTGAGTGGACTGGGGAGCAGGATATTCGCATTAAATCGTCCAGACGACAAAGGATCGCCACTTCTCCGAGTGTTGATCTAATCAAGAACGTTGTTACGAGAGGCGGGGGGAGAAAGTGGCTTTTAATGCGTCGTTTGCAGCTTTCTTCGTTTGTCCCTTTGCAGGATGAGTGCCTGCAGTGTTCAAATTGAGATAAGCGTGTGCGAGGAAAGTGCCAAGCGGTCGGCTGGTATCCTCGTGGTTTCTATTAAAGTGGAAACTCGATAAGCAAGATATCCTTCCACCTCGCCTCACCCCCACAAATCCACCAATCTGAGGAAAAACAACCGAAAAGCAATTAAAAAAGGATTTCCCGCCTGGATAGCCTCCAATCCCTTACCTATAAACCGTAGTGCGTCCGATTCTTGGAGTCCTTGAATCCTTTGGTCTGTGAAATGGATTGTCATCAAACAAAAACCACAAAAGCTAACGCAGTTGCCGTGTGCCACGCGAATGGAAAAAAACTCAAGCTCCACGAAAGGACTTTCGGCGCGCATATCTCTCGCTCGCATCGCATTCCCCGTCCATTTTACAGCTTTGCTACTTTTCTGCGACAAAATATTGAAGTCAAAAGTCATAAATTCCAAACGACTGGGTGCGGAGAGGGGGAGACTGTGGGTGGAAAGAAGGCAGATGGCCATTCAAGGATGTCAGACGGAGTGGAAAGCAATGAAATTTCTTGCGACAAGGACATCTTCATATCCTCACAAATTCGCAACCATCCATCAACCATCAGTGTCCCTATGAGGAGCACATCACACTCGGGAAGGACACTTGAGAGATTTTATTTTGCAACAAATTGAGTGGGGGGGGGGAGGATTTCGAGGAGTTCCTTATCAGAGTTGTCCCATGCCCTTGAGAGCTTCCTCGGCGGCCTGGCCCATCATGTATTCATTGGATCCTTCCGGCTCCATCTTGAGGATGTCTCGGCTGTCGCGCAGGAGACGGGCGACCTCCTTGAGGTTCCTCTGGAAGTCCTGGCGACTGATTGATTTGCTCTGAATGAAACGCGTTGACATGATCATGATGGGGGCGTGCAGCTCGTACATGATGAGTCCTGGGGAGTAGCGGGACGTGAGTGTGCGAGTGTGGAGGATGCTCAACTGAGCAGCTACTTACCCCGGAGCCGCGTGAGACCGGGTTCAAGGACATCGATGAGGGCGAGGAAGTCTCGGCAGTACTGCTCCTTTCGTTTGATGTCCTCCATCGGCATCTCGTGGATAAGGTAGCCCTCAATGCGTCCGTACACCTGGCATAGCGAGTACTTTGCCGAGAGGAAGAGGTAGTGCGACGGTTGGAGGGTCTTATGGTACCTGCGGTTGGAAGGAGAGTGAGTTTTGGAGTCGCCTTCTTGGGCTTCTTACTTTTTGAGGAAACTCTCGAGTCCCGGAATGTTGTGGGGATCGATGGACTCCAGCTCGTCGTTGATCTTGTCTAGGAGCCTCAGCACCGAGGTCGCCGGCAGCTTGTAGGGGCACTTGTCGCATCTTAAATCGGAAATTATAGGAGAACACCGGCTTCACAGATCCTTAACTTACCTCCAGTCCGCCTCCTGGTCGAGGGGGTTAGTCGACCGTACTGAGCCGTTGCTGCAACCCGGGCACATAAGGGCGCTGCAGTCCGTCTTGAGCTCGGTGGGGTCAGCGCAGCGTTGGCACTGACACCAGAACAGCTTGCCCGCATGCATGAATTCCCTCCGCTTCAGGGTTCCCTGCAAGAGTTCATTTCATTCCTCTCTCCGTGTTCTTCCCCTTCACCCCACTCACCTGCAGGGTGTAGGCGTAGCTCAGGGTGATGGGCTCTCCCTTCTTGATGACTCGCGAGGTCCGCAGCATTATTGAGAACGTCTTCGGGTGATCTGTGTGCGAAGTGTTCGGCACGCAGTCGTGGGACAGCAGAAACGCGCTCGGATACATGGCTCGTGCCTTGGCGGATTTCTGACCGATCTCGAAGCAGTTCACGTCAATGACGCCGCAGATCTCGTGAATGTCATCCTCGGAGAACTCGCTGAGCGACCACTCCTTGCGGAACTTGTCGACGATTGTCTTCTGGTAGTGCTCCCAGAGGGTCTTGTTGAGACGGCGCAACTTCACGTGCGACTCCATGGACCGCACGATGGTGTAGTCCTCGGGGCGGTGTGCTTTCATCTGGAGGATCCTCAGTGGCAAGATCAGCTCATAGAGCTTCTTAATTGTGTCCAGGTCGGAGGTGGAGACAAGTTCAGCTGCGGAGTTCTTCTCCTTGAGCAGCCGGCACTCATGAGAGGTGTGCCCGTCGTCGCGGTTGATGCCACGACAGTCCGCGGAGCAGAGGGGCCACTTGCATTCGGGGCATCTGAAAGGAGTGGAGCTGTAAAAGGGACGCTGGAAGGGATTCTGAATGACGCTTACCTGAACTGGGAGAGGGACAGACTCACCGGAAGGTAGCAGCCCAGGCAGACGGGCTCACTGTTGGCAGTTGGGCCGATGGCCAAAGGGGCTTCCTCGATGAGCTTCTCCCCCGGGCGGAGGTCTCGGCTGGCGACGAGGTAGCGTCCCATGACGTCCGAATTTTCGATCGTGTATGGCGCGTCATTTGGGTTGGGCGTCGATGCTGGCTTGGGCTTGTTTTGTTTATTTTTGTTGCGCTGGAAAGAATTGAGAGGAGTGTGAGGGTGGGAAATCTGGTGTGAAATTCGAAGCAAGCATCTGCTGATGAAGTGGATCAGGCTTAGACGCTTGCTCGGTGTTTGGCTGCAGTATATCGGTTTGTCTGCCGAAAGGAACATAATGAACCACGAAGAATGAGCGGCTGGCCACTTTGGTAGAGCAGACAGGCCCACTATAGTGTTCCTTGCTGTTGCTAAGACGTCAAGAAAGTTGGAGTATTTCAGGCTTGATGCTCGCCTGGCACAGAACAGATGTCCGCCATGAACGATCGTTCCTTCACCTGAGTTTAATTAAATGGACCAACATCCTTGAGTTATTGCAGAGTAGGTAGTGTCGTTTTTGAACATCCATGTGACTCAGCGCCCAGCCCACATAGCCGTCATCTAGTTCGATAACCTTTACAACTGCCTGGCTTTGAGGAGAGGCGATGGCATCCTTGAATGAGCCAAGACAGAACCTAGCGAAAGGCGCCGCAACCCAACATCTTCGTCTTGGATATGTCAAAATGAATAAAATTGGAGCACTTTGACTGAGCTAGGAGTCGAGGCTCTTCGGGTTAGCTGGTAAACAGTTCAGATTGTCAAATTCTTGGGAGAGGCAGGCTTAAGACACATATAACTAAAACAGGGAATGAGTTTTGTAGACTAGGATATAGAATGTTTTGAGGGTATGACGAGGAAAACCAGGCCCGGAAATAGTTGCCTTTACACAACGTTCAAGATTCCCTTCGCTCTCTGAAGCGAGTGCTTGAAATCGTACCAAATCTGGTCTGTGGGTGGGCGACAATAGCAAGACTGAAGTCGAGTCGGGGTTGTTCATGATGAAGTCTATGAGGATTTGCATTCGGATGATCATTTGCCGGTTCATTTGATGCAAATTACGGCGTGTGGCAGTGATGTGGTTCATTGTCCGTCTGTTTTAGTGGAGGCACGAACCGTCTGCTCGAGTGAAACAATAGATGGCGCTGGGGAACGCAATAAGGAAGTAGGGGCTTCAAGGCCATTGATAGAATTGTCGGGTGGGAGATGTGATTCCATGAAAGAATCAAACAATTTTGAATAGCGACAGACGATAAAGCGCGTTAAGCTGAAAAAGATGGCATTGTAAGCTAGGCTGCGACCAACGCTGGAGGCGGTACCGAGAGCAACAAGGACGGCACGACTGGAGGTTGCACTATAAGCAACAGATGTGGGATTTGGTTTTACGTGACCACCTGCCTTTACGGCTTATATCACGGGGAAGCTTTTTCCCAAAAGTCGTAAGTAACGCAAGACTAAACGCCTTAGTTTCCCAAGTACCAAACTGAGATCATGCTTGAGGGGCAATCACCCCATCTTGGTTTAATGCGAAGCCTTTCTAAAACCTGTTCCGCTCTCTGGGTAGCAGCGCCCGGTTGAGAATGCAACTCCACACTGAGAAGGGATTGTCCCCTAACCGTCTTGCACAACTGCTTGAACAATGAACTAGACAAGTCAGCACAGTACACTGTCCTCGACTCTACCTGCGATGTTAGGTGGTAAACCACAGCCACCACTATACTTCCACAAGGGGGTCTACCGCACGGTCAGGCTGAAACCGAGGGGCCCCTGACCTCCTGTGGCACCAGAATATAGCCTCTGGTCAAGCTGTCACTACCAGTCAGGTTCCCTCAAAGCCTGAGTCTGTTAGCCGTCATTCGTAGATGGTCTTTTCTCCATCAGTGATTCCGTTGACACTATAAATAGTCATACGGATGTGATTTTAAATCATGTGATTCATAAATTCAGTCACATCATCTGGACTATAAGCAACAGTAACACCACGAGAGGAAACAAAGTGACACTAGAGATGATAAAGATGGCTGTCGTGGCGTAGTAGGTAGAGTGAGACAATCAGACGCCGAAGGTCCAGGTTCGACTCCTCGCTGAACACCTCGAATTTTTCACGGCATCACCTTTTTCGAGCTGCTAACAGCAGTCGAAGAGTAATAACTGTCTAAATAAGCTTCGCAAACTTCGCCGTTCGGAGTCGACAAAAAACTGTAGGTCCCTTCTATTCGTGAGAGAACAGTAGCGCGCACAACACGAGTAGTTGATGAGCAAGCTAGGCTCTAGTCGCCCTGTGGATTGTCGTGCCGTACAATTATTGTTATTGAAGAGATGATTAAATTTAAATATTTACAGCAGCGTCCCGTTCAATGGTGGATAAAGAGTAAGAAAGTCAACCGACAAGGCACTGGTAAGAAGGACCTTGGCACAGAAAACCTGTCAGATTCTTAACAAAAGACAAAGACAAAGGGTTAACCCTTTGATGCCCAGAGTTGCCATATGGCAACATTACATTCAGCAACCTGTATCTTAGTGTTAAATAAACAAATATTGACATTTATATGTTCTTTCTCCTCTTCCAACCATTCTCTTTGTAAAAAAGTTCCGTTGC
Source organism: Eristalinus aeneus (assembly GCA_955652365.1). Classification (NCBI taxonomy): domain Eukaryota; kingdom Metazoa; phylum Arthropoda; class Insecta; order Diptera; family Syrphidae; genus Eristalinus; species Eristalinus aeneus. Next base: position 4,399,561 of record OY019132.1, read on the forward strand.
CCCATTTGGATTAAAAGCTTGACATATTTTCTGCTGAAAGTCATAAGTTGGCATTTGGAATAAATTGTCTTTGTAAAAGTGAATCTAAAAAAACTGTTTAAATAAATACTAAAGTTTATAGCGACAAAAGAATTATTTGTTATTTTGAAAATTCAAGGTAAGTGCTATTTGTTAGTTAAAAAAAACTATTTTGTGATTTTTGGTCTTCTGAATATTTTGAAAATACCTGTTGCCATTTGGCAACAACGGACGGTGCATATACACATACTTTCTTTTTGCTTATCCTATTTAGAACACAAAATGGCAAATTAAAAAGGTATCACTGATAAAGACATAGCCTATATTTTGGAACACGGTTGGGATAATTCGGATGATGATAGGCTGGAAAAAGATGACGAATATATTTTGGATGAAAATGTTGAACTTTCAAATCTACCTCAAGGTGTATCAGATGCGTTCGAAGAGCTTGTTTTAGAGGATGCTGAAAAGGAAGGCAATAAACAATCAGATGCCTCAACAAGTATATTAACACAAAAGGCTAATGATCCGACTTTGAAATTTGTCTGTCGAAAAAAAGATTTTTCAAGCGTCAATTCTGACTGGAAACATGAAGTTGCTCCTGCTGAAAGCGTAAAGCGTCCTTCAGAATATCTCTTCAATTTTTTTGATGATGTGGTCATAAGGAGTATGGAAACCACTGCTCCGGCCCGAAAAGTCTTTGAATCCGAGCCATTGGGACAACGCAACAGAGGACGACCTAGTCTAAAGTGGCGCACACAAGTGGAGAAGGACCTCAACCAACTTGGAGTGCGCAACTGGAGACAGCTGGCGAAAGATCGTGCTGGCTGGAGAGGCGTGTTGGCTGAGGCCCAGGTCCACCCAGGACTGTAGCGCCACAAGAAGAAGAAGAAGAAGAAGAAGAAGAAGAAGAAGAAGAAGAAGAAGAAGAAGAAGAAGAAGAAGAAGAAGAAGAAGAAGATCATAAGGAAAAGAGTAGAGGAAACCAATAAATACGCCTTACAGCAGCACGGAGAAGTGATTAAAGTTGAAGCGGAGGAAATTCGTCAATTTATTGGTATCTTTTTATATATGGGTGTAATTCGAATGCCCGATTATAGGTGTTTTTGGAGCGATCATTAGCGGTACAATGCGATTGCAAATGTAATAGCAGAAATTATTTGGAGAAAATTAAACAATACTTCCACATAAATGACAATCTACAAGCCAAACCAAAAGATAATTCCGAATATGACCTAATGATGAGCATCAATCAGTAGATGAGCAAATTATTCCATTCAAAGGTCATTCAGCATTGAAACAGTATCTTTCGAAAAAACCAAATAAATGGGGATACAAAGTCTGGTGCTGGGTCTTCGGGTATAATTTCTGATTTTACTCTGTACGCAGGTAAAGGAACTTGTCCTGAATACGGTTTAGGAATATCATCCGATATTGTTTTGTATCTGTGTTCCATAATAATAATAATAATTGTTGGCGCTACAGTCCAGAGGGGGACCAGAGCCTAGCTTGCTCATCAACTACTCGTGTTGTGCGCGCTACTGTTCTCTCACGAGTAGAAGGGACCTACAGTTTTTTGCCGACTCCGAACGGCGAGATTTGAGAGGCTTTCTTAGACAGTTATTACTCTTTGAGTGTTGTCAGCAGCTCTAAAGAGGTGGTGCCGTGAACAATTCGAAAAATTGGTGTTGAGCTGGGAGTCGAACCTAGACCCTTCGGCGTGTGAGCGTCGGACTCTACCCACTACGCCACGGCGACCACCATGTCTGTGTTCCACCATGTCAAAAAACGAACATTTTAAAGTGTATTTCGATAACTGGTTCACCTCTATCAAACTTGCAATCGCTTTACGCGATTTTGGAATATGGTGCATAGGAACTGTTCGAAATAATATAATCGGTAAACAATGCAAGATGAGAAGGCTTTAAAGCCAGCAGGTCGGGGAAGTGTTGATTACAGAGTCGAGAACAACCACAATGTTGCTTTGGTAAGGTGGTATGACAATCGAGCAGTTCAATTTCTCTCCACTTACTACTGTGTGGATCCAATGGACTCGGCATGGAGTTGCAAAAAAATACATAGACATTGAAAGGCTACAATTGTTTTATGGGAGGTATGAACTTAGCGGATATGTTAATTGAATTGTATAGGATCAATCACAAGTCTAAAAAATATTACATTCGGATTATTTATTGGTGCACTAATACAGCTCTTGTCAATTCGTGGCTTCTTTATCGCAGAAATTTCACTGCACTGAATCCAAATCATAAGCATATGCGTTTAATGAACTTCCAATTAATTGTTGCGAAAACTTTGACCACAAGAAGTCTATCAGTTTTGAAAACAAGTACAAAGAGAGGACGACCCTCATTTTTGAGTAATTTGCAATCTAAAGAATCGTCCCCTACTGCTGAAAAGCTATTACCATCACCGTCGACTTCATCACATGTTTCAACACCAACAACGTCAAAAGTAAGGCGGCCGAATCCACCAGATGATACACGATACGACAACTATGGTCATTTTCCAGTTTCCAGATGTCTTGAACGAAGAACAGAACGTAGAATTTGAAAAAGAAATTGGTGAATACGATTCCGAGTATTTCGAAACGCATTCGAGGCTTAGTTATGCTATGAATGGCTGCAAAAAAGAACCAAAAACCTTAGCGGATGCTTTGGCTTTAGAACGACTTGCATCTCAGCAATCGTCGTTTCTGGAAAAATTAGTCAATGTATCAAATTCTTTACCTAACGATACGCCCAAGATCTCTATTCCTCTCTTTTCGGGGAATATATATATATATAAATAATAGCCATGCTTCCGCGATCTCTTCACCGATTTGATCGATTGTAAGTCTCATATAACCCCCTCACAGAAGTTTCACTTATTAAATCATATCTTCGCGACGAAGCAGCAAATGTAATGAAACATATCCCAATTAGCGACTAGAATCACCTCGAAACGCGGATTCGGCTGGAAAAAAATTATGATCGTTAATTGTCCAGTTCTTCATTGTAATATTTTTTAAAATAACTGACGGTGCTGATGAAGTTGTGGGGACGTGATCCGTGGTTTATGTATTCGATAATTAACAAACTTGACTATTATACGCGACAGACTTGGGCAGTGCATATCGGTTCGCGCGAAGATTGTACGATTCATAAACTTATCGAATACTAAGAAGCAAGATCTGCTGCTTTAGAATCGTGCAATTCAGTGTGTCGTTTCGTTCAATCGAAACGCGAAACATCTGTTATTGTCTGAGACGGCTAAAGAGGGTGACCCCAAGTCAATTCCGAATTCGTCTCCAAGTGCCACATTCCAGTGTCTAATGTGCAAAGGGGGTTATCTGTTACATCAGTGTGTAAATTCATGAACTGTATGTTGAATCGCGAAGAACCTTTCGTGTTTAAAAGCTCTATTTGCTACAACTGTATTCAAGTTGGACATTCGTCAGTAAAATATAGTTCTTCTATTCGTTGTCGTGATTGTCAGTCGCATCATCATACCCTTGTTCATCCATTGCAATCAAATAAATCCAGTGTACCAGCTCTATCTTCGTCTGTGCACCATACTCAACTTCAGTCTTCGTCAATTTCCCTTAAACCTATGATAATTAACAATCTTTCGTTGGCCCATCCTTGCCACTTTTCTCGCTACAATTAAAGACATTCGTTTTATTGTTTTCAATAAAAAATAAATAAATATGTGTAAGTGTATACTCTGAACTGTCCATTGTTGCCATATGGCAACATGTCCTTGCGCCCAAACCTACCATCCTTAACCCAATTTTATTTACTTTTTCCACATAGTAAGCAATTCCTTTTTCAACGTTAAGAGCATTTTTTTTAGTCAACTCATACTTAATTCGGGCATCAAAGGGTTAAACTCAAAGTGATTCAAGAAGAGCTGCCACGTCCTCCAACTATCAAAAACAAATTCAATTAAGCCATAGGGACCAACAGCTAATCAGTACTTGAAAAGAAATTCCCCCTTCGTTGCTTTGTAGCTGACAAACTGTCCGCAAAGTTCTTTGAATCAACTTGAAATGGCATTGTTGGCAACACACACTAGCTTGTTTTAGGAGGATTTGAATCTCAACGCTCAATTAACAAGAAAGGCGCTCCAACTACAAAGAGATCGGTTTCAGGGTCAGCGTGCGCAGAAAGGAGTTATAAAGTGAATTTCTGATACTCACAGACACACGCACACCCTTCGCGAAACACGAAAATGAGAAAGGATGATGTCGTTGGTTTTCATGTCCTCCGTCAGCAGTCGAATTTTTGTGCGGTGGCGTCTGGAAGGCGGGAATTTTTGTTTTCACCTCAGTAAATGGTAACGACCACAACACCATGCAAAAGGGCAGAATTGATGAGGACGACAGGGAGTGAAAACCTTGATGTTCTGCGAACTTTTAATGCTTTCTCAAGGTCCATAAGGAACTCTCGACACTGTCAATTTTACTCTCCACGCGGCGTGTTATAATGACATCTTCTCAACATCATTCTGGAGAGGACCGCGTGAAGCGTCACAAGACAGCACCAGTGGCAGAATCTTCCAAGGTCCTTCAGCTCCTGGCTGGCGCCGATAACATTGAGGTAGTTGAACACACGATGTGAGCCGTCATGGAAGCGGTTGCTGCCATTGACCCGGATGCATTGAAAATCGGCGTATAACTGAAAGCAAATGAAAGCTTATGCTGCCATCAAGGATGGATGCATCATTGAAGGAATCAAACATGCACAAGTGGGTTGCCTCAAACGTTAAATGTGGCCTGTTTGATTTTGAGCTGAATTCATAATTTCACTCACCACCCTCTTGAAGTTGCCGACAAAACTCATAGAGTAGGCCCTGAAAGGCTCGGCCATTCAATGTCGATAGAAAACTGTGGGTCGCCTCCCCTGAACATTCAACGCCAGTAGGACAAGACTGTTTGAGTCAGTGACAGCTACATTTTCTTGAAACTCACAAAGACTTCTAGCCTCATTTTAGGATTCATCCAGGGGTGAACCTCTACTGAGGCGCAGAGGTTGTAGGACTGCCGCATTTCACACTTCGATGACGTAGTGAAGCTCTCCGCCTCTTCCCAAACAGCCTCTAAGAGACTGACGATTGATTTATGACAGCACTGCAGTCTTCTTAGTAATTTTCCCTACACATCGCATCACTCGAGTTATATCAAACGACGTGGACGGCACCATTTTGATTTTTCAGCATCGCCAGTGGCAAACAAAATTCTATTTCGACTAGCACCACCCCCTCCCACCCCCCGCGAGCACAATAAAATTCCATATTGTCGCTGCCACGCTTGTGTGTGCGTGCTTTTGAAATCTATTTTGTTGCTCGAGGCACCCCTGTTCACAATTAATTTGAAAATTCCCCCGACAAAGTGCGGGACGAACTGGGGGGGATCACAATTCACCCACACTCGCCTGCAGGCAAGCTGCGTCCGGGCAACGTCGACGACAACAATGCCTACAGTTTTCAAAAATTCCGAAAAAACGCTCGTGCATGCCCGCAGATACACCCGAATGATGCGATTAGAGCGTCTGTTTGATTTCGAATGAATCGCGGCACGCAGGACAATGCACGGCGGTGGAGGCGTTGTAGGCAGTGTGACACTTTCATTAGCAAATTGCTCCTGCATTGAATTCGACATTAGCGAGGCGTCGTTTCGTTCGCTATTCGACATCGGTGTCGGGTGTATTCGCGAGCACACAGGTCAACAATGCCGTGCAAGTCAATTACTTTGTTCCTGGCGTGGTGGTGCTGCTGCTGGTGCGGCATCACGACTCGACAGATTCACACTCCAATTTACACGGAATTGCTGAAACAAAAAAAAAAAAAAACAACGTCACGACGCGACACTCACGGAAAAAAACTGAAAATCAAAAAAACTTCAGTTGGCGGTTTGGGTGAATGGATATTTATTATTTGTGAGCGAGCGAGCGTACTGCGGCTGCACAGGCGAGAGTGCGGTGCCGCCACCAGAGTATTTTCCGTCAGACTGGGTGTTACGTTCCAACTGAAGTTCTCTCGCATCTTCCCGATGCCCCCTCACTGCCTCTCGCAAGCCCGGTCTTTGTCTCGTTCCGTTCGGTGTAAGCATCTCGATCCGTGGATACATACTCGCGCGCCTTCCGTTCCGTCAACACACTCACACACGATTGTCTATTTTTAAAGGAAATTCATCAAAACACTGAATAATGCACAGGGTCGGTGAAGGGAGGGGATCAAGGAGAGGCTGCCAACTATTCTTTGTAATATTTGGACGTGTCCACGATGGGTCGCGCAGCACAGCGGCAGAGGTACGCATTTAGAAAAGATCTCGATTCGGACCGTGACAGATGACGGAGACCAGGGATGACACTTACACACTCTGTAGTCGCATATAAATGAAGGGAATGAGGCACAAACTCTATAAAATCTCAAGCCCCTGTTCCATATTCTTTTTCAAATCCCCCACAGGATCCAACACAAATTTTCTCTTTAACAAAAAAAGTGTCAACACTCACCCCTGTGGCATCGCATTATTTATAGGCGCACTGGGCCGTCGATTGTTCCCGCCGATCAACCGCGCGTCGGTCATTAGCTGCTGCGCGATGCGTCGCACCCGACCGCCCGCTATGCCCTCCATTTTCCTGAAGTTCAAAGCGAATCATATTCCTAGAGCAAATCATTCGCATAAATCACACCGTCGCGCAATTGGTGCGGCCAGATGGCCCACGGCCAATGGCAAGCCCGGTGGACAGATCGACGATTTAATCATTTTTCGGATCGATTTCGGCAATGGGTCGGCGAAACGATGCATTCTGCCTTCTCGGATTCTATTCTTAGACGCGAATGGTGTCGATGGGATAACACGTGTCGGAGCTATGCTGAGCATTGCAGACTTGTCAGCGACGGTCTCGCGACGGCTTGCTGGCCGCGGGCCAACGATGTGTAGGGGGGAAGCGTGTCGCTTCTGCCGCCAGCGAGTGTGCATCGATGGGGCGTGCCAGAGGTATTTCCTTGCATGGAAAGTGGACTGAGGTGATTGATTGGCTGTCCGTGCGATCTGCCGCTGGCGAGGGCGACAGAGTGGTATTGGCATTCCGGCTGTCGAGGTATGTCGGAGGAGGACGTTGATTTAATGCGATGCGACGTGCACATTGAGCCGGTGGAGAAGACGAGACAGACGAATTGATCGTGAAGGCGGAAACGATGTTTTTTCGAACTTCAGCTACGACTGTGGACCTCCGGGTCATCTTCTTCGTAAACTGCTTTCTCTTATTGACACAGTTATCCGCTCACGCCAAATGTGTCAACCTACACTGGCGATGATCGTGAACCGATCTTAATGTATCTTCAGAGGCTAACTTGCACAACTTGCATAGTCGGAGTTGGTTACTGCATGTCTGTGACTGATATTGAAGGACAATTCCGGGTGGATGTGGGCAACGTTCGTGGGCTTAGAGCAAATCTTTATGCTGTTCAGCTCTCCAACTATACACCAGCTCACTTGACGCTAAGTGAAACTCAGGTAGGTGAGAATACCGACTTATTGGATTTGAACTCACCTGGATATAGCTTGGTGCCGTTATTCGTCCCACATGGCGGTCTCGCTACTAGCATGCGTAGTGCTGTTACTTACCAACTTCAACCACAATACGGCCACAGTGCCAATCCTGTTCATTTAATTTCTTGTGGTTAAGGTCCCGTGCCCGCACGCACTTCTGTTTTATTTATAGAAGTCCAAATCTGGACAGCAATTCAACGAGTTTGATGCGCTGTCCGACTCCATCACAAGAATTTTATCCCTGCATCCTCTCACTGAAATGGTTATTGCGTTCGATTTCAATGTACCCAATTCTTCTCGGCTCCGAAATTCTGGCCAGACAACACCCGCAGGAAGGTATGTTGAAATCGTTGCTGAGGTAAACACTTTCTCGCAGTTTGTGAGCTAACACGGGTACATGACATTGCCGATCATACCACGAACACCCTGGACCTATTCTCACATCTCATACTCAGTTGACATGCTGTCGCCTCTGGGCTCGTCAGACAACTGTGTCGTATCAGTCAATTTCCCAAACTCACTCCAGTTAGAGCAAATCCCTTAACGAACATTACGGCTCTATGAGAAAGCCAACTGGACCGGCCTAAACATTTTTTTAAGAGGTTTTAACTGCCCATTATGCATCCTCTATAGTGGCGTGGATGCCGCTGCGTAATCATTTTGGGTACGAAATCCTTCATCCCTCTCAAAGTGAAGAGCATCAAACCCAAAACAAACGCGTGGTATGACTCGAGCTACAATCAGGCTAAGAGCCTGACTCTAAACCATCCTTCTTTCTTTCACCAATCCATCTGAGGAAAACCGGAAGAAGTTCAAAAGGAACTAAAATGACTGCAGTGCACTCTTGTGATAAAAAGTTGAGACAAAAAGTGCTGATTTGTCTCAAGGAAAGCAAATTTTTTTGGTCAATCGTGAAGAATTCCTCCTCGTCTTCAATTTCAACACTCATTTGCAATGAGCTGTCAGCCCGCTGTCAGCCCTTTAAAGAAAGCAAATCTGCTAGCTGCACATTTTGCAACGAACTCAACGCTTCCGGATTATGCTTTGTCCGAGCCTGTAGTTGCTGGCGTATATTATATACAGTTGCAAGAGTACTTAAAATCTAAACGTGCACAAATCCACTAGTCAGGATGGTATCCCCCCATCCTTCTGAAGAGTTGTTCTCCTACGCTGGCAAACCCACTTCGTAAGCTTCTCCATTTATCCTCCTCTTTCCGAGTAAGTGAAAAACAGCATTTGTCCAGCCCATTCCAAAGAAATGTGAATCGTAAACACCCGCCTAATACCGACCCATAGCACTTACGTCCCTAGTTTCTACGGTCATGCAAAGGCTGAGACATTGTCAGCTTATGAAATATCTTGAAACCTGGAAGCTTCTAAATAATCGGCAATACGGCTTCCCCAGCGACAGGTCCACTGGTGGTTTGATGGCATATCTTACCGAAAAGTGGAAACAATCTTTGCACAATATAGGAGAAAGCAAGATCGTTGCACTTGATATTTTAAAAGCATTTGACAGAGTCTGGCATCAGGCTCTCTTGTCGAAAATGCTTGCTTTTAGCGTCGATGTGTCTTTTCTTTAATGGATTAGAAATAACCATTCGAGTTGTTCAATACAAGTTGTATTGGATGGATTCAAGTGTGATATTCACCATATTCATGTTGGTGTTCCCCAGGGCTCTGTTTTGTCTCCGACACTCTTTCTCTTTTTTGTAAGCGACTTTCTTGTCTGTGGCTTCTAACCTAATTCACTCTTTTGCTGATAATAGTACCCTAAGCTTTTCATATTCGTTCCTCGGCTCTCGACTCTCCTCTTCGGTTATAGTCTTGAAACGGCAGCTTATGCTAAGCTTATTAAATTCCGATCTCGACAGCATAATTGATTGGTGTTGGAAGAATCGAGTGGAAATTAATGCTTCTAAAACCCAGTGCTGTCTGCTGTTACTCAAGCGATCCCGAAATAACCAGTTCTTGCATTTCTAAAGCCGAACGACTTTCCACCCTTCGCATGTATATGAGCTCAGCACTAAGTTGGCACATATTTGTGATCGCCAAATGTCAAGGTTTCTTTTAGCGATGCAAGAAATATTTCACTTCTTTCAATCTTTCAATCTCAACAATATATAAGGCGTACATCTGCCCAGAGCTTGAGTTGGATGCTCCTATCTGGTCTGGAGCTCCCTAGACCTCACTACACCTACATATTTGATAGAATTAAAAAACCAACGCACTGTTTGGCACTGTTTGGTAATAATAAAGCTGCAAAGTCAGCTGACCAGCTAAGACATAAACGTCATGTTGCGTCTTAATCACTCTTTCATCGCTATTTTAACAGTTTTTGAGTAAGCCAGCTTCATTTCTCCCCTTCATTCACTCGCATTACCCTCCTCGTTAGGAACGCCCACCTGTTCACCCTTAAGCCCACCTTCGGACGTACAGTTAAGTTTAGGGACTCGTTCTTTAGCCGCACCACACGAATATGGAGTGCTTTTTCCAATCAAACTACAATCCACAGGCATTTTAATGCAATGTACATCGGTAACTCCCTCTTTCCCTCTTTTCCTCTAGCCCGTCCTATGGCTTAATTCTGGTCACTAAGGGTATGAGCAATCCCTTTAGCGAGCGCCATTTATAAAAAAAATCGCTGATCAGCGTCTCCCTTCACTGCTCATCTTCCCACCAACCTCTTCCATAGATCATTGCTATCGGTTCCCAGAATGTGTCAGCAGACAACCATCACTCAATTTCGTACAAAACCAGCGGTCATGAACCTCAGTCTCTTTATTCTTGACCACAGATCGGGTCCTTCTATAGCTTTTGTTCAAACAATTGATCGCAGCTCCGATGTCCCTTCAACACAGACTATGGTACTCTTCCATTCTGACGGTCCCCACTGACATCTCTGCATTCGTTTACCTCCTTCAGTATTATTAGGGAAGTGATCGTCTTCAGTCGCAAAAGTTTCAACGATCGCTAGAGACAGCTACACAGACTAAAGACAGGATCTCATGCAGCGTTCAAATCTTTAGCACTGATCGTGCCAATATGGCACCACTGTTGGGAGCTCTACTTCTACTCTCTGAAATATATTCACCTTCGGGGAACTATGTCGCTCTAGCCCTGAGCATATCGATCATATGATCGTGGATGATCGATCGCATATGATGTGGCTATCATCTTAATGGTCCCACTATCGGTCCAGTCTTCACGGTTCATTCTGGCTCTCTACTACACTGAAGTTTGCAGGTGATCGTGGCCCGTTGTTGACCTAGTTCTAGGCAGGGATCATGGACTTTAGTTGCTCTTTTTGTGGATAGTGGCTCACAAGTCCCCAAGTCGAACAGAGGGCTGGGGCGACTTATGAGCCATCAAACCTGCCTCTGCTTGTTGTCCCATTGTATTTCTACCTGGGAACATTGACTTTTATTGCCTTGTGGCACCACTGTAAGAAGCTTCTCCCGTCCTAGTGTCCTTCTCTGAAATATCCATGAATGACTTCGAGGACCTCTGTCGCTCTAGGCCTAGGCAAAGATAGCAGTCCATTCGCCGCCAACAACGAATGATCGTCCTAATAGTCCCATATGGCTCTAGTATTCAGGATGCATTCTACCTCTCTTTTATTCTAGTTGTAGCTGGACTGCGGTTATATGTCATATGCAGGGATCGAGGCTCTAAGTCGCTCATGATAAAGACGGATCTGTTTTTAAGTTCCCTACATCACGCTTTCTTCCTCCTCTCTTACGTGCTTAGTCTTAGCCTAGTGGATCCTTGTCGCCTGAGTCCTCAATATGGGGAGCATATAGTAAACCACTGATCGTCGATCATCCTGCTCGCTCCGACTCTACAGTTTGAAGCACTGCTCGCGGCACTCTACCTATGCAAATGTGATCGTTGGGAAGTCCTCGTGGTCTCTTCACTAATGGCAACCTTACCCTTCCTCGTTCCTACCACCATCAATTCCGCCACGTGTGTTGTTTAACCTTCCACCTCTACATCCCCTCCGTTCGTCATTACAAATCATCCGTCTCAACACAAGACAGCATGATTGGCAAGCTCCCCCGATCAAGTTTCACCATTTACAGCTAACTCCCGCCAGATTTACTGCAATTTGTGCCAGCTAACCGGCTTACCCAAGCCACCGAACAAGGATTTGCAATCAGCGTCCAGCTCCACTGACTAAGCTGCGTCCTCAACAAAGAAGCCCAACCACCGCCCCCTTCGACGTGACCCTAGACTATCATCCGAAACGGAGAAAGAGAGAAAGAGAGAGTCCCCCCTTCTCGTTTAATTAGCAACAAAAGGGAAGAAGTGATTTAAGTCCAACAATGCCGGCAGGGGGACTTGCAGCAAGGATTACTCTTCTTTTCGTCCCCAACCCCCATGCACCGGCTTTCCCGGCAGCGACTTGTAACATTTCCACTTTCAATTGCCGAGCGCGCAACGAGGATATTTCCGCCCGTTTTCTGGCGCTTCCTGTGCGCTGCCGGGGAAACAAAGGATCTCATTACTCTCGCATTGTGTGTGTGCGCTCTAGTGGCTGGGGCGGAGCCGCTCGCTCCTCTCCGTCATCAGGGACCGTCAGGAGGACGACGAGCATTTGGCATGTTGCCTTTATCCCTTCGTCGCTCGTCGTCGTTGTCGTCGTCGTCATTATCCTCCCCCCCTTTTTTCCATTCTAATTGAAGGTGCAACACACTTAATGCGAGAATTGACCTGTAAAATGCACCGGGAGGTGCTGTGTGCGGCAGGACGAATCACTGCAAGGACATTGTTTAGGGCGAAACAGAAATTAGGTGACGGAAAGGATACTTTGTTTGCTGTTCGGTTTGCTCGGTTGGTTCGGCAGGTGGCCAAGTGTCGACGGTGTCACGTGTCCTTTTTGCTCGTGGCTTTGGTCGCGGCGGTGTGGCTGTTTGTTCATTTCACCTTTTTTCCCTCTGTTTCTGTTGGCTGGAGCTGAGGTGTGTACGGGGGTGTGTGTGTGTGTGCGCCCAGAGGGGAGAAAGGGCTTTGGGGGCTTTGTGAAGTGTTTGACGGTTTTGTTCGCAACAGAAATGGGGTTTTTAGGTGACGAGTGGTGTGTGCACGCCGCTTAGAGTGCCACTAATGGGTTCTTGTGAGGAATTGATGTCAGCGAGCGGATGGATTGAAGTGACAGAATGGGCATTCACACACTTCCTGAATTTAGTGGCAGCTGCACGATGGGAAAGTGCTTTTAGGTGGAAACTAGTCCCGCATGCTGTGGCAACTTTGTAATGTGTAAGCGACCGCCTTGATGCACGGGGATGAGCGTTTCATAAGAATCGGCACTAGAATATGGGATTGTTGCTTATAATTGGAAAAATAGCCACTTGGGAAGAGGAGGCTCTGGAATGAAAATTGTTTTCGTTTTCCTCAAAGTGAATGAAGCGCTCCTGTCTGTTAGTACAAGACACTGTGTTCAAATTAGCTTTGCGACCGCCTCGATCACGACAAAACTATCATGAAGGTACGTCTTCTAAGCCTTAAAGTCAAATCATGTCAAGTCAAGTAAATGAATTCGTCACAAGGCTTTTGAGGAGAAAGGAAGGAATCAAATGTATGCCAGGAAGAACAAGGTCTATAGAAGAAAGTCTTTTTTCTGAGACCCGAACGTCTGCAAGACGCTTTGACTTTATCTTCGGATTCCCATTATTTATTTATTTCGTCTATCCCACTAAGAACAGACCATCTGTCTCTATTATGGATGGCGACTTATGCATCGCTCCAGCCGCATCCAGGACATTTTCAAATCGTAGCATACCTACAACCACCTCAATTGTGCATTCCCACAGTCGCCGACAAGGCGGACTACACAGTTGATAAGCTGCTAGACCAGATTTAGCGAACATGGGTCAGCTATTCGACAGTTCTTAAATCTGTCTAGTAAGCAGATTCTGTTTATTGCTTTTTTCAGAAATGGTCTTCTTTGAGTCACTCGTCGAAGGATCATTTTTCGAATCCTGGACTGAACGTCATCATCACCGACAAGGCAACAGGTATCCAATTTAGGGCTTCAGCAGTGAGTCTAGGTTTTTAGCTTCCACCACGTCAGCGCCAAACAGCCGCCAACTTATAATTGACATATGAAATGTGCAGCAGTGTCTAAACATTCTCTACAGGCGTCGCAGAATGTTTAATTACTAAGCTTAAGTGCATAGTGAAGGTGAAGTGCCCCGTTCGTACGCCAACAAGTCATCTGCCGTCTTTCCTATTTAGAGATAGAAGAAAAGCCGCGAAATTCTAACTGACGCTGGGGAGCATGTGTTTGGTCAGCCTACATCGTGGAGAATCCTGCAATTTGTGATAGTGCGGTCGGGAGGCCTAACCGTTGACAGAAGTCGAAACCAAGTACGCGAGCAGTCCCAAGGTTGGCTCGGAATCTATGAACGTCCCTTTTGATCCTTTCAGCAATCTCGTTTCCCATGATCCCGTGGTGTCCCGCGACCCAGACAAATTTAGTCTGGAGAAAACATTGAGAAAGTAATTGCGTTCGTGAACTATCCTGGAAGAGCTTAGGGGTTTGAGGCCTTAAGCACAGCTTGGTCTTCGCAACAAACGCGAGTACTTCGTCCCTTACACTGATTCTTCCCAAAATAGTTTGCTGCCCTTTCCGCCTTGAAGACCGAAGCGAAATTACCTAAAGAGGTGTGAGATCTAATGTTGTCGTCTTCCACGTAACCCCAGTTCCAGATCCTACTTCCAACTTGGAGTACAAATCCAAGTACATACCCTTCTCGGCTCAGTTTCTGTTCAAAGGCAGTCGATAATCGAATTTATATGAACGGAGCAACTGGATTGACTACGCATCAGAGGCCATGTCCATGAAGCTAGCTAAAAGCAAATGCGATGCGCGCGGTCATCAAAGTTCCAGTCCGAGTTGAACCAGAGACCATTCCTTTTTAGACTGGAGATAGCCTTAATTGTGTGAATGTGAAGGAAAGTATGGTTTAGAAGTGCACCAAGCACAGAGCCTTGTGTGCATCCAAAACAGACAATTTTTTTAAATATGAGGTTGTCAAATATCTCCCTTCCGCTTTTTTTGCTCTTCATTCAATGCTTCATAAAGAGTGTTACAGAGATCGGATTTAGTTCAAATATGCGCGGTTTTGTTCGATCATCTGTTTCCATGTAGACGGCGAATTCATAATACCCTCCTCGTGGAAGCCCTCCTCCTTTTTTGCGAATAACTTGTGACAGCCATAATTCACAAGCCTCTTTTGAGTTTAAGTTCACACCACCAAGGGCGTTCGCCATGGACAGGCACAGGTGGTCATCGCTTGGCGCTATGTCCGGGCTATATGGTGGATGCGATAAAACCTCCCATCCGAGCCCCCGCAGCTTCTGGCGAGTCATCAACCAAATGTGTGGTCTGGCGTTGTCCTGGTGGAACACTACACCCTTCCTGTTGGCCAATTTTAGGTGATCGCCTGCTGCAAACGGTCCAGTTGTTCGCAGCTAATGGTAGAATTAAGCGTCTGGCCATATAAGCAGCAGCAGTCACGCACTTGCGCGAGAGCTTATTCCACCAAACTATTAATGCATAGGAAAGAAGAAGTCTTATCTTCTTCTTTGTGTTGTGGCGCTACAGTCCGGTGTGGACCTGTGTCTCAACCAACATGCCTCCCCAGTCAGCACGATCTTTCGCCAGCTGTCTCCAGTTGCGCATTCCAAGTTGGTTGAGGTCCTTCTCCACTTGTGTGCGCCACTTTAGTCTAGGTCGTCCTCTGTTGCGTTGTCCCAATGGCTCGGATTCAAAGACTTTTCGGGCCGGAGCAGTGGTGTCCATACGCTTTACATGGCCTAGCCATCTACGTTGTATCCGTAGACGCTTGACCAGGCGCATGTCGCTGTACAGCCCATAGATTCGTCATTATATCTTCTCCTCCAGATGCCATCAACGCAAACAGGACTAACAATCGCACGCAAAACTTTTCTCTCGATAAGACTAAGGCCTTCCTCATCCGCTTTCGTCCAGGTTTCCGCGCCAGTCTTATCATGGACATATAAATTCATACAGATCTACTTTATGACAGGGCCCAGGGTTTAACGAGGACTCCCTTGCATTGCCAGAAGACTGACAGCGCATAACACAATTAGTCACTACAGAAGTGAACCAGGAGCGGACATCCCAAAAGTCGAAATTAAGACACGACCTCAAGTGTCCAAATTCCAGGAGTGGTCAAAATGTTTACACTTCTGGTCTGTATTCGGAAATGACAACCACTTTCTTCTGTGCCAGCTGTCTCTTCCGACTTTAACTGATGACCTGCTAATACGAGATTCTGGCCGTGTCTCATCTTAAACTGTCTTGCGACGTTAAGTCAGTTTTCGAGAAATGCGAATGTATGCACTTCTATTGACCTTCAGCCTGACAAGTCGTCATACAAAGGAACAGCTATGAAGCGGGCGCTCTTTTAGATCAAAGCATATGTGAAGGGGCTTAAGAAAAATCTTCTATCGCTTCGAGATCCTGTTCTTTCTTGGACAAAGTAAGGTGGGAACCTTGAGGGAATCTTGGGTATGACTCTTCTGTTGGCGATAGTGCCAAGTTCACTGCAACAGGGTGTTTACTCCCAAAGTCGTTTGACTTACTTGGAATGTACCGCTTTTACGCTTTTACAATCCAAATCGTAGATGCGCCGAAACCGACACTTTCTGTGTGTTCAGCTGAAAGCTGTTTTTAAGTGTCCTCAGCCGCAAAGGTGTCGCCAAGCTATCACAAGCGCCCAGACTTTGAGTGAGTACCGTAGCCTTAACTTAGACTTAAAGAGTCGTTTGTAGACCATTCAGTGGGCTTGCATGCATCAGTTCCCCACTTTTATCCGCTCATTGACCGTGCCCCTTTGATCGACTGTTCTTCTTCATTTCCTTGTAACTAATTCAAATATCGGTAACTCCGCTCTCTCAACTTTCATGTCCATTGTCCCAAAATTCAAAGAGAACTGACCGCCACCGCTTCGTTCTCTTTTGTTTACACTTTAACACCACTCCGCCTCACTTCTAGAAGGAGAACACAAAGGATTTCCAAGGATAATAGCTCCCGTTCAAGCGAGTGCGGTTGTGAGTTGTGTTCACTGCAGAAAAAGAAATCCCACCCTCCACCGGATGCTTGCAAAAGTCAACGAGAACAAGACATGTACACAATTCACCTTGATGAATCGTCCTCTCCTTCTCCCACTCGCACACACGTCGCAACACGGCCCAGGGTCTGCAGAACAGGACACGTCGTCCTTGCAACTCTCAGAACTTAAATACCTTGCGCATTCCAAGGAGATTTACTGCCCTGTGAAAGTTTGTCCACCGACGGCGCTCCCACCTAGCAAGTGAATTGCGGGTGGCGGCAAGTCCAGTGAACAAGTGGTGGCGCGGGAGGCGAAAGGGCGAACAATTACTGAACCCGAAGGAGATTAAAATTGAAAATTAACATCTGAGGTGAAGCACATGTGCGCCACAGATCCTCCCCGAGAGGTACAATGCATGGCAAACTTCTGAGAAAGGACGAAAGGCGAGCGAGAGATAGACAGAGGGAGGGCAGCAGGAAATTGCTGTAGTAATTCGGTGTCCGGTCGTTGCAAAGCAGCTTCTGGACGCGGGGCGAGGTTCAATTATTTAAATTGAGTTTCCTCCCATTAGATCGAAACCGAATCGTCTAGAAGCTCACCCTTGAACAGAGCGTGTACGGCCCGGGGGGTGCGTCCTAATTGGGGAACAAGGAGCTTAACTCAGGTTACCTCATAAGCCCACGGGAGAGAGTGGCTCTGCCGGAAGTTGAGACTGTGTTGGGTGAAGTTTCTTCGCCATTGGGTGGGAAGATTTTCGGTGAGGGCCGAGTTGTCTTTTATTGTGGAGGAGGATTATCGAGTTGGGTAGAGTTTATGAATTGGGATTATGATGAAGGAGCAGAAGAGTTGATTTTATGCATTATTTGTTGTTTTCGAAACTTTACTTTGGAAAAGCTTGCTACTCGGACGTCCTTTATTTAGAATTTTGATGATATTTAAAAACATTGCACCCTTTCACCTTCAGTCTGGTTTTCAAATGTCAGACGTTTGCTATGAGAATTTCTATTTCAAATTTCTATGATTTCAATGTGTTTTTTTCACTTCTTTTATATGATTGCCGAAATAGACAGTAAGAAGACGGAGCAGACGATGGTCAAAAGTTCATGAAATGTACAAGAAAAACGGAATTTCAAATACCGAAAACTAAAAGAAGTCTTTAAGTTCCAAAGTGACTGACATCGAAAAATTCTTAAAGCTCCGGAATCAAACTGCCGAGTCCCCAAACCCCCTACGTCTTGAGATAATCGTTAACACTAAGTCCCAAAACGACCGAAATCTTGAGACACGTGAAGTCCCTAAATGTTGAAAATTATAAAAGCCAAACTCCAAAAATGATTGAGTGCCAAATGTCTTGAATCTTGAAATGCCCAAAACCCTTAGATTATCCAAATGTAGGAATGAACAAAATCTCCAAAGCCAATTCAATCCGAAAATTATTAAAGTTCCACAACCAACAAAGTGTCGAAATGCCCCAAATTCTGATAAGGTCCAAAATGCCAAAAAGCCGAAAACTCGCATGAAGGTGTCTTTATGCCCAAAATCTTGAAATGCTTTAAACTCAGAAATCTTCGAAATT
This sequence comes from Eristalinus aeneus, assembly GCA_955652365.1. Lineage (NCBI taxonomy): Eukaryota > Metazoa > Arthropoda > Insecta > Diptera > Syrphidae > Eristalinus > Eristalinus aeneus. Next base: position 4,417,796 of record OY019132.1, read on the forward strand.
CCGATTAAGGATTAAGTTCAAGTTCAAAATTCGAAATGTTCAAAATTTTTAGGACTGCAAGTCCTTAAATGGCCTAAATTGAAAAATACATAAATTTAGCTACGACTAGCGAGGTAACATTTCACTCAAAAGCTTTGTTATAAGATTCCGTGCGTACTGTTGGCTTGGTTTGTGAGCCTTTTAGAAGCTGAATGAATAGAAAGAAACCAGAGATCGTCGTACAACCTATGAAGTGCCTTAGGGACATACGTAACCCCTTAACTATCTGGATATTCCTCTTAATGATTTTCTTAGTTTCCCACCGCTTTCAAATGGTTTTCAATTTCGAAATTGTTTTGGGGTGTTCATCCTTTCTGGAGTGGAAGAACTATAGTTCAGACAATGTGCATTCCTTAATAATGAAAATTTTAGAGTGCTACAGTCAACGGAGGAACCAATTTGAGGAATTTGCTCGAGTTGTGCGTGCTACTGTTCTCTCACGAGTAGAAGGGACCTACAGTTTTTTTTATCGACTCAGAAGGACGAAATTTGAGACGCTTTTTCTTAGACAGTTGATACTCATTGAGAGTTGTCAACAGCTCGAGGTGTTCAGGGCGGGAATCGAACCTGGATCTTCGGCGTGTGAGTGTTGCAGTCTACTCGCCCTTGCCCTTGCATGGGGAACGCAGAAATAAATCTGTTACTTTTGAACCCAAAGCCCCATCTAGTATCAGAGCCATAAAATCCTCCTGCTGTCGGAAAATAGTTGATATAGCATGAAGGATAACGGAGTAATTTCAGGTTAAAATAAATTATAAATAAATAAATATAAAATAAAATAATAAAAAAAATATTAAGTAACAATTTATGAGAGCAAATTTGGACTCAATACAAAGCTGGAATTCTTGCCTATATAGGAAAATTACATCCAATTCTTATTAAAAACACATTTTTGTTGCAACGAATTTTTAAATCTGAATTTAGTGTAATAAGGCTTGCTCTTCTCTACTTAGTGGTTCGTGCCCATGATATGTTGTCCCTTCCGCCTTCTTTTCTTTTGAATTTTCCTTACAAAGCGCTACAGAGCTCGCATCTAGCAATACTATACATCATTTGAAAGGTCTTGACATAACCTACAAAACGACGCTGATGCATGATTAGTTTGGATGTTGCGTTCAACAGTTATAGACGTGTAAAGATGGAGTTCACTAACGCCGAAATTCGCGCTATTTTAAAGTTTTCCTTCGTTAAAGGCAAATCCGCTAGAGAAACGTTCCTTGATATTAACGGTGTTTTGGGGGATGGTGCTCTATCACTTCGAACCGCGGTGGAATGGTTTCGACGATGAAGAGTCGGTGAAAACGACATCATGGATAAACCAGCCGACGGAAGACCTGTGACGACGAATACCGATCGAATCATGAAAATCATCGAGTTTGACCGGCATGTGGCATCTCGTGACATCGCCCAGGACATGGGAGTTAGTCAGCAAACCACTTAAAACCATCTGCAGAAGGCTGGATGCCAAAAAAGCTTGGTGTTTGGGTTCCGCATGATTTGACGCAAAAAAAACCTTCTGGACCGAATCAACGCCTGTGATTTGCTGATGAAACGGAACGAACTCGACCCAGAAGCGAATGGTGACTGGCGACGAAAAATGGATCACATACGACAATATCAAGCGGAAATGGTCGTGGTTGAAGGCCGGTGAATCGTCCCAAACAGTGCCCAAGCCGAAATTGACGGTCGGGAAGGTTTTGCTTTGTGTTTGGTGGGATTGGAAGGGAATCATCCACTATGATCTGCTCCCATATGGTCAGACGCTAAATTCTACCATCTACTGTGAACAACTGGACCGCTTGAAGTAGGCGACAGACCAGAAGCGTCCAGAATTGACCTACAGGAAGGGTGTGGTGTTTCACCAGGACAACGTCAGACCACACACTTCGTTGATGACTCGTCAGAAGCTGCGGGGGCTCGGATGGGAGGTTTTATCGCATCCACCATATAGCCCGGACATAGTGCCAAGTGATTACCACCTTTTCCTGTCCATGGCGAACGCCCTTAGTGGTGTTAAGTTGAAAGAAAAGTGGTTGTCCGAGTTCTTCACAAATAAGGAGAGGAGCTTCAACGAGGAGGGTATTATGAAGTTGCCGTCTAGATGGAAACAGATTATAGAGCAAATCAGCGCATATTTGAACTAAATCGAAGGTTGCCTTTTATATTTCGGAATTGGGCAACCCTAGTATTGCAATCTGGCAACTGCCAGCTCTATCGTAAAGTTTGACATTTTTGAGGTTATACATACTCATAACGTTTTGACATACGAGCGCTATTTGTGTTGTTTACAGTAGCTTAAAAGGTTAATATCGCCCAAAAAGTGAAATTAAATCGTGAAAATTTTCGTGCGATTATTTTCTACAACTTTCGACGTGGATAAGCTCAACAACAGTCCATCGATGAACTCTCCATGAACTGAAGCTCCATCAAGAACCAGTGTTTGTCGATGGTATGGTGAACTCAACCGCTGTCGTAGTTCACTCCAAGACGAATTTCTTGAAGGCCGTCCGAAATCAGTTGTTGTTCCGGAAATTATTGATGCTGTGCGCCAACTGATATTGCAAATCGTCATGTGACCTATCGTGAGATTGAGACTACCCCAGGCATTAGTGGGACAAGCATACATTCAATCTTGAATGAACGTTTGACCGTCAAAAAAAATTTGTTCGCGTTGGATCCTACACAATTTGTCAATCGCTTGAAAAAAGGCTCGTGTCGATGGGTCGAAAGAAATGCTCCAAAAATACGATCGCTGTGCTTCGAAACACGTCTATGACATCGTGACAGGTGATGAATCGTGGATTTACGCGTATGAGTCGGAAAGTGAACAGCCGTCGACTGTATGGGTGTTTCAAATTGAGCCAAATCCAACAAAAGTTGCTCGCGCACGAAGCACTTCCATGCAAATGGTCGCCTTTTTTCGGAAAAACAGGACAAGGCAATCCTCGTGCAAACAGTTGAAGGGAAATCGTAAGAAATTTACCAAAAAATACCAAAAATACCCGACAGTGCTCCACTTAAACGACTCCTTCTCCTAATGTGCAAAAATGTTCTTTTTCATTATCAAGCCATCGATAGAGAACAGTTCAAGCTTTCAAAAAAATTTTGCTGCCCGTTGCCTGCCGTGCCTCTTAGAGCACTTTTGTTATTCTCCACCAAACAAGAGAGTACTTTTCGCCTTAAAGAAAAGACTGGCCTACAAAACTGGTGGTCAAAATTAAAAAAAAAAACTGTTAATGCAGATAGAAGGCTAAGTGTACGCTCTTTCTAAATATAGCATTATGTTCCAAAGAGTCTTATTGTAAAAAACTATATAACATCGAATTCCCTTGAAAAAAAGTTAAATTTCGAGAATTTTAAAGTCCCAACTTTGAGCTATGTCGAAACGGCTCGTTAAAAGTTAACAAAATACCACATGGCCGAGAAAATTATTTAATTTAAGGTTTTTCTTGCCGCTAGGGCACCACTGTGCGGCGGCAACATGCGCACTCCTTAGTTGTCTCTAAACTGACCCCACATCAACAAACAACTGCTGAAATCCGTCCAGTCTGTTAGTCCCTTTTTCTATTTGTCTGTCGCCCAGCAACAAATCCTTAAAAAGGACAGTTTTAGACCTGATGATTGATTTGTGATGTAATGATTCCCATTTGCAAGGTTTCTTTTCTCAATCCGGGCTTCAGCTTATAGACGATGGCTTTGTCTGCTGAATGATACCCTCGATGCGATGTGCCTTATTTTGATATTTCTGCAGCACCGCAGGAGCTTCTGGCGCAAAAGTTTATTTGACTGCCTTGTTATTACAAAACAACAGTCTCCAAATATTACAGCCCTTCTCGGACATTTTCGACATTTCTTAAACTGTCCGCTGATGGCAATACCCGCTACCGAAGTTCACCAGGGCCGCTTTGGGAGCAGGCAAGGCCGTTCTTTGCTTCCCTTTTTCCGACACATGACTGCTAAAAATTAGGATTGATGCAGCTGTCAGATCATAATAATTGTTGGCGCTACAGTCCAGAGGGGGACCAGGGCCTAGCTTGCTCATCAACTGCACGTGTTGTGCGCGCTACTGTTCTCTCACGAGTAGAAGGGACCTACAGTTTTTCGCCCACTCCGATCGGCGAAGTTTGAGAAGCTTTCTTAGACAGTTATTACTCATTGTCAGCAGCTCGAAAGGGGTGGTGCCGTGAAAAATTCAAAAAATTGGTGTTCAGCTGGGAGTCGAACCTAGACCTTTCGGCGTGTGAGCGTCGCACTCTACCCACTACGCCATGGCGACCACACAGCTGTCAGATGGCACTGCAAATCAATTCTGTCTGTTTTCCGTCCGTTTTTTTCCACAAACCCCCCAAAGACGGCTCAGAATTGCCTCAAAACAAACTTCTTCCCGCACTGCTTTTCACCAGTCTTTTGCTCATACGAAGTACGAGGCGTCTGTCATCAAAGCACCCACCGTCACACCTTATCTTGTTGAAGCAACACGAACTGGGAAGACACGCAAGGAAGCCGAAAGTGCCGCCGCGCGTCATCGTCGTGGTTGTCGAAGGGGGAAACGACATCAAAACAAACGCTTCCCCTCCGCAGTCGGCCGAGTGACTCTCGAGTGGCATCGCACGTCAGAGAATGCGAGCCAGAGAGGCAGCCGACGGATGAGTGGCTTTACACCTGTCCCAGTGTACCGTCGCCAGCCGGTTGTTGATGTGCGCAGAGAGAGCGAGCGAAATAAACGCACGCACCGAGAGCACTCCACTCGTGGAGAGAACGAGTGAGTGTTTCCTTTGAGTGCACTCTCGGTTGTCGCTTTGTGTCGTCCGCCTTCGTGGCCTCTTTGTGTTTCGGTCACGTCGTCTTTTGTTCTTCGGTGTCAGAAGGCCCCCAGTGACACATATCCATCCGGGGGGCGGCTGGTTGTATTCTTTCGATGAGTTTCACTGGTCATCAGTTAAATTTAGAGGAATTCGCCCGGGGCCGCCTAATTTGCGAAACATTTCCGGGAGGGCTCGTGTGGGAATGGGACCGGGTGGCTGGCGAATTTCGTGGGAAGACCTCTGTCGATACGCGGCTGCTGATGGTGTTGCTTCTGTGAAAGGAGTTCGGGGCTGCCTTTTGGCGTGCGGTCACGAGCGCAGTTCTGCGGTTTACGACTTCGTTCGGTCGTGAGTCAGTTGCCCGCTTGCGGTTGAATGCCAAGAGACTTGGGGTGTGTGTGCGAGATTGGGCGACGATAGCGGTGGCAGTTAAAGCGGGCTGACTTCATGCCGGCAGACGAGGATGGTCACGGCGGTGAAGACTATAAATGACCCAAATATGCGTTAATTGCTGCGACAGGTTGATGCCTTTGTTGGGAGGATAGAGACCGGGAATATGGCGACACATCCTATCATGAATGTGAATGCGGAGAAAATTACTGCGCGACACTCGTTTTGTCCATCAAGGCCATGCAGGCTTAGCAGGCAAAAGAAGCTAAAGTGTCGTCTAAGCGAGAGATAGGAGGAGGCAGGTTGGAATGAAGATGGCGGCTTATTTGGCAGAAAGGCCAGACCAAGGCTTCAGAACCCTGTAACTACTGACTGACAAGAGGTCCTTGAAACAAGGCGCTCTTGGGGAGGTTGGATTAATTAAACAGAGCTTGGACGGGCCTCATACATAAGCTGCTCAAGCTGTTATGACCACTGTACGTCACATCTCACAATTCTATTAGCGCTTCCTTAGCCGTTTAATGTCCGAAATTCATCAAAAGCTGGAAAAATTCGCCCGCATTCCTCAACATTTGCTATCAACCGTGAACCAGAGAAACAATTCCAAGGCTCTCCTTTGAAAAGTCTTGTCCCAAGTGAGGATGAATCGCCCCTTGGGGTTCTAAGACTCAACCCGCAGTCCGTCATACTCCCGAGAGACCGCAGGCAGCGCACCAGCGACTTCCTAAGAAGTCCGCAGCACCGCATCAATCCTCGCCTTTCCTTCCACCCACTCAATCCCCGTCCGCACCCAGGCGCTCAACTCACCACACGCCCACTGGCGACAACTCACCACGAGTGAAATCTCGGCCAGCGAAAGCGAAAGTCACTCACTTCCCCTCAGTTTCACTCGCAGCTACCGCCACTCCGACACTCCACTCCACTCACAGCAACGGCCCCAACCGCCGAGGCCGACAAAACCAACAACCCAGCAGCGGCTGCCCAACATTCGTCGTCTGTTTGTCGTGGACGCCAGGCAAAGCCGAACGTGCGTCTTTAGAGTTCCTCCGAGTTGCTGCTCTTCACAAGAACTTTACGTTTCCCTGCGTCGTGTGTCGTGTCGGGTGTGCGTGTGTGTCTCTTGCCGTGTGCCCGCTTCGTTCTGCTTCCGAGTGCCACTGTGCCGTGCGCCCCTCCGCCTTACTTATTTTGACTTCCGGTCGTCCTTGCCGCCTAATCAGCTCAACTCACCACCGCGCCCCCGCGTTTCGCCCCCGGTGAGACTTAGTGCGTGCCAAGCAGCAGAGAAGGGAAGGAAGGATACCAGCAGCCGCGGCGCCGTTGAAGTGAAGTGTGAATTATGAAAATGGTGAAACTGAGTCCTGGCAGCCTCGCGTGCCTGTGCATTAATCTCTTGTGGATTACGTCGGCATCGCACAGCGGAGTGCTGGCCGGGTCCTGCCGCGAGGCGCAGCTCTGCTGCACCGGTCGCGACTCCTCCTGCGTTGTCCAGAAGGCGCCCATCAACGCCATCATCGAGGATCTCAGCGATAAGCCGTGCTACTGCGACCACGCCTGCTTGAAGCTGGGCGACTGCTGTGAGGACTTCAAGGACCATTGCGGAGGTAAGTCACACGGGCGGAGGGTAGGTTCGAGTACGATAATTGCGTACTCCCTCGGGGATAGAGCCAGTTTTTCGGGATTTGGCCGACTTGCGGGGCTTCTCCGGGGACCGGTTGCAAGCGAAATGAAAACGTGTTGCGGTTGAACCGATGGGCAAGGGAACAAGAAGTCCTTGTGACCCGTGAGAAGTGTCTGATTTGTGGTTTGTCGCCAGGGTGGTGGATTTTTTGTTCGTAGAAGTCATGCGACAACTGCGGTTTTGAATCGAATTTATGTTGTCGAATGCTGCTGGGAGGAAAATTTGAAGGTTTTGGTTGGGATTCTGGGAAGGGGGAATCCTGGAACTGATTTGAAGTGAATTGTGGTCGCAGGTATGCCTGGTAACAGCTCTCTCTCAGCCTGTAAGTTGATTTTGGCAGATGGCCTTTCTGATGGATGGCTGTCATCTGGTGAAAGGATTCTTATTGAAGGGAAGCCTGGCTCATGGCAAAGGGGTTTTTCGACTTCAGGAAGAGGAATATCTTTTTGCAGAGGACTGTCATCTTGCAGAGGACTGTCGTCTTGCAGATTACTGTCGTCTTGCAGAGGACTGTCGTCTTGCAGAGGACTGTCGTCTTGCAGAGGACTGTCATCTTGCAGAGGACTGTCGTCTTGCAGAGGACTGTCGTCTTGCAGAGAACTGTCGTCTGGCAGAGGACTGTCGTCTTGAAGAGGACTGTCGTCTGGCAGAGGACTGTCGTCTGGCAGAGGACTGTCGTCTGGCAGAGGACTGTCGTCTGGCAGAGGACTGTCGTCTGGCAGAGGACTGTCGTCTGGCAGAGGACTGTCGTCTGGCAGAGGACTGTCGTCTGGCAGAGGACTGTCGTCTGGCAGAGGACTGTCGTCTGGCAGAGGACTGTCGTCTGGCAGAGGACTGTCGTCTGGCAGAGGACTGTCGTCTGGCAGAGGACTGTCGTCTGGCAGAGGACTGTCGTCTGGCAGAGGACTGTCGTCTGGCAGAGGACTGTCGTCTGGCAGAGGACTGTCGTCTGGCAGAGGACTGTCGTCTGGCAGAGGACTGTCGTCTGGCAGAGGACTGTCGTCTGGCAGAGGACTGTCGTCTGGCAGAGGACTGTCGTCTGGCAGAGGACTGTCGTCTTGCAGAGGACTGTCGTCTTGCAGAGGACTGTCGTCTTGCAGAGGACTGTCGTCTTGCAGAGGACTGTCTTCTTGTAAAGGACTGTCGTCTTGCAGAGGACTGTCGTCTGGCAGAGGACTGTCGTCTTGCAGAGGACTGGCTTCTTGTAAAGGACTGTCGTCTTGCAGAGGACTGTCATCTTGCAGAGGACTGTCGTTTTGCAGAGGACTGTCGTCTTGCAGGAAACTGTCGTCTTGCAGAGGACTGTCGTCTTGCAGAGGACTGTCGTCTTGCAGAGGACTGTCGTCTTGCAGAGGACTGTCGTCTTGCAGAGGACTGTCGTCTTGCAGAGGACTGTCGTCTTGCAGAGGACTGTCGTCTTGCAGAGGACTGTCGTCTTGCAGAGGACTGTCGTCTTGCAGAGGACTGTCGTCTTGCAGAGGACTGTCGTCGTGCAGAGTAATATTGGCTCTCAGCGCTTCGTTAAGATATCAAAATCGACTTTCGACTAGAAAATCGTATCTACATTGCATTCAACATATTCACTGTCTTTGAGTTTCCGCTTGCCCCCCTTCCCTCTCTCGGGTGCATGCCTGACGACAACCTGACCCTATCAGACAGCACAATCCTCATAAAGGAATAAAATTCCAATCAGAAGTTCCAGTCGTCAACGATGCAGTCCCTCTCCCAAGAAAACGAAATAATTGATTTCGGGCACCCCGCAGACTTAATTATCCCTCCAATGGCCAGTTACATGTATCAGTGTCCAAAGCCATAAATATTTACGAGCCTCAGCGAGCAATTAATGAGACTCCAGCATGCAACGAGTCCACAACAAATCACCCGCCATGCGTGAATACTGTGAAGGCAAGCCGAGGAGGGCTTTGTTTGGTGCCTCATCCTCTTCGAAAATATCAATCCTACAGGATTGATGTCTAAGCCCAGTTTCTATGAATCAGATGTCAGATTAAATGATCTTGTGGTTTGGTGGGATGTCTTAAATGACTTCAAAATGAGAGAGATTTTTCGTTTTCTCAGCAGTACCGGGAATTGACATCCTAGACCACATCTCAGACGTTGGGTTAATGGATGAGATGAACTGTATCCTTGAACATTTTTCCTTTTGACAGAGCCCTGCTGCACTTTACTCTGTCTTCCTCTGGGCTTGTGGACTTCCATTCTACCAAAAAAGCAGATTTCCTGGAAGAACGCTTTGATACCAGGAAAGACGCTCCTCTAGTCAGTGTTGCAGTGCTCCTTGTCCGGCTGGCATTCGTTTGCATCTTTCCTACTCTTCTCATCTGCTAAATTATGTAACTTCTTTGGCTCTTTAGTCCCGACAAGGAAGAGTCTCGATGCTCCCCTCCAGTGCAGGGTTGACCTGGGACTTAAGCAAAGTCGCCCTGAAGTGAGCTGGCAATGTTTTTCTTGGAACCCCACAACTCAGAGGCAAACCGCTCAACGCTTTCGTGGATGCTTGATATTCAGGGAGATTTAAGAAAGCGAGTTTCAAATGTTTTGCTGCCCTGCGAGTCACACTCACGTGTGGATGGTTTCGTTGTCTGTACGAAAGTTTGCTTGAAATATGTTTGGCTTCTTCTTCTACTCTTATTGTCAGTCAATGACTATTTCGGGCCGTAGATCACAGACTGCTTGGATAATATTTGTCTCAAGTGCTTGAATCATTTCCAGATTGTTGACTGCTCCCACGACAACACTACTAAAGGGAGCAAATAGCAGCTCCAGACGGGGCATTTTATGAAGCGAAAGTTGGCCGATAACCGGACAAAGCGTTTTTATGGTCAAAAGGTCGCCTGGCGGTACAAGATGTGTGTCTAAAAGCATCCTCCTGAATGAACCGAATTTCGGTCCAATCATCGTCTAGCACGGACCTACAACGCACACTGTCTGTTTCGATTTTTGCTTTCTCTAGGAAGTCTATCGGCTTTGAAAAGTCGGACAGAAATCCATCTGCAACCCTGGAAATCATGCAGTTTCCTCCTACACCGGCTATAAGCCCCCCTGCAGGCGGGAGAAGTTGTCTATCTGAGCAAAATTTAAACTGCAGCTTCCTTGTGCTAACGTATCGTCCATTGGAACTAACGCAGTTGACATTATCACAACTGACCTTTAGCCAAACGCCCAAGGCCGCTGCAGCATTCCACACTCCATCTCCAAATCTGTCCCAAAAGCGAATTCCGTCATGCCTTTTTGGAAGCAATTTGAAGACTTCTGCAGACTCTGAAGTTTTCACGCACGTATTGCTCCCCCTCCTCTTTCTCCAGCTGCTGGCAACAAAAGCCTCTTATTGCCACTTAGCGAGCCCCAATCAAACTCTCACTCCCTCCGTTCGTCCTGCATAAGCCCTAACAAGCCTGTAAATGGTCCTGCCCGCCTACATGAATGATTGATGACCCTCGCCTGTTGGCAGTAATTTGCGCCTTCGCTGACTGAGAGCGCCGCTGCCGGGCCTAAATAAGCGACAAATCACTGAGCACAGTTTTCCTAATTTGGGCCTCATTGAAAATGTTACCCTTTAACAGTTATTAGCGCCACACCAGCCTTATCGTACACACGCCACACACTCGACGCCCGGTCGGCCCTTCGCTCGCGCATGTAATCCCCGAATTTATGCGGTTTTTGTGAATACATTTCAACCGTCCATCGGATTGAGTGTACGTCCGAGTATCTGCGTATCTTTTATGGAAATTTTTGGCGAATTTATTGCCACCGACCCTCCAGTGCCGCTTGGTCGTTTGATTTGTTCGAGGCCTCTCTTGGCCTCCGCCCGCTTGCGGTGTGTTATCAAACGCCAAATGAATCGACTATTCGCGGACTCCATAGCTCACTGCGATTTGCGGCTTAATGCGTTCTGACCTTTAATCGAGCGCTGGCCGGGAGCGCGCGCTGGGTGTGTTATGTCATGCGGCCATGTAGGGACGGTGTCTCGCAAGCATACGAATTTGGCTAATTGCCGGGCTACATATGGGCCGCGAGCGGTATGCGAAACACAGAGGTCGCGCTGCGGCGGAAGGCCTAAATCGATCGTAAAAGAGTTTGATGGCACGGATGGCGCTTTAAGGTCTGATGAGGCATTAATCGGGAGGTGTGTGTGATCGGGTTGTCAATGAGGAGGAGGAAGTGGTCGACTTCGCTGCCGATGTCTTCCGCGTGCGATGGATCTGGTTTGAGGCGGTGAGCAGGGCTTATTTGAATTTAAAATCGACCGCTCGCTGGTCGGGTGTAAACGGCGGCGACGACAGGTGTGAGACTGGTTTCAAAGCCCGGTCCGATGGTCAAGTTCGTTATCGGTTGAACGATCGATGCTTATCTACACGCTTGTTTATGTGACGCCGCAGTGGTGATATGGCGGAAAAGAGTGTGTGGCGCACAAGCACTGGCATGGATGGGTGGTTTGGGTTGTTCGAACTATCGTGAGTGTCCCATAACTTGGGAGTTTATCACCTGATCAGATAACGTGGCTGCCAGAGTGGCGCCCATATTGATTTTATGATGAGATGTGGAAGATCTTAGAACTTAGCCGACTTTATGCAGGGGCAATGAGCAGATCCGTTCTATGGGGAATTGATTCTGGACCATTTTCGGAGTTTTTTTGTCTCTTGTCAGCAGTTGGTTTCGGGAATGTTAATTTATTTTGAAAACGTTTCCTTACCAACTTGTAACTCCGAAAATACCGAAAAATGATTTATGAACCTGGAGTAGGTCTTTTCAAAATTTAGTTTGAAACCACTTTTCTTACATTCAAATCTGCATTCGGAAAGCTGTTAACATCTCATTTCTGAAATGTCTTTTGGGCAGCAGATGACTCCGAAAATCCGCAATGATCACTCATTAAGGCTAAAAGTCTTAAAATGAGTAATTAGAACCATACTCCGCCAGAAAATTTCTTCACACATTTTTTATAATTTTTCCTATTTGCCAAATAGGAACAATGAACTCCGAAAATATATGCGCTTATGTTTTCTATTTTAAGCAAGTCCTGCAATAATAGGATATATAGCCCTTTAGAAAACGGCAAATACCACATTTCTCTTTTAATTAGGAAATAACTCCGAAAATCCGCAATGATCACTCAGAAGTGATGTAAAGTGCTAAAATCAGTTATTAGAGCTGTTCTCTACCAGAAAAATGTTTTTAACACATTTACAGTGGTCCCCATTTGCTAACAATGAACTCCGAAAATATATATCCTCATGTTTTCTTTTCCGAACAAGTCCAACAATAATAGGGTATTTACCCATTGGGAAATTAAGATTCTTATATGTAGCTGAACTCAAGTGCTGTTATGTTTTTGTTTTCATACCTTTTCTGAGGGAGGACTCCGAAAAATATTTTTCAGAATTTACGACCTGAAGCGAATGGTCAGAAACACTTTCTTGATGTCATATGAAGACTTCTGCTTCCTAGTAAAGTACTCATATTCCAGGTCCCGTTGTTCTTCCCTAGCATAAATGGACTCCGAAAATGGTACCATTCGCCTATCTCTAGTTTGGACACTCTGAAAAATTAATTATTCAACTTTAAAACTGCTGCCAGACTTGTCCAGCGTCAAAACAGAGTCTCCTTAAAGACCATTTCACCTTAGGTGTGGAATCACCCGCAGAAGCACCCCCAAGTCAAAGACGCCTTTCATTTAAAAAAGGTCAAGGTTTCATTGTTTCAACCGCAGGCACCAAATCATATCTCAAATTACCCACAAATCCATTTTGTGGCAATGTTTTGACCTTTATGAGCATGCTTTCATCGTCGTACGTCGATTCGGAGTGCTGCCACAAATGTCGGCGTTCTCATAAGTCTTCCCAGTTTAAAATGAAATTCCTCAGAAATACCTTAGTTTCTGATCAATAAGAGTGGCTGCCGAGACGTTGAGGAACTTTTCGCAGGCAATCAGAGCGAAAAGACTCTGTCATTGCTTGTTGACATCCTGGGTGTTTGCCACCTCCTGCACTGGCTTCGTCCCATCTTCCTCCTGGTTGTCGAAATCCAATCGCAGTTCGTTTCATTCCATCGCGGAAGTAACTACATCATCGTAGTGTGTAACCTTGTCAGGCTCGGAGCGAAAACAAACAACTCACAACCACAGCCCAGCACGACACTAAGTATCCGATGTCTCGAGAAGTTTTCCGATGAAAACAACGCACTAAATCACCCCCAACCACACCCATCACCACCACACACGCACACACTGCTGCCACTTTCAAAGTGGATCCAATTGATTCATGACCCATTCCCAACGGTACTCACCTGGACCGCTGACCAAAGCGGGGAGTATCCACTTTCCACTCGTCACGCTCGCAGATACATCTTGTGGTCTTCTCGGAACTTAACGATCACCCTCAAGTGTCGTAAATTATCTCCGCCATCGAAAAGCGGCCCGAAATAGTCGCTGGGCCATCATCAAATTCATCTGTAGCTGTAAAAGCATCCATAAAGCCTGCTCATCGGCCTTAATCTCTTTCGATTTACGACGCACGACAACCTTGACATTGGGCCCCACCGGGCGACGGAGGGGAGTGCAAACTAATGACGACATCCGATAAATGTCGCCTCTAGCGGTTCACTAAGATTCCAGTTCGGCCAGGAATTCCCGCAGCGGTTAGGCGTTAGCGCTGCGCGGTGTTCTGTCATCAACGGTAATGCACCTTCTTGGAAATTGTCATCATCGGCGACATCGGCGCGTTCCTGGAAGCACGGTCGGGATATATAAACGAACAGATTCCCATTATCCACGGCGCTAATAACATAAATTCCATCAAAACTGCCCCCATCCCCTGGAGAGCACCGTCCGGTTGACAGACGGGGGCGGAGGCATCTCATTAATTATCTGTCGTGTAAAAATATCTCAAAGTGCACGACGACAGAACGACATAGAGCCCTTTGTGTGTGCAGCAGGCAGCAGCCAGGCAGACGGGCACACCCACGGAATTCTAATCCGTCACACCGGTCCGGCGGGTTTCGAGGAAACTGAAGGAGTCCCGAAAACAAGCAGATTGACGACGCGCGGCGGACAAGCCGACATTCGGACAATCGGTCGATCGCTCGAAGCAGCTTCTACAAACAATTGCCACGAGAGACGTCCAATTAAGTCGTGAGCGGGAAGAAAAAGGAGGTGGAGGCAGCGACATTCCGCTACGTGCGGCAGGTTTGATTTATGAGTCGTTAGACTAGCGACTTATCCACCCCAGATTCTGGTGGTCATCGGTCATCTCTTGAGCGAGTGCCGTTTCGAGAAGCAGGTCCTCCACCGTTCATCTCCAGATAGGGAGAGAGAGAGAGGAAGAGACGGTCAGGGACCGATTTGACGAGGGAAAGAGGTTAATTACGTGTCACGACGCGTATCGCGTGTGTCTCGGTGTGTGTTTACTTGAGTTAGAGTGGAAGATTGATGAACTACTGCATCCAGGGGCGCGGGGGCAACAATCGATAGTCCATCGGGGAGGCTGCTGCTCATTGATGGACGTCGCTGCCTTGACCATTGTGCTGGCCGACTGGTGGTGAAGGGACCTAATGAGATCCATTTGGGAACGGTAATGACAGATTGTTTGTCCAAGGTGACCACTGCCGCCGTTGAGTGGTGACGGCTGTAACGCGGCTGAGAAACTGACCGGATCGACCAAGGTGATGGTGCGGGAGAAGAGGGAAGCATTGTTTGTTGTGGGTTAAGTGGTTTCATGGGCGAGCCCTGGGTACTGGGTGGCCTTCCCGTTGGCCATCTGGGCCAGATCCCACAAATTGAACCCAAAAAATGGTGAGGCGACGGTGGTGGGTATTGCGTGCGCTAGGCTGACGCTGGCTTTTGCAAAGTGTTTTGTTTTGAATACAAGGGGAAGGTTAAAGAGCCAAAATTTGAGATGGTGGCAGGAGATGGAGTATAAAAGAAAGCTATTAGGAGCACTTCTGCTAAGTTTGGAGCATTTTTTGATCAAAATTTGAAACAAGAGCCGAACACTGGTTGGAACTAAAGCGTCTTTTAGCAGAAACGTTTATAGCTTTAAAGAAATGTCGCATATAGAACATTCTTTTAGAGCTACTTGTACTTTTATAAAATTTGGAACATTTTTGGTAACAATTTAGAACGGAGCAGAACAGTGGTTGGGACTAAAGCGCCTGTTGAAGGAATATTTTTAATGTTCGAAATAGGTCCCACGTAAGAAATGTGCAGTCGTATCTTGTCAAACTAGATAGAAATTGCTTACAAAATTTTTAACAAAGTTTGGAACAAAGCTTAGAACAAAATTTGAACAAAAATTTGGAACAAAATTTGGGACAAAGTTTGGTACAAAATTTGAAACAAAGCTTAAAACAAAGTTTGGAACAAAATTATGAACAAAATTTTGAACAAACTTTCAAGGAAAATTCTGAACAAAATTTAGAACAAAATTTGAACCAAAATTTTAAACAAATTTGGAACAAAATTTGGAACAAAATTTGGTACAAATTTTGGAACAAAGTTTGGAGCAAAATTTGGAACAAACTTTGGTACAAATTTTGGAACTAAGTTTGGAACAAAGTTTGGAACAAAATTTGAACCAAAATTTGAAATTAAGTTTAGAACAAAATTTGAGCCAAAATTTGGAACAAAATTTGGACCAAAGTTTGGTACAAAATTTGGATCAAAATTTAGAACAAAATTTAGAACAAAATTTGGAACAAAATATAGAACGAAATTTGGAACAAAATTTGGAACAAAATTTGAACAAAATTTTTAACAAAATTTGGAACAAAATTTTGAGCAAAATTTGGAACAAAATTTTGAACAAATTTGGAACAAAATTTGGAACAAAATTTGAACCAAAATGTTGATCAAAATTTGGAACAAAATTTGGAACAAAATTTGGAACAAGATTAGGAACAAAATTGGGAGCGAAATTCGGAATAAAATTTGGACAAAATTTGAAAATTGAACGAAAGAGGCAACACACCACAGATAATTAAAAATACTCAAATTGTCCTGAATTGTAGAAATCTAGAATAAAATTTTGATCAAAATTTAGGCTCTTTGAAAAAAAATATCCTGGTCATAGTTTCAATACGGTGTTGATCAAAATCGTCTATGACGCACCTGATACTACGTCTTACGTCAAACTAAGACTCTTAAGCTTACAAGATGCAATTTAAGTCAAACTTCCTAAGTACCACAAATTCTGATAAATTTTTTTTCTTCAAATGGTCTTGATATGAAGATATCAACCAGTGTCCCTAACATTCGACAGACGCTTCTGTCCTCTAAATTCGCAAAAGTCGGTTGCCAAAAATTATGTCACCCAGTGGAGTAAGTGGAGTGAGTGTAGCAAGATTCCATCGGTATGCCTCGTCTCGCAATATTCAGAAGCAGCGAAATGTCGTGTGGATTTGCCAAGATATTTACGACATTCACGCCCTTTCGACCATCTTCTCGTAATTTCATCATGCTTCCGAGCTTCCCACGTCTGCGGCCAAGACCCACTTATTGCTGACCAAGTAATCAATCATCTTCGCCGTCAATTTCCTCCTCATCCATCCTCGTACTCCGATGCGGCGGTTGCCTAACTCGACGCATCGCCTCTTGACATCTCCGACTTTCACTCGGCACAACAAACATCAAATTAATTCTGTTACATCGCTCATAAACGCCTCTCAAAAGTAGTTGCACCCCAATCCGCCCGAGGCACGGCCCTAAGGCATCTTCGAGCTGACGCGTCTAATCATGGATGTCATCCATTAAGCCGAAGGCCGCCCAAAAAACGCCAAAAAAAAATTTTTACTGTCGTCTGGGAACGCACCAAGCCAACGACAACCGTTTTAATGAGCTGTAGCTCTCCGCGATTGAGTTTATTGCGCGCGTACAACAACAAATTTTTGCCAATAAAAAGCCAATCAAACCACCATCGTGACATGTCGAGGCCGAGACGTGGCACCGCCGCGCCGCTCCGGGCCCTCGTTCACAGAGGAGTTGGTTCAAAT
Source organism: Eristalinus aeneus (assembly GCA_955652365.1). NCBI lineage: Eukaryota > Metazoa > Arthropoda > Insecta > Diptera > Syrphidae > Eristalinus > Eristalinus aeneus. Next base: position 4,434,713 of record OY019132.1, read on the forward strand.
TCAAATTGCTCGAACCCATTGAAAGTTTATTACGGCTGGGGGAGGGCGCCCTCATACGGGGGATGAATTAAAAATCAATAAAAGAAATCCCCGGGAAGTGTGAAGGCGTCCCATGTCGTCTGGTGTGAGGAGCATGCCCAAAGTGAAGTTTTCCCCCAGCTAGGGGGAAGGGAGTTCATTAGACACACACACACACGTGTCTGGCTTGAGTTTTCATTTGCATTGCTTCAACTCCACCGGAGGGCGCGATGATGATGATGACGACGACTCCGGCATTTCATGGCATCCGTGAAATTCAGAGGGAACGCAATGGGGTGATGGGGGAGCGCCCTAATGAGAGAGAGAAGTCGCTGTCCAAATTTAGAATTAATTGCTGGATACGGCGACAGCGCACGGCTAGGGAACGTGCCTTTTGGCACAGCATATGGTCGTGATATTTTACGACGCTGCTGTCGCCGCTACCGTGCGCAATCTCTAGAGGACGCGGGACTCCCGTCGTCATCACCAGCATCGTCATCATTTGCGAGAGGGATCGTGTGCCGCATCGCCGGAGTGCGTGGAGATGCATGTGTCAACTGCGAAGGAGAGTGCTGCTGTTGCTGCCTGTTATGAGGTCTTCAAAAGGATTGACAACTTCCGCTGAAAGGGGGAGCGACGATGGCGTCGCAACGATCATGTAGACCAAGTTGGCGCTCGTATTTAACGCGCGCCGAGGTGACAGTGACAGATGCGTCGCAATTAGATGGTGCATGACCTCGGTGCGAGTACACTGGCGTTTGGGCATTTGTTGAGCTCGAGCGGCGACTAAGTGGGAATTTATTGCGTCTGTCGGTTGTTTTCTTTGGTACGGCTTCCGTTTGTTGTGACGAGAGACGCGTGCCATTTGTGACGACAACGTCGGTAGTTTTATGAATGTCTGGGGAAGTGCGTTCGCTCTTTATGACGGTTTGTGACAAAGTTGCACATTTCGCATGGAAAGTGATCGAGTTTTAGCTCAGACGAAGATTTTTTGTTTTTGCCAGATTGTTGGAAAGATGATCCTTCTTTGACAAGGATGTGCGCTAAGAATTTTTCAACAAATCCGAGGAAAAGCAGGGCATTGACAAAGAAACTGCTCAGTCAGTGCCTTCGTCCTCTACGTACCTGCTCATAGGTGCTTAGCAAAAATGAAACGGCCTCTACCGTATTTTCCAATGACTACAAGGAGGCTGAGGAGATCCTTCAGGAACATGCACTTGGTTTCCTGCATCTTGGAAAGTCGTTCCACCAACTGTTGTACTATCGAAAGGCACAGCTATTGAATGAAGAATGCGGACACTTTGGACGGGGGCTCGACTCCTGGTAGCACCTCCTTCGGTCGTCGCTTTACCAACTCACCGAAAATCCCGAAGTTAGAGAGCCTTTAAAATTCAGAGAAACAGACAGTAAGCTGTCGAACTAGTTGGGACATGTTTGTTGAATACTTCGCCCCCAAAATGCCGAAATGTGCAAATTTCCGTGTCTCTTCTGCGGTTCAATTTAATTCTTCGAAGGCATATCCTCCACACCGTTTGTATCCTTGGGACGTATCCAAACAATAGATAAACTTCAAATTTCTAGTGTCACTGCTCCAGTGCCTCTTGGTTTAGGTCTTCCCATTCCACTATCGTAGACAGAGAAAAGTACGAGCAAGGAAAGAGCAAATAAAAGGAGAGGAGGAAGAAAATACGAGGAAGAAATTTCTTTCCATCCGACATTTAAACGCAGAGCTTCTAAGTCTTTACATGGAAGACGTCAAACTTTGGCAATCAAGGAGAGTCCCTTCTTATGTGCTCCAAATTCCTGTCCTGATCAAAGTTCTGTTTGATTCTTTAAAAAATTCAACAGATCAGACGAAACAATTTTTATTAACCTGTTAGGGGAGGGTTTACCACAGGGGTCACATCCAGGGCCGATGCCTATTTTCGGAAAATGTTCCTTAAGGCATTCCTCATCTTAACGTTCGCACACAAGTGAAAGAGTAATGCTTTGCGTGAAAACAGGGACAGCTGCTGAGAAAATTTGGCGGGATGAGGAAAATGAAGAGGAGTTCTGTTGAAATTTGGTTAAATTTTGGATCTCGGAGTAATGCGAAACCACATTCAATAGAACGAGCTGTTCTTCAATTTTCCTGTATGAGCAGCAATGTTTCATGGAGTTCCACAGGGATGACATTAAGGGCCGAAGCTAGTTCCTAAAAACAATCTCTCACTGTGAAACGCCAGAAAGCGAGCCTAAATGGCCAAAATTGCATTCTTTTCTCTTTCTTTCTAGTGTTACTTTCGGTGTGCTTCACAACTCTGTTCCACCCTTAAGTGACTCTTAATTCTCCCCAGCATATCTCCCTCTCCTTCAGCTGGCCACGATTTAATAGTTACACATGCAACTTATCCCTGCATCATTGCCTCCTCCCTAAAAAAATCAAATTCCATCCCCCTCTCCTTTCAATCTGCTTTCAAATCAGCTTTAGAACCTCGGCTGCAGCCTGAGCATCACATCCCACTCGTCAAGCGTCGTATACACTCACACACCTATCCGCAGTGACCACTGCCTGAGTGGACCTGAAAGGTAATTTTTCACTCTCTCCCTCTCTCCCCACCCCACTGATCCACACGTAATCCTTTCAAATCTGGTAAAAAATGTGCTCCTGTGTGCAAGCGGACGGCCCAACTCAATCAAAAGCGACTTTTTTCCGGCAAATCAATCAAATCCTCTAACACTCCCACACGTGCTCCACTGCCACTGCCACTGCCGCCGCCAACACTCCATCACCCATCGCTGCTCCGGCTGCGATGAAAGGGATTCCAAAGCAGATTGCAAGCCCTTCCGACTGTAAAATTATTTTTTTAATTTCCGTTCTCCTCCTCTAATTCCCTCCCATTGTTCCCTAATCGAGTTCACGGCAGACTGCGTTTGCCTCCGGGCGGATGCCGCCCGATCCGCGACCGCAGAATAAAGCGACCGCCGCAAGCCGCCGCTGCAGCCTGCCGCAGCCACCCACGCAGGACCGCACTCATACGGGGAGTATTATTACCGTGAAATAAGAGCTCATAGCGCGGATCATAAACCAAAGGACATTCAACATCATCATCATCGGCAGCAGCGCCATTGGCATTATCATTGACGTGCGTCGTCAGTTCGTGCCCCTTCGTTCGTGTCGTTCGCGATGTCGTTCTGCGATTGCCGTGAATCGTTTTGATGTTCTGCCAGCTCCGGTGTGAGGCGGCGGCAAGTGGAAAGGTGAAACACACGCACACAGGAAATTATCGCTAAAAAGGATACCAGCGGCAGGACGGCAGCATATGCGGCAGGATATTATTTTTCTGTTTCAACGGAGAGACAAACAAACAAAATGCCGCTGAATCCTTTCAATCACATTCTCGTCGCTCTCTGCTGCTGCCTTCCTTTGCAAGGATGTAAGTGCTGGAATGTGTGCGTATGTGCCACAGGATGAGGAAAGGATTCCACGGGTAGACCAGGAGGTTAAAGGACATTCTCCATTTTCCACGGTGGCACTTGTGCAAACCTAATTATAAGGAGGCATCCTCAATTCCCATCCTCTCTGTGTACATATGTGTACCGTCTCCTGCGCGCGTGTGTGTATGTGTACTTAACGATTGTATCCCATTGTTGACACAGTAAATATTTTTGCTCCACCCGTCACCGCTGCTGTGGCAATGCGGGAAGCCTGTGTTCGTCCCAGGAAGCGCGTGCCTACACATTCGTGTGCGAAAAAGAGGTCTGCCCCGACAAAGAGGACTCTCCACGCGTCGGCAAGGCAGTGCAAAGAAAAGGCGAGTAATTAAACATTTTGTATATTTTTGAAATCATTTTAATTGCATTGTGGGCATAATAATTTCCCTTGGCAAACAACCCTAACCGAGCGGGCGGCGTGGGCATCTCTCTCTCATTTTATGCGTTGGGTTGCGATGGTTTGTTTTTCTCCTGCCCTCAGAGTTGGAGGAGTGGCGGCTGTTTCGGGGTGACACAGCATTAAGTGATTGTGGCCACCGTTAACATTGTAATCCGGCCGGGCGCTGCCGTGGGCGGAGGCGAGAGTAGATTAATGCGAGGCTTCGGTGACTTTATTACTCGCTCGTAAGGGAAATGAATGCGAAGTAGGGGCGAATGGTTTTTTTTTTGCTTTATTTTCCTTTTGCTGGTTTTGCTTGAGTTTCTTTCAATTTTTTTTCCTCTGTATCCTCTTCCCACACGGCACAGGGTGCTTTGGCCGCAAATGAGGTAATGGATGGTCAGAGGGGGCGGGACAAGGGAGTAGTTTACGCTTCTGAGTTTGGGGATTTGTCAGGGGAAGCCTGAGTTTTGTGATTAAGGTCGTAAAGAAAACACAACTTTTGAAACCAGGGAGAACTCGCAAGAAAGAACTTTTTTTTTCTTGATTGCCAACAAATTTGTTGTTCGCTTGTGTCCACCCAGCTGACGGAAATCCTATGGGTGAGAGCGTGATCTGATAAAGAGAGAGGCCAATTTGTAGATTTTCGATCAAAAAGTTGGGACACGCTCTACAAGAATCTGAACGCGCAAAGCTTTTGAATTTTTAAATAAACATGTATTTTCTGCCCAAAATTTGCACTCCTTTGTACCGAAAATCTCCTTTTTAGTAGAAATTTGATTCTGGATTAATCTTTGAATTTATAGACTCTTAGATTGCTGCTCTTTAGATCGAAAATGTCGGATATTCTGTAATTTGACAAATTTCCGAAATATCCGAAAACTGCAAAAAATGCCCGAAAATTGCAAAAAATGCCCAAAACCAACCAATAGTGCAACATTTCTGAACTCCCAAGAAGTTAATATCTAGCAAAACAGAATGCCTTCAATTGCATTTCTAAGAAAATTGGCTCAGAAAAATGTTATCCTCCTGGAACTCTTCTACTTAGAAGTTTTGGTTAACTCGCGATCTTTGAGATTTTGAATTTTGGACTTATCGAGATTTTGGGTTTGCATTTTCGGGCCTAAGAGCAAGGGTAGAAAGAGTTATCTGCGCTTGCCCCAAAGAGGACAAACTTTTGAATTTTTAGGTGGCTCTTGCTGCCGCCGTTGAGGTTTGTATAGGTTTTGGAAGGTAATTTGAAGAACTCGAAGTAAAGACACGTTCGCAAGTCACATTACGCGTGAGGAGTCAGGAATACCTCAGTGAATTTGGTTTGTAACCTTCTACGCATCTGTGCTTAGTCAATGTTTCTGCCATTTTGGCCACAATGAAATACGCCCTTTTGCCCACTATGTGGCCCTTACAAACAATAATTTCCAAATTCAACGAAGACCATGTACAAATGATGCCCATTCCTTAAGATCTCAGTTCATTCCTTTTCCCCTTCCATCCTCTTGAAAAATTAAGTCACAAAAATGCTCCTGTTCTCTGTTAACAGTCTGACCATGTTGGCCTTAAACGCCCATCCAGAACTATTTGAGGAGCGACAAGTTTCCAGCTTCAGAAAAACCTAAATCCCATCACGTGGATATAGCTGCGACAACGTGCCACCATTGTCAGCATAACTCTACTCAGCTGGGGTTTCAAGCAGCAGCGACTTCATTATCCTCGTTTCCTAATCACAACGTAGTCGCTTTCCAAAGTGCTTAGCTTCACTTAAACGATCCGTAACGCAGACAGCAGCTCTGCGGAGATATTCAAAACAGAACGCAGCCGTAAAAGTCCTCCAGACGGTGGAGACAATCCGCACCCAGCACAGCGCACGGAATTTCGTATCCCTTTGGCGATGCTCGCCTAATTGTAGTCAGCGTCACGACGCCGACAGCGCTCTGCTCAAGATGTCCTCTCTGGCAGCACCCCCTCCTGGGAGGGTGACGACGGCCGGGGACTTTATAGAATTTAAAACAAACTCATTAGAACGAACTTTTGGTGCGCGCCCGGGAGGAGGAGGAGGGGCAAGAAAGTCTCCATTTCCGTTTTGTGCTTAATTTTTGTTTTCCCTCTCTTTTTCACCATTTTTTGCGGTCTATGTCTGGGAAAGTTTAAGAGCACTGCAGACAGTCCTCCAAAGGACACGAAATTTCCCTGACATGAGGCATCCACTTTATGCACTTGAAGCACTCGCTGCGCACTCGGTGTGCACGGTCTCTGTGTCACTCTGCGTCGCAGGACGAGTGTAGCGGCCTGGGGGACGGGGAACGGAGGCACACCTGAAAATAGATGCGCCATCCAAGGACCCTTGATCCTTTGCGAAGTTTTTGTATTGTTTTGCGGACATTTTTTTGTTTTTGCTCACCCTCCCTCATGCATATCCCGTTCGATGAGGGGCTGAAATGGTGAAATGGTCCTCCGGCCAAAGTTCTAGTTTGTTGCTGTCGAGCTGTTGTGTCGGGTTATTGTTATCCTCGACTAACGTGAGGGACTCTCGAGAGGAGAGGGGCCGCATGACAAGAAGTTTATAATTATAGTCATCCAGGTTGGCTTACAGACGCTGCGCACTGCGTGATAGCTGGCTGCTGGTTGCTGGCTGGTTGGTGCTGCTGTTGTGGCGGTTTTCATGTTTTCTCCCCTCTGCCACTCTTCCCCTCGTCAATCAAGGATCAAAACAAATGGACTAGTCCCTGCAGCAGAAGCAAAAGCAGAAGCCGGCAAGCAATGCATGTTGTGTGCTGTCTGGGAATGGTTTTGACACGTTTTAATTAAGGTGCTCTTTCTTCTGCAAGCAAATGCAGTGCAGGCGTATGGCGCGCGCGTGTATGCGTGTGTCTGTGTGTATGTAGGGAGGAAGGTGCGAGTGGAACAAATGGGAAACGCCGGGGGAGGGCAACGCTTTGGCGTTAGTTGGAGCATCGTCGATGATCTCCGGATGTGATGGGGCCGTCCTTTTGTTTTTTTCTGCCGTTGAATCGGTTTGTTTGTTGTCCCTGGAGAGGTATGGTAATCGCGAGAATTCTGTCGCTTTGTCTGCTGTAACAGAGGCAGTGCAAAGAGAAATGACAATTGGACGAGGTGGTTAAGATGGGTTTGCATAGGAGTGGTGATTAGGACCGATATTTGTTTTTCTTGTTTTTGTGAAAAAGAGGGAGTGGGCGTGCTTGAGGAACTCAGCGAACTTTGTTTTGTTCAATGAATTCAGTTTCATGCAGTTACGGGGAAGAATGCAAATTTAAATAGGGTTTCACAGGAGATAAACTCTGGGCCGATGCGAATCTGCAACGGGGAGGGGCGACGAATGACCGATTACCTGGCTAGAAGAAGAGAGATCGTAACTCTGTTGGCGGAATTACAATAGCTTGCGCTTTTTAAGTCTTTTTCAGGGTCTAGGACAGTGTGACTTATGAACAAAACCTGACATTCTGATTGCTTATGAGTACCTTTTGTACGCGTTCCTGTGCCAGATGCCATCAACGCAAACTGAACCAAAAATCGCACCCAAAACTTTTCTGTCGTAAAGACTAAGGGCTTCTTCATCCGCCTTTGGTAATATCCAGGTTTCCGCGCCATAGAGAAGGACTGGGATGATCAAGCTGTTGTATAAAGCGAGCTTAGTCCTTCGAGAGAGGTCTTCTTTACTCATTTGCCTCTTGTGCCTACAGAAACAGTGATTGGGAGCAGTGATTCTGCGTTTGATTTCGGTACTGACGTTGTTGTCCCTGTTGACCGCAGAAATAGACGAAGTCCTTGTCTACCTCGAAGTTTCTGCTGCCTAGTGTGACACTCTGTCCGAGACGTCGATATTGTGTGTCCTTCCTCGATGACAGCATGTACTTAGTTTTGCCCTCATTTACCGCCAGGCCCATTTTAGCCGCTTCGGCTTCAATGCCAGCAAACGCCTCATTGACAGCTTGCTGTGTTCATCCAATCACGTCAATGTCATCAGCGTATGCTATCAATTAAACTGACTTCTGAAAAATTGTGCCTCTGGTGTTGACTCGTAAGTTACGCACGATCTTCTCGAGGATGATGTTAAAGAAGTCACATGACAGTGCGTCGCCTTGTCTGAAACCTTTTTCGACATTGAAGGTCTCGGTGAGCTCGTTACCGACTTTGACGTAGCAGCGAGAGTTCTCTATCGTCATCCTACACAATCTGACGAGCTTGGTAGGAATGCCAAAACTAGACATGGCACTGTATAGCTCGTCTCTATGCACACTGTCATATGCAGCCTTAAAATCGACGAGCAGGTGGTGAGTGTCGATTTGCACTTCTTGAGTCTTTTCCAGGATCTGCCGTAATGTGAATATCTGGTCTATTGTGTCTGAAACCACTCTGATAGGGACCTATCAGGTTATGGACAAACGGTTTCAGACGCTCACACAAAATGGCAGCGAGGATCTTTTATGCGATGTTCAGGAGACTAATCCCTTGGTAGTTGGCGCAGTCAAAGGGGTCTCCTTTCTTGTGAACCGGGCAAACGACGCTGAGATTCCACTCATCGGGCATGCCTTTCTCCGACCAAATCTTACAGATGAGCTGGTGCATGCGCCCAACCAGGTCATCTCCAGCTGCTTTAAGTAGTTCTGCGGACAGTCCGTCCGCTCCAGCAGCTTTGTTCGACTTCAGCTTGGATATTGCTATCTTCACCTCGTCCAAGTCTGGGGGACGGAATTCTTGTCTCTCAACGTCCAAATTGAGTGGAACATTCTGCCTAAGAGCGTAGTTGGGCCGTCATCGCCGTTTAGGAGTCAGCAGAAATGATCCTTCCAGATTCTCAGCACAGGCTGCGACCCTTCTACGAGTTGTCCATTTTGGTCCCGGCAGGCTTCGATCCGAAGCTTGTATTCTCCGGATAGCTGTTTTACCTTTCGATAAAACTTTCGAACCTCATTCCTGCCTGTCTTTTGCCAAACAAAATTTAAAAGGAATCTCTTGACAACTGGGAAAATGACCGCCATTTGAAAAAGTGCTGCCAACATAAAGTTCTCTAACTCTTTGGAAACACTCTCTACACAGTTTAAGCAAGTGTTCAAAATAAAACGAATGTGCGACGAAAAGCTATTCGCTTGCTAAGCAATTACTTAATAACTGAATATGGCTACAGTCCATAAGCAACAACGACCAGTGCTGCTGTTCCTTGTGATCGTTTGTTCCGACAATCAGGTTCCAATGGAATTCCCCACAAAACAAAAACACTGCCCTCAAGTCGCTCCTAAACCAGCTGTTCATCTGTAAACATTCACAAAGCGTCTTACCGAATGCTTTAACTAAATAGGATTTGCAAAGCTTGTCATAAAACACCACTCAATAAGTCCAGGGACTGATATACAGGGTGCAGCGCCACTAACAAAAAAATCCGAATTCTTAGGAAGAAACAACATTCAAATGATTTTCGTGACAATCTGATTAAAAGGTTACAAGCTACAGTTCTTCAAGTGACGCTACTTTCGCGATTCTTAAAACAATGGAAAAACAGAATTGCATGTGTTTTTAAAAAACAGCGTCTTGATGTGGGAACATGCCGTAAAAGTTCAGCAGTGGCTTGAAAAGTGTTACAGGGACTCTGCTCCATCAAAAACTACTTTTGTTGGTGGTATGCTGACTTTAAACGTGGCTGTACAGACACCAATGACGGTGAACGCTCTGGAAGGCCAATCGAAGTGGTTGCATCTGAAAACGTCTAAAAAGTACACAAAATCGTTTTGAAAACACGCAAACTGAAATTGCGTGAGAATACCGACTCCTTAAGACTTGTTTATATTACTTTTGTTTATTTTGAAAAAAATGGTGAGTCCTATCCTCATCGTGCTGTGGCTTGGTTTAAGGAAGGAGTCACTCCTACCCATAGACAGGTTTATGACATATGACAGTGGCAGGGGACGCTTCAAAAGACTTCTTTCCCAAAAGACTCTCTGCAATCCGTGATTTCAGCGCATTCAGTGCATTCAGTGTCTGCGGTGAACTTTCGCCCTAGATTTTGTCATGATGGACAGTGTGCCCTTGCATCCTCACTCCACATAAATCCCCTTAATCGCTTATATTGCCGCCGGTGGCTCAGCATCCACTCAACTCGAAGCGTCAATCTCCGACCCTTTTGTTTGTTCAATTTGTCCCTCATTCGCAACACAATGACACATGAAAAACATCCGATATCCCGCCACCGTCCCCTGCGGCGCTTTAATCGCTTATGATATGCAACTCAAATGACACCGCACACCATTCAGTGTCATAACGTGATATTGGCGTGACATGCGGCACAGAAACTGCCATCGCCCCCATTGACGTCTAGCCTATTCTGCGCCAGAAACATAATTATCCCGCCCGTTATAATCCTCATTTCCTCAATTAATTATGCAGGATTCGACCGATAACATAGCGACGGTGATGGCGAGCAGGGAGCGGCGCAAAGAATCGATATGAGCGCTGCCGCAACTCGCAAATGGTTCATGATCTGTACACAACCGGTGTGTTATGTTGGATTAAGGATGCTTAGCCAAGCAATCAATACGGCGGCAGTGGTGGTGGGCGTTTGCAAGTAGCGTCCTCCACCCAGGCGGTGGGATCCTCGCGTTAATTACTTCACAGGAATTTATTTGCGCACATTAAAACGGATATTTGAAGGATTGTGTGGCGCGGAGCTGTACGTTAAATTAAATTTAGAGAACCATCACTGCCGACATCCTCTGCCATTCGCGCACAAAAGATATCCCGATTACCATTTAATCCGTCCCGATAATGGATTCCCAAGGATGTACCCCGCCGATGCATTGTGCTACAGTTCCTCTGAAGAGTGGATCTAATAAAAGATAAATAATTTAAATGGTTCGGAAGAAGAAAAACGAAACCGTCGAAACTGGCTGAACCAAAGAAAGATACTCCGTGGCACAGTGCCCCCCTCGGCTAGCCTTTGAGGGCTTAAGCGAAGAGGAGGAGGCAAAGACGATTTACGCTCGTCCTTGGCATATGTAAGCCGTCCTGATAATCCCATTTCGTCTAATTAACTCACACAGAATGTACAAGCTCACACCCCGCCCGCCATCCTTGTGCTGTGCTCTGTACCGTGCCCTGTGCTGTGTATCCTTTTTTCCATCTGATTCTTCGTTCGGCTGAATATGCTGATTCAATGGAAATGAATAGAACTCCGAGTGAGCTCGTCGTGGAGGGGCTTGGAGTGGGAGGGAGGGGCGGTGGAATCCTTATAAATTTTGAGAAGAGAGCAATGCTAAAGCGATTCGACAGGCTGGTTGCTGGCAGGATAATTTATTCAAACGATTCGCCGAGTTTTTCGAAAAGGAATACACAGAAAAAAAGAAAATGTTTGCGTAACAGCGCGGCGTGTGATGATGACGTGTGGGGTGGGCTTCGCGCGGCGTCGCTTGTCCTATGAAATGATGTTTACATCGTTTTCAAGTACCCGCACTGAGTCACACTTGATTTCTGTTTAAATTAAGAACGGCTGGGGGCGCTGTGGTAAGCCAGCCCCGAGGTCGAAGTTTTGCCGTTCGAAGGAGAACACTATTCGCGAACTGAATTGGTTTCTCGTGTAGTGTTTATTGGTGAAAATTATGCGAAGTTTCTCATCTCGGTTGATGTCTCTGCTCTTGCGTAAGTTTTCAGGGCGACTATTCAAGTGCTCATTGGCTGTAAACTCATCCTTCCAGCATGCAACCCTCAATGGGTTGAAAAGTTTTTGGCGAACTTTTGAAGTATTGAGGCTGAGTTCAATTGAAGCGACTGGATGCCACATTCGGGTCCATTGTGACGCTGACTTAATGTGCGCTAAATCAATAAAACGTCCGGCAATAGCAAAGTTGGTAGCCGCCGTGGTGTAGTGGGTAGGGTTCGACACGCAGAAGGTCCAGGTTCAATTCCCAGCTGAGGACCTCGAAGTTTTCACGATAACGCCTCTTCCGAGCTGCTAACAGCACTCAAAGATTCGCAGTCAGCAAGAAACTGTAGGTCCCTTCTACTCGCGAGAGAACAGTAGCGCGTACAACACGAGTAACTGATGAGTTAGCTGGGCCCTGGTCCCCCTTAAACCGTCGCGCCATTCAATTAATATTATTAATATCAAAGTTGAGGTCATTTGGGTTGACTTAGGAGTGCATTTTGTGGTTTCAATTTGGCAGCGCTCACATTCGACACCTGCCACACTCAGCTTTCATTTGAAGAATCACACTATGAGTCGAATATTTGCCATTTACAATGATGGTTCACTGCCCATTGAGAACCGCGTCAAAGTAATTTTATCCGACTTCTAACGATCTGATTCAAACGAAGACGGCCGTCGATTACGCAAGCAATAGGTAAAGTTGTAAAAAAAATTTGTAGACACCGTAAGGCCTGATAAAAATGCAAGTCTTGCCCTGCGCTCGAAATTAACATACACGCCACTGTGGCATATTCCATATGCGGGATTTTTATTTGAATAAGGTGATCGGAGAGATCAACCAACTTGGAGTGCGCAACTGGAGACAGCTGGCGAAAGATCGTGCTGGCTGGAGAGGCATGTTGGTTGAGGCCCAGGTCCACCCCGGACTGTAGCGCCACAAGAAGAAGAAGAAGATCGGAGAGGTGCCCTTGCATCCAGCCAAAGTGACTGATGTGCTGTGTGGGCAAAAATTATGCTTTGCTTATTACTTCGACGATGCTTATGGGCGCCCTCAGCAAAAATGTTCGCTCCTGCGAGTGGGCGGTGTGGTGCCTAGGGAAACAACGCGCAGTAATCCTGTACTACAGTGCTACATGCATTCCATCACACTCTATTCAGAAAGCCTTCAGTGGGCAAGATAAAAGGATGATTGTGGAGACGGATGATTTTTTTTTTATAATTGACGCGTGCAAAAGGGGTTGAGCGTACCCTTAAGTGACCGGATCAAGTCACAGCACGGGCCGAAGGTATAGAGGAAGAGAGGGAGAGGAGGTACCAATGCACATTGGTTTTAAATGCCTGTGGATTATAATGAGGAGGAAAAATCGAGCTGGGAAGAGCATTCAAGATTCGTATAGTGCGGCTGAAGAACGAGTCTCTGAATTTGACTGTACGTCGGAAAGAGGGCTTGAGGGTGAATTGGTGGGCATTCCTAGCGAGGCGCGTATTGCGGGTGAATTCTTGAAGGGGAGGAATGCAACTGGCTAATTCATCTGAGCATTTCTTGTTAAAATAGCGATAAAAGAGTGACAACGACGCGACATTACGTCGGTGTTCTAACGAGTCAATCGACTTCGCAATATTACTGTCACCTATAAGTTTTATCGCTCGCTTTTGAATTCTATCCAGCAGGTGCAGGGGGGTCTTAGGAGCACCTGACCAAATAGGAGCGTTATACTCAAGTTTTGGGCGTATGTAGGCCTTGTATATTGTAGCCAGATCAGAAGGGGTGAAGTACTTCTTGCATCGTTTAAGGAAGCCTGGACATTTCGCAGCATTTTTGGCGACCTCAAATATGTGATCGTTCCAACTAATTGTTGGGTTGGTACACATACCGAGGATGAAAAGTCTTTCGGTTTCAACAACACAAGTGCCGTCCATGGATAACGGCTGATTATTTTGTAATCGCTTTAACGACAGTAGACAGCACTGTGTTTTGGAAGCATTAAATTCCACTCTATTCTTATTTCCCCAATCGATTATGCTGTCAAGGTCGGAATTTAATGTGCTTAACATACGCTGCCGTTCCGAGTCTAAGGCCGAAGTGGAGGGACGTGAGCCAAGGAACGAATATGAAAAGCTGAGGGTACTATCATCAGCGAAGGAATGAATGGGATTAGAAGTAGCAGGCAAGAGATCATTTATAAAAATGAGAAAGAGTGTCGGGGACAAAACAGAGCCCTGGGGAACACCAGCATTAATATGGTGAATATCAGACTTGAATCCATCCAAAACGACTTGTATTGAACGATTCGAAAGGTAATTTCTAATCCATTGAAGAAGAGACTCATCGATCGCAAAAGCACGCATTTTCGACAAGAGAGCCTGGTGCCAGACCCTGTCAAATGCCTTTGAAATATCAAGCGCAACAATCTTGCTTTCTACTGCATTGTGCAAAGATTTTTCCACTTTTCAGTGAGATATGCCATCAGATCACCAGTGGAACGGTTGCTTCGGAAGCCGTACTGCCGGTCATTAAGAAGCTTCCGGGACTCAAGATATTTCATAAGCTAACGGTTGATCAGCGTTTCCATGACCTTGGAGAGAAAGGACGTTAGTGCTATGGGTCGGTAGGAGGTGGGTGACGAGCATTCAGCCTTTTTTAGGAACGGGCTGGACAAATTTAGTTTTCCACTTACTCGGAAAGAGCCCTGAAGAGTAGGACAGATGGAAAAGCTTACGCAGTGGTTTTGCCAGCGTAGAAGAACACCTCTTCAGAAGAACAGGGAATATACCATCCGGGCCAGCGGAATTGTGTATATTTAGATCTTTAAGTACTCTTGCTACTGTACGAGTGCGAAAGTGGATTTGCGCCATGGAGAAACTTACGCTCTCAAGTACAGGCGGGGACAAAGTGCTATCTGGCAGCGTTGAGCTAGCTGCAAAGTGTGCAGCAAGCAGATTAGCTTTGTCCAAAGAGCTGATAGCTGGAATGTCATTGCAAATGAGCGTTGGGATCGAAGACGAGGCTGAATTCCTTATGTTTTTTACGAAAGACCAAAAGCTTCTGCTACCCTTGGGGCATTATATAACTTTTCGCCTCAACTTTTGGTCATAGGAGAATTTAACACGTCTTATTATGCATTACAGTCATTTCGGATCCATTTGAACTTTTTCCGGGCTTCCTCAGAAGGGTTGGCTTTATAATCCCGGAAACTCAACTTTCTCATCCTGATAGCCTCTTTGCAGCTCAAGTCGTACCACGCGTTTGCCTTAGGTTTTATGCTCTTCGTCCTACGTTGGAACCGCTGGAGACGGATGGTCTTACGTTGGAACCGTTGGTATTCGGAAATACCTGCCTGGTTTACATCCACGTCCCGGCGCAGCAATCGGATGAGTTCGGTGATTTTCTGGAAAGAATAAACGTTCAATGCCACATCAACAAAACTCCGACGCACAGATGGGTTACTAAAATTATTGGAAAGCTTAACGCCAATGCATCGGGAAATCAACACAATCCGTTGGGGTCCAACTCGGGAGGGAATCTGTATGTAGTCGGAATGCGATTCTCATGGCTCAGTAAGGACCTGGGGGTCTCCATATAAATTCACAGTTTACCAACGTCTGACTTCTTCAGCTTTTAAAGCCTCCCGAGTTATGAATACTGGCGTAGATCACTTCCTTGCAGACGTGCCTTGGCTCTCAACCTTCGTCTTCGGCCATAGACTTGGAACGGCAATGACAATGCCTGCAGACAGTCGAAGGAAGCGTACAAGGCAAGGCTGCCTCAAATAACAAAATTTCTGTTTGAGTTTTAGGAAACTAGCGGCAGGTCCTCTGAAGGAAAGAAGAGGCAGAATGAGAAGTGCGTGACGTGGAGATGGAGAGGGCCCAAAGGACGAAACTTGCGAATTTCTAGTAGAGTAAAAGTGTATGCTGCGGAGCTGAAAAAAAAGCCCGTGACGACCGTGATTCAAAACTTACTACAAGGCGGAATGCTTCACTTAATCCTTACGACGATGGACAGGAATTTTTTTCCCTCCACTTAGAGGAAATCAAGGCAGCAACATCAAAACTGAAGTCAAATAATTCTGGTGCAGCAGACGGACTCCTTAACGGCGATGACGGCCCAAGTCCGCTGTTAGGCAGAATGCTCCACTCGATTTGGACGCTGATAGACAAGAATTACGTCCCCCCGACTTAGACGAGGTGAAGATAGCAATATCCAAGCTGAAGTCGAACAAAGCTGCTGGAGCGGACGGACTGTCCGCAGAATTATTTAAAGCAGCTGGAGGCGACGTGGTTGGGCGCATGCGCTAGCTCATCTGTAAGATATTGTCGGAGGAAAGCATGCCCGATGATCTCAGCGTCGTTTACCCGGTTCACTAGAAAAGAAACGCTTTTGATGGCGCCAACTACCGATGTATTATTCTCCTCAACATCGCATACAAGATCCCCTCTGCCGTATTGTTTGAGCGTCTGAAACCGTTTATCAATAACCTGATAGGTCCCTATCAGAGTGGTATCAAACCAGGTCCACAATAGACCGGGTCTTCACTTTACGGCAGATCATGGAAAAGACCCAAGAAGGGCAAATCGACACCCACCACCTATTCATCGATTTTAAGGCCGCATATGACAGTTTGCATAGAGACGAGCTATACAGTGCCATGTCTAGTTTTGGCATTCCTACCAAACTCGTCAGATTGTGTAGGATGACAATAGAGAACTCTCGCTGCTCCCTCAGGGTCGGTAACAAACTCACCGAGACCTTCAATGTCAAAAAAGATTTTACATGACGAACTGTCATGTGACTTCTTTAACATCATCCTCGAGAAGATCGTGCGTAACTCACAAGTCAACACCAGAGGCACGATCTTCCAAAAGTCAGTTCAATTGCAAGCTTACGCTGATGACATTGACGTGATTGGACGAACACAGCAAGCCGTCAATGAGGCGTTTGCTGGCATTGAAGCGGATGCGGCTTGAATGGGTCCGGCAGTTAAAGAGGGCGACGAGGTGCGTTACCAAAGGCGGATGAGTAAGCCCTTAGTCTTTTCGAGAAAAAAGTTTTGCGTGCGATTTTTGGTGCTGTTTACGCTGATGGCATCTGGAGGAGAAGATTCAACATCGAATTCTATGGGCTGTACAGCCACATGCGCCTGGTCAAGCGTCTTCGGATACAACGCTTAAGATGGCTGGGCCATGTAAAGCGTATGGACACCACTGCTCCGGCCCGAAAAGTCATTGAATCCGAACTATTGGGACAACGCAGCAGAGGATGACCTAGACTAAGCTGGCTTACACAAGTGGAGAAGGAAATCAACCAACTTGGAGCACACAGCTGGTGACAGCTAGCGAAGGATCGTGCTGGCTGAAGACCACCATACGTATTTCTTTATTAGCGATACTGGCCAGGGCGTTACAGTCAATAATGGCCGCTAAAGAGCCATGTCTACTGAATTTTTTGTGAGGTGTAACAGCTTTGACAGGCGGTTCAACATGTTACACAATTTATTTATGGAAGGAAATATTTGTTAACCGTATAATCTGAAACGATTGACTGCCAGGTCAACATTCGCTGCGTCGGTTTAATTGGCAGGACAACATAGTTTTTGGTATGCGAACAAACAACTGGAAGGTGCCATAAAAACGATGAATTTTAAATTAAGGGCAAATGAAAAAAATTGCTTGTCTATTTAGTTAGTGATCATGAAGATTGAGAGGAACCATTATCACTTTTTTTCATGTCAATGTTCTATACCTTTAAGAAAAACACCTCTTATCCGCTGTGGCCACTCAATATGTTCAGCATTTTGTTGACCATTGTCTTCAGACTGTCCGCTGTGGAATTCTGATATACGTTCGTCATTTATGAAGTCTCTTATTCTTGCACATCTCTTCCGCTTGTTCTTCATTCGAACAACAGTCTCCGATGTTTATTCCACGCTTCTACGCTTCGTAAGGGGAGACGCAAAGGCTTTGGCTGTTGCGTCTCCCCTATGTCGTAGGCTCATCTGTGTCACTTGGCCTCCAAATCTGTTTCAAAAGGTTTGAGTTTGCAGCGCATGTCCTGTTCAAAATTCTCTAATACTGATATATAGGCAGAATTTTTCACTGACCAGTATTTAAAAAACTCTGTTTCCTGGAATGTCTTCTTCTTCTTGTGGCGCTACAGTCCGGGGTGAACCTGGACCTCAACCAACATGCCTCCCCAGCCAGCTCTTTTGAATGGAATGTCATTCTGTAATGTCGTAAAGAATTAGGCTTCCATCCTCAAGTTGTACGCAAGTATCATGAGAAGCTATCTTTGAAGGAACCATTGCTAGATGGAAAGTGGTTACATACAGAGTCGTGCAGAGGAAAATCTGCCTGTCCAGCGGGTGAATTATAAGTCACACTAGGAGAGACGATGCTTAAACTTTGGAAGCATTCAGACAACTTTCTAAACCGGCTCTCTTGGCCACTCTAGACTTTGACATGAACAAAAGCTTCACGATCTAAACAGAATTTGAAAAATTCGATTTTTACCAAAGACATCCTCGTGCCCGCCACATCGCTGTAAGTGCCTACCAAGGGTCCCAAGATCGATTTCAAGACTGGACATCTCACATTTCTCTCTTCCGTGTTTAGGACAACATGAAAGTTGGCCCCTTCTACTCGTGAAAGGGCAACAGTACGAACAATATGAATTGTTGTTGAAGCTAGGCCGCTGAAGCTTGGCCGCTTAAGCTAGTCCGCTGAAGCTAGGCCACTGGAGCTAGGCCACTGAAGCTAGGTCGCTAAAGCTAAGCCGCTGAAGCTAGGCCGCTGAAGCTAGGCCACTGAAGCTAGGCCGCTGAAGCTAGGCCGCTGAAGCTAGGCCGCTGAAGCAAGGCCACTGAACCAAGGCCGCTGAAGCTAGGCCGCTGAAGCTAGGCCGCTGAAGCTAGGCAGCTGAAGCTAGGCCGCTGAAGCTAGGCCACTGAAGCTAGACTACTGAAGCAAGGCCGCTGAAGCAAGGCCACTGGAGCTAGGCCGCTGAAGCAAGGCCGCTGAAGATTAGCCGCTGAAGCTAGGCCACTGAAGCTAGGCCGCTGAAGCTAGGCCACTGAAGCTAGACTACTGAAGCAAGGCCGCTGAAGCAAGGCCACTGGAGCTAGGCCGCTGAAGCTAGACCGCTGAAGCAAGGCTGCTGAAGCTAGGCCGCTGAAGCTAGGCCGCTGAAACTAGGCCGCTGAAGCTAGGCCGCTGAAGCTAGGCCGCTGAAGCTAGGCCGCTGAAGCTAGGCCGCTGAAGCTAGACCGCTGAAGCTAGGCCGCTGAAGCTAGGCCGCTGAAGCTAGGCCGCTGAAGCTAGGCCACTGAACCAAGGCCGCTGAAGCTAGGCCGCTGAAGCTAGGCCGCTGAAGCTAGGCCGCTGAAGCTAGGCCACTGAAGCTAGACTACTGAAGCAAGGCCGCTGAAGCAAGGCCACTGGAGCTAGGCCGCTGAAGCAAGGCCGCTGAAGATTAGCCGCTGAAGCTAGGCCACTGAAGCTAGGCCGCTGAAGCTAGGCCACTGAAGCTAGACTACTGAAGCAAAGCCGCTGAACCAAGGCCGCTGAAACTAGGCCGCTGAAGCTAGGCCGCTGAAGCAAGGCCACTGAACCAAGGCCGCTGAAGCTAGGCCGCTGAAGCTAGGCCGCTGAAGCTAGGCCGCTGAAGCTAGGCCACTGAAGCTAGACTACTGAAGCAAGGCCGCTGAAGCAAGGCCACTGGAGCTAGGCCGCTGAAGCAAGGCCGCTGAAGATTAGCCGCTGAAGCTAGGCCACTGAAGCTAGGCCGCTGAAGCTAGGCCACTGAAGCTAGACTACTGAAGCAAGGCCGCTGAAGCAAGGCCACTGGAGCTAGGCCGCTGAAGCTAGACCGCTGAAGCAAGGCTGCTGAAGCTAGGCCGCTGAAGCTAGGCCGCTGAAACTAGGCCGCTGAAGCTAGGCCGCTGAAGCTAGGCCGCTGAAGCTAGGCCACTGAAGCTAGGCCACTGAAGCTAGGCCGCTGAAGCTAGGCCGCTGAAGCAAGGCTGCTGAAGCTAGGCCCCTGAAGCTAGGCCGCTGAAGCTAGGCCGCTGAAGCTAGGCCGCTGAAGCTAGGCCGCTGAAGCTAGGCCGCTGAAGCTAGGCCGCTGAAGCTAGACCGCTGAAGCTAGGCCGCTGAAGCTAGGCCGCTGAAGCTAGGCCGCTGAAGCTAGGCCGCTGAAGCTAGGCCGCTGAAGCTAGGCCGCTGAAGCTAGGCCGCCGAAGCTAAGCCGCTGAAGCTAGGCCACTGAAGCTAGGCCGCTGAACCTTGGCCGCAGAACCTAGCCCGCTGAAGCTAGGCCGCTGAAGCTAGGCCGCTGAAGCTAGGCCGCTGAACCTTGGCCGCAGAACCTAGCCCGCTGAAGCTAGGCCGCTGAAGCTAGGCCGCTGAAGCTAGGCCGCTGAAGCTAGGCCGCTGAAGATTGGCCGCTGAAGCTTGGCCACTGAAGCTAGGCCCCGAAACTCGTGTGGATCGTAGTACCATCCAATTATTTGAGTTCATAATTCCCATCAGCCTGGAAGACATACGACGGAAGCCTGTATTGTAAGTTTTTTGTCAATGTCAAGTCAATGGCTTCTTGTCAGACATGACACGTACTCTTTCCGACTTCTAACTAGTCCCAAAACTTTTGAGCAGCTTAAACAGAACTAAATTGTCATCTGCTACAACTATCAGGCATAAGTAGTGACCGCCTCAAGCGCAAGCAGAGAAGCGACTGAGAAGCTTAAGACAAGACAAGACAGACAGACACACATCAGACAGTTAACAGCTTATAAAAATACAGTGGCAGCTTATCCCGACGCCATATCCCGACTTTTATTCAGATTTTGCTCAAGTGTCTTTTTTCCTAACGACCGGAATACTCCATTATCTCGATCCACAATGATTTGGCTTAAGGACTTTGAGAAGAAACGATGTTTGATAAATGACGAACAAGTGCTTGCAGCAACCCCATCCTCATCCTCTACACACATCTCCAGATCAAGGCGCCTCTTCTCAAATCGGTAAACAACACCGCGACATCGACAAACGAGAACATCACTCGTCACTTCTCCCAACGACCGCGCTCGGTTCTTGTGCCTTTTGAATTTGTTCTCATAAACAGGATGAGCTCTTCGATTTTTCACACCATCAGCGCGTGTGAAAGCCCACCTCCCATCGCCGGAGGCATACTCTCACACGCTTGACTCCATCAATAGACAATGATAATCCAAAAAGGGGATCTGTGTTTCTTTTTTTTGATACTGACGCCTCCAATTTGCCTCTAGCACGACATAAAATCCTTCAAAACGTTTCTTAGGAGGCAAAACACTTCCCCTGTACTGCTCGTCGTTGTCACCACATCCCGCTGACGGAGCGCGTGATACAGGATTTGGTTCTGATGGAGCTGACGCGACTTGTGCCCAAATGTGTCCGCCTCACTCAGGATCAGCACCCACGACGTGTTTCTTTTTTTGTTGTTGTCCCCTTTTCATCATATTTCGCCGTTTGTCGTCCTGTTTTGACATTAATTTTGCATTTCCCCGCTCTGCTGATGCCAGGGCAGGCCGACACGGTGACGAAGTCTGCCACTGTGACACGGCAGAGCGGCGTGAAAGGATTTTCACTCTGTCACGTGCAAATAATTAATTTATTTCCCTGCACAGATTTTTCTCGGTGCTTTCCTCGTCCTTTTTCCCTTATTCACCGCTCGCACGGATACGTCATAAATAGATCAGAGAAGCGAACGAGCGCACACCCCCACAGAGGGGGGAGTGTGATGGAGGAGAGGACCGAACTGAAAGGAACTCTCGTTCCACTCACTTAAAATTCTGCCATTTCGCGGTTAATGATGTTTGCCCAGAAGGATGTGACAAAGCGCGACAACGACGAGGATGAGGACGATGGGTACATTGCTGTATGTGTGGACTGAGATGATGAGTCCAACGACGAGGTAGAATGCTGCCGTTTCTGGCTGATGTTGGTCGTGTGGCGGTCCATGAATGTAGGAGAGAGAAGGATGGCTGGATTTACAAAGATTTTAATTTTAAATTATCATCCCTCCTCCCTGCCCCCGTCCTCCTTAAAGAGAAGTTTAACGACACAGTCAACTGACTCGGAACAGTCGCCAGATGCAATTCGGTCGTTGCGGAGCGGCTGCGGGGCGGTGGAACCTCAGCCGTTCCCATTCATCATCACGCTGACATTGTCGTCGATCTTATTCTGCTTCTCCTTGCGACGGCCCCACGTCCAAACTCAGTATCCTTGATGATGAGTTGAGTCCTGTTGATACAGGCAGTGGTCGCCGCCGATGCACGACAACGCACGGCCGCATTGCACTAACGAGCAATCAATCAGACGCAAGCATGCATGCTCGGCGAACTGGAAAACTCATGACTAAGGGCTTTTTCTCCTCAGCTCATGGAGAGTGCCTCGAATTGTTTAACTCATTTCCGCAGGGCGGGCGGCGGAGTGGGTTGCTGCGAGGGTGGGGTTAATATGGTAATAATTGATGTGACATCCCGAACTGTTTGCTTCCATTTACAAGACGATGGAGGAGTGGTGTGTGCGTCCTGGAACTCATGCTGAGAGTGAATTAATTATTTATTCGAGAGTGGGAGGGGGCGAGGATCCCAGAAATTCACTTTATTACAGGTTGTAGTTCAGTAAGCGGAGCAGAGACATTTCAATAAACGCTGGGTGAGGGGAGGGGCGTGCCTGAGGATGAGAAAGCCTTTGAGTGGTTTCATGGAAATTACATGCAGCTCAATCATTTTTGCGCTGATTAACAAATTCTTGTGAAGAATGTCATTTAATTATCGATAAATGTGGAATCCCTTCTTAAGGACGTCAGAAGAGAGTTCACAACGTCTGTCAATCATGTGACAGAATGATTGCCAATCATAAGATGGATTGAGTGATTTGGTTCAAGGACGAGAAAGGCTTTGAAATTAGAAAGACTGATGAAAGGATGTTACATTTGATGGAATGCAGTGAGTTAGAGATCAAAGTATATATGATTGTCAATCACAAATTGAGTGAGACTTCCAAGACATGGGAGTTTGGTGTCATTGAGTAAGACATTCAAAGTTACTTCCAAAAAAACTGAATTCGTGATCAAGCGTTTACTATAGAGGGGGGGTTAGGTTATTGACTGAAGCATTGACTGACAGGCGAAGTCATGATTGGCATGATTGACCATTAAACCGCTGTAAATCTAGGAAAAAGATTATTTAGAATGAAAGCAAATGGAAGCAAATATTCAAGTTTTGCTTATTAATGTAGCCATACACAACCGGCTGTAAAATGTAAATTGTAACATCTTCGTCGCAATTAATAATGATCGCAACTTGAATTGGCTTCAAAACGTTGACCAAGGCTTCTACATGAATCCATTTTCTTTCGCTTACTTCAAGTTTTAAAGCCATAAAAGCCAAGCAACAATAACTGCAGGTCGATTTGCTAAAAGTCTCTCACACATTAAATATGATGAGTTCCATTCTGTGGAACAACTTTGAGGTAAATTCAGCTCTTGGAAGACAATATGTCGCTGACTCGTGTCCGAGTCCGAAGAGACAACATTGGAGTGATAAAAATGGCTTACTAAAAGGTTTCCCCTTTTTGATACAAGCGTGCATGGTTCCACGGACTGCAGCACAGCCAATCCTGATTTCAACTTCTACGAAATTTGCTGAGGATACAATATTGGCAGCATTTATTGTCACAACTGTTTAAACGTTTCCCTGTGCGCCCCATTCTTCTATGACTATTTCGAAAAATAGAGCTAAGTTTTCTGCGGTTTGAATCTCATCGAACCCAAGGTATTCGCCCCTATCATTGAATCCGCCAAATCGACCGCGGCGGGAGTTCGTTCAATCCGCATCCCTTCACTTCCGCAGCCAAACCCTGTCATTGAATCTGCCGGATGAACTACATAACCGGTCGTTTGAACCTCGTTACCGACCTTCTTTAATATCAGCTGTGTTCTGTCAGTGTAGAATTTTTGTGAAAGAAAAATTGTTTTGATTTCAAAAGAAAGCAAAATAAATTAAAAGTTATGGACACAATAGTATTATTTTGGATTTGGAGAAGGACCAAAGTGATTGTCGACATCTTCTTCTTCTTCTTGTGGCGCTACAGTCCGGGGTGGACCTGGGCCTCAACCAACATGCCTCTCCAGCCAGCACGATCTTTCGCCAGCTGTCTCCAGTTGGGCACTCCAAGTTGGTTGAGGTCCTTCTCCACTTGTGTAAGCCAGCTTAGTCTATGTCATCCTCTGCTGCGTTGTCCCAATAATTTGGATTCGAAGACTTTTCGGGCCGCAGCAGTGGTGTCCATACGCTTTACATGGCCTAGCCATCTTAACCGTTGTATTCGAAGACGCTTGATGCATGTCGCTGTACAGAATATAGAGTTCGTCTTTAAGTCTTCTCCTCCAGATAGCATCAACGCAAACTGCACCAAAAATCGCACGCAAAACTTTTCTCTCGAAAAGACTAAGGGCTTACTCATCCGCCTTTGGTAACTGCCGGACCCATTCAAGCCGCATCCGCTTCAATGCCAGCAAACGCCTCATTGACGGCTTGCTGTGTTCGTCCAATCACGTCAATGTCATCAGCGTAAGCTTGCAATTGAACTGACTTTTGGAAGATCGTGCCTCTGGTGTTGACTTGTGAGTTACGCACGATCTTCTCGAGGATGATGTTAAAGAAGTCACATGACAGTGCGTCATGTAAAATCTTTTTTGACATTGAAGGTCTCGGTGAGTTTGTTACCGACCTTGACGGAGCAGCGAGAGTTCTCTATCGTCATCCTACACAATCTGACGAGTTTGGTAGGAATGCCAAAACTAGACATGGCACTGTATAGCTCGTCTCTATGCACACTGTCATATGCGGCTTTAAAATCGAAGGTGGTGGGTGTCGATTTGCACTTCTTGAGTCTTTTCCAAGATCTGCCGTAAAGTGAAGATCTGGTCTATTGTGAACTTCCCTGGCCTGAAACCACACTGATAGGGACCTATCAGGTCGTGGACAAATGGTTTCAGACGCTCACACAATACGGCAGAGAGGATCTTGTATGCGATGTTCAGGAGACTAATCCCTCTGTAGTTGGCGCAGTCAAAGGGGTCTCCTTTCTTGTGGACCGGGCAAACGACGCTGAGATTCCACTCATCGGGCATGCTTTCCTCCGACCATATCTCACAGATGAGCTGGTGCATGCGCCCAACCAGGTCATCTCCAGCTGCTTTAAATAGTTCTGCGGACAGTCCGTCCGCTCCAGCAGCTTTGTTCGACTTTAGCTTGGATATTGCTATCTTCACCTCGTCTAAGTCGGGGGGACGGAATGCTTGTCTATCATCGTCCAAATTGAGTGGAACATTCTGCCTAACAGCGGGATTTGGGTCGTCATCGCCGTTTAGGAGTCTGCAGAAATGATCCTTCCAGATTCTCAGCACAGACTGCGACTCTACTACTAGTTGTCCATTTTGGTCCCGGCAGGCCTTGGTCCGAACCTTGTATCCTCCGAATAGCTGTTTTACCTTTCGGTAAAACTTTCGGACTTAATTTCTGCCAAAGCACCTTTCCATTTCCTCGACCGCGCGCTTCTCATGCTCCTTCTTCTTCCTTCTGAGAAACCGGTGCTCTTCCCTTCTTCTCTGTTCGTAGAGTTCACGGATAGTCCGCGTTGTTCGATGCAGCGTCGCCTTATAGGCGTCTTGTTTAGCTGCGGCGCTTGCCTGCACTCGTCATCAAACCATGGGTTCCTTCTGGGTGGTGACGTGAAACCCAGCACATCAGTGGCAGCATCTTTGATGGCTTCTTGACAACGTTTCCATTCTTCTTCTGTGCTTAGTGCAGGAAGCGTCGAACTCTGAGCGAGTTTCCGGGAGACTCAGTCGGCAAAGTTCCCAGCAATCAGCTGCGATTGTAGCTTTTCGACGTCAAACCGTTTTGGCCTTTCTCGACTCCGTTGTTCTCTCGATATCCGGGTTCTTACCTTGGCTACAACAAGGTGATGATCCGAGTCAATGTTTGCACCTCGGATGGTTCGGACATCGAGAATACTGGAGGAGTGTTTGACGTCGATCGCAACGTGATCAATCTGGTTGACGGTTGATTGATCAGGAGATCGCCAGGTTCCTTTGTGAATGTCCAGGTGTGGGAACCGCGTGCTAGCCACAGAGAGGTTTCGCCCCGAGGCGAAGTCCAACAGCCTGAGTCTGTTTCCGGATGTGTTGTAGTGCAGGCTGTCGACATATCCGCCAAAAAGTTAGGGGCATGGCAAGTGATATCTTTTCGCTACCCGAGGCTCAGTAAGTTAAGAACAATTTTCTTGCTCAACTTAAAGTTAATATTCTTAATTATGAGTTTATCAAACAGTTCAGACTGAATTAAGCTGGTTTTCAATACATATTGGACGAGTTGAAGGCAAAGTAACCACCTGTTGTCAGATCATCATCACTGACCCCTGAGCATGCAGCATGTCTGTCATGTGGATACCAAAATGGCACTTGACAGGATTTTATTGTAGGATTGGCTCATTCAACTATTTCTGGTGTCCTCTCGGAAGTGTTTAATACACTAGAAGAAACTCTATGCTCAAAATGGATTACCTTTGCGATGTCTGAAGAAGAGAAGCATGATGCTAGGCGGTTTTTTTTTATGAGAAGTCGAGAATACCGGGAGTAGCTATGTGTATTGACGGCACACATATAAAAATTGACAAACCTGGAGGTGAAACTGCTCATCTTTTCTACAACAGGAAAGGATTTTACAGCCTGAATACAATGATAGTGATAGAAAGACCAAACTTAAAGAAAGAATATCCAAAGTGATCATCCATAGAGCAATACAATGTATTTAGTTAAATTTTCCTTTTTCCACTCAGATATTTCCTTAATAGGGGGTCCCACACTATTAAGCTCTTGCTGCAGATTAATCCAGAATTTTTCTACGGTCTCTGGATCTTGTTTGGTTAAATTTTTTGCGATACCCGGATTTTCTTTCATTAGGTCAACCAACATTCTAAATTGCTGACGATTTGTTTGCCTATTTAATTTAATAACAGCTTATACAAATGTATTTGCAAATTTGCGATTATTTTACTTACTTCTTTATTTTCATCATTTTGCCGGTCGGATACGCATCAAATGTGTCGCGGATGAGAAATGTCATATTTGTATGGACGGGGAATCGACAGCGGTAAAGAAGTTTTTGCACTTCTTAACCGACTTCTGTTCACTTGCGTTTTCAATGATAGCAACATTTTGACATTCTCCCACCGGGGTCGATCCGGCGGATTCAATGCTAGGGGTGATTATTTGTTAGTTCCCAGTCATCATTGATATAATGCAGTATAACAGAAATGAAAGAGTCCCGAGCGCTTGACCACCAACCGTCTAAAGTCAAAGCTACACAGAATCAATAAACAATTGCCTCGAAACAGGTGCTTAATGCACCTGAGCCTAAAATAGTTGCAACCGAGATAAAGTTGCTTAAGCAGCAGGCAATTCAGAACTTGAAATGCTTAAAATCAGCACTTTCAATGAAATCGGTAGTCCATGTGCACATTTGTTCTTATCGTAGAGCATTGAAACTGTCATTTTCATGACGCCTGTTTTCGCCGGAGGAGCTGCACTACGGCTGCCGGTTTTACTAGTTAAAACGTTGGAAGTGTTCGATAACTAACTATATTACTTAAAACCTCAACAGTGTCCTCAGTTTAGTGGATCATTTGTGGTGATACTTGAAGAATACATCTGCCGTTTATTAGCCAACATCTCTTCCCCTTGATGCCAATGCGTAGTGATCATACAGTTCTCAAAGCCACCATTATGCAAATACCTCTAATTTGTGACTTGAGTGCCAACTGTAGCGTTTTCATACAATACCGGGTACACGCGAACTGGGTACCCGGTAATGAATATTCTGCTTCTTGTAGTCCTACATTACCTGGCCCAGGTCCACCCCGGAATGAGTATTACTCGTAATGGCATGTCTAAGAACTCTTCGTTCGAGGAAGTTCATCAAATGCTCTATGGAATTCAGATCCAGTGACTGGAGAGGTGTCCACAACTGATTTTCGAAGTTATACAGCATGCAAAGGTTTTCATTGTGCGCGGTATATTTCGGGTCATTATCTTGTTAAAACCAGAAATCTTCTTCAAGCCCAACTGCTGAGCACTTTCCAGAAAATTATCTTTTAGAATCAGGAGGTAGCTCATTCGGTAGATTATGGATTAAATACACGTAAGTTTTTCCACGTCATTAGCTGCCATACATCCCCAGAACAGGCTTTACTGTTGGTAATAAATTCTGTTTTTCAACTTTCTCTCACGATCAGAAGTTGAGGCAGAAATTTTCTGCATCGTCCCGGGGGAGGCAAAAGCGTTTGGTCATTCGTAAAAAACGTAAAGAATTCAGCCTCGTCTTGAATTCCAACGCTCATTTGCAATGACATTCCAGCTGTCAGCTCTCCGGACAGAGAAAACCTAATAATAATAATTGTTGGCGCGACAGTCCACAGGGGGACCAGGGCCTAGCTTGCTCATCTACTACTCGTGTTGTGCGCGCTACTGTACTCTCACGAGTAGAAGGTACCTACAATTTTTTGACGACTCCGAACGGCGAAGTCTGAGAAGCTTTCTTAGACAGTTATTACAGTGGTGCCGTGAAAAATTTGAGGTGTTCAGCCGGGAATCGAACCTGGACCCTTCGGCGCGTGAGCGTCGCACTCTACCCACTGCGCCACGGCCGCCAACCTACTAACTACGTATTTTGCAGCCAGTTCAACGCATCCAGATTGTTCTTTGTCACCATCTGTACTCAAGAGCGCTCATTTCTCCATGGGGCAAGTCCAATTTTGCAATCGTACAGGTACAAGAGCACGTAAATTCTAAACGTGCACAAATCCGGACGGTATCCCCCCCCCCCCCCTGGTCATTGCACTTTATATTTCAATAGCAATTGACAGAGTCTGGCATCAAGCTATATTGTTATATTGCTATATTGTCTAAAATGCATGCTTTTGGTATCGATGAGTCAATTCTTTCGATCCGTTCAATACAAGTTGTATTGGATGGGTTCAAGTCTGATATTCACCATATTAACGCTGGTGTTCCCCAGGGCTCCGTTTTGTCTCCGACACTCTTCCTCATCATTATAAATGAGGAATTAATATGCTTCTAGAAGACCTGAATTCATGTTCGTGTAGGTTGTTCATTAGGTTTTTGACTGAAATAATGATTGACGGTTGAAGAGTTTCATTTAAGGGTCGATTATCAGTCTCGAGTACCATTACACTCTGAGAATGTAGGGAATGGATGTTTAGAAATTTACGTAAACTTCTTTAACAGGAAGGTTACATCAATTTAATGCGGGCAAATGCTATGTTTTGACCATAAAGCACAGCAAACAGTCTGTATACAGCACTTGTTCGTTCACCTTATTGAAATAGATATGCGATTCCAAATGTAACGTACCCCACAGTGAGGTGTTCCGCGTATTCAATTGCTTCTTACACAGAAAAATCAATTATTTAGACTATTAGCAAAACCTGCACCTGCGGGATGATGCACAAATACGCCATCAGTGAGACTTCCAATCTAGAATCATTCACAATTTCAAATCCACATAAGGCTGCGTAGAACGAAAATTAAAAAAACATACTAGTAAATATTAAATTCAAACGTAGGTTTTTTAGTATTGTGTTAATTTTGATTTAGCTCCAACTATTAAACACTCAATATCTGTAAAGTAAAGAAAAATCGCTGTGGATAACCATTTCTCTGTAATACCTCTTCTAGGCGTCTACGTTTGAGTACTAGACACTAAATTTTTTGTGTCTTCGGCTATTGTTTTCCCCCCTTTCCTCTACTATTATCTTATTAAGCACGTTTTTGGAGGTAATGTCTGTGAATCCTGCGTTCGAGCAAATCCCACAAATGCTGGCCGCTACTAATTTTTAAGCTTTACATTTTGCGCGGTTATTTTTTTTTTGTTGTTGAAACTGCTAAGTACTTTGCAGTTATTTGTCTTTCAGAATTTATATAGAACCCAATCGGTCCTTTATGGATTTAATAAACTTAAGTTTGCCCACGCCACTAGCGTCTCTGCATCCTCCAGGTTTCGGTTTTGGTTCAAATTGTTCTTTATTTTACCGTTTATTCCAAAGATGACAAAATTGATCTCACCGAAAGAGATAAGTTTGTTCCAAAATTCTGGGGGCTTAAAATTGACTGCATATGCAAAATACATACATTTCTGTTTATTGATATCTGAAACACGTGGCTTCTTACGAGCTACTTTCTATAGTTGGACATTATAATCGGATATTGTTTTGTCAAACCTCTTCTCTACCTTTCACTTGGTGGGCTTTCATCCTGGGGTTAAGGGATGCCAGCTGGACAATGCGTTCCCGCTATTTTAATAAGGTTGGACAAGCATCTCTTTGGTAAGATGGAACTCGTCCAATGGATACATGAGTGTCCCCTTCCAACTATCTGTCTAATCTGCCTCTAGGATTTCCCGCCAACATAAAGCTTGAAGGTAATTGTCCTCATCATTTGAATATTTGTACTTTCTGAAATGTCACGGATTTTTCGTTAGTGGCGCTCCCTACGCCAGTCCCGGACTTGTTAAGTGATGTGTTAGATGTCAAGCAGTTATTAAGAACAAGGGTCAGGCAAGGAAATACTAACACTCCTTGTAACGCCAGAGCGGGTGATTGTTTTGTTTTTTGATTTTTTTTTAATAAGCGCCGTTTTTTTTAAATCCATCGAAAAATGTTCCTCTTCTTACATTTAGCTGTGCAGTCTTTTTTTATTATTTTCGTGAGTCAATATTTTTAATAGTTGAGAGCCGCTACACTCCACAGGGGGACCAGGGGTCTAGCTTGCTGATCAACTACTCGTTTTGTGCGCGCTACTGTTTTCTCACGAGTAATAGGGACCTACAGTTTTTGGTCGGCTTCGAACGGCGAAGTTTGAGAAGCTTTCTTAGACAGTTATTACTCTTTGAGTGTTGTCAGCAGCTCGAAAGAGGTGGTACCGTGAAAAAATTCGAAAAATTGGTGTTCAGCCGGGAATCGAACCTAGACCCTTCGACGTGTGAGCGTCGCACATTACCCACTACGCTACGGCGTAGTAGGTAAGTTAGTTTAATGAAAAAGAGTAAAACAAACAAACTGGAGACCAATTCTAACTCCAGTTAATTCGTTAAAATGTTAAATGTCTCTATTCCTATGTCAATGCCTGTATTTGCCAAAAGAGGCCACGTTTCACTCACAATTCAAGTGGAAAGTTCAACTAGCTTTTACCTGGTTTTTAATAAGCAAGCGGTCCATTATCGTAAACGGCAAGCAATCAGCCAATAATGTGACACTGAAAATGACAGCTGAGCTTGGCAGGCTTTCACTGACAGTGCTACCAACTCGAGGCACGAAAAGAATTCTTTGTTGATTCAAAAACTTCATTCGGAGCACTGATAAATTATGTATCTGAATTATGGGCTATCGAACTTCCGTCATATACGAAGAACAACGTATGCAACTCCATTTACAGGGTGCTTCTTCACTTTAAAAAAAAAATCTCGTGTGATACACAAAAAACTGATTCAAAGTAACACACCCTCACCCACTCATAGACATCAACTCATCAACTCATCGACATCAAATGATTGTTTCTCACTAAATTCAACTTCAAACCGTAAAAGAATTCCTACGACCAGTTTTATTGGCAATAACATCAACCGCAAACTGCTCATGTGACACATAGTTCTGCGGCCACATTTTCGGGGTGATTTCGCCTTCGAATTCCAAAGGAATACGCTTTCTGCCCATTCCCTGGTGCTGGCATCGCTCCTTTGTAGAGCACAGCAAAATTTAATTGAGTAAATGAAAAGCCCTTAAGACGCCTCATATTTTCACTGAATAACATACGGCCGACTGATTCCCTGTTGAGGGGCCCGCTCTCATGTGTACACACAAGTGTCTGCGTGTGATTCATTGCTGCTGAATCGGGTTCCCTGGATCCTCTGATTTTTGAATTCCTTGGAAATGTATTGCTCTGTTAGATGTTTTTATTGCTCCAAGTGTATTCTGATAAATTTATTCTTCATTTCGGAGGGGTAATGTATGTGCGAGAGTGGCAGAAGCAAAATATTTTGTGTTTCCCTCTGGAAGACAATATTTGATACTTTGTGGCATAATTTAGGGATCTGTGGAAGGATGGGATGGAATGCGAGTGCATGGATTCAATGAATGGAGACTGGTGTTTGTCAAGCCGTTCAGGGCGGCTTTGAGGGAAAAGTGGATTTATTGGAGCTGAATGCTATTTGTATGCAGTTTTCTGGTGCACTGAACTTATTCATGCATTTCCTGAAAGAAATAAAGATCCTTAAATGTGATTTTCAATAAGAAGAAATACGAGATCTTGGTAAGGTTTGATTTACTTCTGGAAAGGTAACTGCCAAGACGAAAAAGTCTTCATTCAGAGACAAGAATTATATTTCATCTTGATTATTCTTCGCCGAATATATTGCTCTTCGTTATTGATCGAATATGCAAACGTTTTCGAAGTCAATTTTATATTCAAAGCCAAGTTAACTATTTCTTTTCTATTGGGTTTCAATTGAACCCAATATCCTTACTTTTGAATATTTGCAGCTGGTCTTAAGCGTAAGTTCTTGAGTGAAACCTAACCTTCTTGTATTTGTCAACAACCTTCATTGAGTAATGCATCAAGTTCTTCATCTTCAAACTCTTTCAGGTGCCCAGGATGTTCATCGTATTCTAAGCCAAAATCACCACTTTTAAGTCAGGCAAACCACTTTTGGCATGTTAGTTCAGCTAGCGCTAGCACGTTAGCTTACCATAGTCGAATTTGGAGATTTTGCTAGTGGCACCCCCTTTGTGCCCCGGGACTTATTGATTGACCTGTAACGATGACTTTCGGCAGTAGTTTTCTTTAAATTACAGAAATGGAGAAACGTTACCCGCAAAAACACTATTTCAGGCAGAAACTTCGACACATTTGAGTGAAAAAAAAGTGATTGGTGTTTGCGCTTCAAATGATTGGCATTGGAAAGGACCTACAATGACAGAAGCTTTTCAGGGCATGTTCCAATGGAATAATAGCAGTGGAATTATACAAGTTACGCCGTCTCTTAGCAAATCGCACGAAGTTATGGACCCAATAAGAAGGCATTAATCTACAACTAGGATTTGTGCTTGTTTGGTGTTCTTAGCAGATTAATCACCACACTTCTGCTTTAAAGCAAGGGACATTAATCTTAGGTTTGAAGTCACCAAAGCCTCTATTTGCGCCATCATTAATTTCTCTTTGTCTTAATAGTTTGGTGTGGCAGTCGGCTTGAAATGATCTCGATCACGGCTCTCCAAGGTCCTCTTCTTCCTCTATACTTTCAGCTCATGCTGCGACTTAATTCTAGTCATTTAAGGGTATAACAATCCCTTTAGCGCGCTTCTACTATAAAAAAAGAGGATGTCTTGTGACGCTCCATGATGGGCAATAATTTTCATTACCGATGCACTTCTCCACGTTGATTCTACGATTAGTGCAACTATAGGAGTGTCACGCACGTCATTAACTGAAAAAAAAATGGACTAGGCGTAGGAAGAGCTCTTCCAGGGTTCAAAGTCTTACAAGGTCTACACTTTGTGCCTGTGGGTGGGATAGAAAGGAGTGTCCTGTAGTTCCTCTTCATCGCCACAGTTACTTCTTATGTCCTGTTTCCTTTTGAGTTCCATGGGGCCAAGCTCAACGTGCCATTGTTCCAGTCGTTAATTATGCAATCACGGTTCCACATTCGAAATGGAATTTTTTGTAGGCTGTTATGCTGCAGCTTCGGACCCTGTTGGTACCACAGATTTCTTAGAAATGCCACAGATGTCGGCTAGTGTCTGGGTTTTATTGTCCACCTTTCTATACAGGCATACGTCAAGACGTTCGGTGCCTTGAGTAACCAGTGTCGTTCTGGAATCGACAAATTATCCCTTCTGGTGAAAATTCTACCCTTGTGCCCTGGTTCCGAGTATATAGTGACGGTGGCCTGTCGTCCAAAAGTCATACCAAGAGTGAGCACTTCTTATTAAGTTTCGAGATCAGGAAGCCTCTTTGACTACAGGATCTCCAACTTAACGACTCTAACCTCATCACCAGTTTCGATGCACTTTTACAAGTTTAAATCTTCGAACATTATGACAACGTGTCTCTTTGCGAGATCATCCGCGAAAGTTTTTGATCGTTTCATAATTATCTCTACATCACTCTAGCGTGAAAGCAGAATAAAAATGGTGCTCTAAAATCAAGGAAGGAAGATAAGAACCTTTAGCAGCAGATCCTAGAACATGGAGATCCACCGGAAAGAAGGACACTTCAAGTTTTCCCCGTGGGATTGGGGAATCTCCCCTGTTGTGTCCAAATTGGCGATTCTTAAAGCATACGTTATCAGCATCAAACAGAACAACGATTGAGTGAACTAAGACGCAAGGTTCTGGGAATATTTTGAATGGACGGAAGACGGTAGAGTGTTACGCTCACACGCCGAAGGTCCAGGTTCCATTCCCGGCTCGAGTTTTTCACGGCACCACCTCTTAAGAGGTGCTGACAACTCTCAAAGAGTATTTACTGTAGAACAGTAGCGCGCACAACACGAGTTGTTGATGAGCAAGCTAGGCCCTGGTCCCCTGTGGACTGTTGCGCCATCCAATTATTCTTGTTTAGAAGGCACATGGGCTAGTTTTAAGTCTTACATTGGGTAAGGGTATAGCTGTCTTACAGAGGAAGAAAACCACGAGGCCAAAGAGGCTATATCGTAGCTTCAATGGAACCAACTATGAGCGGCAAGTAGACTTTGCTGGCCTTGCAATCTATTTTTCATTAAAGAAAGGACGTCCAAATTTATGTCTTCCAGTATTCAAGTCGGCTAAGTTGGGTCTGCAGCACATATTGTTGACCAAAAATTTGTTCCCCGACACACGTCCTAAGCAAAATGGTCCAATGCGGAAATAAGTCCACAGTCCACACCAAGCTGTCATTCACTTCGAATGCATTGGCTTCTCCATAAAAACGTGCAGGTTTAAAGAGTCACCAGGATGGGAATGCACCGTGCCAAAGAAGATGGTTTCTTACTAAAACTCGTAGTCCAACTCAAGGTACTGTACGGTCCAGTGACACCTCAGTCGCTAATTGTGTGGCTTTACTTTTATTTAATCGAAAGATGTAAGGGAATCAAGCCTATGATCGTTACATGAGTGGCATAACCTCCTGCACAGGACCAAATTTTCATCTATAGCCACGGCGGAGACAATGTACACTGCCTCGTGCTTCCAAATCATTCTCCCTTAGCAACATTTCTAATTCAAAGGCTTGTACAGCATCATGGTCAACATTCGGCCTTTTCACCTAAGCAACTTACTTAGAGTGATCAAAAGTTTCTTCCTGATTCCGAGTTGAAGTTAAGTCCTAGTTCCATTAGGTGCCTTACACGCTCCATTGACGGTTTTAAATTTACCCTCGAGGACATAATATTTTCTAAATATTCGCAAAATGCCAACAGGACCACATCTCTTTAGTCCCAAGTTTTGGCACTTAACGGTCACAACAACCCTTTGTCTGTCAACTTCTTGGAAAATTCAGTGATTTCTCGAATCAAAAGCGAAACCACATCTGTTAGCTGCAATTTTACCCAACAAAGTCAATCACCACACAACCGCCATCTCTGCAGGACACTTTGAAGTGTAACCACAAACGTTCTCTGATTTCCCCAAATGGAGCTTTGCTATTGTTGCAGAGTTGATTCCCGAGGTAAACGTGTACCACAGCACAGAAACTCTGCCTGCCACACCCCTGCTTGAGGCGATTTCTGTGTCAAAGCCTAGCTTGCAGAGCCGCTCTTTTTCCATCAATGAATATGATGCCCTCGTGTCCACCCACAGCCCACCTTCTTCTGGAGAAACAGTTTCAAAACTCGCTTTTCATCAAAGATTTACTCCCCGACTGCACTTCAAAACGATCCCATTCCTGGTGACATCTTTATCCTCAGTTCAGTACACAGTGCTTCAGCACCTCTATCCTCCCTGCGCTTGCATTGCGTTCCCAAATTGTGATGCTGCACATTCTTCTTCTGTTTCATTGCCCATTGCTGGGAGCACCCGACCGGAAGATGAGTTGACAGAGACGTCATAAAGCCACATTGCATGCGCATACATCACAAGGCCCTTCGAGCCAGATTCATATCTATGGGCCACCGCAATGCGTTGAAAGGGGGCATATTCGTCTCTCTCTCCCGTCGTCTTCGAAATCAATTCATTTCGAAAATCACTCAGAAAATTGTTCCAAATTATAGATATGACGCTAGGTTCCCAGAGACAGAGAGAAGGAGATGTCCTGGGAGGGAGACATTCAGAACTTAACCTGCCACTTCAATTTGGAATGTCACAACACTCCGGAGGAGGGCCCTCGAATCCATTCGATGGCGAGGACGAGGGACCACTTTGCGGGGCGCAAATGAAAGGATACACATGTAGCGACACATCCTACGAGGAGCGAAGTGTGGTGTGCTAAGAGGACTGAAAGGATCAACACAGCCCCACACGCGTGCATAATAAAATTCCACCGAGACGTCAGTTCGTTCGACGTCGTGGAGAGAATCGAGTGACATTGTGGTAATGACACCATGACAGCCAGGATCCATTATTATGTCCTTTCGTTCGGTTTGGCTTCCCTGCCTGTGCTTTTTTCATTTGCTGGCTCTCTAGCTAGCCACAGGGACATCACAAATCGCATTCTGTTGGTGGGCGGGCATGTGCGACGGTGAACCAGACGTCGTCACGCATCACGGCTTCTATGCGATTCAAGGATAAAGCTGCTCTCCGTTCATTCCACGTGCAGGCCATGCATCAAGCAGATGCCTTCACCGACGACGACGTCGACATCACCCACGATGGTGGTGTTCTGGCGGCTGGAGGAGGATGCGGTGACAGCGGCAGCGGTGGAGGAGACGGCAACATGTATGAGGTGTGCAGACACATGCAAATTTCAAACAACAAAAGACGGATTTGGGGCGGACCGAGCTTATTGTGCTGGAGATCGGGATAAGCTCGCCAGCTGCATGGATGCTCTGGCGGCGGCAGCGGTTTTGTTTGCATTCATGATTTATTTTCGGTAAAACTTTTCTTAGCCATCCGGGTTATGAGGAATTTGAAAGACGTGTCGGTGGTCCACTGGGGCTAGGGGGATGTGCATGAGCGGGAGTTATTCATGAGGCGAGAAGTGTGTTTGCAAAAGTTTAGAATCAGGAAGTTGTGCTGTCTGAGCAGGAGAGACGGGATTTGGATGGAACACAAGTCGGAGTATAGGTTTCCGATCGAATATCCGGCTCGAAGGACCACCCACTTAAGTTGTAGCTCTCGTCGTTTTGGAAGTCTGGAATGCAATTCGATTGTTTGAAAAGTTAAGAGGTTGGGGACTAATCTTTGAGCGCCTTAGGATGGGTGAGGGAGAGTGCTTCATAAGTGCAATTCCTTTCACAAGAAATTGTCTTCAAATTGAGTCACATTTTCAAAAGAATGACCACAAATCTGGCAATTGGAACTTGATCTGTGCTGTCTGAGAGACATTCAGGCGACGGGGACGAACAAAGTCAAAGCAAATGGCTAAACTGAGGCTAAAGGGGATTTGTTTGAGAACCCTTTGTCCGTAGGAGGACAAAATAGGAGTCCCAGTCACGTGTATTTGTTTTAAGTTTGCTGAGATCAGGGATCACAATTCTGACGGTCGGAACTTGACACGAAAGTTGAATCTCCTCAGGTTATAGGGGCCTGAAGGGGGTCAGACTTCAAAGGAGACACATGTTCATTTATTTGCGTGCTTATAAACAAAATGGCGGCCTTTAGGCACTTTTCTGCCGTTTGAAGCAAAAGAAAAAAGCCTCAAACTTCAATCAATAAATTCTCTCACGAAAACCAAGAGCCTCACGCTTCCTTCCGACTCTTAATCAATTCCAACACAGATACCTGTCAGATTTCACAATCAAAGGGCCTCTTTGTTCCAATCACAGCACGTGTCTCGACCCGGGCACCACAAGGCCGCCACCAAAATTAAATCTGCCACTCTCCGGTCGTCGCTGCCATAGAAAACTTTCTCGTGTCCCTTTGCCAGTCGCCAGATCCTCCATCAATCGCACACAGAGCGGAGGGGCTGTCAGAATTTCCTTGTCAACCTGACGCAATGCCTTGACATTTACACACAGCCTGACCCTCGTTTTCATGAATTTTTACTTACGCGTCCATCGGCTGGCTTAACTTTCTTCGCCCCATCCTACGGACACAGGTTTTGGCACACGTCCTGTCGAATTACCACACAGGGAGCGATTAGGAAAAATAGTAACAGAGCCGACAATCGAGTGGTGCCGTGTCAAGGAGTCACTTTCCGGACTGTTTGGTTGACATTTTCCAGAAAATTACCCCACACACCACGGAGAGAGGACAAGAATGAGGGTGGTGCTTCCCAATCCATCGGAGAACGAATCGATAACCAAAAATACGTTTTTCTAGGCCACTTCAGCGGCAGGTTAGCATGTTTGACTTCCTCCAGCAGATACAACGGGTTGACGGTGGCACAGTGTCCTGTGTCGCCCCCAACGCTGGGTGGTGCGCAAAGCTATTTCCAGGGGATGAGTATGGCAAACGAAAGCGAAAGGAAAGGAAGAGTGCGACGACCTGCAGCCACTTCGGAGTCAATGGGGACAAATTGAAAAGCTGCGCCGCAGGGTGTAGAAGCACTCGGGAGTAGTGAAATGGAAGCAGCCACTTTCATTTGCCTCCTGTGCACAAATTGACAACTCATAAATTGCAGTCTTCACATGCAGTGCTTGGAAGTATGGAAAGAGTTCGTTGAGGGCATTGGCGTTTGGAGTAGGGTCTCTCACAGTAATACAGCGAAACTATCACAGACACAGCGATGCCGTCACAGTAACAGCGACGCCGTCACAGAAACAGGGACGCCGCTAAAGAAATAGTGATGCCGTCACTGTAAAAACGACGCCTTCACTGTAACTGCGACGCCGTCACTGTAACTGCGACGCCGTCACTGTAACTGCGACGCCGTTACAGTAACTGCGACGCCGTCACTGTAACTGCGACGCCGTTACAGTAACAGCGACGCCGTCACAGTAACAGCGACGCCGTCACAGTAACAGTGACCCCGCCACAGTAACAGCGACGCCGTCACAGTAACAGCGACGCCATCACAGTAACAACGACGCCGTCACAGTAACAGCGACGCCATCACAGTAACATCGACGCCACCACAGTAACAGCGACGCCGTCACAGTCACAGCGGCGCCGTCACTGTAACAGCGACGCCGTCACAGTCACAGCGACGCCGTCACTGTAACTGTGACGCCGTTACAGTAACAGCGACGCCGTAACAGTAACAGCGACGCTGTCACAGAAACAGGGACGCCGCTAAAGAAATAGTGATGCCGTCACAGTAACAGCGACGCCGCCACAGTAAGAGCGACGGCATCACAGTAACAGCGACGCCGTCACAGTAACAGCGACGCCATCACAGTAACATCGACGCCACCACAGTAACAGCGACGCCGTCACAGTCACAGCGGCGCCGTCACTGTAACAGCGACGCCGTCACAGTCACAGCGACGCCGTCACTGTAACTGTGACGCCGTTACAGTAACAGCGACGCCATCACAGTAACAACGACGCCGTCACAGTAACAGCGACGCCATCACAGTAACATCGACGCCACCACAGTAACAGCGACGCCGTCACAGTCACAGCGGCGCCGTCACTGTAACAGCGACGCCGTCACAGTCACAGCGACGCCGTCACAGTAACTGCGACGCCGTCACTGTAACTGCGACGCCGTTACAGTAACAGCGACGCCGTCACAGTAACAGCGACGCCGTCACAGTAACAGTGACCCCGTCACAGTAACAGCGACGCCGTCACAGTAACAGCGACGCCATCACAGTAACAACGACGCCGTCACAGTAACAGCGACGCCATCACAGTAACATCGACGCCACCACAGTAACAGCGACGCCGTCACAGTCACAGCGGCGCCGTCACTGTAACAGCGACGCCGTCACAGTCACAGCGACGCCGTCACTGTAACTGTGACGCCGTTACAGTAACAGCGACGCCGTAACAGTAACAGCGACGCTGTCACAGAAACAGGGACGCCGCTAAAGAAATAGTGATGCCGTCACAGTAACAGCGACGCCGCCACAGTAAGAGCGACGGCATCACAGTAACAGCGACGCCGTCACAGTAAGAGCGACGGCATCACAGTCACAGCGACGCCGTCACAGTCACAGCGACGCCGTCACAGTCACAGCGACGCCGTCACAGTCACAGCGACGCCGTCACAGTCACAGCGACGCCGTCACAGTCACAGCGACGCCGTCACAGTCACAGCGACGCCGTCACAGTCACAGCGACGCCGTCACAGTCACAGCGACGCCATCACAGTCACAGCGACGCCGTCACAGTCACAGCGACGCCGTCACAGTCACAGCGACGCCGTCACAGTCACAACGACGCCGTCACAGTCACAGCGACGCCGTCACAGTCACAGCGACGCCGTCACAGTCACAGCGAAGCCGTCACAGTCACAGCGACGCCGTCACAGTCACAGCGACGCCATCACAGTCACAGCGACGCCATCACAGTAACAACGACGCCGTCACAGTAACAGCGACGCCATCACAGTAACATCGACGCCACCACAGTAACAGCGACGCCGTCACAGTCACAGCGGCGCCGTCACTGTAACAGCGACGCCGTCACAGTCACAGCGACGCCGTCACTTTAACTGCGACGCCGTCACTGTAACTGTGACACCGTTACAGTAACAGCGACGCCGTAACAGTAACAGCGACGCTGTCACAGAAACAGGGACGCCGCTAAAGAAATAGTGATGCCGTCACTGTAAAAACGACGCCTTCACTGTAACTGCGACGCCGTCACAGTCACAGCGACGCCGTCACAGTAACAGCGACGCCATCACAGTAACAACGACGCCGTCACAGTAACAGCGACGCCATCACAGTAACATCGACGCCACCACAGTAACAGCGACGCCGTCACAGTCACAGCGGCGCCGTCACTGTAACAGCGACGCCGTCACTGTAACTGCGACGCCGTTACAGTAACAGCGACGCCGTCACAGTAACAGCGACGCCGTCACAGTAACAGTGACCCCGTCACAGTAACAGCGACGCCGTCACAGTAACAGCGACGCCATCACAGTAACAACGACGCCGTCACAGTAACAGCGACGCCATCACAGTAACATCGACGCCACCACAGTAACAGCGACGCCGTCACAGTCACAGCGGCGCCGTCACTGTAACAGCGACGCCGTCACAGTCACAGCGACGCCGTCACTGTAACTGCGACGCCGTCACTGTAACTGTGACACCGTTACAGTAACAGCGACGCCGTAACAGTAACAGCGACGCTGTCACAGAAACAGGGACGCCGCTAAAGAAATAGTGATGCCGTCACAGTAACAGCGACGCCGCCACAGTAAGAGCGACGGCATCACAGTAACAGCGACGCCGTCACAGTAAGAGCGACGGCATCACAGTCACAGCGACGCCGTCACAGTCACAGCGACGCCGTCACAGTCACAGCGACGCCGTCACAGTCACAGCGACGCCGTCACCGTCAAAGCGACGCCGTCACAGGAATTCAGCAACACAATTTCACAAGAACAGCGTCGTGGAATAGTGTTTGCTGTGTCAGTTCAAATCAACGTCAGTTTCCGCAGCATTGAGGCGACACACTGGCATCCTTATCTTCAGCCTTCCCTCTTACCGACTGCAACTTCCCGGCTCTCCTCAACAAGGCCTCAGTTGCACTGCTCATCGAAGACACCGTTTCCTAGCCATCGCCGCACTGCAGCCTCCTCCGCAACCGCAGACCACAGACGGGCGCAAAGAAACAGAGCGAACACAAAAAACGGAAAACAAAGGATGTCGATGGGATGAAAGACCTTTTTATTATGCCGGTGCCCCCAGGTGCAGCACCTGGAGTCTGCCTATTTATAGCACGCCACCGCCCCGTCCCGGTAATTAGTTCACAGTTTCTGATTGCTGGCGGAGTAGCGCACAAACAACAGTCGCCGCCGGCACCCCCTGCGTGCTCTAATTAACAAAAAGCGAGGTGTGAAGACATCATCTCATCAGTAATCTAACATCTTAGTCCCCCGCTCACATGGTGGCGGTGGCGGGACTCAGTGATCAAAGGCTTTTGACGTGTTGTTTACAAGGGCACCAGTGTTTGGGTGCACAGGGAGAGCGTCGTGCGGTGAAATGTGTTAAATGTGATTAGAAACTGGGAACCCAAATGGATGCGTGCGTCCCTCTTCTGATTGTGCAGGCGTGAAGGCGGTGTGGGGGTGATTCCAATTATGCTTGCGGAATTGGCTGCGAAAGGACGTGGAAGGAGATGTGAAGGTTTACGAATGAGGAACGAAATTGAATGGAGTTGGAGGTTTGATTCCAGGTCGGTGAACTTTGAATCCTTCGCTGTTGAGATGCGATTTGAAGGGCTTCGCTTTTCTGGTCCGTATTGCGTGGAGATTTGATTTGTAGTCATGGTGTACTGGGAGTCGTGAAGGTTTTTAAAAATTCAAGCCGAGGGCACAAGTTGGCACCAGGAGGTGAAGCTGGTATACGTGCGGGGAAGGGAGGATGACAGGGCGCCGGAAAAAAATAATTTCACCTTGGAGTGGTAGTCTAGCCCGAAATGGACGTGGGTTTGCCTCTAGCTGAAAGGGTTTGCCTCTCCTCTCCTGCGAGTCATCTTCATCCTCTGTTACAGTTTGAAGACTCTTCGAGATGGAGGTACCGGCATCCAGACAAAATCTCTGGTTGGTGTTATGTAGGATCAAAAGTCAGCGCAGCCGCCCAAAAGCTGAGGAACTACAAGGCCACAGGTTCTAATGGCTTGCGATCAGAGATCTTCAATACCAGTGCTTTGGTTGGGAACATGCATCAGATCATTTGTAGAGTTTGAGAGGAGGAAGGCATGCCCGCCGATTGGAGTACTAGCTCCATATGTGTCACCTACAAAAATGGCGATCCTGCCTCATGCGATGTAGCTCCTGAATGTCGCCTACAATATCCTGTCCAGCCTACTGTCTGAACGTCTAAGGCCGTTTTGCTCCGCATTAATCGGCACGTACTCCGGCAAATCGACTGTAGAAAAAATCTTCACACTAAAGCAGATCCTGGAGAAAACCAGCGAGTTTCAAATCGGTACATACAACCCTTAATCGATTTAAAAGCCAACAACAACAGCATTCGTTGCAAGAGCAAAGGCATCGGCCGAATTCGAAAAACTGGGATCCGGTTGTTTCAGTGTGCAGTTTGACTCGAGAAACTCTGAACCATTCCACACCTGCGCCGGATTGTGGCAAGGAGATCCGCTGTCGTCTGTGCTGGAGAGGATAATGGGAAGGGCAGGCGCAAACACGGAAGGCACTGTCTTCTGCTGTGCAAATGCTGGGATGTGCTGGTGACATTGACATTATCGCCCGTTCCCAGCAAGCCGCTGTAGAAGCATTCACTGTTATTGAAAAGCAGGCGAAACGAGGTGATCTGAGAGTGAACGAGGATTAAAAGAAAAATAGGTTGTCGACGGCTGTTGGCTACCGCAGCGTTTTGGTTAGAGTCCGACACTCACAAGCCGAAGATCCAGGTTCGATTCCCTGCTGAACACCTCGAATTCTTCACGGCACCACCTGTTTCGAGCTGCTGACAACACTCAAAGCGTATTTCTTATCTACGAAACAGCTTCTCAAACTCCGCCGTTCGGAGTAGGCAGAAAACTGCTCCTTTTTCTCGTAAGACTCCTGCGCGCAACACGAATAGTTGATGAGTAAGCTAGTCCATGGCCCCCTGTGGACTGTCACGCTATCCAATTATGCGCTATCGACAAAGAATCGATCCGTTGAACAACACCTCGGCCGGAATGTCACAATTGACAGCTACAACTTTGAGGTAATTGGGGAATTTGCCTTCCGCGGGGCAAACGTGAACTCCACAAACGACACCTTAGTGGAGATTCGGCGCAGAATCACTCTTGGCAACTTGTGTTACATCGTCTTGCCAAAACAGCTCAGGTCGAAACTCCTGCCTCGAAGGACTAAAATAATGCTCTACAGGACGCTTATTGTACCCGTACTCTTCTACGAAGCCGATTGCTGGACGATAAGC
Source organism: Eristalinus aeneus (assembly GCA_955652365.1). Lineage (NCBI taxonomy): Eukaryota > Metazoa > Arthropoda > Insecta > Diptera > Syrphidae > Eristalinus > Eristalinus aeneus. The sequence continues at coordinate 4,478,499 of OY019132.1, forward strand.
CAAACGGCAGAGCAGCTTCTTGGTTCCTTTAAAAGAATACTTCTGCGATAAATATATGGTCCTGTTTGCGAGGAAGACGAATGGAGGAGAAGATGCAACCACGAACTCTGTGTGCTGCACACAGAGGTGGATGAAGTTCGAAAGGCAAAAATCAGTCGACTACAGCGCCTTGACCACATCGAGTGAATGGACAACAACGCTCTAGCTAAGGAGGTTTTCGAATCCCAGCCTCGCAGAGGGTCTTCGAATCCCAGCCTCCCAGAGGGTCTTCGAATCCCAGCCTCCCAGAGTGTCTTCAAATCCCAGCCTCCCAGAGGGTCTTCGAATCCCAGCCTCGCAGAGGGTCTTGAAATCCCAACTTCCCAGAGGGTCTTCGAATCCCAGGCTCCACCTTCTAGAAGGAAAGGAAGGCCGAACCTTCGATATAGAGACGAAGTGATTGCGGACGCTATAGAGCTTGGTCTTGACAACAGGAAACAGCATACGCTGTTGAGAAGCCGTCGAAGCTTACACAAGCTCTTTTGAAGATCTTTTTAGAACCAGAGGTTCGAGACAAGTTGAAGGATAACACTTTATAAGCCAAGTGGCGCATGACAGGGGTCAAAACTGTGAATAGACGCGACGCACAAATTTTATCAATTCTCATTCGGTGTTAGGATTCAGGTTTTTAGGCGAAAATGTCGGTGAGCTGTAATTTTGAAGATCGTTGCTCGTAGTTCCAGCTTGACTTGATGTCACGGGATTACAAGAAGCTTCTCAGACTACAGGGTCTGCTCGAGATCTTAAATCTTACAGCGTCTCACTTTTGAATATTTGGACTCCGTGGTATTAAGGCGGTTAGTTTAAGCTAAGGAGGCTACAACACCAGATAACATCAATCTACCCCACTTCCTCGTCGTCAATCATTCCGAAATGTAAGCCACATTTTTTTTCTTGGAGGTTGGATACACTGCAATGGAGCACTCAGACACAAAAGCTGGTCCATTGTACTACCAGGTAGTAGCCTACGTTTCTTGCTTTTCGGAAGAAGACCCAGAAGGGGCTTCAGTTTCCACCACGTCAGCGCCAAACAGCCGACACCTGATGCGAGCGAAGGTGGGACATTGACAGAGAAAGTGCTCTGAAGTGTCTTCACCTTCTCCACAGGCGTCGCAAAGTGTGCTAAGTCCAAGCCGACTTAGGTGCTTAGTGAAGGTGAAGTGTCCCGTTAGTACGCCGACAACCCTCCTGCACTCTTTTCTGTCTAAAGATAACAGAAAAGCCGCGGATTTCTTGCTTGTTAGTTAGAGTTAGAGTTGTGCCATCTCTGGTTCTGCTGTTGGGAGACCCAAACGTCGACGGAAGCCCTAACTAAGGATGCGGGTAGTCTCAAGGTGGATTCTTTGAATGCCTAGCTAGTTCATCGACAATCTCATATCACATGATCCCGTCAAAGTTAAGCGAGTCTGCCGACCAAATAAAGACTTTCTAAAACTCAAGCTTGCAAAAGTCGGCAATAGGACTTTTGAGGGGTCCCGGTAGCCTGACAAGTCTAAACGAGTCTGCCGCCCAAATTAAGATTTTCTAAAACTCAAGCCAAGAGCTTGCAAAAGTCGTCAATAGCATTTTGGGGGGAGAAAACGGCAGAAGGTCGGAATAAGTTTCTTTCTTCTTGGAGTGGCACTCAAGCCCGGAATAGACGTGGGCTTTCCTCCAGCTAAAATGGTTTCTCAAAAGATTGTCGAGTGTCTTTTGTGGGTCATCTCAAAGGCCTCTGTTACACTTTGAAGACTCTTCAGGATTGAGGTGCCGTGGCATCCATCTAAGGGTCATAAGGCGCCTTTGCTCCGTACTTCAATCCGAGGCTGTAGGACGGAATGACTTACTGCGTGGTCACCAATTTAAGATAAAGAGTTGGACGACATGAAGATCTAACCGGACCGGCCACACAAGTCCCACAAGGGGTCCATTTGTCCATTTGGCTTCATTGCGTGAGAAGTTTACAAGTTGCGTAATTTCTCGTTTTACTGACATCAGGTTTCCATCAAGACCGAGGGAGCTTGCAATAGAATCACCTAACGCAAGTAGCCCCCGACCTTCATACGTACTCAAACACAATTCTTCAGTCAAACAACGGCCGAGATCCTGCCGGAAGTGTCAATAATCGCACGAGACGAACAGCATGCACCGATTTTTCTTGGGACTGCCACTTGGAAAATTTGGTTTGCACGGCAAACGGCAAAGTTAAGGCTTTGCGGAGAACCAACATTTTGATCAGAAATAAGCTGCGGTGAATGCTTGATTAAGCTTCACTTTCCAAACCTGAAAATAAACGACTCTGCCGTCGAGGTAAGTGCGCAACATTGAGAAGCCGAGGCAGGAATTTCGACTTTACTTGCTGTGACAGACCGAAGTTACCTCGGATCCCAAGCGTGGTTCTTCGACGAATCCTTAACAAGGAGTTGTTTGTGATGTTTACCCCTCTTCCGATGTAAACAAAATTCTAGAATACTTTAAGGCGGTCAGCGGTCGCATTTGTTCTGCTCGACGGATGAATTGTAAGAAAGCAAAACCTCCTCTGTTAGGTCCCCGTTAGCTTGAATACCAGTTTCCTTCATTTCCCCAAAGACCCTCTGGGAACAAGCGACAATGTCGATGTCATCTCGAGGAACATACGACTCACCACCCTTGAAGGCCTCTAAGCAGCGGCGTTTCTTACACAACCTCCCACAGCAAGCCTGAAGGGAGGCAAAATTAAAGTCCCCCTCCCTCGCTCCCTCATCTCCCACCCCATATCAGTCCCACACAAGCTTCAAAGACAAACAAGCAACCCCGGCTCCGAAAACTTAATTTTCCCCCTAAAAACATGTTTTCTTTAATTTCCCACCTCGCTGCCACTTCGAAGCGGAGGTTCCCCGAAAAGACCTTGTAAACTACCACCACCCTGCCGGCATGAAAATCCCTCAAGGGTCTCCTTTCTCAACTTCCGCCTCCCCCCACACCCTTGAGGATTTTCACAAAACATGTGTTGTTATCCTTTCCTGTTGCCGATTTCAATTAGAACATCGTGCAGAAGAACAGCAGAGAAAAAATTCGTTCTTTGAGTCCCTTTCATGTCAAGTGCATCCTTGAGGCGACAGACGTAAGCAAAGCACAGCGGATTCGATGGAAATCATGTGGGCGTCCCACGCAAGGAACCACCATCTCGGTCGAACTGAAGCGTGACTTGTTTATCTAATCGGTCAGGTGGTGTTGGGGGAGTGTGGAAGAAAAAGTCGAGAGAACAAAGACCCGAAACGAAAATACCTCCTTCCCGCCGTCTGCAGAGTGTTTCTCCCGTAATGACACATTCACCAGCAAACACACGACCGAGCGGTAATCTCCTCAAGTGAATCCTTTCACCGGGAGTCGAACATGCCAAAGGGTCTGCCCGCGTGTCCCCTGCTGAAACAGTTTCCTTTCATTGCACCCGGCGAATAGCGATATTATTGCAACTTACCTGATCGTAAAATCGAAAGAATTTCTCTTTCACGGATTTCGCCAACCACCCAGACGCTCGGAGAAAGGGCGTACGAGGACGGACACGCTGAAAAAGGAAGATTTTGTTCACAACAAAATTCGAGCGCGTCTCTGGATGTTTCTGTGTATCCCCGGGATCAGGATAATGCAGATATGAGTTTTATGGGGGCACTCCTGCCCGTGGGGTGTCTTTCAAAGTTTTGAAGGGAAGAAAACGAAGACCGCAGGTAGTGCTTTAGTTTGAAGTGGATTTCCGTCTGCTCTCGGGGCAGAAACGGGATGAGCATATTCTGTCTGATTTTTTTCTGGGTGTGTCTACGTGGGAAGGTTATGATTGGGGTAATGGAACTCATTATTTTGTTCCGTTTATGCTTTCGATTACCGAGGGAGAACGCTATGATCTCGGTTCGTGAACTGAATCACTGCAGAGGGTGGCACTCCTTGTAAGATTGAGTTGGTAAAATAATTGGAAGAAGCACAGAGAAAGGACCTGTTCGGAGTTCTAGAACAATGGCGCTGGAAGTGAATGCATGACCAACACAATTTGAACACTTAGCATCTACTGGCTTACTCGTGACATGCTCCAAAAAGTCTCTCAAACCTATAGACGAGCCATACGCTCTCAGGATTATTGATGCTGAATAAAGTACAGTAGATGGGAGTACATTGTCGGTTTTGGTGTCCTCTAGAAAAATTATAACTACGAAAAGTCACCCAAACTATCAGGTAGAGTGTGTTTGCGTGAAACACTGATGAGTTTTCTTTCAGGAGCGTAACAGCGCAGGTCTTCTAAGTGAAGCAGGTTGAAGTCCGGTTTCTGCTTCTTCGCCACCACTACAGCGCATTCAAAATTTGTTTGAAAAGATAGATTGGCCTTCATGCGTGCTCGCTAGTCAGAATGCGTAGGACCTTTTGACCAACTAAAGTCTTGTTTGGAACTTTCAAAATCGAGGCAGAATGAGAGGCAGAATTTAGCGCGGGTTCCCTTTTTGATTCATTACATTGTGTGCGTTCGTATCCCTCTACACAAGTCTTGAATGGAGATCGTGGAATAAAATCCGAAAGCGGCTGACCGAGCGTAGTGAAATTTTTAATATATAGTAGTAGCAGTGCCATAAGATGCTTCTGACGACAAAAAATGGTTGATATAGTATAACGGAGTAATCTTAAGTTTAAAAAAAATAAAACGCACTCTTTTTGCTTAATTAATAATAATAATTGTTCGCACGACAGTCAACAGGGGGACCAATGCCTAGCTTGCTCATCAACTACTTGTGTTGATCTCTCACGAGTAGAAGGGACCTAAAGTTTTTTGCCGACTCCAAACCGCGAAGTTTGAGAAGCTTTCTTAGACAGGTACAACTCTTTGAGTGTTGTCAGCAGCTCTAAAAAGGTGGTGCCGTGAAAAATTCGAGGTGTTCAGTCGGGAATCGAACCTAGTCCCTTCGCCGTGTGAGCGTCGCACTCTACCTCCTACGCCACGGCGGCCACAAGGTTACCAACGCTTCGGCGATTTGATGCTCCTTGACTTTGTTTCAACACCCAGTCCTACTACCTTTCACTCTCCTTCTCATTTTGCCTATGTCTCTCTGCCTGTCGTTCGGAAAATAGCCAATCTGTCTGATTTTTGGTGATAAATCCTACCTTCCATCACATTCGCTGAGAAAATGTAATCAAACCAAACTCAGAAGCTAAATACGTTAGTTTTTGAAGCCTATCAAGCCCGACAAGACCCACAATGTCCACATTGAGTCACATTTCATACACTTGTCCTGCTTCCCCATAAACCATCTTTGACACATGCACCAGCCCGCCCACACCCACAAGTCATAGAGACATCCATCACGTCCCGCACAGACGGTGTTCAAATCACATAATTAACCTCTTAAAAGTTTTCCTCATCAAAACGTCTGTGCTAAGTGTCGACTGGACTGAACGGATGAACTCTCATAAATCCCATTTGAACTGCACCATCCGAGGAGCGCACGACGCCCGAGCTAACTAAGTTCTCTCGTGTCCACTGGATTTTATCCTTTAACTCCGCTTTGAGTGCAACTGCCATCGGGTGCCGAGAGCGGGGGCCATTTGCAAAGCAAACGGACTCCGAAACGACTTCGAAAATGAACTACGCAAGGCCGCCTCACACGACCCCTTCGTCCACAAGCCAGTTATGCAGGATAAGTGAAACTTTTTCATACTCGTCGCAACCAGGGAGCTGTCTCGCTCTGTGGGCAGAGTTTTTCGGTGGCGCAATATCCTTTGAAGTAACTCACTTGCAGCCACAGCAATGAACGGCTTCCAAGGCAAACTTTGCCGAAATTCGCCGGCGCTGAAGCCGAAGGACTGCGGCAGTACACGCTGTGCACGGATGGCAAACATGCAAAAAGAACTTCGATATCCTGTGTGTTGCCTTTGCACTTGGACGTGAGGCCAAGCGAGAAGGGGGGAAGTCTGTCGTGTGTGGTAGCCTATTCGAGTCGAAATGATAGTGTGTCTTGGCCCCCGCCGTGCGTCCTTTCGCTGATTGTTCCGGCTGTAGTTGATTACTGATAAGCGGCATACGGCATAGGGTTCCCTCGCACCCCTTTGATTCGAAGCCATGTCAATCGATTTTCTTCTCTCCCTCCAGCGCCTCTCGCTCTTTTCTCGCACCGCAAATCTGTGTTCGATTCTGTGTCTATTTGTGGAAACCCGTCCGCCCCCCGGAGGAGTAGATGTACACATTCAAGGTGTAGTCCTGTGGTGCCTTTCTGTGTTTTCCCCGGGCGGACTTCAAAGGCGGCCGCTGACTATTCGCCTGGCAAGGGAATGTTTATGGAATCGTATTGATTTGTTGCCTCGAGGGGAGGGAGCGGTGGTGAGGGCTGGTCGACAGCAATTCTGGATTCACAGCAGGTAGGCTAAGTATGACATTTTGAATATTTTAAAAGGATTCAGTGGGATTGCGAGGACGACGTCGTTTTTGTGCTTATCCCCTTCGGTGGGCAGGACCAAACCGGAGCTGAATCGGCTCGAATTTGAAAGAGGAGGACACTCTAACGAAAGGATTAATGTGATGCCGTATGCCATTCGGTTGTTGTTTTGGTCGGATGACGGGGCCAGAACAAAAAAGTTTCTCTACGTTGCTGAAGGGATAGAAAAGGATTTTCGATGTACGTGCGGGGGATCTATGTTTGTGTGTGCTTTTCGGCATTCGTTTCTGCTGAAACGAGAATGCCAGACGTGATGATGAGGACTTATGGGAGCAGGGCATGAGATATTTCCGGTTTCTGTTTTTCTCTCGAAGGACTTTGATGGGTTTTTGGATTTTTTGATTCATCGGTCGCCTTGGTGGTGTGCGTTGCTCGCTATAACTGAGTCCGCAGAAATTGGTTAGCCGCCGTCAACTCAATAAACCTTGTCACGTCACAGCCACACGAACAAACTGTCGCCGATGTCCGTTTTGATGATGCGTCAAATCATTTATTCATATAAATGCGAGCTCGACTCCCACCCCAAACTACACAGCTGTCTAATAACCCGCTTTGAGCATCGACAGGATAATGCGGAAAAATATTTTTTTTTATAAATGGAAGCAAGCGGCAGTCCAGAAGGGACTTACAATTTCTTGCAAGCTCTGGATGGCAAAGTTTGAGAAGCTTCTTCATATACAGTTGTTACTCATCGCGTCTTGTCAGCAGCTAAAAAGAGGAGGTGAAAAATTCGAGGTGTTCAGGTCAGGAATCGAACCTTGGACCTTCAGCGTGTAAGTGTCGCACTCTACCCACGACGCCACGGCGGCCACATTGAAGCAATTTAGCAACATTCAATTTGTTCCTTGCACTATGACTTTACTGGTTAGGACTTACTATCCTATTGGTGGCACCAGATCCAGCCACCAAATTGCTCCAGAACTCTATTGATGGTTTCGGGCTTTTTCGGTAAACTTTAGTGTTTAAATGATTTTTAAATACTTCCACTCAAGGAATTCAAACAAAACTCCAATGCAGCCAATTGACGCCGTTCAAAACCAACAAAAGACGATTTAGGTATTTCGTTTGGTACAAATCGGGCTATGTGACTTTATGAACCCGGCTTCGTGAACCAAAAGACTACCAGATTAACGTTTTCTGGTATTCGAGAAAAAAAGAATCGGCTATCATGGACTTGCAGCACCTATTGTTAGCTGAAAGGTTGTTCCCAGCCCCATTTCCGATGCAACATGGTCCAATGACGAAGCAGTTCCACAGACCGCTCACTGTGTATGCATAGACTTCTCCACAATCGAGTCGAGAAAGCGACTGAGACTAGAATGTACCTCGTGAGGAAAGAAGACTTCTAGCTCAATTTCGTAGTCACTTGTAGGGAACCTTCAATTAAAGTCACTTAGACTTTATAGGTGACTTATCTGCCTTATCTATAAGGCTGAGAACCTTGTGTTTTGCGCTGTTAAGAACGATGGTGAGGTTACGTTGGTTACTTGGGTCTCATATTTTGTTCCTGTTGGCGACAAACCAGTCTCACACAAATTTCGCATGAGCCTGTCCAAATCATTCGCAGCGATCCTTTCGATCAAGGACTATTTTTAAATAACCCACTTACTAACATTCAATAAGGCCCGGGGATGACACGTAGGGGGCGCCATTAAAAAAATTCATATTATGTTTAGGAAATACAAATATTCAAATGATACCTGTCAAATGTTCGTGACAATTTGAATCATCTGAAAATCGAAAAGGTTCCACAAGCAGACCAAGGCGAGGTGACAATATCTTCCACATTCTTATTTTCTGCAGGGGATCCCAAAGCCTCTTCAGAACTTGGAAGTCTGTAACTTAATTCGACGCTATTGAGTTTGACTTCGTCTCTGGGCACACAATCGAATACACAACCATTTGGTGGCTCCGATATGTTGAATGACAACTCTTTGAACTTTCTCTTGAAAAAGGAACGAAACGAAGGCTTTGCATCTTATCATTACCAAGAATACCCGAACAGGCGCAAAAGAGGTGTTTTTTAAGAACAAGACGCTTTCCATTTGGTTGCTCACTCATTTTTCAACTTTATCGCTGGTCCAAGTAAAACATTCCAAGTGAAACGTTCCAAGTGAAACGTTCCAAGTGAAACGTTCCAAGTGAAACGTTCCAAGTGAAACGTTCCAAGTGAAACGTTCCAAGTGAAACGTTCCAAGTGAAACGTTCCAAGTGAAACGTTCCAAGTGAAACGTTCCAAGTGAAACGTTCCAAGTGAAACGTTCCAAGTGAAACGTTCCAAGTGAAACATTCCAAGTGAAACGTTCCAAGTGAAACGTTCCAAGTGAAACGTTCCAAGTGAAACGTTCCAAGTGAAACGTTCCAAGTGAAACGTTCCAAGTGAAACGTTCCAAGTGAAACGTTCCAAGTGAAACGTTCCAAGTGAAACGTTCCAAGTGAAACGTTCCAAGTGAAACGTTCCAAGTGAAACGTTCCAAGTGAAACGTTCCAAGTGAAACGTTCCAAGTGAAACGTTCCAAGTGAAACGTTCCAAGTGAAACGTTCCAAGTGAAACGTTCCAAGTGAAACGTTCCAAGTGAAACGTTCCAAGTGAAACGTTCCAAGTGAAACGTTCCAAGTGAAACGTTCCAAGTGAAACGTTCCAAGTGAAACGTTCCAAGTGAAACGTTCCAAGTGAAACGTTCCAAGTGAAACGTTCCAAGTGAAACGTTCCAAGTGAAACGTTCCAAGTGAAACATTCCAAGTGAAACGTTCCAAGTGAAATGTTGGGGCTTCATATCTTCTTTCCTCTCTGAGAACAGCGATATCCTCCGAACAGTAGCACTGTTTCAGCAAATGTTTCTTATGATTTCCCTATATATCTGTATCCCTGCCATGGAAGACGAGAAAGTCCTCTGCTGCTTTACATCAATGATTCGCATTTTAAGACTTCTCGGCCGAAGGCAGTTTTCCACACTCTTAACATGGCTAAGCCACTTTTTCTACTGCATCCCCTTGGCTAAATATTGAATCTTCTCTCTCAGATCCACCGATGTAAATAGCAAAACTTTCATCTGAATGTGATGAAGAGCGGGCTTAGACGACTTTTCTAACTCCCAAGTTTCAGAGTCCAAGAGCAGAACAGAAAGGGTCGCGGCATTATACATAAACCACCTTGATACGCAATTTCCTCTAGAGTCCACAAGCAAGCCCTACATATCACTTCTGAAAAGTGGAGGTAGAAAAAGTCCTTGACGTTGCTACGCTTTGCATGAGACGGCTTTTTGACCAACAAAAAGAAAAATCTATATTACCGAACACCGAACACCGATTTGGGACCAAACTTCGTTCACACACTTCTACCAAGAGGTGCTACAAAAACATAGGCCCATCATAAAATTCAGTTTGATTCCTTTAAAGTTTCCATCTCCAACCGACGGCCAGTCGTAGACGTGGACTGTCATGAGCCATGTGGAGTCATTTCCAGGAACAAACTTAAAGCAGATTAGAGGCCGACTGCTGTCAAGATTTCAGGCTTCCTCTCCAAAATGCCGCTAGCGTGTCAATATTTGAGTCCTTCCATCACTTTGCACAGCCCTACTGTACAATGTTCGTGATCTTTTGATGTTCCACCATCAATGTCACTTGTTGGGCGCCAGTTCTATCGAAACCCCACGCCTTCAGCTCAAGCCCACAAACCTTCGTCTTTCCGTTCTTGGAAACTAGGTCCATTCTGCGTAATCCTCGACATTATTCCAATCCCTGCCAGAATCGAGAAACACTCCCTCGAGGGAAACGTCAGTGTTGACACTAAAAAGCTATTCACCTCCGCCAACAAGCCCCTGGTGTTGTAAATTTAATTTTCCGCTGCAAGACAACAAAGAAATAAGCGTACGAGTCGAGCTGGGGAACTCCGCCCGGGCTCGTTTGACTGACGCAAGTGATTTCTCTTCCCGACTCACTTCTAATAAAATTTAACCGTGCAAACATCCCCCGCCTCCCCCTTTGGCGAAATAAAGGTTCTGCGTGCTTGCGGAGTCGTGCATATGCCTTCGCAAGGGAAGGGGAGTGCGTGTACCTAATGAGACAAGGCGCCCTCATCAGACGCATGATGGATGAAATGTCATAAAAACGAAAAAGGATTTCAGCCCCTCCCCTACCCCCTGCTGAGCGCAATTCAATTTAATTTGAGTTTAATTAATTGACGATCCTTTTTTAAAGGATTTCATAAGAGTGCGCTGAAAGGGATGTTTATTATCCCCTCACTTGCCGGCGAGGGTTGACAGGGATGAATCCTTACAATTTGATAGGCTCCAGAGATAAGTATATCCTCCCTTGCCACACACACGTACATGATGTTGGCAATAAATTTTCCGTCGTAATCCTCCCGAAAAAATCCTTTTGTTCGGATTTTCAAAATCACAACTGTCCACTAGCATGTCCTCCTCTCTCGGATTCGGGTCTCTTTTATCTGATATCCTGCCATTAAGGACACTATGGCTGCGCAGCAGTGGAGTGGAGGGGGAATAAATCTCGCTGGAGCCTGAAATGAATGTGTGGGAAACGGGCAAATGTTGAGGACGCGTCGCAACTTCACCGCCCACCCCGGCCGGTCACGGCTGTGTTGGCGGCGTGTATCTTCGTCGTGTAATAGTGGTAAACCGGTGAAATATTCGAGATAATCTTTTCGCTTCGAGATCATTTTGTCACAGATTTGTTGTCCTTTGAGGCATTGGGAAGCATGGACATGTTTGCGGGGACGGTAGTGCGTCCGATTAATGGGGCTGTGTCCTCGTTAGGGCGCCTGATTTATGCGACCTAAGTGATAATGATAAGCGGAAGGACGGTTGTTTAACATAATTAACCGGCTAATTGGAAAATTGCCGAGGACGACCGGCGACATGCACAGGCTGGCGCGCAGGGGCGTTACTTTGGAGGATGGATGGCGTGTATGACATATGGGCGATAACTCCTTGTGGAATCACACCCGGGAGTATGTGGTCTGCTGTATCGATTTTGTGTGTTGGAGGAGGGCTCAAGTTGACGGGCAGCTTTGGACTTTGAGGATTACTGAAGTTTGTGGGGAGTTGTATGTCCTTAATCTTGGCCTAAGTTGCTGGTTGCCGCCGTGGCGTAGTGGTTAGAGTGCGACACTCACACGCAGAAAGTCTGGTTTCCATTCCCGGCTGAACAGCTCGAATTTTTCACGGCTGACAACACCCAAAGAGCAAAAACTGACTAAGAAATCTTCTCAAACTTAGCCGTTCGGGGTCGGCAAAAGAACTGTGGTTCCCTTCTACTCGTAAGAGTTGATGAGCACGCTAGTCTTTGGTCCACTGTGGACTGTCGCCCTATTCATTTTTAAGTTGCTGTGAAAGATTGGCATTAATTTCAAACACAAATTTGCTCAGAATTCGTTCATCTTTGACTTGAATCACTAAAGAGAATTGATTTGGCGGTATCATTGGAAATCTGACTTTCTAACAGTCATATCCACTGCAGCAATCGGGGTTCTATGCCTGAAAGCTCATAATTTTGAACCTATGGAAGGTCTAGTAATATTCTGAGATTTTAGCTACTTTCACAGAGCTTACGGCACAACAACATATGTCCAGATTAATGGCTTACTTCAGAGCCTTCTGAAATCCCCAAAGTTAAACCTGCCTGTCAACTTAATCCCTCCTCCTACACACAAAATCGAAATTTTCACAGAACTGTGTTTCAACATAACTTTTTTCATGGTGTATGCCATTTTTAGTGAACATCGCTAGTCCTCTTAAGATGTTTTGTTCTCAAGTCCTGTTTTGTGAAACCGAAGCCGCTTGAGGTTGGGTTTTCAAGCCCTGATTATAAAGAATTCTTAACTTCTTTGGAGAGACCAAGCAGTTTAGTGGCTACAAAATGTTCCAAAATGTGTCCAAAATTTGCCTTATATTTCTTTCCTTCATTATTCTTTCAAGAGCTTTACTTACCACATAACAAACCTTTCCGTATTATTTACACCAGGCAGGTCCAAAGTAATATCTAAGAAGACGTCGGAGGCCTAAAATTTGGTCAGATACGCGTTCAAAATTTGCCTAATATTTCTTTCCTTCAATAGTCGTTCAATAATCATTCAAGAGCCTAACTTACCTCACAACAAATCTTTCCGTATTATTTACACCAGACAAGCCCAAAGTTGCATCTAAGAGGACGTCGGAGGCCTTAAATTTGGTCAAAAATTTGTGTCCAAAATTTGATTAATATTTCTCTCCTTCAATAGTCGTTCAATAATCGTTTAAGAGCCTTACTTACTTTAAAACAGAGCCTTCCGGATTATTTACACCAGGGGGCCTAAAGTTACATCTCAGAAGACGTCGGATGCCTAAAACTTGGTCAGAAAAGTGTCTAAAATTTGCCTAAAATTTTTTCTTTCAATATTCCTTCAAAAATCTTTCTAGAGCCTTACTCAACTTATAACAGACTTTTCAGGCAGGCTCAAAGTAACATCTAAAACGATCCCTGTGGCCTAAAATTTGGTCGGATAAGTTAACGAAAGTTCGGTGAAGTGGCACAAGAACCACGAGAAATCCTTCACAGCCCCCTTAAACAGCGAAGGTGTTTCTCCCCTTATTCAGCACATTAAACAAGGGGTTTAGTGATCCAAAATTTGGTCGAATTTAGTCTGAATTTCAAAACTGACCTTAAGTCGTCGGAAATCCCCGTTTTTTCCTTCTTCTGACAAATGTTGATTGAGAGGGCTTAAGGAAACTCAAATCTTCCTTAAATTGGTCCACATTTCGATTAAGTTTTTCTTAAATTCTGAACCTAGAGACATTAAGCCCAACTCTTTTGCCCTAAGTTCTGTTCTTGCCAAAACAGAAGTTCAACCTCCTTGCTTCTTGGAACGTTTAACACCACGCTTGCCACGTCAGCAACTGACAAGAGCATCACGGAGTCGGTGAGTCTATAAAGTGTGTCATCCTTTCAGTCAACCCCCGCCTAAGTGCGCCACCCACGCCACATGGCACTCATTATCACCCATTTCCGGCGAACAACTGGACGGAATTTTCCGAATTCCCGCCGACATTCCCCTCCCGGAATGTGTGTGTGCGTGTCAGTTGCCGATGAGATATTTGCGATTTAATCCCAGAGCCCATCAGGAAAAGTACAAGGGACATCATTGTTATTGCCCCCGTTGATGGCACATGGCCGATGCCGAAGCCTTTGCGTCTGCCGGTTCTGCTGTTGAGCGTGTCCTTTTTGCCGCAGCCTTTTATGCCTTTTGCTCTGTCCTGCCCGGCCATTGTCGGGTGTAATCCTTTGTCATTAAGTAAATCCACTCGGAGAGCGGAGGGACAGCCGGTGGCAGTCGTGGCAGTGGTGCTGCTGCTGTGCCGGGTTAATGAAATCCGAGACCGGCTCCTGGACTCCGGATCTAAAAAGTGCCCCTCGTCGGGGAGGATTATGACAAATGAAATGAACTTAGCAGCAGCCGAATGTGAATGCAAAGTGTCAAGTGGCAGAGCAAGGATCCGGCACCTCCGCCGTCCTCCGCTTTATCTCGGCGGGAGTGGAGATTTATTGAAATGCCGAGCAGCAGTCGTTCATTGTTAAATGGCTGGCAGGACAGGGGAATTCGAATTATTGCCGCATGTCTTGTGAATGATAAGAGAGCACCGACGGCAGCTACGCCCCTCAGTTAGGGCAGGCAATGCGCATGTGCAGTCACTTGCAGCAAATGCGGCCGACAACGATCACGACGTTCGTCGTGACTCATGCGGAACGAAGAAATGAAAGGATTTGTGTCGCCGTTGCGGTTGGACTTTCTCTTCCGCGAATCGGATAGAATGAATTTGTGAGGAATTAATTCCGGCTGTCACTTTGAATCTTCACGGCTTTCGTTGACACTTGCTCATTGACTGCCAACTCAATGCATTTTGGCACTCGATAGACGCAGCAGGCACGGTGATGTCTGCTGGTCTATAGAAAGCTGGCTGTCGCCTTTTGCTGGCTGGCTTTCACCTGCTGCTCTTGAGAGAGTTCCCTGTCGTTTGAAGAATCTAGCTAAAGTTTGACAGCCCTTGCATCACAGTTCTCGTTGCGACTTGTGTTGGGAATCAGTTTTTGAACCTAATAATTTTCTGACACTTTTCCCAACTAAACTCGATGGCGTCAGTTGCCCTGGATTAATTGATTCGTTTTCTCTTCTCGTTTCAGGTACGTTCGACAATTCATCACCTACACGTGGTCATCCGTCACTGACGTCCTTCGTCACGGGACTGTGAAAAACTCAGCGTTCCCTACTGACCTTCCGGAAAGGGAAGCGAAGTAAATAAAAAAACCAAAGGTCACCACTTACTGTTTGAAAATGTCACAAACTCCCACACGTTCACCCATCCGCCCTGTTTTAAATTCATCAATCATTCAATCAAATTACTCTCCATAGTCATCCAGCCAAAAAGTCCTTCCGAATCATAAAAAAGGACCTCCGCTCGAATACCCATCGCAGTCATTAGTCGAACATCAATCAAAAACAAAACAAGTCCGTCTGTGACTGTAACCTTCACCCGCCGACCCCGTGAGACGGAGTCGGGGAAATGAGAATGTCGACAAATAAAATATAAATATCCTGGCGACCCTTTTAAAAATATCATCTGCTTGCATTTGCTAGAAAGGGGGATCCATCCGCATAAATTCGTGACTTTATGGGGACAAGGGCTGAGGGCTGATTTGGGGGAAATGATGAAAATGCAATCGATTCGATTGTAGCTGTGCACTGGCCTCCTTTTGCGCCGAAAATAAATAAAATATCTCAAAGGACCTGCTGGAGGCAGAGGTGTGCGCCCAATCACCCCCCCCCCCCCCCAGACCCTGCTCGTGCCCCAGTTGACCCGTTTTCGGGTGCTGTTCGTTTTTTCTCCATTTTAGCCCGCATCTGACGTGATTGTTTTCCAAGCGAGTGAACGGTGAGCGGGTGAGCGGCGATGAAAAATGGAGGACAGGAAATATATTGAAGTGTGAAATTTATTGAATGGATCCAGCATCGAACATCCTTCAACCGCTAAAACCGGGTGCTTGCTCGAGTTCCGGAACGGCGCAGAGGTGACGCTTAGATTGATGGCTGTTCTTGGCGGAAGAATCAATTGGGGAATCGGTTAAAGGTGGGCATTAGAGGATGAGTGATGTGGGTGTGGCTGGGAGGAGGCCCCGTTTGGGGGGAATGGATGCGGGAAACTGGTCAACATGTGG
The DNA here is from genome assembly GCA_955652365.1 of Eristalinus aeneus. Classification (NCBI taxonomy): domain Eukaryota; kingdom Metazoa; phylum Arthropoda; class Insecta; order Diptera; family Syrphidae; genus Eristalinus; species Eristalinus aeneus. The sequence goes on from OY019132.1 coordinate 4,494,179, forward strand.
ATGCGAATTGGATTTATTGGGAAGAGAGATTTTGAAATGAATTTGAAAGGAGGGACTGTATACTTCTCACCATTTTAAACTTTTAGCAGCTCAGCGAAAGACCCGTTTCATGTTTCAGTGCGAACTCCACAACATCCGAAGCTGCCAACACAAAGTAGGTCAAACTTTTCCTCAGTTTAGAGCCGATTCTACACACATCCTCCAGACCAGAAGACTCAGTCGATGGAAAATTCCGCTCACTACCAGCTCTGAAAAACGATTTCTTGTTCCTCCCGAATCGAAATGACCCATAAAGCGTCGTCGTCAACCACAAGTTCCCTCCGTGTCACCAAGTGGCTTCTCATTTCAACTTCGCCTCACACTCTTCCTACTCTCTTAGCGGTTATAAAATGAAATCCAGTTCACACCTCCCGTGGTGTCCACGAGACTTCAAATTGACTCTCGACACACTTCCTGCTTCCACGGGAGCATGATCCAGTCGCTCACCCGAAAACGAACACGTAATTCCTGGCAATCAACTCAAAGAGGACTTAATCGAAAAAAAGAAAACTTTCCACTGCACAGGGGGACGCACACACAAACGCACACCGAGGCGTGATTTACGGCGGAACATCGAAATTCCTTTGGGTGCACCACGGCATCTGGGAGTTCAAAGCGAAAACCAAAGGTTCACTGACCAACGGTTCGCCAGTTTCGGGTGTCAGGAAGATTAACGACCCACTCTCACACACACACAGCGTGCGCTTCGTACTTCTCCCTCGATCGCGCTGCCTCCTGACCAACTTAAGCCGCAGAGATTGCCCCGTTTTTTGGGTTTCTCGACTTACACGAGATAAGATGCGATTTTGGCGGATGACTAGTGGATTGGGGCGATGGGCGGAGGGGCGAATATTTCGGCTTATCGTGTGTCGTTGGCGCTTGCAAATTGAGTTGAGTTCGTGTATCTCTTGAGGAAGCACATCAACATACCGCACCCCCTCCGCCGCATTCCTCCCAAACATGACCGAGTCTGCAGGGATAATAAATTTTTGACGCACAGAATCCCATTTCACCACACACACGCTCCCCGCGATGACCTCACCGACGGTTGGTGGCCCAAATTTTGGGGCAACACCAGCAGAAACGACTCTGGCGGCTTTCTTCGAAGAATTTGATGACTGTGCGGCGGTGACGGTGGTCTCCGCGTTGGGTTTCAGGAAATTTCTTCGGTTTCCTGTGCGCTTTTTGTGGCAATCGCTCGCGTGTCGGGGTGACTGCAGGCATTACCTGGAAATTCCGTGACAGAGTTATGCTCCTGCGGTTTCTGGGAGGATTCGCGTTTTGGGTCACAGGGAAGGCAGAGGCTTGTGAGAGTAGAGATTGATTTGTAGCAGTCGTGGCATGTTATGTTGCCCTTCGCAAAGAACTTTTTACAACACTCGGTCAGCTTTGTCGTTTGTTGTTTTCCTTGCGCCGGAGAATGAAATCTTATCAACATTTCCAAGGTTTCAGTAGAAGTCCAAAGGCATTTGCTCTCTCCCATCGATTGTAGTGAAACTGAAACTACCTCCTCCAGCTCCAGTCCATGCCTTCGTGCGAAAAACTTCTCATCTCATGTCAGAAACAAAAACATCGTCGACATCTGTCATGCAGCGCCGGCAGCGCTCACTTTTAACACCCCATCGAAGCGTCAATCCGCCGAGAACGGCTTTGAATTGCAAATCAAAACCCTCTCTGGTCCTGAATAATTGATTTCACTCACGCAGCTGCTTCCCGTCTGTCAGTCATCCGTCACAGATCCCGACTAGATCCCCGCGTGTCAGCGCCGATGTTGCTGGCCATCGCACACGCAACGCCGAGTCACTATCTCAATCCCTGTCAACGGCGGTGCCTCCTGCCCCTGGTTTCTTCTTCACCCGGACACCACACAGGTTTGATGGATGCGACTAGATCGGCTCATCTCTGATTTATCGCCTGCGAGCCAACAGAATCAATCATCACGTCGTCGGCTGCGGCAATCCTCGTCGCCGCTGGGTGCGATTGCGTTTCAACTGGGACGATGCACTTTGGCGTCAACGTTGTGCCCTCCAGGGGACGGACGAACTCCATATGGGCGCACCCCGCCCACGGATAGGACTGAGTGCGCGTCATTATGTCCGATGGCATACAAACTGTATCCACATGTATCCATCGGATGGACAATGGATGGTCTAATGGATTTTTAAAAAGACAGCTCCACCCTGGGCCACCCTAACGTCCCCGGCGGTGCACTTTGGAGTCTCCTGCAGGGCTGCGGACTAAAAGGTGATGACTCAAGTGAAGCGGGGTGCGACACAGGAACGCCAGGGCCGGGATGGCGAACGGCGCCTTCCCTCCACCGTCGATGCAATCTTGCGGGCTTGTCCATGGAGAACTAATGTCCCTTTGTGGTGCACGGTCGATTGGGCTGCGCCGCCGTCGGGAGCGTTTAGCTTCGTAAACTTCTCCATTGACTTAGCGATGGATGGGCGACTGTGGTGTTGTCGAATTGGCAGTGGCCAAGGACGATGGGGATGGGCCGTCGCGCCTTCGAGCTGCAATTTCTTCGCAAAAGGATTTGCGGTGGTCTTTGTGTGGGCTTGCGAAGGGGTGAATCGGCAATTTGAGCACAGGAAACGGGATTAAATGACTTCACGGTTGACTGGGGATCTTGAATGGAATCGTGACTGACTGGGTAGATAGAGGATATGCTTGTGTTGGCAGCGATCTTGGGTTTGAGGCGCCTGTCGATGGACTTCAGCCACCAAGACGCCATTTTTGGTCATCATTCGTTTGAGATGAGGTCACTAGGATGCATGTTTAGGGGGCTGGACATTGCAAAGTGAAGCCCAGTCGGCGCATTTCATTTTCCTCCTTATGGCACTTTCAACTTAGAGCTCCAGTATGCCTTAAACGCCCCGAGTTACCGATAACCTGCCTGCCTGACTGCCATCATCCCGCAGGGACAACATAATTTATGACCACTTTGCCCCAATTACCTCCTCTCCCCCGTCTGTCATCATCTAAATGCCAAACAGTCACGTCCTCCCCAGTCCCCGTGTTACCCTATCTTCCCTAAGCAGTCCCAACACATCATCGGTGTTGGGATGCGTTCGCAATCACGCTGTCACGTGAATCGTCCTTCCTTCGACACTCAATTACTCAGGAAACTAAATCGACACATCTGATCTGTCATAAGCCCTGACTGGGTGTCCTCTGTCACTCGCTGCGGCAAATCCCTCCCAATCCACCCTACGACCCGACACCCACACTTGAGCCATTTTTCTCCCGTACATGTGTTCAATTTGTCATTGTCTCGTTAATAAGTTTCCAATTGACATGTGAAGCGGGGAGAAATCTCAATTGGCATTCCAGCGGCCCAGCGGCCCACCGCCCCCACAGCAGGAACCTCCGCCTGGGATCAGAGTGCACGGGTGAGTGATGTGTGCGCGTGATTCATGACATCCAGCGACGACGTCTGTCATCTGCTGCGCCCGCCGCCTACATAATTAACAATTAGTTTTCGATTTCGCAGTCAAATTGACGGGAAGAAACGCAAGCACTAACGTCGCGGCGGCAGCATGACGCTACGCGTGTCGTGTCGTTAATTAAAAGCAAACCTGCAATTGCCGGTGTGTCTCCGCCGCTGTGCGTGATTGGCAGTTACGGAAGATGAATGCATCGTTCATACGACTTGTGGGCGGTGTGGGAGGTTGTGCATTCTAACCGGGCGTGGAGTGTGTCAATTTGGCTCTCACGTGACACTTTGTCATGCAAGCGACACTTTGCTCCTCGATGAGTGCAGATGCGGGCGATAACAGCTACCCGTGAGGGTGGCAATTTGAGACACTCCGGGCGCCTTGGGAACATGTATTTACGGATCTTTTGTGCATGTTCACACGTTATGATGTGACGTGACGGTTGAGAAGTTTTCCGCGCTACGTGAACGGAATCCAACGTGTGGAAGGAAATTTTGTCAAGAAATTGGAGTGTGCATAAATTTTTTTTCTCTAATCCCTTTTGTCACAAGTCGTGCAGGTGCTTGCAGTGTGCTTGCATACTTTGTGACGCCTTAAAGCTCTTAATGACAGCTGCCCCGTATGGATATCTCTTCTCTGATCAATGTTGAAAACATTTTGAAGCAGGCATGGGGCATAAGTAGACAGTGATTGGTGGACGTGTTTTGAAATCGTGATGCGTCACTTTTTTTAAACTGAAATGAATGCGATTTTTGATTCCCAAGGTGCTTAAGTTATGGCACGTGGATGACATTTCCATGATTTTTCATAATTCTTTCGTCTTCGTCTAGTCACGCCACCGACGCTTCGTTTCGTCACGGTGTTTTCCTTCTACAGCATTTCAATTCTTTGGTTTTCTTGTAGAATTTTCCCCACTTTCGTGACGCTTGCTGATTTCGTGACACCTGGAACCATTGCCCCAAAAGAAAATGTTCGAGTCATATTTCCGGGACGAGTAAAAAGCCTTTTCAGCGTTTTATAGTTTTGTGACGCCAGTCACATTTGTGACGTGAGGCAAAAAATATCGCTTTACATGGTTTGTTTGCCATCATTACAAGTTTCGCGGCCCATAAGCTTTTAAAATTCGTGGCCCTATCGACTATCACCACGTTTCCGCGTTCAACATCAATACAAGTTGGTAAAAATTTCAAGCAGTGCTTCCTAATTTCTGAATTTCGTGACGCTAACGTTTCGTTTCAGTCTTTGACATAGTTACAGATTTTGCTGATTTCAACTCTAATTAAAAATAATTGTGTTCCATTTAACTGTTCACTCGTTTTCGTGACGCTTGCTATTTGTGTGATGTTGCATAAGATTGTAACTTATCCTCACAGTCGTCCTTCTCTTTTATTTGACTCTATAGTCCAGCGTGGATCTGGGCTTCAACCAACATGTATGTACCTTCAGCCTGCACGACTTTTCGCGAGCTGCCTCCAATTGGGCATTCCAGACTGGTTGATGTCCTTCTTCACTTGTGTGCGCCAATTCAGCCTAAGCTGGTACATGTTGTATCCATCCTCAGATTCAAAGACTTTCCGGGTCGTAGGAGTGATTTCCATACACTCTGCATGTTCAAGCCATCTTAAGTGCAGTAGCCAAAGACGCCTGACCAGGCGCATGCCACTGTACAGTCCATTAAGATCGTCGTTCGATCTTCTTCTCCAATCGACCCATAGCACTTACGTCTCTACTTCCTAAGGTCATGGAAATGTTGATAAATTGTCAGTCTACGAAATATCTTGAAAGCTTGATCACCAATACGTTCACTGGTGATTTGATGGCATATCTCACCGAAAATTGGAACCAATCCTTGCACAATGTAGAAGAAAGCAAGATTGTTGCGATATTTCAAAAGCAATTGACAGAGTCTGGCATAAGGCTCTTTTGTCGAAAATGCGTGCTTTTGGCGTCGATGAATCTCTTCTTCAATGGATCAGAATTTGCCTTCCGAACCGTTCAATCCAAGTTGGATTCAAGTGTGATGTGCACCATATTAATGTTGGTGTTCCTCAGGGTTCCGTTTTGTCTCCGACACTCTTTCTCATTTTTATAGATAATCTCCTGTCTCTCACTTCTAATCCAATTCACTCCTTGGCTAGTGGCAGTACACTTAGTTTTTCATATTCCTTCCAGGGCTCTCGACCCTCCTCCTCGGCCATAGACTTGGAACAGCAGCGTATGCTCATAATAACTGGGTGACCCTACAGTCCAAAGGGAGATCAGGGCCTAGCTTGCTCATCAACTATTCGTGCTGTGCTCGCGTTTGTTCTCTCTCGAGTGGAAGGGACCCACAGTTTCGAACGGCGAAGTTTGAGAAGCTTTCTTAGACAGTTATCACTCTTTGAGTGTTGTCAGCTCGAAATAGGTAGTGCAGTGAAAAATTCGAGGTGGTTAGCCGGGAATCGAACCCAGACCTTCGGCGTGTAAACGTCGCACTCTCCCACTACGCCACGGCGGCGGTCAAGACAATAGATTAAGGATAAGTTTAGCTTTGCGTGCCCATCGAGGGCCAGTAAGTTAGATTGTAGGAAAAAGAAAACAAAGTACGTCCAACTAGTTTTAAGCATTTTTTGTCTAGTACGTAAGTCTGCAATGAATTTGAAATAAAAATGTATTAAAAATGAAATGAATGAAATGACGCCACGGCGGCCACGAGACAAATTGATAGCCAACCAAAAATTCTCTCCCCACAAGTTTAGTCTTTTCTGTCGCTATGCAAACATCGTATTCTATTTAAATAAGCTTTTGATCGACAGTCAAGTGGGCTAGAAGGACTTCAGAATGCACTTTATCACGATAATCAAAGCAAACGGATCGAATAATGTTTACTCTGAAGTGGAATATTCAGTCTTGGCTCGTCTATGGATGGGTAACCGTCGGCGTAGAGCCTAGTTGACTTCATTGTCAAACAACTGTTCACGCATTTGTTCTTCAAAATAAGAGTTTTTGGCTACAATGTGCAGTCAAATAGATTTCACTGTTCGTTCAACCAATTCTTTGACTGTCAATCGATGATCCCAGAGCCTCGATTTCATTACTTTTTCCGATGTGTGATCAGTTGAATATGTCGACAGTCTCTGTCTATGCTGTTTTCGTTTATGCTAATTGCTTCTTCCAAGTTTGAAGTGATTTGTTCTGCACACGAATTGTAAGGCAACTTTGAAGCTTTAGTAAATGTAGTTGCCGTAAGCCACGTCGATTGAGAATTTTAATCTTGCAGTTAAAAGTCTGGCCGCCGTGGCGTAGAGGGTAGAGTGCGACGCTCACACGCCGGTCTAGGTTCGATTTCCCGCCGAACACCTTGAATTTTTCACGGCACCACCTCTCTAGCGCTGCTGACGACACTCAAAGACTAGTGACCTTCTAAGAAAGATTTTCACATTTCTCCTTTCGGAGTCGGAAAAGAACTGTAGGTTCCTTCTACTCGTGAGAGAACAGTAGCGAGCACAGCACGAATAGTTGATGAACAAGCTAGGCCCTAGTTCCCCTGTGGACTGTTGCGCCAACAATTATTATTATGAGTTTAAAGTCTTCGGCTAATGAGAATATTAACGAAGGCACTCTTGAACTTGATGGCACAACAGTCCAGGACTAGGACTTAGCTTCTTTAGAGCCGGCGGTAGGACCACTGGCCTGTGAGTGGACGCACACACACCCAATGCCACGGGAGCTGCAACACCTAAACTGAACGACCTTGAAAGCTCTTAAACGGTTAATGGATCAAAATTCATTGAAGTTTGTCTTTTTAAACACCACTCCGTCAGATCCGTCCTTCAGAATTTGTTTAACCTGCGACTGCCTCCCCCCTCAATTTTACCTTCCAGGAAAAGCCAAAATGATTTCGCAAGCAACACCCTTACCACAAAAATCAAAAACCTCCCTTCTCGGAACCACTTTGCATATCCCCTTCCCCCTGCCACTCCACCCAATTTTTATCAACCTAAGCCCCCGCACACGCCAAGCCCAGCCAACGCAGCTGAACTGGGAATTTCATACGTCATTGGCTTTAATAACATCACCATGCGCAAGGACATTCAATAAACCGCAAGCGGGAGATATAAACAAAACACAATTCATTTCACTAGCTCTGCCCACGTCCCCTCCCCCGGTCCGGAGCGATGTGTTGGTCCAGCTGCCACCGTGATCCTCCGGTCAACCTCCATTGTGCGAGGTCCTGCCGCCCATAAAACCGATGCTTGACACAAATAAAAATAAAAGATGATGGCAATTATTTAATGGACATGTTCCCGCAACAGTCCTTCTGTTCACACACGACCCAGCCGCCGCTCCCTCGGCGCGCCCGGTCGGGTGACAAAATTGATTTATTCAAGTGGAAGATGTGCACACAGCGCGAGGGGCGGTGCGGCAGACCCTCGGCCGCAAACAAATCGTATCTCGCTCAAATCCTTGCGGCTTAATAGTCCCGAAACAACCAATTGCCTGTGAAATGAGAAGGTTCCGAGATTCACGGCGCAGAGACGACGAGAGCGTCTCCCTCACTCCCCCGACGACTGAGCACACGCCTATGGGCATGTTAATGATATTAACAACTGTTGTGCTTGAGTGCCATGCTCTCTGAATGGCCAGTATTGTCCGTTGAATGCTGGGGAGGAGGGCGAGGACTCCGAAAAGAATCCCGAATTTTTTGTGCTCCAAAAGGATAGCTGTTTACTTGTGGCAGCGTCGTTGTTTGATTGTTTGATTTGCCCTCGACGGTGAGAGGATCTCGTAGCAAGACGTGTGGCCATTGTGCGGTGGATTAATGGAGGCGATACGGACATTTCAATCAGAGGTCGCCTGATGGCATCAATTATGAAGGAAACCATTTGATTAGGTTTATTCCATCACAATGGACATTGATTCCGTGATGTGTCTGTGATGTGGGGGATTTCCGATGCGTGTGAGTCTTAGATGCCTGGATTGTTCCAAACTTTTGCTCAAAATAGATTCTTGTCAGCTTACAGCATCTCGTCATGTCACTTAACGTTGTGCAACTTCGTTATAACAATCACTACAAGATTGTAGTGTCACTGACGGTATTGACACTAGAAACGGGAGCGTGCCATAATTAATTAACAATCGTCACAAAAACCTTAAAAGTCATTGGAAGCTAAAGAAGCAAAAGCTAGTGAGTAGGCAGAAATGATTTTAAGACCGTTGTGCATAGAAGTTGAAGGAAATTAGAAAAACCGGTCAGGAGACGTTTTCACTAACGCTGGAGTTCGCGCTACTTTAAAGTTTTCCTTCGTTAAATGCAAATCCTCTAGAGAAACGTTCCCTGAGATTAATGGTGTTTTGGGGGATGGCGCTCTATCAGTTCGAAACGCGGAGGAATGGTTTCAACGATTCAGGGCCGGTGAAAACGACACCATGGATAAGACAGCCGGCGCAGGCCTGTGACGTCGGATACCGATCGAATCATGGAAATCATCGAGTAAGATCGGCGTATGGCATCTCGTGATATCGCCCGGGAGATGGGAGTTAGTCAACAAACCATTTTAAACCATCTGCAGATGGCTGGATGCAAAAAAGAGCTTGATGTTTAAGTGCCGCATGATTTGACGCAAAAAAACCTTCTGGACCGAATCAACGCCTGCGATATGCTGCTGAAACGGAACGAACTAGACCCATTTTTGAAGCGGATGGTGACTGGCGAAAACGATCGTGGTTCGTGGTTGAAGGGCGGTGAATCGTTCCAAGCAGTGGCCAAGCCGGAATTGACGGCCAGGAAGGTTTTGCTGTGTTTGGTGGGATTGGAAGGGAATCATCCACTATCAGCTGCCCCCATATAGCCTGACGCTTTCTTCTACCATCTTCTGCGAACAACTGGACCGCTTGAAGCAGGCGATCGACCAGAAGCGTGCCGAATTAGGCAACAGGAACGGCGTAGTGTTCTACCAGGACAACGCCAAACCACACACTTCGTTGATGACTCGTCAGAAGCTACGGGAGCTCGGATGGGAGGTTCTGTCACATCCACCATATAGCCCAGACATAGCGCCAAGTGATTACCACTTGCTCCTGTCCATGGCGAACGCCCATGGTGGTGTGAAGTTGAACTCAAAAGAGGCTTGTGAAAAATGACTGTCCGAGTTCTTCGCAAATTCGACAACAACACCAGTACTGAAATCAAACGTAGAATTACTATAGCCAGTCGCTGTTTCTCTGGGCTCAAGAGGTAATTGAGTAATAAAGCTCTCTCTCGAAGGATTAAGTTCGTTTTATCAGCTTGATCATCCTAATCCTACTTAATGGCGTGGAAACCTGGACGTTACTAAGCCCGGATGAGGAAGCCCTTAGCATTTAGTTTTGCGTGCGATTTTTGGTCCTGTTTGCGTTGATGGCATCTGGAGGAGAAGATTTACCGTACAGCGTAGCGTGGGCCGTACAGCTACATGTGCCTGGTTAAGCGTCTTCGGATACAACGCTTAAGATGGCTAGGCCATGTATGGCGTGTCAACACCACTGCTCCGGCCCGAAAAACCTTCGATTCTGGCCAATGGGACAGCACAACAGAGGACGGCCTAGGCTAAGGTGGCGCACGCCAGCGGACAAAGACCTCAACCAACTTGGAGTGCGCAACTGGAGGCAGCTGGCGAAAGATCGTGCTGTTTGTAGAGGCATGTTGGTTGAGGCCCAGGTCAACCCCGAACTGTAGCCCCACAATAAGAGAGTGGCAGCGAAATCCGAAGTAGACCTTGGCCTTAACTCACAAGCGCCTCTAGCTAGATCAATTTTGAAATTGCTGTCTCCAGTTGGGAAGCCCTTCCACTCACGTGTGTCGGCAGAGTTGCGACCTTCCTTCCTCTATTTTGCGGTACCTTAGCTTAAATTCTTGGCTCTTAAAAGAATCCACTTGCTCTACATGTTATTACTACCTCACTCGTAGAACCTTTCCTCAAAACCGCTGAACTGTTCGCACATCGCTTAATCATCTTAAAGGAGTGTCTTCTCGAAGTAGCTACAAGCACCTTCGTCCGCAAGACACACCTCAAGACATTGCAGGCCCATGATAATTAAGACTACACATTTTTTCTAGAGAGAAGGCCTTCGCTGTAAGTTGCTTTCGTAGCCAAAATTCGATTCTTGGAAGATCAGTCCAAATTTTTCATCTTCACCCACAGCTTTACAGAGTGATCCACATGTTCTGAACCCAATTACAGTGTTCCTTTGTAGGAACCCATTGTTTTTACTTTTGGAAACTTCGGCATGAGTGCTCTTAGTCCAGCATTTCTTCACTGGGCTTAACGAGAAGACAGTCGCATGTTGAAGAGTCTCGCTCAGCTCGGAAAATCGATAAAATGCTAAGTAGTGACATTTTTTTTTTTTTTTTTTTTTTTATAATTGACGCGTGCAAAAGGGGTTGCGAGTACCCTTAAGTGACCAGGTCAAGTCACAGCACGGGCCGAAGGTATAGAGGAAGAGAGGGAGAGGAGATACCGATGCACATTGGTTTTAAATGCCTGTGGATTGTAATGAGGAGGAAAAATCGAGCTGGGAAGAGCATTCCAGATTCGTGTAGTGCGGCTAAAGAACGAGTCTCTGAATTTGACTGTACGTCCGAAAGAGGGCTTGAGGGTGAATTGGTGGGCATTCCTAGCTAGGCGTGTATTGCGGGTGAATTCTTGAAGGGGAGGAATGCAACTGGCTAATTCATCTGAGCATTTTTTGTTAAAATAGCGATAAAAGAGTGACAACGACGCGACATTACGTCGGTGTTCTAACGAGTCAATCGACTTCGCAATATTACTGTCACCTATAAGTTTTATCGCTCGCTTTTGAATTCTATCCAGCAGGTGCAGGGAGGTCTTAGGAGCACCTGACCAAATAGGAGCGTTATACTCAAGTTTTGGGCGTATGTAGGCCTTGTATATAGTAGCCAGATCAGAAGGGGTGAAGTACTTCTTGCATCGTTTAAGGAAGCCTAGACATTTCGCAGCATTTTTGGCGACCTCAAATATGTGATCGTTCCAACTAATTGTTGGGTTGATACACATACCGAGGATGGAAAGTCTTTCGGTTTCAACAACACAAGTGCCGTCCATGGATAACGGCTGATTATTTTGTGATCGCTTTAACGACAGTAGACAGCACTGTGTTTTGGAAGCATTAAATTCCACTCTATTCTTATTTCCCCAATCGATTATGCTGTCAAGGTCGGAATTTAATGTGCTTAACATACGCTGCCGTTCCGAGTCTAAGGCCGAAGTTGAGGGACGTGAGCCAAGGAACGAATATGAATAGCTGAGGGTAATGTCATCAGCGAAGGAATGAATAGGATTAGAAGTAACAGACAAGAGATCATTTATAAAAATGAGAAAGAGTGTCGGAGACAAAACAGAGCCCTGGGGAACACCAGCATTAATATAGTGGATATCAGACTTGAATCCATCCAAAACGACTTGTATTGAACGATTCGAAAGGTAATTTCTAATCCATTGAAGAAGAGACTCATCGATCCCAAAAGCACGCATTTTCGACAAAAGAGCCTGATGCCAGACCCTGTCAAATGCCTTTGAAATATCAAGCGCAACAATCTTGCTTTCTCCTAAATTGTGCAAAGATTGGTTCCACTTTTCAGTGAGATATGCCATCAGATCACCAGTGGAACGGTTGCTTCGGAAGCCGTACTGCCGGTCATTAAGAAGCTTCCGGGACTCAAGATATTTCATAAGCTGACGGTTGATCAGCGTTTCCATGACCTTGGAGAGAAGGGACGTTAGTGCTATGGGTCGGTAGGAGGTGGGTGACGAACTTTCGCCCTTTTTAGGGACGGGCTGGACAAATGCAGTTTTCCACTTACTCGGAAAGAGCCCTGAAGAGTAGGACAGATGGAAAAGCTTACGCAGTGGTTTTGCCAGCGTAGAAGAACACCTCTTCAGAAGAACAGGGGGTATACCATCCGGGCCAGCGGATTTGTGTATGTTTAGATCTTTAAGTACTTTAAGAACAAACAACGTTGACGGCTCGCTACACAATGCATGGTCACAGTTTAAGAGTCTAGATAAAATTCTAGAAAACAACGATCGTCTGACTGCAACCCCTGCATCCCCTATGAGACCTTTAAGTCTTGCAAGACTCGTGCACAAAAAGAAGGCAGTTTTTGGGGAAATTTTTATGTTTGGAGTCCAAAGTTTCTCCAAAGTAAGAAGTCACAATTTACCGCACAAATGCAACATTAAACCTTTGTCTCAAAGAAATGTCTGTGTTCATTTTGCCAACGCTGCACTTTGCCACCAAGGTTTGTTTTTAAATTTCATTCTCCCTACTTTTGATACCATGCACTCTTTGGGACCCCTAAGCAAACACATTCCACAATAGATGGCTGCGGCAGTCGGCGAGAAAGGGCGCACTTCGTCGAGCAAGAGCTCGACTTGTCCATAATTCAATTCCTGCTCAAAGCCACTCTCACAAGCACAAAAGGCGTATCCTTTGACGCAAACGCTTGCGGAATGAGCTGGTTGCAGAGTACTCCTTTATGAAGAACTAAAAAACGCAGCAAAGCAAAGGAAAGTCATTTCAGCTAGCTTCTGCATTCCACATCAGCCACTTGTACCCTTCCCCCCACCACTTGCACGCTTCCCCCACCACTTGAGCCACCCACCATCAGTGCTCGTGTTTGAAGACAGTGAAGTGAAAGATAATCTCATTAAAATCGCACAAAACGACGAGGGCAAGCAGCCCATCCCGCCTTCCACTTCACCCGGCTCTGTGTCCTAAGGCGCTCATAATCCTTAAGTGCAGCGAAACCAGAAGGATGGGTTTGTGTTGCATCGGCTAAGCGCTTGGGGCTGTAGTTTCTTAAATGATTTGTGCATCACTCGGGGAAAGGTGAAATGTTTGCTGCTCTTGCGTCTGGACAACGCACGTCCTGTATTTCATTTCGTTAGTCTGGCGGTTATGTGGCGTCTGCTGCCTTCTGTCATGAGTGGGTTGAGGCGACGTGGATGTCTTTTATTATTCGTCGTAGCCTGGGGACCGACGGGGTGTGTCCTTTCTTCTCAAGGAGTTCTTTGTTTTAATTAATTTGAGTTTGAGGGCAATTCCGTACAGAGTTAGTGGCGAGGGGACCACGGAAAAGGGGTCGACATGATTAGTTATTAACTGTTAATTGAGACCTTTGCGAAAGGGGTGGAATGAGCTGTGAATTGGTTGTGGGGACGTTCTGCTCGTTCATGAACATAAATGTTAATGGGGAAGGCAGCGGCATGCAGGGAAAATGCCGGTCGTTGCTTTTAAGTGCTAAGGGAAGCAAGGTAAACATTGGAGTAAAGACAGAAATGCTTCTGGGAAAGGTAGGGTGATTGAGTCTGTGGGAAGCGGATCGTAAATGGGTAGGAATGAGCACTTGCCAAAGTCTGCTAAAGAATTGAACTTCAAATCGATGTCGGTCGCTTGACCAACTAATATTGAATTTCGGGTTTTGACTAAAAATAGCTTTGTTTATTCTTATATTGACGCAGAACCATTTAATATAGGCCCGCAGTGCCATCTTTCGTGCTTCAGGCGAGAAATCATGGACGTATACATTGTTTGCTTGCCCAAATGGTGAACACTTCCTGAAGCGGACTGTGTGGTGACATCAGGAGGATAGGCTGAATACCGTGTCAAAAATGTCTTCGAGTTGTTGGGTTAAATAAAACTCCTATCTCTTGTTTTCATTCGACCACAGTTTTGGCTTAGAAACAACTTAAGATCTAAAATTATTGTGTACAGGTTAATGCGATGCAAAACGATATACAATCACAACATCGATTCACAATTCTTATATGTTCAAGGCCAAAAAATGTCAAGAATCTTGGGTGTGTATTATCCCAAATTATTAAAAATCTCCAAAGCGTTAAAAAAATGTGTATAAAGTGTCTAAATTGTGATAAACGCTGAAACATCCAAAGCCCCAAAATATTGACTTAACAATAATGTCAAAAATTTTACAAATTTACATGTAGCAGAAAGGTCCAAAACTGTCCAAAAAAAAACAAAATTTCAAAAGTTCCTAAATCTTACAAAAATAGCAAAGAAAATGTCCAAAGTCCCAAAATGTCCAAAATGTCCAAAGTCTCCAAAATGCTCCAAGACCCGAAACGTGTAAGGTTCTAAAACATTCAAGGGACAAAACGGTCAACCATTTCCAAAATGTCTAAAATGTCCATAAAACTGACATTTCCAGGGTCCAAAAACGTTTAAAAAAATAATATTTCAAAAATCTCTAAATTTTGCAAAAATAGCGTATTTCCAAAATTTCATGAAACCCCTGCGCGAAAACCTGAAACGTGTACACTTCGAAAATATCCACGACGCAAAAGGTTAATTATTTCCACAATTTCTAAAATGTCCATAAAACCGTTCAGTATCCGAAAATGTCCATAAAATCAACACATCAAGAATCCCTAGAATTTTCAAAAAAATCACAAAGAAAATATCCAAACTTCCGAAACGTCAAAAATCTCCAAAATGTCCTAAGAACCGAAGGGTCTAAAGTACAAAATGTTCAAAGAACGAAGTGGGCAACCATTTCCAAAATTTCTAAAATGTCCATTAAACTGAAATGTTTAGGGTCTTAAAATGTCAGAAAAAAGAAAATATCAAAAATCTCTTAATTTTGCAAAATTTCATGCATCTTCAGAACGCCCGAAAACCCGAAAAGTGTAAAGCTCCAAAATGTCCAAGGGACAAAAACTCAACCATTTCCAAAATGTCTAATATGTCCATACAACCGAAATGTCCAGGGTTCAAAAATGTCCAAAAAAAGAACATTTCAAAAATCTCTAAAATTTCAAAACAAAAAAAAAATAAAAAGAAAAACAAATGTCCAAAGTCCCAAAATAGAATAAATCTCCAGAATACCTGAAGACCCGAAACGTGTAAGGTTAAAAATCCATAATTTCAAGAATCCGAAAAATTTTGACAATAATTACAAAGAAAATATCCAAAGTCTTCGGCGCATCAAAAATCTCCAGAATGTCCGAAAAACTTAAAAACTGAAACGTCTAAAGTCCAAAAATGTCCAAAGAACGAAAAGAGGAACCACTTCAAAAAATTCTAAAGTGTTCATATAATAAAACTGCCCAGCGCCCAATAATGTTCAAAAAACCGAATTATCAAAAATTGAATAATGTCGAAATTCCCAAAATACACAAAATCTGAAACCTCTTAAGTGCTCAAATCACGAGCCTGATAAATGAGTAGATTCCCAAATCTAGTCTAATGTTTTCAAAAAGACATCGCTGATTTAAAGACTTTTGACCAACATATTTCGAACTGGACCGCATTGGTAAAGAAAATTTGGTACAACTTTTCTAACTCTTACGCTGAAAAAACAAAAATGTCTTTCTTATTTATCCTTTGAGTTAAAACTGGACACAGTTCTCATCTCAGAGTTTGTAAGATTCACAAAGCCAAAATTTAGGACAAACTTGTCAAGGTGTGATGTTAATTCTGATCATATTTGTAACAGATAGAATTGAATTTTGCGCTTTAGAAAAATGTTCAACTGCTGCAAGTATTTCAAAAAAACAAATGGAGCATGGCAGAATCAAAGGCCTAACATTCGGTCTGAAACCCGAACTCACAACAATTTCGAACAGAAAATATTTCACTTTACAAATTTGAATGCAAATCGTTTTCGAAGACACAGAGTGTTATTTAAAAAACGGTACTTATTAAATTTAGGACACCACACAGTCTCCCCCAAACCATGTCTACCTTCCGGACACAAAATGTCTCCTCCACCATCTTTCTCACAGTTGCAATCAATTAGAGTCACCCAAAAGGCAATTAACAAACAACACACTCGAAACATCCTCTTACGCAACTCCAACCTCAACCCAACCGCCGCCCACTGACGTCACCATAGAACTGGCCACCATCAAAGAGAAAGATACCCGGAGCATGATACAGGCGGAAGGGGATTTGAGTCATTGCCAATTAATTTTAATTCCTCTAACAACCACTTACACATGTCACATTGAATACCGTTAACCCAGTATGCCGGCCGAACTAATTTCTTCAGGGAAGCCACCTCGCAGTCCTCCTCTATGGGTTTTAAGCCCCTTGGAGTCCGCACAAGCACACAGAGACATTGAGAGCGGGCAAAGAGGGTTAGGAGCTTATGTGGGCCCTTTTTTGGGGGCAGACTTTACGGAAGGCCAACTCCAGCCATACCATCACCGGACTTGAAAACTAATCCCGGGTGCTTACGGTGCTTAGCACATACCTCATCCGACGAACTTGTCTCCCTAGCGGTGCCGTATGCAAATCCCATTTCTCCCGCCGGCCACTAACCCTGCTGATAATTTGTGCCCAACCGGGCTTATGCAAGCGGATTACCCATCAGGTGCCCCTCTCCACTCACCGTATGTATGCCCCAAACGCGGCGGTGGGGTGGGATTTGCCATTTGTGTCGTAAGTCCTTAAATTAAACCGTAATACGCAACAATTACAGAGCGAGGCGATCTGGGCGGCAATAGCCGCTGGAGGACTGGCTTACCGGACCGAGAACCTTCATTAAGTCCCGTTTCGGTGAACCGACGTGCCATCCAAGGAGATTGATACGGAAATTATATCCCTTCTGAGGGTATTATGCGGTCGTGTGTGGTCAAGGAGGCAGAAAGACGAATGTGAGCGTGTGGGAGCAGGAGTATGTTTGAAGCTGTTGTTACGTTCCGGTGCTGTGGCCGACGGGTTTATGATTGTCTACTGTCCGG
Organism: Eristalinus aeneus; assembly: GCA_955652365.1. Taxonomy (NCBI): domain Eukaryota; kingdom Metazoa; phylum Arthropoda; class Insecta; order Diptera; family Syrphidae; genus Eristalinus; species Eristalinus aeneus. Next base: position 4,511,400 of record OY019132.1, read on the forward strand.
GTGCGGAAGCTGCATGAATGAATTTTGGAAGCCGAGGGGAAAATGCGAACAAATATTCTTGAATGGATGACGACGCACTGTGTGTCAACGAAAGGGTGATGACGTTGGTGACGATGGCACTGAATGAGCACTCTGTCACAAGGACGACCGGCCGACAATGGAATTTAGATGAAGGAACCTGGTTATCTTGGCCTTAAATAGCACTTGAGCAGAGTTCTGGAGCTACGGCGGAAGCGGTGAGAATGGTGCTATATAGGCGAAACTAGGCAGAAGTGATTGCATACATTTGCGCTGTGTTGGGGTAATGGTATATGTTATCTGCATAGACGATTTGTGTTACTAAGTGTTGCGTCCAAGAAGGTGACTTCGGTGCTCGATGAGGTGATCGTTGAGCACTAAACGATGTTTCCGCCCCTAAATGCAGGCATTCGCTTCTAAAACGCGGTATTCTACGTGACTTCCGCACCAATATGCTGACGACAAGCTGAATGAATTTGAGAGTATTTTCCTACTCGGTGAGCAGGTCCGGAGCACAATCAGTGCGGCAGGTACTCTGAATGTTTAGTCTCAGCTGAGAGATTCAGGAGTTCGGCAGCAGTTGCACTCGGTGAGCTCACCACTCTGATCAAAAGAACTTAATGATGGTGCTGTTTTCAGTGACGGAGGTGCCGACATTCTAGCGTTTGCTCGTTGAGCTTAGCACTTTGATCAAAAGAACTCGACGAAAGTGATGTGATCGGTGAATATTCATGTTGAACGTCGTCAAACAAGGATTGATTATGTGATCCCAATATGACTGCAGTTCCGCACTTAACGCTATACCCCGTCAACTGACTATTAACCTCGTTCAAATGCTATGTTTCACTTTCTGAAATCATGGCCGTGCTTGAAACATTTGCAGACTCATCAAATTTGAGCGATAATGTGGTCATGCAAGCACAATTTTGATGATGTTAAAATACTGCTGTGCTCGCTGGCACTTGTGCCAGACTTGGAGACTTTGCCTGATCGCACAAATTGTCGCATTCATCTTGCCCGATGTACTAAGAGACGACTTCGCTTTGTTGAGTGGATTGTTAAGGCTAAAAATATTTCAAGACACTTTCTGAGGCCTCAGTTGAAGAATTGCATGTCGCCTAGGATCAGTTTTATGTACAAACACGTTGCCGTTAATAATCTCATCATGATACATAGCGAAGGGGTTTTTCCGATGAATCTTTGTCGAGTATCTGTAGCATGATTCTTAGCAGCAAAATTGTAGCTCTTATTAAAACTTTTTACTTCGAAGACAATTTCCTGCTCAACGAGTTATATTCTCTTCGAGTTACATGCTCGACGAGTTACATGCTCGACGAGTTACATGCTCGACGAGTTACATGCTCGACGAGTTACATGCTCGACGAGTTACACGCTCGACGAGTTCCATGCTCGACGAGTCACATGCTCGACGAGTTACATGCTCAACGAGTTACATGCTCGACGAGTTACATGCTCAACGAGTTACATGCTCGACGAGTCACATGCTCGACGAGTAACAATGTCGACGAGTTATATACTAGACGAGTCCCATGTTTGACGAATTATATGCTTAACAAATCACATGCTCGACGAGTCCCATGCTCGACGAGTTACACGCTCGTCTTACTGAAGCACTAGCAAAACTAGTTATAACAAATTTTGTGCTTTCCATCTACGGCCTACATTTTCAAAAAATTTCCAGTAAAGGACGCCATTGCTTTGGACAATAACATCGACCCGCTGAAACTCTCATGCTCGACGAGATCGGTGTGATCACCAAACTTGATGACATTCCAATATAGGACTATTTGATAATGTAAATCTCGACTAAAGTCATCAGAATCATCGTGCCCGATGACATCGACAAGGTTCATGCACACTGCATGACTGACAAGACCTGTTTGGGTAAACACTTCTTAAAGCATTTTAAGCTCCAGATCTTCTTATGTTTGAAAAGTTGGTTGTGTATCGAGTTGTCCAAGCCCCAATCGTGTTAAAAATTAAACAAGTAACCCAGAAAACGAAGTCAGTTAAAATCCTGGAAAAACAGCATTTTATTCGACGTAGTAGGATTGTTTTTCCAGCGAACCACAGCAACCAGAAAAAATCTCATCCATATCCCGACATATCCACACTGCGGGTCATCTCCTGCCAATCCTATCCTTCCCACAGTCAGTCTTAATTGAAAATAAAGGGCAAACCGGGAAAATAAAATGATCGAAATTCCCTCTCATTAAAATCGCTGGCAGTCCCAGCCAATGACTGTGCATGTTCGAAAATGATCCACTTTTCAGTACACCGACCATCCTGGCAACAGGAAGCAGCACAAGAACGACGAAAAGGAAGAGGAACAGCAAACGGTTGTGAAGCAAATTGATGAATAGAATACGCGCTACCCCCCAACAAGAGACGGGAACAGCTGGAGCTAAAGCAACACCATCTGGAACCCTAGCTCCATCATCACGTTCCGCAGAGAGAGAGAGAGAGAGAGAGAGAAAAAAAAAAGAGTGAGATGAAACCAAACAGCGTGTGAATAAATTTTTCATTCAATTTAGGTTAAAACTACAGGGACCATGGGAATTACTTTGAAAAATTACACATCCACACACATTCGCGCCGGTTGCCCAGTGGCCCAGTCTATGCGCCTCCTTTCAGGAGCACAACTCATCCTGCGGTGTTTCCCAGCACAAAGGCAGCACACGAGAAAATTGCTTTCTTTTCGTTCATCACTCTCGTACGAACGGCGTAAGCGGAAGTGTCAGGAAAAGAAGAAGAGACGGAAGGACATTGAATAGGACAACATATGTATGAATCACGTTTGCATATGATTTTCATAATCAAATGGCCCCGACAACGAAACGAAAACAGGACACGACAAGGAAGAGAATTCCTCTTTCGACAATCCTTTCTTTCGTCCTTCGTGCGCCTGTGGCCAAATGGTGCGAGAATTTCCTGAAAATTTTTCTTCATCACAAAAAAAAGCGAGAAACGTTGGAAAGCCAACCTTAACAGCAGTTAGCACGTGATGGATGAGGACACAATAGTCCCTATCCTGTTGTCCTTTTGCCTCAGACCACTCTCCGCCCAAGCGGGGCGGTAATTACATTTGAATCGACAAAAGTTCTTTCATGGCCGACGTTTGCCATGCGAATTTGACATTAAAGTCAATCCCTGTGTGACGAACGAGGAAACGGGAATGGGCATTGCGGTTGCGGTAACCAATTTTAATTTGAGTTACCGTTATGAAATGCAAATTAAATAGAAATCATTCAGCGATAATGGAAATGCATTTTCAGTTAATTTTTGTGTACGCCATTTACTGGTGCACGCGCGGCGCAAGCGGGTGTTTGACTGGCGGGCTTTTGCCAATCACAGGTAGTGCGCTGTGCGTGCGGTTTTTGCACGGCAATCAGTGAATTTAAAGTAATTTAAGGCGCGGGTCATTGTCGCCTGTAATTACGTTTGGCGGACCGGAGGGAAAAGCGGGACAAGGGGTTGTCAACGTGATCACCACAGCAAGCGGTTAAGTGGTCTAGTAGTTAATTGAAATCAATGTTGGATTGGGTCGACGTCTGTGCGAGGACGATGCTCTTTGACTAGACACAAATTTTTGCAGGGGACGCAATTTGGTTTGGCGAATAGAGACACGAATTGGTATTCAGATGGATTGGAGGAGGAGGGTGCGCTTTGGAAACAATTCCGAACCGATTGGGAAAGTGAGTCATATCTGGAAATCTGTGCGCTGAAATGCACTTTCCTCTTCCTTGTGTTCATGATCTTTGTCTCCTACTCAATTACTTCATGGGAGTTCACGTAACAAGACGAATTGTATAGATTAATAACAATTCTAGCCTAATAATGAATATAACATCTATTCAGGAAATGGAAAGAAGAAAAGAAATTGAAGAAAAATAAATGGAAAAAAAATGTGCTGACACTCCTTTGGTAATGATGCCACCCGTTATCTTCTTTGCCCTGTCCGGCACCTCTCCTCTTCTCTCCAGGACCGATTAGACCACGGTCGTCTGAAGTCCTACACGACCGGATTGGTTTCCAGTGTTTTCACTGACAGCCAGGAAAAAAATTCAATGTTTGTCGGCCTTTCACACACTTTTTGATTGTTGGGGTGGGCGGGGAGGGTGTTACCTACTCATACACAATTGCAGGGGACACTTGCACACACACACCTGTTGCACGAGTTGGGGTCGGGGAGTAGAATATCGTCCGCGAGTACAGCTTTACTTTGTGGACGTTTAACCCATTTAGGACCATTTACACAAATACTCAGAAAATTACCAATATTTAAATATATTGTTTATAAACATTGTGCATATTTTCTTCTATTTTGTTCATTCAACCACGCCTTTTTTTTAGTGTTGCGTTAGCACAACATTGGGACAATGCGTATAAAATAAAATTAAATATAATACGTTTCAAAACAATGAGAATGTAGTGGCATTTGTTACGCATAAATACCGTTGTGCTCTTACAAACTCGAAAGCGTCTTCTCCATTTTTAACCAACAACCAACATTGCATTACATTTTCGTCGAAAATTAGCCTAAAAAAAATCAAGTACCGATTTTCCATCTCATCATCAGGTCTTCAACAATTTTGTTCATGTTGGCCATCTCATTTGACACAGCATTTGTCTCGTACTCGATAGGTGTTTTACACCAACACATTTACATTTACACCAACATATCATCTTGAACTCTTGCTGATTTGCTTGATGAAGCTTGAGTAGCCAGATAGGGTGTGTTATCTTCTACTTCAGCCCCAGAATGCAAATTCTCAAAAGTTCCCGCTATTTTCCGCAAATTTTCCGTTCCACCTATGATGTCATCATTTAATTTTTTTTTTTTGTATTTGCTCATCCATATCGATGTCTTCAACAATTGCTTCAAGTTCTCTCAGAGTCAACTCTGTAACTCTAAAACAATTATCAAAAACCACATATGTGTCATAAATGTACTCGTATGACCGTAAAATATTACTGTACATATAGTACATACTAATATGTACAATTGTTGCAAGCTTCAGAACAATATTCAAATCAAATTCAACGTTTTAAATCGACCACAACAATATTGAACACAACACCACAATAAAGCACCACAAATATTTGAATAAGAAACTGAAGTAGACAAGGAAGCTGTCAGTCATAACTTTTTTTTCAGAGCCTACTAAAATTTCAGCGATTGTCCGAATGTTGCGTTTTCGCAACGTAACTAAACCAACTCTATTAAAAATACTTATGGGGAGTAAATGTATATTTTTTTAAATTACTGCCATTAGCAGAATAATTTTTATGAAATATCGTTATGAACAAGTGGTCGCCTTGGCGTAGTGGGTAGAGTGCGACGCTCACACGCCGAAGGGTCTAGGTTCGACTCCCAGCTCAACACCAATTTTTCTAATATTTCACGGCACCACCTCTTTCGAGCTGCTGACAACACTCAAAGAGTAATAACTGTCTAAGAAAGCTTCTCAAATTTCGCCGTTCGGAGTCGGAAAAAAAACTGTAGGTCCCTTCTGCTCGTGAGAGAACAGTAGCGCGCACAACACGAGTAGTTGATGAGCAAGCTAGGCCCTGGTCCCCCTTTGGACTGTAGCGCCAACAATTATTATTATTATCGTTATGAACAAAATGGAAAAACAAAACCTTTAAACAGGTTCATGGCATGCCGATGGGTAACCCACTCTCGCCTACTATCGCCGATTTGGTATTGGACTACCTTTTAGATGTCTGTTTTGAAAAGGTACAGAAGCCAAAAGCAATATACAAATATGTGGATGATATATTTGCTGTGATCGATCGCAGCTGCATAGACAATTTGCTACTTGCTCTCAACAAGATTAATGATAAAGTAAAATTCACAGCAGAATATGGAAAGCTGAACGCAATAGCGTTTCTTGACGTTAAAGTTCATCGGGAACATGACCATCTTTGTTTCGACTGGTACAAAAAAGTCACAGCTTCAGGAAGACTAGTCAACTATCGCTCCAACCAAGCCAAGCACATTATAATCAATACAGCTTCCATCTTAGTTAAAAAAGTGTTCAAACTAAGTGACAGTAATTTCCATAAAAAAACGAACGAATTGTCACAGACATCCTAATGGACAATGGTTATCCGACGCAAGTTATTAGGAACTTAATAACACAATACAAACACAACATGTGGTCGCCTTGGCGTAGTGGGTAGAGTGCGACGCTCACACGCCGAAGGGTCTAGGTTCGACTCCCAGCTCAACACCAATTTTTCTAATATTTCACGGCACCACCTCTTTCGAGCTGCTGACAACACTCAAAGAGTAATAACTGTCTAAGAAAGCTTCCCAAATTTCGCCGTTCGGAGTTGGCAAAAAACTGTAGGTCCCTTCTACTCGTGAGAGAACAGTAGCGCGCACAACACGAGTAGTTGATGAGCTAGCTAGGCCCTGTTCCCCCTTTGGACATACACTCCGAAACACAGACTATCACCACAGTAGATTATATCTATAAAAGCATGGTGTACATCCCAACATTGTCGACAAATCTTAAGAATATAATTGATGGTAGCTGTGACAATATTAAAATAGCGTTCAAGTCTTCGAGTACACTAGCATCGGTTTTCACAAGACTCAAACCAAATATAGACAAAGGAAGCAAAACTGACCTTGTTTACAAAATCAACTGTAAGGGCAATGACAACGAATCCTGCAACTTACGCTACATAGGTACCACCACACAGTTTCTTTCGTCAAAGACTAGCTGGTCATAAATCAGACATCAACAACAAGAACTCAGTCAAAAGAGCATTAGCTAATCACTGCGTCCAGACAAACCATCTACCCGACCTTGATGACGTCAAAATCCTGCAAACGGAAAAACATACTAGCAAAAGGTACACTCTGGAAACCCTGCACGTAATCAAGACCACCAACAATATGAATAGGAAACAGGACATACAGAACATATCTGCCCTATATTCAGCACTTGTAACGGCTTAGACATATTGTATTCAAATCAAATTTTAAATTTTAAATCATTCTTGATTGATCTTCACAAACGGAGGTGTTCAACATTTTGTTTCTTTGTGAACTTTTTTTTTTGTGATAATTTTAAAGACTAACATCCACATCCATTTGTAAAAGCAACAAAATTAATGTAACTTTATTATCCACTTGTAAAATTGCATTGTCACTATGTATGTATGTAACATTGTTTCAATAAAAAAGATCCTCTGATGAAGGCAGCAATCCCTGCCGAAATGTTGGGATAATAACAATGAAATAACCTAGTTTCATTAAAAATCAACAGTGACCAAAAAAGCCGACGAAGGAAAGACAGTTTCCCCTGCATAACAAAATGGAAAAACATAAGGATTTAGGGAATTTATAAAATATGTTATATACCTATGTGCTTTAGGTAAATGTAATATAAACTCCTAGTGGTATTACTTCTATAAAAAAAATCGGATATGCAGAACCAGATGTTCGTAAATGTAATATACTTAAAAGTACCTCAGAAATGTCGACCTCTTAGTGAGAAAAAAATTTGTTTAAAAGTTGCGTTAATGCAACCATGGGAATAAATGGGTTAAGAGGTTTTGGGGGGAATTAGACTTTCGTCGATCTTCAACACCACCAGGCCCGACGGTTTTAACACTTGACCGCGTTAAGGGGGGAGGGAGGTGAAATCCTCGACACCGGATTCAGGTGCATCGCACAAGACTTTTGTTGACTTTAGAGCAGGACGGGATAGAAAACTTTGACCAGTTTGGTTCCCAAAATGGGGAAGATAGAGGCACAATTCGTCTTGCCCACGTTCCACTATCTACTCGTATTTCAAATTTACCATTTTTATTGGTGAACGGAAGGTGCTGATGAGTAAATAATCCAATATATCTTTTGCTTGTGCCCGCCATGGCGTAGTGGGTAGAGTGCGACACTCACACACGCCGAAAATCCAGATTCGACTCCCGGCTGAACACCTTGAATTTTTCACGGCACCACCTCCTTCAAGCTACTGACAACATTCAAAGAGTAAATAATGTCGAACATAAAGCTTCTCAAACATTGCAGTTCAGAAGAGTAACACGCACAACACGAGTAATTGATGAGGAAGCTAGGCCCTGGTCCCCTTTTGGTCTATAGCGCCATGTAACAATAATAATAATCTTTCGATCAGCGACCGTTGCACTTTTTTTTTAAATTCACTTTAATTATAGCACTAGCCTCTTGCTGGTGTTACTGTTCTACTTTCTTCCGCGATCTATATTTTTTTTAGTCTGTCCCGAAACTAACCGGCGGCCAGCCTACATCCGACCGGGATTCTCGCCCTACACCAACTGACTAGCTCATGCCGTCCGAAGGCCTATCCTACCAAGCCACGCCATCGCTGATCATCCCTGAAGACGACGGCATCCCCTGTCGCAACGTCGGGACAACACGAATGATACAAACTTCTTTCATTTTGCTTTTTAATTACCAAAACAGCCGACGAGGAATTAGATTCTTTAACCACAAAGTTTCCTTTAAGTCTGGACAATAGTATCTCCATTGTATGTTTAGCGAAAACAGCTGCCTTTTCTTATTTTTAAAAATTTGGAATGAAAGAAATTTGGTAAAGAGCAATGAAAACTCAAATTTGGGACAACTTTGAGTTCTTTGAATTCGCTCAGCGTAGTCGAGTAGTCCTTGAATGCATTGGGCTTTTAACCTCCGGCTGTGACGTCCATCGTAATGACAACCAACGCTTTTCGCTGATAACTGCATACAATGGAATCATTTTTGTACACCGCCACTTAAAATAACAAGACAGCGGTGCATTGGACACATCTTGCATGAAATGTTGGCCGTGAGAAAGCTGTCTGCGTGACGAGTGCCGGCCTTGTTCACTGCGGGCAACAAACGCAACCGTTGGTTCCTTCACGGCTGCGTCGAACGTTGCTTAGGGTATTTCAAAGTAGGCTCTGCGGCTCTGTGATATAGAACCACTGATACACACCAGGGTCTCTGAAATAGTCGTCAGTGAACTTCACAAAACGAACGTGCTTCGAAGAAGGCCAAAACTGACGATAGCCCCCGTTTTCGTGGATAACGTGGTAGAGGTCCAAATGGCTACGGAGCTTTACTTTACCGAATTCTTGTTGCTACGCCACTGCCTCTTGCACAATTCCAAATTATTTGAATTTTTCTGTGAACTACAGCTTTACCCCGCATTTCCTCGGGATGTGGAACTATTCGACGTCTTATTTCCAAGCATAAGAGACCTACCCCGCAGACAGAAAGGAGGCCTTTATCACCAACATGAGGACCTACCTTGAAGAGCTTTAAATAAAAGTCCTCCCTTACGAAATCCACTTTTTCCAGTTCTATTCCAGGTACTTCCACCGCACTACATAGCCACTTTGAATGTGTATTTAAGACTTTCCTACCCAATGGTGAAGTCTACTGGCCCAAAACAACTGTTCACTCTACCCAAGGGTGAACTGTACTGATCGAAAAACTGACTGAGCTCAGTATCCTTGCTCTGAGACAATGACAGAACGCCGACTTATCTCTTCGGCACCATCAAAGATGTCTTCCTTCTGTCCTTTCAGTCTTATATGGCTTAAGCCTGAGTGATAAAAACAGGTGATACCTGTGGGCTTACCTGTTGCATCCGGATACCTGTGACGGCTCTGAAATCCAATCGAAAGCTGCTGAATTTTTGCATATACTTCAAAGACAACACATCCTCCATTCACACTCTCAGAGTCGTATTAAGACTCACACCACAAAACAGTCCTTCACCGAGTGTCATGCACACGTCTCAGTTCCCATGCCAATCCCCATTGTCATCGCTTTTCCCGCAACTCATCGAATGATTCCCGTCCTTTCGACAGGAATCCCCTGCCGACAGGCATCATCCCAAAATCCCACTCATTTGTCATCTCGTCGGTCCTCTGTTTCAGCGGCGACGCATGCCACACACATGACTTGTCGCACCTCGTATGTGAGCGGCGAAGCAAATGTCACCAAAAGCAGAGCATCATAATCAAAGTGCCGTCTCGAACGCCACATAAAATATGACGAAATGTCACACTAAGCCCACAGCACTCGGAAACGGATTAGACGTCCGTTCGCATGCCGCATAGGCGCATGTGTGTGTTCCTGCGAGTTGCTTGAAGATTAATGACGGACCGGCCAAGAACGAACAAAAGATGAATTCCAGCGATAAGGGCCCTCCTCAAGGACATTCCATCAATTCATTCTGCTGCCTCCCCCCGTCCGCACACCACCACCTGGCCACGGACAGGCGAACACAAAAGGTGCCACAACAATTCCATAACCGTTGACAATAATGGACAATCATTATTCGTCGCGCTGACAGGCGAGCGCCGACGCGGGCGAGGAAAAAGAATCGAATTGTCCTCCGTTCCTTCACCCACGGGGGAGGGAACTTAATGATGCACCTCCAATTGTTTAGCTCGTGCATCTGTGCTCCAGCGCAACTGCACAACAATGCCACACGGTAGCAGAAGATGAGCACAGCCAACCTCACACGCCGGGCTCGGGCTTGCGGGCAAGCTAACATCGAAGGTTGTTAGCAAAAGAAGGTCGCTGACACAGGTGCTCACCGCTCGGTGCATTTGTATCGTCGGTTCGCTGCACGGTTGCCAGATGAAGTGGCAGTCGCTGGGAGTGGGAGAACAGCGAACGGGGCCAAACGTGTGAGATATGAGAGAACAAATGGCAACTGCTGGCGGTGGCTCCGGGGGAGCGTCCTTATTGGAATCGAGATAAGGGATAATCAATGGCAAGTGGAAACAGTCGATTGTGAGAATGCTGATGAGGATTCGGAAAGACCGAGTGTGGGGGAGATGGTGTCATTGATCTGCTTGCCTTGGGTGAAATGACTTGTTCTCGACACAAAGTGCACGGAAGGAAACGCGAAAATAGCTCGTGGGCAACTCTGCGAGAGCAGGTGGGGGCTTGCGTCTTTTGTGATTAGTCTTCTTGATTGTGGTCTTTGACGGCATCTGTTGACGCGGGTAATGTGGCCTTCGAGCAAGAGGAGAGCTGGATGCGATTTATTGGATTTCTTGAGATCAATTTGTTGCGTTGGTAACCTTTCCTTTGTCAGCTTGATTGCCTTGAGCGTCCCTTAGGGAAGATTTAAATGAAACGTCTTTGGAGGTACGAATATGACCCGTAATTGTAACACAAAGTGTCGACTAATGTAACACAAGGCCGGAATCTAGCTTAAACGAAGTGCAGTGGAATTAAGAATTAAAAGGGATCGGATAGGCAACTCCAGTGTCCGTGGTCAAAAGCAGGCGACAGGCCACAGACGACTGCATGGACTGGATTGATGGCGGGCAAGGTTCCGAGATGAGTTGTCCGTCATCATTTGGGGGCAACAGTCTGGGGGTTGCTTTTCATGATGACCAAGCACGGCGCAAGGAGTCTTAGTTTTAGGTCGACTCTTTGTTCTCTCTAAATTCCCGTATAAAACTTTATGTTTGTGTGCCGAATGCATAGACTTCCTTAACGGACCATTATGAGAAGATTTAAATGAGCCACAAGTTGCAACATCGATGCCCAGTCCGGCAGGGAGACAATTTTTTTCTTCAAATTCAATGCATGTTTGCTTTTATTGTCAAACAGAAAAATGATGACTTCTTACCGCTGGTGGGGGGAATTCAACGTTGGCTGGTTACTTTAATGAAATACCCTTTATCTAAAAATAATTTCGCTTCAATACTACGAATTCGCTTACTTTACGATCTAATTATGAAAACGCCGGGAAACAGAATGCAGAAAGACGTGTGAACGATGAAAACATGCTGGGGCTGCCTAGATGACAAAGTGTCCTTCTTCTTCTTCTTGTGGCGCTACAGTCCGGAGTGGACCTGGGCCTCAAGCAACGTGCCTCTCCAGCCAGCACGATCTTTCACCAGCTGTCTCCAGGTGTGCGCTCCAAGTTGGTTGAGGTCCTTCTCCACTTGTGTGCGCCACCTGAGCCTAGGCCGGCCCCTGTTGCGTTGCCCCAATGGCTCGGATTCAAAGACAGGGGTGCACACATGCATAAGAACAAACTTCGTTGTTGTCACTTTGCAACTGGCGAACATTCAAACAACAAAACAGGAGAAAACAAAATAGAAACACAAAAAGGAAGTTCCTTCCTGCGGTTTGATAGCATTTATGATTAGCTAGTTCTGGGAATAAATAAATTATGTTAAGCTGGAATTGTTGGCGTTATAAAGCAGGAAATTGAACTTGTTTCGTGGAACGACTTGTGAGTGTTGAAAGCATTATCAGTTTCTACTGGAAACATGCTGCTTCCACGAATAAATTATGAGGAGCTACAAAAGGTCCCTAAACGTATGCCAAGTAGAAAAGAGCAAATTCCATACATTCCTCTCCGTTTATCGGAGAACTCAGTTTCGACCGCCTTTGAGGGTTTATTGCCAACATCACACTGATGGCGTACATGGTGAAAGTGTGGTTGGCCTGCCATTTGGAGAACCCGGAGCTCGTTACCTGAGTTGCATTTTTCTATCGAACGTCTCTCGACATCGATTTGTTGAATATTTTAGGGGGAAAACCCTCTTCCGAAGATCTCTTCCCTCTTGATTGTCTTCCGGACCCCATGTTCGCCGTCAAATGTATACTGATGTCAATGTTCGATGAGAGTAATGACCTAAAATGAAAGCCACAATTGATAGGGACTCCATTCCGCAAGATTTACAATCATTCCCTAATTCTGCATAATTTGCAGTCCTCACAACACGACCCGTCCGGAATTCAGTCAATCAGTTACACGGCGTTGCTACCTTCACTTAATGCCCCGGCGAACCTTTCGTTCTCCCTCAGTGGCTCCCCGTCCCCCTCCAACCTCCGCGTGTCAATTTAACAGCACCCAGAGCATGTCCCAAATAAAGCACCACACATCGACCGGTTTCTCCGTGCGTCCCGTGTCAACGCCCACGAAAGACGTCGAGCGCGCAGCGAACCTCCAACGGATCCCACCACTTAATGTCAATTTCACAAATTATCTCCACCCGCTCAGCCCCCGGCCGGCGTTGCTGCCGCGGGCGAATCTCATTTGGGTAATTACATCGCAACATTCATCGAATTCACTCTGGTTAATTTTTTAAAATTCATGAGAGAGTACGTGGACCGAATGGGAGAAAGCCAAAATGTTCCGCCGCGCCAGCGCTCAGCCAGACGATTGGCAAACAGACCCCGCTGAGGAAGCAACATATGCAGACGAGCGCTACGCCCCGAACAGAAGGACCCACAGGAACAAGACAAGAATAAGAGAGCGGAGGAAAAAACCGGCCGGCGCACGTCTTGTTGTTGTCAGACACGTCTAAGGTGACGTCGCCTGGGGTGGCGAAGGGCAGGAGAAGCAGTATGCAAATCCCGAAAGGTAACACGCGGTCTGAGACACGGCCATCACCGCTAAGCCGATCTGATTTGGGCACTTCTATGTCTTCCCTTAGCTTCGCGTCTCCTTTCTCTTCGGCGTCGGCAGTCCGCCGCTGCTGCCGCCGAGTCGTGCTGCGACCACAATTTGGGCCAAGAAGAGGCACGCAAAACAAACGCTGCGTTGAGAGGGAATTAATTTCGTGTCACGGTGGATTCCAATTAACATCGCCTCACCGGCAGCAGTGCTTTGTCGATTTTTATTGTTTACCTCCTCTCACCCCACCCGTGGACGACGCCCTTATATCAGCTCACCTGGTGATGGAATTCCATTGACAGTAAATCACATTCCGAGTGTCGACTGAGGGTGCTCTGGGGGTGGAACAAATTCGATTACAATTGTTCGCATATGAATGGTGTGGATGGGGGAAGTTGAAGAAGAAGATTCTGGAGCATAATGGCTGCTAATCCATTCACCCCTCAAGCCCACGCATGTGTGTGAATGACGAGCTCACGCGAGCGTCGATTCGATTCGAATTTTAATGGAATCGCTTTCGCGGGAAGCACGCACTTTCAATACGGTGTTGGCCAATCGATGTGAAGCAATGGGGCGCTGCTACGATAGGGGCTCTTGAGTTGACAAGAATGATGGGGGTGCCGAGGCGGTAGGCGGCTGCATACAATGTAAGTGCGTGCAGGTATTCGAAATTGAAAAATAAGAATAAGAAGCGAGCAGAGCATCGCTGGGGAATTTAAATGAATTTCTTGAAGTGCCACCTAGAGGGGGAATATTTTTCAGAGACGTTAGAACTGTTTGCGTGTTGGAAGAGTTTATAAAGAACATCTACACTACCCCTACGTTGGCAAAATGTTGCAAATATGCTGCTTCTTCAAAAACGCTGAGCCACAGCGTAAGTCACAGAAGTTTCTTGCATGAGGCCTACGGTCAGTTGAGTTTTCTGGTGCCCGATGAGCACGTCTAGGAGCAGACCAATGACAAAGATTGATTGGAGTGCTCGATTAGCACGTCTGTCCATTCTGTTTTACTGGTGCTGCTGCTCTTGATCTCGATGAGCAGGCTTGATGAGTACACTTGACGAGCATTTATGATGAGCTTGCTCGACCTGCTCGGTAGACATAGTAGCGAGGTATGCTTGCTAGGATCCCAACTCTGCTGTATGAGCATACCCGCCTTACTCGATCAGTATCCTCGCTCTGGTTTTTTCCGGCGTCCATCTGCTCAAAGACAATCTGTTTGATAAAAGTGCTCTACCTGCTCATGAGCAAGCTCGATCTGCTCTATCAGTGAATTTGAACTGCTCTATAAGCAAACTCGATCTGCACTATGAGCGAATTCGAACTGCTCTATAAGCAAACACTATCTGCCCTATGAGCAAACTCGATCTGCTATAGGAGCAAACTTGATCTGCACTATGAACGAATTCGATCTGCTCCATGAGCAAACTAGATCTGCTCTATAAGCAAACTCGATCTGCTCTATGAGCGAATTCGAACTGCTCTATAAGCAAACACGATCTGCCCTATGAGCAAACTCGATCTGCTATAGGAGCAAACTTGATCTGCACTATGAACGAATTAGATCTGCTCCATGAGCAAACTCGATCTGCTCTAGAAGCAAACTCGATCTGGACTATGAGCGAATTCGATCTGCTCCATGAGCAAACTCGATCTGCTCTAATAGCAAATTCGAACTATTCAATAAACATACTCTTACTGCTCTATGAGCACTTCTAATCTCCTCTATTGGCAGGTTTCTCCCGGTGTTTATTGGCACATGCTCTTCCGTTTATGAGTACAGATCGGTCGGATCTGTGATACAACTGTCCTGTTCGTGTGCTTTGCTTGCTCGCTTGCTAGCTTTTCTCGACAGCTTGTATACTTTGCTTTGCGACCTTTGTTTATATTTGGCATTATCCTCTCTTCCTCCCTCTCTCTTTCTCTTAATTAACCCTTCTTTTCAATTTTGCTCTGCTCTATTCCCATTGCCAGCAACAATAGTGCCCTTAAAATTCAAAACGTATACTTATCCTTTTCCGAAACACCCTCACGGGCCACTCCATGCACTCCCTACGACCACCCAAAACCACCACCTCCCCGCCTTCAAGTAAGGCGATAAATTATTCAAGCAACCTTGCGTAATGCGGCGATACACTGCACCCTCAAAACCCAACCAAAACCGGAACTCCCAAGAATCCTTCAGCTCGTGCGGCACAGGGGGCGAAGACGGAAAATTTTGTAACAATGCGAAAAATACCGTCCAACGGATGAAAAAAATTAAACCGGTCACTATGTCGTAATATCCTGGAAACGTTTAAATTTTCCTTCGGATTACGTCTCAAAATCCCATTCAGTCGGCCATTCGACCGCCCCACGGGGTGCAATTGAAGAGAATTTTGAGTTTATTTTGCCTCCTCGATGGTCCTTTACGTCCTTCTGGGATGAGCCATTTTAACAACTTCTACCTGGACACTTGGCCGAAGAAAAGTTATCTCAAGGAATATCAAAACGACGACGGGAGAAATGAAAAAGTAAAAAAAAACAAACACGAACGAAAGTTGAAGGACTCGCAGGACGATTCTTTTGAGGGTTTTATGTGGTTCCATTCAAAAGGACAACTTTTTCGTATTCCCTCTCCACTTTCTCCGCCCACTGGTCGTGTTTTGTGGTAGCCGGCTGGTCCATCATTTGTCCCGTGTCCTTATCCCGTCGTGTGGTCTTAATTTGAAATTCGACTTGGGACTGGTTTACACGAGAGTTTTGAAGAACTTTTTGCAGTCCTGTGATGGTGTGGTGTGGTGATGGCTGCTGAGCTGGGTGTTATCTCGTTTATTGTCCTCGCAGGATAATAAATCCGTTCATTTGCAAATCGCACCGGTGGGATGCTGTGGAACGTGTTTCAATTAATAATGAAGTGCGGGTGAGCTCGAGGACTGTGTGGCGCTGGTGTTGTTCTTTTCGGGGAGATAATCAATCTTTGAGGAAGTTTTTTGTTTGCAGGTGCAATGGAATAGTTTCCGTGGGGTGAGAAAAAAGTACGAGGAGATACCTTGGGGAGCAGACGGACAGTTTTGCAGTGAAGGCGTAAACCTTTAGATTCTGTGTCCTTTAAAGGGATTGACACTCGCTTGATCCCTTTGTTAGGAGATTGTCGAAGCCTAATTATTATACGTACCTTAATTAACCCGCCAGAACTTCTAAATTCTATTCTAAGTGTAGATGAATTGAATCTTGAGTTTGTTTCACGAGTGGTCAGCAACACACGAAGATATCAAATGTCGCGATTGGAAGTCAACAGTATATAGTGACAACGAGCTTAAGTTCGACCCAGTTTTGGAAGAGAAGAAGGATGCTCTTGGCAATTGTGAAAAACAAAGTTCTAGAAAACATATCGAGCTCGACGAGCATGCTCGTTGATCAATTTTCAAGAATTTACAACTTGTTATGTGAGGAATCATTGGCAATATCGAGTGTTCTCTGAGTACACTCGTTCATCCTACTACTGTCGTCCGCTATGTATGCTCATTGATCTCGATGAGATTGTGATTTGAACTCGATGATGGAATGTATAGTCCCTTAATTTACTGAACTATTTCTTGATGCATTGGCTTACCATCCACGGAACAGATACATTCAAGGCTCCCTGGTTTCCATAGCATTCAATGAGTCTACTTTCAATCGGGAGTCCCCAATCTTGACAAGTATTTGATCTACTGAAACTTGAAGTCTCGAAGGCCTTATCGACGAGCTTGATCGACGAGCTTGATTGACGAGCTTGATTGGCGAGCTTGATCGATGAGCTTGATCGATGAGCTCAATCTTGACAAGTATTTCATCTATTGAAACCTGAAGTCTCGAAGGCTTGTTGAAACAGTCCTTTGGAAAGTTGTTTCAATACAGTAGATTACTCTCTCTTTGTTTCAGATTCTCTGTCTTGTGTTCTTTGAATGCTAGAATATTTCGAACGAATGTGATGAAAGCGATGATCAACAAGCACAAGTGACGATCCTTATCGAAAAACATGATCTATGAACTTGATCGACGATCTTGATCGACTAGCTGGATCGACTAGCTTGATCGACGAGCTTGATAGACGAGTTTGATTGACGATCTTGTTCGACGAGCTTGATTGACGATATTGATCGACGAGCTTGATTGACGATATTGATCGACGAAGTTGATTGACGATATTGATCGACGAGCTTGATTGACGATATTGATTGACGAGCTTGATTGACAATCTTGCTTGACGAGCTTCATTGATGGTATTGATCGACGAGCTTGATTGACGATCTTGATCGACGAGCTTGATTGACGATCTTGATCGACGACCTTGATTGACGATATTGATCGATGAGCTTGATTGACAATCTTGCTCGACGAGCTTGATTGACGATGTTAATCGACGAGCTTGATTGACGATATTGATCGACGAGCTTCATTGATGATCTTGATCGACGAGCTTGATTGACGATCTTGATCGACGAGCTTGATTGACAATCTTGCTCGACGAGCTTGATTGACGATGTTGATCGACGAGCTTGATTGACGATATTGATCGACGAGCTTGATTGCCAATTTGATCGACGAACTTGATTGACGACCTTGACCGACGACTCTCTCTCTCTCTCTCTCTCTCTCTCTGGGTTTAAAAGGAATATTGCTTATAAAAAATGTACTATTCCAATATTTCTGAGCATGTTCTCTGCGCTTATTAACGAACTTTAAGTATTGAGTTCTTGAAAAATAATTTCACACTCACTCCCGCAGACTGTACCTCATAGGTGCTACAAAATGTGTCTGCCTGTAAAAGATCAAGATGCAACCAGGAATACACGATGTTCTGAAAGAAGTAAAATTGCAAAGTCTGTCTGGTATCCAGAAAAGAAGCAAACACTCACGTCCTGTCGCCGACGTTATGTACATTGGGGGTGATAGAATACGATAGTTTTTCTTTCGTGATCCAACAGGAAAGCGGGAATCCTTCGTTTGGGAACAGACGACGTCCATGAACCCCCCTTCCAGCTCCACCAACGAAATGTGAAGTGACGTGGGTGCACTTGTCCTTTCGGAGCAGAAACCCGGAACGACTTCAAGTGTCTCACAGCATCAACTCAAACTTCAGTTGCAGCCATTTCTTCCGCTCTACTTCTGTGCATCCGCCCGCTTGCCAGCTTCCTTCCTGTCACCTTGGCCGGCATCGTGAGCTCGATTCATATTTAATTTGACATCATTTTGATGTCTTGTCCGTCTTTGTTGCTTTCACTCCCCCTCTCTCTCCCTCTGATGACCATGATGACGGTGCAGCTCTTCATTAATGGAAACGAGGTATTCTCCTTGATTCCTTTCCGCTTTATTCTGCAGCTTTTTTCCCCGTCATCCACTTCAGCAAGCAAACGAGCGACCGACCGACCGGTTCCGTCCAATAAATTGACGAGATGGAAGGTGGGCGGCACGACGGCGGCGAGCAGCGACGAACAGCATCGGCATCGGTTTCGTCCTTTTTGCGGTTGCCAAACGGATGAATGGGTTTTCATTCGAGTGCAGGATGGTACTGGCTCTGGCTCTTGCTCTGCGTTGTTGTTTGTCGATCTCCGGATCCAAGCCGCCCGCTCGTCAACTCTTCTTGTTTATATCGTTTTCATGGCGCGCATTTAAAATTTAAATTGATTGCGAGCGTAAGAGGTCGGTTTTGGATCGAATGGTACTTCGGTCTGCTTTGGTCTGGTTTATGGCTCTTAAATGGATGTCTCTCTACCGCGCTGGATGCTGGCGGTGGTGGTGGTGGTAGTCGTGGCGACGTGCGTGGAGCGGGTTAATGACAATTTTTCCCCTCTCTCTCTGGCTGGGGAATTAATTGGATATTTCGTTATGATTACCGACTGAACGGCCGCGACGCGACAATGATGAGCGGGTGGGGGCGTGGGGACGCGTTGTCATTTGCATTTTAATTTGACCACCAGGATAAGGCCAAATGATTCCTTTCAGGTCTTTGATGTTCGGGGTGGACTTGCGCCAATCCCAAGACTTTATTGAAGAAAATTAAAGTCCATCGACCTCATTCGGAATTTATTCCAGAAAAACAAACAAACTCTTTGAAATTAGATTCGTCTGGTTCTAGACTGCCAGAGGGTTTCCACCAAAATCACTCTCTCGCAAAAAGTCCGTCTCTTCCCCACCACTGGTCGCTGCCAAAATTGAATACGCCAGACCTTAATCCCTCAGGAATCTTAACCTCAAACAATTTTCCTCATTTTCCGTGGAAAAAATGCAAATTTTCCCCGTCTCTAGCGGGAAATGCGCTGCTGCCGAAAATCACGATAACTTAATTCAATTTCGCCGTGCCTTCGCCATCCTGTCGTGTGTACATCCTTGAAGGCAGCAGGAGCGTGGTTAATAATTTCCCGACGCCAAAACTAACATTGAACACCTTGAATTATAAATGAATCCGAAGCAGCAGCGTCAGAAGAGACGCCAGGTGACTGTGTGTGCCGCTATGAAAGCTAAACAATCGAAACCAGAAGCTGGATTTATCTTCTCTCCTGCAGTCTGGCTAGAGCGACGAGGATATAATTAAAAATTTACCATTTAAACATTAAATTGGTGGCAAGGATACGAGGAGGTGAAGGAAAAAATGAGTTTTCCGCGTCTCTCTGGTGGCCATGCAGAGCGAGCGGTGATGGCGGCGGCAACGGCGACGTCGGCTGTGGTAATCTGGGTGAGAAACTAGGTCATCCGGACAAACGGTTTCTCTGCTCGCCATGCATGTTGGGGGTAAGGAGGAGGATATAATAAGGATATGCGATCAGAAAACCGTCATCGTGGTGCGGGTCCTCTGCCGTTTACAAAAGAGTGGGTGGAGCTGGGGATTGGAAATTCATGGCCGCTAGAGGATACCTGGCCTGCGAACTAATTATACCACAACGACGACGACGACGACAGGTGGATGGGGATTAAGCGCCGCACCGCACTGCACCGCTCCAATGCCAGAGTGTTGCAAACAATGGCGGTTACATGCAGCGGAGGACTGCGACTATTAGAAGCGGAGGCAGCATGTTTTCTCCTGGTAAGGGCCGCCCCGAGATTGCTTCATCATGCGGCGGAAGGATAATTAATGCTTGTTGCCCCGCGTTACTCATGTGAAAGTATATGTATCAACGCCGGTGACGGCTACAGCAGCGGCAGCGTTGGCAATGATGGCGCAGCACTAAATCACAAGCCAAAGAGGGTGTGGGAATGCAAACGCACGACGGAAGAAGTGCATTCAGGATGATGCTGAAATAGGAGCTGGTCGGGCACTGCGGCGACGGTGTGGGTGGTGGTCGTGCAGATGGTGGTGGAGACTCTCGAGAGAGGATTATCGGATGAACCGGGTTTCAGGTCAGAAGGCAACTAATGTTCGCCGACATTAATCTGATCCCGGGGATGGCTTGCCGAGCTGCCGAGGATACATTTTGTTCTGCTGGAGGAGATGCGTGTGTGTACCCACCCGACAGGCGTCTGTTTATCGTCAAAATGGCGAGGAATAAAGCCAACTTGACAGGTTTCTCTCTCTCTCTCGCTCCAAAAGCACCAAACTCAATTCCGTGTTCCCATCCCGAGGACAATAAAATACCAATAATATCAAAACGGCATCTCATTCCCGTTCCCTCCAAGGATATCTCCGAACACCTTCCCGCGCCCACTCAATCCAATACAATTGCATGTCTCAGCAATTGTTCGAAATTAATTCGTCCTCGTCGTCGAGAGTTCTCCGCTCGCCCGCCACCCCTCAGTCTCGCTTCACCCCAAACATTCAAATCTGGTTACGTGCACATATGTATTTAGCGTGTCCTTTGTATCGTGTCCTTCCACCATAAAAAAGCAGCCATCCTGCCGACTAAGCAATAAAAAATCTCACGCAAGCAAGCGCCCGACGAGTCGGCAATGTGCTGTGAAATGCGCACAATTTCTGGCGAAAAGATGAGCAAATCCCGGACGACGCAAAAAAGACCAAGCACCCTCAAATGGCCCGTCAATCGAATCGATTCAAGCTTTACAGGATAAACAAGCGCGCACAGCCATCGGAGTGGCATTCATATGATCATTGAAAATGACCATTCCTCTGGACGACGACGGGGCGGCGGAGCTAAGCACCATAGAGACGCAGTCGCCTGCCTATGGCAGTGCAGCAGCCCTCGAACCGTTCCACTTGCGGTTGGTGGAGCGGACAAGCCTGGAGCGAGAAGGAGCACCATGGACGCAAGTGGGTGCGACCGGATAGGACACAGATGTTTGAATTGGATTTCCGCATGCATGACGCTCAGACAGACACATGGTGGATTTGGATTGCAAACTTGATTGTCAGATCGATTCGGGATTCAATTGGCGCGGGAGAAGGGGGTTTGTCTGATTTGGGATTAATGCAGCCATTTACATTCATAGCCAATTGGCGAGTTCGGGTTTTCCGTAAGTGCCACTGAATTGCTTGTCTGGCGGCTGGCTGGGGATTAAAGCAGATGGAGTGTGTAGGAGAAGTTGTCGTGCCCTTCAGTGGTAACCAGCAGTTCAACAATTTAGGTTTGCCTTTTCATCAGTGAATGGAAATGTTTTCTAAAATATCTTGGTCTGAGCTGGAAGAGCTTAGGATTTCCTAAACTGAGCTGAATTTCAATCTTTGTAAAGGGTTTTGAGGCCCAAGTCCACCGCGGAGTGTAGCGCCACAAGATGAAGAAGAAAGGTGTTTGAAGACATTTTTCTGACAATTTTCGAACCCCAACCGTTTTTGAAAGCTTTGAGCTTGGCTTTGAAAAGTGATGAGGTTCAGACTCGAGACATGTCCCAGAGATGCTTACCTTCTTCAGCACTTTCATTCAAATTTGTAAAATCTTGAAAATCTGCCGGAAAATCTAGAATGACAGCGAAGGCAGTCCTAAACTCATCTAAAAAGACGTCAAAATTTTGACATTGATTCGATGGTCGAGTGACTTACATAAAACCTATCTCGGGGCGCATCTAATTAAGTTTCATATTCTGTGGCACAGACAAAGAAGAAGTTTTTTTTTGCGACAAAAATTCTGCGTACGACGGAAGCTGCTGTCGGAATACACGGAATATACAGAGATATATTCAATCCTGTTAGACAATGCTCTGAGTAATGCCCACAACTCAGAGCATGGTAAGACGGCAATAGTGCAACCCATCTCCAAAAGGAACAAAGATTCCTCGCTTCCGAAAAATCTTCGGTCGATAAGTCTCCTTACTTGCATAAGCAAGGTTTTCGAAAAGATTGTCAATAGGTTCCTGATACAGTGGACTGAGGACAACAAAATTATACCCAATAACCAACCTGGATTTAGGACGGGGCATAATACTATACGTTCCGCTTCGAAATTGGTTTCGGACATACAGTGGAACAAGGTTAAAATCCAGTGCACCGGGACCTATCTTGTTGACTTGGAAAAGGCATTCGATACCGTCTGGTTCGAAGACCTCTTCCATAAGTTGACGAGGCTGGGTACAAGTAAAGAACTGCTTCACACGATCTACAGGTAGATGCTTCACACGATCTATAGGTAGTAGCTGTTAAGAGTGGCAACAAGAGTGTCTTCGAATCAGAATCATGGGGGCTTTGCAACAAAGAACGGCTTAGGCTAAGTAAGGACCTCAACCAACTTCGAGTGCGCAACTGGAGACAGCTGGCGAAAGATCGTGCTGGCTGGAGAGGCATGTTTGTTGGGGCCAAGGACCACCCCATCATCTTGAAAATCCTGCTATATTGCGATGCTTGGACGTTGAAAATCCTGCTTCGAACCCTGATATACAAGGCTTCAAAGGATATGAACATACATAAACTGGGGTACGTTCGGCATTTTGGACTCACATGGGCGGCACATGGGTGAGGGGTGTAGTGAGATATTAAGGCATCAAAGCTGTTTGTTGGAGTTGACCAAATCGATTATTATTAAGCAGGGAGAACTGTTTTTTCCTTCGTCGGCTCTGCATGTGAAATGTTTTGTTTTAATGTTTCAATAAACAATCCCCTGATGAAGGCACCAATCTCTGCCGAAACCTTGGGCAGAAATAACCTTGTTTCTGTGGGCATTATGTTGGACCAGTTTCTGTATGCCAACATCCATGCAGCAACGGGTCTGACAAAGGGCAGAAAAGCCTTCGCTGTGGCAAGCAGGTTGTTTTACAGCAGCCAACTTGATTCCAGGGTGAAGGTTACCTGCTACACGGCCCTAGTCCGGCCAACCGTTGTGTATATCTATCCGGCGTGGTTCACCTTGAGTTCTTCCCAGAAGAAAATGATTAGGGTCTTCGAGTGGCTTCGGTCTTGCCTTAAGATGTACAGAACCCCAGAATCTGAGTACAAGAAGTTCTATGCTAATGAAAGAGTGAAAAAGTTGGATAATTTTATTATTAAGCTGATTCGAAGACATGTTGCACTAGCATAACGTTAGAAATCCAGCTGATGTTCGAAGCTTTCTGACGATGCGACGCACATCATGAGAGCCCACTCCGAAGTGAATTTATTCCTCCACCGGCTTGGCTTGGCCCAAGATGCAGAGGGATGTCCACTTCTCCACCACGTCGTATGACAAACGGTGAACAAGCGGCTGCTCTACCAGAGCAATGTAGAAACCGTAAGTCGTGATGATATTCAGTTCAGCACATCCATCCTCATACGCCACAGAAATGAGAAGGAAAGGAATGGGCATTTTTATTAAGTGTCCCGGCTGCTTTCAGCTTAAAAAGCAGATTCTTGGTCTCCTACGGACAACTTACATTTGGTATAAATTAAGGTCGTTTAAAAATGAAAGTACAATGGAAAAACAGGAAATAAAAAAAATAAGTAAATAAGTTGTTTCTAGGTTAATTTGGTATTGAGTTAGTTTTATAAAAAATAAATCAGATTCTTTGTAAACCTTTCCTTTGTAATAAGTTTGCATTAAAACTGTCCTTAAAATTAAAACGAGAAAAAAACATGAATTTACGCTGACGCCGCACTACGCCGCCGTGGCGAAGTGGGTAGATTGCGACGCTCACACACCGAAGGTTCTAGGTTCGATTCCCGGCTGAACACCTCGAATTATTTCACGGCACCACCTCTTTCGTGCTGCTGAAAACACTCAAAGACTAGTAACCGTCTAAGAAAGCTTCTCAAACTTTGCCGTTCGGAGTCGGCAAAAAACTGTAGGTCCCTACTACTCGTGCGAGAACAGAAGCGCGCACAACACGAGTAGTTGATGAACAAGCTAGGCCCTGGTCCCTCTGTGGACTGTCGCACCAACAATTACGCTGAAATCTAACCAATTAAAAGAATAGATTAGTTGAACTTAGAGTGTCCACATATGGCCAGTTAAATCGTTTTCAAAATTCTAAATCAAATAACTAGCTTAAGCATTCTTAAAGCTAAAGGTAGCGAATGAGAAAAAATATAAAATAAGAAAATACATTTTATAAACAAAAACAAACTGGAGCTGCAGAGAAAGACAACTGGTAAGAATACTGAACTATGTACGCCACAAAGGAGTCTTTCGCTCCGTCAACTATTGGGACAGAAAGGAAATCCGAGTCTACGAGTCCGAGTCTAATCCAGATATACCCGTATAAAGTGAGCGTCATACAAGATACAAATGTCTCGACAGGAAACATTTGTTGTGAGCGAGGACTAATATTTTTTTTTTTTTTTTGCTATGACATTTGTCAAGTCATTGAACAGACAACTTCATATTTTTTCATCGTGTTAAGAATGTCGAATTTTGTACCAGAAAGTGATGATATGTGGAAAGCATTAATTTTTTGTTTTCATTTGAAGAAAAGTGCTGCAGAGTCGCATCGAATGTTTATCGAGGCATATGGTGATCATGCTCTATCAGAAACAACATGCAAGAGATGGTTTCAACGGCTCAGAAATAATGATTTTGATGTGAGAAATGAAGAACATGGAAGATCACCAAAAACGTTTGAAGACACCGAATTGCAAACGATATTGGATGGAGATGACACTTTGAGTCAAAAGCAAATGGCAGCAATGTTAAATGTTGCACAACAAACAATTTCTAACCGTTTAAAAGCAATGGGAAAGATCCAAATGTGTGGAAAATGGATGCCACATGAATTGAATGAAAGACAGATGGAAAACCGAAAAAACACTTGTGAAATTTTGCTTCAAAAACACGAAAGAAAATCGGTTACTGGCGATGAACAATGGATTAATTTTAAGAATCCTAAACGAAAAAAATCATGGGTTACTCTGGACAACCATCAACATCGACTGCAAAACCAGATCGATTCGGCAAGAAGACAATGCTGTGTGTTTGGTGGGACCAGAAAGGTGTGGTGTACCACAAAACCTGATGAAACCGTTAATACTGATCGCTACCGACAACAAATGATCAACTTGAACCATGCATTGATCGAGAAACGATCAAAATGGGCCTGAAGACACGGCAAGATAATTTTGCTCCATGACAATGCACCTGCACACAAAGCAAAACCGGTTCAGGATACAATCAAAAGACTTGGCTCGGAGCAGCTACCCCACCCGCCGTATTCACCAGACTTGGCTCCTTCCAACTACCATTTGTTTTCATCGATGGGACGCATTGGCTGAGCAGCACTTTGATTCCTACGAGGAGGTCGAAAATTGGGTGTCTGATTGGTTTGCCTTAAAAGACGAACAATTTTATTGGCGTGGTATTCACAAATTGCCAGAAAGGTGGTCAAAATGTGTAGAAAACAATGCCCAATACTTTGAATAAAATGTTTGTACTTTCCCATTGATAATTAATGTTTTATTTTCAAAAAAAAAACATTCATTTCATACCGGTACACCTGGTATGTCAGTGAGACTATGGGCGCATGCACCAAGACGTATGTATTAATGCGTTTTGTTTTTAAAAGTCTTAACCTTAACTATCTTAACCTATGTGAGTTGGCCGAGGAGACTCAGCTACCCGGTCTATTTGGTATCTTTACGATTCTAGCGGCATCGAAAGCTGATTCTGGTGTAATCACTAGTAGAAATGCTGTTCTTTGCCTAGAAGAAGATCGTCACTGAATCTGATAGGTCCAGGCGCTTCTTTTTGTGGGGCTACAGTCCGGGGTGGATCTGGGCCTCAACCAACATGCCTCTCCAGCCAGCATTTTCTTTCGCTATCTGTATCCAATTGCGCACTTCAAGTTGGTTGAAGTCCTTCTGCACTTGTATGCGCCACCTTGGCTTAGGACGTCCTCTGTTGCGTGGTGGCTCAGATTCAGAGACTCTGCGGTGCCGTTTTTGGTGGTCCTCAAGGATCAAATCTTGCACCTATTTTATTCAACCTATTTGTATCCGACATACAAATACAAGCTGGAAATTCTGAACTTGCAATGTTTGCTGACGATACCGCCGTATTCGCATCTGGTGTAAAGTTCTCGGATGTGTTCACGACGTTACAAAATGCACTTCATCAAATTGAACATTATTGCACAAAATGGAAGCTAAAGATAAACCCTGAAAAAACTCAAGCTGTCTGGTTCACTAAACGAAGAAAAGAATGTTTTATACCTTACAGAGGGCTTAATCTAAATTCAATCGAAATAGAATGGGCGGACTCGTGCAAAAACCTAGGAGTAGTCCTAGATAAAAAACTAACCTTCCAAAAGCATATTGCCAATCGTATAGATAAAGTAAATAACACAACCAGAATCATTTATCCGTTTATAAATAAGAAATCTAGGCTTAGCAATATTAACAAAATCATTTTGTTCAAAACTATTTTTCAACCCATACTCTTATATGGTTGATCTGTTTGATTGTGCAAAAACGCAGATATTGAAACTGCAAAGATGTCAAAATAAATTACTTAAAATGATGATTGGATTGCCTAGAGATTTTCCTACCGCTCGTCTTCATGATATAACCTGCGTCAACCTTATAATAACTATGTTAAATAAAATTAAAATAAAATTCTACAATAATTGTTCTTTTTCGGAACTAATTGCTCAATTATGTGTGCAAGAGGGTTAATGTGCAATAGTAGGTTTAAGATTTAAGTAAGGGTTTTTGTTGGTAGCTTCACCCTTAAAGTAAAATTAATTCAGCAATATAGAGTTTATTTTATAAAAACATTGAATTACAGTTGTAAAGGAAACTCTCCTAAATCTCTAACTTGTTATGTAATTACTTTCATGAATTGTATTGAATTGGCTACTGAATAAATTAAATTAAAATTGTAAATTGTTTTTACTTTCCCATTAATAATAAGTGTTTTATTTTCAAAAAAACGCTCATTTTATACCGGTGTAACTGGTAAGATCGTGAGGACATGGTGATGCGGACCTTAGTCAATTTCGAAGAAGACAACTGGCAAAAGAACAGACATGTTAGTTGAGTTGCCGATGTAGCAGATCACTCAATATGTCCCGGGGCATATAGGGGGCACCACTGACAACAATTGTTAATATGATGTTATTTTTTTATTTTTGTTAGTGGCGCCCCCTATATGTCCCCTGAGCTTATCAAGTGATGTGTTATATTGAGATGCTGGCGTATATCGGACCGTAATTGCCAACCAAAGAGTAAGACATGTTCAGATTCAAAGATTCTACTTGGCGGTTTTCCTAAAAAATTTAACAAAAATGGCTGGATTAATTTTTTTTTTCTTACCAAACTCTGGTTTACACCCTCTGATCTGAGAAACTCTCAACCTACCCACCTTTAGTCGCAAGATCAGTTCTCCGCCTCAATCCGAAACTATTTCGTTCCATCTTTGTTTCCGATGGAGCTTAGACAAAGGCTAAAACAACGAGCTTATTTGTCCCGCCCAAACTGGAGACATTTAAACTGCAAGGCTATCCACCTTGAATTGCTTATTCGGCAGGTCGAACTGTCAATTCACGTTAATGACGGTTACAAGCCATGCTTTGAGATGATTATCATGTGGCCTATAACAGAGGTATTAAATCTGTCTCTGGCCTCGAGAACGATCCCAACACCATCCTTGAAAATGAGCTCCCATCTTCTTCTTCTTCTTCCGTACGGGGTGAACCTTGGGCTCAATCCACTTGCCAGTCAGTTCTATCTCCCGTGAGCTGCCTCCAAGTATTTTGCGGTCCTTCTCCATTTGTGCGCCCTACCTCAGCCCAGACCGTCCTCTTTTGGGTTGTCGAAGACTTCTTGGACGGAAGCAGTACTGGCCATACACACACCATCCGCAGCGCTGTAATCGGAGACGCATGCCATTAAGGTCTTCTTTAAATCTTCACCTCCAAATGCCATTCACACAAAGAGGACCCAACGTCGCCCCCATCGTATAAAACAAAAAACCCGCATTCAAGTCACAATTACAAAAGAAATGTAATTGCGTTCCACATTGTTCCCACAAATCCCGCCACACCGACACGACTCCAGCCAGCCAATAAATCCAACGGCAGTGCTTCTCCCATAATCCCTCACAAGCCTCCGTCAATTTGCACAACAATCGGCGGAGGAAGATGAGAAAACAAGACTCTATCCGACGTCTCCCAGAGGTCCCCTCACGTTTTGTGCGGAGGAATAATTAAAAAAACAGAACGAAAAAAAACGAGCCGTTAATTTGAAAATGAGTCCTTGCTTTGCGTGTTTCCACAAGGAGAGAGAGCTAATTAAATACATTTCGTCCTGTTTTCCCATTGACTTAGTGGGGCAGATTGCCGCATAAAGGGAGAGGACAAAGAACGAAGGGGAAAAAGTACAGGACCCCCAGAGGCGCTGAGGGCTGACGGCGGAAGGAAGCCGGAGTGCCGGGCGGGTGCGGTTAATCTTTTACATTTTCCGCAATCCGTCGCCCGAAGATAGCAGAGGTTGGTTTGAGGCGCCATGAATGCGGTTTGTCTGAGCGGTGGCCACCGACCGATTCTTTCTCTCATTTCGCTTATTTATTCATTTTTTGTTTCAGTAGTTCCTTTGGCTTGTGAGTGGGGTGGCGGCTAGGGATTGTAAGCACACTTTGGGGAAATCAATTAAAATTGAATTTGTACTCGTATTTTGTATTAATAGACTCGGGGAACCTAATTAAACCCTCAGCGGGATAATCAGAGTCACAGCCAGTGGGGGAAGAGAAGACAGATGCGATGGGCAGGACGAGGATCGATCGGATGCTTTAGGTTGGGTTGGGACGATAATCGGAAATCGGAATCACGTTCTAGTTATTTGTCGGACTGAGGGGAGTTTTTTGTTGGCACAAAAGCCGCAATCGGAGATGGAAATGATTCGACGAGGGTTGCAATTTGGGATTGACGGGAGTGTAATTTGGATTGATGAATAGAAAGACAAAGAAAGGACATTTATTCGGCCTTTGAAGGGAATGCTTTGAAGTGGATTTGTCCTTGTCAAATTAACGATTTTCTTCTGCTTAATCGAAATGAACGGGATTGAAGTGGGCTGAGGAAAGTTCATCACTGTGATCAAAGGGTCCTTGTAAAGTTGCCAGCAATGAGACTAAGGCTACTTAATTGGCGCTCGGGGAGCAGGCACTTTGACGGACGTGGAAGATCAATTTTCCTTCTTTTGCTATCAAATTTAATAAAAAGGTGTGCACAGTCCTGCTGCTGCGAATAATCGATCCTTCTGCTTCTAACTGCTGTTTCTTTGAGCTCAAGTTCAGTCAGATAATACAGCCATCGTTCGAAAGGCAAAGCTGACTTTGTATATCCCTGTGATCGCCCATGTCCTTCTCAATGCCGCAGAAACTTTCACGTTATTGAATGCGGACGAGGAGATTTCCTAACTCTTGAGGGGACCTCCTCGTCCGTAGGAGAGGCCTTCGTGCGATTTTTGTTCCAGATTTCGTTGATGGAAGCTGAATGAGAAAATTTAGAAACGAACTGTGAGAGCCATGTTGTGGCATGCCCCTTGTAAAACACCTGCTGATACAACACCTTAGATTGTTAGGCTTTGTCAAGCAGATGGATAGCAAACCTACAGCCCGCAGAGTCTTAGAGTTCAAGCCATTGGGCGAAGACAACAGATGATGTCTGTGAGGGAGCATTCATTGTGCCCGAACTAGCTAAGGGTGCGCAATTGGAGACAACTGAAGGGGACTGTGCCTGCTGGCCCCCAGGTTCACACCAGACTCTCAAACTCAGACCCTATGGTGGATGGGTCACAGAAAACGGTGAAAATCGTCTTTCCCGCAAAAGGAAAATGTTCAAGTCAACTTTTTTAGACTGTTCCTTGGTTTCTGGTGTGCACCGGTTAACCCAAGTTGTCGATGGTCACGAAACAACCCAGACCCGAGAAACGGATGCGCCCTTCGTCCACAGTAAACAAACGAAGCATCCATCACGAAGACAACCTTCTCATGACTTTCGCAGGCATTCAGTTTCAATCGGCGCCTGCAAAAACGAGGTTCTGTCAGTTTCGTGAAGTCCTAGTCGATGACAATCCTCGAAGATGGAGGTCTTACCGCTGAAACTAGATGAGTCACCTTTGCCTGCCGCCATCGAAGACGTAGTCAACCTTTTCTTCTTTGCTTTCGATATTTATTCGCGACATAACCATCAACTTCTAAAAGTGTTCTTCTGTTCAATTAGTTGATTTTGTCAAATTCCTGCTGAGCGCTGTCAAGCGCTTCGTGGAAGTTCAGTGGCAAACGCACAATGCTCCGCCCCAAGTGTGTCCCGAAAGCAATCCTCACTCACACCCTCTTCCTTATGTAAGACACTTGCAATAAACCCTCTCCGCCCACGTCACCTAGCAGCAGGACATATCTTAATCTTAATCATCACCAAAGCGCCCATAGGTACCATCCATTGAAGGAGATTTATCTTCCCCCATCCATCGTCCGCAAGATTTGCGCACCACATCCGCGCCCACTCTGATTAAGGCTCTGCATCACATCAATGGCTCCCGATGAAAGACGTCTCCCACACCCACTTGCGTCCTCCTCCCACTGGTAATCTCCGCCACTAAATGGAATTAAATCAGCAAGGATCCTTGCAATCATCTCAAGCTATTTCGTCCAATTAACTCCAAGTATCCGTCAGATAAGGCGGCAAGGCAGAGAAAAAAAATTCGAAACAAAATCCTCCGCACACGGCCTCCGCCCGCCAGTGAAATTCTACTCCGGGCACACCTCAGATTCCCCACCGAGATACACAGAGATACTTTCGGATTGTGGTATCCATTGAAACCGAGCGAGAGCCGCAAGCCGAAAAACCGAACCGAACAAAATGAGATTCAGAGCCCCTCCGCAGCGGCAGCGGATGATGATCAGGCAGATAAGCAAATTGCAACACACTGAGCTGCTAGGCTCCCAGGCTGCCGGGCAGAAAGCCGTCGGCTTGCGGTGGAGGTGGCCCATTCACTTGCGAGACTATTAACCTCGATTTATCGCGCTTTCAATCGCATGCTTGATTGTACACAAAATAGCGCCCCACAACGCCGCCGCCTTTTCTGTGGCATTCAACCACTGCACCGCACCTCTCTTTGCCGGTGATGAATGGGAATGGGAGCATGGGGGTGTCGTCCTCTTGACATAACCCAGATTCGGGGAATCCTTTCGAGCGGCCGGCACCTTGTTAGTCATCGCTTGTCCGTCCGTCAGAACTTCGCCCTCACTAATGGGGTTGTCAACTGGACTCCGCCCATGCCCGTCAAGGGATCATCAAACTCTGCCCAGAGTTGAGATGCGAAATAAATGATAAGCCAACTTCGACCCTGGGAGTCCCTTCGCTCTGAGAGTGTGCCGCCTGCGGGGGAATTCCGAAGGAGGTGGCGTGAAGGGTGTGATTCCGAAGTTTATCTTCGAGGAAGAACTTTATTTGCATTCGCAAGGAGCTGGAAGGATTGAACAATGAAATGTTGGATGACGGCAATGACGATAGGGGAGTGGAAGGAACTCCGCCCTGCTTCCTTCGGGTGGATAGTTCCGTATAAGGGACGTCTTTAAATACCAGAAAGTTTGCCATTCCTTGAAGATGCCACGACGAGGGGAGAAGTTTCTTTCCACATGAGGAAGCCCCTGCCTGCCTTTTGTTGACAACTTTAAGGCCACTTGGGGAGGAACTGAAGCCGAGTGATGTGCTTCATCAATTCAGTGCACAAGGGCTTTATCAACAATTCTCAACGAGGAGACGGTGGGCGGAGGCGGCAGCAGAAGGAAAGTGTAAGTGTGCACTTCAGAGTTGAAGTTAGCCCTTTCGCAGGTCGAGGGGTCGTTAACAGAGCACTTTTGCATTGGGTTCGCCAAATTTAAAGTTTTTTCTTCATGAGGAGCGGATGCATCTTGATTAACCTTGCTCTGCTTGCTTATCGACGTAAGATTTGTTGCAGAAAGGCTGCAACAATGCGAGTTTG
Organism: Eristalinus aeneus; assembly: GCA_955652365.1. NCBI lineage: Eukaryota > Metazoa > Arthropoda > Insecta > Diptera > Syrphidae > Eristalinus > Eristalinus aeneus. The sequence goes on from OY019132.1 coordinate 4,544,147, forward strand.
CTTTATTTTGACGGCATTCTAGGGATCTAATGCAGTCAGAAATACTTTGAGTAACATTGCAGCCTTGTCGCTTTGGGAATTTCTCACACTGCACTGTTTCGGTGCGATCTGGTTGCTTTGAAGCTTTTTCAAGTTGCAGCTTTGTCGTGTTGTAGCTTTGTCGCTTTGTAGCATTTAAGCATTGACACATTTTACATTTTTGGCGTTTCATTTTGTCGCACTGTAGGGTTGACGCGGTATATTTTTGATATGTTGTAGTAAAGCCACGTTGTAGTTTTGTAGCGTTGAGCTGTATTGAAACTTTGTTGCTTTAGGACTTCGCTCCAGTCTGTTGTCTGGAGACTGTTTTGTGTTGTAGTTTTGTCTGGTGGTAGTTGACTGGCCTTGTAGTTTTGTTGCGTTGTAGCTGTGACACACTGTGGATATGTCCCGTAATAATTTATCGCAATGTAGTGTTAACGCGTTGAAGATTTAACGTGCTGTAAATTAGCCGCGCTGTACATAAGTCGCGTTGTAGTTTTGACGTGTTGTAGTTTTGTCGCGTTGTAGTTTTGACATGCTGTAGCTTTATAGCGTTATATTTTGTCAGACTGTAGTGATCACGCGTTGAGAAGTTGACGCATTGAAATCTAGCGGCCTTGTAGTTATGTCATGTCGTAGTTTTGTAGTGTTGAGGCGTTGTAGTTTTGACGTGTTGTAGTTTTGTCGCGTTGTAGTTTTGACATGCTGTAGCTTTATAGCGTTATATTTGGTCAGACTGTAGTGATCACGCGTTGAGAAGTTGACGCGTTGAAACGTAGCGGCCTTGTAGTAATGTCATGTCGTAGCTTTGTAGTGTTGACGCGTTGTAGTTTTGACGTGTTGTAGTTTTTTTTCGCTTTGTATTTTTGACAGATTATTCTTATCACATTTTGTTGTATTGACATGTTGTAGCTTCGTCTTTTTGTAGTTTTGTCGCGGTGTAGTTTTAACGCATTGTAGTTTTAACGCATTGTAGTTTTGTTGAGTTCTGTCTAGACAGCTGAAATGGTTGCAGCATTGTTTCAATGCCGATGTTCTAATTTTAGCAATAGCATCTTCCGTCCTTCTACAGAAACCCCTGCCTCTACTCAAGAATTCTCGAATCTGTCAAGGATTTTAATTGATTCCAGAATTCACTTTATTTTCTTTGGAAGCAGTTTCTAGTTAGTTTTACACAAGCTACCCCGGTTCCACGAAAGTTCTCCCAAGTTATTTCCATGGAAGTACTTCTTCTTTTCTGGGAAATCGCTGGAGACTTCCGTTTCCCTTTCCACCTCTACCAGCAGCCAATTCAAAGAAGTACCCTGACGCACTACTGTCTAAGACCCTCTTCAGCAATGCGACGAACTCGTGCACATCCTCGAAGCGTGTAACAATTTTCCAACGGAACCGGAACGGTCCCAGCGAAACCAAGTCCACATCGTCTACATCGTCAATCACCTTCACAATGCACATCCCTGTCAGCAACGCATCACAAGTCTTCGTGCCTGATGCCCACATCCACTCACAAGCAGCCCCATCACTGATGAAGTCATTCCGGAAACACATGCCCCAGCACGTCGTCCGTGGGTATCATTCGACCGAATTGACAGTCATCGACGCTAAGGTCATAAATCTCGCCCGCAAACGAGGTAAGCCGTCGAGAGAACTTCCCATCGTCGCAGCGACGACAGCTGGCTCTGCGTTCATTAGGAATGCGTTTGCCGTGCAGACGTGGCACGGGTTGCAGTCAACACGCGATTTAATTGAAAATTCCACCGACGTTTGCGCGGCTAATAAAATCGGACGTCTGAGTCGCGCGCTATTGGCGGCCGCGGTGCATGTTTTTTTCAAACTTATACAGAAATAAATAATTCTAGAGGAGGGCAGCCAGTGTTCCAACACCGCCCCTGATCGGGTTTCCATTCGAGGAATTCCCCCGAAGTCCTGTGGCGGTAAGGCGAGCGATGGTGATTAATTTTCACGTTGTCATAGTTGGTGGGGTGTCCTTTGGTGCGGATGTGTGGTATTCATGGTCATTCGGGAGTGATGCGGAATGATGCGCGAAATTCCTCTCATTCGTTCGTTTGCTGGCGCTTTTTGCGATTGGAATTGAGTGACATGGACGGCCCTGGGTGAGCACTGAACTATGCCTAGCGTGGCAGATGGACGAGTGCGCTGAAAGGTTTCTGTCAGCCACATCCTTGAATTCGTTGAAATTCCAGCGAATTTCGGACTGAGAGTGCAGCGTGGTGGACGGATTTTCAAAGGGATTCGAACATTTTCTGCCAGCGGCAGGAATGGATTTCAATTTGAATGGAATTCCGTTGAACTCGTCAAATTTTTAAGACTGTTGCTGTTGGTTTGGTAAAATTGAACAAAACTTGAAAAGACTCCTCAAATTGCTTAAAGCCGTCTTGGAACCGAGAAGGAATTTCGAAATTTCATAGAGCACACCGGACACTACAATCTCTATGTATCAAAGTATTCCAGTATCGCTTTGTACGGCAGACGTTTGCTGAGCGAGTAAGGATTGTGTACTGACTTTTATCGTCACACAGATTACTTCGAAAAACAATACTAATTAAGAGGCAGTGTAAAACGTATGTTTTTAAACTCTAATCGTAGCAATCCAGAATCAGTTTCGCTGCAATTGAATGCATTTATGCATCTTGTAAAAATCTCATTGCAACCATGGCGTAACTTGTACTATTCCATTGCTATTATTCCATTGGAACATGCCTTGGAGCTGATGTCATTGTACATCATTTAAGTATATGTCACACAATATGTTCATGAGAAAAAGGTGGGTGCCACGAATGCTCACAGCGCCTAAATCACCATCATGATTCTGGAGCATAAAATCGCTAGTCGCATATATAACTTTATACACAAACATAAAATTCTACACAACATTCAACATGGGTTTCAGAAAAATACGAGCACCCAATCCCTTGTAGGGGAATTCACGAATACTATCAACGCTGGATTCAACAAAAACCACCATGTCCTTGTACTCCTCATCGATGTTAGTAAGGCTTTCGACACCCTGGAGCCTGGAAGATTGATAGATTGTCTGTACAAACATGGCCTAAGAGGACTAATGACAAATTGGTTAAAAAATTATTTAACAGACACAACGATAAAAGCTTAAGTATCGGACATAGCAAGCACTAGAAAAAGAATTACGTATGGAGTACCACAAGGCTCGAAACTAGGACCTATCCTATTCATTCTTTTCACGAATGAACTGCTGACGATACTCAGTAGGGGAACGACCTATGCCTATGTGGATGATATAGCAATCGTGGTAAAACATTGAGACCTGTAAGTTGCCATAAACATTTTAGAAAAAGAGTTTGATGCAGTATCAAAATGGTGCCCAATAATGGGTTAATTATAAATGCTGCAAAAACTAAAGTGATGCATATATGGACCCCATCCATATTTAGAAATGACTGTTGTCCAGTTTCCACCACCAATAACGAAGTCGAAGTAGTTTCACGAATTAAGTATCTTGGAGTAACAATAGACAAAAGCTATTTTATGGCGCAATCATATAAATTTCTTGCGTCTTTAACTCAAAAGTGCTAGGTTTGCTATGGTGTACCTGAAAAGATACTCAACGACCTCAACCAACATGCTTCTCCAGCTAGCACGATCTCTTGCCAGCTGTCTCCAATTGCGCACTCCAAGTTGGTTGAGGTCCTTTTCCACTTGTGTGCGCCATCTCAGTCTAGTCCTCTGTTGCGTTGTCCCTGTGGTTCGGATTCGAAAACTCTTCGGGCCGGGGCAGTGCTGTCCATGTGCTCTACACGGCCTAGCCACCTTAAGCGTTGTATCCGTAGACGCTTGACTAGGCTCATGCCGCCGTACAGCCCATACAGTTCGTGGTTGAATCTTCTCCTCCAGATGCCATCAACGCAAACAGGACCAAAAATCGCACGCAGAACTTTTTCCTCGAAGAGACCAATGGCTTCTTCATCCGCTTTTAGTAGCGTCCAGGTTTCTGCGCCGTAAAGCAGGACTGGGATGATCAAGGTGTTGTACAAAGTAACTTTGGTCGTTCGGGAGAGGGCTTTATTACTTAATTGCCTCTTGAGCCCAAAGAAACAGCGATTGGCAAGAGTGATTCTGGGCTTGATTTCGGTACTGATGTTGTTGTCAATATTCACCGCGGAGCCGAGATAGACGAAGTCCTTCACTACCTCGAAGTGTCTGCTGCCCATAGTGACGCTCTGTCCGAGACGTCGATGTTCTGCGTCCTTTTTCGATGACAGCATATACTTCGTTTTGCCCTCGTTTACCACCAGTCCCACTAGCCGCTTCCGCTTCAATGCTAGCAAACGCCTCATTGACGGCTCGCTGAGTTCGGCCGATCACGTCAATGTCATCCGCATAAGCCAGCAATTGAACGGACTTGTGGAAGATCGTGCCTCTGGTGTTGACGTGTGAGTTACGCACGATCTTCTCGAGGATGATGTTAAAGAAGTTACATGACAGCGCGTCGCCTTGTCTAAATCCTTTTTTGACATCGAAGGTCTCGGTGAGTTCGCTACCTTGACGGAGCAGCGAGAGTTCTCCATCGTCATCCAACACAATCTGACGAGTTTGGTTGGAATGCCAAAACTAGACATGGCACTGTATAGCCCGTCTCTATGCACGCTGTCATACGCGGCCTTGAAATCGACAAAGAGATGGTGGGTGTCGATTTGTACTTCTTGGGACTTCTCCAGGATCTGCCGCAGCGTGAAAATCTGGTCGATTGGGGACTTCCCTGGCCTGAAACAACACTGATAAGGACCTACCAAGTTTTTGACGAACGGTTTCAGGCGCTCACACAGTACGGCAGAGAAAATCTTATATACGATGTTAAGAAGACTGATCCCTCGGTAGTTGGCGCAGTCGAAGGGGTCTCCTTTCTTGTGGACCGCACAAACGATGCTGAGATTCCACTCGTCGGGCATGCTTTCCTCCGACCATATCTCACAGATGAGCTGGTGCATGCACCCAACCAGCTCATCCCCAGCCGCGTTGAACAGCTCTGCGGGTAGTCCGTCCGCGCCAGCAGCTTTGTTCGATTTCAGTCTCGATATTGCCATCTTGACCTCGACGAAGTCGGGGTGACGGAATTCTTGTCCATCGTCGTCCAAATTGAGTGGGACATTCTGCCTAACAGCGGAATTTGCGTCGTCATCGCCGTTTAGGAGTCTGCAGAAATGATCCTTCCAGATTCTCAGCACCGACTGCGACTCTACCACTAGTTGCCCATTTTGGCCCCGGCAGGCTTCTGTCCGAGGCTTATAACCACCGGATAACTGTTTTATCTTGTGGTAAAAATTTCGGACGTCATTCCTGCCATAGCACCTCTCCATTTCCTCGACCGCGCTCTTCTCGTGATCTTTCTTTTTTCTTCTGAGAAGCCGGTTCTCTTCCCTTCTTCTCTGTTTGTAGAGCTCACAAACAGCTCTGGTCGTTCGATGCAGCGTTGCCTTGTATGCTTCTTGTTTAGCTGCATGCGCCTGCCTAAACTCGTCGTCAAACCATGGATTCCTCTTAGGTGGTGGCGTAAAACCCAGCACATCAGTGGCGGCCTCTTTGATGGCTTCTTGACAAGGTTTCCACTTGTCTTCTATTGTTTGTGCAGGCAGCGTCGAACTTTGGGATAGTTTCAGGGATAATCTAGCGATCGGCTGCGATTGTAGCTTTCCGACATCAAACCGTCTTGGCTTGTCTCGACTCCATTGCTCTCTCGATATCCGGGTTCTTACCTTGGCTACAACAAGGTGATGATTCCGAGTCGATGTTTGCACCTGGGAAGGTTTGGACATCGAGGATATTGGAGGAGTGTCTGACGTCGATCGCAACGTGATCAATCTGGTTGACGGTTGATTGATCAGGTGATCGCCAGGTACCTTTATGAATGTTGAGGTGTTGGAACCGCGTGCTGGCTACAGAGAGATTTCGCCCCGAATCGAAGTCAACTAGCCTGAGTCCGTTTCCGGAGGTGTTGGCGTGCAGGCTGTGTCTTCCGATGACTTTAGCAAAGACCTCTTCTCTTCCCAGCTGAGCGTTGAAATCTTCTAGAACTATCTTGGTGTCGTAGCTGGGGCATCGATCATATGTCCTTTCTAGGAGGTGATAGAAGTCCTCTTTACTGCTGTCATCTTTTTCCTCTGTCGGGGCGTGGGCGCATATGAGGCTTATATTCCCGAATTTAGCCTTGATGCGGATTGTTATGAGGCGTTTGCTTATGTATTGGAAGCTTTAGACTTTTTGCCTAAGTCTGCCTCGAACAACAAAACCGCATCCAAATAAGCGTTTCTCTCTCTCCCTGTAGCAGTCGCCGTGGTATATGTCGCAGTTTCTCACTCTTCTCTTGCCCGGCCCATCCCACCGCATTTCCTGAATCGCGGTAATGTCTGCTTTATAGCAGTCCAGGGCCTCCGCAAGTTCATCGGCTGCACGTGGTCTGTTTAGGGACCTCACATTCCACGTGCATATCCGTAGAGCATTATTCTTTTTTCGTTTGCGTGGGTCGTCAACAGTGAATCCATCCATATCCGAGGCATTCGGTTGGTTCGTAACTGGTTATTTTTAATGTGGCCGGGCAGCGACCCCGACGCACACCCCCAACCTGGAGGACCAGGCCCTTTCTTATACCTCTTGGGCGGAGGTCGCACTTATAGGTTTAGCAGGTTGAGTTCGGGTGAACAACAACCAGTACCCGATGGCTACCAACGTGGAGGTAGAATAAGCACAATTGGAAGACAGTTACAGCAGCTGGGCATCGCCAGGTTGATACCAATCAGTGCCTACCCTGTTCCCACATCACCCAGCCATCAATCTAACAATCCAGGGATTCAGAAAATCGTTCTCTCTTTATTCAAACCACTCCAACACCTCAAATGTTACAGTAACGGAATAAAGTTTGCGAAGAACTTATCAAAAGCTGCCCAAAACTACTCCTTATATTTTGCAAAGTCTCACGTTCATCTCTTCAAAAATGTTCAACAGCACTGTTCCTGAAAAATTCTTACATTACTTATTTTCCAAAAACTCCAGAAAAGCTAGACCGAAACAGAAATGCTCCAAAAACTCGTCAAATTTGAAATTTATTTGAAACCCTAAAACTTCGATCCAAACACTCTGTTACTTGTTTTAAACTCCCAAAGTTTATGGCCCTATTCAATGAATATTCAGAATTGAACGCAAATGTTTAGAAATTAGCGCCCAAAATCTCCTATCACTTCTTGAGAGGTCAAAAATGTCAGAAACTATTTTCGGAGCCAATAAAACTTTTCACAAGTGAAGCAGACACACCAAATACCTCCCTTGCGACCTGTCAGAATAGTCAAAAAGTCCAAAATGTTCATAATTATTTTTTGAACTGACCAGAATTTATCAGAATTCTGTCATAAACTACCAATATCATCTTCACAATCTCGAAAAAGTGTCAGGAACTCAAAAAGGTCCAAAAATATTTTTGGTTCTGGCCGAAGATAGATCTTTCCAACCTTCCTCTACCTCTATCTTAAGAAGTTTTCTTTCAAAACCGCCCTAAAACTCTTTGAATTCCCACCGAACAGGTCTTTATAAGAACCCGTCCCTAAGTTCTGGAAAGAAGATCAAAAAACTCAAGAAACCTCTTAGTTATTATGAAACGGAGAATTCTTAAAATGTTCCCCAAAAGCAAATCATCAGCACCCTGGTACCTCTATCTACACTCGACTTTAAGACTCTTAAACTCTGCCCCAGGAGCGGTCGTAAAAAATTGAAAAAAACGCAGATTCCGACTTTTGTTTCTCAACTTCCGTCGTGGTAATCAGTTCGTTCCTGATCTCGTCAATGATGGCCTGCCCTGCGATTCACGCCCGCTTCAGTGCAATGCCTCGAGGGATGCGCTACTCAGTTGGGAAACTAAAAGCATCAAGGTACCAGGGCTACTTGATGCTCAGCCGAAAGCGTGCGTATGTATGTAGATTCTCAACTCATCCCTCCGGTATTTTTCCAGACGGAGAAGTTTTTTGAAAAACTTTTTCCTTCGCCTTCCCCCTCACAGGAAAGAACCCCCAGAGGCACGCTCTCTACGGGAGTGTGCTTGTGTGAATGAGTGAAGGTCTCGACAAAACAAGTTGTCGGACATCCTGTTTCCGTCTTATCACCCTTCAATTTGCCCCCGGGCCTGGAGCGAGAAACTCCGGGGGATGAATGCGAACCCAATCAGACCAAAGTGCAGGGAATTCATCACACTCCAAGGACACACATCCTGCACTCTGATCCATTGTTAGTGTCAACCTCTTCGGTCCTCAAAGGACGCATCATCCCCATCGCTAAGCCTGGGGGTGGTGAATAAAAACAACTGTTCTGTCGTAGAAATTTAATAATAATCTTTCTCTCTCTCTCTCTCTTTCAGTGATGGACTGCCAAGTCAGCGAATGGGGCCAGTGGAGTGAGTGCGACAAGAGCTGCGGCACCGGCATGATGACTCGCAGTCGGTCCGTTATTCAGGCAGCACAGAACGGCGGCAAGCACTGCCCGTCCTTGGTGCAGAAACGTGGCTGTCAAGGGTTCCGTTGTCATGGCCACCATGACAGGAAGGTCCTGCGAGGTGAGTGAACTTGTGTGTCTTTGGCTATTATATTCCCATTTTCAATTATGTCAACTCTGTCGTCGTCGTTGGTGGTGGAGATGCTGGTGCTAGTTGTGGTGGCTGGTCGTGTGCGGACGCCCTCCCAGGGGAGAACGGCAGGACATGTGGTTCTTTTTCTGCGAAAATGAATTTCTCCTAGCGAAGAGATGAGGACAAAAAACGATAGGGAGGCGGGCGTGGATGCAATTGATTGCACTTAATGAAGCCTGGAACGCCCGCAGCGAAAGTAATACGAATCTGAGGGCGAGCTGAGATTAATAATCACAAAAACGTGGTTTTTCAGACGAGACTGCTGGACGTCAAGCATGAAGTGGGCGGCAGCGTGGATTTTTTCACTTTGGGAAATTGGCTGCTGGTGGAGATTTACTTATTCCTGACAGTTATTCGTGTTTTTGAGTGCTTTCAGTGCTTACGTCCAGATTTTGTCCGCAACCTGGGAGCTTTAAGATGAAGAAGGAAGTGGAGTAAATTTCAGAGGCAAGGTGGCTGAGAATTTTAGTATAAAATAGCACTCAATAAGTTTCAGGTAGAGGGCGCCACTTACAACAAAATTAGTATTAAATTGATAATTTCTGTTAGTGGCGCCCCCTATATGCCCTGGGACTTATTGAGTGCTCTGTTACATGGGCGGTCCGTCAAGTAAAGTCTCCCACAAGCTCAGGACAGTCTCCTTAAATCTGACACATTTGATTCAGCAGCAAGGTTGGCCTCCGTTACAGTGACCATCTGATTCGACTCAAGTTTCGGCCGCAGTGCGACTTTTTCAACGCCATGTCACATAGAACCAAGTTCGAACCATGCCTTGTGTGCGGTGGGTGTTTGAAGAAAAAATCAACTAATTTCGCCTTGGTGCTGAGTATGCTGTTGCTAATGGAAGGTAGCGATGATCTGATAGGCGAACCACGGCCTCATGCTTTCTTTTCCTGGTCCTGCTTGTTTATCATCGCTGGCATTTCCTTCACTGAAACGGAGACAGTTTTGGACAACAAACGACGCTTTGCTCCAGGGCACTCTCCTCTCTTTCTCTCTCTCTCCTTCTTATGTCTTCTCATTCCCCTCTTAAAATGCTTACGAAATATTTAGAACGGTCCTTATCGCACGTGTCCTTCCCACCACGTCCTCACACATCTCCGTCTGAACTACAAACTTTTCTCATCAGCCACCGCTTCCACCTCTTAAGAGAAACTTCATTCTTCTCTCATCGCCATCAGCCTCCGTAATGACGCACTCGTCCTTGACCATCTACACCACGGTCTTATCAGCCCCCATCAGAGTATGATGACAGCGACGGTGGTGCAGGCACACGCATCTCCACGGTACCTCATGAGTGGTAATTACCTACTTAACTTTGGAATCGCCCATTTCCATGTTAAAACCCGTGTTTTATGCTCCACCCTGCCCTGAAATAATTTTCACGTCATAAAATTTGCATTTTCATCATTCACCTTCTGCGCCCCTCCTCCCGTCGGCGTCCTATGTGAAGAAGCTATCACCGCCAAGCCATTTTAGAATCGTTTCAGAAAACCAAGAGAAGCCTGCTCCGGTACTCTGCCGCTGCTGTCCCTAAACGCTACTAAAGCTAATTGGGTTTTCGGGCCCCTCCACCATCATGCACACCCCCGCCCCCATAGCCCCCTTGAGTTGATTATTCATGGACACTTGTGAATTGTTGTGGAGCGCGTTGTTGGGTTTTCCATGTCGTCTTCGTGCAAGCCTTTCAGTTCACCGTCTGCTGGCCTTAAATAATTTTTTTTCTTCTCGCTTTTATTACAGAGATGGCGCTTTTACTACCGGCAGCATTGTCAAGGAATCGCCATGCGAACGATAGCAGCGACATCAGACGCAATCTGCGCCTCCGCTACAGGGACTCTTTCAAGCATAACCGAGACCATGAGTGAGTAGACAATTTTTCCCTCATCCTCCTCCACCTCCCTCATAAATCGCTGAATCCTTGGGACACCCCCTCACACCTTGCCCAACTAGGCGGCGGTGGTATTGGGGGCATTCTCTTTTGCAAGGATTTACAACACCCAAAGGACTGGTCCGCACCTAGAAGCCCATTCAACCCCCACCCGAATCTCTCCCCCATCCGCCACATTGCCCTCCTTTGTCGTCTTTTTTGGATTAGCCTGCGTAACATTGAAGCGTTTTATATCGCACTCATCCTTGCTCGGAGCGGCAGTTAGCCCAGGGGGTGGGGCGGTGGGCCTGCTGGTGGATTGTGAATTTTTTTCTTACAGGTGTAGATCGTAATGGCGACTTAAAGACTGATTTGCATGCGACAATAATGGCGTTCGGATGAAATGTCCTTTTTTCGGCAGTGGAGTGTGAGCTAGAAAGCGGAGTCCTTGCGTGAGCCTGTTCCCTAAGCAATTTTTCCTCGTTGAAATGGAAAATTCGTGTAATGTGAAAATTATTAACTTCGTCAAATGTACCAGCAAACGTGAGAATCGCAGCACTGCGTGGGACGAGGGGGTACTTGAGCACCCCCAGGGGGTGCAAACAAAGAAGGAGAACGAAACTAAATGAAAAGAAAGTGAATTTTGATTGAGGAGAGAGCGCTGAGCGGGAAAAGGACACAAAATCAGGATGATGGCAATTTGATTTGCATTTATTCGTTCACCTTACTTCTGTGCCCGGATCAGGACTCGTTTCCTTACCGTGTGGGCTTACCGTCTCTTCTTGGTCGTCCTGTCATTCGCTCATTAAGGAGAAAATTAAATTTAAATTGAAGGTCATCAAAGTCGAGTTGAGTTGCGTTTTAATGAAAGCAAGGACCTGGAACATATTCTTCCACCCGACCACTTCCTGTCCCTGCTCAGCTCCTCGTTGGATTCATTAACCATAAAATTTGTCAATGAAGTTGAAATAGGTTAATGGCCGCGCAAGTGATGGTGTTTGTCTTGTTTTTATGGCGTTAACGCGCTGCTGACTGACTGGGTGAGAGTATGGGAGGGAATGGCATGGAGTATGGTTAAATTCTAGGTTTGTTACGTGGTACGAGACGGGGCTGAGGCGTTGCCGATGGAAGCTTGAATTCCCCGCAAGGGTTGACACTTAGGATGGTCTGGGTTTTATGAAGCTCGTTATTGGGTTTGTGCGCCTCCTTTTGTGGAGATGATCCTCATTACCCCTTTTTGAGTCGTTAAGTGTTATGGGTGTCGTCAAGTTTCTTCATCTAACAGTAATTCCCGGTGGCAGTTTGAATAAATTTTCCTCCGGCTTAGGTGAAGGGGTCGTCAAATGGTGAGAAATTTTAGGATGTGGAGGTTCTTGACCTTTTTTTTCTTTGTCAAGAGACGTCTTTTTAAGGAACGTGAGACGAGTGGTTGGGCTTGAAGTTTGACAGATTCCAAGAGTAGAGGTGCAACACCCGCCGCAGAATGGATGTTGGCCCACCTCTTCAACAGCTAAAGTATTTCTGTTAGAGTGAATAAAGATTTCGGGATGAAGCTTCTGCTTTGGGCAGTGAAAATATCCTCGAACTGAGCTGATCGCTAGCTTTGCTTCTAGTAAATGGTATGAGATCGCGATGAAACCAAGATTTCTACATTCTTATCTCGTACGAGTGCGTGGCTGCCGTGGCGTAGTGGGTTGAGTTCAACGCTCACACGCTGAAGGGTCTAGGATTGATTCCCACCTCAATACGAATTTTTCGAATTTTTCACGGCACCACCTCTTTCGAGCTGCTGACAACACTCAAAGAGTAATAACTATCCAAGAAAAAAGCTTATCAAATTTCGCCGTTCGGAATTGGCAAAAAAAACTGTAAGTCCCTTCTACTCGTGAGAGAACAGTAGCGCGCACAACACGAGTAGTTGATGAGCAAGCTATTCCCATTGGACTGTCGCGCCAAACAACAACAATTATTAATATTAAATTACTTTTTCTCACGACTTTAATTTGTTTGCCATGACCTACTAGATCGAGATTCTTTCTTTTACAAGCTGCTTTGTCTCTGCAGACCATTAAAAAATTACATTTCCGAACTGCCATTCGCTTGTTCTTGCAGCTAGAAGTGGTACAGCGCCTTGTCCTTGTATGTCTTTAGCAATAACAAATTCATTGGGAAAAGCAACAACTTTGACGTAACGGCGACACAAAGAAACTTCGGTTACAAGACCTGTGGGGGGGGGGGAGGTGGGGTTACCAATAGCTTATGCGTGAAGGACTGTAAAACACCCTATCGAGAAGAACGTGAGTTCAGTGAGTTCAGTGAGTTCAGTTCTAGTGAGTTCAAATCTCGTTAGACTTAATGTACAGAAGACACTTTTCAACACAGAAGACCCAACAGGACGAACTCGTGAAAGACTGGAAAGAGGAACTCATACATCAATGTTGGATCCTTAACAATGAAATGAGATGCATGAAGACGTCTTGCAATCCTCAAAGTACAGGAAAGCATCTTTAGCAAGCCTGTCAGGCTTCCTTATTCCTGCCTGAAGAAATCTGGAGACCTGTTAAATCACAAGACCTCGCGGACTAGAAACAGAATCCACACTCGTTACAAGCAGAAGAAAAGAAAAACCCAATATTTTCCTTCAATTTGTGAGTGATGATCGATGTTTGGTTCAGTAATAAGCTGCTCACTGAATACACTTGTGAGGACCCCTTTGGAGACTTGTGTCGGATATAAGGTGCCCAGACGACTTGCAATACCCAGATATTCTCTGAAAAGTGTCTAATTGAGAGTGTTTCACTAGGATGGTAGATAAATCGGCACACAAGTGGCCGCCGTAGCGCGTCATGCAAGTCCCAAGCTCCAATCCAGAGTTGGTCATCTCGCAAGGACCAAGGAGGTTCGAGTGATAGGCGATTGGAAAAAAAACAACTCTCACAAAGTTCCTTATCTTTATTACTCGGTCGATAAACGGAAAAGAAAGCAAAACATATTTTGTCTCCTATTTATAATGGAGCTGTATTCGCGGTCGATAACCTGATCAGATGAATTGAGCAAAGCTTTTGCAAGTACATGTAAGCCGTTTACTTGGTGTTCGAAAACAAATCTAGAACTAAATAATAAATAAATATAACTAATCACCCTTAGTTGTATTTATTTATTATTTATTATTTTTTTCTGCTACAGTTCTTATTCCAGTTTCGGTGAGTCGCTTTCCTTCTGCTCTAGAGAGAGCAAAATCACTGTTTTTTTGGAGGTTGGGATAAACTACACTGGAGCGTTCAGACTCAAACAGACTCAAATACTGGTCCATTGTACTAGAGCAAAACCACTTGCGACACCAGGAGGTGCTGAAGAAGCTGGGCCCTGTTTCCTTGTGGGCGGTAGCACTACCACTCACTTACTAACTTATCAGGCCTACGACCCATGAAGGGTCTAAGCCTGAGCTATCGGTGCCTTCCATTTTTGACGCTGTTTCCAGTAGTCAAGCTCTCTAGCTTCCGCAATCGCTCGGTCTCTACATCGGAGGTTCGGCCTTCCTCTCCTTCTCGAACCCGGAGGCTGGGATTCGAAGACCCTCTGGGAGGCTGGGATTTGAAGACACTCTGGGAGGCTGGGATTCGAAAACCCTCTTCGATGTCGCCGAGGCGCTGTAGTCGACTGATTTTTGCTTCTCGAACTTCATCCACATCTGGGTGCAGCACGTAGAGTTCGCGGTTGTATCTTCTCCTCCATTCGCCATCCTCAGACAGGACCTTATATTCGTCGCAGAATTTTTCTTTCCAAGAAACCCAGAACCTGCTTTGCCGTTTTTGCTTATCTCGGCTCCGTGTCAGGAGTCGACCCCAGCTGTCTTGACAAACCGAAATAACACCTGTTGCCAAGTGTGATTCTGCGCTGAATCTCCACTAATGTGCCGTTTGTGAAGTTCACGTTTGCTCCGAGGTAAAAAAACTCCTTAATTTCCTCAAAATTGTAGCTGTCAACGTTTCACATTTCACGGAGCGAAGTCTCGTTCGACGGATCGATTCCTTGTCGACAGCATATATTTCGTTTTATTCTCGTTCATGATCTAGCGCTTCCAAGGCCTTCATTAATTTGGCATCGAGGAAAAGTGTTCCTGTTGTCGAATGCAAATATCCAAAATTCTAAAACAGTCTTCACAGATTCTGCTGCTTCTGATGTGCCCAAGTTCTTAGTTGTCAATGTGGTCCAGTTTACAACTTGTCTTCTGGAATTAAGCTTCAGTTGCAACTCTCTTTAAGCAGTCAGTGGGTGTTAGTAGTTCTATACGAACTCCACCAACCACTGCAATTGTCCATTGCTCTATTTTAAGACAGAATAGTGACGAACTGTACAGCAAGTCCACTAAAGACACTTCATTTGTCCACAACTTGCGCACACTTATCACCTTCCTTCTGACTTTTGTTACGTTTTCAAGAAGAACATTTGAAGCACTCGCTTTCGATGGATAAGCCATGTAGAGCGTATGGACACCACTGCTCCTTCGAATATGCGCCATTGGGACAACGCAACAGAGGACGGCCGAGGCTAAGGTGGCACACACAAGTGGAGAAGCACCTCAACCAACTTGGCGTCCCCAACTGAAGACAGCTGGTGACCGACCGTGCTGGCTGGAGAGTCATTTTGGTTGAGGCCCAGGTCCACCCCGAACTGAAGCGCCACAAAAAAAAGAAGAAGATGTGAATCACTCTCTGGGGCTAAGAGTCAGAATTACAGCCACTAGATGGCCATCTACGAATTTTTGCAAACAACTTAGAGCTGGACGAACGTGCCGAGAGTTGGACTTGAGCCTTTTGTACACTTTCGTCGGGAATCATGGCGGATAAAGGATAAAAAAAAAGACTTCAACAATTGCTGGGACAGCAACAAAAAATCCTTCATGTGCCGACTACCCCCTGCTGGATTGGAACTTCTTAGCGCGAGAGCTCAAGAGTCCACTGAAACGTTTTGCTACTGGGTTCCACGACATTTCGGGTTTTCTCAAGTGACCTAAAGCATGAGCAGTTAAAACACGTAGCTGTTGGGACAAATGGGACCTTCGTATGTCTTCTACACAAAAACCTCCTCAAGGGAATTTTGCCATTTATTTCAGTTTTGTGCTGCATCACGGAGTGTAAAGCGCGTTTGAGTCTCGCTGTTCTTCTAAATTCCTTAAATCCCATTTAATTTGTATTCCTGCATTTGTTTGAGATGGCTTAGCAACGCATGTGTGTGCTTTACATTCCGAGAAGCCGATAACTCTGGCACAAGATCCCTCCCACCTGGCTGTTCACTCCGTCAGAAGTCTTGCCATTCATGTTGACCATCTCTTTCAGCTCTGCAAACTCCTACAAAGTGTTGCCGATCTCTAAGTGCAAGCTGTGATGCCACCCAGCTGATCTAGGCCAATCTTAACCTTTTCGGCTGGCTGAGTCTTGTCATATTATGCAACAGAACACTGAAGCACATGAAAGTTGGCCAGGTCTTGTACATAACAACTTCTGTTGCAAGTGCAGGGATGAAAAGTAAACAGCAGTGGGCCTTGGGTGCATCCTCGTTTGGTCATTAGAAAGTGAACGGACGCTTGCTAGGCTCATTCAACTTTAAAACTTCCTTTGGCCAATTTTAACGAAAACCCCGCTGGGATTAAGGGGCCTTGTCTAAACGTTGTGATAACTTTAATCACTTTTGGAGCCCCCTTTTTACAAGTTTACACTGCGCCCCTCCCGACAAGAATTGATTGTCCACAACACCCGTAGCCTAGTGGTTCTCCCCCGATCTGCCACCCCACTCAGGTTGTTACTTAAATCTCAGAGCCACGTGTGCGAAGCCTCCCCCCATCGGCACACCTCCGCATTCCCGCCAAATCAGAGCCTCCTTAACAGCCCCTTAAACGCACTCCAGTGCCTGTAAAGTTATTTCATTGCCGTTGAACTTTACTTTCATAGGTCCTTCGATTCCAACAAAACCCAGATTCATGACTCATTAACTCTTGACGGCCGAGTGTATCTTCTCTTTATTGCCACATAATCCCTGAGTAGCTCATTAGTCATTCCCCGAGTCAATGCCGCCACCGCCGTCTCGTAAAATTTTTCGCCCAAAATGCTGTTTTCCCACCTATCGCATTCGAAATCGGTCCACTGGCAGGGAGGGATGCAGATGTAACTCCCCCCGCCCCCCAAAGGAACATCACCACCTCCTGGTGGGTGCTATTAGGAATATCAATCAAAATCAGAGAGCCATTCAATTTGTTTTTCCGTTTCCCAGTTCGCCCAGTTCTCGGACGCAAATTTGATTAATTGCCGGCCGCTTATTGATGAGCCAATTAATTGCTTCTGCACACAAAACGAAATCATTTCGAGAATTTCCGCAGAAGACGAAGCGAAAGATGTGTGTGTGTTGGCGTGTTGGCTTGTTGTCTTCCTTTCGAGGTCCCTTGTGAATTATTCATGTCCCCATTAGGGAGCTGGGACGTCGTCTCAGTCGTCATCGTTGGCCGTCGTCTCCTTTGTTGTCGTTGGCGATGCTATTTATCGCTGAGCTGAGTGAATGAATGAATCCTATTAACCTCCCAACCATCCAGCCACCTTCGCTGTCACTTACCGTATCCATTACCGATAATTTACCAGTGGGTCTGCGCCTCTAACGCAAACGACGGGCGAACACGGGAACAGCTCCTTAACAGCTCCGAGACAGCTTCATAAGAATCAACATCCCTCGGCTGAGCCTCTCTCCCTCTCGCTCTTTCACATTTTTTGTCTGTTCACACACACACACACCGTGAGCGCCACCACCGTGTTCGCCTTGAAACGGAACTCAATCAACGAGAAAATGGAAAGGTCGCCTGTCCAATTAAGTTTGTGAAACGAGGATAACGCTGCTGTTTCCAGGACGAATCAATGGATTTTCCAATTTCACCGTAAATGGGTTGATCGGTGTTCGGGGTGCTTTGCGGAGCTCTGTGGGGCTCCGTAGAGGTGGCATCGGGTCTTCTTGATTCAATTTGAAAAACCGAAGGGGACATTCCTCTGGCGGTGGTGTCAGTGATTCCGTGCGGTTTTCGGGTAAACGACAAATGTCCTCGTGCAGACATCAATCGGCGTTTGTGTGTACCGGTAGCTGGTTTATTTTTAAGCACAACATCGAGGGAATTCCTCTGACACGAGAGCATCCTGGTTTCGCTCCATCCAGCGAGTGGAAAAGTCTAATTGAAGAGGGATTCGCAAATTAATTTCGAGAATCAACTGTGCAGGGAGTCTGTTTACTCGCCTCGCATGCAGCTCCAAGTTCTCTGCAGCATCAGCAGTGTCTGTCTGTCTTGCTGCTGGTATGTGATGAGACTCGGGGGATTCGGTAGAAGATTGAGGAGAGAATTCAAGTAAACACGTTGTCGTTCGGTGCCCATGTGGCGAGTGATGAGATCGAGTTGCTCAGACGTTTAGTTTGAAGAGGATAACCATTTGCTTTAAAGGAAACGGAAACACGTGATGAACTGTTTGAACTTTAAGCGGTTTTCCTTTCGGTGTCTCAACCTTCCCCTTCCCCTCGACCTCTCATCTTTTGATTGCAGTCGGCAGTGTTTATCGAGGAGCATACCACTTTTTCGGCAGCCAAATTGCCTGTCTGAGTGATGTTTGCCCACGTCGCCATAAAATCTGATTGGGAGTGAGGCACTTGTCAAACAGCGCCAACGGCGGTTTGCTTTAGTTGGATGTATGAGCGGAAGTCTTTTCTTAATTTTCACTTCAGGCGATGATGTTTACATTCATTTGTATGACAAACGAAACTTTCCGAGTTTTCCTGGTTAATTTAAATCAGGTTTGATCTGGAGGATCGTTGAGTAGAGGTTAAGGACATCGCCGGTTGATTTATCTTTCAAAGTATTCAAAGTTGGCTAAAGTGGTGGTACTGGCGTCGCGGAAAGAGCTTTAACATTTTGGGAGTTCAAATGAGTTCAGTCCGTGTTTTGTTCAATTTTGTTTTATTGAAAAAAAAAACTTAAAAAATGGATCATTCAAGGTATTGCTTATCGAAAGGGACTTCCTTTTTCCACTCCTGCAGTAATTTTCGAATACCATCTTTAAAAAATTATTCCTCTCTGGTAGTGATGCAATCATTGAGCCGTTCTTCGATATCTTTAAAAGACCGAAACCAATGAACCCCCAAATAGTTTCGCCTTCGTTAGGCAAGATCTGGGGAATACGGCGGGTGGGGTAACCCCTTCCTCTACAGCGTTTCCAGGCAATTTATAAACGCTACGGCTACATGAGGCCGAGCGTTGTTATGTTGCAAGATCCCTTTGTCATGCCTTTCGGTCGGTTTTGGCCCTTTATCACGCTTCAAAGGACTCACACGCGTTAGTTGTAGCCGATTACGTTTCCCTCAATGGGTTGGCTTCTCTTAGTAGGTCTAAGTACACCAAACCCGTCTCTTCACCAGGCTTTGCATCGTATTTCTTCTCCTTGGGGTTATCGTAGGCTATCCTACAATAAACAAGGCATACATACGCCCAAAACTTGAGTATAACGCTCCTATCTGGTCAGGTGCTTCTAAGACCTCCCTGCACCTGCTGGATAGAATTCAAAAGCGAGCGATAAAACCTATAGGTGACAGTAATATTGCGAAGTCGATTGACTCGTTAGAACACCGACGTAATGTCGCGTCGTTGTCACTCTTTTATCGCTATTTTAACAAAAAATGCTCAGATGAATTAG
Source organism: Eristalinus aeneus (assembly GCA_955652365.1). Taxonomy (NCBI): domain Eukaryota; kingdom Metazoa; phylum Arthropoda; class Insecta; order Diptera; family Syrphidae; genus Eristalinus; species Eristalinus aeneus. The sequence goes on from OY019132.1 coordinate 4,563,417, forward strand.
CCAGTTGCATTCCTCCCCTTCAAGAATTCACCCGCAATACACGCCTCGCTAGGAATGCCCACCAATTCACCCTCAAGCCCTCTTTCGGACGTACAGTCAAATTCAGAGACTCGTTCTTTAGCCGCACTACACGAATCTGGAATGCTCTTCCCAGCTCGATTTTTCCTCCTCATTACAATCCACAGGCATTTAAAACCAATGATCATCGGTGCCTCCTCTCCCTCTCTTCCTCTATACCTTCGGCCTGTGCTGTGACTTGATCTGGTCACTTAAGGGTACTCGCAACCCCTTTTGCACGCGTCAATTATAAAAAAAAAAAATCCACTTCTTACCTCCAATCACAATCCGGTGCAAAAATCCCTCCTTTGTCTTTCAAGAAGCAATTTCAAGATCTAAAAATCGCCCTTCGACATATTTACACAACAACCAATTTTTTAAACCGAACGAAAACTCCTAAAGGGCGCAATGTTCCTTTTTAGAGGGATCTTGATCGAGTGAAGCCTCCTATTCCTTATCTTAAAATTTTTTGGCTGACCAAGTCGCTCTTTGTGTTCGACGCAAAAGTCACCAATTTGCAAGTGCCGAAACCACTCTTTCCTCCGACAGCTGGGCTTCAGCTGCACGCTTCTTAAAATTGAACAACAAAATCAAAATTTCCCGCAAATACTGTTTATTTAAGACAAATCCGGATATTTTCGAAGGTTTGTTTAATTCTTCTTCTTTTTGTGGCGCTACAGTCCGGGGTGGACCTGGGACTCAACCAACATACCACTCCAGCCAAGACGAACTTTCGCCAACTGCCTCCAGTTCCGCACTCCAAGTTGGATGAGCTCCTTCTCCACTTGCGTGCATCACCTTAGCCTCGGCCGTCCTCTGTTGCGTTTTTCCAATGACTCGGATTGGAAGACTTTTCGGGTCGGAGCAGCAGTATCCATACACCTTACATGTTCTAGCCATCTTAAGCGTTGTCTCCAAAGAGAGAGTTCGTCGTGAATCTTTTCTTTCAGTTGCCATCAACGTAAACACTACCAAAATTCGCAGGCAGAACTTTTTTTTCGAAAAGACTAAAAGCTCACTCACTGGTTTACTCACTCCTGGTTTACGAACCATAAAGTAGGACTGGGATGATCAAGCTGTTATGTTATGCCTGCTTAGTCCTTCGAGAGAGAGCTCTGTTACTAAACCTCTTGAGACCAAAGAAACAGCGTTCGGAAAAGTGATTCTGCGTTTTAGTGTTGTTGGCTCTATTTACGGACCGGAGACGAAGTCCTTGACTACCTCGAAGTTTCTGTTGCCTAGCGTGACGCTCTGTCCGGCAAGTTGAAGTTGTGTGTCCTTTCTTGATGACAGCATGTACTCAGATTTTCCTTCAGTTACCGCCAGACCCATCTTAGGCGCTTCCACTTCAATGTCAGCAAACGCCTTATTGACAGCTCGCTGTTTTCATCCATTCACCTCAATGTCATCAGCGTATGTTAGCAATTGAACTGACTTTTGGAACGTGACGTGCCTCTGGTGTTGACTTGTGAGTTAAACACGACCTTCTCGAGGATGATGTTAAAGAAGTCACACGACAGTGCGTCGGCTTGTTTAAAACCTTTTTGGACACTGAAGGTCTCGTTGAGATTTTTATCCACCTAGGCGGAGCAACGAGAGTTTTTTATCCTCATCCTACACAATTTGACGAGTTTGGTAGGAATGTCAAATCTAGACAGGGTACTGTATAACTCGTATCTATGCACAGTGTCATATGTGGCCTTAAACTCGACGAAATCAACTTTCCAGGATCTGCCATAAAGTTAATATCTGGTCTATCGTGGACTTCCCTGGCCTAAAACCACACTGATATGGATTTATCAGGTTGTGGACAAAAGGTTTCAGACGAGTAAAGCCGCCAATTTCTTATCTTGCAACTTTTTTGGCTGGCCAAGTCGGTCTTTGTCTTCGACGCGAAAAGTCACGCCATTGCAAGTGCCTGAAGTACTCTTTATACAATTAATCGGTCGGTGCGATTCACCATTACCTTCTACAAATACTCAACGGGCTTCAGCTGCACTCTTTTTAAAATTGAACAAGAACAAAATCAAAAAATAATTTTTAGGAGGTAACAACCAATGACAACTAACTTAACTAACTTAACTTGTTAAATTTTTGCTAACAAATGCGACACCTTTCCAATGGGGTAGATAATCGCTTCCAGGACAACTTGCAGGTAGCGCCATCTTTTGAAAACAATCGAAATGACACATACTATTTGTAACTAGGCTTAGGGAAAGGAAAGGGACTTCACTTTCTTGAGTTGAAATTAAAGACTATTAAAAGCCTCAAAACTTGGTCTACGGTACCAAGTAGATGACTAGTACACTTCGTTTCATTTAAGGCTTCAAAGCTTATGATTGCATAGATATCCGTGCTTTGGAGCTGACTCTGCTGACTCTGCTGACTGTTTTTCGTCAACTGACGTGTGCTATTCATAAAATTCCAGCTCTTCCAAACATTGAATGGCGCTCTTTAAACTTGTAATAACGCGTTAGTTGTCATGGTTTTCTTATATTGATGGGTTAGGTTTGGCTTAAGTGGGTAGTTGTCCGTTTTCGAGCCTATTTTTGAATTTCCAGAGGTAAATTGTCTTTCAGTACCACATGGCCTAAGTCAGTTGCAACAGTCTATAGTTGTGGCAAATCTCGGTGTTTAAGATTCCCTGAGTCTTGGCCTATCCCAAAAACTTTTAATCTTCACTCAGCCTTTAAGGTCGTTCTTCTGCTTCCCGTTTTCCAACTCGGAGCAAATTCTCGGAAACTACAACAAATCTAAAGGGCAAACTATTTATCAAAATGTCGTCTCTCCTTTCGGAGTTTGGAATTCCGACTTGAATGTGCCTTGCCACCGAAATGATTTCGTTGACATTCCAATGTCAAAATTAAGTTTAAAATCTTCTAAGCTCTGAAACGACTGTCATTTCTCCACAGCTTATCGCTGTGCATTCAAGACTTTCACTGTGAATGTTTCTCCGGAAACAAAGTTGCTCCAAATCGTCAAACCTCATCATCAGCTTAGAACCTAATCCCTGCACCATCTGTCCAATCCCTGGTCCCATCCGATTCATTGCTTTCAATCGGACGCAAGCACCAACCATCCCACACTGTCCGTCCCCTGATCGTCCACACCATGTCGTAAGAATGAGAGTCCCACGTTAATGCTCCCATTTTACATTACTTCACTATGGCCTTCCTTTAGTCTGGGGAATGGGTGTCCTAGTTAAAATCTCGTTAAGGATCTAACCCCACCCCATGCTCATCCTTTGACTCTCATCAAAGATAGATACACGCCATTGCCGGATCTGTTGAATGAATAAGTCCCCTAATCAACTTCCAATCCAGTCGATCCATTCACCGAATCCCAAATTCGAACCCGAACAAAGGGTTACACAAGCCGAATCGATACGGGGCCAAGGAGGTGGATGCACATAAAAAAAAGGGACGACGACGGCGGCTACGGGCAGCAAGTTGAATTTAACGGGCGGAAATAATTAATCAATTGGCTGTTCTCGAGGCGAATAAAAATGTTCCACTGAATGGGACCGTGTCCCAAATGAAATAATTTTAAATTCCCTTCTTCTCCCTCTGGAACGTCTGTCGGGGGTCTTTTTATAAAGACGGACACACACACACGCAACGGCCAAGGCGAAACGAATTGCCAGTGAAACACTTGTCTTCGGTGTCCCTTCAAGTCCCTCCTTCTTTCAGCAGTCCACTGAAAAAGGACGAGAATCCGTTGAATGAATTCAAGGATATTTCTGTGTCATTAATTTTATCAATTTCGATTCCTTCTCCACACCTTTGCCAGATATTCTGTCCACTTTTCTGTGTCGCAGGACTCTTTGTGCCTTCATTACTGTCATTTTGTTATTTAAGCCGACATGTGATGTCATGCGTAAATCGAAGGATAATTTAATTATTCGGATAACAGGCGGATTGTGCTTGTTGCCAGTTGACGTGCTAAAGTGAACTGCAGTGGGAGAAGCAGTAATCCCAATTGAAACGAGTTTTTGCATATCATGGAATGTGGCGGAATGGAAAGCGTTGGTATAATGATTTCAATTTTGACTTCACGCAGCATGGAGCTGCACATTCTTTCAAAGTGCGGAGAGAAAAAATTTGCACACCAATCTTGTTCAAAATGGAACATAGTTTTACTTAATTGATTCCTAGTCTCAGACTTGGTCTCCAACCTCCTATTTAGATCGCATTATGCATTTCCATCTGGTAGAACTTCGTGAGTTAATAAAGTATCAAGTTTCTCAGAACCGGAGGTTTGGTAACACAGTCATATAATTTATCCCTACATCGACTACTGATCGTTTTCCCATCCCATGTTTTTTCATATACCCCTCTTACTACAAATTTGACTCTTCAATCAAAATTGCCCAGCTTTTTTATCATCCACTCCATGACCCACTAGTAACACTAAACTGTTCATCCAAATCTTTATCCAACTCTTTTTCCAACTCTTTGACCAACTTTTCATTCCACTTTTTTCCAACTCTTCATCTAACACTCCATTTAACTAACCATCCAAGTCCTCACCCAACTCTTCATCCAATTTTTAAGCTAACATTTCATCCATCTCCTCATCTAATTTTTATTTCACACTTTATTCAACTCTTTATGTAACTGCTCATCCAATTTCTCAAGTAGTGCTTCATCCAATTCTTTATCCATCTCTTTATCCAGTTCCTCATTTTGAAACTCTTCATCCAACTCCTTATCCAACTCGTTATCCAACCCTTCATCCAACCCTTTACTGAACTTTTTATCCAATTCTTAATCCAATTCTTCATCCAACTCTTCATCCAACTCTTCATTCTTATTTTAAGGAATGGATTTATGATGTAATTCTTCATCCAATTTTTTATCCAACTCAACATCCAAATCCTCATCCAACCTTTCTTAGCCAACTCTTCATCCAACTCCGGATCCAACTCTGCATCCAACTCTGGATCCAACTCTGCATCCAACTCTGGATCCAACTCTGCATCCAACTCTGCATCCAACTCACCATCCAAATCCTCACCTAACTTTTCATCCAATTTTTAAGTGAACATTTCATCCATCTCCTTATCCAACTCTGCATTCAATCCCTTATTTAACCCTTTATCCAACTCTTTATTTAACTGTTCATTCAATTCCTTAATTAGTGCTTCATCTAATTCTTCATCCAACTCTTTATATAGTTCCTCATTCAACTCTTTATGAAACTCTTCATCCAACTCCTTATCCAACTCGTTATCCAACCCTTCATCCAACCCTTCACTGAACTCTTTTTCCAATTCTTAATCCAACTTTTCATTTCACTTTTGAGGAATGGATTTTTAATCTAATTCTTCATCCAGTTCTTCATCCAACTCTACTTCCAACTCTTCATCCAACCCTTCACCCAACTTTTCATCATTTTTCCAATCCAACTTTGCATATAACTCTTCAACCGACTCTTCATCCTACTTTTGAGGAATGAATTTCTAATGTAATTCATTATCCAATTCTTCATCCAACTCTTCATCCGACTCTTCATCATACTTCTGAGGAATAGATTTCTTATGTAATTCTTCATCCAACTCTTCATCCGACTCTTAATTCTACTTTTAAGGAATGGATTTATGATGTAATTCTTCATCCAATTTTTTATCCAACTCAACATCCAAATCCTCATCCAACCTTTCTTAGCCAACTCTTCATCCAACTCTTCATCAAACTCTTCATCCAACTCTGCATCCAACTCATCATCCAATTCCTCATCCAATTTTTCGGCTCCAGCAATTCATCCAAACTTTCATCCGACAAGTGATCCACCTCTTCATACTCATCGAAACTCTTCGCCTGACTTCTCACTTCATTCTGTAGCCTCCTTCCCCAACACCGACGTTTTGAGCGAAATGTCACAAAGGACGCTTATCATCACTAGGCAGTCAAAGAATTGGTATGCACAGAAAGGGCTATACACTCAAACGAAGATACCATTTCTAAAGTCGAAAGAAGTTTAACTTCTGTTTAGGAGTCCTGTCTCAAACAACCTAAGAAACCTCTTTAAGACCTAAATTGTCTAGGTCTTGCCTTTAGCGCGAAGGTCCTGTCTCAAACAACCTAAGAAACCTCTTCAAGACCTAAATTGTCTAGGCCTTGCCTTTAGCGCGAAGGTTCACTCTCTGCGGACGAGATTGCCGCGCCCTATAAGCAGCGACTGAGATGACTAGAGTGGGTGGGAAGTAGGAAGCTTACCTAGGAAGTGATGAAATGAACTCCCGAGTGATGGCACAGTAAGGGGAGACTGCGACTCCGTTGATGCTTTAAAGCAACTCAGTTCTAAACTGACAGCAACTGGGTGCTCGCTGTTCGCTGCTTCGTATTTGAATCAGCTCCACCCAGATTTTTATCCACGCTGCAAATAAAACCTTTCTTAGGTTACACTTAAAATCTTCTCAGTTGACTGGGACACCCTGAATAAGATGTGCCTTAAGTAACGTCGATGGTGCAAAAAGTGAATGCCAAACCGATGACATGAGTGCGCACCAATTGGGGAAGCCTTGCAAGGGTATTGAGTGACTTGCAGCTAAGCAGTTAAGCTTACCTCGACTTAGGCAGACTCTCAACCACCCAACGTCGAGAAGACCTCGAAAAAGTGATCTTGCATTTCCCAGAAAAGAGCATTATGTCATACCTATTGCAGACACCTTTTGTGTCGATCATCATAAGGTGACATCTGTGTATTTTCGAAAACCCTTTTTTAACCTTTCCAAAATTAAGCCCTCTTCCACAGAATCCATGCCGCCACACTCTCCTCCAAATTGTTCCCTCGATATCAAAAATGCAAAGCACTCACAAAAAGTTTCACAAACGTCACATCGCATCGCAGTTTGTCTAGTGTCATCTGTCATGAGAGTCTCTAGGAGACCTGTCACAGTGACATCTCCCATTTGCATTGCCCCTGGAACACTCAACTTGACGCGCCACAAGCAACGAAAAAGAAGAAAAAAGCTCTGTTCTACTGAACGAACAAATGTGTCTTCTTGCCATTTCTGTTCTTTTTTTACATGACTTCTGACATCTGTCACGGTGACGTGTGTCATTCAAATGAACGTGCCCGGGCATGCAGGCATGCCAGCAAATCCCAATGGAATCTGCTTCCGATCTATGAGCATCTCCATCCGCCCGTCAAAGACATCAAACATTCCGCCTCCTTTCCCCCCAAGTGTCTCCTTCCATCCATCGGGCGGAGGGAATCCCGAATTTGTCCTCTTTTTCAATTATGCCCATTTTTTCGTCGCTTTTCATTAAACGAAACTAATTTCTTTTTAATTACCCGGCGATGTCCCTTGTAAGCGGACTGGATGGCGGGGGGAAGACGGGCGATGAGTAGAAGGGACAACAAGGATATTTATGTCACACTCCGATGACCAAAGAGCAATACAAGCAAAAGGATGTTTTCAGTTCATAAATTTTTTTCTTCCTAATTTCTGTGTTGTGCGCTGTCGTGTCCCTTTTTCTGCCCTTTGCTTTGGTTGTGTTTTCCTTTCCCGGGAAAGAACACTTGTCAGGCAGGGTGGGCGGAATGAATATGGATTCATTCATGCCTAGCGATGCAGATGTCTTGCTGTATCGTCCGTTTTTAAGGACATTCTCTACCAACATGGCACCGCGGGAGGCAGCAGAATTTTTTTGTCTAGATTATTGCCCATCATCGGGGTTGGTTGAGGGTGGTAGTGGGACTAACATTACTCACAGAAGAACTTCATTACCCTTTTTTGCCGGCTTTCCGTTGGCGCCTCCTGGCCAATCTATTTGTTTGGCGAGCGTTGAGTTTATCAGTGATGGTGACAGCGGCGGCGGCGGGTTGCTTATCAAAGTTCGTGCGGGCGAGGCAAATTTATCACTCCGTACTGGGTGCCATAATGAGGGCAGAGATTGGGTGTGCAGCTTGACAGGCACTCTTCAAGGCATGAGGTCAGTGTGTGGCTGTGCAGATATGAACGCAAACAAGTGTGTCCTTGATGGCGCTCTGAACTGTGTGCCGTAAGCTTTGACTTATGGGCAAAGTTGCACCCCACCTCCTTCGCAGATCCGAGACAGGAAATCGTTACAAAAGTTTGTAAGTGAAGTCACTGGACTCTTGTGCGTTCCTTTGTGCTATTGTGTGGAACTCCCAATGAAATATACGTTTGTGCTTCCTTGCGATAAGTGACTGCGAATGAGTTAGGAAAAGGGCTGACTTCCCGCAAACGTCGTAGTTATTGATTTCAATGGACGGGCACTTCTCTGGTCAGCATGTGGCACTTTCAGAAAAAAGTGAAATGGACTTCTCAAAGTCAATTTCTACTTTGGGTCGCTAAAGTTTCTCTTCTAAGCGTATTTGATTTTATTCCTTTATATGAACGTTCTTCTGACGGCAAATAATTTCAAGAATTGTAGAAAACATTTTACAGAACGTAGGGGAAACCGGGATAGAGGTGAAAAAACGGGTTGATGTCACCCACTGTTGAGGCCTATTTTTCTACGTATTTTGCCCTATTTACATTGTGTTCAAATGACCTTGTCTCGCTAATCATATACTCCATCAACTTTTTGTTTGCGTCTTTGCTTTAGTTCGTGTCCAAGTTCTTTTCCAGAATTTAGACCAGTTTTTGTCTAAGGTTATCTCCAGGTTCTTCTTTCAGTTCCTGTCAAATTTCTTGTGACATTTTCTTTCTTTTCTTTCTCTTCAAGTTCTTGCCAATCCAAATTCTTGTCCAAGATTATTTTTATAGTCTTTCCCAAGTTGTTGTCTAAAATCTTAAGGAAGCCTAAAACCTCGTTTAAGTTTCTGTCCAATATATTTTTCGAGTTTTTACTTAAGGTCTCTGTCAGGCGTCAAGAGGCAGTTTAGGTAACTATCCAAAATTTTATCCAAGTTCTAGTCGAATACACTGTCCAATTTCTTTTCCAAGGCTCTGTCTAAGTTCATGTCTAAGTTCTTGTCCAAGACCGAGTCCAACTGCATGTTCTAGTTCTTGTCCTAGTTCTTGTCCAAGATTATGTTCAAGTTCTTATCCAAAACCCTGTATAAGTTCTTGTCCAAAACCATCTCGAAGTTCTTGTCCAACATCCTGTCCAAGTTCTGGTCGACGACCCTGCCCAAGTTATTGTCCAAGTTCTTGCCGAAGACCTTGTCCAAATTCTTGTCCAAGATCCTGTCCAAAATCTTGTCCAATACCCTGTCCAAGTTCTGTCCAAGACCCTGTCCAAGTTCTTGTCCAAGACAATGTCCAAGTTCTTGTCCAACATCCTGTCCAAGTTCTTGTCCAAGACCCTGTCAAAGTTCTCTGTCCAAGAGCCTGTCCAAGTTCTTGTGTAAGTTCTTATCCAACTTCTTGTCCAAGTTCTTGTCCAAGTTCTTTTCGAAATTCATGTCCAAGACCCTGTCAAAGTTCTTGTTGAAGAGCCTGTCTATATTCTTGTTTAAGTTTTGTCCCAGGCCCTGTCCAAGTTCTTGTCCAAGACCCCGTCCAAGTCCTTGTGTAAGTTCTTATGCAATTTCTTGTCCAAGTTCTTGTCCAAGTTCTTTTCCAAATTCATGTCCAAGACACTGTCCAAGTTCTTGCCTAAGTTCTTGTCCAAGTTCTTGTCCAAATTCAAGTGCAAGACACTGTCCAAGTTCTTGTCTAAGTTCTTGTCCAAGACCCTGTCCAAATTTTGGTGTAAGTTCTTTTCCAACTTTTTGTCCAAGTTCTTGTCTAAATTCATGTGCAAGACACTGTCTAAGTTCTTATCCAAGACCCTGTCCAAATTCTTGTCCAAGAGCCTGTCCATATTCTTGTTTAAGTTCTTCTCCAAGACCCTGTCCAAGTTCTTGCCCAAGACCCTGTACAAGATCTTGTCCAAAACCCTGTTCAAGTTTGTAACTTATTATGGTACGGAAAAATCAAACCACAATTCAATTGGAAATCGCAGCCAATTGACGTCGCCAAAACGGGAAATTGTGCATTCAAGAAACTTTCCGTGCAATAAAGTCATAACTGCAGGCGCTGTGTGGCTTATTGTCCCGTCTTCTTGGAAGTCACGTAAGTCATTATCTTCAATCGGCGGCCAAAATCGGTTGTCATGTCGCTCCTAAGTGACTGTAGTCTGTCGTCCAAGAAGCACGAATCAATGAAACTTTTCGACTGCAGAGTGCAACAAATAGACGCTTCGTCTTAATGTAAGTGCACCTCTTCGATCAATTGGATAATCTCTGAAGAAACTGTTGATCGAAAAATCGACAAGCAGATTCCATTGCTGTGTTATATGATCTTTTTAAAGACAAAAGAAATTTTATTAAACTTGTGTTGAATTGCTGTGAACGGCAGTCAATCTATGACTCCGACTCATCCGCAAGACTTGCACTTCAGCACCAATATTTTCAACTGACCTTATGTTAGAGGCCAACATCAACAACCCCAGCACTCACTTCAAACTTCTGTACAATTGCGTGTGCTTGTGCTGGTTGGTTGACTGGAGCATAATTTGTTGTCTAGCGGTTCCGGTTCACAAATTGCAACTATTGAACTAACCATGGGACATATTAAATGACAGCTGACGGGTGTCGAATGCCAGCGCTATCAACTGGAAACTTCGATATGAATGGGAATGCTCCTTGCATTGAGAGCTCAGAATTTAGGAGCACAGCAACTTATCCGTGTGAGACTGAATCTTGGACAATAATTAGCCAAATACTTCCTTTTTTAACAAGTCGATGTATAGTTTATACGAAGACTGCCCAAATTAACTAAAAATGAAACCTTTCTTGTTTGGAGTAAAACTCGCACTTCTTCTTCTTGTGGCGCTAAAGTTCCAGGTGGACCTGGTGGACCTCAACTAACATGACTCTTCAGCCAGCACGTTCTTTCCCCAGCTGCTTCCAGTTGCGCACTCTAAGCTGGTAGAGGTCCTTAGTCTTGGCCGTCCTCTGTTGCGTTGTCCCAATGGCTCTGATTCGAAGACTTTTCAAGCCGAGCTTGACCAGGCGCATGTCGCTGTACAGCCCATAAAGTTCGTCGTTTAATCCTCTCCTCCAGATGCCATCAACGCAAACAGGACCAAAAATCGAACTTCCTCATCCGCCTTTGGTAACGTCCAGGTTTCCGCGCCATAAATTAGGACTAAGGTGAACAAGCTCTTATATAAAGCGAGCATAGTCTGTCGAGAGAGGGCTTTATTACTCAATTGCCTCTTGAGCCCAAAGAAACAGCGATTGGGTGTGATTCTGCGTTTGATTTCGGTACTGTTGTTGTCCCTGTTTACCGCGGCGCCGAGTTAGACGAAGTCCTTGACCATCTCGAAGTCAGCAGCTTTGTTTCACTTAAGTTTCGATATTGCTTTCTTCACTTCGTCTAAGTCGGGGAGACAGAATTCTTGTCCAAATTGAGCAGAAAATTCTTCCTTACAGTGGGATTTGGACCATCGTCGCCGTTAAGGGACCTGCAGAAATGATCCTTCAAGATTCTCAGCACAGTCTGCTGCTGTCCCACAAGGTCCTAGCACTAGTACTTACAAAGTCTATATTTGATCGAGTAAAATGCTCTAGCCGATAGTATGTTGTTTGTTCCCTTTTATAGTATATAATATAGAAGAAGTGAATTATTTCTTGATGTCGCCCCTGACTGAAGGGGCCAGACATACTGTCTGCTACCACATTCCTTTCAAATTGTTACCAGTTCTGCCCGCAGGCCAGTTGGCGTTGCTAGAATAAAAGCAAACACCGCTTCTCATTGTCGCAACTGCGTCAATCTCTCATATTTGAACTGAAGCACACTCGCGGCGATAAATAATGATCCAATTTAAGCGAGTCAAGGTTTCCGATGCCCGCGCTGATTTCCACGACAGCTGAAGCGCTTGATCTGGTCTCCGGAGGAAATGCTCCCATTCTCCTGTTTATGAGGGAGACCACTGCAGGCGCGTGGCCTTGTGTGACTTAATTCAAAGTCAATCAGACGCTAATTTCGATAATGTCGCAGACTTCTAGAGAACTTAAACGTTTATTCGCAATAAAAACTATTTGAAATTAACTTAAAAAATGCAGCTGAGCATTTTATTGTGACGGCGGCAGCTTGTTTCTTGATTTGCTTTTATGAGAAACGTGGGCTGGCTGTTCGGCAACAGATGATATGCGGCAGGTGTGATTTGAGAGCTTCTTTTTGATTGGGAACTGGTCACGAGGGGTGTAAATGGATTTGACAAATGGCGACTTTTCTGTTGATGGACTCTTGTAGGCAATTCATTCTTGTGCTCTTTTTTAAACTTAAGACCAGAACAGTACACGAGCTGAAGTAATTGGGTACAGATGGGGCACTCTTCTGCTTCAGATTGCCGAGCAGCTTTTGAATTGTCGGGTAATGCCGCCCTCAAGTCGGAGTTAAGATCGAATTCGCGAAGGCGGCAAAGTATTTAAACAGAAGGGAGTGGCTTGCATTTGAAGGCAGGCTCTATCAACAGTTTAAATAAGATCCAAATATTGGAATGCATGGCGATAACGAAAGTCCGGAGAATGTCGAAGACATCCATTTTGGGTGTTGTTTATTGTGCTCCTTCAGCTCCACGGGGTGTACTGTAAAATATGGTGTCCATCGATATCGATAGAAAAAGTAATTGCCACTCAATTGGCCTTAAGTTTAAGAGACAACAGATGATGGTACAATGAAGGCATACTCTCCAAAAGACGCAGCTACGTCTAAATATGCTGACTGGGCCTTTCTTTCTTATCTTGCAAAGCCTTCAGACGAACTGTCTGAAACTGCCTGACTGTAACACAGTTGCAAGCAGGGTCGGCTTCCGAGGCAACGACCTCTGTGCGAGATGTTGAGTTGGAAATGAGGAAAAAACTCTCTCTTGTTGTCTTGGAAGCTGCCCGTTTCTTATAGGACCTTCACGCGAACTGTCTGAAACTTTCTGGCGGTAAACAGGCTGGATTTCCGAGGCAATTACCTCTGAGCGTGTTGTCGGGGCGGGAATGAGAAAGACACCCTATCTTGATTGCAAAATGAAGGAGCAAGAAACCAAAGATCAGTCTTTGAATGGCTCGAAATTCCACAAAGAAACCAGGGCCCAACTTGCGCATCAACGAGGAGAAGGGACCTTCTGACTTGTGCCGAATCTGAAAGGCGAAGTTTGGGAAGCTATTTCTTAGACAGTATTACTCCTTGAGTGTTGTCAGCAGCTCGAAAGAGGTGGTGCCGTGAAAAATTCGTGGTGTTCAGCAGCGAATCAAACCTGGACATTCGGAGTGTGAGTGTAGCACTCCATCCACTACGCCGTGGCGGCCACAGTGGAGATCATATACAAGGTTGTCATATTTCCTTCCCGCCTTTTTGTCTTTTGAATTTTTGAGTTGAATTTTTTGAATTGAAGCGCTACAGAGTTCGTATCTGGCAATACTATACATCACCTACAAAATGACGCTATGCATGATTAGTTTGGATACTGCGTTCAACAGTTATAAATAAACATGGAGTTCACTAACGCCGAATTTCGCGCTATTTTAAAGTTTTCCTTCGTGAAAGGCAAATCCGCTAGAGAAACGTTCCTTGAGACTAACGGTGTTTTGGGGGATGGCACTCTATCACTTCGAACCGCGGAGGAATGATTTCGACGATTCAGAGCCGGTGAAAACGACACCATGGATAAGCCAGATGGCGGAGGACCTGTGACGACGAATACCGATCGAATCATGGAAATCATCGAGTTAGACCGGCATGTGGCAACTCGTGACATCGCCCAGGAGATGGGAGTTAGTCACCAAACCAATTTAAACGATCTGCAGAAGGCTGGATACAAAGAAAAGCTTGATGTTTGGGTGCCGCATGATTTGACGCAAAAAAAAAAACCTTCTGGACCGAATCAACGCCTGCGATATGCTGCTGAAACGGAACGAACTCGACTGGCGACGAAAAATGGATCACATACGGCAATATTAAGCGAAAATTGTCGTGTTTGAAGTCCGGTAAATCTTCCCAAACAGTGGCCAACCCGGGATTGACGGCCAGGAAGGTTTTGCTGTGTGTTTGGTGGGATTGGAAGGGAATCATCCATTATAAGCTGCTCCCATATGGTTAGACGCTTAATTCTACCATCTACTGTGAACAACTGGACCGCTTGAAGCAGGCGCTCGACCAAAAGCGTTCGTAATTGGGCAATAGGAAGGGTGTAGTGTTCCACCAGGACAACGCCAAACCACACACTTGGTTGATGACTCGTCAGAAGCTACGGGAGCTCAGATGGGAGGTCTTATCGCATCCCTCATATAGCCCGGACATAGCGCCAAGTGATTACCACCTGTTCCTGTCCATTGGTGGTGTGAAGTTGAACTCAAAAGAGGCTTGTGAAAAGTGGCTGTCCGAGATTTTCGCAAATAAGGAGAAGAGCTTCTACGAGGGTGATATTATGAAGTTGCCGTCTGGATGGAAACAGATTATCGAACAGAACGGCGCATATTTTTACTAAATCCGATCACTGTACCACTTTTTATGAAGCATTGAATGAAGAGCAAAAAAGCAAAAAAACTGACAACCTTATATGTCTTTTTACCCATTCCTAATATTTCACTAAGCACTTTTGTTTTATCCAGCACACAACCTTATATAGCGATTGAACATTAAGTAATAATAAAAACTTCCGAGTCTGAGCCCTTATTTGCGCAATGCAAACATTAGAAGGCAAATCGAAGGAAAATTCCAAAAACTGCCAATAATAACCGGCATTGCTCCACTTAAAAGACTCATTCTCCCAAAGTGCGAAAAAGTAAATTTTTATTTTTGCACCATGAATAGGGATTCTAAAAAGCTTTCAGAACAGTTTCCCATTAGAACGTCTTGGAGCACTTTTGTTATGCTCCACCAAACATGGAGCCCTAGCAAAATGTCTGGTCTAGGAAAATGGTGGTCAAAGTGAAAAACTGTTGATGCAGAGAAGGATAAATGTACGCTCTTTCATGTTAATATAACATCATGTTCCAAGACGGCTTATTTTAAAAAATAGGCCAGATCAAATACTCTTGAAAAAACACGTTCAATTCTTAAAATGTTAAAGTTCCAACTTTGAGCTAGTCGTACACGAAACGCAACGTACGAAACGGCTCATTGGAAGTCAAAAAAATGTCGGCTTCTCAAATATGTAGGATCGTAAAACCAATACCACTTGGCCAAGAAAGTTATTTCATTTGACGTATTTTCTCCGCTGAAGCACCACTCTGTGGCGGCCACAAGGTACACAAGCACATGCGACGAAAGTCTAAACAGAGGCTTCATAACTGGGCAGGTATGGTAAATTATAACACTTTTCAGCTATGCCTTGGACCAAGCCCATCTCTTTCATCGGTGTGATAGTCTTCATCACTTCAAAAACAAATGAACTAGAAAGATTAAAATACAAACTGGCTTAGACCAAGCAAACCAAGAAATCATCATCAAGTCCCATCAAGTGGTCTTCAGAAAGTTTGCTTTAGCAGCCACATAAACTTTACTTTTAAACATGGGGATAATTGGAGCACTAAGAAGGACATTCCCGGAAAGCATGCTCATAAAAACTGGTCTAAATCAACAAGAAACAGGTAATCAGAATCAAGCCATCAATTCCACACAATGGACAGCTGCAGATCAACTTTTATGCAAAAGCTACAAACGAATGACAAAAGCTTCCCTGGGAGGCGAAGAGTTTCCCAAACATGATTGCACAGAGAGAAATGGTCCATTACCTAGGAAACGAGCCCTGTTAACAAATCGTTCACCAACTGACAAATAGGAAAGCTCCATCTGCTTGGTAAATGGAAGTTGTCAGAAATCTTCTTCATGGAATTTAACTTAACCAACGAATTGATGTACTTGTTGGTTGTGCAAAACTTCAAGTCTGTCAACCATCTCTTAAAGGACAAATTGATCCCCAAATAATGTCCCCACGGATCAAACTTCACTGAATCCTTCCTGCCAACCGGCTTTCACCGAAAACTTCTCACGACTGTGACCCGTCACACCAGTTCACCATTTGGATGAAAATGTCTTAAGACTCTGCCTCCTGACCAAGATGTCCACAAGAAATGCATTAAATTGACAGCTAATGACAGCGAGCGTTGCGTGCACCGCGTGCCAGTCATTTAGTTAAGCAACTCCTCCGAAACCAGTCCCTAACTTGCATCCGCGAACGAACTTGCCACTTCATTGACTTCATTTCGCAACAAGCCGACTCGTGATTGCAATTTAATTGCGCCCCTTACCCGCCAACCCCTTCCGCCACAGCGGCAGTTGCTTACTAAGGGATAACCCACCGTCATCGCCGCAGCCGCCACTACAACGCTTCGCCACTCAGCACAACGCCTGCGATTCTCTTTCAAAATTAATTACTCCACGATAACTCACCGGGAACGAGACGAGTGGCGGCGAACGGCGGGGGAGCGGTAGGAGCTAGTTAGCAACGCAGAACATACCGAGAAATGTAATTACCACATTCCATACCATTAATCCCGCAGGACGGTGCTCCGGGGCAGCTCGAACTGGAAGCGGAAGGCGTACACAGCTACGGCAGTAAAAATATCCACAAAATAAATTATCACCCGAAAAGAAGTTTCCCCAGTTCGCCCCTACCTCGCTCGCTCACTCCCGCTTTTAAACATGGGGATAATTGGAGCACTAAGAAGGACATTCCCGGAAAGCATGCTCATAAAAACTGGTCTAAATCAACAAGAAACAGGTAATCAGAATCAAGCCATCAATTCCACACAATGGACAGCTGCAGATCAACTTTTATGCAAAAGCTACAAACGAATGACAAAAGCTTCCCTGGGAGGCGAAGAGTTTCCCAAACATGATTGCACAGAGAGAAATGGTCCATTACCTAGGAAACGAGCCCTGTTAACAAATCGTTCACCAACTGACAAATAGGAAAGCTCCATCTGCTTGGTAAATGGAAGTTGTCAGAAATCTTCTTCATGGAATTTAACTTAACCAACGAATTGATGTACTTGTTGGTTGTGCAAAACTTCAAGTCTGTCAACCATCTCTTAAAGGACAAATTGATCCCCAAATAATGTCCCCACGGATCAAACTTCACTGAATCCTTCCTGCCAACCGGCTTTCACCGAAAACTTCTCACGACTGTGACCCGTCACACCAGTTCACCATTTGGATGAAAATGTCTTAAGACTCTGCCTCCTGACCAAGATGTCCACAAGAAATGCATTAAATTGACAGCTAATGACAGCGAGCGTTGCGTGCACCGCGTGCCAGTCATTTAGTTAAGCAACTCCTCCGAAACCAGTCCCTAACTTGCATCCGCGAACGAACTTGCCACTTCATTGACTTCATTTCGCAACAAGCCGACTCGTGATTGCAATTTAATTGCGCCCCTTACCCGCCAACCCCTTCCGCCACAGCGGCAGTTGCTTACTAAGGGATAACCCACCGTCATCGCCGCAGCCGCCACTACAACGCTTCGCCACTCAGCACAACGCCTGCGATTCTCTTTCAAAATTAATTACTCCACGATAACTCACCGGGAACGAGACGAGTGGCGGCGAACGGCGGGGGAGCGGTAGGAGCTAGTTAGCAACGCAGAACATACCGAGAAATGTAATTACCACATTCCATACCATTAATCCCGCAGGACGGTGCTCCGGGGCAGCTCGAACTGGAAGCGGAAGGCGTACACAGCTACGGCAGTAAAAATATCCACAAAATAAATTATCACCCGAAAAGAAGTTTCCCCAGTTCGCCCCTACCTCGCTCGCTCCACACCCTCCAGGGCGGTGCGGTGCGGTGCGGCGACAATTTTAATTCCTCCCAAGGAATGTCCTTAAATCAATTAATTACCTTCCCGAGCGAACTTGCTGCTCCACGCAGGCGGGGGGACGAAAACTTTTTCAATAAAAGAATGACAAACTCCGTCATGTCGATGCCCAGATGTGGGGTGGAGGGGGGCAAGAAATGAAATTAATTTTGAGTCGAAATTATGATCTCGGATTCCACGGGGGGTGTGGACGGAACCGAAGCAGATTTTGACTGCGACTCGCTGGTTTTGGATCGGATTTGTTCAGCGAACCGAATTTTGATTGCGCTGCGGTTCGTGTGGAATGGGGTGGAGGGGCACCTCCCCCTCTCCCAGCGGTGGTTAATCCACTTTATTATTTTTTGCCAACTTGTGGTCTGTCATCCAGCGAAGAAAATGGCCATCAAGTGGAGTCGGAGGGTGAATGACGGCGTGTCCTTGGCGAATTGAAATTCAATTTAGACGCAGTGACGGTTTCCGTGTTGTCCTCTTGAGTTCGGCGGTAGTGGACTCCTCCAATTTGTCGTGATGTTTTGCGGAATTTTTCTTTTGAAGAGGATTCGCTTCGTTAGACCCTGGGAAGAAGGTGGGGGCTATCAAGGACGGGTTCTTGAAAATATAAATTTGAGAGGGAAAACAATGATGCCACGCGAAGAGGCTTGTGGAGCTCTTGGGAACTCTGAAGTCTTCTCAGAAGCGAGCTGAGGAAATACAAATAGATGGAAGTTTATGAAAGAGAAATATGTTGGCTGGGTGGTTGGCTGGAGTTTGAACCATGATGGAAATGAGTTTGACACCAATCCAACTTACCTTGACCTCTGATGGAGTTTCTAATACTCCGCCGTCAAGCGCTTTGGACATGCAACTCAAGCGAATCGATTTTTCAAATTTCTTGAGGATCAGTGAAGAAGAATTCCTTTAATGTCTTCTGTCTCATAAGGAGTCCCAGCGTCTTCGAGTTCCTCTTCCTCACCATTGACCTTGACTATGACTTGATAGGCCTCTGGTTGTGTCGGTTTTCATACTGAACGGAAGCGTCTTGATGGGAGAGGCGTATCAACTACTCGTGTTGTGGGCGCGATTGTTCTCTCACGAGTAGAAGGGACCTACACTTTTTTTCTGAATTCGAATGGTGAAGTGTGTAAAGCTCTTTCTTCGACAGTTATTACTCCTTGAGCATTGTCAGCTTCTTGAGAGTGGTGGTGCCGTGAAAAATGCGAGGTGTTTAGTCGGGAATCAAACCCGGACCTTAGGCGTCTGAGTGTCGAACGTACGCAACATAATTTTTCTTTGGATCTTATCAACTTGATAGTCAGATATCGAGGGCTGTAGTCTATGTTTCCATTTCTTTATCTTCACAACGCTGGTTGAAAATGGAACATAATCACCTTAAGTGTAGAGAATTGTCTTCAGCTGTTTTTGATCTATTTCCGACTACTGGTTTTCTACGTGACTTCCAGACTAGCGATCGCTTCCACACGACGGTCAATCAAAACTTTCACTTCAGAGCGATTGCCAGTTTTGTCGTGATCGCTTTTTTCACCATTCTTTTAAGCCTTCGCTTTAAAGGCGCTGCTCTCTACAGGAACCCTGGTGGAGCGGCCCAAGAGTCTTTAAAGTAAGAGGACAGCTAGTCACTGTAAGTGCCACCAGACCTTAAAGAACAAGAGACTTAAACTCTTGTTCTTTAAGCAACCATCTCCCGCTGTCCTACGCTTCACAAACACGGTTGAGACAGCAAGTGGCTTACGTGCAATTTTCGTTCAACGCAGAGTCGCTTTTCCTAACCCCACAGGCAGCCGACAACCCCTCTTGGCGACCCGAATTCCCCCGCTGACCACAGGTCTCCCCCACAACGCAACGCCCGACAATCACGCCCGGAAACCAAACATCTACCGTCTGTCATCACAAATCGACCCCAAATAGCCCCAAATTGGATTGAATCCACTGCCTATCCCGCAACAACTACAATTTCCCGCCAAATGCCGAAGCCGCCAAGTGTTTGGATGAATGCTGCCCCACTTTCCGCCTCCAGATGGCCGCAAACCACGTCCCCATTCAGATCAAATCCAGGTCTGTCTCTCACTCTCTCCATCTAATTAGATTCCCGAAGTCACTGATCAACTTTCTGGCCAATTTGCCCAAGACTTCGCGGCAACTTTGCCTACGAAGCACGGCCGAACTCACGCATTGACGTTTCCCCCCGCGGAAGGGTGGCAAGAAGCAGAAATAATTGAATAGATCTGTTCCAAGGGTCCCCTGTGAAGAGGAACACACTGCCCGACCAGCCACGGACAGCTGGTTTGACTACAAAGCGCACCGAATTAGGCGCTGAAAGACTGGACAGAGAAAGGGAATTCAATTTCCCCCCCTTCCGTCGGTCTACTCCGACGTCGCCCTCGATGAACTTCACAAAACAAAGTTCAAGAGATTATTACAAATGCAGCACCAGCACTAGGAATCGTTGCCACAACCAGACGAACCAGAAACAGAAGCGGAATCTCGCCGGAGACCTGGATCTACGGCTGGAGATGATGGTGCTGGTGGTTAATGGAATTTTTTTATTTCCTCCGGAGGAGGGCGCCTCCTCCTCCTCTTGGCGGACGTGTATGTGCGTCGTTCTAAAAATAGATTCTGCTTTCAGCCTGACCGTGTGGGGGGCGACGGCACCGGCGACGGCGGCGGCGGCGAGAAGCAGCAGTTTCATTAAATCGACTTCGAGGCACAACAACTGCCACAAGCGGGTTCCTGTGCGGGTGGGTCGAGGCCGAGGAGGGACTTTGAAGGATTCCGAGCAGAAGTAGACATATTTTTGATGGCGCTTCGCCCGTGGGATGGGCAGACGCTCGTGTCTGTCTGACATTTGTGTGAAATTTGAAGGAGTTTGCTGAGCAGAAAAAATAAGAAAACACAAAAATAACAAGAAACCCGATGTAGTCCTGCTTTACATTGTTTAACAATATCCAAGGATGAGCGGCCGGCGGGGGAAAGGGAGGAGAGGAAACAACTTGATTGGTGCGCGATTTTGAAGGATTCTTGACGTGATTGTGTGCACAGCGATGGCGGCAGCTTGTGTTCGCTATGGACATGGAAATGAAGAATGACGACACCACGAGGTTTTGGGGAGGGGTACCTGCGGGGGCGGTCGGAAGTGAAATGAGACCCAATTGAGATGACAAAACTTTGTATTGTGTGACGTCTGCCACAGGATGATTGACGAATTCGCAGGGAGAGAGAGGGAGAGCGGGTAGGAATGAAGTTTCCCCTCCAGGCTATTTGCATGGAAACTATTTTCGGTTGATGGCCCTTGCTGAAGTTGGGAAATGAATTGCGAACGAAGGCCTTTGGGAGGAACACAATTTTCCATTCCCGGATGGACGTTTGGAAAGGGTTTGCCCAAAACTGTCGAACTGGGGCACATGAGGCTGAATTGAGGATAAGAGTCGAGACAAAAACAATTGCAAACAGAGGGAACAGTTCCGACCTGCTGTCATAGCCGAGTTTGACTCAAATTTAACCGTCGGTCGCTTTGAGTGCTACAGCGGTGAGGCGAAAGCAGTAATGCAATACTGGCTGGGCTTGGGGCTTGAAGTTACACAAAGAGTCGAAAGCTGAAGGGGAATATTGGGCAGAGAACATGCAAGTCAGAGTAAAGTGAAAACTTTCCCCCACAGTATAGCTATGACTTAGACATCTTGAAATCAGACTTTAAATTGTAACGGGCTAAAGTGGGATCATTAAAAGCAGTCCAAGTTCAAGACGCGACATTTCAAGCTGAATTAAAGGTTTCCTGTCAAGTGAAGCTCCTTTCAGCTTAACTAGCCTCGTTACTTACCCTTTTTCATAACTGCCTCCCCATTTGAATATCGACACTCAGTCTTGGACCTCAACCCATTTCCCATTTCCATTCAAAGTCTTTTTAGCTCTTCCTTTTTTTTTGAAATTCGGAATTACTTTAAGATATTGTGGCAGCGAATTCGTAAGTTTGGGGACGGTGCAACGTACTTCTCGGTCTCCATATAAGTTGTATGCTCTAGAAACATCAAACATCCCTTGGGCACGTTTTCTGGTGTTAAGCGTGTGGCTTAATGGTTTCTGGAACCGTGGGTCTGCCATGTACTGCAGCAGTGTTGTCATCTAGAAAATAGCTTTGACATCTAGAACTTGAAAAGTTCTATCAAAGTGTAAAACAATTTTTGAAAGAATATATTGTGTGCTAGATATTTTCTCCAGGTGGGATTTTACTGTGTTTCCCCAGGCCGGAATGTCGTATCTGATGCGCAATTCTGCTAATGAGTAATACGCCTGCTTGTGCACTTCTACGTTTGTGTAACGCTCAAGAAAAGTCATTGCGAAGACGATGCTGAAGTTTTTGAGTTTGCTATGTCGTCGATATACGCATAAGTAGTAGATTTTTGAAATAATTTCGGTAGCTCGTTCGGTGGGGGCTCAATTTTGAACCTTGTGGCACACCGTATTTGACTTCCTTTTCAGTACTCAATCTACCAGCTGCCTTGACTTGGATATTTCTGTCAGTCAGATAGCTTTTGAGCCAGTTTGCCAGCACTCTTGTCAACCCCTTTCTACGAGCCTTTCATCTGTAAAATTATCAATGGCTTTGCTGAAGTCGATAAATAGCACAATTACGTGATGGTTTCTCTTAAGTGATGGTTCCTCTTAAGTGTGGTCGCCGTGGCGTAGTGGGTAGAGTGCGACGCTCACACGCCGAAGGGTCTAGGTTCAACTCCCAGCTCAACATCAATTTTTGGAATTTTTCATGGCACCACCTCTTTCGAGCTGCTGACAACACTCAAAGAGTAATAACTGTCTAAGAAAGCTTCTTAAACTTCGCCGTTCGGTGTCGGCAAAAAAACTGTACGTCCCATCTACTCGTGGAACAGTGGCGCACACAACACGGGTAGCTGAAGAGCACGTCAGGAGCTGTTCCTCAGTGGACTGTCGCGCCATCTAATTTGTATTATATGATCTCCCCACAAGGTTGGATCAGAGATCGGAAGTTCACAAAATTTGTCTTCTTCAAGAACTGAAACTCAAAAAATGACTTTTGATTTCTTACGCTTTTCCATTCTAACAAAAATCATGCAAAGCTTCTTGTCTCAAAGACTAAAAAGCCAGCTAAGCTTCTTGGTTAAATATGCTGTGCCAAAAGGAGTCAGGAAATGGCGTAACCTCAAAATATTGAAGAGTGCCCCCTGCTCGAATCCGAAATTTGACCAAATCCTACTTTAGACACCAATATTCTCTTGATTTAAACCCCCACAAATTCTGTCCGAAGACCCTCTCCTTCTCTCTCCAGGGCACTTTGCTATTTTCTCCAAATCGTCCACCCTTTCCGCCTTTTATTCCTTCGATTCATCCTTAGACTACTCCTCAAAATCCAAGGCGCCAAAATCTCCTTCCGACACAATGCCTGCTAGTTGCCCACAACAACCTTGTCATTGTCACGCCAGACTTAATCCACCCAAGGACCAAGAGTACGTCGCTTGCGGCAACAGACATTTACGCGCAGACCAATGCCGCAGACAAAATCTTCTCAAAAATGCAAAGATGTCTCATGGCGCTAAGCAACGCTGCTCGTCTTTCCGCGTTTTCATGAATTATGTAAAATGTCTTTTCATCCCTCTCAGCCGCACCAAGACTTAAGTCTAGGCCTCCATGTCTCCTTGCTTGCGAGCAAAAACTTGTCGCTGGCATATTCAATCAGCGGCTGTTTATCTTCCCCAGACCGTGCACTTGCACGAAGAACCTCCGGACACACCGCTTCACGCGCCCTTCGTTCCACCCCTCGCGACGCAGTTAAGTCAGTCTGACAAGAGTTTCCGAAAAGTTTTTTCCCTAAAATCCCTTTAATCACATTTCGACGAAACAAGTCTGTCCCGCCAAGGCAACCAGCCCCCTCCAGCATCAAGCTGCCACCACCACCACGCCGAACAACCTGAATCCTTTCGCTGCTTGTGCATGCATTCAGTGCAAGTTTTCGTGCCCAAAGTCCTGGCTGCCGAGTTTGGCCAGACTTGTCACAAGGAATAAAACAAAAATGCTCTGCGAAAACTGAATTAATGAAACACAAACCCACCCCCACCCCACACACAAACACAAACACAGAGCGACACAGCCTCGCGCCAGTGAGGTTGGTTCGTGTTTGCGGAGAAAAGAACTAAACAACCACCCGACAGCAGGCAAATGACAATTTATGCAAATTCGAGAGGATCCTGCTGTTTCTGATGCATCCTCCAGAGCATCGTTTGTTCAGAGTTTTCTGTGTCTCCGAGTGCCGCCGCCTCGCTTCAGCCAGCCGCTTGCTGACGGCAAACGGTGGGTCCCTTCGGTGTCTGTGCCGGGCAAACTTAGTTAAATTCAAACGCAATTATGGTCAATGGGAAATATTATTGAAGAGTAATCCTTTGCGGAGCCCGGACTATGGGGCACGACAAAACGACGCGTTGTTGACGGTCGACAAATGATGCTGTGACCACTCAGGAGCGGATTAAGTTTGGTTTATGTTTGTTGAATTTGGATCGCCCCAGATCCTGGGAAGAGGAAATAGCCGCAGTACCGCTCTGATACTGAACTGGGCTTCCACTTAAGTCAGGCACTATGAAAGTTAGGCAGTCAAGGACTTTGTTCACATCGCATTTGCGTACATCTTCATTAAAGTTCTCGTTCCACGCCTGCACAGGCTTGATATTTACGGAAAGTCAAGTCCTTGCGTTAAGCGCGAGCAATCGTTGCCATGACTGTAAATGGGGACTAACGACGATCTTCCAAAATGGAATATTGGCAGGGCTACAAGATTCCATGTTTATAGTAATAATAATAATAATAATTGTTGGCGCTACAGTCCAAAGGGGGACCAGGGCCTAGCTTGCTCATCAACTACTCGTGTTGTGCGCGCTACTGTTCTCTCACGAGTAGAAGGGACCTACAGTTATTTGCCGACTCCGAACGGCGAAATTTGAGAAGCTTTCTTAGACAGCTATTACTCCTTGAGTGTTGTCAGCAGCTCGAAAGAGGTGGTGCTGTGAAATATTAGAAAAATTGGTGTTGAACTGGGAGTCGAACCTAGACCCTTCGGCGTGTGAGCGTCGCACTCTACCCACTACGAAACGGCGACCACAAGATTACATGTTTACTGATTCAATTTAAAGGTTTGGGTAGTTTCATATTCTGCTAGGAGTCCTAGGAGTCTCTGTTACTCTACACTCTTGACTCTATCAACGGCAGGTGAAATATTGTCTCCACTGTAAATAGACGGTGCAACGGTTGAAATAAAACGGACAAAAGACCTTAAAGGATTCGATTAATGTGCCACTCAGGATACCGCTCAGTACCTATACTGAGTCAAAAGCTGAAACCCTCCGACCCATGCTAAAGACTCACTTCCCAAGGAACCAAGCCACAAATGGCTTAAAACCAGTAGCAACTTTCGAAACTCGGATGAGCAGAGAAACACCACCCGCAGAGGCCGGTATATATCAGAGGTATTGGTAAAAGATGAATCTGTCAAGTATGCCGTCGCGTCGTTTGATGGGTTCAAGCCACCTGGTACCGATGGCATATACACAGACCTGCTGCAACATACCGGCTCTGAAAAAATTTTGCACTGCCTGCCTTACGCTGGCATACATTCCAAACTTATGGCGCTCATTTAGAGCTGCTTCTATACCAAAAATTGATAAAGGTAATTACTCTCTCCACAAATCTTAGGTCCTATTAGTCTTACTTCCTTCATGCTAAAAAGCCTCGCGAGGCAGTTGGAATTGCATCTGCGCAAACATGCTTTGCCTCTATCTCAGGCCCAGCATGCTTACCAGCGCGGAAAATCTTGCGAGACTGCGCTTCAAAATCTCGTTGGCGGAATTGAAGGTGCACTCGACAGGAAATAATGCGCTCTGGGCATATTCATCAGCCTTGAGGGCGCTTTCGACAATGCGACTTTTAATGGCATGAGCAACGCGACCATAGAACTCGGCGTAGAAGGATCAATGGTGTTGTGGATAAGAGCAATGCTAATGCACAGGACTATAATCGCGGAGGCGGAGTGTTACTAGTTTGTAATGTCGGGGGTAAACAGAAGCTGCCCCCAAGATGGCGTCCTGTCACCTCTCCTATGATGCATGTTAGTCGACTCTCGGCCTTCCGCCTTGAGTAGGTCTAACACCTACGCCCAGACTTACGCGGATAATGTAGCCGTACTGGTCACCGGGCCATGCCATGCGGCCGTTTGTGCAAGCAGGCAAGCGGCCGTTGACATAGTCGATGACTTTCAGTCAACCTTCTTAGAACCGAGGTTGTTCTCTTAATGAAGAGGACGAATCGGACAGGCCTGACTCCACTGGTGTGGTGTCACCATTTCACTTTTTAATGAAGCCAAATATTTAGGTGTTATCCTGGATAACAGAAACGGTTGTGGGAAAAACACATTGAGACAAAAACCTCCAAGACGCTGTCAGTCTTCTGGTAATGTAGGGGAATTTTTGGCAAAACCTGTAGGCTATCACCAAAGAGATTCATACGGCAATGATAAGACCTCTTACTGACCTACAGTTTCTTACCGACTCCGAACTGCAAAGTTTGAGAACCTTTCTTAGACAATATTACTCATTGAGTGTTGTCAGCAGCTCGAATGAGCTACGAGGTGTTCAGCCGGGAATCGAACCCAGACCTAGAATTTGCGTGGCACTCTACCCACTACGCCACAGCGGTCACTCTGCTCTTGATGCACAGCTTAATCTCCCTCCCCTTGAAATCCAAGTCATGAAATGCATATTCCAGGCCATTTGTCGACTGAAACGGAGTGGTATTTGGTTCAACTTGATGACCTCGCACACCGATTCTCCTATGACAATAGCCTCGTGGACATGCGGTTTGATGCGGATTTACCAATAATCCAGTTGCGTTGCGTTATTCAAAGTCGACTTTCCCCGTATCCAGAACTGGCTCTGCCCAGAACCTGAGACAAAAAGGGAATGTACTCGGATCTTTACGGACGGCTTCAAGGCGACGGAGGGATCTGGAGCTGGGGCTTTCGTGGAAGATGACAACATCAGCCTTCACGCCGCCTTAGTTAATTTCGCGTCTCCTAGGCGGAACCTTTCACGATCATAATGGCCACTAACTACATTGTGAAAGAAGCGAAGTATCTGTGTCTGTAACGACAGCCAAACTGTGCTTAAGGCCCTACTCAACCCTTTAACCACTTCCAAGAGAGTTCAAGAATGCATGCCTTCCCTTAATTTGGTTGGCTGGCTGAATTTGCTAAGACTTGCCAGGGTCCCGGGACATCACGGGTTTCCGATGAACTAGCTAGGCTAGCACAACCAGAAATAGCGTGACTCTCCAGAATGCAGGATCACCAAGTGCATACTCCCGAACGTAAGCAAGAAATTCACGGCTTTTCGGTTATCTTTTGACAAAAATTAGTGCAGGCGACTTGTCTGTGTACTACCGGCTTAGAATCAGTGATGGCACCCGTTGCGACGCCTGTGGAGAAGGAGAAGACACTTCAGAGCACTTTTCCAAGGTGCCGCTTTTGCTCGAGCAGGTGGCTGTTGTTTGGCGCTGACGTCCTGGGGTCTGAAAACCTAAGCTCTTAATCACCGAATCCCTTTCAGGTCTTTTTTCGGAAAACCAAGAAAACATGAAATTTACAATGGACGAGTTTTTGAATCAGAGCGCTCCAGTGCAGTGCATCCCAACCTCCAACAAAAAAAAATAGTTTACTTAGAATTATTGATGACGAGGAAGTGGTGTAGATTGATGAGATCTAGTGGTGTAGCCTTCTCAACTTAAACTAACTTCCTTTATCGCTACGAAGTCCAAATATTCAAAATTGAGACGCTGTAAGGTTTGAGACGTCGCGCAGTCTTCGTTGTTTGAGAAGCTGCTTGTAATCCCATGAAATCAGGTCAAGCTGGAACTACTACCTCACCAAAATTACAGCTCACCAAAATTTGAGTCTGAAAACTTAAAACCTCACACAGGGTGGCAATTGATGAAAATTGTGCATCGCGTCTTTTCACAGTTTTGACCCCTTTCATGCATCACTTGGCCTATACTCCGCAAAAGCAGTTGCCCTTCACCTTGTCTCGAATTTCGCTTTTGTAAGCTTCGACGGCTTCTCAACAGCATATGCTGTGTCCAGCTGTCAAGACCAAGCTCTCTATCGTCTGTTCGTATATCGGGAGTTCGGCCAACCTCTCCGGAAGCTGGTTTTGAAGATCTGGAGCGTTGTAGTCCATTCGCTCGAGTTGGCCGAGGCACATTAGTCGACTGATTTTTGCTTTTCGGACTACATCCACATCTGGGTGCAGCACAAAGAGTTCGTGGTTGTGTCTGCTCCTCCATTCGCCTTCCTCGCAGACAGGATCGTATATATGGTCGCATAATATTTCTTTCAAGGAAACCAAGAATCTGCTCTGCCGTTTTGCTTATCGTTTTAATTAGCGTGCTGTAGAGCATTATTTTAGTCCTTCGAGTCAGGAGTTTCGACCCGAGCTGTTCTAGCAAACAAAAATAAAAGGAGTGATTCTGCGCGAAATCCCCATTAAGGTGTCCTTTGTGCAGTTCACGTTTGCCCCGATAGAGACAAACTCCTCAACTACCTCAAAGTTGTAGCTGTCAACGGTGACATTCCGACTGTGGTGTTGTTCGAAGGATTGATTTTTTGTCGACAGCGGATAATTGGATAACGTGACAGTCCACAGAGGGCCGGGGCCTAGCTTACTCAACGAACACTACACATATTGTGCGTGCTAAGTTTTCTTAAGAGTAGGAGAGACCTAAAGTTTTTTGCCGATTTTAAACTGCGAAATTTCTTGGAAAGTTATTACTCTTTGAATGGTGTCAGCAGCTCGATAGAGGCGGTGCCGTTAAAAATTCGAGGTGTTCCGAACCTAGACCGTTCGGCGTGTGAATCGAACCTAGACCCTTCGGCGTGTGAGTGTCGCACTCTACCCACTACGCCACGGCGGACAAAAGCTTTTATTTCGTTTAATCCTCGTTCCCTCTTAAACCATCCCGTTTCGCCTTCAATAACCGTGGATACTTCTACAACGGTTTGCTGGGAAAGGGCGATAATATCGACGTCATCAGCACAGCCCAGAAATTGCACTGATTTGTAGAAGACAGTGCCTTCCGTGTCCAGTCACACGACAGCGCATCCCAGTCACATCCGACGCATGTTTGGAATAGTTCACAGGTTTTCGAACCAAACTGCACACTGACACAAACAAATCAGTTTTCCCGGGATTCTGAATTCGACGATCGCGTCAAAAAGTTTTTTCCGATGGATTCTGTCGTATGAGGCTTTTAAATCGATTTGACACTCGCTGGTCTTTTAAAGGATTTTCCTTATCTACCCTTGCCGGGCCGAAAGCCGCACAGGTTCGTGCCGATTAGTGCGTTGCAAGGCGGCTTCACACAGTAGGCTAGACATGATCTTGTAAGCGACATTCAACAGGGAGGTACCTCGGTACGTAGGTTGCCTTTATATTGCGGGATTGGGCAACCCTAGTGTTGCAATCTGGAAACTGCCAGCTCTGTCGTAAAGTTTGACATTTTTGAGGTTATACGTACACAAAACTTTTTGACATACGAGCGCTATTTGTGTTGTTTACAGTAACTCAAAAGATTCATCTCGTCCAAAAAATGGAATTAAATCGTGAACATTTTCGTGCGATTATTTTTTACAACTTTCGACGTGGATTAACTCAACAACAGTGCATCGATAAGCTTCATTCAATTTTTGGCGATGAAGCTCCATCAAGGACCAGTGTTTATCGATGGTATGGTGAATTCAACCGAGGTCGTAGTTCACTCCAAGACGAATTTCGTGAAAGTTGTCCGAAATCAGTTGTTGTTCCGGAAACCATTGATGCTGTGCGCCAACTGATATTGCAATATCGTCATGTAACCTATCGCGAGATTAATACAACATTAGGCATTAGTGGGACCAGCATACGTTCAATACTGCATGAACATTTGACCGTCAAAAAAATTTGTTCGCGTTGGATCAGACACAATTTGTAAATCGCTCAAAAACAGGCTCGTGTCGATTGGTCGAAAGAAATGCTCCAAAAATACGATCGCTGTGCTTCGAAACACGTCTATGACATCGTGACAGGTGATGAATCGTGGATTTACGCGTATGACCCCGAAAGTAAACAGCAGTCGACTGTATCGCTGTTTCAAAATGAGCCAAATCCAACAAAAGTTGCCCTCGCACGAAGCACTTCCAAGCAAATGGTCGCTTGTTCTTTCGGAAAAACTAGATATGTCGCAACCATACCACTAGAACAACGTAACCAACGCCCGGCTTTTTAGCCCTACACTCCTGATCAAAATTGAAATCTAGCCTCCGATTGAGTTTTAATTCCAGCTATCGTTCCACGCATATGCTTTGATGCGATTTATAAGGTCTAGCTGCAGCTCTGGATCTCGGTTCGATATCAACACCAGCTCCAATTTTTTCCAGGTCTAGGACAACTCCTGCTTTTGTTTAAAGTTTCCATTGCAGATCTAGTGACAAAGCAACATCAATTTCTAGTATTTTTCACAGTTTAGCTCTCCTCAAAACTCCTTTCAAAGCTTTGGCAACAATTTCAGCCCCTTTCTTCGTCTACAGTTCATTCCTTGTTAGTTCACTCTGTCTCAGGGGACAACTATGGTTTTACTTTTTTTTAAAGTTCAGTTTGTTAAGTCGGATATGATAAGTTGAGACTTTTACTCTGCCGTCAGGTTTATTTGTAGCTACATTTCGGGACGAACCTTTATTCTGTCTTAGACTTTCGTTACAATTCCGACTCCCAAGTTATGTCCGAAATTTTGCTTCAGTTTGATCCCAGCGGTGGCTCTGGCTCTGGTTATAACTCTAATTAAAATCAAACTGCAACCGCATTTTTCAGCACTCAAAACATCGATTTGATGAGTCATCCGCCGTAAAGTCCTGACTTTGCACCGAATGACTTCTTTTTATTCCCGTGCGTGAAAAATAAAATGAGAGTCCAACGTTTTCCGACACCTAAAGAAGCGGTTGATGCGTTAAGAATGCATGTTTTGGAGATGCCCCAATCAGGGTGGCAAAAGTGCTTCGACAATTGATTCAAAGGCTTGCAAGAGTGTATAGATCTTAATGGGGAATATTTTGAAAAACAATAAAGCTATTTTCGATGATTAATATTTGTTTTTGTTCTCTAATCCCGAAATATAATAGGCAACCCTCGTAGTTCCTGCAAGAGGTAGGAACGCCCTTTTTGTGGATGACACATATGGAGCTAGTATTCCAATCGTCGGGTATGCTGATGATGATCTGGGGCATGCTCCCTACCAGAACACTGCCTCCAGCCTTCAAGAGCTCTGATGACATGTCATCAAAACCTGCGGCTTTCTTGCTCCTCAGCCTTCGGATAGCTGCGCTGACTTCTTCAAAACTGGGCGGGAAAACTAACAGAGTTGTAACCCTATCTCCGATCGATAAAATAACACATCACTCAATAAGTCCCGGAACACATGGGGGGCGCCACTAACAAAAAACAAAATCATGGTCCTCCTCTATGTTCCGAGACTTGTTGAGTGATGTGGTACTTCGTCTATTGGAGTTGGGGCAGCCTCGTCTCGTACTACTCTATCCTGGTCATGCCCACTAAGCAGCTGTTGGAAACGCTGATCAAATACATCCACAATTCCCTGTGGGTCAGTAACTAGGCTACACCCACAGTTTCGAAGAGCCTGAGTAGCTTTCTGGAAGCCTGCTGCCAGGCTCTTGGCTTTTTTTTAAAGACGCGTATTTTATAATTATCCCTAGATATCCTTGAGCTTGGAGGCCGCCTCTTCTGTAGAGTGTGAGGTCCAAGCTGCTGACTCGATCACCAGGAAATGTTTCACCACAATCACGTAGAGGCAGTAATCATTGAAGCTGTAGAAGACAGTCGGCAGGATACAAGCCGGGAAAGCCTAACGACTTCATCTTCTCTTCAAGCTTGTTAATGCCTTCAAAGTATTTGCCTCAATCACAGGAGAGTTGCAACTTCCCATGTGTCATCAGTGTTTCGGGGGCCTCATCTGAGGCTTACCGACCTCCTGTAACCTTACCTTACCTTCGTTACGACAACAGTAGCAATGCCGATGGATCACAGGAGCACTAGAAGTCGGTGGGATGTCCTAGGAACTTTCACTGAAATTTGAAATACTTTTTGTTACGGGGCGGAGGGCAAAGTAGATGTTGATTAAGTTTGAAGGGGCCAATGGATCCGGCCTCCAAGAGATTTACAGACATTCGAGTCGGGATTCCCCTGTTTGTCTCGCTTTCAGTCAAATTAACACTCAGTAAGCCTGACATGGAAATACGAATGTATGTCAGTCGCGGGACTTATTGAGTGTTACCTAGAAATGAAGTTTCCATTCTCGCCTAGCTCTAAATTGTTCCAATCTGAATACAGCCTTAAGTCTAAGCTAAGCCCTAATTTTCGTCATTCCTTTGAATGACAACTTTGACATTTAAGCTGAAGACAGTGAACTTGTGGCAACGAGTTATGGCAACGGATAACGAAGACACGCTTTGAAGGATGACTACTAACTCCAGACACGCTTTCGCCTGGAAAGTCGCTCCAAATCCGCTCCTGATTGCTTTCCTCTTCGGCCTGAAAGTCAAAGTTCTTCCTTCGAACTCTCATTAGATAGCAATTGTGATTGTTTGTGGGCGAAATGAGACTGGGTAACTTTTCAGAGAAAACACACTAAGCGACAAATCACGCTTTAATTTCCACCAAATACCGCTCTCCACCTCCCACTCGAGCGCTTCCATCAAAAGTCATTGCGCCAACCACCCACACCCGCAGCAACCGCAGGACACGTCCCCAACGAATTAAATTAATTGCCAAACCGAAATAGAAACAACAACTCGTCGACGATAAAAAATTCAAATCAATTACAGAACTCAATTGAATGTTCTCGGCACCGCCTCCGCTCGCTCCTCTCCCCAGAGTTACAAGCGAAATTCTTTGCTTTGATCCTCGACACAGAGTTGTGCGAAGAGGGGTAGTGAAATCGAATTGGAAAGTTTCGTCAGAGTACCGCCACCATCGCCACTCCATTCCACGTCATAGCCGGTCTTCGCGTCATCGTCGTCAGCGGCGGCTGCTCTTGACTGAGCGGAATCAATGAATTGTAAAGTCCTTTGGCGAAAAGGATAGCGAATGGGTGCCTGAGGTGGCCTGGCGGATGGCAAATGGCGGATGACGCCCAAGGAGGTGGAGGAGCAGAAAGAATTGGAAAACAGAATGCGAAACGGAAATTTCTCCAGGATATCCTTGATGTTTTGCACTTTTAAATGAAATTCATTGGAACTTCTGCGTGCGATAGGACCACTTTGCCGATGTGACACAGCCACTCACTCAGCCGCGCACAAACCAACACACACACAGTCAGAGAGACACGCATTAGAATACGCCCAGTCAACCGGCAGCCGGTGTAGGAATAGCTCGCTACATGGCGCACCGATCTAGGAAGTGCAAAGCGGCGGAAAAAGGACATGGCTTTGCTTTAAGAGGAACATTTTTTAATAAAACGCAACTGGAGCCAGCCAGAAATGGTTGTGCTAAGGCGGAAATTGCTGAAATTGAATGAAATCCCCTTCATCTCTCGGTTATCGTTCGCCATTAGGGCAGAGGACATGACTTCTTGGGTGGCTGGCGCTGGCTGACGGTGGCTGAAGGCGATTGAAGGCGACAGGGGCAGTGGGAAGCGCACAAATGCCACGGAAATAGACGGTGTCCTTGGCAAAGCACTCGCCAAATGGGCGGATTGACTGCACTCTCTGCAGAACTCAAAGTTGTTCTCATAACTAGCACCGCTGGAGGCCGCCCGACTACCCTTTTACATTGCGAGGGCGTGCGCTGGAACTGCAACTTCGCAACGCGTTCAATTAATATTTGGCTTTCCCTTAAGTCTCGCTGGCTGCAGTCCTTTGTACCCCGTTCCACGACTCGGTGTGCATTTGAATAGTTGAGAATCCCGAGGCGGACAAGCGGGAACCTGTTGCGAGTACAGGTCGAGTTTGTTTAAAGAGGGCGGCGAGGGGTGGCCGCTTTCTTTGGCTTATTCTGTGTTTGCTTTCAGCGAGATTTTCTCAGATTTCTGAGTAAATTTGTGCTCGCATCTTTTCAAAAGAGGGAAACAAACAAATCCCGGAGGGGCGAGAGCGTGGGTTGTGTGCTTGTTGCCGATTCGCTGGAGGAATGTTTTGTTGAAGTTTTTGCGGAGATTTTTTGTTTGTTTGTTGATTTCTGTAACTTTGGTGTAATTGCGAAGAACTTTGAGCAGCTTATCCTTCTTTTCGCGAAGAAAAAAATAGTGGTCTGTGAGGGATAAGCTTTTGGACCACGTTATGAATTTCAAAAGTTAACAGATTAGGACTTCACAGTAGTGATTTAGATAAAGACGGACGCCTTAAGTCGCTTTTGTGGACTGGAAAGCATTATCCTTGCGTTCTGCTGCAACGTGCTGTGGAGCTATGCTTTCTGCTCCCTCTTTTTCTACTTGCTCCGGTTTTTTTTCCTCTGCCACTTTGCTTGCTTTTCCCGCTCGTCCTCTAGTGTATCGTTTTCTGCTTCTTCGTCCATTGCTCTGACTTACTCGAATGATTAATTTTCTACTACATTTGCTGCTGTGACGTCGGCTTCTGTTGGATCGTCATTTTCTGCGATATCTTCAGTGTTCTAGCGCTTTGTCTTTTGCTGTATCTTCCCTCACTGTCTTGTTCTCTTCTGCGTTGTTCTCTTCTGCGTTGTTTCCTTCTGCGTTGTTCCCTTCTGCGTTGTTCCCTTCTGCGTTATTCCCTTGTGCGTTGTTCCCTTCTGCGTTATTCCCTTTCGCGTTGTTCTCTTCTGCGTTGTCCTTTCTGTGCCCTGTTGCATTTCTGCATTATCTCCTGTGTGCGTTGCCTCCTTGAAGCATTGCCCTCCATTGCTTTGAGCTCGGCTGCATCGTTACGATCCGCTATTTACAGCTGCGTGGTCTCCCGATGCGTTGCCCTCCGGATGCTTTGTCCTCTGCTGCGCTTGATTCCGATGCGTTGTCCTCCGCAGCATTGTGCTCCACAGCATTGTCTTCGGATACGTTGTCTTCGGATGCGTTGTCTTCAAATGCGTTATCTTCGGATGCGTTGCCTTCTGCTGCGTTTGACTGCTCTGCTTTGTCCTCTGCAGTGTTGTCCCCTCGCGTTATTATCTGGGTTCGTCGTCTCCTTGCTGCGTTGTCCTCCGTTGCTTTGGTCTTGGCTGCAATGTTCTGATCATACATTTTCAGCTGCGTTGTCTCCCGATGTGTTTCCTTCCGTTGTACTCCAAAGCTTTGTCCTCGGATTCTTTTTCCTCAGCTGCGTTTGATTCCGCTGCGTTGTCCTTTCGGTGCTGTCTCCTGGCTGCATTGTCCTCCGTTGTATTGTTTTCCTGGATCGTCGTCTCGTTGCTGCATTGCCATCCGTTGTTCAACTCTCTTATGCATTGTTCTCCGCTGTGCCTTGGGCCTTTTCTGCATTGTCCCCTGTGCGCATTGTCTCCTTGATGCATTGCCCTCTCCATTGCTTTGATTTCGGCTGCAATGTCTCGATCCGTTATTTTCGGTTGCGTCGTCCTCCGCTGCGTTGTCCTCCGTTGCGTTGTAGTCCACAGCGCTGTACTCCACAGCGTTGTACTCCACAGCGTTGTGCTCCGTTGTACTTCACAGCGTTGTCTTCGGATGCGTTGTTTTCTGCTACATTTGACTTCGCTGCTTTGTCCTCTGTTGTGCTGTCCCCCCGCTGCGCCATCCTCCGTTGCGTTGTTCTCTGCGTGCTTCGTCTCGTTGCTGCTTTATCCTCCGTTGCTTTGGTCTTGGCTGCATTGTTCTGTGTGTGTTCCGACACACTCTTCCCCGCTGCGTTGCCTCTGCTCTGGCCTTGCCCACTTCCTTGTTCCCTTCTATGTCATCTTCTATCGCATTATACGCTACTTGGCCATTCGTTGCTGTGTTGTCGTCCAGTCCGTCGTCTGGTACCTCGTCTTTTGCTTCGTCGTTCTCTTAAACCTGGTTCTCTGTCGCGTTGCTTTCTACCCAGACGTCCATCACTGCTTCCCCCTCTGATACGGTTTTCTTTTGTTGCACCGTCCCTCGCTGCGTTGAATGCTGCTGTGCAGTCCTCTACTGTAAGACTCAAAACCCTTCCAGGCATGACTCTATTATCGATTCAAATTTTCTCGATATGCCCGACGAACAGTGTCACATTCCAAGCGTGTTTGAACCAATACGTCAGGCATCAAACACAAATTCATCACCTTCCAGCTGCAGTCATTGCTTGTGGCCCCAATCGAAGGAAAACCATTTAAACTCCGCCCGCCTCTCTTCACCTCTTCACAAGTTCATCAGAAGCTCCATCCAATTACAACACCACTTTGGGCACTTGCCCTCAGCACCCAGGCGAATCCTCCTGTTGAAGTTGCTTGAAATCATAACTCTAATTAATTCAATGCCACACAGCTTTCCCCTTCCCTCCCTGGAAGGCATCTAAATACGATACTTCCTCCCCGGTGCACAATCCTCGCAGGATCTCTAATCAATTCCTCAGATAGGTGAGCAGATTTCAATCGGATTACAGAAGTTCTTTGTTGTGACGTAATTCCCACGCCCACAATTCTGGTGATTAAATTCCAAAATTATACTCAGCAGTCTCCCTTCCTCGCTCCCAGGTATTCATCGCCGCCGGCAACTTGATCCACGCCATCGGTGGCGCACGTGTCGGATGAATAGAATTCCTCTCCGGGAGCCCACATGCGACGCACATACGGGTTCCCTTTAATTAATGACACGTCCTAGCAGCCAGTCATAGACATGACAACGGCGTCTCCAGAGCCGAACGGGGCCCACTTTGAAGGACTTCCAATAAATATTAAATCGGCCCTCGCTTGGGCGTGGAATAATTTTCATCCCCGCGGCGATTATCCTTCGGCTGCCCTGGTCGACGACGAATGTTTCTCTGAAAATAAGGTGACGGAGTGGGGTGGGGAGGGAGAGGGCGTTCTTTAAATCCACTCAATCGGCTGCTACCCGTTCTCCCAGAGGACGTGCCCCAGACACAATTGACGTGGTGGACGTGGTTGTAGTCAAGAGTGCGGTCT
This sequence comes from Eristalinus aeneus, assembly GCA_955652365.1. Lineage (NCBI taxonomy): Eukaryota > Metazoa > Arthropoda > Insecta > Diptera > Syrphidae > Eristalinus > Eristalinus aeneus. Next base: position 4,600,405 of record OY019132.1, read on the forward strand.
CCTATTGAGGACGAGACGTCAAGGATATTGAAATAATTTTAATTGAAACGCGTCTGAGATTGATTGTTGATGGGCCGGGCAGGTTGCTGGCGGTGGAGGTTGCCTGCAATCGACTTCCTAATTGAATGCGAACCTCGCTGGGATGAGGTGGTGCCGTGTCTGGAGCTGTAATTGTTCCTTTGAAGAGCACTTGGCCAGGAGTGGAGTAAGTGGATCGGAGGAAAAACAGAATGTCTGCGGTTTTCCTTTTTCAACCAATTCCGAGTCCAATTAGAAGACGGAACGACTGTCAATGGGAAGAGTTAGTAAGGGAAAGAGCGGAGGAAGAAGGGCAACAGCAGACAATGAAGCTTGTAGAGTATGTTGTAGCGCAAAAGACGTTGAAGCTGGAGAGGACTACGCAGCAGAAGACTGGGCGCTAGAGGACGATGTCGTGGGAGACAAGATGTGAAGGCCAATCAAAGGATGGCGAGTCAAAGTAGCAGAAGAGGAGCCCACGCAAGAAGAAGAATCAAAAGTAGAAATTTTTGAGACTTTAGGTCGCGTAACAGCAGCAATAAAGTCTCTGGATCAGTGGACGGAGTACCAGAAGCCAGTGAAACTGGAGCAGTAGTAGGGGTTGACATACCAAAGGAGGCCAGACAGTGAACGATCACGCAGCCCTGAAGAGGCACCGAAAGCTGATGCACCAGAGGTAGATGAAGTAGAACCTGATGCGAATAAGGATGCAGTACAATATTCAACAGGAGACTGACGGCAACCAACAATTCCGTCTTTTAATGATTCAAAACATCAAACTGACTTAAAATGAATAACAATCTAATGTTCCACTTCAACCTTAGCTGCCTATGCATTCCCATTTCCCTCGCTTATTCTTTTACTTTTGTCTCCTTCTCAAACAGACTACAACATTGGCGCTCTTTGTTTTTTTTCAGATACTGCGTAGAATACGAGGTCATCAAGGCATCCAAAGCCTGCCACAAGCTACCCCCATACAACCAACTGCTAGAAGGTGAGTGCACCCACCTAACAAAGAACAGAAGCTCCTTCACTCACCCATTTGTCTCCTCTCCAGGTGATCGTGTCGTCGTCCGTTGCGACCTGGAAGCCCTCATCGAAGACTCCCCTCCCAACGCAGATGCATCCCACAACAACAACAGCAGCACGAAGAATACAACAAGACGCCCCAACAGCAGAAAGTCCGAAATCACAAACAATTCCGCCGTGCCCGACGATGACGAGGACGAGGATGCCGACGAGGACAGCGAGGATTACGACAGATCCAGCACCACCACCACCACCACAACAACAACGACAACACCAGCCCCGGCCACATATCACTGTCGTGGCGAAGGTCTCCCCGGCAGGACCACCAGGTGGAGCGCCCTCCCGGCGCCCTCGTGCCGCGGCAAGTGGCTGCGACTGACCGTCGGACAGCCCAAGAAGTGTTCCCACTCGCAGTTCATATTCGTTTAAACGCGACAATACGCAGCCAGGACATATTGTCTGTCAGCATTTTTCAGCAACAACTTTGCGTTTTGTTTTTTTCTATTCTATTCTAAGTTTATCCTCACACTTAACCTGGGTTTTTCTTTCCTTTGAATACTCATATATTTAACGGTTTAACGGTTTTCGTTTTAATTTTGATTTTCTTGCTTTCGAATGTTCACTAAGCAAACAAGCAGAGGCGGTCAAGTGACGGGGGAACCGAAGAAGAGAACAATTAATAATTTTAAATATATATAAACTTAAGGGTAAAAAACTACTGATAGAATTTTCTGTAATAAGGCAACACAGCAACAACAAAACAAGAGAAAAATAAAGATGCTTTTTTTTGAGAGAGAAAAGCAAAATGTAATTTTAAAATAAATCAAGCGGGTTCTGGTGTTTTATTTGTGTGTGGGGGAGGGTGCAACATCACTGAAATATAAGGAATCCTCATAAACAGATATGAAGAGACAAGGAGATGGTCGTCTTCTTCATCGCCTGCGTTTATATGGCTTCGTTTTCTAAACCGCAAGGATATTAATTTATATGTGTACATCTGCAGCACTGTGCACACGTTCAATTTGCAAAGATAATTGGGAAGACGAATTTTTGAATTTATTTAACTTTTTTTTCAATTAAAATTAGACAAAAACAACACAGGTCAATTTTAATACTTTAAATGGCCTCCCTTGGCTTTTATAAGTGTGTTGATTCTTTTTGGCATTGATGAAACAAGCCGTTCGCATATATTTTTAATTTCATGAAACCAAATATCAATAATAGAAGAAATCAGCTTAGTTTCTATGGTGCAGTCTCATACTGTTTCATTTTTTTATGTGTGACATGGAGCAAGGAACGTCTCCTCTGAATGGGTGGAAGCAGCATTTGAGTTAAAACTTCTGCGTATTTGGTGCTGTTTATCATACATTCTATTGGCTTAAGATTTCCAGTTCCATCAAATGTAAAACAGCCCCATAACATGACTTTGGGAGGTTTTTTGCGCTTGAAGGAGTAGACCGGGTCGGAGTTTTTCTTTCGGACTTTTTCTCACTACACTTACCCGGTATCCTTGTGCCTCAAAGTGACTCACGTCCAAGAAAGCAACTTTCTTCTAATTTTCCACTGTCCATTCCTTATGCCAAATTAATCGTTTCTGCCTCATTTTTCGGTCAACAGCTGTTTTTTTCAAAGGCGTTGTTGCCTTTCGATCAACTTCCAGAAGACAACCCCGGACTGCAGACGCATCTACCTGAACGCCAGCTATTGTCCACTCACTTTGCAGGTCAAAACTTTTCTTGCCAGGGTTGATTACACTATTTTTCGTCGGAACCTTATTGTCATGTTTTGTTGTTTTGCGTTTTTATGGCTTCGTTTTCTAAACCGCAATCACATTAATTTCTATTTATACGTCTGGGCGTCTGCAGCACTGGGCATATGCGCGATTTGCAATCTTAGACAATTGAACGTTCTATAGAACTTCTTCATCTTGCGGCCCTTTAGTCCGTGGTGGATCTGGGCCTCAACCAACACGCCTCTCCAGTCAGCACAATCTTTCGCCATCTGCGTCCAGTTACGAACTGCAAGTTGATTGAGGTCCTTCTCCCCATTTGTGCGCCACCTTAGCCCAGGTCGCCCTATGTTGCGTTGCCCCAATAGCTTACATTCGAAGACTTTTCGGACCGAACCAATGATGTTTATGGCCTAGTCACCTTGAGCGTTGTTATCCGAAGACGCTTGACCAAGCGCATGTTGCTGTACAGCCCATAGAGGTCGACAATGATATATGCCATCAGTGCAAACAGGACCAAAAATCGCACGCAAAATTTTTCTCTCGAAAAGACTAAGGGCTTCCTCTTCCGCCTTTTGTAACATCCAGGTTTCCGCGCCATAAAGTTGGACAGGGATGATCAAGCTGTTATATAAAGCGAGTGGGGTAGTGGGTAGAGTGCGACGCTCAAAAGCCGAAGGGTCTAGGTTCGATTCCCGGCTGAACACCTCGAATTTTTCACGGCACAACCTCTCTCGAGCTGCTTGTTGTTGATGAGCAAGCTAGGCCCTGGTCCCTCTTTGGACTGTAGCGCCAGCAATTATTATTATTATTATTAGTCCTTTGTGAGAGGACTTTATTAATTGCGACTAGAGCCCAAAGAAATTGGCAAGAGTGATTCTGCGTTTGATTTCGGTTCTGATGTTGTTATCCCTTAATAAGCAGGCGAAGGCCTCTACTACCTTAAAGTTTCGACTGCCTAGTTTGTCGCTTTGTCCGAGACGTCGCGTAAGCCAGCCATTGAGTTGACTTTTGGAAGATCGTGCCTCTAGTGTTGACTTGTGAGTTACGCACGATCTTCTCAAGAATGATGTTGAAGAAGTCACAAGACAGTGCGTCGCCTAGTCAAAAGCCTTTTTTAACATTGAAGGTTTCGGTTAGTTCGTCATCCTACACAATCTGACGAGTTTTTTTTAAGAAGGCTTAAACTAGACACGGCCCTGTATAGCTCGTCCTAATGCAAACTGTCATATGCGGCCCTTAAATCGACGAATAGGTGGTAAGTGTCGATGTCCTTTCCAGGATCTGTCAAAAAGTGAAGATCTGGTCTATCGTGGACTTCCCTGGCTTAAAACCATGCCCTAAACTTATTAAAGACACCAACATTATGCATAAGATGTATAATGCTTGGCAACTATGATGTGGGAATTCGTTAAAAAGCAAACTTTCGCTTTGATACATATTTTAATAATAATAAAAATAATAATTTGATCGCGCGACAGCCCACAGGCGTTACAGCTGGAAAGGAGTGGTACCGTAAAGAATTCGTGGTCCTTAACTAGGTAATATACATTTCAATTGCTCTTACGAAGTATTTTTGAAAAGAAAACAAGAAACGAAAGCATTTATGTGCGAGTATAACAGCGCTTGTCAATTTTGATTTTTTTTATTGTAGTTCATCGCTGTCTCAGACGAAACCTATCAATTGTTGCCTCACCAGCTGGTATCGCATCTCCCACAGCTGCTTCTTAATTTTGCTAACCAACCTAATTGACGCGTGTCCACTTGTATGCATCATCCTAGACGACAACATGCTCTATTTCGTTTGAGGGTTGGATTTTAAGATGCTTTGGTGGTATGTTGTGTATGAGCCTCAAATGAACTTCTTTATAGTTGTACCCATTGACGCTCGACTACGCGCATACCGTCCTGCAGAGTCTGTATTGTTCGTCGTCTCCTCCAAATGACTCCAACGCCAACATGGCAGTAAATTGCGAGTTTCCGTTCGAAAATACCATTCTCATTCGCTTAGAAAACGTTGGGGTTCGACGGCCTGGAGAAGGTGATGGATGATCGAAGTTGTTCTGCATACCCCCCTTGGTCCTAATGAGAGGGCTCTGCAGATGCTGATGTTGTTGCTCTTACTGGGAGATAGCAGTCCTTTCTTAATGAGAGCATGTGCCTTGATTGTCCTTAGTTGTCGCCTTACCCATTTAATCCGCTTCCGATTCAATTCCAAACGCCGTATTGAGTCCTTGCAGTATTGAAGCAATCAAAGCAAACTTTGAGGTTACAGTATCAGGAAATCACATGACAACACACCGCCTTTTGCAGCGTTAAGGCTCTTGCTGTTTTCGTTACCGAACTTCACGTGGCAGCGAGAGCTCTCCATCGTCATCGCACAAAATCTACCAAGCTTGGTAGAAGTTCTATTATTAGTCAAAGCCCTATATAGCTCACTTCTTCCCTGTTGTCTTGAAAAAGGGAAAATTGATAATGGGTGTCGGTAACATTGATCTTCTTCAAGAGCAACCACAGTGTGCAATTTATTCTATCGTGGATTTCTCCAGGCTGAAAACACTCTTGCAACACATATACGTAAAATGTTGAAGAAGAGCTTGTTGAGCAAAATGTTGTCCGTGATGTTAAGAAGGCAGACTCCACGGCAGTTGTCTCAGTCTTCAGCCAAGCAACTCTGAGATTCCCTCATCGTCCATGCCTTCTTTCGATTATGTAAAGGATAAGCCCTTACATGCGCACAACTTTAGTCCTGCAAGTGGTCCACCAACTCAGTTCAGTTTAGCAGCTCAGTTCAGTAAGGGTTGAATAAGAGACATGAAATATATTAGAATATTAATGCTTTTCAGAATATACTAGTTAATCTGTTTGACCAACATATACCGCTGAAGACTGTCAAGATTCGTAACAAATGTTGTCCCTGGTATACTACTGAAGTAATGAATAGTATTAAACTGCGCAACCGGCTCAAAACTAAATGGAAAAAAAGTTCATCGGATTTCAGATGGAATGCTTATAAAATAGTGCGAAACCAATCAGCTATTACTGTACGTAATGCTAAAAGGTTATTCTATCCTTCTCAGCTGAGTTCTTCACTTCCCCCTAAGAAGCTATGGAACAACCTACGATGCATAGGAGTCTCTGAAAGCAAGCATATTGGAAAATATAACACGATCTCAACAACTTCTTTCTTGAAAGCCAGTCTGAAGAGATTTGTTGCAACTTTGCTGATGTTTTAAGTCACACGGACTTAAGACCCTTTGAAGTGGAAACCGTCAATGAAATTGAGGTGATTAATGCATTCAGGGAGATACGATCAAATGCAGTTGGGGAAGATGGAGTTCCTTTGAAATTTGTAAAATTAATCCTCCCTATCATAGTATCTCACATAACCCATATTATTAATCACTGTATTCTATCATCAACTTTTCCTAGATCATGGATAATAGCCCGAGTTATACCTATTGCTAAACGACTAAATCCTTCAGACTTTAGACCGATCAGCATTCTACCTTGCTTATCTAAAGTCTTAGAGGAGCTCATAGCAAAGCAGCTGATTGAACATCTATCTCGCAATAGCCTACTGTATGAAGCACAATCTGGTTTAGAGCTGATCACAGTACTTCTACTGCCATGGTTAACATCGTAGAAGATATTAGGCAAAACTAAAAACAGATTACACTTCTCTGCTTACTTGATTTCTCTAAATCTTTTGATAAAGTTAACCACAAGATACTTTCCTGGAAATTGAAAAATTTCTTTGCATTTAGTGATACAGCTGTAAGTCTTATTTCAAGCTTCCTATCCGATAGGTTCCAAGGAGTTGTTATCGACCCCCTTAATTTTTCTGCCCTCTTACCAATTAAAGTAGGTGTACCCCAGGGTTCAATTCTGGGACCTATTCTTTTCTCCATGTTTATCAACGATCTTCCGTTTGTGTGTAATTATTCCACTGTCCATTTGTATGCTAATGATGTGCAATTTTATTTAGCAAAATGTCCTGAAAACGTAGGTGAATTGATAATTTTAATTAATAAAGAGCTATTCAATATCCACAACTGGGCTCAACAAGATGGATTGCAATTGAATCCGAAGAAGTCACAGGTAATTCCTGTTTCCAATTCGACTGTGTTCTTCGACAATTTGCCGAGTATAGTACTGGGTGGTGATATACTCAAAGTAGTTGATACTGTTACCAGTTTAGGTTTTATTATCATTTCAAATTTGTCTGGATACGACCACACAAATTTCGTAATTAGAAGAGTATATGGTTGTCTACGCAAGTTATGGTTGACCTCTAACTACACTCCACACTTGTCGAAACCCTCATTCTTCCTTTAATTACTTATGCTGAAGTAGTATACAGTAAAGTTGACTCACTGTCTCAACGAAAAATACAGGTGGCATTAAATGATGCGGTCAGATACGTATATGGATTACGAAGATTCGATCATGTATCTCAGTACAGTAAAAGCTTACTGGGAATTTCCCTAGATCATTTCTTTGAAATGAGAAATTTGATATTTTTGCATAAAATAATTGTCAACAAATCTCCATCGTATCTTTATAACAAACTTAATTTTGGTCGATCTATCAGAACACATACTCTTATACCATCTCATCATCTTTATTTAAATTCATCGCGTCTTTTTTACATTCATGCTATTAAACTTTGGAACTCTCTACCAAATCACAAAGGAACAATTTCTAATGCCAAGCGCTTTAAACATGTCATTTTCCTACACTTCTCTTCCATTCCTTAAGTCCCCTTCCTATACCCTTTTATTTTGTTTTTTGTACTATTAGTTTTAAGTAATATGAAAAATTGTATAACTTTCTGAATTTTTCACAACTTAGTACTATAAAAGACTCATGTCTTATTGTACCTTTACACTAATAATAATAAATTGAATTGAATTGAATTGAAGACGGTTTTTGTAGACAAAGTAAGGCGTTTCAGTGAAATCACAATAACTCACAATTTCTTATACTTTAAGACTCTGTCCAGCGTCTATCAGTAGACTAGATCTTCACGCCAACAAACACCCTCGAAAGTCACCACCTTCCTATCAATTTCAAAGTCGTACGCGACAACATTCGACGCAAAGATCTATTTGATGTGATTCGGAATCACTAACAAGTACGCGGGGTGCCATGTAGCTCAGTTTATGGTTTTCCGAGCCCCTTGAATCCGCCCCACTGGCAAGGAGAGGGCCCAGTGGACTCAACAGAGCGGGTAGCAGGTGTAAACACTGATTTTTACAAGTCATTCCAAAGCATAAGCAGATGACGTCCACGTCGCCTCGTGCTTTCATCGAATTGGAAGAAGAAACAAAGCGAGCTGCTGTCACTGCTTTCGACCGAAAAATGCTTCGTCACATACCATCCTTGACCTTGTTAAGGAATTCGTCCCCGCAGACGCAAACGTCATCCACGACCTTGTTAAGGAATTTGTTCCCGCAGACGCAAACGTCATCCACGACCTTGGTTAGGAATTTGTCCCCGCAGAGGCAAACGTCATCTCCACAAGGAATATCCCAGTTGAGAGTCTACACAGAACCGTCCTTGGTGAAGCAACTGGGCCCAGAACCCGTGAGTTAAGGGACTTATAATGTGTTCTCTGACTTTGCCAGTCCTGCTGTATAGCGCCCAAGCTAGACGGCGTTCCTTCTAGGTTCGTTCCAAGCAGAGATTCTTCAGCGGATACGTGCTCTTGTCTGCAAGAATGGGGAAAGGCAGAGAAGACACCACCAAAAACTCCTCTAGCTGCAGTCTGTTGGCTTCATCGACTCCTCTCATGACCACAAACGCTCCTTTCTCCTCATTTAAGAAGGAAAGAAGACTCAAACCTCTCATATTGCAATCGCGAATTCCATCCAGTCCAAGGCAATGCATTCCAGCAACTTCTGTACATTCCACTTTCACTCTTCATAGAGAAATACAATGTCCGCAAACCCCCATCAAACTTACGCACAGTTTAACTCTTATTAGCTGATTTTTATTTTCCACTACAAAAGAATCATAAATACATACAACACCGCCCCCAGTCACACCCCCGCCCAAACCATCAACGAGCACCCTTCTCCAGTACACAACCGCCAGAGGCACCTCCTCCCGCAGCATCATCGTGTCCCGTTGAGGTCCCACACAGCAAGCGGCCTGCATCCGATTGCCAGAGGTGTTGCCTTTCAAAGTTTAAACTGAGTTTGGATGTGATGGCCATCGGCATCGTCCACACTCACCCCACTGGGATCCACATGCCGAATGAACACCTGAGTTATCTTGGTGCTCAGGCGGTTCCCGTAATGATCATGGATACGTGTCTCCTGTGTCCTGCCGCTGTCGTTCATGAACAGTTTGCACTCGTACAGTGGGCAGCACTTTGGGTAATCGAGGAATTCATTAGCTGGTGGAATCTGGGAGCAGTTTCCTTCCAAATTTGGCGTCTGGCACCTGTGAAGCAATAAGGGGTGGGAAAAGATTAGCTTTGACCGGAGATTGGTGGAAAGTTTAAGGTTTAAATGGCCGCAGGGTGGATTAGATGACTCTGGTCTAACGAGAGGACATGTGTGTGAGATGGCGGGAGTAATTGAGAGATGATTGGCCTTTGATGGGGGAAAGCTCGAGCGTGTGGAGACGAGTAACGACCGGTGATGGATGTGTGTACGAAGTTTGTTTTAGACTGTGACGTCGACGAGGTGTGTTTGAGGGTCAATTGGGTTCAGATCAGATGGCAGATAAACTGGTTGTGGCGATTGATTGCAGCAGATGGTGTGGAACTGACTTCGGGCGGGCTTTTGGAAATCTCATTAAGGGATTAAGGGAAAGAAGGAAATGTGCAAAATTTAAAGCAAATACAATTTAACCAAGCAATGAAACTAAGCCTCAGACAAGGTCTCGGCTGTCGAATAACTTGTATGAAGATATATCTGCACGTGACCTGAAAATAGCAATTTAATAGTTTTGGGACCATGAACCGGACATTAAACTGTACAGCGACATGCGCCTGGTCAAGCGTTTACGGATACAGCGCTTAAAGTGACTAGGCCATGTAGAGCATATGGACACCGCTGCTCCGCCTCGAAAAGTCTTCGAATTCGGGCCATTGGGACAACACAACAGAGGACAATCTAGGTTGAGGTGACGCACGCAAGTGGAGAAGGACCTCAACCAACTTGGAGTGCGCAACTCAAGGCAGCTAGCAAAAGATCACCCTGGCTGGAGAGGCATGTTGATTTAGGCCCAGATTCACCTCGGAATGTAGCTCCACAACGTGAAGAAGAACCAGACATTCCGTCCCTCAGCCTCCTGTACGTTAGATATCGGTCGGAATTAATTAAGTCTGTGAATTACCAGGCTGTATGGACATTCCTTCGTCACTAAATTACAATAAGTCCAAGATGTTTTTGTTAAGTGTATTATTACTCTTCATAAAATAACGCTTAAGCTCTGCGATGGCCTGGTCTTCAGTTTTGATTGTGCTCCCATCCAGCTTCTGTTGGTAGGCTGCTGAGTCTTTCACTTAACGGAATTATTCACACCATATGTATTGCATTATGTGCTTTCTTGGGCTTAAGGCCAGAGAGGGGAGTTGTGCATTTTTTAAAATATATTGGTTAAAAAAACTATGAAAAATTGGAACACTAGCACCTTGTTAGAATTACAGTTTGAAAAGGTTTTCGTCACTGAGGTAGCACTTCCCTATGCTTGTTAGCTTATCTTAACAGTCTTGTTAGATGCGTAAGCTTGTTAAAATCGACGAGTTTAGGTTCGAATCCCGAGTTTCCGCCTATCTTTTTTCCTTCTTAAGCATGATTTTCGCGAGTTTGAACCCCAAGACCTTGGACCAACTTGGATTAGGAACAAGCTGCATTGCGGAGGGCATGCTGTGAAAATAGGCTAACTCTCCAAAATGCATTTAATGCATGAGATGACAGCTAGTCAGATTTCCTTCAGTCTGGGTTTTGACTGCATGTTGCACGTTTGGAGTGAATAGTGTATTGAATAGTGTATTCCAAGTGATACAGTGCGTTTGTGTTTGCATTTGTTATTTGAATTTGTGAAGAGAAAAAGTGGTAGGAGAGTTTAACTTTTAAAGAGGAGAAGTGGTGTTAACCCGTTTCGAGGCTTTTTTTTCCTTTCTTCCTTCCTCTACTTTGTTTGCCGAAAGCAATCCCAAAATTCAGTATGAAGAGCATTTGGAACCGGCTCAGGGTACTCCAGACAGATGGGGAATTTCAACGAGAAGAACATCCATAGTAACAAGGAGCGACAAGGCAGAGGCACCCACGCATTATGGGGCAACTCTATGGCAGGAGCGGCGAAAAGTCGATTTTTAAAAACGTAACCGATCTCAATAAAAGTTACCTTTCCGGTTAGCCGATAATATGAGCCATATGGTTTGGGAATTTTTTTTTTCAATAAGTGGCCTAATCACTCAGCGTTTGGCATCAAAGTTGTAAGAATAGGGAAGTTCAAAAGTACTTGACGCAACTTTGTTCAGTTGGTACATTAAAAAACAAGTGTTTGTAACAAATGTTTTGGATTGAATTTATCAATTAGAATATATTCTTTGAATACAATTAGTTTTCAATCGGTTATAAAGTACCGTTAGCCCAAAACAATGGTGGATTACAAGAACCTAAAAGTTGCTTTTAAATAGCGGTACTTTTTGAATAAGCAAACATCGAGCAGAATTTGAACTTAATTTTTTTAGCATAATCATTTCTTTACTGAAAACCGAAGTCAAAAGTCACCGATGTTTGCCTAAACTATTTTTTTAATTTTTTGTGTATATACATCCCTGTTTAGAATAATGGCACCATTATTGATTTTGCTAATTACTTCTTCCCATGGTCAGGTAGGCGCTTCATATTCATTGTCCAACATCTTTATTACATTAGTCATAAAAATAATAAACAACATAACAATAAAAATGCATCTTGTCATAAAAAAAACATCCGAATACCGGAAATGCAACCTATTTTTAGTTGCCCAAAATAATATCGGCACGTTATTCTGAAGAACCTTCTCGTAGCGTACACCAGTAGCTAAAATTTCTTGACTTTAAACCTTATTTTACACATATTACTATAGATACAATTTCAAAAGTGCAAGTACAAGTGCAAGTGTAAGTGTTGAAAATATTGAACTATTGTTATTATATTCAAGGTGTCAAAATGCAATATTTTTCTTGCGAAAGACAGGAGCTCTTTGAAATATTTTTTAATAGTAAATTTAGGACTTTTGAGGAAAGAATGGAAAATGTTGAGACATTTTTGATAACAAACACAAACTGCTCTGAAAACCATGTATCAGTGCTAAGGAAAGAGTTAACCCGTTTCAAAAGTAAACTCAAATCTAAATGGAACAAAAGCCACCGCACAAGGTCGGTGTTTGAAAAAAAACGAATCAATTTGGCTTCAAGAAAAATTAAACTTCACAATGTTTGCACAACCCTCTGGACGTCCTCAGGTATGTTTTGATCAATTGAGTAATTGGAGAAAATGTGAAAGAATAGCTGATCTTAGGGACACATCCGCTGAAGAACTTATGTTTGCTGCTCAAATGAAGAGACAGAAGAACTACTGAATTATTAGAAGAAACATTATCTTCTCAATCTCAAAACTTAAAAGCCAGGATATGACAATACGAACACTGGAAATGTGGCCAGGCGCTTCTTTAAAAACGCAATCAAATCAAGCGAAATAACAGGTATAGACGTAAATCTGATAAAAAAAATGCACATAATTTTGCAGTGGTTATCCAGCGGATTTAATATAGATGTGCCAAAATTTAAAAATTATTGCCTTGAAACTGCGAGATTGTTTGTATCGCTGTATACTTGGTATTATATGAGTACTTCAGTTCACAAGATATTGATACATGGGCATGAAATAGTTTCTCAGAGTGTGTTACCAATTGGTGAATTAAGTGAGGAAGCATTAGAAGGAAGCAATAAGGATTGTAAAATGTATAGAGAGAATTTTAGTCGAAAAACATCTAGACAAGACACTCTTACAGATATTATGAATAGAATGTTAATATCTTCAGATCCACTTATTACAAACCAGAGAGTAAGGAAGCCTGCAAAAAAAGTTCCATTTGATACTGAAGCTATTGATATGTTCTTGCAACCCGATTTAAACAAACAACCTCAAATTGACTGCGATTACTTTTCGGACTCAGAATAATTTGTAAATTAAATCTTGAAAATGTAAATAAAATGTTTTACTTTTATTTAAAACCCAGATACACAAAATATTTTATTTTCGGATTTTTCAACTTTGTAAATTGTCTCAAAGTAAAGTTATAGTTCTATAGTATATAGTTCTTCCAAAAATGTAATTTAAAAAGTAAATAAACTGTTAATTTATTATATAATTTTATTTTTGATTGACTGCAGAATAAATAATAATAATAATAATAATTGTTGGCGCTACAGTCCAAAGGGGGACCAAGGCCTAGCTTGCTCATCAACTACTCGTGTTGTGCGCGCTACTGTTCTCTCACGAGTAGAAGGGACCTACAGTTTTTTGCCGACTCCGAACGGCGAAATTTAAGAAGCTTTCTTAGACAGTTATTACTCTTTGAGTGTTGTCAACAGCTCGAAAGAGGTGGTTCCGTGAAAAATTCGAAAAATTGGTGTTGAGCTGGGAATCGAACCGACACCCTTCGGCGTGTGAGCGTCGCACTCTACCCACTACGCCACGGCGATCACCACATTAGCTCACACTTACAATAAGTTAATTCACAACTCATCTATTACTTTGTCGGTCCGCCTTTATTTCTAATTATGTGTGCTAGTCTATTTGGAATAGAATCAACTAAATTTTGAGTTACAGCAGATGTAACTTTATCCTATTCAGTCACTAAAGCTATTTTCAATTCAGCTTTATTACGAATGTTATAATGTTTTATATTTTCAATTGGATAGATGTCTGGAGATTAAGTTGGCGTCTGAATCCATTTTGGAGTGTTATAAAGCACCCACATTTTAGTGTTCAAGGCTGTATGTCTTGGATCGTTATCCTGACTAAAGATAAAATTAGAACCAAGATCCATTTTATTTACACTGGATTGAAGGTTTGTCTTGAGTATATTAATGTACGCTTTATGGTCCATTATACCATCAATAAAGTGTAAGCTACCAAGCCGTTTAGCACTCATACAACCCCAAACAAGTACAGAGCCACCCCCATGCTTAAATGTCGGCTTAAGATTTCTTTCTTCCATTTCAATAATTTTTTTTTTTTTTTTTCTTCATACCAGACATCGACCATCTGAATGTTATATTTACTTTCGTCTGTGAATATAAACTTGTTCCACAACTTTTTCGGTGCATTTTTATATTCCGTAGCGAATATAAGTCTCTTCTTTTTATTGATGGTGCTAATGAATGGTTTATTTCGTGCTACTCTTCCATGATAGCCAGCATCGTAAAAAACATTTCTTACAGTGTTTACACACATTTCAACTCCAAATTCATTTTGTATTTCAGTGTGAATTTTTGTATCACTTCTTTTCTTATCTTGCTTCACTTGTTTCACAATTAAACGCTTTTCTCTGTCGGTCAAGACACATGGGCGACCCAGTCTAGGAGCATTCGTCATGCTTTTACTGCCGGAAAACCTATCGATAATGCTTTTGACTGTTCAATAAGATTGATTAACAACTTTTCCTATCGATCTGATTGATTCTCCGGATTCACGCAAGTCTATAACAATTTTCCGCACGTCCTTTGATGTTTCCTTCGATTTTCGACCCATTTTAAATAAAATTGCTAACTCGCGCAGGACTTCGATGTAAATGAGCAGTTAACTTATGCTTACTGTAATGAACAACGACTCCGGCTCTTCGTTGTTACAGTTTTTTCTGAAAAACATCCCGTTACTTGGAAATAAGAGCCAATGACAATTTGTTGAGCGAATACTTTTTGGAGGTTTGAATGGTAATCTTTGGAGTATTGTTGTAGTTTATTTTGCTAAAATTCCTGAAGTTGCTATTTTTTTTTTGTTTAATTGTACTCAGTATTACATATAGAATAAAAATAAATACGTTTACTGTACCTATCATAGTTTTTTTTTCTATGAATATTTTCCCTATCATATAGGTGTATGAGCGAATACTTATTGGAGTCACTGTAGGTAGTTTTAAGATACATTGAGAAAAATTGTATAGTTTCAAGGATAATAAATTGTACAGTTTGAAGCGAAGAGCCAGCTTTTTTGTCGCGATTCAAAGGGTTGTCGATCGTTCGGGAAGTTAATCGCGTGGCCCCCTACACTAAACATAAATAAAGGACCACAACGTTCTCCGAAACTGGTCAGGCACCCTCCCGAACGAAGTCGCGGACCGGTGAGAAAAAAACCAGTGTAACAACAAACGTTTCCACATTGATGTACTCAATGGTAATAAAAACGTAATGCTAATGCAATAACTTTCATCTTAGCTGAGCGCACTACCCAACACAGGCTTAAGTGTCTATCATTCAAGAGGAATCTGTCTGTGGAATCTGTCTGTGGAATCTGTCTGTGGAATCTGTCATGTAGCGACAGGGGAATCATGTACTTGCATTTGAATCCTTGGTTCTAAAGAGCCTTTGTCTCCTTTCCCACTTTTGTGTGTTGTTGTGTTGGTAAAACACAAAGACAAAGCTTTCTTAAACTTTTTAAAACACTCTTCAGGCTCCGAAAACTCCTCAGATGACTGATTTGAGTGTCAACAGTTGTCATATTTTTAGAGTTCTGTAGAACCAAAAGACAGAAAAGTGTCACTGATACCCTGCATAAACATTCTTCAAATAAACGATCCCAAATTCAAATTTAAAAGAACATCGTATGAGTCCGATTCGAAAATGAATTTAAGACCTTACACTGCCAGTGAATTAGATGTAGAAGACAAAAGACAACGAGTCATCAACCCGTTACTAGTTGTTTAAGGATCTTCGTCAAAGTTGCGTTTTAAGTTGCATGAAACACAACTTTGATGGAGATCCGTCAACATCTGATTCCGGGGTGAATGACTCTGGAAAAATGGAAAAGGAGAAATTTTCGGAAATCGCACTAAGAAATCAGAGACTGTGTACGGGTAGTCTTTGATTCCGATAAGGACCAATGGCATCGCATCAACCAAGTACACAGCTAATTAACATATCACTCAAAAAGTGCCGGGACGGACATATAAAAGGTGCCACTAACAAAAAATTCATGTAATTTTTAGGAACAGCAAACATTCAAATGATACCCGTCAAATTTTCGTGACAACCTGGTAATTAGATTACCAGTTACAGTGCTTCACGTGACGCTACTTGTGCGATTTTTAAAACAACGGAAATAAACAGAATTTCGTGTGTTGATTAGCAATGCTTTTGATGTGTGTTCCAGTGTTGAAAAGTGATCCAGAGACTCTGCTTCATCAAAAATAACTGTTTGTCGGTGGTATACTGGCCTTAAACGTGACCGTACAGACACCAAGGATCCTGAACATTGGCCTTTCGGACCAATTGAGATGGTAACGCCTGAAAACGTCAAAGAAGTACAAAAAATCGTTTTGAAAAACCACAAAGTGAAATTGCGTGAGACAGCTGCCACCTTGAAGATATCAAAAGGCAGTATGTACACTATTTTGCATGAATATTTGGCCATGGGAAAGCTGTTTTCGAAAAAGGTGCCGCGTTTGTTCACAATGGACCAAAAACCACAACGTGTTTGGAGCTGTCTCGTCAAAATAAACAGGACTTTTTGTGGCGGTATGTTACAATGGGTGAAACTTGGATCCATCACTGCACTCCAGAGTCAAATCGGCAGTCAGCGGAGTGGACAGCAGCCAGTGAACCACGCCCAAAGCCTCCAGAAACACAAAGATCGGCTGGCAAGGTTATGGCATCCGTATTTTGGGAAGCACACGGAATTTTATGCACCGACTATCTTGAGAAAGGTAAGCGAATACTACATGGGATTATTGATTCATTTGAAGGAAGGAATTGCAAAACAACGGTCCCCTATGAGGAAGAAAAAATTCTCCTCCACCAAGACCATGCACCGTGTCACAAGTCGTTGGCTACCATGGGCTTTGAATTGCTTCCGCGAGCACCGCGGGCCAGATCTGGCCCTCATCGACTTCCACCTCTTTTCAGACCTCAAAGAGATGCTTGCTGGTAGGAAATATGGCCCGAATGAAGAGGTGATCGCCGAAACTGAAGCCCATTTTGAGGTCAAAAATAAAGAAGGTATCGAAATGTTAGAGCGGCGTTGGACTGATTGTATCACTCTTGAAGCAAACTATGTTAATGAAGAAGTCGAAATTTATCTAGAAAATGTGATTTATTGGTTAGTTTCGGGACTTATTGAGTGGTGTGTTATGTGTATCAAATAAACGATCTTGTGTTGGTAGGTCATCAATTAAAGGTGCACGAGATAGCTGAGCCCACTATGGCGTCGTTAAGAAAACCCCTGATTGAAAGAAAGGTCTGTCACGAGAAGGATATCTGCGCGATGAATGCAAGCCGTTTCGATAAACAAGCAAAGGTCGGTCACGAGAAAGATGTCTGCCCGATGAATGTCGGCCGTTTCGGAAAACAAGCAAAACTGTAAGATTTGGCTGATGTGGTTTACGCCCAATGTGAAAGAGTTCTGACACCGACTCGTGACTGTCCCTATTACACAAAAGAAGGAGAAGTTGAGATAGTAGACTCCACTTGGTGAACTTTCTCTGAAAAAGGCAAAGACAACCCTTTCGATCGAATGATGTTTTCAGGGTCTTAAGAGTGACTGCCTGCAGAAGGACAAACGGCCACTAAGCTCTTTTGACGTCGTACAACCGAAAAGACTGCACTGATTGTTGGCTATGCACTTAAGCCTCATCCACTCAATTCTCCGAAGGAAGCCCCATGTGGTCACTTGCCACACAGAAGACTGCAAATCTTTAGAAAGAATTGCAGAATTTGTAGCATTCCTGTTTCAAGTGTATCGAGCTAAAACAAGACTGTTTTGAGAAATCTACTGTAGACCTCGCAGATGACTACATCTTGAATTATATGTAAAGCAAAGTTTTCGCTGTCTTCTGCAACTGACAACCACCTGCCTGGAGATGAAGAAGGACTTCGCTACCGAAATGTTTTTTTTGGGAATACTTGTGTTCTATCGTGGCTTACTCCAGGGGATTTCAGTTCTCTCATTGGTTAAAATCCCATGTACAAGAAAAAGTAAAGATACCATGTTACCTAACTCCCTGTATAAAATAGAGGAACAGAGGAACAATCTGGGATGCTCCTGATGCTCGGAGTTTCTAATTAAAACGATTAAGACCGGTTAAATAACACTGGCCACCTGAAACAGGGAGACCTCGTGCAAGTTGTACCTCTGTTCAGAGCTGAACATGCTGGTGGAATCTCAGCAGGAGCAGAATTTAAAGAACCTTCAGGGCTGTAATGAGATTCCGTGCAGAATAAGTCAATTTTGCAGCAAATGGTTTCGAAGCTGTAATCGACTTAACCTCTGTAAGATTGAAAGATTAGGACTGTGTGTAAATGATGCGAAGACTACAGTTCTTCGTGCTATTACGGCATGCCTGTGTTGCGAAAGGCGGCAGAATGGACGGGGGAACCTCTTCACCAGATGATGCGACAAAGTTAATTTAGAACACTTGCTAAGAGTCAGTAAAGTTAGACTTAGAATTAAAATCAGAAGATTATATATTAAGCTAGTTTTAAATATTTTTGTCTAGCATGCAAGAAAACCAAGAATGATAAATAAAACTGCATTAAAAACTGATGCGACAAAGCTTCCACACATTCGAGACATGTGCTGAAAGTAACGCAAAGCTTCCACACATTCGAGACATGTCCTGAAAGTAACGCAATCAAGTCAACCGCTTGGCAGCCCTCAAAAACAAGTGCTTACGAGCTCCAAATTTAGTCCCAACTATCTCTTGAGTCATGTGTCAAATCAACGACACTGGCACTCCTGCCCAACATCCGCTTGTTGTCAAACCTCATCTCAAAGTATTAAAATTTTATAGCCTGCAATCGATTTCTGGTTCTCGTGAGCCAATCTCATTTTTCCTTTCCTCGCATCATTTCCATTACACTGACGGGCATAAAATCACGTGAAAAGGAAACGCCAATCCCATGAGCAGTGAAATAGTTGATTCCCCAACAGCTTCAAACGCTTCCACTGAGTGCGTCCATAAAAATTGGTTCTGAACGCCACTTTAAATCATCTTTGGCCCCAGCACCACACAAACACTCGCATAAAGGAAGTCGTGGAGGCATAAGGCTTCCTCCCAAGTGCGAGGCGGAGCTGTAAAAGTTTAGTTGCAGTGGCACCAGTGGGTGGATGAAGACGAAGTTCTCTTGCGAAAATGAGATTCTTTTATACGAAATCGGTTGCGATGGAATTGAGACGGGATCCGAGGGATGGTGCCTTCAACTGGTTTGTGGAGGACTTGGATGGAAGCTTGCAGGTACCAATTTTCTGAGAATTCGCATGAAGCAGAGGACTCAAGTTCTCAGACCAGATTTGACTTGAGGCAACGCTGAGGTGGAAAATTTAATTTTTTGAATTTCGGGATGAAAGCGTGTCATTAACGGTGCTCACTTTAAATATCGAGGAGGTTCAGCTGTCAATCCCCGTCATTTGTTGTGTAGAAACCATTGGTAGTAGCACCCAACGAAGCGAAAGCGCAAGACCAATATGGCGCACAGACGTCAAAGAGAAGAGTAAGGAAGGGAGGCGAAGGCGACGGCGAAGGCGACGGCGAAGGCGAAGGCGAAGCGAAGGCGAAGCAAAGGCGAAGGCGAAGGCGAAGGCGAAGGCGAAGGCGAAGGCGAAGGCGAAGGCGAAGGCGAAGGCGAAGGCGAAGGCGAAGGCGAAGGCGAAGGG
The DNA here is from genome assembly GCA_955652365.1 of Eristalinus aeneus. Classification (NCBI taxonomy): domain Eukaryota; kingdom Metazoa; phylum Arthropoda; class Insecta; order Diptera; family Syrphidae; genus Eristalinus; species Eristalinus aeneus. The sequence goes on from OY019132.1 coordinate 4,620,061, forward strand.
TAAGGGTAAGGCTAAGGCGAAGGCGAACGCGAACGCGAAGGCGAAGGCGAAGGCGAAGGCCGAAGGCCGAAGGCGAAGGCGCAGGCGAAGACGAAGGCTAAGGTTAAGGCGAAGGCTGAAAGCGAAGGCGAAGGCAAAGGTAAAGGCGAAGGCGAACTCGAGGGCGAAGGCAAGTCGAAGTCGAAGTCGAAGTCGAAGGCCAAGGCCAATGTGAAGACCAAGGCGAAGACGAAGAAGATGACCACAGCGAGGGTAAAGGCGAAGGCGAAAGCATATGCGAAGATGGAGACGAAAATGGAGGCTAAGACGAAAACAAAAACGAAGCCGAATTCGAAGAAGGGGAAGAAAGGCCCAAATAACGGCTCATATGAAAGAAAGGGATAGTAAAGAGGAATGTGAAGATCCTTGACATTTCAAAACGTTCAATCAGTCGGCGAAAATTAACAGAATATCAAAACTTATCAAAGATCTCCAGTTTCTAGGCCAAAAGTCCTCAAAAACCGTTGTCTGACCTCACCTCCAAGTCCGTAGCCGTAAATTTGACAATTTGCACACTCACCTATCCTCCCACACCTGCAAACTCCACAAGCACTGAACCCGAATGCACTGACCGCGCCTGTAGAACACTTCGCCAATGTACATCTCACGATTGGTCAGCTCATCGCGGCACTTGTTCTCCTCGTAGTACACTGAAAGCAAACAAAAACAAGCCGAGTCTTATCGCCGCGCTACGACACTCAGCCCCCAGCGGGGTCACACTCCGACGTACTGTTCGACATACCGTTCCGCTGTCTCTGCAAAGGGGAGCCGCACACTGCACATTCACTCGTCAGCATCAGCAGAAGAATCAGCAAGATTGCCAAGATCTCCAGAATCGCACTTCCTGGGCCCATTTTCAACTCGAACTCGGACTTGGACTTGAGATAAACAACGACAGCGAGCGCTGCGAATAAGCGTCGACTGCTACGACGACCTAGAAGTTTTCGCGAAGTTCAAAGCCTGACTGACGGCCGTTGCCGCTCTCATCAATTTATGGACCGCCACCGTAGCTGGCTAGCTGGGGGCTGTCTCCCTCTCGCGCGAGAGGGAATCGCTCTCTTTTTAGCGAGCCCTTATCAGCGCCGTAATCGTCTGCGGAGGCGGCAGCGGCGGCGGTGGGGCTTCCGTTTGGGTGTTTTGCATGCTTAGCATGATTTGGAACTTTCAGGTATAAACGGGTTCTTTCCCGCGCTTCGACAATAGGTCGTGCGGCGTGGTGTGTGGGAGCGTGACTTTGAGTGACCACTGAACAAGGGCATGCCGGAAGATCACAATCCGGAGGTTGCTTGTAGTCACAAGCAGAGGAAATTCCAAGTGAAGCCGATAAGTTGGCGGTGCTGTATGAAAGAGAAGAGACGTGAGCTGCTCGTAGCACGGACTCGTAGAAGAGACCTGAGAGGAAGCGAAGAGACTGAGCGGAGATTATCAAATTTGCTTGGAGATGAATTGGCGAGTGACTGCTTGGCGGAAGAATGAAGCAACTCAACGTACTGAGCGATTCGGTGTACAAACAATTAATTCAGACAAAGAATACAAGCAGGGGAAGAAGTTGTGAAGCCGACGGCAGCTTTTTTCAGCTATCTCCAGTTTTCTGCTGTCTGGAGTCTCTGTATGTGCGTAACTGGACAGAATTTCTTTTCTTTCTTCCTGGTTCTGGTTTTCTGCACATAAGTGAGCCAAACACCGCTGCTGTGGAATTGTGAAGAACGCATTTCCTTTGTGTTGAAACTCCTTTGGGAGACGTGCTGTGTGTTTTTGACATGCCTGGGATCCACCGGTCAGTTCTTGTTAAAATTTCAAATCGTATTCTAAGTATATATAGTCCACAGGGAGCCTTCTTCATCAATCAATGTGCGCGCTTCTCTTCTCTCTCGAGTATTCCAAGTCATTTTCCATGTTATAGTTGACTTCTTTCTTAAAGCTCTTGCTCGTGTCCTTTTGTAAATTCTTGTCCTTGTGCATGTCCAAATTTTGGACTAAGTCATAATCCAAGTCCCTCTCTATATCCTGTTCTGTTCCGAGTCCAATTGCTCGTCTCAGCCTAGGATGTTGTTCCTTTTCAAATAAAGACGCACAGTGGAGTAGACTGTTAGGAGGCCCGATTAAAGCTGCAAAACTAGTCAGGCCCTGGAAGATGACAACGGAAGACTTGGACTTTGGACTTGAACATTGATGTAATTCATTGACTGTTCAAAACTGTCAACAACAGTGGAAGCATATTTCAAAAGTCCCCTTCAGCTGCTGGGCACCGACGCACGGACGCAAAGTGTTGCTTGTATTGAAATAGGAGCTGCTTAGTAGGTTATAGCGATGAGTGGGGTCGATGAACAATCTTTCATCAAAGAAGGACACACAGTTTATATTAAGAGACCTTACATAGATCGAAAATAGTTGTCCCAGTAGGATCATTCCCATCCGAGGCACGTTCTTGTCTCTGATTTTTTTGTTCTAAGACGATGGAGAAGTAAATGAAACGCTCAAACCCTTATCTTGCTCTGGATAGAACCCCTGGGGAGCGAACCACTTACCTTAGGCGGTTGCTGTAGAGGCTTTGCAAATGGCTCCTCGAAGAGACTGTATGTCAACTTGATCTGTGCAATGCCAATAATCGCTGCTGGAATCTCGCCAAGTTCAGAGCTGTCACTAACTTCTCACTAAATGCATAGGCCCATGCCTTATTATCTTAGACATTCCTAAACGAAGATTGAATTGAAGACTGAAGATCTCGTCCTACTTGCACAGATTGGGATTATGGAAGGAGATTCGCAACAAGCCCAACTTTTAAGAAGCCTAAATTTAGCAGGGCGGATGGACAACACACATTTATTCCGAAAAGCCGAAAAGGCTCAGTGCCACCCGTGCTGAAAGGGAGCATGGACAAAGATCACTCGCCGTATAGATGCTAGAAGTCTTAAGCTAGTGGAGGAGACCTACAGTTCAATGCCGACTCTGCAGGACAGCATTTGAAATGGTTTTGCAGAGGAAACACTTCGAAAAATTGAATCGGCAACATTAAGGGGAGACAAACGGACACCCAGTTCGAAACTACTTTCAAAGCATTCCATTCCAGCATAGAATAATGACCGATATAAGAAATTACGTTAATCACCCAAAAGAAGGGCAAACAGAGATATGTGAACGATCCAGAAATGAAGAACAGGCCTTCCTGGATATTTGATAAAAATGAGTCATTCCAACCAGCTACCTCAGGAATGCCAGGACTTTTAAGAATTCAGGAACCCAACTCATTGGCCCCCATCGCATTACAAAGCAATTTACATCAACAAGTATAAAAACGTTTGAGCATTGAACTTGCCTGGTTGGGGTGGCAACCTCCCACCGAGACCACCCTCAAAACCCAATACAACCACTTAATTGCCACTCTCAGCTGCACAAGCATCATCAGTCAACTAGACTTCCGGCAGTGCGTCGCGATAACAAACCACACACGCGTGCCCTATCCTCGCCCACTTCAACACCTCCAGCTCCTCCACTGAATTGCTGCGTTATCCTTTAATCTGAATTAATGCCAATGATACCGTTAACCGGGGAAACAATCGCAAAAATGAATCCGATTGACGACGGGCGGCAGCATCGATACCCAGCGACGCGACGGGACGCTGGCATTTAACGCTTTAAAGCGAAATAATTAATATTTTGCCACAAAGCCGCGCATGGACACAGGGATCAGGGGCGAATTAAACCTGATGCTTGGGATGGGATGGGAGGGGAAAGCATCAGCAACATTGATTTCCGCACAAAGACCCCTACAGGGCCCGAGGGGAAATGGAAGACTTTTCTCCACCTCCTCAAAGACCGCTGTAGAAATGGAACGAGGGGGAGGAGTTTATTGCATCCTGCTCACCATCCCCACGTACAGGATATGAGTTGCTTTCTGTCAAAGGATACATGCAATATTTGTGATAGAATCTTCGTCGGAGGAGGTGGCACGGGGACTGTGTCCCCGTCGAGATGAAGGAACGGCGACCATTTTTGTAGAATCTGCTGCTCGCTTGTCCTTTGAGGAGATTGTGCGAAGTTACATGTGACTGATTTGGGATCGCTTGTTGAGTTGGAAATGATGTTCATTGGAATGGAATAGGTAAAGGGTGGCGCAGATGGAGGGGAAATGAAGAGAAGTTTTGAGGTTAGAGAGAAGCAAATGGGAGCAAACTTTGCGACATATTGACGACAAGACAGCAGGACTGTGAAGATGCTCAGAGGAATCAAACGGGGTGTATGATGAAGGGGGGGCTATGGCAATGATTGTCATGCACTACGGAGAGCGGTTTCTTGACTGACACTGCTATGATCGAAAAGGAAGAATACAATTCTGAACGCAATTAAATATTCATTTGAAACCACGTTGTGTGTGTCACTTGGAGGAATTATTTTGGGGATAGAGAGAGGAAGATGGACTGTATGACGTGTTCAGCCTTGATGGTGACTCAATGAATGTATGCAGACAATCTGTTGGGAAATAAGGAACATGTCCTTTCAGCTCCTGTTTCCCTACGGCTATAGTAAATATCACCTGCTCTGAAGTCTGTTCATGATTTAGAGGACCCACTGGCGGGTATAGCCCCTGAATAGCCTCTGTGGTGGCAACAATGCCTCTTTCGGCCGTCTTGGTCTATCTGGATATCTGGAGAACACTGTGATGTAGTAGTTTGCAGCAAGGTTGACCAATTTGATCGTGTGAGCGGTCCAAAGAGCTGTAGTAGAGTGAGGTAGTCGAGGAAGTCCTTTCCTCCTGCAAAGCATGTTCGCTTGATGAAATTCATTGGCTCTACAGTTCCTTGATATCTAGTGTGTACAACTGCATCCTCCTAATTGTGCTTTAACAGCTGGCTTATGATGTACTGGTTCAGCTTGTACAGAGTGAGCAAACGCGGCAAGTTCGTAAGCGCATCAAAGATTATCGTGATGCGATGAAATTTTGACATTTCAGGTAGATTCGCGCCTAAGAATGGAGGCTTCACCAAACTCGTGAGTCCTACATATATAATATTTATTAGTTAATTTATTGTTATATGATTCATAAGCAGGAAAAAATGGAACCATATGTGGTCAAAACTAACAACGAGACTATCGTTTAAGGGAGAATTAAGTTAAGTGACCTATGAGCGCATTAAAGTGAGAAACAAATCGGCGAGGAAGGCTTCCACGTATTCGGAGTATTTCGAATTACTCGACGACAAGTTCAGTTCCTGGCGATAATTTGGTTGCAACATTGGATGACAATAATGCAGAGGAAGATGTTAATTCACAGCATGTTCAGCGTCATTTTGGATTGCAAACAGATTCCGTCCAACCACTCACAAGGACAGTGAAGAAAAATTCTTATGAAGGAAAAAACTGGCAACATTTTGCTGATAAGCTGTCTTTTTTTATGTCCAAGACATGCTTCAGTGGCCGCCAGCGCGTAGTGGGTAGAGTGCGACGCTCACACGCATCAGGTTCAGGTTCGATTTTCAGCTGAACACCTCGAATTTTTCACAGTACCACCTCTTTCGAGCTGCTTAAAACACTGAAAGAGATCTAGGTTCGGCTTCCGCTCGAACACCTCGATTTTTTCACGGTACCACCCCTTTCGAGCTGCTGATACCACTCAAAGAGTTATAACTGTCTAAGAAAAAGATTCTGCTTCGGAGTCGGCATAAAATTGTAGGCCACTTCTACTCGTGAGAGAACAGTAGCGCGCACAACACGAGTAGTTGATGAGCAAGCTAGGCCCTGGTCCCTTGTGGACTGTCGCGCCATTCAATTATTAATTATTTAGACATGCTTCAACATATTGCCATTGTAACAACGAACGTTATTTATCAAATTATTCAAAAGAATCGTCGCATATAATTTTTGGAGAGAAAAAGAATGTAAAATCGCGCACAAAACAGCAAGTCGTTCAAGAATATCAAAACAAAAAAATAAAGCATCGTGATGCATTGCAACATCAAAGCATCCTTGCATCGCATCACAACGGAAGTGATGCTGATGCGATACGCATAGTTTTGATGTTTATAGACTCAGCCACAGCCTTGATGATTACTGTCTCTTAAGTTGTCTAGCTGTCCGGTATTTCAAAACGATGCCGTGAAGTTTTTGTTTTTGAGCTTTCCTCGGGCCAATGGTGTGTCTCATGAAAAATGTATGTGCGAACCCTTTGAATATCGGTAAACGGATTTTGAACGATCACCATCGATGAAGAGGTGTCATCGTATAGAGGATTCAGGTGATATTTGATTCCGCTACAAGACATTCCTCTCACATAACAAGAATCCGGGCCGATATTGTATTTTCTTATAAACCCTGTTCAAAACAAAACTCCTAACAGAAACCAATAGAGGGAGACCCACAGTTCCTTCGTCTCCCGCTCTTGGATTTCATTGATAGGGTTTTTAATTATGGTTCAGCCATTAGTATAAAAAGAAGCCTATACCCATCAGTAAATCCTAAGTAACCGTCAAGCGCTTCGATCAGCTGTAAAGCTGCGCACCTTATTTTCTTATCCCTGCTACTACCCTGCTTTTTCGCGATCGACTTTGCCTTTGAATTGCGGGGCCATTCGACAACAGATATTAACACTTATTGAATGGCCCTTGTGCATGGATTTTTTTTGTTAAATGTTTGTTCGTTGAAAAAATGTAAGCAACGAAACCATCTGCGAGTGTAGTTCGCACTTGTTTATTGTTTTTTATTAAGCAACTTCTACGGGAAACGGAGACTCGCACTGATTTTCTTACTCTCCGGTAGAGAGAGTTCCAATTGTCTGGTTACGGGGACATTAAAAAGTTTTAAAATTTCCTGCAAAACCGAATTTATTTGGCCAAAATCAGCATTAAAGCCTAAAATAGTCCCTCGAATCCCACCGCAACTTACGTCTCTTTTTCCAGCCACCATCCTCTAGTAGTGGTCCCCCCTCTGTGACCCAGCCACTCCCACACAACCTTTGTTAATGCAAAATCTCCTTGTTTGCGTTTCCAATTATAACTCAAATCATTTGATTCACAAGCGCTTTGGCGTCCGGAATGGCAATCCGCTGCCCAAATGCGGCACGCTTCGCCACTCATCGATGGAAGTCCAGTTTAATTGCAATCATTTGGGATGAATGCGGTAGGGGGACTCCACCTCATCCGGAAAGCGTTTTGTGTCGAATAAAAGGCTTCCCTCCGGGCCGCCACCCCACTACAGTCGAACTGAACACTGGCTACGGGATGCTGATATAATTTAACAAATTCATTCCGCCGATTACAATGGCTAATATCGCGGGGATTATCTGTGCAGCCATTGGTGTTGCGTGCTAAGCCCGCGCTGTCGAGCGAGAGATCGGGTGGCGGAGTTGTGTCAGGATTCGAACTCGAAATCCCGGTCTGTGTATGCCCTTTAATTAATTTTCATTTGATTTCGACACGCTGCTGTCGTTCATCGAGTGGAGATTACGCTGAATGAGGCGCATGGGATGGAGGCGAAAGTGGCGGAGAGGGGAATTTCAAAGGATTGATGCAGATGACAGGCACTTTGATGTGTGCTGAGCTTGGAGGAAAAGAGGACAGAAATCCATAATAAACAGCAACAAGGGGGGGCTACTGAACAACGCAATAAGGACTCAAAAAAGTGTTTCTGGTGGAAAGCTTTTGGAAAGAACGGTCGAACGTCTAAAAACAGCGCGTAACAGAAGCTGCGTTCAGTGGATGAGATGTCGGATGGAAGTCGTATCTGGTTGAATGTGGCTGGGTCTCTGATAGAAGTTGCATCTGACAAAACATCACCGCTGAGAAAAACTGCGTCTGATGAACGATACCTACCGACAGACAGATGCAGTGCCTGAGCGGGGGTGGATGAGGGAGGAGATGCAAAGACTCACAACTGATCAATCAACTGATTTCCTCTGGCTATCCAAGAACTTGACGGTTATTTACAAAGTTATGCACGACCCATGACGCTGTCAAATGAGTTCCAAGAGCGGGAGACGAACAAGCTGTGGGTCTTCTTCTCATATTGGTCTCTGGTCCGATGGAGGACAGTGTACGGCCGAAGCTACATTTTCCTTAGAATAGTGTGGCACCGAAAGAGACTGCCTTGGGTGCATAAGGGCGTTTGAAAAAAGAAAAGTTTCGTCTCTATTGACGTTACAAGTGACAAAACCTGCGTTGGATGGAAAACGATCACCTGCAAGGACAGCGCGTAACAGAAGCTGAATGTGATGAGAGGTGGAATAGGACAAAACCACCTTCTGATGCAAAACGCGCGCCTAAGAATAGAAACCTCAGATTGGAGATTGAAGGCAACCGCTGGTATGAGGTAACATCCAGTGGAAGGTAACTCCTGGTTAAAGTTGATATCTGAAAGAAGGACCGCTTAACAGAGGAAACCGGCGCCTGACAGATGTGCCCATTGTGAGGTCGTACTTAACAGAAATTGTCTCTGTCGGAAAAGTGATATCTGACAGAGACAATGAATGACGATGTCGGACTGAGGGTACTTTCACTGGGAAGAGGGATGCATCTTATGAACACATGGAGAAGTCTTTAAAAGAAGTTGTGACTCAACCTGAAGAAAAGAAAACTCACTTTACAGCAGTGTTGGCGAACGAACGCCATAAATCAAGGAGGATGGCCAAATACAGATACTCGCAAACACACCAAGTTTTATCTGCAGCCTATACCTACTACCTCACAGTTTTGAAAAGGCAAAAATATATCAGGGCTTCACTAAATATGAACAGACCGTCAAACAAGACGAAGATATTCTTAAGTCTTTGTTAAATACTGCCAGGCATCAAATATCTCAGACGTCAAATACTATTTAAAAAAGAATTCATAAATTATGTCTGAATTAACCATACATAGCCATTAAACATACATACAACTCATGTAGTCTCAAACTCCGCCTGGGATGGTATGAAATTCATAAGTGTCCCTACGAAGACATCGTTGCCTGAAATAATCATCTCCTCCAACAACTTGCCGCACTTTTCCAGAATCAACATAAATGTTTGGGGAAGCACTTTAATCATTCCACAACTTAAAACGATGACGAGAAACCCGCCTTGCTCCATTAGGGGCAAACGAGTTACTTAAAAAAAAAAAACATAAATATTCCCTAGATCTAAATAGGCAACCGTCTACATTGCTACATCGTGACAGTAATAAATGAACCATCGGAAAATGTTCAAACTTTCCTTCAGACATCTCTAGACTTCAGCAGAATTTTTAAAAACCTCCAGATTTGACTGTACAAAAGCTTATCACACATTCCCAATGCCAGGAGAAAAAAGCTTAGACACGCGACTCGAAAACCTACCTGGATATCCTTTGAATTGGCAGCCATATGCCATGTTTGAAGAGTCAAGACTTAGTTGGAAGAAGCCATTTATGTCCAGACTTGGGCTGAAATCGAGCTTCGTCTACAAAATTGTATTCACCACAAGCCGCTCCTTAACTTTGTTAGACTCAGCAAGTCTTTTGGAGGACCAAATCAATGTTTTCCAAAAACCCATTCCATCAGTCCTGCTGTACTAAGCTGACCGCAAGACGACAGGTTACGCAAAGCTGATTCTTGATGCCTTCGAAAAACATTCTGCGTCTGATATGTGGTCCTGTCTGGGAGAAAGATGATTGAAAAAGTAAGTAGTTGGGAATAAAGTCCGGAAGGCACAGATCTGTCGAGTGCTCTGGCAAAAAGGCTGCAGCAAGGAGGGTCTTTCAATCTAGTCAATCCATCAATCCTAGTCTCCTGGCCATTGCGCACATCTGAAGGCACAAAATTCATCAGACTAGGAAAGGCTCGACAATGTATGCCGCCAAATTCGTCCAAACCTATGATGGACGCTCCATTAGCTCCATTGATGGTTAGAGGGGATTAGTTTATTTCATTGTATGCATAAACCTGACGTCCAGGGACGTACCTAAAAATGCATCATTGGCATTAAATCGTTGTAATTCCTGAACACCGAATCATACCTTATAAAATTAAGCATAAACCACAACAAATTTCTCATTCGCAGTGATTGTGCCTATAAAATGACACTCTGCATGTAAGCCCAGCAAAAGTGTTATGCGTCTTAAAGTTAATAAGCGCTAGATGGCGCAAACTTACTTCAACGCCATCTGCCTGCGAGTTTGCCACGGCTGACCATCAACTGGATGTCAAACTCGCTTGTAAACTAAATTTCACATGGGAATATCAAACCTTTACCCACCTCATTACATCCAATTGCTTTTAATCACAAAATCAGCAAACATCCAATTTCCTACTCAAATTTCATCTCCAACTGACACATCACACCCTGACTCATAACCAACTTCACACTGCACCCACTACAGCGGCACACAACCACGCTTGCCAACCAAACATCACCTAACGGCGAAATTTCGCAATTTCATTTTGTTCAGCAGTTTAGCATCGGCATTTGAGTTTTCCGGAATTCGGCCAAACTCGTCACATTTTGTTTGAAACGTTTTTTTTTGCTGTGTGTGTTGCGGAGGCGAACAAGAGTGTGATTAGTTTGTTCAACAAGCAGAAAAAGTTCCGTTGGAAGTCAATTGAAACGCGTTTTGTACTTCACAAGCAAAGAAAAGAGACTCCAGAGGCGTGTGCTGCACCCCTATGTAAGTACCTACTGCAAGCAGAATATTCAACAAATTTTTCGCATGTAGGGCGTGCGAAACAACGTCGAAATGGCTCGTCGCGACGGCTAAATTGACATCCAATGTCAAGTTGCCGTCCTCTGTGTGTCTCTCGCCGCATTGCGTGTACGGGGAAGGAAGAGAAATCCAAAGAGACCGAAACCACATGTCCTCCGGTGAATGTGGAGTGCCTCTGGCAGTTGGTGATCAAGTAAAATTGTTTTTCTGTGGGAAGGAGGCGTACTTGTGAAACTGCATCCGCATCAAGAAATGCTTAAAATCGATGCAGAACTTATGCGGAGTGTGTTTTTCCGATTTTGAGGTTAGGACCGCATTCGGGTGTTCGTCATTGCAGTGGAATTTCGGCTTCTTCACAATGTGTCGGTGGTTGAAATTGATGTCGGTTTCTTTTCTCTTTACAGCGGGCAACGGGTGGCCCTGGCACAAAAGAAGTCGGATGGGAAAAATGGCGCCAAAGTTGACGTCGCTGTGGCATTTTCGTTTTCCAAAAGGGAAGCCTTCCCAAATGTCTGACGCACTAGAATGCAGTTCAAGGTCTATCATTTAATTTTTTTTTTTTTTTTTGATTTAGAATTCGTCGTTGTCGATGATCGATTATCTGCTTGGTAACCGGCAAAGGTGCAGATAATTTCGAAGATTTTTGAGGATGTTTCTTAATGCACGTTTTTCTTAGCTTTCGTTTTGCCTGTGTCAGAAATTTGACATCAGGTTGTCTGTGTGCAGTGTGTCGCAATATTTTTTTGAATAGAAGATGTCTCTTCAATTGCCTTCAGAATAAAGCAGGCTGTATATTCGTGAAAGACTGGGAAAGCAGTTGAGTTTCTTGCTTTGAGATTGATTTGAAGTTCCAGCTCCTGTTTTACTGTATTTTCATCAGGATGACTTGCTTTATTGACTCTGGCCATGAAACCTTCGTGTACTAGTTTTCACAAACGCAGTTTTGCGCCTTGCTACATTTTATACAACTAATGAAAGGTAGAGTTCTTACTTCGGTCCTGTTCGTTCGACTTTCGTGACAAACAGATGTCTTGCTAGTTAAGTTGTCTGTGTTTGCCACCCTGCTAGTCTTGTTTTGCAGACGAGACAAATACAAACCTTGTCTGTTGTCGGCTTTTCAACTTTTATCCAATTTTACGTCCTCACCCCTTTGCTTTTAGCTGTTATGTAAACATTCACAACAACGCCGATCAATCTGAAGATCTTTATCCGAAACGAATATGTTTCTTGGTCCCCATTGGAATCGAAATGTGACGTCAGTTGAGCTATCATCTAATTTTTTTACTGATTTATCGCTTTCGAACACTGCGTTCGAGGAAGGCACTGATTGAGTTTCCAATAGTGCACAACTGAGTTTTGCATTTGCTACAGCTTCAATCAGACAACACATTTACGATAAATATTTGGGTTTGAAGAAACAGCTGAGGATATGGAATACAGGCATCCAGTGAATTTTGCACTTAATTCTTTAAATGCAATGCAGGCGTTTGGCGTTCACTTGTGGTTGGATCAGCGTTATAGCGACCAAAATCTTCTTTCTCCATGTTCAAGAATTTGAAGTCATTGAAGGGTCGTTGCCTGTCGATCTTTTTGTTTGGTTGTGAATCTGCAGTATTAGAAAATTCTTTTTGCGTCCTGCCTTCCAATCTGTACCCAAATTTGGGTACTTTTCGAACTCCTTTTTTTCGGCAAATCTTAAAACAATAATGTGTCAAGAATTTATTGAATTGCGTTTGAATTCGGAATCGTACTTCACTTCTTCTGGCTTTGGACAGATATTTCTTTTTTCAATGCGGGCTTTGGGTCGTCCATTAGTTGATGCAGCAGCGGTTTGAAACTGTACTATGTCAAGGAAACATTTTTGTGTCTCCGAACACTGGTTAGACGTTGTAAATGCCTTAGAAAACCCCACTTAAACTGCTTGCTACTTAAAGCGTGCCTCTGAACCCCCAGTAGAGGTCGTAAATGTTTTGCTGAACTCCATCATTTCTCTCGTGTTCCCCAATCTTTTGCCCACAAAATTCCAGTGCACCCTCTTTCGTTCTCCTGCTTATTTCATTCCCACCCCTCTCGCCAGGGAAAAACATTCATTGTGGCCGACCTTTCCCCTGATCTCGTTTAATCCTCCAAAAAGAAGGGTGATCGCGCTGCCATTTGCACATACCTCTCCTGCTTTTGCATATTTTCCTACCTTCCCCGACAAATTCCGACTTTCAGGGAATCCTTTGCACAGCAGATGGCTGCGAGCAATATCTTAACATATCTTATCCCATTTCCCCTGTGTCGCCTTTGTCATCATTCCGCGTGACATCTGTTGTTGGCTGAAGAAAAACCGAATCCCCTTCAACTTACCTGAAGCCAGAGTCAGCAGTTCATTAGCAGTGGATCCTTGTTGAAGTGAAGATCGTGCAGAACACAGTGTCGAGTGTTAAAGAAAGAAAAGAAGAGGAAGTTCTGCCCATCTGTGTGTGTTTATCGACTCTAGGTAATTGCATACGTGAGTCCCGTCAATGTGTGAGTGCGCACATTCCGGGAACTAGTTTACGCGCGAAAACGACCGTTTGTCGTGCTTGATTCAATATTAATAAACGGCGAAATATTTACAATTGATTTTGTGCGCGATTGATTCCACCAGCAAAATGGTTTAGCCAAGGACACAGCGGTTTTAAGTCGCCGGTCCGTGTGATGGGATTTTCTCGTCGTCTTTTGTTGATCCGAAGAAGTGTTCACGGCGTGAGTCAACTCTAATTACGTGATCTTTGCTGCCACTGTGCGAGAAAGAGACGCTCGCCGATGAAAAAGGCAAACTAACGCACGTGGAGTTAGTATATCACTGACTCAGTGGATCTATGTGGGACTGTGACTGTTGGGCAATGAAATTTCAAAATTTTGCATACACATTTGTGACTCATTGTCCAACGAAGTTTAGAGAGTTGTGAAAATATTAATTTCGTTATGTGACGCGAAGCGCTGTGATAAGTGATACGAGGGAAGAAGGCTCTCTAGATTTAGTTCAGCTTGAATTGATGAACGACTTTAAAATTGTTGCTGTTGGGTACATTGACTTGGAGAGGACCCTCGATTGTTCAGCTCAGCTTAATTAAATTTCGGTCATTCTATTGTTTACCTCACGTTGCGTAGACAAACCCTGCGTTCCAACTGAATGGTTCGTTCAATTAGATCGCGGTTTTAAATTCAGATTTTCTTTATGGAAAAGAGGGTTAAGGTGCTTTTGACCGTGTATACGGTTTGCGCTTAAGAATTCCCCAATTATTGAATTAACTTTATTAATTGTCTGCTTTTGTATAACTACAATACGACTAGGCTAAGCTGGCCGTCATGGATGTGTGAAGTAGGCAGATTTACATGTCAGGGGTCCCAGGCTCGACTCCAAATTAGATTTGGCAAAGGATAGTACATTCTGCCATTTGTGCTTGATGAAAAACTGGACTCTTGAGAGAACAGGAAAACGATGATCAAAAGTGTCTGTTGTCATTTTATTTTCTAAAATAAACCGCCGTGGTAGAGTGTAACATTCACACGCCGAAGGTCCAGGTTGGATTCCCGGTTAAACACCTCAAATTTGTTACGGCACAACGTCTTTCGAGCTGCTGACAACACTGAAAGAGTAGTAACCGTCTAAGAAAAAGCTTCTCAAACTTCGCCGTTCGGAGTCGGCAAAAAACTGAAGGTCCCTTCTACTCGTGAGAGAACAACACGTGTAGTTGGTGAGCAAGCTTGGCCCTGGTCTTTCTGTGGACTGTCGCTCCATCCAATTATTATTTGCATCAGATAAAATGGTATATTGTATTTTTTGCTGCGTTCATCCTAAAACAAACAGACATACATATGTCGGCGACCATATGGTATGACAAGTTGTGAAAGAAGGTCTTAAGGGTGAAACAATTGCTTCTGTAAAAGAATATTCCATGACAATGTTGAACCTGTCACTATCTGATTAAGCTTCGTTTTCCAAACTTCTCCTTAGATTTTGATTCGTGCCAAGGACAATTTTGCTGAGTTTTTACTCTTTCTCGATGCAAATTAGCAGTTTTTTCCTTTCCACTTAAAGTTGTCTGTTTCGGAAGCAATACAGGTATTTCCAATTTTTAACATAGCAGTGTCAAGTCTTCTTCCTGTAAACCCTTTGTTTCCTTTTTGGTTGCTTTTTAAGATGCATCGCGATTTAATGACAAAAGCCACACTAGTCTTGTATTAAATGGCTATGATGGGGAGTTTCTTTTTTCCCTTGAACCCCTTTTGATTTTCGATTAGTACTGTTTTATATTTTTTATGATCAGGAACGTTAATCTGACAGCACATTCTCTCAATGAACATACTTTAGGTCTGTTCCAATTCATTTGTGTACAGAAAGTCTTAGTTGAGTAGTTTGGGTAAAAATATCTCTTCCAGAGAGTAACTCTGCCAAAACTTGCGAAACGAAACAGTTAAGGGATGTATGAAATGTCAGAGGTTTATTTGTTTTCACTTTGACAGCCATCTGCTGCCCACAGATTTTTCTTCGGCAGCAATTCGTAAAGAGGGGAAATATTTTGCCCTCTCTTCTACGAAAAATCAGCTAATGGAACATTTTTTCGTAGTTTTTCCGGCAAATTCGCAGACATTCGTAGCAATTCAGAGCAATTGGAACGGATCTTTTATGTCAAATTGATAGATTTACTGCAAACATTGACGTCATTGTAACGACTAAACAAACTCAATGCTTCTGCGCCCGTGAAAACGTTGGACGTTTAAATTTATAATACTGGCAGCTGCCTTACATGTACAATATTACATTCGCTTGAGGTGGTAATAAAATAAAGACGTAGCCTACTGTCCGGGTCGCGGATTCAAAATGTCTTGCTATTGTTTTATGACACTGGCTCACATTTTATGATCCCAGTACCTCCGAAATTTGTTTTGCAAAGCTCAAGTGATCTTTAAAAAAAGCTTTGTTATCTATGACTGCTTTTTCATCATTTTGGATGAATGAGTGAATTGGGAATCGCTTGCGAATTGAAGAGTCATTTCAGTTGCAATCATGAAACACGCTGCTAGAGATGGAAGATGAGTTTGATCACGGTTTTAAATCGGGATTGGTGATAGGAGATTACGGGCAAACTTCACTCTACAGAACATTACTTATACAATTCTTGTCATCGGAGATATAAATGTTTGCCTAGAGAATATCATTCTGTCGTTTATGGTATCTTTACGCTAAGTTGTGCCTGCTATAATTGGAGTTTACTACACCGTCATCTTAATTTTCATTCAAATTGTCTGTGGTTTTGTCAAAAATGTGCGTTGTATCCTCCGGGCACGCAGATTTGGACTGTTTCACTTATTAGATATACAAGTTTATTTAAGTCTCCGAAGCGACTGCTGGATCACAGTTTCATTCTTTGTGTCCAATGGTAAGCCAGCTGGACAATGTATTCGCAATCTACACAATTCTCAATTTTTTGGTGCTAAAAGCTAAGTTCTCGTAGAAGAAATAGTCTATGAATCTAGTCGTTCTTAGTCCCTCAGCTTTCCTGCAGATTCCTTTGCCGCTCTGTTATCATCTTTTTGGCAAATTATGAAATATGAGTCTTTCCAAAAAATATCCCTCAATTTCAAACAATATCTGGGTTACTCACGCAACAGCCTTCTTCGAGTTTGACAACTTGGCACACTTTTCAGAGAGGATGTCAATCGCCGCATATATTAATCTGCAACTTTGCAGCTTCCCATTTCAAAGAAACGATATAGCCCTTAGAATGAGAATAAATGTTATCAAAATCGATGTTTGCCATCAAATTCCATCAAACTAACTCCCTTCTCCCATTTTCCTTCCATTTCAGATAACAAACGAATTTTAATTGAAAACAAACAAACCAGAGAATAAAATTACAACGCAATGGCTACAGAAGCAGATGTTCCTACATTCAAATGCGTTCTGGTCGGCGATGGTGGTACCGGCAAGACAACATTCGTCAAACGCCATATGACCGGTGAATTCGAAAAGAAATACGTTGCTACACTCGGCGTTGAGGTGCATCCGCTCATATTCCATACCAATCGAGGCGCAATCCGCTTCAACGTTTGGGACACTGCTGGTCAGGAGAAATTCGGCGGTCTGCGCGACGGCTACTACATTCAGGGTCAGTGCGCCATCATCATGTTCGATGTAACATCACGTGTCACATACAAGAACGTACCCAACTGGCATCGAGATCTGGTGCGTGTCTGCGAGAACATCCCGATTGTGCTCTGCGGCAACAAAGTCGACATCAAGGACCGCAAAGTAAAGGCCAAGAGTATTGTGTTCCACAGAAAAAAGAACCTACAGGTAAGCCACTAACCAGCTTTGTTGGATATGATTAAGTTTTGTGACACTCTTTTCAATTGTCATTTCAGTACTACGACATCTCGGCCAAGTCGAACTACAACTTCGAGAAGCCATTCCTTTGGCTCGCCCGCAAATTGGTCGGCGATCCAAATCTGGAATTCGTTGCAATGCCAGCGTTGCTGCCACCCGAAGTCAAGATGGACAAAGACTGGCAATTGCAAATCGAACGCGATCTACAAGAAGCCCAGGAGACTGCATTGCCCGAGGAGGATGAAGATTTGTAAAATGCCTACACTCCTCCTCGCACCCCCTGCCCGTTTCCACCATCATCTCTATCTCTAACCCCGACGTCAACAAAACAAACAGAAACACACCGTACCGACAAAACAGAAAAAAAAAACGAAACAACAATTGTCCGTGAAAAATTCATGATTACTCTTAAGAACTGTTTAATATAGATACTAGAGAGAGAAAGAAGCAGCGCGGTTCTTTTGATTTCTTTTCCTTATCACTTTTATATTTATGTATTTATAAACAAAACGAAACCGAGACAAAAGGATGTTATACACGTTCACACCAGCGGCTCGGCAGTGCCAATGCTGCTGCTGCTGGCTTTCCAAAAGAATAGTCGAGAACTTTCTGATTTTGTCAAATTTACACGAGTCCGTTTCGAGCGAGAGAGAAGATGGAACATGAATTGAAACAAACAGAAACCAACCTATCTTTAGTGTTACAAGAATATCCTTGTAGACTGCGTGTTGTTGTATGAAAGCTTCTTTTGCGCGATTCTCTTTATACATGTGTAGATTATATATAGTTCTCTTTTCTTTTACTTTTTCATTGTTTTGTTCTCGCAATTTTTTTTTATTAAAAAAAGAAAAAACAATTCAAAATAATAAAAAAAACGTTTCTTTGGTTATAAATAAAACAAGAAAAACAACAAGGAACCTAAAGGCGTTTTGGTTTGTCTAGAAAAGCTCGACTTTTACCAATAGTTTCTATGGCTGGCTGCCTTTAACTCTTCAGTTTGAATAGAACGATTTTCGTCCTTCAGTTTTTGCTGGACCTTGTTTTAGTAGTACAATTCCTCTTGCGGTTCGCTTTTATTTTGAAACTGAGGCAAGGAAAGTTGCCCAGTCTTTTCAGAAGCTTTGTGAAGTTTGGTAAAGAACAAAATCTTCGAGATTTGCACTTGTGGAAAATGGTTTTTGTATGATGAGAACACGTTTAGTAGAAAGTATTGTTCATTTCTCTTTCACAATGCCTGCAGACGTGAAACACTGACAAAGCATAGGTTTTGACGTATGTTTAAGAACTTGAAGCAATGTGACCTGGTAGAAACCTTCCCTTGCCATATTTCCTTACAGTGTTGCTGCGTCCTTGAACGCCAAAGTACGATTTTAGTTTTCCAATTCTGGTGTTCTGCAAAGAAACCATTTTCTACACAACAAAATTAACACTGATCTTCACCGTCCTTAAGGAGTGAATAGTATTGAGCCTAATGAAAACCTTATCGTCGCCATCAGTGGTTTTATGTTTCCTTCTGAAATGTTCTGTCCGCCTTTTTGCAATCTAACGTAATGCTTTGTGCAGTGATATACCCCTTAAAATACTCGAGGTTGATGATTCATTCCCTCAGACCTTCGTATCTACTGGCGTATCTTTTACAATTTAAGATGTAAGTAAGGACTTATATGGAACATTAAGTTAGGTATGAACATTGTCAGCAACGTACGGTGCTCACTCTGTCACACATCCTTAAAGTCCGTCGATGGATTTTCTTGCTGTGAACTACAACAGGACCGAATTTCGAACGTCGTACTATTCCCTTGAAGAGGACAATCCCTTAGGCTTAAGTTCCGTAGAGAGCTTCGTCTAATCTGACGTTCCAAACTCGAATCATCGATGGTGCTTTAAGATAGAAAAAATGATGTAAAAGGCTCTACTGACTGAAAAGGTCTGCGTTTGGTCTTCTGCGGGAATACAGTTTTTCAGTACTGTACGAAAACGTGGATTCAGTCATTTAATAATAATAATTGTTGGCGCTGCAGTCCAAAGGGGGACCAGGGCCTAGCTTGCTCATCAACTACTCGTGTTGTGCGCGCTACTGTTCTCTCACGAGTAGAAGGGACCTACAGTTTTTTGCCGACTCCGAACGGCGAAATTTGAGAAGCTTTCTTAGACAGTTATTACTCTTTGAGTGTTGTCAGCAGCTCGAAAGAGGTGGTGCCGTGAAATATTAGAAAAATTGGTGTTGAACTGGGAGTCGAACCTAGACCCTTCGGCGTGAGAGCGTCGCACTCTACCCACTACGCCACGGCGACCACGGATTCAGTCAATTGTTCCTTGTTAAATCTCTCAATTTGACACACGCCGAAGGTCTAGGTTCGATTTCCGGCGGAACATCTCGAATTTTTCACGGCACCACCTCTTTCAAGCTGCTGACAACACTCAAACTGTCTAAGAAAAAGCTTCTCAAATTTCGCCGTTCGGAGTCGGCAAAAAACTGTAGGTCCCTTCCACTCGCGAGAGAACAGTAGCGCCCTCAACACGTGTAGTTGGTGAGCAAGCTTGGCCCTGGTCCCTCTATGGATTGTCGCCACACAATTATTATAATTAAAGCTTTCAATTCTCAGTACCTTATGGTTGGAGACGTCAACCAAATGGGCGCGTGAAGCTCGGGAAACACTCGGCTACATTTTGGTTCATTTTGATATACACAGAAAGAGAAGTGCAATTGGGAGAATATTAGAGACGTAGATATAATTGCGGGGGCTTTCATATACATTGCAAATATTTACTAGAAAAAAACATTTCATTAAATGTGGTAA
Source organism: Eristalinus aeneus (assembly GCA_955652365.1). NCBI lineage: Eukaryota > Metazoa > Arthropoda > Insecta > Diptera > Syrphidae > Eristalinus > Eristalinus aeneus. Next base: position 4,639,908 of record OY019132.1, read on the forward strand.
CGAACCCACGTGTTTTGTTGAGTATTTCTGAACAACGACATGGATTTTGAAACATGAGTACGGAGGGTGTTGTGATGGCTATCTAGGGGGCTCCGCGAGGAGGCTGTATATCAACTTGACCTGTGCACTAAAGACGATAGTGTTGGCAGCTCGCCATGCTGGGCGCGATCAACAACGTTTCCTCGTGTGGACAGGCCGATGCCCCCCACGAACATAAATTGCAGCTTACAAATTATGCATTACAACCTACAACATACATTACAATATTGATCCTCATTCTTATCTGGCAATCTCTGGGTCCCAGAACACCACGGAATAATTGGGAATGAGATTGCCGATGAACTTGTTAGGCAAGGACCACAAGAGGCATTTGTTGGGCTTAAACCCAAGTTAAAACCGCCCGCACCCGTGGTTAGGGCTTTCTTTGATGGGTGGGTCTCCCAACAACACATCCAGAGATGGCGAGTCTCTAAGATCCAGACTGACCAAGTGCATGCTTCCGAAAGTCAGAATGACATCTGCGGCTTTTTTCTAAATATAAACGACTAAAGAAGACTTGTTGGTACACAAACGGTTCACCTCAACTTCGTTAGCCACTTAAGCGTGCTTAGGCTTAGTGCGACACTTGTAGAGGAGGTGAAGACACTGCAGATCTTCCTTCAATCAATGTCTGTTTTTGCTCTAATCAAGTGGACGCTGTTTGGCGCTGATGTGATGGGAGCTGTAAACATAGGCTCTTTCTTTCAGAAGCTCTTGCAGATTTTACTTCAGAGACCAAGATATTACAATAAATGTTGGTGACTGCCTGATAGTACAATGAACCAGCTTTAGAGGTGTTCCAGTGCAGTTTTTGCCAACCTCCATCAAAAAGGAATATATAAGTGCAGACGGACGGACCACATTTGAAAGATTTGCTTTCTAATTACAATTTGCTTTCTAACTGCAATTTTCTTTCTAATCACAGGCTTTTTGGTGGATTTAGCGGATAAAGAAGAAAGTTTTCTTTATGGAATGGAAGTAGAGCTAAAAATTCTAAGAATAAGTTCAAACAAACAGCATTGTAGAATGAATCGAACATGAACGTCGGGCAGAGACGAGGGAATGCTTAACCACTTTTTTTGCGCCTTTATTCACTCACGAATGCTTTGGACATAAAGCGACAATGTCGCCTACGAATGACATAATTGTTCTTTCACGAACGTAGAGGATCTACTGTTTAAAGCTGAATAAGTGTAAAGCTGAGTGAGAAGCGTCGTCATGAGCTTGAACATTTTTTCCTCAATTAACTTTTTAATTTTTGATTGAATTTTTCCTTATTATTTTCCTTAAATAAGACTCTTAATCCCATCTCGCACAGACCACAGCCTACTTACTCGCAGTTTTCCCACTCTCATTCTTAATGATATGCATCTTTTTCTGCTTCTATTCATGTGAATTTATTCAAAACATTCAACACTTAATACAGCACAATGGAAAGACGCCATCGTATTGCCTCTTCTTGGCGCAAGTCGGCTTCACTGTGGAACAACTGGAAACAAACAAAAAAAGATACGATTTAGCATCCCACGATAATCGTCAAATCAACAACAAACTCACTCTTCAACTTTGGTCGTAAAATCATCCAAACAAGTTGCCTTCTTGACACACCTATCGCCCCCACTGTAGTCGATGTACTCCTCGCCTTTTCTCAAGAGTGGCCTATACGTGAGGAACACAGTTTCCCCCTCGACGTTCTTATAAGTGCACAGCGGCTGCTTAGCTGCAACGGTCATAAACAAAACCAAGCAAATGAAACCTGACACAAATTTCATTTCAAATTCGATTACCAGCGAGACTCTGATCAGAGACTATCAGCACAAGTGCTAAAATTAGAATCACACTTAAGCCGGCCCTCATCGTTTCTGCTAACGTTTCTATCACAAATCACAAGCCAAACTATGTCCGGCTCGGGGATGGAATTAGGCTTTTATATGAACAGGTTTCAGCGCGCGTATATGGCTTGTTTTGCTTGGTAATTAATCCGATGATCTGCGGGGGCAGCGAATCTCTGTGACCCGGGAATGAAACGATCTTGCGAAGAAGATAGTTTCTTGTCTTTCGGCAAGCGACGCGCAGAATTAAAGCAATTTACTGCATCTAATTAAGAACCACAGACACTTCGCGCTTGTTGTCACAAACTGCGCACGTAGCGCGAGATAAGATTGTGATGTAATGACTAGTTAAATGGATCAGCTCATTGGATTGACAGCCAAGGAAAGAAAAACACTGCATGGACCTTGAGATCAATTCAATACTTTATTGTGGACACTTAAAAGTGAGGCAGCACTTAGGGAACGGTGCGCTCTTGTCTTGAATCCTCTCGCACTTCGGATCGACGTCGTTGTAGAACGGACATCTGTGGAAAAAGTAATTTATTAGAACTTTCAGGTTTCACTAGAGAATCTATTTACGTTTCGAAGCGAAGAACAAAGTCACTACGACACTCTGCTTCCTCACAAGCTTTCTTCAGAAGGTATTTGCCACCAATTGGGATCGCGACGTCTTCATCCTTGTAGTAGCACTGTCCAGGATACGCTAACCAGTGCAAAGTTTAGATGTAAATTAAATTTTGGTGGCTTAAGACGGAAACTTACAGGAATTTACAGCATTTCCAATGAACTTGTCACCCTTGGCCGCCAGGCTTACACCGGCAACTGCTAAAACGACTGCAAGGAAAAGAATTATCCGGGACATCTTGTGATTCCTACTGAGCTTGAGAGGCAACTTGGAGTAAGATGATGATTTCTTCTCATTTTATATGAAATTCTGGCCGATCGCGAAATAATTTTTATGTCCCCATTGTGAAGAGTCCTTGAACTGGTCTGGAAGGGTAAACGAACATGTAACCCGAGAATCCCGCTGAATTGCCAAATAAAACACTCACCTGGCCACTTTATAGACGTGCATGGACTCGCGTTCGAAAGTACGATTCATTTGCTTAGTGGTTGGCACGAGATGTCGGTCATTTTCTCCTCTCCCTCTGAGGTCTGGTTATTGATTTCTAATTTCTGGTCTTTCACAACGGGGAGGTTCACCTGGGAATCCAAAATTCATCTAAAAATACTTGATTACTGTCAAAGACAAAGCAAATGACAGGAGAAAAGTGACATTTTGAAGAATGTCAATTCCTGCGCTCGATTATCGATTCAAATGACTCACTGCAGTGCTGGAAAATATTCCCTTCCTCCTGATTGACCTCACGATAGCCTCTGTTTAGTGTTGCTGGTGTCTGCTTCAATGCGTGTTCCTCCATTAAGAGATAACCCCCTTCAAATGCATCAAATGACTGTTCTTCACTCCTCCAAGCAGTCTTGGTGATAAAATGAAGCCCACAACAGCTCTGTCAGTAATTGCTGTTCTTCTCATTTGTTTGGATCGAACAGGTATTCTCGAACAAGCAGAATGAAGACCACATAGACCTTAGGTGTCACCATTTACAGGATCTGAGGGCAGATGTGAATATACAACAGCCAGAGGAGGGACGGTGTTTTTGGAATACCTGCAATTCATGGGGAAAGGCGAAGGATTTGTGGAGTTTGACGATGAAGGACGTGTTTGCTTTCGGAGAGTTTCGTGCGGCAAGAATTACATTCTAAAGTTTGAGAAGTGAGTGATTGATTTGTGATGGATTGGCTTCTGGTTAGACATTTGTTTTCAGTTGCGAAGATGATGGCGTATCGTGTGATCCATCTCCGACTCTATGCAAGAGGAGGTACTTTCCGCAATGCTGCTCGAAGTGCATGACAAGTGGCAGCAACGACGTGGTACAGGTGCTTAATTTGTGAAGATATTCTCTGCTCATAGATGATTCTGAAAGAATTTAATAAAATGGGTTTAAATTTGACTTTCCCAAGTGAATTTAGTTTGAGAGTGAAAAAAGAAAAAAGCGCAAGTGCACATTTAGGAATTAATTCTTTAGGTCTGCCACAGACCGGCAAAGTCACAGGTCATCAATTCAATCAATTTGTTTGTTATCATTTGTCGTTATCGTTTCAATATTCTCTCTATTGATTGCCCCGATCACAGGCGTTCCCTTTTCACAGCAAGTCTTGTGCCTTTACACGTGAAATTGGCACAGACTGATGTGTAAACAGCTGTGCAAACGAAATCAGCTGCAGTCCCATTGTCTGATCTGGGGTTGCCTTGCCTATCATCTCAGCAGATACACGCAGAAGTGCTATAAAAGCTTATTAGAAGGGGAACAGTTTTAGTTTGATAGACAAATTCTGAGACATAATGAAGTACTTCGCAGTCCTAGCAGTTTTAGTCCTGCTTGCCGCTCTTTTCGGTTCCAGCACAGCAAGTATATCCTAATCTCTTCTACGGAGATTTGTTCCTTAATTGAAAGAAGTGGTTTTGCAGCTTCTGAGCCGGCGTGTGGCTACACTAATTCAAAGGGCGAGCTGATCATTCTGTATTTCATTTATGCTCGCAATAGGGGTGAGGAGTATTTGGACATCGACGAGAACAACAATTGTTTAAAGAGGGTGGAATGCTTGGAGGACTATACGTTGAAAATTGAAGAGTGAGTTTGAATGTGGCTCCCAGGGTGGATGCTTATGTTCATTTCTTTCAGCTGCTGATGACCGAGGCCTCCTGAATAGAGCAACTTTTCTTCGGGTATGTTTCCCAAAATTAACTTATTTGTTGATGGAAACGGAAAATACAATTTTTTAACGGGATTGTTTTGTTTTTAATTTAAAAATGACACTTGAAGTGGTTATCTGATGTTCGTGTTGGGTTGAATTTGTGGTAATTCGCGAGTGATGGGCGTGATCTTCGGAAAGGAAGCCTTCTTTTTAAGATCTGAAACGATCTCTATAAATTAAGAGTTCTGCTTCTAGTCACTATACGTTGAAGCCTTTTCCGATCTCTGATATAAAAAGTTTACTGACAGCCAGCGTACCAGCTTTTCCGCCAAACAGCTTGCTGTCAGCTAATCAGCCAGATTACTATCAGCCAGCAGATTGCCCAGCTTATTACCAGCCAACCACTCTGGTTCCTACCAGCCATCCAGTTTATTAATAGCCAGCTTGCTGTCAGCTAGTCAGCCAGATTACTATCAGCCAGCAGATTGCCGAGCTTATTACCAGCCAACCATTCTGGTTCCTACCAGCCATCCAGCTTATTAATAGCCAACTAACCAGCTTAGTGCCAGTAAACTTGTTTAGTTCCATTCAACCTGCTTACCTGCCTACCAGAGGGCGTATTATCAGCTAGTCGGCTCATTTCCAGACAGAAAGTTTATGGCCAGCCAGCCATATTAATGCCAGCAAGACAGCTTATTGCCAGTCAGCAAGCTTACCAGCCAGCTTACTGCCAACCTGTGTGCTGCCTACTTCACTGTCAAACAGCAAGATTCATATCGAGCCGCTATCTTTCTGCAATCCAGCCAGCCTACTGCTAGCCAGCCAGCTTACTGCTAGCCAGCCAGATTTCTGCTAGCCAGCCAGCTTACTGCTAGCCAGGCAGATTTCTGCTAGCCAGCCAGCTTACTGCTAGCCAGCCAGCTTACTGCTAGCCAGCCAGCTTACTGCTAGCCAGCCAGCTTACTGTTGCCAGCCAGCTTACTGCTAGCCAGCCAGCTTACTGCTAGCCAGCCAGCTTACTGCTAGCCAGCCAGCTTACTGCTAGCCAGGCAGATTTCTGCTAGCCAGCTAGCTTACTGCTAGCCAGCCAGATTTCTGCTAGCCAGCCAGCTTACTGCTAGCCAGCCAGCTTACTGCTAGCCAGCCAGCTTACTGCTAGCCAGCCAGCTTACTGCTAGCCAGCCAGCTTACTGCTAGCCAGGCAGATTTCTGCTAGCCAGCCAGCTTACTGCTAGCCAGGCAGATTTCTGCTAGCCAGCCAGCTTACTGCTAGCCAGCCAGCTTACTGCTAGCCAGCCATCTTACTGTTGCCAGCCAGCTTACTACTAGCCAGCCAGCTTACTGCTAGCCAGCCAGCTTACTGCTAGCCAGCCAGCTTACTGCTAGCCAGCCAGCTTACTGCTAGCCAGCCAGCTTACTGTTGCCAGCCAGCTTACTGCTAGCCAGCCAGCTTACTGCTAGCCAGCCAGCTTACTGCTAGCCAGCCAGCTTACTGCTAGCCAGCCAGCTTACTGCTAGCCAGCCAGCTTACTGCTAGCCAGCCAGCTTACTGCTAGCCAGCCAGCTTACTGCTAGCCAGCCAGCTTACTGCTAGCCAGCCAGCTTACTGTTGCCAGCCAGCTTACTGCTAGCCAGCCAGCTTACTGCTAGCCAGCCAGCTTACTGCTAGCCAGCCAGCTTACTGCTAGCCAGCCAGCTTACTGCTAGCCAGCCAGCTTACTGCTAGCCAGCCAGCTTACTGCTAGCCAGCCAGCTTACTGCCAGCCAGCCAGCTAACTGCTAGCCAGCCAGCTTATTGCTAGCCAGCCAGCCTGCTGCTAGCCAGCCAGATTTCTGCTAGCCAGCCCGCTTGCTGCTAGCCAGCCAGCTTACTGCTAGCCAGCCAGCTTCCTGCTAGCCAGCCAGCTTACTGCTAGCCAGCCAGCTTACTGCCAGCCAGCCAGCTTACTGCTAGCCAGCCAGCTTACTGCTAGCCAGCCAGCCTGCTGCTAGCCAGCCAGATTTCTGCTAGCCAGCCCGCTTGCTGCTAGCCAGCCAGCTTACTGCTAGCCAGCCAGCTTCCTGCTAGCCAGCCAGCTTACTGCTAGCCAGCCAGCTTACTGCTAGCCAGCCAGCTTACTGCTAGCCAGCCAGCTTACTGCTAGCCAGCCAGATTTCTGCTAGCCAGCCAGCTTACTGCTAGCCAGCCAGCTTACTGCTAGCCAGCCAGCATGCTGCTAGCCAGCTAATCTAATGGCTAGTCGGCGTTCTACCAGTCATCTTGTTCACTTTCAGCCAGCCAGCTTACTGCAAACAAGTCGCCTAACTTCCAGGTAGCCAAACAGTTTACTGTCAGCTGGATAGTGAGATTACTTCCAGTCATGCAGCATTCTAAGTTACTCTCAGGCAGCTAACAGCCAGCCAACCGGGCAACGATCTAAACAACCAGGTTTCTGATATTAAGGCAGCCGCAACAGTAAGGCGGGAAAAGCCACAAGAAATGCAGAAAAGTAGTCGAGACTTAGACGCGAGATTATGCTTTAAAGACGCAAACGTCGTAGACATACCCAAGAGTGGCGTTAAGGCGACTCAAAGAAAAACGCTTGAAAGTATCAACAGAAGAAATTGCTTGAAGAAACAGTTGAATGCAAGAGGTTGTGCGGAAGGCTTAGAAATATTCACGAAAATACCAGCAGTATCAGAAAACCGAGGTTAAAACCACTTAAGTGTTCACAGAATTACAGAAAGTCGCTTAAAGGTAAACCAAAGCTTAATTTCTTAAATTGAGTCCGAAATGTAAACAATGACCTAAAAAACTATCAGCACAGAATTCTAAAAGTCGCCTAAATGCCGCAGAGAGATGAAAAACACCATCGGTTGTTGCAGGAAAACGCAGGAAGATAACCAATGAATGGATGCAAGAGAATGCAAAGTCTTTCAAAAATTTCATAGGGTGACGTCAGCGCCTTAGTTTTTTTGTAACTCGTCTGCGCCCAAGCTCGTCCATCCATTTTCTCCCTTGTCGTTCAAATCAAAGACGATGTGTTCACTGTTTGTTCTCATCCGCCATTCAAATAGATTCTGGTCGGGTGAGTGGCTGTTGTAAACAACAATAAAAAGTTGTGTTCTATTAGCAAATGTAAAACTGGCACTGTCTTCTGTGCAAACAATTATGTCAACAACACCAGCCGAAGTAGGTTCCACAATCTAGTCAGCGGTAAACTTGTGTTGGCCTTGGTGATCATCCCAAATTAACTTGTTTCGAAAACCAGCTCTCACGGTTATCTCGCTGAGATGCTATAAAAAGCGAAACAAATGCCGTCACAAGCTTAGTTGATTCCAAATCGCAGATATATTCCGACGACTGCAAGAACATGAAGTACTTATCACTTCTTGCGGTATTTGTTTTGTTTTTCGCCTTCTTTAGTTCCAGCTTGGCAAGTGCGTCTTGATGAGGTTTCTCTGGTGGTCGTTGGAATTTAAAAATGTTTTTCTCCTTAGCATCTGTTCCGGTTTGTGGCTACACGAACTCTAAGGGGGACATGATTTTCTTGCAGTACTTCTCCTACTCGGGGGAGGGCGAGGAATACAAAGATATCGGAGCAGATGGCCAGTGTCTCAAGAAGGTGACGTGCTTGAAGGATTACAATGTGAAGATTGAGGAGTAAGTTTGAGAAATTGTCGAAGATTGATGAATTCTAATTTGAATTGTTTCTAGCTGTTGATGGGAGGATCGTTTTATAATGTCGAAACCTCTTCCAAACTGTGCATTGATTTGACTGAAAAAATATATTTTTTTCATGTTCAGTCTTTTTTTTTTCAATTTAAATTAGAGTTGATTTCTGTTTTGACACATCAAACCAAATGCGTACACCTTATGCCCAATGCATTTTCATGCGTTCATGGGTCGTGCGTCACTTTTTTACAGCGGCTACTCCAACGCACTCAAAACGCTGTTACAATTCGCTTCTAAACCGATTAAGTACAGCGTGAGCGTTGTTACAGCGTGAGCGTTGGTACAGCGTGAGAGTGGAACACTAAAACTTTTATAATTGACAGGCCTGACGTATGGAGTGTGTTTCAAAATTTTAACCGCCTGTATGTGCATTTGACTCAACTCGTGGTGTTTTTTGGATTTACCTAGATCCCGGGCTGAACCTCTATCTAAACTAATCTCTCAAACAAAATGCTTCCCAGCTGTTACGTTCTTTCACCAGCTGTATCCAATTCGCACATTAAGTTGACTAAGCAAGAGTGGAAGTAAAACTGCATTTCCCTTCCTTCCCTCACACTGAGTGGGATAGAAAGAAAGAAAAAGAGAGAGAGGGAGAGAGAGACGCCCATCTGACGCAGTAAGTAGGAAGAGGTGTTTAGCAGAAACCAATAACCTATTGGTCTCTGGTGTTTAGGCTCCGGCACACAAAATACTTTACATGCGTAGCGTCAAGGTATGTGTTGGCGGTGAAGTACGTGAAGAAAGGAGATTACACAATGAATACTTCAACGCACAGCTGATTTTATTTGATAGTAGCTTCAAATTCAATTTGTTTTGGTTATGCTGTAGAGCGGTCTGATATTTATTTTACAAAAATGCCTACAGACGAGTTACTAGACTTACTAATGTGCTTCATGATATTGCTCGAACTTAATTAATATATAAGTACCAAAAAAAGCAACTGTCAATTTTGGGTCCAGACTTGTTTTATTACGTTAAACTTTGAAGAAAACATACAATGACGATCCGGAATAATTTTTTAACGGCTTGGAAAATAAAATAGAAATGTTTGATTAACTATTCATTATTCAGTCAACCTAACTCTAACAAACGTTAATTTAAAATTCAAAAAGATTTTGTTAAATGTCACAATGTGTCAACGCTGATGGAGAGAGAAAAGTTAAATGTTAAAAGCCTCATGGTCTATACATGTATTTTTATGTATCTGTCAAAGTACTGCTGACGCTGACGCATGTAAACTATTCAATGTACCGGAGCCTTAATTCCTTTGCGAACATTCACTATTCAAAATTTTGCTCTAACAAGGGAATATTCAGCAAGAACTTATACAATTTACTTTGCGTCAAGCCACACGACTATGACGGTGGAATGGAGTTGGATGGATATGCAGTAGGAGCTAAATTGCACAAGTAAGAGAAGAAAAACGAGCGAGACGAGCTATACAGTGCCATGTCAAGTTTTGGCATTTTTACTATTTATTAACTCATGCTGCTCCGTCAAGGTCGATAACGAACTCACCGAGTCCTGCATTGAATAAGATTTCAGACAAGGGGACGCACTTTCATGTGACTTCCTTAACATCATTCTTGAGAAGATCGTGCGTAACTCACAAGTCAACACCAAAGGCACGATCTTCCAAAAGTCAGTTCAATTGCTAGCTTACGCTGACAACATTGACGTGATTGGATGCAAACAGCGAGCCGTCAATGAAACGTTTGCTGGCATTGAATCGGAAGCGGCTTAAATGGATCTGGCGGTTAATGGGAGCAAAACAAAGTCAAGGAAGGATACACAATATCGACGTCTCCAACAGAGCGTCACACTAGGCAGTAGGAACTTCGAGGTAGTAAAGACAGTGATTATGATGGGTAGACCATCTAAAGCGTTTGGACTACACTGCTCCGGTACGAAAAGTCTTCGAATCTGAGTCATTGCGACAACGCCATAGAGGATGGCCTAGGCTAAGGTGGCGCACACAAGTGGAGAAGGAATTCAACCAACTTGGAATGCGGAATTGGAGGCAGCTGGCGAAAGTTCGTCCTGGCTGGACAGGCATTTTGGTTGGTAGAGCCACAAGGAGAAGAATAAATGGCGAACGAGGAGCTTGTAATTCCTTTTAACACTTAAACGTAAATGTTTTAAGTCCCCAAATATTTAACGAATATTCCTGAAGGTCTAAACGACTCAACGAACAAGTTGGAAGTATCGAAGAACTTATTGTTGAGAGTTATTAATAAATTTTTTTATTTTTTTTTTTATGAAAAAACGTAAAAACTACATCGCGCAAAGTATTATTCGTTGAAAACCCTCTTAAATTGAGCAATCCCTCGATAGATGAGCTTCCCAATCGGAAAGAACAATATCTGAAGAATACGGCGAGTGGTGTTGGACCTCCCATTTTAGCGTTTTCAAGTATTTTTTGGGCGTAATCCAGTTGCAAAATTACTTTCTCGTGTCTTTCGGTCGTTTCTAGCTGTGTTGGAATGCCCGGTAGTCGATAGCGTGTTTCACCTTTTTCCCACCCATCTGGTCCCACCATATGTAGAGTACGACCTTTTGCAGAAACTTTCGGTGGGATCAGCGTTGCGTCAAAAACTTCTTTCACAAGCCGAAACTGTTTGGCCCACATATCAGTCGATTCCGAAACATGTAAGTTTTTAATGTCTCCCAACGTTGTTCAAGATGTAAGCGGCGGTTTCTCTCTGCCGAGTTACGATCCTGACTGTCTGCTAAAATTTTAAATGACAATAATCAGTCAACGTTAAATTAATCTTTGATTTAGAAAACCAACACACGGATGATCCACTTTGTATGTGCTCTTGATTGTTGACACAGCCCTCATATCGAGAGACAAATTTAACCCCTTAAATTATATTGCATTCTGGCAAGCCAAATATTATCAATTTCCAATTTTCAGCGTTTTGCTTATCTCTCGCCATACATTCCATATCTGTCGGGAAATCAGTCTTGACGTCAACTCCACTTGCATCACAAACATCAGCTGTTACATGTGCGATAATCTTGCGACCTAGCGATAGACTCAATCACCCAGGTGAAGCAATTTGCATATAAGCGAATTACATGCCTCCCAGACATTCAGTTGATTTTGAATCGAAGGGTATTGCATACAAAAGCTCGCTACAGGATGAAGAACTTTGTTCTCCTAGCATTAATTCTACTGTTTGCTGCCCTCTTTAGTTCCACCGCAGCACGTAAGTCAGTTTACCTCTAACAGAGCAGCTTTCACCTATCACCTGTATTCCAAAAGGGACCGAACAAGTTTGTGGGTACAAAAATTCTCAAAACAAAATGGTTTTCCTGAAGTATTGGACTGCCTTGGGGGAGGGAGATCAATATACGGACATCGACGAGAATGGTAACTGCGTGACGAAGGTGACGTGCCAGGAGGACTACACTTTGAAGTTTGAAGAGTAAGCCTGGGGGTTGTGAACTGCCGAAGACACGTCCAAAACTATATATGTTGTTTTTTCAGTTGCTGAAATGAAGACTTCCACAATCGTAGGCTGCCATATTCTCCGCGCATCGGATGTGTTCTTTTGAGACAGAGGACGTGAAATATTTTAAATGTAACTTAAACTCAAAAATTTGTTTCAAAGAATAAAAGAATCACATACGGTAAGTGTCCAATGGAACTTAGAACTCTGGTAGTTGTCTGTGAAACAAGAAAGGAGATTCTGGGAAGGGAAAGTCCTTTCGTGAACAGTGTAGTGATTTCAGACGGAGAAAGTTCAGAAATCATCTCATTTATACATAGCCTGTTCTGTTCTGTTCTGTCCCGGGCTTCCTTAACCTGAAAAAAACTTGATGCCGATAACCTTTCTAAGACGAGCAATACATTTTTGGAATTTCTAGAAAAAGGACATTTTTGTGTCGCACAGCCATTGCTTCTGCGAAGTTTCTGACAAGCCGTCTTTCTATTCTCAACAACTTTTGAACTTTCTTGATCTTAGTTAGAACCTCTTTGTCCTTCAACGAACAGGAAAACTCAGATCGATTTTTTTCGTATTCAAGCCTAACCTTCACGTTTCAAAATATAATGCTGTTACCATTGTTGTTTGTGATGTTAACGTGCGCGCTAATGTAGACGCAGTCTTTGACTACCTCAAAGGTAAACCTTGGTGCCAATAGTGACGTTTAGGCGGTGTTGTACGTCGTTTTTTTAAAACAGCATGTAATAGATCACTCAACAAGCGCCGGGACATGTAGGGGGCGCCACTAACAAAAATTCTCAATTTAATATTATTTTTATTTTTTGTTCGTGGCGCCCCCTGTTTGTCCCGGGACTTATTAATTCATCTGTTACTTCTGCAAATCAATAGTTCAGCGAGTTGTGGAGCATGTTGCGAAGTCTTGTTGATGCGTTGTTTAATGAACGGATAAGTCAGTCATTATCACTCTATAACATTGACTGTGATGTTCTGGCCAGCTTCGTTTTTAAAGAAGAAATAATTGTTGGCGCGACATTCCACAGGAGGGCCAGGGCCTAGCTTGCTCATCACCTATAATACTAGGAATGCCCAACCGTTCATCCAAAAGCCCACCTTCTGACATACAGTTAAGCTTAGAGACTCGTTCTTCAGGCGCACCACACTAATATGGAATGCTCTTTCCAGCACAACATTTCCCCCTCACTACAGTTCACAGTCATTTAAAGCCAACGTGCACAGGTACATCTTTTCCCTCTCTCGCTCTTTTCTTTCTACCTGTGCTGTGACTTAGTTCTGGTTACATTAGGGCATAAACAATCCCTTTAACGCGCGCCAATTATAAAAAACTGTTTGTGAGGCATATAAGTTGGACGTGTTTTTCGTGTTCGGCGATTTTGGCCTTGGCTCTCCTGGAATCTTTTATTGGGACAAGTGGACTTTGGTTTTGATGTTATAACCATATACCTATGATTCGTTACTGGGTATGACCTTTTGAGCAAATCTGGATTACCGCTGACGACATTGAAAGCGATGCTCATGGGACATTCTTTTTGGTCAAAATTTTGTGCCCAACATATAGTCACGCCATGTACGCCTAGTTAAGTTATCCTTTCTCTTCAACTCTTGTATGGTCGAAACAAGCTGTCACAGTGACATCTTCAATTTCATGGGAAAACATTTAATATCGCCCTTTTTGGCAGCACTTACATTCTATATTTTTTGTTATGTTGAAACGAAGTGAATAAATGAATTTGAATTTGAACAAATCATAACAGACGCCTTTTTTTCTAAGAATTATATAAATAGTGTTGTATACGAAATTCTCTTACACAAGCCGACGCCACTGGTTTAAATATCGTTGCCAACTGAAAAAACTATCCTTCTGAGAAGGGGACAGGTCTAAAAAGTTTATTCCTTACTTCCTCTGCCGGAGGACCATTGTGGAAGCCTCTTACTACTGTAATATATTTTTTGGGCTTTATTGAATACCAAAATTCGTATGGACTTATAAATATACTACTACAATTGTGTAACCGTTTTTCAAAACCTTATCTTTTCATCTAGAAACTCAGAAATCAATTTTATTTTAAAAATTTGACCAAAACCGGTTAGCACCATTTCTTCGGGTACCATATATCAATTCATTTTACTTATGCTTCCAATGTTGTCCTTATTGAAGTCATTTTCTTTGTTTTGAGAATGGTTGACATACTTTGCTGTAACGACGCCAAACAAGTTTACCTATTTTTCTTCCTGTCCATGATCTCTTACCACGCTGTGCATGTTGTAGAAGAGCTGTTTTGGGTATACAGTTTTTAAAACAATCGTGATCATGGTGTTTGCCAACCAAACAATGGCGTTAAACCATTTTGTGAAAAACTGTTCGTTTTTATTAATTTCCAAGTAAGTCTGTGTAGAAACTACCAAAAGTAAACAGGAACTTGTTGTTTTTCAATTCCTCCAACTTATCGAAAAACGGCTAGAAATCCTCCATTTCATTTTGAAGAATACCAATGCCATTAATATTGTTAAAAAATGTAGGTGTTTATTTTTTCTCAATATGTAAAGTGTGGCTAGCAGACGGATGCACCAATAATGAAGATGTCCTTTGCATAAACGAAACCTTAAAAACGTAGACTTTTTAAATAATTCGTGAACCCTCCATAACCCGTAACCACGCTGAAAGTAATACAAGCCTTGGGCCAACGTCGAACTTTGTCATTTGTTTTACTTTCGTGGTAAACCTAAAAAAGTAAGTGTATACGAGGGCTGTTCAAAAAGGTAAATTTTCATTCGATTATGAACCACTAATAAAAATGTTAAGAAAGTGAGGAAATTTTCTTTACAGAAACGTTGCTAAAGACTTCGGCAAATCGGTTGGCTCATACCATGCAATTTTTTTGTTGGAAATTTTGGGCACTGGTGGCTCATAACTGGTGACAAATCATGGGTGTGTGGTTATGACATCTAAACTAAAATCCATTGGAAGGGGCCAGGAGAGGCCAAAAAAAGGCGCCAAATTCGATCAAATTTGAGGGTTTTGCTGAATGCTTTTCTTGAATACCGTGGAAAAGTGAATCAGTAAGAAATATTGTCTTCTAGTTATGTGCCGCTTGAGAGAAGCACTACGAAGAAAACGTCAGGAATTGTGGAAAAACAATTTATGGGTTTTATATCACCATATTGCAGCTGCTAGTTTGTAATGTTTTGATCAAAAACAAACCGTATTCATACATCGCTGCTGTGTTCACCAGATTTGCCTCTGCGTCTGTCCCTGTTCCCAAGATTAAGGAGACTTATGAAATGACGACACATAGTGGTGGTACATATTTGAGAACGTAGAAAGCCAAAATTTAGTTAAATTCTAAGGCCCCGTTTGGGTGTACGACTCAAAGTTGGGACTTTGAAATTTTAAAAATTTGATGTTTTTTGTCAAGAAAATTGCATGTGGCATATTGTCTGCAATTATTTTACTTTCAAACTACATCAACAGTTTTTTCACTTTGGCCAGCAGTTTTCTAGACCAGGTATTTGATTAAGGCCACCTTTTGCGGGAAGTATTTGTCTGTTTGGTGGAGCATAACAAGAGGCGAAATGGGAAAACTACGTTTTTCTGACAGCTTGAAATATTCTCTACAGATGGGGCAAAAATAAAAAATCACTTTTCTCCACTCTGGGAGAACAAGTCGTTTAAGTGAAGCAATGTCGGGCATTTTTCGCATTTTTTGAATTTTTCTACGATTTGCCTTTTAATGCTTGTATTGGACAAATACCATGGACATGAACCACAAAGTAGTGAAGCGCAAGCTTTATTACCCTAAATTCCGACTTTACAATTTTTTACAATTAAAATGTGTTAGTAAATAGTATTGAATGTAATTTTTCTATATAGGTATGAATGCCAGCATTGTTTTGCATCAAAATTTATTGTGGTAAATTCTTATTAAATATTTTTTATGCAATCAAACAAAAAAGTGAGTTTTTTAAATTTTTTAACTTAAGACTACTCTACTATCCTTCATGCTATAACAACCATTCGTGACAGGATTTTACAGCACTGAGAACATATTCCAAACTTTATCAAGATCGGTCAACGAATTCAGAAGTTACCAATTTATTTCCGCGTCCCCATACAATTGCATCACCGTGCGGCGTCTCGCTACGATTGAGGAGGTTCAAACCTAATCGTTGAGGGGATACAAAAAAGTGCACAACAGACTTGCTTTGAGGATTGGAAAAAATGCGGATAAAAGGGTATTATGTCTGAGGGGTGCCACTTCGAGGGGGACAAAATAGAAATTGATGAATGTATAAATATTGTCTTGCAATTTTGTTGCTGGAACTAGAATAAAATTCTGTTGCGTCCTTCCATAAACTTTCTTTGTCTGTTACGAGCAGTTGTACATTCTGTAATCTTTTTCGATTTATTTAATCGCCTTAGGCATTGGTGCTTAAACTCTACAGGACTGGATCTAAGTTCTTACAAAGAGAAAAACTATTACAAAGTCCTGCTTTAGTCTGATCCATTTTTCAACTTCTGCTTGAAGGTGTCAGACACAGACCACCTAAAGTAGACATGCCTCTTAGACTGGAGAAAAACCCTTACCTTTAGGTGGCTTGTGGTGTCAGAAGAATGCGGTTCTAAAAACGACATGGCTGGAGTTTCTATCAAGTTCAAGACTACAGCCTTTCATCAGAAATGCCTCGCACACTGTTGACTGCAAACAGAACTTAACAGAGCACCTTCTGCACTCAGGCAAGGTCATCAATTCCAAAATGATTCTTTATCCATGATTGTTGTGCTGCAATCCAGTGTCAATATTTACAAACTGGCGCAATTGTAAACAGCTGAATTGATAACCAGTAGATGACCTAATGATACACTCCCCAAACGCCCAAGAGAATGTAAATAGGCAGTGCGTCAAATAAAAGCAAATTGAATGCCTCAGCGACACTTAGTTGAATTAAATTTTTAGTCGTGACGGAATGAAGTACTTTGTGACTCTAGTTGTTCTTGCGCTGTTTGCCGCTCTGTCCAGTTCGACTGCGGCAAGTAAGTGGCTGTTGTAGGAAAATCTGATCTAAACTAATCGATCCAACCTAATAGGAATCGAGCCAGTCTGTGGTTACATGAATTCTCGGGGCAGAATGATTTTCATGATGTACTTCCCCTCCCTGGGACATGGTCAGCAATACGTGGAAACTGATAGGAATGGCAATTGTATAAAGAAGGTGTCCTGCTTAGAGGACTTCTCGCTGAAGCACGAAGAGTAGGCTGAGAAGTGATGTTAATATGAGAGCTCTTTTGCTAATGGCTTCTTTTCCAGCTGCACCCCTGAAGACGCTCAAAGGAGACCACGTTCCCCGTGAGAATGCGAAGGCTGATGAAAAACAAACGAAAATTCAATAAATGCATTTTGAAGTGAGACTTTGTGGCCTATTATCTTTCCCATTCGCTGTTGAAGTGAAGATTTCTTTGACACTGTTTGAAATGGATTTTGGATAATGGAATTGGCAAAGACTACAACGTTGACAGAAATTCCTCCAAACCTTTCCATTCAGTGTAGTGTTCAAGTTGAAGTGATGCCTGTTCGTGAGGCACTGTTCTAGCTGAATGGGCACAATGCATCCCCGAAGGATGTCCTAAGTAATGCGTGCAAATTGTTGAAGTCCTTGGAAACGGTGAAGTTAGGTTTCAAGACTGTCATTTTTGGGCATCCTCAGATGGCCAGCACAATGTCCACCTGTGCAGGGTACTTTTATGTACCGAGTTGACGAATAAGTCGGGTTTGTGAAGACGCTGCCCTTGCTTCAGGAGTGCCTAGGTGTACCTTTCATTCCACGTGACCAGTCAAAAATGTTGTAAGCATGCCTTTTCCCGCGTTTTAATAGAATTCTGACCCTCCTTCCACAGTACCGAACTAAGTGTAACTTCAAATAATTTCTATAGAAGCTGTACCGACGATGGCGAACCAAAATTCGCTCTAAATCTGCTTCACACCTAAACCTAACCGGTATTAACCATTGAATGAGGATCTGAAAGGTTATTTTAGGAAATCTGAGACATGGACAAGAATTTGGAACTAGGACATGGACTTGGATGAGGAATTGAACTGTTGTTTGGACAGAGACTTTGAGTGTAATTGAAATTATATTGATAAATAGATAGTCCACAGGCTGTACGCAGACTCAGACGCTGATGCTTTAGAACATTTCGACAAGTACCCACCAGTGGGTCACAATTTTAATCTTCTCCTATTTTTCGTCCACTCCTTTAAGGCGTTCCATTCCCGTGGCGGTATACAGAGGTAAATGTTACACTGACTTACAAGTGAAAGTGTTCTAAATTTCTCTAAAAAAAAACGCCACTGGGAGCCTGCTAGAAACTGACGCCCTCTTATGCTGCTGAAGGGAACGTAGCACGCGGGTAGTCGCTTAAGAGGCATAGGGCGTTGTTCACTCTAAAGGATACCTTTCTACAAAGACTCATTGGGAAGTATATCCAAACGAAACGCCATAAAGATTGGAATAGAAAGATGAACTTAGAGGACAAATCCTCTAAGCCTTCTGAAATATTGTAAAATTTATAAAAATACAAAAATGGAAATATGCCGAGTCTCACGGACATGGGGGATAATTATTACACTGACGTGGACAAAGCCAATGTCTTGTGTAAGAGGTTTGCTCAGAACCATTGCGTTTTCCTACATCTAGGGCAAATTAACGCCTTTGTCCAAAACGATATGTATGCCTTCAATAACGCATTAACCACAACACCAAAAATCGTGTGTATTACTAACAATGATATAAAAGACTTCAAGAATAGCCTCATTGTTAAGAAACGGGCGATTTAGATAAAGTAAGAAATATTTGTCTGAAGAACACTCACAAGGTTGGGATTACATATTTAGCTTTATTTAGCTTAATAAATGCAGTCTGGGAAGATCATTTCTGCAGACCTCTTAACAGCGATGACGGCCCCAATTCCGCTGTTCGGCACAATGTTGTACTCAACTTGGACGATGATAGACAAGATCTCCGTCCCCCCGACTTAGACGAAGTGAAGATAACATCGAATCTGAAGTCGAACAAAGCTGCTGGAGCGGACGGCCTACCCGCAGAATTATTTAAGGCAGCTGGAGATGAGTTGGTTGGGCGCATGCACCAGCTCATTTGTAATATATGGTCGGAGGAAAGCATGCCCGATGAGTGGCATCTCAGCGTCGTTTGCCCGGTTCACAAGAAAGGAAACGCTTTTGATTGCGCCAACTACCGATGGATTAGTCTCCTCAACATCGCATACAAGATCCTTTCTACCGTATTGTGTGAGCGTCTGAAACCGTTTGTCCAAAACCTGATAGATCCCCGTCAGTGTGGTTTCAGGCCAGGGAAGTTCACGACAGACCAGATCTTCACTTTACGGCAGATCCTGGAAAAGACCCCAGAAGTAAAAATCGACACTCAACACCTATTCGGCGATTTTAAGTCCGCATAAGACAATGTGCATAGAGACGAGCTATACAGGGCCATGTCTGGTTTTCGCATTCGTACCAAACTCGATGACGATGGAGAACTCTCGCTCCGTCAAGGTGGGTAACGAACTTACCGAGACCTTTAATGTCAAAAAAGGTTTAAGCGACGCACTGTCATGTGACTTCTTTAACATCATCCTCGAGAACATCGTGCGTAACTTACGAGTCAACACCAGAGGGATGATCTTCTAGAAGTCAGTTCAATTGCTAGCTTACGCTGATGACGTTGACGTGATTGGGCGAATACAGCGAGCCGTCAATGAGGCGTTTGCTGGTATTGAAGCGGAAGCGGCTAAGATGGGTCTGGTGGTTGATGAGGGCAAAAGGGAGTCATCAAGAAAGGATACACAGCATCGACGTCTCGGAGAGGGCGTCACACTAGGCAGCAGAAACTTCGAGGCAGTCCAGGACTTCATCTACCTCGGCTCCGCGATAAACTCGGACAACAACATCAGTACCGAAATCAAACGCAGAAACACTCATGCCAATCGCTGTTTCTTTGGGCTCCAGAGGCAATTGAGTAATAAAGCCCTCTCTCGAAGGACTAAGCTCGCTTTATATAACAGCTTGATCATCCCAGTCCCACTTTATGGAGCGGAAACCTGGACGTTACCAAAGGCGGAGGAAGCCCTTAGTCTTTTCGAGAGAAAAGTTTTGCCTGCGATTTTTGGTCCTATTTTTGATGGCATCTAGAAGAGAAGATTTACCGATGAACTCTATGGGTTGTACAGGGACATGCGTCTGGTCAAGCGTCTTTGGATACAAGACTTAAAATGGCCATGTAGAACATATGGACACCTCCGCTTAGGCCTCAAAAGTTTTTGAATCCGAGCCATCCGGACAACGCAACAGAGGACGACCTAGGTTGAGGTGACGCACACAAGTGGAGAAGGAACTCAGCTTAGAGACAGCTGGCCAAAGATCGTGCTGACTGGAAAAGAGGCATGTTGGTTGAGGCTCTAGCGCCACAAGAAGAAAAAGAAGAATATCTTTGTTCTTAAGCGTCTGATTACAAATATAAAGCATGCCTGGAGAAGGTAAGAATGTGTAGATTTTCAAACTTGTGAGGCGGAGTGATGCCACTTGGCATCTTAATTGTCTTTATACTGTTCCAAGTAAGGTTATCTCTATATCTGTCCAAGTTAGGTTAAATTGTGCTGAGTTCCAGACGTATCGATTGTCTCCCGCTACTCTTGGGACTTCCTCTGAGGTCAAATGCCCTTTGGAAAGTGGCGATGGTTATCAGGTGTACGCTACACATACACTTGCTGTTATATGCATTTTATTGGCAATATTACTTTCGTTTTTAATTTAATTTCTCCTTAAATTTCAATTTCAATTTTCACAAGCCAATTTATGAATTAAAACGTTTTTGTTTACCCTGTGTAGATATTGCAGTATATAACAACGAAACAGCATCTTGTACTCATGAAACGAAAAAATGTCGATGAGTCCTAACTTCCTTTTTTGAAATGCAGTGCCGCGTGCGCACACGTGACAGTCACACTGAATACAATTAATATAGAAATATAGTTTAATCATTTACGAGGGTTACCTTTTATATTTCGGGATTAGAGAACAAGAACAAATATTTATCATCGAAAGTGGCTTTATTGTTTTTCAAAATATTCCCCATTAAGATCTATACACTTTTGCATGCGTTTGAACGAATTGTCGATGCACTTTAGCCACTCTGATTGAGGTATCTCCAAAACATGCTTTCTGAACCCATCAACCACTTCTTCAAGGTGTCGAAAAACGTTGACCTCTCATTTTATTTTTTACGTACGGGAATAAAAAGAAGTCATTCGGTGCCAAGTCAGGAGTATACGGCGGATGACTCATCAAATCGATGTTTTGAGTGCTCAAAAATGCAGTTGTTTGAGCCGATGTGTGAGAGCTCGAATTGTCGTGGTGAAGAGTGATCCGTCTTCGGCG
The DNA here is from genome assembly GCA_955652365.1 of Eristalinus aeneus. NCBI lineage: Eukaryota > Metazoa > Arthropoda > Insecta > Diptera > Syrphidae > Eristalinus > Eristalinus aeneus. The sequence continues at coordinate 4,661,170 of OY019132.1, forward strand.
GTTGGTTTTCCTGATTTCTTGGAAGACAATAAATTTTGTACCACTCAGAATTGACTGTTCTGCGTTGTTCAAGTGGTGCGGTTGCGACATATCCAGTTTTTCCGAAAAAAAGGCGATCATCTGCTTGGAAGTGCTTCGTGCGCGAGCAACTTTTGTTGGATTTGGCTCAATTGAAACACCCAAACAGTGGACTGTTGTTTAATTTCGGGCTCATACGTTTAAATCCACGATTCATAACCTGTCACGATGTCATAGACGTGTTTCGAAGCACCGCGATCGTATTTTTGGAGCATTTCTTTCGACCAATCGACAACAGCCTTTTTTGAGCGATTGACAAATTGTGTAGGATCCAATGCGAACAAATTTTTTTGACGGTCAAACGTTCATGCAATATTGAATGTATGCTGGTCCCTCTAATGCCTAAGGTTGTCTCAATCTCACGATAGGTTAAATGGCGATATTGTAATATCAGTTGGCGCACAGCATCAATGGTTTCCGGAGCAACAACTGATTTTGGACCACCTTCACGAAATTCGTCTTGGAGTGAACTACGACCTCGGCTGAATTCACCATACCATCGATAAACACTGGTCCTTGATGGAGCTTCATCGCTAAAAATTGAATTAAGTTCATCAATGCACTGTTGTTGAGTTAATCCACGTCGAAAGTTGTAAAAAATAATCGCACGAATATTTTTACGATTTAATTCCATTTTTTGGGCGAGACGAATCTTTTAAGTTACTGTAAACAACACAAATAGCGCTCGTATGTCAATATGTTCTGAGTACGTATAACCTCAAAAATGTCAAACTTTACGACAGAGCTGGCATTTGCCAGATTGCAACACTAGGGTTGCCCAATCCCGAAACATAAAAGGCAATTTTCGTAGTGTTTTAAATTATTAAATAACATATGTACAACCCGTAAACCCAACTGCTTTAATACATGTTGGCTTGCCACTTTCTATGTAGATTCGTGAATGTTTGTGGATATTTTTTTAAGTCTTCGTAATATGATTGTTGGAAGTATCTTTCATAATGAGTTAAGACTCTGTCCAGTTGGTGCATTCTTTCAAGTCGCCCTTCTTTAAGTAACATTACGTTTGTGGCTTTCTTCCAATATGAAGGTAGTCTTTGTTCATTCCGTGCTTTTGGAATAAGAGGGTACTGAGAGTTTCCTGAAGTTCTCCTGCCAGCGCGTTTTATTTCGGCTTTATCGTCATCCTCACTTTTTGCTCTATAAATACTGAAGAGCTCAGTAGTCTCCAAGGGGGGTAGAGCCTATCTTCTTCAGGAAGAAGACATGTTTGGCGTGCTACAGTTCCTACACGTTTGGAATGGACTTATGGACCTACCTACGACGAGAAACTTTTCATAGCCAAAAATCATTCTCTGAGTGTTGCTTATTGCTCGAAAGAAGTGATACCATTAAATATGCAGGATGTTCAGTCCACAAATCGAACCTTGGACATTCGGCGTAAGCGTTTCGCATTTAACAAACCACGCTTCTGCGGCCACTTGCCTACTGCTTTTGTACTTCATTTTGGTTGTAGCCTTTTTTAACTCATTACTGCTTGCTTTACACGATATGCTTAAATATTTTCGAAGCGCCTTATTATTATTTGTTTGTGGGTCGTAACAGCCGATTAAAAATCCAACTTAACACTGAGCCATGAAAGTCCCCTAACCGTGGGGCCTAGTCCCGGATTAGCGATAAACTAGACCAGTCAGCACAGTACACTAACCTTGAAACTGCCCGCTTTAAACCACATGTGAGTCTTCCCAATGCTCATGCTGGGACCGAACTTCCAAGAGCTTCCTTCTTACGTGGCGTCAGAATGTAGCCTTTGGTCAAACTATCAGGTTCCCTGGGAGGCCACCAACGCAACAAATAGTCTTCAGTTCCACAGTGTTTCCCTTGACACTTAAAACACTTAACTCGATTATGAATCATGTGTTTCACAAATCGAGTCACATCGTCTGAATAGTGCTGTACAGTTAATTTTTGGCGAGCCTGGAAGCTTCTCGGAAGTGGAAGTCCATTTATTGCTTTTTATTCCGTTGAACTACTGTTAACAGCCTCGGCAGTCGGGAAATTTAAAAACACCAGGATCGCTAACAACAACAAAATGTAAAACAAAGATGGCATAAACCGTAAAAATTGAAAAACTTGTATTTTCTGTCAAATCAGTGAAACCGCTGATTGTCATCCTCAGGCAGCAATCACATCAACAGCTGAAAGTAAAGCAAATTAACAAGCCACTCCAGCCATGGGCAAACAAAGACACTCACTCTTCGATTTGAACATTGTAGTCCTCCAAGCAAGTCACCTTCTTCACACAATTGCCATTCTGGTCCATATCCAGGTACTCCCCACCCCGCTGCAAGCCGGTTAAATATCGCAAGAATATTTGCTCCCCTTCAGAGTTTATGTATCCACAGGCTTGTTCGCTTGCTATTTGAAAGAGCTTTGTTATTTGAAAGAGCGTTGTTATTCCAAAGCAGCCTTGGTAGGGAGAGAGGCTGAGGACTTACTTTCCGAAGAAGACCCAAACAGGGCAGCAAACAAAACACAAGCCACTAGAACTACTGAGTACTTCATGCTGTCATGGAGGGGTGCATTAATCCGTTTGTCTTCTGTTAAGAACTGGTTGTCGGAGACTTCATAACGTGCTTTTATACCATCTGTTCAGTGAGCCAACACGATTCGATTTGAGCGACCGAAAAACTGTCATTGAAGAGTATATCGCTGGGTCACCCGATCATAGATAATACAATCTGCTTTCATTAATGCAATTGCGCGACAGTTTCAGTCACCTGTAGAGACACTAGTGAAGCTACAAACGGGACCAGCCTTTCGCCGGGGGTGGGCACAGTTGTTTACAGCAGAATGATAATCTTTGACTTGTCTGAGGGCGAAAGGTGTTCTTGGGGAACATAATGCTCCCTGACACTGTGCATTTGATGCTCAGCGTGAAGTGGTGTAATCAAGTTCTGCGTAATTTTCTCTCTTCTTTGTCTTCGACTTCTGCGGAATCAAGAGGTGGACTTTTGAACCATATGAGAGGTACAAAGTTTCTGGGAACTAATCGAACGAGGTAAAAGTGTCCGCGCAAATATCACTGCAAGTTCTGGGAGGTCAATTTCAGACCCTCCTGCGAACATTATGTGTAAAAGTAAGTTGGAACGAATCATCTTTCAGGAGAGGCTAAGCAGCAGAACTTAAAAAGTAATCATCGTTTGACAGACTATAAAGTTGCGTCCATTCCTGATTGCGTGAGGAATGCGTGAGGAACTGTGAAACTCGGGTCACTTCAAGCCTAGGCAGTGAATCGGCGCACATCAAACGCCAACAATGAGCTGGAAGAACAGTGAACTAAAGTGGCAAACACAATTTCACTCACTAGAGCGATTGCAGAACACAGTGCTTCCTAAACAACTCAGCGAGCTTATCTGAAAGCTGCTACATCAATTTCATTTGAAACGACGTCATGGTGACTTGTAGTAATATACAGTCCGTGATAAAAATGTAGCACAACATCAACATGATACTGGTTAACGACCTACATCCTTTTTTTTCTTATATGTACGGCATGGCGGTGGTCGTCGTGGCGTAGTGGGTAGGGTGCGACTCACACACGCCAAAGGGTCTAGGTTCGATTCCCGGCTGAACACCTCGAATTTTTCACGGCATCACCTCTTTCGAGCTGCTGACAACGCTCGAAGAGTAATAACTGTCTACGAAAGCGTCTCAAACAACGCCCTTCGGAGTCGGTAAAAAACTGTAGGTCCCTTCTGCTTGTGAGAGAACAGTAGCGTGCATAACAGGAGTAGTTGATGAGCAAGCTAAGCCCTGGTCCCTTGCGGACTGTCGAGCCATACAATTATTATTATTTCTCTACGCCTTAATAAAGCCAAAGTGGGTTTGATCTGGGTGCCTGCAATAGTTTCCAGAAAATCCTTAATTATAAGAAACAACTGTGGATAACCGCCCAAAAAAGGAAGCTCGTTTTCACAAACAGAAAATTCATTCGCGTTTTGTGGCGCTGCAGTCCGGGGTGCACCTGGGCCTCAACCAACATGCTTCTCCAGCCAGCACAGCTGCATCCAGTTGCTCACTCCAAGTTGGTTGAGGTCGTTCTCCACTTGTGTGCGCCACCCTAGCCTAGGCTGTCCTCTGTTGCGTTGTCCCTCGAATGACTCAGATTCGAGGACTTTTCGGACCGGAGTAGTCATGTTCACTCGCTCTACGTGGCCTAGCCGTTTTAAGTGTTTTATCCAAAGACGCTTTACTAAGCGCATGTCGCTGAACAGCCCACAGAGTTTAATAAAATCTTCTCCTCCAGATGCCATCAACGCAAACAGGACCAAAAATCGCACGCAGAACTTTTCTCTCGAAAAGACTAAGAGCTTTCTCATCCGCTTTTAGTAAAGTCCAGATTCCGTATATAAAGCGAGCTTAGTCCTTCGAGAGAGGGCTTTATTACTCAATTGCCTCTTGAGCCCAAAGAAACAGCGATTGGCAAGAGTGATTCTGTGTTTGATTTCGGTACTGATGTTGTTTTCCCTGTTTACCGCGGAGCGGGGGTAGACGAAGTCCTGACTACCTCGAAGTTTTTGCTGCATAGTGTGGCGCTCTGTCCGAGACATCGTTGTTGTGTGTCTTTTCTTGATTTTTTGATTTACCGCCAGACCTATTCTCGCCGCTTCCGCTTCAATGCCAGCAAACGCCTCATTGCCTCAAACTAAGGTGGGGCAATTGCCCCTCAAGCATAATCTCAGTTTGGTACTTGGGTAACTAAGGCGTTTAGTCTTGCATTACTTTCGACTCTTGGGAAAGTGGACCCCGTGATATAAGCCGTAAAGGCAGGTGACCAAGTAAAACCAAATCCCACATCTGTACTGTCAACTGTATTGTTGACTGCGCCGCCGGCTATGTTGTTAGCAGTTGTGTGAGCTGTCTTTATGTACAGCTGCTGTTGTTTGATCTGCTACTATCGAAGTAGTATAGTTTTACCTTAGGAAGAGTTGAAGAAAATTTTGCTCCAAGTACGTTAAAAAATGCGCACATCCTTAAGAATTAAAAAAAAACTCTCACATCTCGTTTCACCTCCCTCACATCTGTAAAGCACGCTCACACGTGTGCAAAGTCCCCTCGTGCATTTGCGAGTAAGCGGATTTCAGTAGCCTTGTCTGCTCAGAACTCATCTCCAATCCACGTCACCTTCGACGTTTTCCTCGAAATGCAAACAATTTGACGCCGCCGGGTGCTTGACACCTCCTCAACTTTACGATCGGCACTGACTGTGTCTCGCCAATGCAACGACTCGTGGAATGCCGTTCGCCCTGTTTCCAGGGAATCCCATCCGCCAGCGCAGCGCTCACTTCCGCTAGCCGCATAGACACGCCGCGCATAGTTATCTTCGCCAAAATTAGCATAACCTCACTTAATTACGGGGTAATATTAATTAAACTCACCCTCATGGCTTCCTCGTCACCAGCGCTGACAGGTGACCGATTACGTGGTATCGTCGAGGGCCACTGCCGCTCCGCGTCAGCGCAGCTGCTGCCGCTCGTCTGTTGTCTGTGATTCGTTCCAGATCGCATCTCACTCGTCTTTGATTGTTCATCTCACAATTGCGAAGGTGGCGGCTGTGGCGTGTGAGTACCGGCGCCCTGTTTACGTGACATTGAACCAGCTCCAGAGATAAGAGGGCTCTTCAGGTGACTCAAGTCGAAGCTGCAAAGCCTATAAAAACCGCGGCAGCTTGTAAGCCCGCCGTCAGTTGTCACTTGCAGTTCGGTTTCATAACAATTAATCCCTGAGTGAGTATGTACAAGTCAACGATGTTGAGGGCGATGTTTTGCGGGGCGTTTGTCGGCCTGGTCGTGCTCACGATTGGCGTGGGAGCCAGCAGCAGTGAGCAATACATTGGAAATGCGGTCAACAAAGGTATGTCAAGGCCTGCGGTTTGGATGCGGTGACGAATTTTTTGATTTTTCTGTTGACAGACTACCCCGGGATGTGCTACTACAACGATACCCAGACGGCGATTCCAGTGAACTCGATCTACCAGCCGGAGGGCAAGTGCGTTGAGATCTTCTGTCGGGATGACTTTGTTCTCCGTCTGCTTTAGTAAGTGAAGGGATACTGAGTAAGGGGCTGGGATTAATTTTGGGTCACAGTTGTTCCAGGTATATGGTCGGAGACGGATGCGTGGTGACTCACCACCCAGGTCTGAAGTATCCCGAGTGCTGCCCCACAATCGACTGCCCTACAAATTGACGGACTCAATTCTACCACCCCCCAATGATGCCAAAGCGATAATTAGTCTCTAAGTTCTGTTGTTCAACTTGTTCCCCTTCAAATAAACACCTCCCACCACTCGTTCGCAAAAGCCGATTTATTTCAACACTCGTATCGCTCACAACAGTCTGGGTAGGGCTTGGACAGGTCCTCGCGAATGAGCTCACAGAACGGCGGCCCGGAAACGTAGTAGGGGCACCTGCAAAGACACTCGTGACTCACTTGGGTCTCAAATATGGAGCAAACTTACGCTAGAGTCGAGAGGAAGCCATTCTCGTGGCAGGTGTACTCGCCGCAGTCCCCCGGAATCGGGTACTTCTCTCCAGGTTGCGATACACGTCCCTCCAGCTCACAGAAATCTGCAAAGAAGAGTCAATTGCAACGAGTGTCATTCAGAACTTGGTTTGTTGTCACACCACAGAAAGCGGTTCCAATCAGGAAGAGGAAGAGAAGGGCAACGGCAGTCCCAGGTCTCATGTTGGTCGCGTGAATCCAAGTGAGGCCTAGATTCTCGGCGACTTTTCTTTTTATAAGTCCGGCTCGGAGACCATTTGAATTGGAGATGATGATAAATTTCAGGAAGTACAATGTTTTTTGGAGTTTATGCGTCTTACATAAGTCAGAACTGGTCGTCTGCATAATTTTCATCTCCCATCGCAGCCCACTGAGTGTTATGTGCAAAACGAGAGGGAAAGTGTCGTATGAACAAGTTCTCCATTAATTTCAGATGTCATCTTCTGAAGCAACAAGTCGTTAGCTTGGAGTTCATTAACTCGATATACTCTTCCAAATCGTTAATCGATCAGAACCCATTCTTCGAACGTCGCAACACCCAATCCGTAATCGGAATTCTTGAAAGCCGCTGAAAACATTTATTAATCGTTTAAAATCACTGCCCTGGCGTCTTTCATCAGAGCTTATTGAATATTTATTCGCTTGGATCTTATAATTGATTGAAGACGACTCAGTGGCGGCACGTCACGTTGTCATCGCGTTTCAGGTTCTCTTCAGAAACTGGTTGCTGTATCATTTTGAAAGCCATCGAAGTGGCATAATTCAATAAATGTCCCACAAGTGTGCATGAATTTGACAGAATTAAGTCAAACGAGTTATTTGGCAGAGCGTGGGCTCTGCTTCTGACGCCGGAAACACAGGCAGTTTTTTGTTTTCTTCTTGAACCACTGTGTTTCATATTTGACGTGATTATTCAAAAAGCTCAATTCCTGGAACAATTTTGGGCAAATTTTGACAGAAATTTCCACCTCATGCCTCTGTCAGACATAATGTTTTTCGAAAATGTGATTTTACGAATTTGAGTTCAACCTAAATGAACCTTAAATTGAATTTGTAGGAGGTTTGGTCCGGTTTGGATTTGAGCCTTAACCAAGTTGTTGCTGTTGTTGTTGCTAGCTACCTCTAGTTTCGCGGGCACGTTGATTAAGGTATCATTCTAGTCGCGTACGCCGTCGCGGTTTTCTTCTACAGCCCTTGTTACACAACACATTAACAAATAAAATAAATAAATAATTTAAAATAATTTATTAATTTTAGTAAATAGTTAACCACGTCCACTATTTATGTGAACTAATATCCTGCATTACCGACGACTACAGTCGATACTCGATAAATCATGTATATAATGCCAAATCCAAAAAATCTTACTCTCTTTCTTTCTTCTGCTGTTGCTTGAATTTGAACCGGAAATATATTCTGTTACCAACAGCCCTTTGCCTTTTACTTGTGAGATCAAGAAATTTTGCATTTGAACTCTTCCGTAAAAATCATTGGCCCTTGGAAGCCATTTTACGGTTTAAGTATATAATCCGTCGTGTGTGTGTGTTTCTAAAGAAATAGTTCTTACATTTCGAACCCTTTTAAACATTTAGACATACAAACATACAAACCAACATACATATACATATATCAGGTATACCGGTATGAAGTGAGTGTTTCTTTTGAAAATAAAACACTAATTATAAATGGGAAAGTAAACACATTTTATTCAAAGTATTGGTCATTGTTTTCTACACATTTTGACCACCTTTCTGGTAATTTGAGAATACCACGCCAATAAAATTGTTCAAAGCAAACCAATCAGTCACCCAATTTTCGACCTCCTCGTAGGAATCAAAGTACTGGTCAGCCAATGCGTCCCATCGATGAAAACAAATGGTAGTCGGAAGGAGCCAAGTCTGATGAATACGGCGGGTGGGGTAGCTGCTCCCAGCCAAGTGTTTTGATTGTATCCTGAACCGGTTTCGCTTTGTGTGCAGGTGCATTGTCAAAATTACATTGCCGTGTCTTCTGGCCCATTCTGGTCGTTTCTCGATCAATGCATGGTTCAAATTGATCATTTGTTGTCGGTAGTGATCAGTATTAACGGTTTCACCAGGTTTTAGGAGCTCGTGGTACAGCACACCTTTCTGGTCCCACCAAACACACAGCATTGTCTTCTTGCCGAATCGATCTGGTTTTGCAGTCGATGTTGATGGTTGTCCAGATTAACTCATGATTTGTTCCGTTTAGGATTCTTAAAACAAATCAATTTTTCATCGCCAGTAACAATCCGATGCAAAACCGATTTTCTTTCGTGTCTTTGAAGCAAAATTTCACAAGTGTTTGTTCTGTTTTCCATCTGTCTTTCATTCAATTCATGTGGCACCCATTTTCCACACTTTTGTATCTTTCTCATTGCTTTTAAACGGTCAGAAATTTTTTGTTGTGCAACATTTAACATTGCTGCCATTTGCTTTCGACTCAAGGTGTCATCTCCATCCAATATCGTTTGCAATTCGCCGTCTTCAAACTTTTTCGGTGGTCTTCCACGTTATTCATTTCTCACATCAAAATCATTATTTCTGAATCGTTAAAACCATCTTTTGCATGTTGCTTCTGATAGAGCATGATCACCATATGCCTCGACAAGCATTCGATGCGACTCTGCAGCAATGCTTAATGCTTTCCGCAAATCATCACTTCCTGGTACAAAATTCGATATTTTTAACACGATTAAAAAATATGATGTTGTCTGTTTAATGACTTGATGTATACTAAATATTTTTCACAGATGTCATAGCAAACAAACAAAAAAGAAATAAGGGCTCGTTATACATGTAAAATTGATTACGTGTAAAAACAATTAGTGAGTTTTAAAAGTGCAAATCGATGATACGCGTCGTGTAATTCAACATCCGGTAAATGGTAATTTTCAGATTTTTTCATCACCTCAGCGTGGGAAAAATTACAACAGTACCAACGTTGGATTTCACCGTTCATCGCTTCCCGGTAAAACGCCGAACAAAGGTTTACGGAACCAGCAGTTGTAACGTGAGTCTCTCACCAAGTACTTTTCTATATACGCTCATAAACTTAAACATTTTACTCGGTCACATTGGCATCATTTCTCAAACTCAAAAACGGTGTGCTGAAGCAAATTCAGAAGGATGAAAACATTTTCCGAAAACGGCCCATTAAGGAAAGAACAAACAACTATTTAACAAATCAAATAATAGCATCGTGAGGAGATGTTCAAAACTAGTTCCAAGAAATACTACGAAAGATGGAACCCGAAACGTTAGAGGATTTGGAAGAGATTTAATCCAAAGTTCGCAAAGGCTACCTGAAATACAAAACTGTAATTTTGGTTAATTTGGATAAAATACAAACAATAGTACAAGAACCGGTAAGTGCAAGTACTAGTGATAAGTCTATCGTTAGATTACCTAAAATAAATATAATAATAATTGTTGGCGCTACAGTCCAAAGGAGGACCAAGGCCTAGCTTGCTCATCACCTACTCGCGTTGTGCCCGCTACTGTTCTCTCAGGAGTGGAAGGGACCTACAGTTTTTTGCCGACTCCGAACGGCGATGTTTGAGAAGCTTCCTTAGACAGTTATTACTTTTTGAGTGTTGTCAGCAGCTCGAAGGAGGTGGTGCCGTGAAAAATTGGAAAAATTGGTGTTGAGCTGGGAGTCGAACCTAGACCCTTCGGCGTGCGAGCGTCGCACTCTACCCACTACGCCACGGCGGCCACTTTGCTGGCACATAAGCGATCTTTTAATGAAATTTTCAATGACCGTTTCGCATAAACGCTACGGTATTTCATTAATATAGCGTCCGATTTCCTCTTTTAAGGCTAAAGTCGTCGACGGCTTATTCGCATAGACCATTGACTTAAAAAAAAGAAAAAACTCAAAAAAAAAAGGCCAATGGCACGATATAGGCGGCCAATACCTAAAGTATACCTAAAAATAAATATACCTGTGTTTAATGGTGAATATCACACTTGGAGAGCTTTCCATGACATTTTTACTGCACTCACACATACCAATATCGCACTAACATGCATTAATGCATTACCTCAAATCCAGCGTGGCGTGCGAAGCTGACCGGTTAATTCAGCATCTATCTATGGGCAACAATAATTTCTCACATCGCGCTATGACCACAAGAAATTTCTTGTCAACGTCCAGTTGAATGCTTTGGTCGGTCAAGAGCCATTAATAAAGGAAACTGCGTCGGGGTTAAAAGCGTTGTTAGACACTTCCATTGAAGCCCGTCACTCTCTGAATAACTTCTGTGTCTCAGTGAAACATTGGGACACTATAATCATCTTTCTACTTACCAAGAAGATGAAGTTACCGATTTTTACCAAATGTGGAAAAAGAAATAACTCTGTACTACAAAGGAACTGCCCGAATTCAAGCTATTTACTGAATTCCTAGAAAGCAGGTTTCGGACTTTAGAGGCCGTTTGTCTGCAACGAACTGCAATCAGCAGTTCGCTTGGTGGAGTACATTCGATGAAGGCGAAAGCCCTTCACATAAAAGAAAATACAAAACCCTCGGGGGTGAATTCCCAAATTTCCCGGGACAGGATGTTGGTTTCCATTCGGTGAGCATGACTTAGCTTATGGCTTCTTCTTCCCCACTTACTTCCAGTACAGACGGGATCGAAAATCAGGCGAATCCAGGTGTAACGTCGTGTGTCAGAGCTCATACGTTCTAACGCAGGTCTGGGACGATTAAGTTCTTACAGGGACTAAATTTAAATGCTTGAGAGAAGAGAGAACCTTCCTAGCTCGTTGAAGAAGCGGTTAGTAAGAGTAAGAGTAAGAGTCAATTGTTTTGTTGTCTAAGTTAATTCCAGCTCCTGTATCTGCTTTGAATACCTCAAAATAATACGCGTCCATTGTGACTTGGTCTGCAAAACGTCGTGGTTGGGTGCCTTATCTCGACGACGAGTAGATGCTCTACTTGGTTGTGCCTTCTCTTACCGTCAAATTCATTTCTACACAAACAATGCTCACAGAAGGGCCTTTGACATAACGCTCTGATCTTTCGATTACATCTACGTCGTCAGTAGCTTCAAGTAGCTGGACTGACTTCCAAAAGTTTTTCCTTTGGTGTTGGTGTTTAAATTTTGGACGAGCTTAAGAAGTCGCACGACAGCGTGTCAACTTGTCTGATATCCATAATCTTTTCCGACTTTGATGGAGCACTGTGAATTCTTCATCACCATTTTATACACGGACGAGTTTCGTAGAGATGCCAAAAGCAGACATAGCTCCGTGTAGATATACTGACACACGCGGTTGGCACCCTGGATTTCTTCCAAGACTTACCGTAATGTGAATGTCTGGTCATTGGTGGATTTCGCAGACTGGTAAGAACTAACCAGGTTGCTAAGAAACGGCTTTAAGCGTTCACGTATCATCTATTCAGGAGACTTATAGTTTACAGTTGGCGCAATTCAGAGGGCCTCCTTTTTTGTGATTTTATCCGATCATATATTGTACGAGTATTATTATTAATTGGAGAATGCTCCTCACCAAAAAACGATCCCTTGTGCAAATTGAACCTAGTTAATATTTTCGCATGACCACCACGGACACGTTTACAGAAGTCCACTCTTTGAACTGAAGTTTCAACTGAAATTGCCTCTGTGCTTATCTATTGTTGACCGTTAGATGGTATGGACCAATTCCTTTACGCCGAAAACATGAATGAGGTGGCTATGCGAAGGGTCCATTTCTTAAAATAACGCGCTCCCCAAATCTAAATTGGTTTAAACAAATGCTGTGTGGCTTGTGGCACCATCTCAGCTGAAACTTTGTACTTCTGACCAAAAACAATCACTTAACATGGGGCGATAGTGATTTAAACTTTCAGTAAGGTAGTGATGACAATGACACCCCCGGCATATGACCCAAGCCAGGGCATATTTTTGTAATGTAACGGTGCGGCCGTGGCCGCGGTAGTGGGTAGAGTGCGACGCTCACACGCCCAAGGTCCAGGTTCGATTCCCGGCTTAACATCTCAAATTTTTCACGGCACCACCTCTTTCGAGCTGCTGACAACACTCATAGAGTAACAATTGTCTAAAAAAGGGCTTCTTAAATTTCGCCATTCAGAGTCGGCAAAAAACTGTAGGTCCCTTCAACTCGTGAGAAAACAGTAGCGCGCACAGCACGAGTAGTTCATAATCAAGTTAGGCCCTGGTCCCCTTGTATACTGTCGTACCATCCAATTATTACTATTACTGGCGCCACGTTGGGCACGTGTAGATTGCTGCCTGTGGCAATATCAATCAAATTTCGCCGCAATAACCACACAGAAATGCATACATTTTAACAGCGTCAAGAGAGATTTGGATTTGGCTATTTTGGAACTGAAGCGCTAACGTTATCGTCATTTTCTTCACTGCGCGCACTTCCTTTGTCTCACCGGAATTGTGGATTAAACTTTGTTTTTTAAACGTTGAATTGTTGCTGGTGGGATGCTCCTAAATATATACTTATCGAACGCAAGTTTTGGTTGTAAATTTGAATTTTGTTAATTCGCAATCATTGTCCAAGTGTGATCATTTTTTATAACTGGCTCACGCTGAAATGATTATTTTTAAGCTTAAGTGACCAAAATTAAGTCACAGCACGGGCCCAGCTTATAGAGGGAGGGAAGGAAAAGTGGTACTGGTACACATTGATTTTAAATGCCTGCCGACTATAATGAAGGAAAAAAGTTGTGCTCCATATATGGCTAAAGAATGGGTCTCAACATTTGACTGTGCGTCCGAAAATGAGCTTAAGGGTGAGCCGGCAGTCATTTCTAGTGAGGCCAGTATTGCGGATAAATTCTTGAAGAGAAGGAACGCAGCTGGCTAGCTCATTAGATCATTTTGTGTGGAAATAGTTATAAAAGAGTGATAAAAGCGTATTGCAATATTACGTCTGTTCTGTTCTAACGAGTCGATTTACTTCGCAGCATTTTAATTGCTAATAGGTTTAATCGCTCGTTGTTGAAAGGGGTGATTGCCAGATAAAAGGGGGCGAAATGTGTATGTCTGGCATCACTTTAAGAAGCTTAGACAATTGGCAGCATTTTTGGCGATCTCGAATATGTGATCGTTTCAACTTCGTGTTGACGTGGAATACATACCGAAGATAAAAAGTCGTTCGGTTTCAACACCGCAAGACCCATTCATGGATAATGGCAGGTTGTTTTGGGATCGCTTGAGTAGACAGTAGTAGTAGACAGCACTGAGTCTTGGAAGCATTAAATTCCACTCTATTCTTTTTACCCCAATCAATTATACTGTCAAGATCGGAATTTAATGAGCTTAACATATCCTGCCATGCCAAGTCAAGGGCCGAAGAGGAGGGACGAGAGCCGAGGAACGAATATGAAAATTTGAGGGTACTGTCATCAGCGAAGGAGTGAATTGGATTAGAATTGGCAGACAGGAGATCATCTATAAAAATGAGGAAGAGTGTTGGAGACAAAACGGAGCCCTGAGGAACACCAGCATTAATATGGTGAATATCAGTCTTGAACCCATCCAATATAACTTAGATTGAGAAGTTCGTAAAAATTATTGATAATTTATCAACACCAGTATCACTAATTTTTTACAAGAGAGCTTGATGCCAGTATAAACACTATAAAAACTCAAATCAAAACCTCCTTACAAAAGGCGTACCTACTGAATCCTCCTCTGTTCAAGCCTGTATACAATTTGTGCCGTACTCTTCGAACATGTGTAGACAAAAAAAAATAAAGTGCCATCCCTTTTTGATTTGGAGACAAACAATTCACTGGCTTCCTTCATATTTCCTGGGAGCTATTTCATTGCGATGAACACTGGAGATTCTTCATTTGATTAGACTTTTAGAAACTGAACTGAACCTTACAACATGCATATTTTTTGATTTTCCCTTCAAAAATGTCTCACCCGTTTGTAACGACACGAAAGCTGAGTAAATGTTGGTCCTAAAAGAGCTAAAGCGGATGAACTATTCACAGAACTGTTAAAAACAACTGGAGATGACCTAGATGGTTGCATGTATCAGAAAGATCAGAAAGATATGGTCGGAAGAGTCGTTTGTGCGGCCCACAAGATAGAAGACCACAACATGCCGCAATAGATCAGGTCTTTGCTTTACGGCACATGCTAAAAAAGCCCAAGAACTACAGATCGCCACTTACCACCTATTCGTCGATTTTAAAGCCCCATATAACAGCGTGTACAGGCTGTACAGTGCCATCATGCAGATTGTGTGATTGACGAAAGGGAAGTGTCGCGGAGACCTTTAAAGTCAAAAAAAGTTTTACACGATGACACGCGACATTTTCAGCATCAGAGGCACTATCTTTCAAACGTCGGTTTAACAAATAGCTCCCGCCGATGGTAGTGATTGGACAAACGCAGTCATTCGACGAACACAGGGAGCTGGCGGCTAAAATTTGTCTGGAGGTAAATGAAGGCTTAACGACGTTCGTGCTGTCATCAAGCAAGGACACACAACATCGACGTCGCGGAAAGTGCTTCACAGTAGCCAGCAGAAGCGTCTAAATAGTACTCCCCAGTTAATAGTGACAGTGGCATCAGTATCAAAATCAAATTAAGAATCATTCATGTCAACCAGAGTTCTATAGGATCCAAAGGCAGGAGCGCTCCCTTAACCCAGTTTTACTTTAATAACAATTAGTAATCTGGTGGCGCTATAGTCCCAGTTTTGGTTTAGGGCCGCTATTAAACGCCGATGATGAATGCAGAAAGGACCACAGAGAGGTTCATTCTGTCCAACGCTTAAGTGCATGAAGGTACTTCCTTTGAATGAACTCCCCAATTGCTTCACTGGCACTTGCACAAGCTTGTTTTCCATTGGATTTTCGTCTACTACTCGTCAAGCGGTTTGATCACTTCTTAGGTCAAAACTTGACCAGTATGTTGCTAAACCTGCGACAAGCAAAGTGGCCCATCCTCTACTGAAAACCATCGCAAGCAGTAATACTGGACATGAACCGTCACCCCTTCGAAATCAAAACAAAGCCAAACGCTGTCTTTTTAGAAACGCTTCCAAAAGAAGTTTATTGAAAGTACAAATCGCAAACGTCAAACCAACAACCGGCTCCCGACACTATAACTTCCAGGGCAGCACACTCGCATTAACTTTAATATTACATGGAATAATCACACTACCAAGTGGTAAATACTATCAACGCCTCTTCGCATCCGATGGTGGCTACACGGCTCACAGGGGACGCCCGTTCAGTGGCGGAACGCGAAAGACTATCCCGTTTAAAGTCAACAAAAACAAAGAAAAGTTCAAAACCTTATCGTTAAGGACACTTTTTTGATACACGCACGTTCGCTGTTGCCCCGCCTAAAAGCAGCACCTGAAGCACCATAGCCACCACCCAGCGCCAAATGGAGATTTGGCCTTGAATCAGTGGGACGGGTTGTCCGCCGAGAGACAGTGCCACTTCTCGTGGACGTGATCGGGGAGCCGGACGCAGTCGGTCCACTGCTTCAGGCGTTCGCCCTTGCTGTTGTAGCCGAGGATGAGGCTGCCCAGGAAGTCATTGCTCTTGCCAATGTCCTTGTCCCAGACGGTAATGATCAGCGATTGCTTGTTGAGGTCATGGGGACTGGCTTCGAACGCGAACTCTTCGTTGAAGGACGGGTTCAGGTTGCGCCATTTAACGCCAGTCTTGAACTTCTTCTTGTGCGTGTCGGGCTTCAGTTGGCTGCAAGTGGGAGGAAAGCATCAAATAAGAGTTCAAGTTTTCGTCGGAAGACACTCACAGCTTGACGAAGGGATCCGAACTGCCGTTGTTGTCCATTGGAAGCAGGTTCGTGCACTGTTTGACCACGACAACGAGGGCCCGTTTCTTCGAGTTGTAACACAGGGAGATGAGGATCTTACCCCTGGGCCAGACTTGGGCTAGTTCCGCCTCGTTGCTGTATTGATCCTCGGCTCCTAGGGGCACTGTGACGCGGTAAGGGCTTTGACTGTGGATCTGCGAATGGGAATCATGAGCTGAGGTAAATCTTGGCAGAAGTCAAGGGGAACTCACCGTGGAAAGGTTGATTTTGGCGGCGCCGAGGAAGTCCTGGCCGTACTTGTCGTCGTCCAATATCACCACGTACAGCAGGGAGTTGCCGAGCTCATCGGGCTCTACGCCGACGAACTGGACAATTTCATTGAACTCCGGATTCCGCGTCTTGTGGACGGTCTTCGTCTTCTGCCACCGCGTGTACTTGATGTGTCCTTCGGGCGTGATAATGTTCAGCCGGCAGAAGGGATCTGCCAGGCCTGCAGAGTCCATGGCGG
The DNA here is from genome assembly GCA_955652365.1 of Eristalinus aeneus. Lineage (NCBI taxonomy): Eukaryota > Metazoa > Arthropoda > Insecta > Diptera > Syrphidae > Eristalinus > Eristalinus aeneus. The sequence goes on from OY019132.1 coordinate 4,678,092, forward strand.
GCAGGTCTCTGGCTCTCAGCACGCTGCAGTCGAGAGTGTGGTCGTTCTCCCTGTAGTTCACCACCAGCTCGAGCCAGCCAAGCAGAGGGTCTCGGCAGGACTGCGCCAGTTGATTGTTCGTCGTGGTGCTGCCGTTGCCCGACGAGCTCTCGCTCATCGACCAGCTGGAGGAGACCGAACCCCTCCGGTTGTTGCAGTTGCTTTCACGTCTGTTGTTGGATGCCGTAGAAATGGTGTCGAACTCGGGCTGGGCATTGTCCACCTTTGAAGCCTGGCGGTTGAAGAAGACAGAATTGGAGAACTTTCGCTCACCGCCGTCGAAGAAACTTCGAAACGATCCAACGGTTCTAAGTCTGAAGCTGTCCTCCCTCTGGATGGACGGGTATGTCTGTTTTGAGCCGCAGTCCTCCTCGTCCTCCTCTGAGCTGCTCGTGTCCACCACGCTCATAGTCATCTTTTTGATGCGCACCGTCTTGGCGGGGGTCGCACTCAGGCTGCGCGTCGCCCTCACCGGACTGAGGTTTGGGTCGGGAATCTCGTACTTTGGAAGCCCTTTGAAGAACCACGCTCCGGACTTTTTCCACATCTCCCGAGTCTCGGAGCAAATTCGACACAGCCAGACCTCACGGGCCTTTGTGTGCATCTTGACGTTGATGTCTATGGCGCACTTCGAGCAGACTGCCTTTTTGCAGTCCTCGCAGAGCAGCCTCGAGGGGCCGAGAATGCCGAATGTTTGGCCGCACAAGCGACATCCTTGAGGCCCGCAGTCCGCAGCACGTTCCTTGATTTTCTCCACCCGCTCGACTAGTTTCCCCACACGCTGCCGCTCGGCAATTTCGATTTCCTCGTTGCGACGGATCACGGAAATGATGGCTGCCTGCTCTTCAGGGCGCAGTGGCTCTGAGACTTTACTGCTGCTCCAACCGGTTTTAAGTCTGAAAAGAGTGGGACTTGGTTAAGTTGTGTATTCAACAGGGTTTTATGTGAAAAGGAAAACTGAAACGAAGTCTAAGCTGGAATGAAGCTTAAGAGAAAAGGAAATGAATGCTGATTTGAGTGGACATTTGTTTTGAAGGTGGGCCTCAGTCGCCATTTGTGTTTATATTATGGTTTGCAAATTGGTTAACTTCTGTGGAATGATACTATGGGTTGTTGGAGTTCCTCTTAAGGCATTTGGAACACAAGTACCTTGCAAAGTCAAACTGGATTGTGTCTTGGCTAACGTCGTCCTGAAAGTACTATCCAGATACTACTATTGCAAGATCCATTCCGATTAGTTATTTGCAAGGAACACATTGTACAGCTCTAGGGCTCTTGTAGGTGAGAATACTTCCAAATTTTCGAGATTTTTGGGGGGAAAAAAAGTTCAACAGTTCCAGAGCACGTTCTGTGTAGAATTTTTGATGATTTAGTTGTTGTCTATTGCCAAAGGTCAAACGTGCTTATCGGACGCTGCGGTGTATCTCGTTGAAGGCGTCTGGTCGAAACACTCAATTCCATTTTACCGGTTTTCTGTCTTCAAATTGTGACAGACAAATGTCTGAAGGATAACTGTAAGGTAAGGACAGATCGTAGCTTGTTGATGCTCTTAAATGCCATCCTCGAATATCTGAAGATAATGTGCAATGTCTTTGAATCCGTGCCATTGGGACAACGCAACAGAGGACGACCTAGACTAAAGTGGCGCACACAAGTGGAGAAGGACCTCGACCAACTTGGAGTGCGCAACTGGAGACAGCTGGTGAAAGATCGTGCTGGCTGGAGAGGCATGTTGGTTGAGGCCCAGGTCTACCCCGGACTGTAGCGCCACAACAAGAAGAAGAATGTGCAATGTACAGAATGTTAAAGGACTGCAATCTACTGGTAATGCCATCTCTGAATTCAAAGAAATCGGCATTATGCGGAGAGATATCCACTTTCACTTCTTTACCATGCAGAAAGACGAATAGAGAAATGTAGGAATAGTGCAATCGGGTGATCCTCAGTACAGCACTTCCACCTCTATTCGCAACAGAAGAGATCAGGAAAGGGATAGACCTGTCTATTAGTGGCTAGAGCCACATCAAGTGCCACAGTTACTGTCTATTTAAAAAGCTGATTGTTGAACCACTTCGGACAACTTAATCAACAATAAGTTGAGATAAGTTACTTCGTTAGAAAAAAGGAAATGAAGTAAAAATAAAAATAAATTAGGTTGTAATTTAGCTTGAATAGTTTAGGGAACATTTTAATAAGGTAAATTTGGCATTGAGTTATTTTAATAAAAAGTAAATCTGGTTGCTAAGTTTTTCGTTAACCTTGTCCTTTTTCTTTCTTTAATATTTCGTTTTCCAGCTAATTGTTTTAATCTTTAATGTTAAAGCCGAAAAAAAAACAGAAATAGACACTGAAAATCAATTAAATATAAACAGATTAGGTTGAGGTCCATCCCGGACTGTAGCGCCACAATAAAAAGAAGATTAAATAAATTTAGAGTGCCCACAAAAGCCATTATTATCGTTTTTAATAACTCTAAGGTACATAACTGTGACCGCTTCACAGTATCGATAGAGAATATTTCAAGCTTTTAGAAAAACGTGGTTTTCCATTGAAGCGTTTGGGAGCACTTCTGTTATACTTCCTCAAACATGAAAGCGATTCCCGCAAAAGGTGGCTTTAATCGAAAGCCTGGTCTAAATAACTGATGGTCGAAAAGAAAAAACTGTTGATGCAGTTTGAAGGTTAATTATACGCCCTTTCATATAAGTATAACATCATGTTCCAAGATGACTTACGAGTATTTTTCTTGAAAAAACAATTTAAATTTTTAAAATTTCAAAGTCCCAACTTTGAGGTAGTCGTATACTGAAACGGCGATAAGAAGAAGTCAACAAAATTTTGGCTTTCTCGGTTCTCAAATGTGTGATGAACCGAAGCCACTTGGAGGAGAAAATTATTTCATTTTACGTATTTTTTTCTGCTCGAACATCACTGTGCGCCGAGAGTTATATGAGTGGGAGCCAATCGTGGTTCCGCAAAAATTAAAGATCAAAATATTTGTTTTAATAGCTCTTTATTCACTTGAGTCCAAACATAGAGTGACTTAAAACTACGTTAACATAAAAATAAAATCTTTTCTTCACACAGTTCCTAACAGTACTCTCAGCAAGTTAGAAAAGAAGAATAGCAGGCTATTGTTGTTGGGCTTACATGCAGCGTACTAAACAACAGAGAGAGAAAAGAAATAAGTTCTCTTTCGGCAGCTTTTACATTCATCAACAACGTGTTTGGCTTCATGAGATTACCGCTTGACAACAAATGGCTTGGCTTGTGTTGTCTGTTGGCTTCTGCTGTCAATACTGGTACAGTCTACAGACTTATGTTAGTTGCAAACACTTCCTATGGCATCTGTTCTAATACCGTTTCACATTAGATGGCTTGGCTTTTTCTTTCTGTTGCTAAGATCGGTACAAACTGCATAGTTGTAAGCATGTGACTCGAGGCGTAGTGCGTAGAGTGCAACGGTCCAGGTTCGATTCCCGGCCTCAATTTGTTTACTCTTTCGATCTGCTGACAACAATCAGAAAGTAATACTGTCTAAGAAAAAGCTTCCTAAACTTCGCTGTAGGTCCCTTCTGTTCGTAAATGAACAGTACCCGCTACAACAAGAGTAGTTGATGAACGAGCTAGGCCCTGGTCCCCGTGTAGACTATCGCGCCAGCCAGTTTAAATTTTTTTTATAGCTAGATGTTAGAAATTAAAAAAAATAGAAAATCAAGAAATATGTACGAAACAAAAATTCCTCAAAATTACGTTTAACGAAAATTATTCAAACCGCTCTGGATTTCACTTCTTCCTAAGTGACTAAGTAACGTCACCGCCGAGTACTTGGGAAACGAGCCAGCAGACAGATTTAAATTTTGGTGGAAGCATCTTTAAAAAAGGACAAGGCCAAATGAACACGGATATTTCATAAGCTGGGCATCTAAAAATAAGGAAAACAATCGCAAAAGTATGCCGAAGAATTTGTCTAGTCTAAGGTGGGAATGCTGTGACTAAACGCCGGGCGCTGAAGGGGTGGAAGATTTAATGCACCTTGTACGGTTCGGTTTGCAGTTAAAAATCAATCTTGATGATTACACAAGATTGCTACAGCAAATGGCGTATGACAGTCCTCCTCATCCTTCTCTGAGCTGCTCGTGTCTACCACGCTCGATCCCTTTGATTCCCACCGATTTTGCGGGGGTCGTACTCAGGCTGCCCACCAGACTGAAGTTGTAATCGGTTTGAACAGGCAATTTCGTACTTTGGAAGCATCTCCAATATAAGGCCTCTCAAACAAGTTCGATGTTCGGTGCCTCATGAATCAAATCACGGATTATTGACCGACAACGCTGCTGAAAAGTAACAAAATGGAATCATCCTCAAAGCAGTTCAAAACCGGCCAAACAAATGGATTTAAAGACAGGAAACAGGAAACCCTCAAACGTCTTCGAATACTGGAGATTTGATGAATTTGGGAGAATGATTCCTTTCCTGCGCACAACTCAACAGTTTGTATGAAGCAATCGGAGAGGAGTGTCCCAGATGTTGCTAACAGATGAGAAGCCATCATCCATCAATAACTGGTCACACACTCCCTTGATGGTGGTCGAAAAAAATGTGCAAAACAACTTAAGGTTATTTGAGATATTTGTTTATGTCTCTCCTCACGGCAGAATGTAGTGGTTCACCTGATGACGTTCTAAGACCCATTTGAAATTGGTCGACATTTCTTAATCCCTAGCTAGCATTTCTTAATCCCTAACTAGCTTCAGAACTCATGACAAACTGATGGTTTAAGCACGTTTTGATGCATCTACCGGATAGCAAGGACCGTGTTTCCTTTGCTTTCTATTTGCTGCGGTCTCTAAACATTCAAGAACAAGTTCTTTGCTGTTAAACCACTAAAAGTCGAAAAATCCACGACCACCACCTATTCGAAAAATGACAAAAGCGCGGGCGATGGTAACCAATATGAACTCGATTGAAACTGATTTCAAATAAAGGATTTGTTTTTCAAAAAGCACCCCTTTGTCCGCTTAAGTATGTCCTGATCAAAAACACGGGAGACGCTCACACCGAAAAATCGCTTCTGCTTTCCCTTAAGAGGTTTCATTTCAAATAAGTTATGCTGCGTATATTCTTGGAACTCACATTTAATTTGTGACACTCGTCAAACAGCACAAAAGGCGGCATTTGAAAAATAGAAATCATTTCCCACACACCAAAGACATGTTTCCCTCAGTCCACAAGCAAGCTCGTCTTGACGTTACTTTGAAATATTCCACTAGAAAACGCGTACTTTTCCCAGTGACAAAATAAAGAATGTTTTCCGATTGCCCTCGAAGTGAAAGACGTGAGAACACATGATGGATGAAGTCATGAAGAATGTATGGCGCACGTAATGAAAAATCTTCTCAAACGAATTTGAAGTCCACCTGTGTGTGACGGTTTCTGAAGAATTCTTTGAGGGATCGTTTACTAATTACTGTTTGACTTAATTCAAGTGCTCATCCGCACAAGAGGACTTAAACTTCATTACAATTCCCCTCAGCAGCAACGGGTTGTGGATCGAAGGCGACGACGGACGTGTGTTCAAATTCAGCGTGACTGAAGGAAGGTTTTCCGGTTTCCGGCGCCACACATCGCAGTGCAGGGCATGCCATTGCGGCAGTTATCGCTGCATCCGCGAATGAATTCCAGGAATTCTCTCCTTGTCCTGGTATTCGCGCCGCGGCTCACTGTTGCCATTGACTGCGTGATAACTCTGCGGAATGCGTAGCCATGGCGGCCATCCTTCCTGTTCCCCGTTTCCAATTACTGAAGGGAATGTATCTCATAATTATTACAGATGTGTTTTTCCAATAGTCCGTTCATTGTCAAACCCCTCGCCCTTGCGACCCGGTTCGAATGAGGTGTCGTTCGGGCAAGATGTTGCGTCGGCCAACGGGCGGTGGCGGCTGGGATATGAATACAATTTTTTTTATTGGCATGTGGCAACGGGGCCCGGAGTGGGTGGGAAAAAACGCAAACTCTGCTCGAAGGTAGCACTTAACGGGGCTCGTAAATTTTCTTTTGTTGTGATTATTAATGAATATTGACTGGGGTGCCAGGGGGCTGGGTTGGACTTGGATTTGGCTTCGGCGAGCGGCGGTATTTATGTCGATTTATGTCCCGGCTAAGTAGGATTTGTCGAGCACCCATTTGGTTCCATGTTTTTCTGGAGGGAGGATTTATAGCTCTCCGGCATTTGAGGAGAATTGAAATAAGTGCGCGCTTCTTAACGACTGGAGTGTGTTCTTGTGGATTGTAAACCGATGACTTTAACAGAGTGGGCGGAAAGAATGACTGGAGTGTGCCTTGTGAATGAGAATTTGCTTGACTTAAGCTCTCTTTATTATTTGCATAGCTCTGCATCCACTTACTAGTCGTTTCTTAAATTTGGTTTGGTTTATAAGGTTTTCAAAGACCTTAAAGTCCCTGCATTTCGCAACTTCCCTTGACTGCACTGAAATCTGAGAGCAGCCATAGGAATTCCAGTGGGGAGCCTGCCTCAACAATGTCGCTCTACATTCGTCTGTTCCTTTCACATACTTGACACCTTCAGCTCCCTCATCACAGGGCACAGGATTTGTGTGCGCACTCAAAGGCAAATCCTTGCATGCGTCCTCCGCAATTCAATACCTCTTCCGGTCCATCTAACTCATACCGCCCGCAGCCAATTGATTACAGTTGCGGCGGCGACGACCGATGGCAGGAATTAAAACCGAAAAGAAAATAAAAGTGCATTAACTAGACCGTTGAAGTGGGGGAGCAGGCGGGCAACACAGGGGGCCAGCTTCCTGGCGCAACTAATTGAAATGGTTTTCAGTTTGTTAGTGCCAACTCGGCAGCCAGACAGTGGATGCACAGGGAAGCCAATTACAGCCCTCGCATCATTGCCCTCAAGGACTTTGCCGTCGCATTGCATTGTGTGTGGCGCAGTGATTGTCGCGGGGGGTGGGCACGGCGGGGACGCATGACTGACTCATTTTGCGGTCGCGCCACATATGCGATTGTGGCGGAGGCGTTATCGCCACTTCGCTATCTAATCGAATCCACGGGCATAATGTGTAATAAAATTTAGTTAAAGTCGTTTCCAATTAATTGGATAATTAAGTCTGGCAGCGACATGTGATTCAGTTCTCGGAATGCAGCCGCGAAGGGTGAGTCTGAGTCAAGTGCAGGCAGCTGGATGGGATTTAGGTTTTTTTCCTGTCTGGCGGGTGGGTATAGACTTCAACTGAAATGGATGAATTTAGTCATTTGGAGCGGAAAGGAGGAAGGGGTTTGATGAATGGGAAGAGGATACAACTTTAGGGGAGTGGACCATTTTCGAAAACTTTCGCAGTAGACGTTGTGGGATACAGGGATCCAGCTCATGCATTACGAAACGAATTTACTGCTGCAACATGTGAGGATGGGCGACGGGAGGTGTTCCCGCACCCATCGTTTAACATATGGAATTGGATTTTATATCACATTTAAAAGGAGAAGGAGTTCCATTCGTGAAGTTTCAGAACAGAAAAAAGTTAACCGGTAGAAAAGAGATCACTGTCTAGCTTTTTCAGCAACAAAACTTCTTTCGGAAGTAGTGGAGATTTACATTTTTTCTGTTCTATGATTCAAGCGATTCTTTCTAGGTAATTCATTCACTTTAAATATTGTCAGGGTTTTAAAAGGGGTGTTCATGTTGGTATCATTCAGGTTAGGGTTTGAAACTGTGACCTTCGTTGTGTGAATTGTCAGACTAGGGACTATGCCATGGAAGCCTCTAAAAATAGTTAAACGAAATGTTCCCATTCATTTCGGGAGAGAGAGAGAGAGAGAGAAGCGAGAATGAAATAAAATGAAATAGACTTTGAATAGAAGCAAATGAAACCTTTGTGGATCAAATCAGATCCACAAACATACCCTGCCTTTCCATAGTCCGCCGAAATGAAGAGAAGCAGGAGGGATGAAATGCCTCTCTATTCCTTCGTTGGAGGGCATGCTTCACCGCGGCTTCCCTTTTTTTGTATCTTGAACATCCTTCCCGGACGAGAATGAAGTTCGTACTCATTGGACAGCTTCCTTCTTGATTGAGGACCACAACCATATTGCTCTCCTTTATAAGGCGTGCTTCTAGAGGAAATTTCAGCTTGTCAGAGAGTAAGGAAAGGAGAGGAGGAACCCGGAAAAACTCATCAGCCGAGGGTACAATGTGCTTTGAATTGTTCATTAAATGTTGTTCCATTTTTTCACAAGTTTTAAATGTTTCACAATGATGCAGAAAATACAGGTTAATGTAAGATGTCGCAAATATAATCTGATTTACGCATTGGATTCTGCAATAGTCTACATGGGGACCAGGACATAGCTCCTTCAGTACGAGCAACAGAAACCCACAGCGTTTTGCCGACTTGGAAGGGCGAAGTTTAGAAAATCACTAATCTTTGAGTGCTGCCAGCAACTCCAAAAATAAGGTAATGCTTAGCTGTTCGTTCTAAAAATCGAACCTGGGACGTTCGGGATAAGAGTGTCGAGTTTACGCACTATGCCCCGGCGCCCAAAATAAAAGGGAAAACAATTGAAACACAAAACAAATACATTTACAAACAGCAGGAGAATACCCAATATCGCTTTTATATGTGCATGAAAATGCAGTCGTTACCTTGAGCTGGCATAAGCAAACTTCATTAACAGTCATAGGGTCACCACTAAATGAGGTTTTTACTGCCTATTTCGGACAGAGAGAACCGTCTCTCTTTTCGCTCCTAGCATGTCGTAGCGTAAAAAAACTTATGGCGACTCGTAGCTACTCATCTGCCAAGAAGTAATAATTGCCAGCTGACGATAGATGCCGCTGCAACCGACAAGAGGACCACCAAAATCCAAATTGCAAAAAGCGGTTGGCTTTCTTCGTCCTGTCGATCCAAAACAACGCCAAAGTGTAATAAACAAAAAACAGAGAAACAAAAACATTTAAATTATATAAAAAGAAACAAAGTGTGCTTCATTGGCAACTAAACGCCAAAGTGGTGACCCCGACGTGATATTAATATCATAAATTTAAAGAAAAGTGCAAACCTCTTGTTTCCTTTTGTTCTTCTTTGTGTTTCTCTTTGTCCCTTTATTTGCAACACAAAAGCAATGGCAAATAATTCTGGTGCTAGTGACGTGAACAATGATACTGCCTCTCCATCTAATGCGCAAACAATCCTACAAAACAGTGTCTGCTTAAAGATGGCAGCGTTAAACAATGTGCGACTACCTGGAGAACGAACCCAGCACTGTGGTTCCTCCAAACAGAAGCGCATTTTCACGTGAACCGCATACTGTCGGACAACAACGGGTACAACGTCATCATTGCATCTTTGAACCCGGAGATCTTAACGAAGTCGCGGATCTTTTGCAACATCCTCCCGAAAAAGATAAATACACGACATTTGAAAATCTCCTCATAAAAAGATTTTCAGAGTCCAAAGATCGCCAACTGAACAGGCTCATGACGTCATTAGAGCTTGGTGTCAAACGCCCTTCGAGCCGTTTAAGGGAAATGCGACAACTGGCAGGGGATAACGTACCCGACGATCACAATTGGATGGCTAGGATGCCTACAGTAGTCCGAGAAATCCTGTCCACCAGTTTGAACGTTGACCTTAATTCACTTGCGGAGATTGCAGATAAAATCATTGACAGCATGTCATCATCCAGCATCGGCGCAGCTGAAGTGTGCGAGGTGAAGCAAACTAATAATGATCTCGACCGTCGTCTGCGCTCAATGAAATCCGCAATTTTAAATTTGACAGACATCGTCAAAACTCTGGCAACAAGTAAAGCCCGAAGTCGATCCCGACCTCAATCACGAAGCAGGTCTAGGACACCACAGACCACTTCGGAGGAGCGGCGTTCATCTCTGTGCTACTTTCACAGAAAGTTTGGTGAGCAAGCTCGAAACTGCAAGAAGCCGTGCAATTTCAAGACAAAAAACGCGTGAGCCTGTTGTTACCAAAGGCGGGTAACAACAGTTTAAGATCCGACAAAGAATGACGCCCTTACGTTTTTGACAAAGAGACCAACATTATGTTTGTTCTGGATTCCGCGTCAACGATCAGCGTACTGCCTCGTCCGAGAAACTGAAAGAATGGTCGGACTTAATTGAAACTTATGGCTGCAAACAACTCGCCTATCCACACGTATGGACAAAGAACTCTTTCACATTCAGTGTACACAATCCTTCTTAGCTTGGTTGATGAGCGAGCTAGGCCCTGGTCCCCCTGTGGACTGTTGCGCCAACAATTATTACTATTATTAAACAATTTGACACAGCTTGTGAATGAGCCAACACGGATACCTGACATTGCAGATTATACCGCCAACACCTTGGACCTATTTCTCACATCTCATCCTGGGAAATACTCAGTTGACATACTGTCGCCTCTAGGCTCGTCAGACCACTGTGCCGTATCAGCCAACTTTATATACTCATCAGATTCCCTAAAAGAACAATTTGGCTCTACGAGAAAGCCAACTGGAGCGGCCTGGACAACTTTCTTAGGGATTTCTACTAGTCACTATTCCTCCTCGATAGTGACGTGGATGTCGCAGCTGATATGATTACAAAGATAATTTTGTCGGGTATGAAATCCTGAATCCCTCACAGTGCGAAGAGTATCGAACCGAAGACAAACGCGTGGTACGACTCAAGCTGCAAAGAGGCTATCAGGTTGAGAGAAACAAGCTTCCGGACTTTCAAAGCCAACCCTCTGAAGAAAACCGGAAGAAATTCAAAAGGGCCCGAACGGAACGTAAACTATTCCGCTTCGTGTTCAATTCTAACGCTCATTTGCAATGAAATTCGAGCCGTCAGCTCTTTGGACAAAGCAAATCTGTTAGCTGCACATTTTGCGGCCAGCTCAACGCTTCCAGATTGTGCTTTGTCCGCGCCAGTACTTGAGAACGTAAATTTTTCCATTGGACAAGTCCATTTTCGCACTCGTACAGCTGCAAGAGTGCTTAAAGATTTAAACGTGCACAAATCCGCAGGCCCAGATTGCATCCTGTTCTCCCCCCCCTCCCGCGGTCTTCTTCTACCCCGGCAAAATCACTGCGTAAGCTTTTCCATTTGTCCTGCTCTTTTGGGTTCTTTTCGAGTAAGTGGAAAACAGCATTTGTCCAGCCCGTCCCTAAGAAGAACGAACCATCATCACCCACCTCATACTTCCAAGGTCATTTGCCATCATTACGTACATTGTAAACGCTGACAAATCATGAGCTTATGAAGTATCTTGAAACCCGGAAACTTCTTAATGGCCGGCAATACGGCTTCCGCAGCAACAGGTCCACTGTTGATTTGATGGCTTATCTCACCGAGAAATGCAACCAATTTTTGCACAATGTAGGAGCAAGCAAGATCGTTGCACTTGATATTTCAAAAGCGTTTGACAGAGTCTGGCATCAGGCTCTTCTGTCGAAAATGCGTGCTTTTGGCATCGATGAACCACTTCTTCAATTGATTAGAAATTACCTTTCGAATCGTTCAATACAAGTTGTATTGGATGGGTTCAAGTCTGATATTCACCATATTAATGCTGGTGTTCCCCAGGGCTCCGTTTTGTCTCCGACACTCTTGATCATGATCTCCAGTCTTTCACTTCAAATCCAATTCACTCCTTCGCTGATGACAGTACCCTCAGCTGTTCATAGTCGTTCCTCACCGCTCGTTCCTCCTCTTCGGCTCTTGACTCGAAACGGCAGCGTATTAATTATTAAATTCCGATCTTGACAGCATAATTGATTGGAATAAAAAGAATAGAGTGAAATTTAATGCTTTCAAAACTCAGTGTTCTCTACGGTCACTCAAGTGATCTCAAAACAACCTGCCATTATCTATGAATGGCTCCTGCATTGTTGAAACTGAACAACTTTCCATCATCGGTACGTGTATCGACTCAACACAAAGTTGGAATGATCACATATTCGATATCGCCAAAAATGCAGCGAAATGCATAGGTTTCTCAAAGCGATGCAAAAAAAATTTCACCCCTTTTGACCCGGCAACAATGCATAAGGCGCCCAAAGTTTGAGTATAACGCTCCCATCTGGTCTGGTGCTCCTAAGACCTTTCTACACCTACTAGATGGAATCCAACAGCGAACGATAAAACTGATTGGTGATCATAATGCTGCGAAGTCAATCGACTCGATTGAACATCCACGAAATGTCACGTCTCTATCATTATTTTATCGTTATTTCAACAAAAAATGCTCTAACGAGTTAGCCAGCTGCATTCCTCCTCTTCAAGAACTCAACCGCAATACCCGCCTTGCTAGGAATGCTCACCCGTTTACCCTTAAGCACACCTTCGGTTAAGTTAAGTTTAGAGTCTCGTTCTTCAGCCATAGCACACGAATATGGAATGCTCTTCCCAGCGCAATTTTCCCTCCCATTACAATCCACAGGCATTTAAAACCAATGTGCATCGGTACCTCCTTTCCCTCTCTTCCTCTATACCTTCAGCCCTTGCTCTGACTTAAATCCAGTCATTTAAGGGCATAAACAATGAATTTAGTGCGCTCCGATTATAAAAAAACAAAAAACATTTTTGGAGTCGTTCGCAGCAGCCTTAACTTCAATTTGGTCCCCTACAATACCCGAATTGGTAGTTTTCAAGCAGTAACGCATATGAACATGATAGCAGGCTATGGTTTGTTCTTTTTGTACATATTTTGGTAAGTTTAAGTAGTCTATGGATTGTATACTCTATTTTAAATGTTTTCTTAGTCATTTAAATTAATTTTGCTGTTCTAAGAGGTAAGTTGCTGTTTTTTTTAGAGAAAAAATGAAATCAAAAAATTTCAAACAATATTTGTTAAGATTTCATCATCGTGGATATTCCAAAAGAAAAGAGGTCACAAGTCATTGCGTTACACGCACACGCTGGGGAAGCCATCCGAGAGATTTCAGCTGACGTTGGAGTTTCGAAATCCAGTTTTTCAAGGACTATTGCTCAACACAAGGCTACTGCTTCAATTGAATCCAATCGCAAGGGTCATTACTGGTGGAAACGCAAAACAATAAAACATGACGATAAGGTTTTGATAGGTAGATAGGTAGGTAGGTTAAGGTTGATGATGAATGCACTTAGTCCCATACAGGAATATTGTGCTACCACACCATGTGGTAAGAACCTAAAACCAGCTGGAGCCGATGATAAAGTTTAAAATATCGGCGGAAGGAGTCTTATTGAGGTCATGTAGGCCGTTGAGGAAATATCTTCAAAAGTGCTTGTGTCCGAGGCGCGAGAGCGCCGGGCATGTGCATACCAGTTGTAAGAGAGATTATGATTCTTCCTCATCCCTGGAGCTTCTGCAAAAATCGCTTGAGGAAGCCCCTCGCCTGCTAGCATGCTCACCGATTAGACTGTGCCCGGTTATAGCTCCCATGACCAGGCTTATGTCTGATCTTTTGAGCGATAGTAGCAGTCTGGAGCGTTTGGGTTCAAGAAAGGAACAAGGCGCTAGAGCGCCGGGCATGTGCATACCAGTTGTAAGAGAGTTTATGATTCTTCCTCATCCCTGGAGCTTCTGCAAAAATCGCTTGAGGAAGCCCCTCGCCTGCTAGCATGCTCACCGATTAGACTGTACCCGGTTATGGCTCCCATGACCAGGCTTATGTCTGACCTTTTGAGCGATAGTAGCAGTCTGGAGCGTTTGGGTTCAAGAGAGGGCCACACCTTCTTGGAGACGTGACAAAGGTTATGGTTAGACCGCCTTAGATTAGTCTGATGGATCGCGTTCAAGTACAGTTCTGACTTGCATGTGGCGAGAGGGATACCGAGGTGTTCGTGTTCCTGAAGTAGTAGTTGCGTTGTGGCAAGCCTGGCCAATTCGTCTGCTTGACAGTTGCCCAGAATGTCTCTGTGACCTGGCACCCAACACAGGCATATATTGAACTGCTCATTCATCTCATCTAAGGATGTGCGGCAGTTCATGACCGTCTTGGAGTTTGTTGAGACAGATTCCAAGGTTTGAGTGCTGCCTGACGTAAGAATAAGGATATCAGCTGAGGATATTCTATTCCTCTTCAGACAAGACAGTGCTTCGCGAATTGCCATTACTTCAGCTTGGAACACGCTGCAGTGATTGGGAAGTCTGAATTTTAGACTAAGGTTCAGATCCTCAAAGTAGACTCCGCAACCAACGCCTTCGAAGGTTTTGATAAGAAATAGTAAAATCAACCCTGGCAAGTCAAGTTTTGACCTGGAAAAGGAGTGGATAACAGTAGGCGTTCAGGTAGATGCGTCTACAGTCCGTAGGCGTCTTTTGAAAGTTGATCGAAAGGTATCAAAGCCTATGAAAAGAAGAGCTGTTGGCGTAAAAAATGAGGCAGGAGCGACTAAGTTGGGCTAAGAAATAAAAGGAAAGGACAGTGGACATTTGGAAGAAAGTTATTTTCTCGGACGAGAGCCACTTTGGGGTCCAAGGATACCGGGTAAGTGTCGTGAAAAAAAGTGCGAAAGGAAAATTCTGCTGATTTCAAATTCATCTTTTGAGGCTGTTTTACAGTTGAGAGCCCTGGAAGTATTTACCGAATAGAAGGCATGATGAACAGAACCAAATTCGCAGAAGTTTTAACTCAAATGCTGCTTCCAACCGTTCAGAGCAGACGTTCCGTAGCAAATTCAATTTTTCGACAGAATCTTGCTCCATGTCACACATCATAAAAATGAAATAGTATTTTGCAAACCACAAAATCGATGTTCTGGACTGGTCTGCAACTTCCCTGACCTCAATCCAATTGAGAATCTGTGGGAAATTACCAGGAAAGGCTTCGGCACATAGAATACTTTACTTGCGTCAGCGTCAGCAATACATAGAAACATAGAAATACATGTGTTCTTATGGGAGGTGGCTCAAAGGCCAACGCTGCCGCTCACGCGACGGATGAAGTAGCTCAACTTTTAACTTTGACGTTTGGCGTTGACAATCGACACATTGTGACATTCCAAGAGAATTTTTTGGAATTTTAAATTAACGTTTGTTGGCGTTGGCTTAGCTGAAAAAACATTTATTCTTTATTCTCAAAGCCGGTTTTTCAAAGTTGAACTCAAAAAAACCATGCGCACCTCGAGCTATGTATAAAGTATTCTATGTGCCAGAGCCTGAAGAGAGACTGAACCACAAAAACTATTATTGATATTTGGTTTCATGACCAAGAGATTAAAAATATATGCGAAAGACTTGTTTCTTCAAGCCTAAAAGAGTCAACGCACTCATACAAAAAATTTGTTCGCGTTGCATCCCACACAATTTGTCAATCGCTCAAAAATAGGCTCGTGTCGATTGGTCGAAAGAAATGCTCCAAAAATACGATCGCGGAGCTTCGAAACACGTCTATGACATTGTGACAGCTGATGAATCGTGGATTTACACGTATGAGCCCGAAAGTAAACAGCAGTTGACTGTATCGGTGTTTCAAAATGAGCCAAATCCAACAAAAGCTGCTCGCGCACGAAGCACTTCCAAGCAAATGGTCGCCTGTTTTTTCGGAAAAACTGAACACGTCGCAACCGTACCACTAGAAAAACGCAGAACAGTCAATTCTGAGTGGCACACAACCATTTGTCTTCCAAGAAATCAGAAAAACCAACCGCCGAAGGCGAATCACGCTTCACATATCGGCTCAAACAACTGCATTTTTGAGCACTCAAAACATCGATTTGATGAGTCATCCGGCATATAGTCCTGACTTGGCACAGAATGACTTCTTTTTATTCCCGTAAGTAAAAAATTAAAAAATTTAAAGAGAGGTCAACGTTCCCTTTTTTAATTTTAATTGAAAATAACAAAATTGCACACGACTGCACATTTAATGCTATTTCTTAGTCTTCCGAAGGATAAAGATAAAGAGGGTAGGCTTGCAGCTGCCACCGCATCAGCGTCGAACGATAAAGTTCCCATTTGTATGCCAACAAGTATTCTTCATTCGCACCTATTTAGATATAGAAGACATGCCGCGAATTTCAGGCTGACATTTGGGAGCAAGCAGTTTCTCAGCCTGCATCCTGGAGAGTCACGCCATCTCTGATTGTGCTGTCGCGAGTCCTAACCGTAGACGGAAGCCCCAGCCAGCCCCAAGGTGGGTTCGGTACCTATGAATGCCTCTTTACATCCATGGCTAGCAAATTCATCGATAAATTCGTTCCCCATGAACTCATGATGTTCCGAGAGCCAAACAAGTCGTAGCCAATATAGTCTTACTAACTTATCAGACAGATAAACCATTAGGGTCTGAGCCTGAACAAGTCAACTAGTCGTCCGACCAAATAATGGGAAGACGTATATTCCTGATCCAACTAAAAAGTGCTTCAAGAGTTGAGTCAGGCCTGAGGCACAGCTTGACTGTCTCTATAGACGCAGATTATTCGTTCCTTTCACCTATTCTCCAACATATAGTTCATGGCCGTTAGAACCGCATACGTTTCCGCATAGAAGACCGACGTGAAATACCCAAAAGAGGGGTCTAAAGTCTACTGTTGTCATTTTCCACGAATGCCCCAGCTTTATATCCCTCCATCGTTTTATGATTATACGTGAAAGTCCGAGGACATTTCCTTCCCGGCTCAGTTTCTGGCCAGAGCCAGTCCTGAACGCAGGGATAGTCGAGTTTATATAAACGACGCAACTGGGTTGTCGGTGTCCCCGCATCAGACGGCAGGTCCATAAGACAAGGCTCCTCCAAACGTTCCAGTGCGAGTGCCTTTAGTGACACTCACTTCATTCTTGGCGCTCTTAATCCACTTTTCTGCACTCATCTCAGACATGCTCTGTTCCAATGCTAAGTTTAAAAGACTCTTTCTGCTGCAGCAGTGATTCCAAATGGACTACATGGCCAGCTTTGAAGCCGTAAATGCCTAACTACGAGTAGACTCTTGCCGGCATACTGTAATGTAGTCCGTCGTTGAATCTTCTACTCTTAATGTCAAGAATGCAAGGACAACTAAAACGAAACTTTTCCCTAGAAAAGAACAATGCCATCGTTATCTGCTTTAAATGACTACAGATTTCTTCCCAATAGGGGAGGACAGAGAGGATCGAATTGTTCTATTTGTTGTTAGAGAGACAGCTGAAATAAGGCCTCTGGTCTGTGTGTGTTTTTTTTCTCGAAAATTCAAAAATTCAACTCCCATCAAGTGTGTGGTGAAGTGCGTCATACACAATGTACCAGAGCATTCTTGAGTCTCTCTGTAGGCAGCAAATTCTGCAGAAATGCAGCTCTTAGGACGCCATTGGACGTAAATATCAACTTCGCTTTATTCTTTAGACACGAGTTCTTAGAATGACTCCCTTTGTAGTCCCTGTGCGATTGACAGAACTAGACAAGGATGTGAAATGTTCTAAGAACCGAGTGCAGGATTCGTCCTCCATCTGCGCCAGACAGTCGCTAGGAAGAATTTTAAACCGTTGCACTTAACGTATTGCTTCTCCTCTATTCACCTGGAGACCTTTTTCTAATTGAATGTGACTATGGACTCCTTGTTGAGAATGCTTCCTAATAAGTAGTCTTTCGACATCTGAGCACCTTCCTTTTCTTCCATCCACATTTCACAGAACCGTTCCTTAAATCAACAAGAATATCCGTTACAAGGACACGCCCCAAACATTCCGTGTGAAACTTCCTCCTTATCGTTTCAAATTACCATAATTAAGCAAAACCAACAGGACACTCAATGATTGAGTCTTTAGCCCCCTTACACAGAGGCAGAGGAACACGTGCATGGTTTTCCCAGATTGTGCCTCATTTCAATCAAAATAACTGACTTCTGCTGGGGAGGGGGGGCGTTTGCCTGCGCCCTCAGCCGATTTAGTATCCAAACAACAACCGAAAAGATTCCACCGTCGCTTCAAGTCCATTTTGCAGCCGGTGCCACAGCCCGCTCCGGGGGAATATCAAAACTTTTGCTAACAACCCAACAACGGACAGAGGCGCGCGCGTGTGTGCTCCTTTGATTAACAGAATTCCAGAGGAAAAGGTCATCGTGCGCCACCAAGCTACCGGGAGCCGGCGGGCGGCGGGCGTCGTGGGCGGTTGGTATTATTGACTTTGTGCGTAACATTTTCGAATTATTCGCCGGACCTTTCCAGGCAACCGCAAATCAAAAAGATCCAGCGACTGCCGTCGTCTGCTGTTTGCTCAGGAAGTCGTACAAGTAAAGCGGCAGCAATGTGACCAACCTCGGCAACAAGCAAGATACACTTGCGACGCACACAATGGTTGTGAGCGGATGTGGGGACTGGACGGGGACGCACACAGGTATCCCAATGAAGACAGGAAAACACAATGCGAACACTTCTGCATGATTGATGGACATTTCATGGAAAGGAGACGCATTCAGCGTTTTGATTGTCGTTTGCGAGCTTCAGCAGATAAGGAACTTTTGTCCATTGTTCAGTGCTGACTAGGCAAGAGGACGGAATTTTGGTGAATTAGTCGGTGGGTGCAAACGAGTGCCAGATGCTGTCAGATTGAGGGTACGCTTAGTCTGCGACTATGTTTTCAAGGATTTAAAGAAATTTAACAAATTTTGGAGAAAACGCGTCAGTTTGAAACAATTTTGAGCGAATTTGGAATACACGGGACTACTCCAGACTTCTATTAGCCATTGCCACATAATTTAGCATACGCTTGGTCAGCCTTCATCCTGGATAGGTATGCTATCTCTGGTTGTGCTGTCGGGAGACCAACACGCCGATGGAGCACCTGACCAAGGACGCCTGAGGTACAGCGGTTAGTTCAGACTTTATAAATAACTCTCTCGATCTTTGCCTGGTAAATTCGTAACATAAATTTATCTCCGTTTGAGGTGGTCCATTCCGATTATCCAACTGCTGGAAAGGCGAGACTTACATGTCCCCACAGAAAGTAGCCCAAAAGCGTGATGTCGCACAATCTAGAAGAGAACAAACTCCAGACAATAGGTGACATCAAGTTCTCACCTAAATGATTTCTCAACAACTTCATTGTTCTACGCGCTGTACGTCCCTGGCGACGTCTTGCTCTACAGCCATCAGTGGGACTAGGAACCACATAGACGGAAAAAAAGGAACCACTATCGCCATCAGTTCAAAAGACTGCTGAACTTTTACATTTAAGAGAGCACTTTCCATAGAAATTAGGAGCATTAAAATTTGTGATAAGAATTATGTCTACTTTTTGATTCTCATAATATCATGTGATGCTGAACAGAAATAGACAGCACTCGTTTGCGCTGAACTGACGAG
Organism: Eristalinus aeneus; assembly: GCA_955652365.1. NCBI lineage: Eukaryota > Metazoa > Arthropoda > Insecta > Diptera > Syrphidae > Eristalinus > Eristalinus aeneus. The sequence goes on from OY019132.1 coordinate 4,697,417, forward strand.
CATCTTTAATTCAGATTACATCAAGTTGCTTCCTTTTGCCAGTCGATAGGAAGTTGAGTTAACAATTTCTATCACATCCCTGCTCTTAATTTAGACTCTGAATGACTGCTGAAAAGGAAGTCGAAAGAACTTACGCATCGAATGACCAAAGAGTTTTCAAAGTCAAAGCATGCAACACAAATGCGAAGGCGGAATGCCATGTTTCTTCTTCGCTTTCATTTCACGACACGTCTGTCCACATTGAAATGGGTTCACACTGAACCGCTCGTCGACTTCCTCCGCGTGAGTGGCCCACTCATTGGTCTCATTCTCGCAAAGAATCAGATTAACTTCAAGTCATTCCCAGACCACGCCAGCAAATCCGACACCTAAGAGAGAAACTTTAAGCTGTTTATCGCCTCGTCATCTACTTCCACAGCGAACAACAAAGAAACGACAGAACGTGAAGGATGAAATCAGATTTCCTTCTCCGTCTTCCGATCCCTAACAAGTGAACGAGACACGAGATAATAGGCTTCGGGAAAACTTTTATCAAACAAAACTCGATACAAGCTGATACGCTCACGCCCGTCCGCCCGCCTCACTCGATGACAAAGTTTCCTGTCAACTCAGCCATCCTGGATTTTAATTAAGTGCCTCGCATGCAACTGTTGCACGCTTTCCTTTCCTGGTCGTCTACTTCTTTCCACACCCACCGCCTGCACTCATCCATTCGCTCGGCACGTCTTCCGTGACGAGTGGAGGAACGACGGAAAGAAAAAAAGGACGCCTCGAGTTGACATTAAAATTCAATAACAGGTCTGCCACAATCCAGGCACTTTAGTCACCAGATACGGAGCGACAGTCGCACGCGTAAATATTTATGGCGCTCAAGAGCGTTACGAAGACGGAGGCGGAGTGTTTATGCAAATCCAGGCAGGAGACGACAGTGGGCGAGGATCGAGTCCCGGTGGACACTTGGACATGTCGAAGAATCCACTCAGCATCGGCTGCGAAGGTTGCCAGTCGGCCAATCACCTCCGTTCCCTGTCAATCACGTTCAAGTACGAGCACCACCGGAAGCAGACAGCCGAGATAGGCAACCAATGCGGGTAGCTCCGACCAACAAAGCACACCGCACCCGCTGTGGGGTCTATTTTTAGAAGTGAACCGCAGAGGCATTGTCGCGGAGCGAGAATTGAAAAGATTTCTTCCGGAACTTGTCAATGCAAATAGCGGGTTCACACATGTGTGCTATCCCCCGGAACTGGCGGCAACGACGACACGGCCAATGGCAACCATGTGCTCGTGTTTATCAACCAGAGGGCTTCAGCGCTCTGAATAATCAAGTTTTTTGGTTGTCACACAGGGTTCACCTTGATTCCGAACCGGGGGTGTCGTTGATTGAATGAATGCGCGTACGCGTGTAAAGCAGAATCAGAAGGCCCGCAGGTACTTCAGTCAATTCTCTCGGGTTCGAGAGATAGCCGTTTTTTCCTTGACCTTTGGCTCTGCGGAAGCGGAAAGAGGAAGAGCGACGCGCTTTGTTCAGGAGGCGTTGGCATTTCTGAAGGTCGAAGGGAGATTTGGAATAACACGGAGCTGGAAAGGAATTTGTATTTCCTCGGGCTCGACAGAGTCGTTGGAGGAATTCCTCAAAAATAAAAAACAAAGGAGAGATAGAAGGTCAGGATTGCCTTAAAATTTGAAAGAGGATTTAGTGGGGAGTTCCGCGGAACTGCTGAAAAAGGAACAAAATGGTTTGTCGGCCGTAAAAGTGACTCATGGCCTTAGAAATAAAATGGCCAAAGTTCGAATGTTAATGACGAACTCTATGGGCTGAACAGCGACATGCATCTAATCCTTAAATTTGAAACAGGATGTAGTTGGGGATTCCACGGAACTGCTGCAAAAGGAACAAAATTGATTGTCGGCTGCAAAAGTGACTAATGACGAACTCTATGGGCTGTACAGCGACATGCGTCTGGTCGAGCGTCTTCGGATACAACGCTTAAGATGGCTAGAGCGTATGGACACCACTACTTCAGCCCGCAAAGTCTTCGAGTCAGAGGCATTGGGACAACGCAATAGAGGACTGCCTAGACTAAGGTGGCGCACACAAGTGGAGAAGAGGAGAACCTCAACCAACTTGGAGTGCGCAATTGGAGGAAGCTTTCGGGAGAGGCATGTTGATTGAGGCCCAGGTCCACTCCGGGCTGTAGCACCACAAGAAGGACAAGAAGAAGGTTCGAATGTAACATCACTCCACATGGTCTGGTAACTTTAGCCTTCTCTTCCGATCTCTATCTCGAAATTGCCCATTCTTCTAGTTCACAAGCTCGCAGTTTACTAAGTTTCCATAAAGTGGCCTTCAACTTCTTGTATCTTTTTCGAGCATAGGAAGAAGTCTTGCAACGTAAAAAAACTTCATCTTAATTCAACCAAAGTATTCTAAAGACATCCGAATTTGTCCAAATGTGCCCAAAGTTGATTAAAGTCGACTATAGCTGAAATCAAAAACGCAGAGCTTCGTATCAAGATAAACAAGCAAAACCAGCGGATTCTTCCAGTGTGAATTACTGGCTCAAGGAACACCTAAGGAGGCTAGAGATGGCAGATCGAGTCATTCTGTAGTCGACTGGTTGGGAGTCGCAGACTGGTTGGGAGTCTTCTTAAATGCTGGTCCACAACGCATACCCCATGGAATTCCTCTCGTCTTCAGATTCCTTAAAGAAGATGTTTAAAAGAAATAAACTTTGAATGGATCTCCTCGTCCTGTAAACATGAGTCTGGAATTTCTATTGGAAAGACAAGTGTATACAGCATCCCGTAAGCTAACACCGGAACAGAAGGAACATAAAACACCTCGGTGACGCAGGGTGCCCTTAGAATACAGCCAAACAACACTCAAAGCTAATCATCACCTCACCTAAGCACCTACATGCTGTCAACAATTGAAAGAATTGCTCAAGAGTCTGGAAACATCGCTCTCATCATTGCTTTGAAAGACACTTAAACTATGTAAGCATCCACGAAAAATAAACGCGCCTACAAGCAGTTTGTCGAACAGCCCAATAGGGTTTATTCGCTTGTCTGATACTCTGTTGGAATGATGAAACACAGTCGGCTTGAATTTTATAGCATTTGGTGGGTGAGCTAGGGTGGCAGTTTCCCATTTTCAAGCTGTAGCGGAGTTTGCTGGCATAAGCCACGTCATTTAGTTTTACTGCGCGTTTCATTTTGTGTTCGCCAAACTGCAGAGCACCACAGTTTGCCGTCGTCCTTGACTTCCCACGCACCGATGCTTCCCGTCGGCTGTCTCAATCTAAATCGTGTTCACCAGAAAACAAAACACACTTCTACAAGGTAAACTCAGCACATGCCCTCCCCACGAAAACGCACAAGGAAGTCTCCGGAAGAAAGCCATACGCACAGACACCCAGCCACCGCTGGCTGGGTTTAATTTAGTCTGAACCAAGGCAGGACCAACTTCCCCTCCACTTCCCCGTGCATAAATAAAGCAAACCCCAGATCTAGGCGCTGCTCCTTGCCACCGTCGGCGTTGTGCTTCTCGTGCATGTAACCTCTCCTCGGCTGTTCAATTGGGAATCTTTCCTCACCCGCGTCATACTCAAGCAGGAGAATCGAGAGACGGAGCACCCTTAAGGCTGGCAATCGCATCTCAACGCGACCAATGATTAAGTCGAAGACCTAGGGGAACACGCAGCATAAGCATAACGCCGCCGCCGTTTTATTCCCCAAATACACTCGTAACACTGATGAACAACGAGATTATCCTAACCGTCTCGATTTCGTATTGTATTCCGGACTAATTTGGCAATATTTTCACGTTGACCTTGTTGCTTTGCCAAATTGTTAACTTAATAAGGACGGACGAAAGCTAGGCGCACAACTCTCGGAATGCTAATGGCTTCGCGCGCAGACTTCCTGCGAATAATTTCGGGGGCTCCTTTTGATGGTGATGCTTGTTGGCCCGGTTCGCGGGAGGGGATGAAATGAAAGACTTAATGGCGCACCCGACCGGAGATAGCGCTTTATCTTTTTTAATTGGTTTTGCGGTTGACACTTGGAAGTAATATGAATTATTTGGAAGCAACGAACACATCGGAGTTGAGTTTTAATTAGTTGAAGTGGTGTGAGAAGGTCGGGGATCAACAGATGACAGCATGGTGGCTGGAGGGGAATTGGGTGTTCTGGTATTGTTCTAATTGGACACGTGTCTGGGGGGATTTGCTTTTATTCTTTGTCTTTCTCATATTTCTCTGTTGGGAGGAGGGAGAGTTTGGAAAATAAATGACTTTGGGGAATCCCAGCCGGTGCCGGGCTTGCTTGGGTCTCCCCGGCGGATGTATGCTCTCACGCTTGATTCCTACTGGTTTTGATCCTTATCAAAAATTTATTAAAATTAGGTGTTATAAAGGAGTGAGTTAAAAGGCCGGGCAGTCTTTTGTGAAAAACTTGTACGAGGTTTGAACTGGTTGTGTTGATGACGTATTTACCTTAAAGAAAAACGAAACATGAAATTAAAGCCCCAAACGTGCAACGTTATCGATGAGTTCTGGGGTTTTGATTTGAAAAATGGCGTAATCCTAGCAATGCCATCATTTTCATTTTAAGTTATGAAATCAACTTGTTTCCTACCAAAGAACGAACATTTCAACAACGTTTCCTACCAAAGAACGAATGGTTACCAATTGACCCTCTCCATTTTTTCTGAGCTATAAGTGCGCAGGAGATTGTTCGACCAGCTAGGGCATAAGATAATAATTATAATAATTGGGTGGCGCTACAGTCCACAACTTGAGTCTTTGACTACTCGCGTTGTGCGCGCTACTGTTTTCCAACGAGTACGATAGAAGGGACCTACGGTCTTTAGGCTCCGGCACATAGAATACGTTACTTGCGTAGCGGCAAAATATCCGTTGAAGTTGAAGTACGTGTCGGAAGGGGGTGACACAATGAATACTTCAACGCACAGCTGATTTCATTTGACAGTAGCTTTAAATTCAATTTGTTTCGGATATAGTGTAGAGCAGTTTGATATATTTTTTTGCAAAAATTCCTCCAGAAGAGTTACTGGATTAACTTAGCATAAGTGAAACACAATTTAATTGTTGTATTTTATTTAAGTTTTGCAATTACAAACCTTAATTATGTTCCCACTCAATTTACGATTTTCTTTCTATTTTTTCTTCCGTCCTATGTTAATATCTTTAATAAGTTAATTTTATTGTTATTATTAAAACTTGCAAATACAAACCTTTGTTATTTTCCTGTGTGACTTCGACGAAAACTAACCTCAAACTCAACATGTAAACTTAAAATTCAAAAAAATTCTCTTGAAATGTCACAATGTTCGATTGTCAACGCTGACGGAGAGAGAAAAGTTAAGAGTTGAGCTACTACATCCGTCGCATGAGCGGCAGCGTTGGTCTATAGACCGCTCCCCATAAGAATACACGTACTTCTATGTATCTGTTAAAGTATAGCTGACGCTGACGCTAGTAACGTATTCTATGTGCCGGGGCCTTTTTGCCGACTCCGAACGGCAAAGTTTGAGAAGCTTTTCCTTAGACAATAAATACTCTTTGAGTTTTGTCATCAGCTTGAAGCTTTAGCTGAGAAGCTTTAGTTTCTCTCTCTTTAGAAGTTCGAAGGCATTTGATATTGAACGTTTATTCACAGATAGCAGATCTAGCGTTGCATTTGTCTAATTCCAACGTCTGAAGCAGGATTGCATTAATTTTGTCCTTGACATCTCAATCTGATTTTGTTTACTAGTTGCGAACTTTTTTAAAGGTAATATTGTGGCCGCTGTGGCGAAGTGGGTAGAGTGCGACGCTCACACGCCGAAAGGTGTAGGTTCGATTCCTAGCTCAACACCAATTTGAAATGAAATAAAATTATTGTGCAACATATTGCCTGGTGGCCGCCGTGGCGTAGCGGGTAGAGTGCGACGCTCACACGCCGAAGGGTCTAGGTTCGATCCCCGGCTGAACACCTCGAATTTTGCATGACCTTTTTTTTCGAGCTGATGACAAGCTCGTCTAAGGAAAAGCTTCTCAAACTCCGCCATTCGGAGTCGGCAGAAAACTGTAATTCCCTTCTACTCGTGAGCGAACAGTAGCGCACACAACACGAGTAGTATTATTATTAACATATTGCCTATTTTAAGCAATGACCTCTTGCTGTCTTTTTAGGCAGCATCATATAAGCGCGTTCATAAAATTTCTGATTTTTATCAGGCATAACCTAAACCAGGTACGATTTGACATCATCATCATTATTGAAAGGAGCATTCAAGGAGTCTTGCTAAGATTGAAATAAAAAGGAATCCGATGTGGCAATGTGGCAAAACATCCCAACCAAGCTCCAATGATTTTTCTCCAACTGCTTTGTTCAATTTTCTTACTTGTTCAATGTAGACATCTGAATTGATCTTTCGGTTGGGTGGTAGAAGATCAAAGTAGACAATTCCTTTATAAGCCCACCAAACTGATAGCATAACTTTCTTTTGATAAATATCAGCTTCTGATGTTGTTTGAGCTGGTTCACCTAGCTTGCTCTACTGCCTTTCCGATTGACATTGTTGTAAACAAGTCATTTTGCATCACCAGTTACTAATCATTTTAAAAATGAATCATTTTCATCACGTTTCCTTAAAAAATCGCAGATGTTAATGAAAATCAACAAATCACAGTTCACGAGAAACCCCTGCATCGAGTTTTCGTACAAAACAAAGTTCACCTTAAGCGATTTTCAATGCATGTACGAGATACGTGAACCTTTCCGACATTTGGCAAAATAATGGCCTCCGTGTCCCGGCTCAACACCTCGAATTTTTTCACGGCACCACCTTTTTCGAGCTGCTGACAACACTGAAAGTGTAATTGCTGTCTAAGAAAGCTTCTCAAACTTCGGAGACGGTAAAAAAAACTGTTGGTCCCCTCTGAAAGAACAGTAGCGCGTACAACACGAGTAGTCGATGAGGAAGCTTGGCCGCGGCCTCCCTGTGGACTGTGGGCTGACATACTGATTGAAAATTAGTGCCAACTATGAATAACAAAATGACCACGATTGCGGTGACCACGATTGAGGGACCACGATTGCGGTGACCACGATTGCGGTGACCACGATTGCGGTGACCACGATTGCGGTGACCACGATTGCGGTGACCACGATTGCGGTGACCACGATTGCGGTGACCACTATTGCGGTGACCACGATTGCGGTGACCACGATTGCGGTGACCACGATTGCGGTGACCACGATTGCGGTGGTGGCTCTTGAACATGAGTTTTTAAGAAACATGTCAAAATTTTAAGCCACTCAATTACACGACACATGAAAAGACCAAAATGATTAACAAATGTTAGATTGTAAAAACTGCGGCATTTCCATCTAGCCCCTAGACCGGCGCACGTACACTTTTTAAAAAAATCCGAAAAGAGTACTCTGAATAGGAATGTTATACGAAAATCATTTAGTGTGCTCTGGGTTCTACTCCTTTCACAGTGATGCAGTGAAGTTACCGCGTCTCATTGGGGAAACGAGTCTGTAGATATCAGTGGAAGCTCTTTAAAAAACAGTACAAAGCAATATGAGTACGCAAATTTCATAAACAAGACATCCAGGAGTAATGATGCTGCAAAAGCATGTTGAAAAATGTGGCCAGAATATAGTGGGAATGGTGTGATTGAATGCTGAATGCTTAAATGGTGGAAAATTCAATGAGCCTTGTACGGCTCTCTCTGTTACTGAACAACACTGACACAAAAGCCGAGACGTAATAGAATAATTCTTAAAACAGTTCAATACTGGCATTGAAGAGTGGACTGAACTCGAGAATATGCAAGTAAGGACTTTACGCTCAAAGGCTGCTGATCGACTACAACCGAGTCCTAAATTGTAGGCAAACATGTGAAGTTCAGTTATTGGTGGTGGGTTTGGAAGGGAACTTTATCAATTCAACTTGAGTCAATTCGATCTACTATTAAAGATTGAATTAAATAATTAAGGCTGCTTTTTCTCACACGTGTCGCGCTCTCATAGTTTGAATGTGACGCAGCACACAATAGAAGTTCCTCGTAGGAATCAAAGTGCTGCTCAGCCAATGCGTGTCCCATCGATGAAAACAAATGGTAGTCGGAGGGAGCCAAGTCTGGTGAATACGGCGGGTGGAGTAGCTGCTCCCAGCCAAGTGTTTTGATTGCATCTTGAACCGGTTTTGCTTTGTGCGCAGGTGCATTGTCATAGAGTCAAATTAGCTTGCCGCGTCTTCTGGCCCATTCTGGTCGTTTCTCGATCAATGCATGGTTCAAATTGATCATTTGTTGTCGGTAGTGATCAGTATTAACGGTTTCACCAGGTTTTAGGAGCTCGTGGTACAGCACACCTTTCTGGTCCCACCAAACACACAGCATTGTCTTCTTGCCGAATCGATCTGCAGTCGATGTTGATGGTTGTCCAGATTAACCCATGATTTTTTTCGTTTAGTATTCTTAAAATAAATCCATTTTTCATCGCCAGTAACAATCCGATGCAAAACCGATTTTCTTTCGTGTCTTTGAAGCAAAATTTCACAAGTGTTTGTTCTGTTTTCCATCTGTCTTTCATTCAATTTATGTGGCGCCCATTTTCCACACTTTTGAATCTTTCCCATTGCTTTTAAACGGTCAGGAATTGTTTGTTGTGCAACATTTAACATTGCTACCAATTGCTTTTGACTCAAAGTGTCATCTCCATCCAATATCGTTTGCAATTCGGCGTCTTCAAAATTTTTTTGTGGTCTTCCACGTTCTTCATTTTTGGCATCAAAATCATTATTTCTGAACCGTTGAAACCATCTTTTGCATGTTTGTTCTGATAGAGCATGATCACCACAGCTTCGACAAGCATTCGATGCGACTCTGCAGCACTTTTCTTCAAATGAAAATAAAAAATTAATGCTTTCCGCAAATTATCATTTTCTGGTACAAAATTCGACATTCTTAACACGATGAAAAATTTTGATGTTGTCTGTTCAATGACTGGATGTATACTAAATAATTTTCACATATGTCATAGCGAACAAACAAAAAAAATAATGGCTCGTTCACAACAAATGTTTCCTATCGAGACATTTGTATCTTGACACTCATACCGGTATTGGTATTCAGTTAATGTCAAGTTTCCTTTTTGTCACTCCTTAGTTGCTGTTCGAACAAGCGATTTAGCCAGTCCTCAAGAATTCCCAAGTTATACTCGCTTACCTCGAAATATCCATCAGTTCACCCTTAAGTCCACTTTCGGGATCACAATCCAGTTAAGAGACTCATTTTGAGCCGCACCACGGAAACATTGAATTATCTTTCCAACTCTTTGTCTCCTCACCATTAAGATCAATGTGCACCGGTTCCTCCCCTTCCACTCTTCCTCAAAAAAATTTAGTCCATTCTATTGTCTAAAAGTCTTAAACCGTATTAAAAATTTAATTTAACAGCCCCTTCAATTTTCGAGGCTTTAAACTCTTCTTTTCCTTAAGAGAGAAAACTTTCATATTTCAAGGACTGAAAGCCGTCTTATGCTGTCTGCTGAACCCACTTATCTGTCTGTCCCATCTCCCGTCTGCCTGTTACCTCAATTTTTCTGGGGTTTCGTCCTATTTAACATTTTCATAAGATAGGTTTCGGGCTATTTAACATTTTCATAAGTTGCAAGTCCATGCTGACGAAACATCATCTAGGAGCAAAGAAATAGTTCGCAAAGGTATTTTCTTCTTCCCCTATCTCTTCCACTTCGTAACGATGGCATTTGAAATCATTAACTTTGCTTCAAATCGGGAGAAATTGCGTTCTTGCAACGCATGTATATTGATTCAATGCGAACAGAGCTAGCTGCCGAAAATCTCCTCGTGATCTCTTTAGGGGCGCCAAAGCCCCTCCGATGAGACGTAATCTCCATCCGTCTTCTCAGGGCTCAGTGTCACGTAACAACGCCTATTAAGTAAGCTCCTTATGACTTCCCACTCTTGTAATTAAGATTCAGGGAGGGTCGAATCTGATTGGTAATGAGGCACGTAGTTCTGTTCATCTATCGATTGATGGCAGGGGGGCTGGTAGGACAGGCGGCTGTAGTCTAGTGAATATCATGCACGACTCCTCGCAAAAGAATTGTTGAAGGTGATAGGGAGTTCGTTTATTTTACGTAAGTGGGGCAAAGTTTTCTCACCAATTTACATAAAGAGAAACTTTTTTCTGGAAGAGATTACATTTGTTTTTAAGTCTTACGGTCGTTTGCCCAGACAAAAGGAAAAAAGATCCTAGCTGCAATCGGACTTCCTGCAAAATCTAGAGAACATAGGACTCTTAAGTGAACACCAAGAAACCGACGTTTGATGGTTTGGTTCGTGCGGTTGTTCGAAGACTGTTAATCAGATTGTGCCGAGCTCGTCTTTGAAAAGTGACATGTCAGATTACTTCTCTCTTTCTCTTCACCTGTTGAAGTCATGGTTTGTGTAAAAAGTCAAATCAATTTAAAGAAGAGTAAAATATCTCCGGCGCAGTGCCATCCACATTTGTCAATCGCCGCGGATATAAGTCCAACAATAAAGACAACGCACGACCGTAAAGACCACTTCAAACTTTTCAGAGGAGTTAAAGTGACCGCCGTGGCGTAGTGGGTATAGTGCGACGCTCACACGCCGAAGGGTCTAGGTTCGATTCCCGGCTGAACACCCTGAATTTTTTCACGGCACCACCTCTTTCGGGCTGCTGACAACACTCAAAAAGTAACAACTGTCTAAGAAAGCTCCTCAAACTTCGCCGTTCGGAGTCGGCAAAAAAACTGTAGGTCCCGAGCAGTTGATGAGCGCTACTAGGCTCTGGTCCCCCTGTGGACTGTCGCGCCAACAATTATTAATTATCAAAATATCTCTTTTTAAGGTTCCGTTCATATAATTTTAGCGGATTTCTGTGAATGTCTGACACACTTGCCGAGTCTCTAAAACTCGTGCAGTGATTTAATTTTTAACCGACTGTGCACGGATGCAACACAAGAGAGAATGGTTTACAAGTTTTCCACCCGAAGAGTGTTTGAATTCGCCCATTAAGGACAAGGCGACGTAGAAGGCCCTCGTTTGATATGACCCACAGATGTCAGAAGAAGAAGAAGAAGAAGGAGGAGGAGTCTTAGACAAATTGGAACTGCGAAGTTAGAGACAACTGGCAAGGGATGTGTTACCTGTAAAGGCATGTAGTTTGGAATCAGAGTCCACTCCGGACTGTCGTGTCAGTAAGACGAAGACGAATTTATAGTTAAGAGCCGTTGACTGTGCAAGAACGACAAGAGGATAAAAAAGTTCATTGGTATACAATCGGTAGAAGTCTTCATGTAAGTGGTTTTGATATGTAAGTGCAGGACAGAAAGACAACAAAAGTCGAGACGTCATAGCTTATGTAGGCGAAGTAGCGATGAAAAATTCAAACTGGACCGAAAAGAAGCAAAAAGTCGATAGTCTTACGCTCATGTGGCATCAAAACACTAGACATAATGCACCTCACCTCACATAAGACACCACACCTCTACCCAGCCTGACCTGGAGCAGTTTCAAGTTCGTAAGAGAGCAGAAGCCAGCCATCTTTGACCGAAAAAGCTATTCGTTAACCAGTATCTTAAAGAATAGGGCGTTCGCCGGAGAGTGTATGTCTCGGAACGAGGATTTACAAAACTTGGTCTTTATTGCTTTCCTCCAATAAATGCTACATTTTGCCTTTCGATTCCTAATTTTGGCACAAAACAGCGGAACGCCTTGGGCTCATTGCAGTTAAAGGATCACCCAAGGTTTAGGGCAGTTACTTTAAGGTTGAAGAACCTACTTGGAAGACAGGGATTCCTTTGATAGTTTATCATGATAGCAAGAGCCTTCAATTAAGAATCAATTATGCGGATCTAAAAGCTCCTCCAAAATTCTTTTTTAAAAGGCTGGCAGATTGATCAAGTTGAAGTCACAACCAGGTTGCTATTGGGCAATGAAATTACTTCGACTTTCGTGTAAGAGCTGGGCACCAAAGTACTCCAAAAGAATCATCCGAGTCAGTAAACCTCAAAATTTCTACCGCGAAGCGGGGGAGAACGAACCAAGCACTCGATTAGATGAGTCTAAACAGAAGCAAGGAAACTATTTCAAGACACGCGCCGTGGACGGTTCTTCTCAGGCCCTATAAAGGGACTAAGTATGTGATGATGGGAGAAGGCAGAAATTATGCAACTTCTTCAGTTCTCAGGTTTTTCTTGCAAGCAACTAAAAAATTTCGAAACAATGGTGGCAGCATAGATAAATCCCAAAACGCCATCTTAACTCCTCCATCCCCGCCTCAGTCTTAGCCATTCGAGACATGAACCACACACAAAAGTCATTTAATCCTTGACCTTAATGCGACAGCAAATAAATCTTTACAAGGCGACTGGAGGAGCAGCTACATGCCAGTTCTAGGGCATCAAATTGAGTCCGCAAAGTCCAATGTGCCCACACAGCAACCAGCTCAAATTCGTCTTTGATGCCCTAATAAATGGGTATTTGATTCGAATCAAGGAAATCATTGCGTCAGCCCCGGTCAAAGGGATGCTAATGCCTTTGGTTTCTCGGGTTCCCACACAACTTAACAAGGAAAACTACACAATTAACCAGCAGCCGGTGACAAAATGTGGCTACAAGACCGCCTGACCGCTCCGACCATCAATCCCATTTCCACATCAAAGGGACCACGAAATAACTTTCGCTCAGACCACAGCCCCAAACAGCAGCCATCCTCCGCTATTCATCATTTTCTTTGTCAATGAGCTGCCAGCGAAAAAGTCACCCTGATTACCCCACTCCTGGTCCGCGCCGAAGAGTATAACGTAATTATAAACAAAGATTAGATCGCCTTTCATGCCATTCATCCATTTATAATGACAAATCCGATTTCACCTTGAGCGAGAGGCGTCGGGAGCTGACCTCGGTGGCCCACCCCGTCACTCAGTCTCCTACTCCCTCCCGTTGTTCGACCGACCTCCAGCCGATAACTTAATTTGCCCGACAAAGAGAATATCGGGCCACGGGGCGTGGAAGGAGAAGTGTAACAACCGTTTGACATTGGTTCAAAATTGAATTACAACTCTTGTCAGGATCAATTATATACTCCTCCGTCCGCTCTTTCTCACTGTTTGTGTGTGACGAGAGGGAGTTCAGAGAAAAGAAACAACAAGCCTCGAAGGACACTTGTTTACGTTACTTACTGTGTTGTCAAAACGCCAGAGAGAGGGGGATGGGTGAACAACACCGGTGGTAAGCAAAGCTCCTTAAAGCTTCAATTTTTTTGCGGAAAATCACCACGAAGCGTAGTCCCCACGATGTGACACATAAAATTATGCAAAACGAGGCAAAGGATTCAATTCCGGCGGCTGGCGGGCTTAAGCAAACACATTTCGGTAATGATAAGGGAAAACCATAATAAAAGGGAGCATCAGCAGCGCTGCTAAAGGTAGCAGCCCCGAGGAGTGCGAGTGCGTTTAAATCGAACAAAAATATCAAAGCCACGAAGCAGTGTGTATGGGGCGGGCGGACGAAAAGAAAACACACATGTTAAGGACTTGAAATTTGTTTAGGCTGGATCCCTGTGCCATAGACATCCACGGAGGGCCGGAAGGCGGAGTCAGTTGTGATTGAAATTCAGCGAGACATGAAAAACGGGTTTTCGTGGGGAAAAGGTCAAGGCAGGGACCTGTGGGAAACGAAATCATTTTTAAAGGACTCCGTGATGGAACAGAAGGAATGCGATGCTCAATGGAGGCGGCATCCTTTTCTTGTTTCCGCAAAGAGGCTTACCACTCACCCGGGTGTTGGCCGGAACTGTTTGAATTCGGCCGAAGAATATGGGTGGGATTGTCCTGGAAACGGGACCTCTTCGACTTCAAAAGAACGCCTAGTTGCACGATTTATATGACAGACTGTAGATCGATTGCGCAGTAAGTTTATTCCCTTTTGCATCTGTCTCTAAGCATTTTGCTAGAAAAGTTTTTAAAATAGTCGATAAAGCAGTTTGTGCGACTGTAAGTCACGAGTAAGAGTTTTGTAACACTGATGGATCAGCTCTCTTGCAGATTCTTTTGTATAAATTTGAAGAATGTTTAGAACAGAAGACAGAGGAGGACAGGGGACTATGAAGAGAAGACAAAGGGCAGAGGACAGAGGACAGAGGACAGAGAACAGATTACAGAGGACAGATGATAGAGGACAGATTACGGAGGACAGAGGACAGAGGACAGAGGACAGAGGATAGAGGACAGAGGACAGAGGACAGAGGACAGAGGACAGAGGACAGAGGACAGAGGACAGAGGACAGAGGACAGAGGACAGAGGACAGAGGACAGAGGACAGAGGACAGAGGACAGAGGACAGAGGACAGAGGACAGAGAACAGAGGACAGAGAACAGAGGACAGAGGACAGAGGACAGAGGACAGAGAACAGAGGACAGAGGACAGAGGACAGAGGACAGAGGAGAGAGGACAGAGGACAGAGGACAGAGGACAGAGGACAGAGGACAGAGGACAGAGGACAGAGGACAGAGGACAGAGGACAGAGGACAGAGGACAGAGGACAGAGGACAGAGGACAGAGGACAGAGGACAGAGGACAGAGGACAGAGGACAGAGGACAGAGGACAGAGGACAGAGGACAGAGGACAGAGGACAGAGGACAGAGGACAGAGGACAGAGGACAGAGGACAGAGGACAGAGGACAGAGGACAGAGGACAGAGGACAGAGGACAGAGGACAAAGGACAGAGGACAGAGGACAGAGGACAGAGGACAGAGGACAGAGGACAGAGGACAGAGGACAGAGGACAGAGGACAGAGGACAGAGGACAGAGGACAGACGACAGACGACAGACGACAGAGGACAGACGACAGAGGACAGAGGACAGAGGACAGAGGACAGAGGACAGAGGACAGAGGACAAAGGACAGAGGACAGAGGACAGAGGACAGAGGACAGAGGACAGAGGACAGAGGACAGAGGACAGAGGACAGAGGACAGAGGACAGAGGACAGAGGACAGAGGACAGAGGGCAGAGGACAGAGGACAGAGGACAGAGGACAGAGGACAGACGACAGAGGACGGAAGACGGAAGACGGAAGACAGAAGACAGAGGACAGAAGACAAAGGTCCGAAAATAAAGCACAAAAGATAAAAAAGAGAAGAGGGAGGAACAAAGACAAAGGCATAATTTCGCGTCTCAAGTTACTGCACAAAACGTGCTCTGTTCGCCCGGTTCCTTTGAATCCGAGAACTGAAAAGTAATTAGCTTGTTCAGCAACTAGTTTGAACAGTTTAGCTAGGTATCGTAAGTTTGTAGTTCAGGTTCGTTTTTTAAGCCAAGTTTTAAATGAAAATTAAGTTGTAATGAAGAAAGAATAAGTTTTAAATGCAATTCCAAATTCGTACCCGAAACAAAGAAACTTTCAAGAAGTGCTGTCACTGGAAACTACTTCCAAGCTGTTGGGAATTTCCCAGTCGACTGAAACCTTTGAAACCACTTAGAAGACTGAACGAGTGACTTTCACTACTTCGTCGGCTAATAGAAGAGAACGAAGACGACTACCCAAAACATGTCCAAGAAAAGCAGCTGTGAAGAACTTACTGAGCATTCAAGGGGACTTTCAACGCGTTTATCTTCCAGACAGTCTAAGGAATACTGTTGCGTAGTATTACAAAGCTAACTTCCTCTCAGTTATGACATTTAAGGCAACGTTGGAGCGTTCAACTGTATCCTTCTGCCTAATTCCGGCTGATGGCGCTTGCGGTGTGATTTAACTTCAAGAATTACGAATTGCACATCATAATTTTTTTCTGTTTTCAGAAGAAGCCTAAAAAAAAGTAAGAATGTATGTCCGTATACATTTTCTATGATAAATTTAATTTTTAAAGCGTTTCATTCAAATGACCAAGGTTTGGGCACATTTTGCCAGTATCTCGAACGTAGTTAAGGTAATATTGGCTTTCAATTCGAGCTGAGTTTGCAGATTGACAAGATCAAGATCCCTGCCCCAAAGAACAAAATAAATTCCTATAACCTCTCTTGACATTCCGGAGATATCCAAAAATGTCAAGGTTCCAAAGGGCTTGCACGTCTTTACAGGCGCAGATGTGGAGTGCCGTTGCGTGATCCAGCATATGTTGATTGCATTATGAAGGGTACCTGAATAGTCCAACCCAGTTCCGTATTTACTGCAACTAACCTGTCTGTTATACGCCTATGAGCACCCGTAGCGAACTGCCCATAAGTGTCAACGCCAATGAAAGCGCTAATTCCTTCCTCCTAATCGATGTCCCTGAATTCTTGTATTGACCAATATCATATCACGGAATGAAACATTGGTCTCAATAGTTGGCATCAAGAGAATATCAAAATATATTTCTGGAACCTCAATTGTGTCAATAAAGACTACATGATCGTCAAGCTACGTAATACGTAATAAAAAACGAACATTATTGGATTCTTACCCGAACTAGGAAGATCTTTCCTAAAGCGTATCACGGTATGTACTCCTATAATTGGAAAGTTCAGTCTTCGTGCTATTGATGACTTGACAAATGATAACTGACTACCCCCATTCAAGACGACCCGAACATACAATGGCACCGAGGAAAATTCACTGCTAGTGAAAGCACATGCGGTTTGCAAAAAACATAAGCCTGATGCTTTGAGTCTGCTGCATGCAAATTTATTGAAGACTGGGTTGTGGACGCTTTGCTCGCAGTTGATACTGGGTTATTGGATTGATGAGTTGCAGAAGAAGAAGTCTCAATGTCTCTTCTTATAAACAGAGGGTCACACATACTTGTTGCATGCCTTCCACTATACATGATCTAGAATTGTGTCCAATCTTGCAGCAGCGATAACACCTTCTTTCCGCATTCAAAAGCAAGTCTTTTATCCACAATACTTTTAGCACTACAACAATCTTTTGGGTCGTGGGTTTATGCTTTGCAGAACGCTCAATTATTGTTTGTCTGCGATGTAAGCATCCCAACGGCCGTCTTGACAGTTTTCTGATTTCACACATTTAAACGGCTTGTGTGGATGTTCATGGCTGATTTCGCTCCATTCGCCTTCTCAAAAGATTAAACTTCTCTCTTTAGAAATCTAAACAAACACGCCAAGACGTAAAATTACGCGAGTAGAAACTTTTTCGACCGCAAAGTCAAAATTGCTCGATTTGTAGCCATTGTTGCCACATACATTTAAAGTTACAATCTCCAATCAAAACACTATCAGTTGTTCTTTGATTGTGTAGCTACGGCCTGCACCTTTTAAGAAATATATACTACTGACACCTTTGCCTAGAAATCATACCAAACCTTTACTTGGCTTACATGAAAACGAAAGCATTAGAACACGTATGTGGTTGCAAAGCCCACTTTTGGTAATTTTCTGTGTTAACATACCTACTCGGAAAGAAGTGTGCCTCATAACTAGAGCAAATGTTGTTCGAAAAAACTACGTTTATTGTCTTTTCGTTCAATAGCTCAAAAGACCGTGTCAACTTTGCAAGAATATAAATGCAAGATAGTCATACCTTTCGTTCACATTTGCACTGCTAGGATTATGCTGTTGGCAAACTTCAATTTTTCAAATTCGCAAATATTGACTGACCCGAAGGTTGGCTTTTATATTTCAAGATTGGGCAGCCCTAGTGTTGCAATCTGGCAACTGCCAGCTCTATCGTAAAGTTTGACATTTTTGAGGTTATACGTACTCAGATGTCAAAACACATACGAGCACTATTTGTGTTGTTTACTGTAACTTAAAAGATTCATCTCGCCCAAAAAATGGAATTAAATTGTAAGAATTTTCGTGCGATTATTTTTTAACAACTTTTGACGTGGCTTAACTCAACAACAGTGCATCGATAAACTTAGTTAAATTTTTGGCGATGAAGCTCCATCAAGGACCAGTGCTTATCGATGGTATGGTGAATTCAACCGAGGTCGTAGTTCACTCCAAGACGAGTTTCGTGAAGGTCGTCCAAAATCAGTTATTGTTCCGGAAACCATTGATGCTGTGCGCCAACTGATGTTGCAAGATCGTTATGTGACCTATCGTGAGATAAAGACAACCTTAGACATGTGTGAGACCAGCATACATTCTATATTGCATGAACATTTGACCGTCAACAAAAATTTGTTCGCGTTGGGTCCCACACAATGTGTCAATCGCTCAAAAAAGGCTGACGTCGATTGGTCGAAAGAAATGCTCCAAAAATACGATCGCTGTGCTTCGAAACACATCTATGACATCGTGACAGGTTATGAATCGTAGATTTACACATATGAGCCCGAAAGTAAACAGCACTCGACTGTTTGGGTGTTTCAATTGAGCCAAATCCAACAAAAATTGGTAGCGCGCGAAGCACTTCCAAGCAGATGATCGCCTTTTTTTCGGAAAAACTGGATATGTCGCAACCGCACCACTTGAACAACGCAGAACAGTCAATTCTGAGCGGTATACAACCATTTGTTTGCCAGTTGTCTTCCAAGAAATCAGGAAAACCAACCGCCGAAGATGGATCACTCTTCACCACGACAATGCGAGCTCTCACACACCGGCTCAAACAGCTGCATTTTTGAGCACTCAAAACATCGATTTGATGAGTCATCCTCCGTATAGTCCTGACTTGCCACCGAACTTATTTTTATTCCTGTACTTAGAACATAAAATGAGAGGTCACGTTTCTCGACTCCTGAAGAAGCGGTTGATGCGTTCAGAATGCATGCTTTGGAGACACCTCAATCAGAGTGGCAAAAGTGCGTCGACAATTGGTTAAAATGCTTGCAAAAGTGTGTAGACTTCATGATTTTGTTTATTATATTAAAATGAACTCATTACAAAAAAATTACAAATTTGGGAAAGTTTTTAAAGAAATATGAATACTGGAGTTAGAGCACATGTCGCCCGAGCTCGTTGCCGTACCACCAGGAAAAGTCTCAAATTGGTACCCCTTTCTATTGTGAAGGCAACTGCAATTATGAGTGATGCCACTGTACATTGGTGTTGCCACAAGTGTAAAGATCTTAATGGGGAATATTTTGAAAAACAATCAAGCTATTTTCGATGATCAATATTTGTTTTTGTTCTCTAATCCCGAAACATAAAAGGCAACCCTCACAAAAGCGAAAATGTTGACGAGCGACGAGGAACGAGTTTGAAAAAAGTTGTAGTTCGTATCAGAAAATTTAAACGGAAGGCGCCGTGGTGATGTGAATGAGCTTTTCCTCGCGGGACACAAGTCTGTCTATGGTAGATCACTGACTCTGTGTCTCCTCACTGTGACTCTTTAAGGAGGGCAGTAAAGTCGATTTTAAACTTTGTTTCTATAGAACAAAATAATGTAGGAGCCTTTAAAGAAAAAACAAACGGTCGTGAGTGTGGTTATCCGTTTACTAAGCACCGCTTCTTGGTAAGCAGAGAATTTATATATTTCTAGTACAAAAGAGTGGAGAGTTCTCAGGTCGCTCACCTAGTCAGATGATCGAATACAGTCATACAGCAAATAACTGACTGGAACAAAATAGTGGTGTACAAAAGTATTCATTCATTCAAATTCCTCTACAATAAAAATGACTGAGGCTCTGTTGGCTATCACCGAAGAAGTTCAGCGCATGCACTTCTTAATTGATGAAGAAACTGGTATTTAAATAAGATATGCAAGGCAAGAAGAGATAGCTGGGAACTTTGCCAACCGAGTCTCCCTGAAAGAGTTCGACTCTGCCTGCACTGGTCATAGAAGAAGTTTGAAAACGTTGTCAAAAAGCCATCAAAGAAGCTGCCACTGATGTGCTGGGTTTCACGTCACCACCCAGAAGGAACTCTAGGTTTGACGACGAGTGCAGGCAAGTGCATGCAGCCAAACAAGACGCCTACAAAGCAACGCTGCATCGAATAACGAGGGCTATTCGTGAGCTCTACGAACAGAGAAGAAGGGAAGAGCACAGGAATCTCAGAAGGAAAAGGAAGGAGAATGAGAGGCGCATGGTCGAGGAAATGGAAAGGTGTTATGGCAGGAATGAAGTCCGAAAGTTTTACCGAAAGGTAAAACAGCTATCCGGAGGACACAAGGTTCGGTCCGAAGCCTGTTGGGACCAAAATGGACAACTCGTGGTAGAGTCGCAGTCCGTGCTGAGAATGTGGAAGGATCACTTCTGCAGACTCCTAAACGGCGATGACGGCTCCAATTCCGCTGCTTGGTAGAATGTTCCCCTTAATTTGGACGTCAAGAACCCCGTCCCAAGACTTGGACGAGGTGAAGATTGCAATATCCAAGCTGAAGTCGAACGAAGTTCCTGAAGCGGATGGACTGCCCGCAGAACTATAGCAGCTGGAGATGAGTTGGTTGGGCGCATGCACCAGCCCATCTGTACGATATGGTCGGAGAAAAGCATGCCCGATGAGTGGAATCTCAGCGTCGTTTGCCCGGTTCACAAGAAAGGAGACCCCTTTGACTGTGTCAAATATCGAGGAATCAGTCTCCTTAACATCGCATACAAGATCCTCTCTGCCGTATTGTGTGAGCGTCTGAAAACGTTTGTCCATGACCTGATAGGTCCCTATCAGTGCGGTTTCAGGGCAGGGAAGTCCGCTATAGACCAGATCTTCACATTACGGTAGATCCTGGAAAAGACCCAAGAAATGCAAATTGACACTCACCACCTATTCGTCGATTTCAAGGCTGCATATGACAGTGTGCATAGAGACGAGCTATACAGTGCCATGTCTAGTTTTGGCATTCCTACCAAACTCGTCAGACTGTGTAGGATGATGATGGAGAACTCTCGCTGCTCCGTCAAGGTCGGTACCGAACTCACCGAGACTTTCAATGTCAAAAAAGGTTTTAGACAAAGCGACGCACTGTCATGTGACTTCTTTAACATCATACTCGAGAAGATCATGCGTAACTCACAAGTTAACACCAGAGGCACGATCTTCCAGAAGTCAGTTCAATTGTTGGCTTACGCTGATGACATTGACGTGATTGGACGAACACAGCGATCCGTCAATGAGGTGTTTGCTGGCATTGAAGCGGATGCGGTTTGAGTGGGTCCGGCAGTTAAAGAGGACGACGAGGTGCGTTACCGAAAGCGGATGAGGAAGCCCTTAGTCTTTTTGAGAGAAAAGTTTTGCGTGCGAGTTTTCTTCCTGTTTTTGTTGATGGCATCTTGAGGAAAAGATTTAACGACGAACTCTATGGGCTGTACAGCAACATCCGAGCCATTGGAATAACGCAACAGAGGACGGCCCAGGCTAAGGTGGCGCACACAAGTAAAGAAGGACCTCAACCAACTTGGAGTGCGCAACTGGTGGCAGCTGGCGAAAAATCGTGCTGGCTCAAGAGGTATGTTGGTTAACGCCCAGGTCCACCCCGTACTGTAGCGCCACAAGAAGAAGAAGAAGGCAAGAACAACTTTTATAAGCAAACAGATCCTTCTATTCAGAGGAAAAAACTGGTTCAGGGGCAAGTCTAGCGATGCTCTACTGTTGTACAAATCGAATTTCTCTAAACTCGAAAAAAACACACTGTGTCCTAGAAACTCACATTAAATGTTTAAGAAAAAAATGAATTCCGTTGACATAACCTCACATTTCCTGGAACCACTCCAGAAAACGTCGACAGTACACAAAAAGTAGATATTCTAATAGAAGATTGCTGCGCATTCTTACGCCCGAGCAAACCAATTACGAAGACAGCCGGTTTGTTCAACTTTCCATCGCTCCCCTTGACAACCACTGATGGATCATTTCCCTGTCGACCTTGTACGACCGTTTTCGGAACCGTAATAAAGAGGCGACTTAAACGTTGACACACATCAGTACAAATTGAGATACAAAATAGATCGTCGGTGTTTAAATTTCAAATGAACTTCTACGACCTTCCCCTGCGCATACACGCACACGCCAAGATGAACGCCTAAGCATCTCTTGGATTTGCATTCTTATGACTACCCCCGAGCGGTTTCTAAAAATAAATGCAAATCCGACCAACGGACATTCAAATATTCGGCGAATTCGACAAAGTCTGCCTTCAAAAAAATTTCCATTTTACGCACAGGCCACGTACGACCAAGTCAATCAATACAAAGCACAGCCGCCCAAGGACAAGGCGAACATGAGGGGCGATGGTAAGAAAAATGGCCCCACCTACACCGAGAATTTGCATTCTCTATCTTTGTCGTCTTTGAGTCGGACATGGACCTCCGCCTTTTTTCCAGTTTGCCAGTGGCATGGGGTCCTTGTAGGTGGCCGCCTCTCCTGAGGAAGGTCATCAATATGCCCTGAGTTACGTGTAAGTACCATATGAATGTTAAATTGACAGAGGAAGCACGGGTGGGGCGTTGTTAACGCCCCTGTTAGCAGGCGACAACGCACTTCGTCTGGCGGATATCAAGAGCCGCGTGGGGATGGATTCGCATTAAAAATGTATCAACAGGATACCACATGACTTATTAATTTCACATTGTTCCCCCTTCCACTCCGGTGGTGGCTGTGGTATCGAGTTACGTCGTGATTTCAGGAAACGGCCCCCCTCCAGGAGCATTATGCCGACACATACGATTTTACGGCTGCGAGAGGGGGCAGTGATGGCTTCTCAGCACAAAGGGAATGATGCAAACTCAAACATTTGCAATCAAAACTTTCTCGGCTGGTTTGGCGTATGTGGCGGAGGCGTGAACGCGTACAAGGGCTCTTTAAACGAAATGTGTGTCGGTGGCACCCCATCGACGAGGACGACGACGACGATATCCTCCACTGGAGACGCGGGGTAATTCGAGAGCACGCTCGTGTGAGAGAGCAGCACACATTTCGAGAGCAAATCTCGATGCCACATAATTGAATTTTTCTGAATAATTTATGTGCGTGCCCGGGTTCAGAGTTGTTTTTTTTGTGGTATCAGTGGAACCATTTAGTCCCGGGGGATGTATCGTTTCTGATGCGAGGCTTGAAGCCTCCTGAACAAAGGCGTTAATGATTTGTACTTGTCGCCACTCAGGAGACAGGCAGGACTGAGATATGTGGTTTGGTTTCCAATCCATCAAATTGGCTGTGTGGCAGTCGGGATTTCGTTAACAAACCACTGCACGTTGAAAGGAGGGCATTCAGATTTCAGACAAGACAAATATTTTTAGTTATGCAATAGAGCTGAACCTGTAGACAATGAAATCTGTCCTTCGCCGTTTTGTCAGCTGGTGACATCCTTGAAATGTGACAACTGACCACTTGCGTAGCATTGGTTAAATAGTTCCCCAATACTTAACACCTTCAAATTGGAAAAAAGTCTTTAGACTCAAGGGTCCATGTCGCAACTCATTCGCATGTGGGAATGGAACACGTTCTTGGCTGAAATTCAAAAGTTTCGAAAAAGCCTAACCCATACAATTTTAAAGCAAACTAATGAACAGATAACGTTACAGAAATTTCTACTGCCCAAAGTGCACAGCTAAAGTGCGAGGGTTTCACCTTCTCATTCATATTCTGTGATCATCAGAAGAAAGTGTACATCTCACACATCACTCAATAAGTTCCGGGGCTGACATATAGTGGACGCCACTAACAAAAATCCATATTACCATAATTTATGGAAGTACAAACATTCAAATGATTCCTGTCACATTTTCATAACAATCTAACGTTTCGAAACACACTCAAGGCCATCTCTCGATCAAAAAGGAATGGGCTTTGGTTCCACTCGCACTGGAGCTTTGATGACCTCGCACACCGCATCTCCTATGAGACTACTCTCATGGACATGCCGTCTGACGCGAGGGCGCCAATAATACAGTTCCGACGCTTATACAAAGTCGACTTTCCCCGTGTCCTGGACTGGCTGTGGCCAGAAACTGAACCGGGAAAGGAATGAAGTCGTATTTTCACGGCTCCAAGACAACGGAGGGTTCTGGAGCTGGGGCCTTCGTGGAAAACGACAACATCAGACTTCACGCCTCTTTAGGTAACTTTGCGTTGGTCTTCCAGAAGGAAGCCTTCACGATCCTAATGGCCACCAACTATATTGTGAAGAAGGGAAGAATTATCTGCGTCTGCAGCGACAGTCAAGCTGTGCTCAAGGCCTTATTCAACCCTTTAACCACTTCCAAGATAGTTCAAGGATGCAAGTCTTCCCTTAATTTGGTCGGCAGGCTGAATTCGCTAAGACTTGCCTGGGTCCCGGGTCATCAGGGGATCCTGGGAAACGAAACTGCCGATGAACTAGCTAGGCTAGGTTCAGCAGAGGCATTCGTAGGGCCCGAACCCACCTTGAGATTACCCGCTTCCCTGGTCAGTGCCTCCGTTGATGGTTGGGTCTCTCTACAGTACAACCAGAGATGGCGTGACTCTCCAGGATGCAGGGTGACCAAGAGTATGGTCAGACAGAAACCAGTTCAGAAGACTTGTTGGCGTATTAACGGGACACTTTACCTTCGCTGCACCTGAGTCGGCTTGGGCTTAGTGATGTCACACTCTGCGACGCCTGTGAAGAAGGTGAAGACACTTCAGAGCACCTTCTCTGTCAGTGTCCTGCTTTCTCTCGTATCAGGTGGCGGTTATTTGGCGCTGATGTGGTGGGAACTGAAAAACTAAGTTCTATATCATAGGAGCACATCTTGGCTTTTTTTTGGAAAACCAAGAAAGTACATTAAATGAAGGTTACTGCCTGGTAGTACAACGGACCAGTATTTGAGTCTGAGCGTCCCAGTGTAGTTTTTCCCAACATCCAACAAAGAAAAAAAAAAACGTTTCGAAACGTTTTTAGAACGATATATCTTCGGGCTCAAAAAAGGCTACAACTTCGGCAATCGCCTCCTCATTCGAGCTATATTTTTGAGGTCTGAACAGAAGTGGAAATCGCTGGGGCCAGATCTATAAAATACGGTGGGTGCGGAAGCAAATCAAAGTTTGTGATTGACAAGGACTTGTGACACTGTGCACGGTCTTGGTTGAAAAGAATTATTTTCTTCTTCATTTAGGAGCATTAATTTGAAATTTCTTCCTTCAAATACACCAATAATGCTGTTTGTACTTTTGTCTTTCTCAAAATAATCGATGAATAAAATTCCGTGCGCAACCCAGAATACGGATGCCATAACCTTGCCAGCCGATCTTTGTGTTTTTGGAGGTTTTGGGCGTGGTTCACTGGCTGCTGTCCACTCCACTGACTGCCGATTTGACTCTGGAGTGCAGTGATGGATCCAAATTTCAACCATTGTGACATCCCGCCATAAAAAGTCCTGTTTATTTTGACGAAACAGCTCTTAGAATCATCGATACATTGTAGTTTGTGGCTTGTGGTCCATTGCGAGCAAACGCGGCACTCATTTCGAAAACAGCTTTCTCATGCACAAATGTTCGTGGAGGGTAGTGTACGCAATGTCTTTTAGTACCTTTAAGGTGTCTCAAGCAAAATTTACTTTGCGGTATTACAAAATGGTTTTGTGTACTTTTTGACGTTTTCCGGTGTGACCACCTTTAATAGGCCTTCCATAGCGTTCAGCATCGTTGGCCACGATTAAAATCAGCATACCACCGACATATAGTTCTTTTTTATGGAAGTCCCTGTAATACTTTTCAAGCCCCTGCTGAGCTTGCATGGTACTTTTTCCCATCGAAAAATAGTGTTTAACGAACACTTTCTGTTCGAAATTCTTTTTTTCTTTATTGTCTTTAAAATCGATAAAGTAGTCTCACTTGAAGCACTATAACCAGAAACCAATAAGGAAGGAGATGGTCAACTGAACAGCTGATCAAACAGCTGATTTCCCCTTTGTCCATCGACCGTTTGACTGTTATTTACGTGTTCTAGTAGACATAACCCGGACATAACCCCAAATTCTGAAAGTTATTTACGTATCATCGAACATTATCTCACTTTACTCACACATGTTTACGTTTCCCCTCCAAAATTGAAAAGATGGCGGCTGATTTGTCAATTTTTGATTTCAATAGCGTCAAACACCCTTAATTTATTAACTGTTCGTGAATTCATCATTGACTGTCCCCCTATTGGTCTCTGACTATAACTTGCAACCTAATAATCAGATTGTCATGAAAATGTGACAGGTATCATTGGAATGTTTGAACTTCCAAAAATTAATATGAACTCGATTTTTGTTGGTGGCGTCCCTATATGCCAGCCTCGGTACTTATTGAGTGATGTGTTAGGCGGTAGCAAAAACTAACAGAAAGGGCTCCAGGCGTCCGATATTGGAAATCTTTAATGTTTTCAAAAGATTTTTTTATTTTCTTATAACAAAGAAAAAAAAAACCAAACAAATGACATGTAACATAATACAAGGTTGTCAAATATCTCCCTTCCGCCTTTTTTCGTTTGGAATTTTTCGGCTATGTACAAAGCGCTACAGAGCTCGTATCTGGCAATACTATACATCATTTGAAAGGTCTTGACATAACCTATGGATATTGCATTCAATAGTTATAGACGTGTAAACATGGAGTTCACTAACGCCGAGATTCGCGCTATTTTTAAGTTTTCCTTCGTTTAAAGCATATCCGCTAGAGAAACGTTCCGTGAGATTAATGGTGTTTTGGGGGATGGTATTCTATTACTTCGAACCGCGGAGAAATGGTTTCGACGATTCAGAGCCGGTGAAAACGACGCCGTGGATAAGCCAGCCGGCGAAAGACCTGTGACGACGAATACAGATCAAATCATAGACCGGCATGTGGCATCTCGTAACATCGACCAGGAGATGGAAGTTAGTCACCAAACCATGTTAAACCATCTGCAGAAGGCTGGATACAAAAAAAACTTGCTGTTTGGGTGTCGTATGATTTAACGCAAAAAAACCTTCTGTACCGAATCAACGCCTGCGATATGCTGCTGAAACGGAACGAACTCGACCCATTTTTGAAGCGGATGGTGACTGGCGACGAAAACTGGATCACATACGACAATATCAAGCGAAAACGGTCGGGGTTAAAGGCCGGTGAATCGTCCCATACATTGGCCAAGCCGGGATTGACGACCAGGAAGGTTTTGCTGTGTGTTTGGTGGGATTGGAAGGGAATCATCCACTATGAGCTGCTCCTATATTGCCAGACGCTTAATTTTACCATCTACAACGAACAACTGGACCGCTTAAAGCAGGCGATCGACCAGAAGCGTCCAGAATTGGCCAACAGGAAGGGTGTAGTGTTCCACCAGGGCAATGCCAGAACACATACTTTGTTGATGACTCATCAGAAGATACGGGAGCTCGGATGGGAGGTTTTATCGTATCCACCATATAGCCCGGACATAGCGCCAAGTGTTTACTACCTGTCCCTCTACATGGCGAACGCCCTTGGTGGTATCAAGTTGAACTCAAAAGTGGCTTGTGAAAAGTGGCTGTCCGAGCTCTTAGCAAATAAGGAGAGGAGCTTCTACGAGGGGGGTATTATGAAGTTGCCGTCTAGATGGAAACAGATTATCGAACAGAACGGCTCATTTTTGAACTAAATCCGATCACTGTAACACTTTTTATGAAGCATTGAATGAAGAGCAAAAAAGCGAAAAGGAAGATATTTGGCAAACTTAAATTAAAAAATTATTAAAAAATTACCAAAAAGAAACTTCAAACTTCTCATACAAAACAAAGTAAACAACTCAAAAGTGGTACTTACTATGTTTCCCTTTTGACTTTAAAACAGGTTCTAGTTGTCTGGGCATTGACTTAACTAACTTTATTGTCAATTCGACAGGAATTTTCTGTCATTCTTCCTTTGAAACTGACTTCAACTACCTGATACCTTTCCTTTTCGAATCTTCGTATCTAAATGATCTCAGATCGATCTCATTCGGGTTAAGGTCTGGCCTGCGGGGGTGAGTCGTCTTTGAGTCGTTGTTCTACTGGCTTCATCACATGAACTCAAAAATGATCTTGAGGCACCAGTAACGTCTCACACCTTAAGAAACCAGTTGAGGGAAGATCTACTTGGAAGGTACATTTTCTGAGTAAGCAGAGTGTTCAAAGGGGATTTCATTTCGCTACCAGGCATCATTATCGTGAAAACTGGACCAGCAAGATTAATTTATTTATTTCCGACGGAAAAACATATGTGAGATGTCCAGATAAGGGAATCCGATCCCAAGTACACACAAAAAACAAGAAAACATACCAACTTAGCATGGTGATGGCAGCATCATGATTCTTGTCGGCTTCTGGCGTTGGTCCAATTTTTTGAATAAAAACCAAAATGTGTGCAGTTGACTACGTACACATCCTAAATACAGTGACACTGTCGACTGCAATACGAGCTAGACGTCGCTCGCAGCCACGAGGAACTCCTACAGTTCAGTGGAGCGATTTCCGCCCGCGACAGAGGAGTCTCTGCAAAGAAACGGCGATTTTACTGGTGGTTCCACCAGAACCAGCATTCGGAGTCGCAAACTTGCTAAAATAGATGACGGTGTAGTTGAGTCTGTAGAACAGTTGTAAGACATTTTATAGAAAAACAAAAAATACAAAAAAAAAAAACAATAAGGTGCAACACGGCGTATTAGACGTTCCTGTTAGGCATATAAAGGGTGTCCCAACAAGAACGCAAGATTTAAATTTGGCGCCATTCGAATTGTCATTGTTTGCCATTTGAACAATTATTATTGTTTGTTAGTTAATAAAAGTGGAGCGCTACACGAATAAACAACGCATTCTCATTGTGAAATGAAGACAACATGAAAATGCTGATTTTGCCGAAAAAATCATCTTTAGTGACGAGGCCCATTTCCACCTTGATGGCTTCGTCAATAAGCGGAATTGTCGCATTTGCGGTGAGGAAAATCCTCGAGTGATTCACGAGAAGCGAATGCATCCTTAACGTATCACTGTGTGGTGTGGGTTTTGGGCTGGAGGAATCATTGGACCTTTTTCTATGAAAATGAGGTCAGGTCAAGCGCAAACAGTCAATGGTGTTCGGTATCGTGAAATGATAACCTATTTTTTCGTGCCTAGAATTGAAGAAATGAATGTGGAGGGGATGTGGTTTTAACAAGACGGCGCCACAACTCATACAGCCAGAGAAACAATTCCATTGCTGCATCAGTCATTTAATCATGCAATTGGTGAATAAGTCTTTGGAAGAAAGTCGATTTCCGAAGAAACTTAAAACGGCCATTGTACGACCTATCTACAAGTCTGGACTGAAAACCGATGTTTTGAACTACCGCCCCATCTCAATACTACCAGCGATTGACAAAGTGTTGGAAGAAGTAATGGCAAGAAGGCTGCAAGAGTGTATTGGCAAATACAAAATCATTAACATAAACCAGTATGGTTTCCTAAGAAACCGAAATGTAAATCAACTACTGAGTGAGTTTGCCAATTATATAAACTGCAGTCTGAATAAGAACTTCCACTCGCTGGTGATCTTTGTAGATTTCAAGAAAGCCTTCGATACACTTTGTCACACAAAAACAATCCGAATGCTGGAGAAGATAGGCATCCATGGTCGAATATTGGACTGGTTTGCGAGTTATCTTCGGAATAGGGACTTCAAGGTAAAGATATCTAACAGCTTTAGCAATGTGCAAAATATGGAATTCGGGGTACCTCAAGGGTCGATTCTAGGACCGCTTCTCTTCGTTATATATGTAAACGATATGTTGTCAGTGTTGAAAAATAGCGTCGGTTTTCAATATGCTGATGATACGGCCATAATTGTGAGCCACAAAGATATTAACATCGCCACTCAAACAATGCAATCAGAGTTCGATAGTATTCTGCGATGGTGTCACGATAATGGTCTTATTATAAACTCGAAAAAAACCAAGATCATGCATATTCGTCCTTATCACATAATAGGAACACCTTTACCGATAAAATTCCATAGTTTTGATTGCCTGCACAGGTCACATCAAACTCCTGAGACAGATGAACGCGCAGAGTACATTGAAGAAGTTAACGTGTACAGATATCTCGGCGTGGAAGTAGACTGCAACTTTAAGTGGGACCACCACATTAAGTACATATGCAGGCGACTTCGGCAGTCCACATATGCTCTTTACCATCTGAGCAACCACACGACGTTTGAAGTACTGAAGCAAGTATACTACTCACTGATTGAGTCGATTCTTCAGTACGGAATAACGGCGTGGGGTAATGCAGCGCATTACAGAATAATGGAAATTCAAAGAATTCAAAATAGAATATTCAAGATTCTCTGGCGAGTAAAGAATCATACATGTGATGTCGAAAATATATGTTAAATTAAAAAAAATTTAAATATACTAACAGTAAAAAATCTTTTTCTATTCAATGTAATCAACGAGACGTATAATGATACACGTTTCAAACATCCGATCGACCACTGTGTCAACACCAGACAAAGAGCGAATGGACTCTTGAAGATTCCGAGGATCCATAACTCCTATGGAAGAAGACAACTTGCTTTTGTGGTTCAAACTATATACAACCAACTTCCACGGTCCCTATGGAATCTCCAGCCAATACACACAAGAAAACGACAGATAAAAAACTATATCTTACAACACAATGTTAACCTTTAAATATAATTTGAAATCACAACACTAACAAGAAGTTACTCATAAATAAATTAATGAATTCCTTTCTGAATAATCTGCTGCAGAAAAGCCTCCAGGCTTCGCAGATTCTCATAACGTCTTAATATGTATCTTTAGTTTAAATGCTTTTAATAATCTTATAAGGCCAATCAATATCTTACATGGACTCTCTTCTGACGCTCTATCTATCTATCCATTTCTATCCAGCACTGAAGAGATAACTCTATGGAGATATAAGGAAGCTTTTAAGAAATTAATATTGAATTGTATTATAAAAAAACTGTAACATTCTCTAAGACAACAATAAACTCAAACTCAAGCTCAAAAAAAAAAAAAAAAGTCTTGCGTTCTTGTTCGGATAACCTTTACATAAAACATAGGCCCTAGTGCACGCGTCCATATATATATATATATATATTAGTTTCACGGACATAGTTAAGGTTAATGCAACTACTTAAGTAGGGTTAAGTTTTAGGTTTCCATAATTGTATACAGTTTTAAGTTTTACTTTAGTTTTCAGTTACTGCTGAGGTTGAAAAACGGCAGATAAGTTAAAGTACTGTATTGAAAATATATAAGAAGCCGAAAAGCATGAAGCAAAGACATAGATTAGCTTAGAGTACTCGTAAAGAGTCTTGGTAATAGCAATGGTAAGCTATTTTAAAGTATTTTTCTCTAGCAAGTAATCAAATGAATCAATAGAAATAAAAATGCATTGACATCATCAATCACCAAGTGACACTGCACATTTGCCGAAGAGAACATGCAACTGAAGTGGTAGTTTATGCAGAACAATGGCGCGTAAACACTCTTCTTTGGAATCAGCTGAAGGGTGGTTTACGCGTCATAAAATAACAGGAGTGGAGTGGTGATCAGAATCTTTATCTCATAGAGGACCTATTGGGAATTTTAAAAAGCAAGATCGGGGATCGTAGGGCCACCAACAAGGAACAACTGTGGTCCAAACTCCAGGTGATGCGACTGGATTTTATGAATCACATGATTTAAAATCACATCCGTATCACTATTTATAGTGACAACGGAAACACTGATGGAGAAAAGACCATCTGTGGCTGGATGGCGGCTAATAGACCCACGCTTTGAGGGAATCTGCCTGGTAGTGACAGCTTGACAGGAGCCCCTGGAACTTCGGTTTCAGCCTGACCGTGAGATAGGCCTCCTTGTGTATCGTGGCGGCTGTGGTTTACCACCTAACATCGCGGGTAGAGTCGAGGATAGTGTACTGTGCTGACTTGTCTAGTTATTTGTTAACCCATGGCTAGGCAAGGCGGTTAGGGGACTATTCCTTCTCGGTGTGGAGTTTCACTCTCAACCGGG
This sequence comes from Eristalinus aeneus, assembly GCA_955652365.1. Lineage (NCBI taxonomy): Eukaryota > Metazoa > Arthropoda > Insecta > Diptera > Syrphidae > Eristalinus > Eristalinus aeneus. The sequence goes on from OY019132.1 coordinate 4,729,341, forward strand.
CGTTGCGACTAAAAGAGCGAAAGGAGTTTTAGAAAGGCTTCACATCAAACCAAGGGAAAGTGATTGCCCTTCAAGCATGATTTCAGTTTGGTACTTGGGTAACTAAGGCGTTTAGTCTTGGGTTATCTACGACTCTTGGAAAAATGGACCCCATGATATAAGCCGTAAAGGCAGGTGCTCACGTAAACCAAATCCCACATCTGTGGTCCAGGCTGCGTGACTCCCCATTCCTTCTGAAACTTGTACAAGTTGGTTCGTTCCAAGGGACGATATGTTGCGTGGCAAGAAACAAAGGCTCAACAATCAAATATTTGAGGATGTGATACATTTCAAGTGAAGTTTCTTTATTTTTCCATATTAATATCCCTAAACTCAGTGCATAGAGACGATCTATACAGTGCCACATCTTGTTTTGGCATTTCTACCAAGCTCATCAGATTATGAAGGTTGACGATGGAGAACTCTCGCTGCTCCGTCAAGGTCGGTAACGAACTCACCGAGACCTTCAATGTCAAAAAAGGTTTTAGACAAGGCAACGCAGTGTCATGTGACATCTTAAACATTATCCTCGAAAAGATCGTGCGTTCCTCACAAGTCAACACAAGTGGCCCGATCTTCCAAAAGTCAGTTCAATTGCTAGCTGATGGCATTGACGTGATTGAACACAGTTAACCGTCAATGAGGCGTTTGCTGGCATTCAAGCGGGAGCTGCTAAAATGGGTCTGCTGGTTATTGAGGGCAAAACGAAGTACATGCTGCCATCCAGAAAGGACACACAACATCGACGTCTCGGACAGAGCGTCACACTAGGCAGCAGAAACTCCGAAATAGTCAAGGACTTTGTCTACCTCGGCTCCGCGGTAAATAGTGACAACAACATCAGTACCGAAATCAAACGCAAGATCACTCTTGCCAATCACTGTTTCTTTGGGCTCAAGAGGCAATTGAGTAATAAAGCCCTCTCTCGACGGCCTAAACTCGCTTTATATAACAGCTTGATTAGCCCAGTCCTACTGTTTGGCGCGGAAGCTTGGGCGTTAGCAAAGGTGGATGAGGGAGTACTTAGTCTTTTTGAGGGAAAAGTTCTTCGCGAGATTTTTGGTCCTGCTTGCGATGATGGCATCTGGGGGAGAAGATTTACCGACGAACACTATGGGCTGTACAGCTACATGCGCTTGGTCAAGCGTCTACGAATACAACGCTTAAGGTGGCTAGGCCAAGTAGATCGTATGGACTCCATTGCTCCGGCCCGAAAAGTCTTTGAATCCGAGCTATTGGGACAACGCAACAGAGGACGGCCTAGGATAGGGTGGCGCACACAAGTGGAGAAGGACCTCAACCAACTTGGAGTACGCAGCTGGAGGCAGATGGCGAAAGATCATGCTGGCTGCAGAGGCATGCTGGCTGAGGCCCAGGTCCACCCCGGACTGTAGCGCTTCTTGTGGCGCTGACGAAAAACAAAAATCGGTTTATTTTTATAAATTTTTGTTTTTTTCCTAACTTTTATGTTGAATATTGGCAATACATTAAATAAATCAACCTGTAAAGACTTAATATAATTCTTGTGTATGCTTTCATCAAGGAAGGAACATCGTCGGTTGGGAGAGACTGTCATAATGGGTACCACGAACTTTGTGGTAGCCTTTATCTACCTCGGCATAGGCACCGAAATCAAGCACAGAATCACTCTTGCAAGCCGCTGTTACTTCAAGCTCTATAGGGGATTGAGTAACAAGACGCTCTCTAGGAAGACCAAGCTTGATTCTGCTATTCCAAGATCATCCTTTTCCTGCTTTATGGCTCAGAAAACAGGAGGTTATTAAAAGCGGATAAGGAATTCTTTAGACCCAGGTCCACCCCTTAGAAGAAAGGTCGATTTTTTATTATGTTTGCGATCACGACATATGGAAGAGAAGAACTCTGTTAGCTATAGGGCGGCATACAAATAGTTACGTATCTACTAATACTACAGGTAAGATGGGGAGAATACGTAAGGCGGATGGATAGCAATGCTCCGGCCCGAAGAGTCTTTGAAAGGGAGACACTTCGACAATGCAACTTCGTTTGAGAGGGTGTTCTGAAGTGGAGAAGGATCGCAATCAACAATGAAGTGAGGAATCGGAGAAAGGTGACGAGAAAACGAGCCATCTAGCATTTTGGTCAAGCACGGATTTATTCTTACTGCAGTCCCATCCAATGCAGGCTCACTACTCCTCTTTGATAAGACTTATAGTTTTGCAAGGAAGACTTTAGTGCGAATTTCTACTTGATCAGAATTACATAGTCGGCGCACTAATGCTATCACTGCGTCCTATTTTTGGAATGCAATTGTTTTTCCCAAAAATGTGAGGGAGTGTACTTTAAACACTGTCCTTGTCACTCCGCGGATAAAGTGCTACTTACGAAATGATGCAAGAGAAGCCGATGTTGTTTGTGGTCCAGCACCGGAATCGAAAACACTAATCTTTGCTTGCAAAACAACCCATGAAACCGGCTCCTCACTGCAATTTGAACAAGAATACAAAAATTAAGAAAGAAACAACATCGCGCATGCTCGGCAGAAACCATCTCTTTCCAGCACAAATCACTTACACCGACACTCATAAAGTATCCTCCGGTCTCTCCTAAAACGCCAATACCCACGAAGGGGTGTAAAATTAAAAAGCACCGACGACACCAATCAAGTCCTATTCCCTTCCATCTAACACCTGACTGTCCATATTGCTGGACGGCGTTCCTAAACAGGTTTCCCCATAAAATATGAGGCATCTTCGGTGATGCCCTTGTTACGGCCACCCATTCACAATTTTACCGTGTTCCCCAACGAGTGCCACAATTTGAAGAGCTGCAAAATTGGAAATAATTTAGTCATCAAAAGTTCTCGCTTCACACTGACCCCCTTCTCCACAAACACAACACACATTTTTCCCGACAGAGGTGCAATTTCAAAAGATGAACTTGTAAGCAATTCGAAGAAACTGAACCTTCCACTGTGGGCATTCCTTACATAACCTCAAAGCGGGACGTACATTGTGTCAGTTGTTGCTAGTTTAGTCATTACCCCGTTCTCTTCTCGGAAAATCCTTACAAAACTTTGCGGCTTCATTAAAAGTTTCTGTTTTTAATGTTTTCTCAACCCGCCACCCCGAGCTGTGCAGTAAAACCGCATTCTCTGGAATAGACAGACAGGTTCATCCTCGTAAACAACTGCGGCTGTTGTTTCAAGGTCCAACCACGTAACACACAGAGAAACGGGGAGACGGAGAAAGTGAAAGGAATGAGATTCTCGAACGTGACAAGATCCGCCGATATACTTGCATATCCTTGTAATCCTTGGGTGTATTTTGAAATTATTCCGAGTCCTGTCATAAATACCATTCACTTGAGCTTTCATAATCGCATGACGGGCTGACGGTGGATTGAAGTGGAACTCCCACACAGAATCGAATTGGAATATGAGCGGCGGCGAGGAGGAATCCTTACCTGGACATGTGAATGTGGAGCATCCTTGACGATTGTAACACCGAAGGGAAATTAGTTGGAGAACTCTTCCGTCCCCCCTCTTGCACACAGTCAGTTATTGTTCCACTTATAGACCATTCTGCGCCCGAGGCGGGCGGAACTGGGAAGGAGGACTGTCTCTTGGAGATCCTGGTTCTCGGAGGGTTTTAATTAGGATGCTCGGCTCATTGTTGGGACGTGGATGGGAATAGATTTGGATTAAATGAGTTTTTATTTTCGGACCAATGTGATGGCATGAAGGACACTCGCCAGAGTTGTCAGGAGCAACATGTTGCGAGGATTATCTGTCAAATGCCACGAGTCATGAGGTTGCCACTGCTTCGCTACAAATTGGGATTGTTGCCATGAGAGCTTGACTCCTGAAGGGGCAGAATTGATTTCTGGCCCTTTCACTATTTGTTGGTTTCTTGTGGTTGGGGAAGGAGGTCTAGATTCATTGTCATGTCCTTTGTCTGAATGAAGGACTTGCATCAAAGTTCATAATCGCCTTTGGTATCATTTAATCTGTTTAAAATCAACAGCTATTCGCCGAACGGGTAGAAGCTTTCATCGGGGAAGGACCGACAACATGGCCATCTCATCATGGTTTTTGTTTACCTGTGCTCCGCAGACAGCGGTGTCAGGTGTGAAAGCAGTCTTGTCAATCGCTCTTTCCTTGAGCTTATCAGGGAAAGAAGACTAGCATGGATTTGTACGACAACTCGATCAGCTCTGCCCACCTCCATTGCGCAGAAACCTTGACATTTTTAAAAGCGGATGAGGAACCCATTGGTCTTTCTGAAAGGAATTTTAATTCTGTCTGGGATAAAGGCATGAAGAAGGTACGATTGGGCGAGGACCTCTAAAGACTGTAGGGTGGTATGCGCTTGTTAGAGTGTCACTCAAGAAGCGCAGTGGCCATTTGATAAAGAGGTAGAATCAAGGAAGGACTAACAGTTCAGCGATCTCGTCTAAGAATCTTCGAAGCAGTCATGGATTTTGTTTGCCTGGACTCTGCAGTCAGAGGTGTTGCAATTGCTCTTTCTTCAGACTTAACACGGAGAAAGATTAGCATAGCTTTGCACGACAACAGGATCAGGATCTACGCATATCACGTTTAAGAAGCACAGCGCATATAGATTCTATGGAAAACGCAACTTCAGCTCAACGAGCCTTTCAATTGGAGTCATTGGAATAACAACACCGACAATGGCGCCGTCTGAAAGAGCGAACACAGATGAAAAACGGCTTTTATCAACACGAAATGTGGAAGCAGCTGGCCACAGAACGTGCTTACTGGAAGAATGTGTGAAATTCTCCGAATACAGTTTCCCTGACTTACAAAAGACGCGTGCACAAGAACTGCTTCCATAGAAAGAGTCCTTTAGTTCAAAACATTGTGACAGCCGAATAGAAGAATGCCCCTGTTTGCGATGCCATACAAAACAGAGAAGGGCTCTAGCTACTCTGCAGGGAACATCAATAGGAGAGGCTTGTTGCATAGGCCCCAAATCCAGTTGCACACTCTACCAAATTGCTTTTAACACGAACTTTGGCACTGGTGTACTGTGAAAGTCATAGAAGTATACTGCCTGCTCAAGAGCCGTTCTTTTCTTTTTTTCCTCGCCAGCGGAACATGCATTGTTAGTATCGACTGATTTCAGAGTCTCCACTTAAACAACAGCTTTGATAAAACACCTCCTGCTCTTTCCACAAAGACGTGGAAGTTATTACGTTCTCTAAACAAGTTGCACGCACTGCCAGTTCCCCTGAGAACAAGAAAAAAATCACTGTTCCCTTTCAGCTTGACACAGAAATGATATCACCACTCCCGCATTCATAATTCCCCGTAACCAGCCACGTACCGGCCGCACTCAAAATCCTACACAATCACGTGTCCCTACGAAATAGGACTCGTGGGACAACTTAATTAAGGAATTTCCCTCGTTAGCCGTGTTTTCTTCCCTTGCACAGCCCACACAGCCCCCTCCGTCGAATACGTCTCCGAAGAGCTTAAAAACTTTCGACAGTGGCTTCCCAGCAGCCGCAGGTTCAAACAAATTTGGCAAAGACTGAACCCTCAACCACCTGACATTCCGTGCCACGCCTAACATATGGCATAAATCTCTTCCGAGTGGGCTCCGACTGTCTGCACAAATCACGACTACTTCTACCATAGATGATTGCAAAATGAACACATTGTGTGCTTTTCCACGTACAGCAGCCCTTCCAACTCACAAAGACTGGTCCTTCATCAGGGTCCCTTCTCCCGTTCGTTGTTGCTATCTGTTCTCTGCTCTGGAGGACACTTCATCAGTAATCAGTTTTGTTTGCGGAAGGTTCCAGGCTAATGGGTTCGCATCACAATTTCCCATCCGATGAAAAAACTGCATAAGATAACAACAACCCCCAACAGACACACAAACACCTGCCCACACCGACAGACATTGGGGGGGCTCGTGAATATATTTCTGAAGACGGGAGAGAGGACGACTAGAGCCCCACCTGAGTTCAAATACAACACGTAGACGCGTTCAATCGTTTGAAACAGAAAGCGTGGCGCAACAATATGTCACACTTTCCGTTCCGGGCGGGCGAAACTCAAGTGCTGCCACTGCTGTTACTTCACCACAATCTGTCTCGCGCCCAGGATCTCCAACGTCGCCACCCCCACCAACTGAGAGGTGGCAACAAAAAATGTATAATTGCAATTTATTGGGGAAATAACTGTAAATAGAATTGATGTACAAATACGCATGCAAACACACGCATCCCTCTCCCCCATGTTCACCCGCTCCACTCACACAATCGCAATCAGACACTCTCGTCCACACAAGGACGCGTCTAGCGTGCTTAAGGTTACACACACACACAAAATGATGGCGGCGGGAGGGACACATGCACGTTTGCTGCTGTTGTTGTTGTTGTAATTTTATAACTGATATTTACTTAGCTCGAAGCGCCAGCTGTCTATCGCTGGGGCAGACGAATTTGTTTTCGTTTTGATTGCGATTCTGAAAATCCATGCTGATGCCTTGGCCTCCTCGGAGATCGGATCCTTTTTTCGGGTGGCGCTTGAAACGTGGTTTTATTTTCCTTCCTCTGCGCTTGTTGTTTTTTTCCTTCAAAACTTTTCTTTTCGCGCACTGATTTGGTCGGTTGCGGGTGCTGGCACCACTCGCGACTTAACACACAAAGCACAAGACACTAACTTCTTTTCCACACTCACTGCCACTCAGCGGGGGGAGCTCACTTTATTTATTTGGGAGAGGTGTACGGATGAATTTTATTATCAGAGAGGCGGTTCAGAGTTCCGCTCTGTCGATTCAAACCGTTCAACGCCTGTTGCACGACTGAACGAAGTCAACGTTTGGAGTCGCTTTGCAAATGGGGACCTGCTGCTGCTGCTTGGATGACTGATACTTGCTTGAGTGTGCGTGTGGGGGAACTGACGAAGGTGTGCGTGTATTTGTGGTGGAAATTATCAACAACATACGACGATGGTTGTGGAGGGTTGTTGAGAGGCCATTGGGGGTTTGATGGGAGCCAAAAGTAACAAGAGGCGTAAGCAGCCATTGAGCGCGAGCCAGAGTGATAAATTTACGCAGCCTGGCTGGCACATCGTCAAGAGAGAATGCAGTGAAGGGATGAATTGGTATTTTCGTGCTCAAAAACACAAAAAGGGTGCAGTCTGGGAGTGGGGGTGGCTGGTTTCTGTGTTGCCAATGTGTGGGAGTATTTGGTAGTGACTGATAAGGAAGATGTTTAAAATCCTCTTTTTTGTTGAATTTCTGAATTAGAAGGAATTTAGATTTGAAAGAGCTCGTAGTTGAAGCTCCCTCGTCGAAGGTGTGTTAAAAGTGTGGCATGATGATGAAGTACTTTTGTGAGCGGAAGACAAATAGAAATTTAAGTCAGTTCATGCACCCTTGAAGAATTGATGTTTTCAGTCGCATAGAGTTGTTTGGGACAAAAGAAAGAGCACGAGAAGCGCGCGGTCGAGGAAATGGAGAGGTGCTATGGCAGGAATGACGTCCGAAATTTTTACCACAAGATAAAACAGTTATCCGGTGGTTATAAGGCTCGGACAGAAGCCTGCCGGGATCAAAATGGACAACTAGTGGTAGAGTCGCAGTCGGTGCTGAGAATCTGGAAGGATCATTTCTGCAGACTCCTAAACGGCGATGACGTCGCAAATTCCGCTGTTAGGCAGAATGCCCCACTCAATTTGGACGACGATGGACAAGAATTCCGTCCCCCCGACGTAGACGAGGTCAAGATAGCAATATTGAGATTGAAATCGAACAAAGCTGCTGGCGCGGGCGGACTATCCGCAGAGCTGTTCAAAGCGGCTGGGGATGAGCTGGTTGGGTGCATGCACCAGCTCATCTGTGAGATATGGTCGAAGGAAAGCATGCCCGACGAGTGGAATCTCAGCATCGTTTGTCCGGTCCACAAGAAAGGAGACCCCTTCGACTGCGCCAACTACCGAGGGATCAGTCTTCTTAACATTGCATATAAGATTTTCTCTGCCGTACTGTGTGAGCGCCTGAAACCGTTCGTCAACAACCTGATAGGTCCTTATCAGTGTGGTTTCAGGCCAGGGAAGTCCACAATCGACCAGATCTTCACACTGCGGCAGATCCTGGAGAAGTCCCAAGAAGTACAAATCGACACCCACCATCTATTTGTCGATTTCAAGGCCGCGTATGACAGCGTGCATAGAGACGAGCTATACAGTGCCATGTCTAGTTTTGGCATCCCTACCAAACTCGTCAGATTGTGTAGGATGACGATGGAGAACTTTCGCTGCTCCGTCAAGGTCGGTAGCGAACTCACCGAGACCTTCGATGTCAAAAAATGATTTAGACAAGGCGACGCGCTTTCATGCGACTTCTTTAACATCATCCTTGAGGGGATCGTGCGGAACTCACACGTCAACACCAGAGGCACGATCTTCCAGAAGTCAGTTCAATTGCTAGCTTATGCGGATGATATTGACGTGATCGGCCGAACTCAGCGAGCCGTCAATGAGGCGCAGAATCACTCTTGCCAATCGCTGTTTCTTTGGGCTCAAGAGGCAATTGAGTAATAAAGCCCTCTCCCGAACGACCAAAGTGACTTTGTACAACACCTTGATCATCCCAGTCCTGCTTTACGGCGCAGAAACCTGGACGCTACTAAAAGCGGATGAGGAAGCCATTGGTCTTTTCGAGAGAAAAGTTCTGGGTGCGATTTTTGGTCCTGTTTGCGTTGATGGCATCTGGAGGAGAAGATTCAACCACGAACTGTATGGGTTGTACGGCGGCATGAGCCTAGTCAAGCGTCTACGGAAGGTGGCTAGGCCATGTAGAGCGCATGGACAGCACTGCTCCGGCCCGAAGAGTTTTCGAATCCGAACCACAGGGACAACGCAACAGAGGACGTCCTAGACTGAGATGGCGCACACAAGTGGAAAAGGACCTCAACCACCTTGGAGTGCGCAATTGGAGACAGCTGGCAAGAGATCGTGCTAGCTGGAGAGGCATGTTGGTTGAGGCCCAGGTCCACCCCGGACTGTAGCGCCATCCGAAGAAGAAGAAGAAGAAGAGTTGTATGGGAATTGGATTCAACATCGCGTCTTCCCGTATAGTCAGTTTTCAGGCAGCAACCCCTTTCCAAGAACAATCTTTTTCCATAGAACTTTCCCCGCAAGCGTATTGACCAAGGACTAAGAACCGAGGACGGAGGACGGAGGGAGTTAAAAAAAATTCAAGAAGTTAAGAATGTCCAAGAGGAGTAAAAAACGAGCATCGGAAAAGCCCCCGCTCAGGTTTACCGCATACAGCTTGCAGGGATGAAACCATGAAAGAAGTCCACAAACTCATACATTTCGATGCACGAAAATGGTGAAAATTATGGCAGACTTAAATAGAGGATTTGTCCATAGTTTTCCTCCAATTGTTATTTAAATCCTTGAGTTGGAAATATTACACAAAACACGAGGGTTTTTTCAGTAGTAAGGTCTTGTTAACCATTTCTCTGAGCAAGCTAGAACACAAACAATTTTGTAAAATCACTGTTATACTATCCAACAATTTCTATCTATCTATAACTATGGCCTCAACTGGTACCATAAACACAGGGCTTAATCGCCTTCTTAGCCCGTTGAAAGTCTGTGTTATGAATGCCTATAGCACCCCAGAAATGTGAATCGTATGCCAAACAACTGTTGAAGCTATATATTTGAAATCCAGAAGGGGGAGCCGTTCAATATATTCTCAGTATCTATGTGAAAGAAAATGCAAATTTAATTTAAATTTAAATTTAAATTTATTGTTTAATATAATCTCCAATAAAATCAATGCATTTGTTATATCTTGAGATAAGCTAAGCACTGAAAAATAAAATACATTTACTCTTTCTCTGCAAAATACCCATTTGTTGCCGACTTGAGTTCTTCATCGTAGACATTTTTTCAAATCTGGAAATAGGAAATAATCACTAGGGGCAATGTCTGTCTGTTGGATTTCTTCGAAACCACATTCCCGCGGCAGCCTTTTAAGCTCGCGCCTTGTGAACAGGAGCATTGTCATGAAGAAGCAACACACTTGCTGCGAGTTTACCCCGTCTTTTCTTTTCAATTTCCTCCCACAAATTATACAAAGTGGAATCGTAGGATGTGGCGCTGATGGTTTCACCTTTTTTTCTTTGTACTCAATGAGCCAGATTCCCTTTGAGTCCCAAAAACTGTGGACATGAGCTTCCCGGCAGACGGAGTGACTTTGAACTTCTTCGGGGAACCTGTTCCTTTCTTATACCACTGCATAGACTTTTGTTTGCTTTCAGGGTCATGTTTCGTCCCCAGTTACAATTCGATCCATAACACCGTCCGCGTTCTCACTACACATCTCCAAAAGTTCTCTACAGCATGCTAATTTCACTTTTTTCTGAGGTGCTATGAGCGCTCGTGGCACCCACCTTGCACTGACCTTTGAAAGGTTAAGATGGCCATGAAGAATGGTGTGAATGGTATCAATTGAAAGCTGATATCTGCCATCAGTTTCACCTTCATTCGGGCACCCTCAAGAACAAGTTTTTCGACTTCTTTGATACTTTCTCCCGTACAAGCAGTAGCCAGGGCGCCGGAGCGGGTCGCCTTCAATGCTCTCTCTGCCTCTCTTGAACTCACTTGACAACTTTTGCACAGTTCATAATGAAAGTGCGAAACCCTGGTAAATAGCCACCAAATCTTTATGAATAGTTTTTTGACTTTTTCCTTGATTCTTGAGAAAATTAATTACAGCGAGATGCTCAATTTTCACCATCATCGTCTCAGTTGCCATTATGATTCTGCTTAACAAAGATAAAACGCGAATTATTAATCACTTTTATACGAAATTTCACATGAATGCACTATGATAATAGTATTACTTGATAAATAAGTCAATTTATAATAATAATAATTGTTGACGCTACAGTCGACAGGGGGACCAGGGCCTAGCTTGCTCATCAACTACTCGTGTTGTGCGCGCTACTCTTCTCTCACAAGTAGAAAGGACCTACAGTTTTTTGCCGACTCCGAACGGCGTAACTTGAGAAGCTTTCTTAGACAGTTATTACTCTTCGAGTGTTGACAGCTGCTCGAAAGAGAAGGTGCCGTGAAACATTGAACAAATTGGTGTTGAGCTGGGAGGCGAACCTAGACCCTTCGGCGTGTGAGCGTCGCACTCTACTCACTACGCCACAGCGGCCACGCATTAGCTGTCGCAAATAACGTTTCCAGAAATGGTTTCGCTTGTTATATGGCACACGACTTTACAACGTCTTAATCCAGTAAACCCTCCAATTCCTCGTCTTTAAACTTTTTGGGCCAAGTTGCCTCTGTCAGAATTTTTAAAGCAGCAAAATCACTTTCTATATGATTAAGTGATCAGATTTTATGCACCACATTCTTCTACAAGCATTCAGCAGAAAATCAAAACTTCTGCAAATTCAATTTCTTTTTTGAAAGAGGCAAGAACCGCATTGTTTTCCTAAACAGAGGCATTTTATCTTTGACTAAAGTCACACATTTCCAGGGAAGCATCCAAGATTAGCCACAACTCTCTTAAAAACCGATTTAATTTGTATCCCCATTCAAATATTTGAATTCATGCTAGAATTCGGTTGTATTTTAAGAACAACATCAAAGTTAAACTGGCGTGTGCTAGTGATCGCATGATGCGTACACTCTATCGTTTTAGATAGAAATTCGTGGACTCTTATCGCTGGATCACATCAACGTGCTCGTATTGGCAGAAGATGAAACCCATGCTCCCAGATTCATTCTAATAATATTACCTTTCGGTCCATAGTAAATAAAAAATAAATATGGTATATCCAAACAACTCGGTAACCCTTAAAGGCCTCCGCGCACTGGCAACTCTGAACAAATATCATACCCGGCATTCCTAACGTTCTACACAAGGGAGTCGTTTAGCAAACAAGACACACTCCATCTGTAGCCATAGGTATCGGATCTGTACATGTATCAGGCGCTTTTGCGTTTCCTTTTCCCTCATTTCCTGGTCATTGTGTTCCTCTTCCTTGGTGAGTTCTTATGGATACAGGCCGGACGCAGCGGAGATGTCCTGCGGGGTAAGTGCCTCTTTGAGTAAGAAATTATTTCGTCTTTTTTTTTTGTGTTCGGTTTGACAACACTTTGACGAAGGACGACAGAGGGAGACAGCGAATTGAGATTAATCTGCGCCTACTCCAGCATCCGCAGCTTTCATGTCAGATTGTCAGCCTTTTGTGCTCCATGGTCACCATACACACAGATATGCAAACGAGCTGAGAACTTGTTTACTAGCTAACAGAAGAGCTTTCGTGAGACTTCTCGGCCTGGTCCCATCAATATGCGAAGTTGATGCCGAAAAGCACGTGTATATGAGTTTGCCGGTTCCCTTTTTATTGTTGATGTACGGGAGGGAGGAGGGTTATTGAACGTGTTTGGTACTTCTGCAGCGGTTGAGAAAACATTGTTTCACATGCAATCGTTTGAAGCTAGAATGTGGGCCAATTTTACACCTAAGTGGTGCCAGATGCATTACAACTGCTCCAAAAATGTATGAGGCCACAAGACTTCTCGAAGAAGACAACTTTTCCTTGGTTTGAAAATAAGTATTGAATAATATGAAACTAATTGCAGAGGTCAATAGAAGGAATTGTGGACAGATTTTAAACTAAATACGTGGGATATCCATTTTAGGAAATTCATAACCTGTCTATAACTCCTGGACGAAGTCTTGCATCCCTTCACGTTCCCACATCGTTATAGTTGCTGAATGAATGAGTATGCTCGAGTGTTAAAACCTCCTAAGATGACGTCATTCCGAGTCGGTAATAAACTGTCGGTCTTATTCACTCAACAGCGAACAAAAACACGCACAACACAAGCACACACTAAACACACTGAACCCTTGCACCTGACCGGCTTCTCTGTCAGCCAATCAAGGCAATGTCGATCTACAAAAGGTCGACTACTGTTGTTATTTTTCAAGATAAGTTTGGCGCGGTCGTTATAAGCAATGAATCGCCTTTCAGTCTGTGGCAACACCAACGTACAGTGGCACCACTCATAATTGCAGCTGCCTTCACAATAGAAAGAGGTACCAATTTGAGACTGACCGTCATCCTTTTTTTTTTCCTGGTGGTATGGCAGCGAGCTCGGGCGACATGTGCTCTAACTCCAGTATTCATATTTCTTTATAAACTTTTCTAAATTTGTAATTTATTTTGTAATGAGTTCATTTTAATATGATAAACAAAATCAAGAAGTCTACAAGTCTATTTCGGACAGAATCACGAATTACACAGAGCCAAACGTTAAAAACAGACACAACAACATCACAGAGCTGTCTGACACTGCTATCACTCAGTTCTTCAAGCTAATTACGGACGTGAACACTGAAAAATATTTCTTGGGAAGATCTCAACAAGATCATGTGTAACTTACAAGTCAACAACAGAGGCACTATCTTCCAAAAGTCCTTTCAGCTGCTAGGTTAAGCGGACGCCATTGATGTTACTGGACGAACACACAGCGAGACGTCAACAAGGCGTTTGCTAGCATTGAAACAGAATGGGCCAAGAGACGTCAACAAGGCGTTTGCTAGCATTGCAACAGAATGGGCCGAGAGACGTCAACAAGGCGTTTGCTAGCATTGAAACAGAATGGGCCAAGAGACGTCAACAAGGCGTTTGCTAGCATTGCAACAGAATGGGCCGAGAGACGTCAACAAGGCGTTTGCTAGCATTGAAACAGAATGGGCCGAGAGACGTCAACAAGGCGTTTGCTAGCATTGAAACAGAATGGGCCAAGAGACGTCAACAAGGCGTTTGCTAGCATTGAAACAGAATGGGCCAAGATGACTGCTTGTAATCGCACTTAGCAGCAGAAACTCCTCTGTGGTCACGGACTTCATCTACGTACCGAGAGACGACAACATCAGTACAGTAATCAAAAGTTGAATAATATAACCCACTCTCGAAAGAGTGACCTGGTGTTGCCTAACAGCTTAATCAACCCAATTATTTTTTAAGGCATAAAAACATGGACGTTACAGAAAGCGGATAACGCCATTGTCCTTTTCTAGAGAACAGTTCAGCGAGGAAGTTTTGTTCCTTTTTGAGTTGATGGTATTTGGAGGAAAATATTCAACGACGAGCTTTATGGGCTGTAAATCTGGTCAATCGTCTTCGGATCCAACGATTTTTATAGCTAGGTATTGTAGAGCACTAGCCACCAAGACTCAGGCCATTGGGACACCGCAAGAGTGGCCGACCTAAGTACGCACATAATTCGAAAAGGCCCTCAACCAAGTACGCGACTGGAGGCAACTTGCAAGAAACCTTTCTAACTAGAAAAGCATGTTGGTTCAGGTCCCGGAGTAAACCTCCGACCGAAGCGCCATACAAAAAAAAGAAGAAGAAGAAGAAGAAGAAGTGCTGCACCACAGTTCATTTCCTCTTTTTGACAAGGGTTTCAAATTGATTAAATTTTGCGTCCTCTTATCTCTAACTGAAACAAAACACAGTAGCATTTGACAACCGTAGCTCCCTTAGTTCAAATTGTTACAAAAGAGAGAACATTCATATTTGACGTGCAACGGTTGAGCCAATTCGATAATGTTTGTGTAACCAACGCTTTCGAAGATATGCTCCTTTTAGACAAGATTGAGATTGAAGTTTTGCGGGGTATGACAAGTTCATTGTCCGCCGTTCCCCTGGGACGTCACGGTATCGCGACTTAAATATAGGATAATTTATTAAATACTTTGCCAGGTGGCATTTAAGAGGGTATAACGAAATTTGGCTCCAAGTATTGGAGTAAAAGAATGTTCATCTTTTGGCTATAACATTGTTCCTTGTCACAGGCAATGGGTCCTTCATTGCCCCAAATCCTTTTTCCCATACCCGTCCACTTCATTCCCTTCCAGTGACACACATCCTCCCTCTGCGGTGTCGCCTTGGATATATTTATGCAAAACCACACTCAAGAACAAACCACGTGTGCATATCGTTGCATTCCGCCTCGCGTTCTGTGTTCGACAGAAACCCATAATTTAGTCGAGCGTGTGGGTGGACTGCATAATTATCCTGGTGCTTCGTCCCTTTTGCGAGTGCGCGAAATACACACATGACGAAACTGCAAGTGTGCCGCATTTGTGATCAAGCCGCAGATGGTGAAGGTATTTTAATACAGATGTAGAGCAGAAGAGCGTTAGAAGAACAAATTAAAGTACAAAAGAATTGCAACGGATATGGTTTAAGTTTTTCGGATAGAGTCCACGCACGAAAGCATCGCTCAAAGTAAGTAGAGACTTGGTACAGTTAGAATCAAATCGAAATATCGAAAAGCATTCAACACACAGGACATAATAGCGATTACTGTGTAAGGACGGAACAAAAATTCATTAATAAATAAACATTCTTTTCCAGGTTGGGGATTCCGCTAGGCGTCAACCAATGAATCTGCACGACTTTTAGCCAGACGCCTCTGATTTCGCAGGATTGATAGTGTGAGGTCCTTCTCTACTTAACTGCGCCATAGATTGTGGGCGACCTCTTTTGCCTTGTTTCTTTGGAGCAAAAACATTGCTCTGCTACTTTACATAGACTAACGATCTTAGATGTCGATTTTGTAAACACAACCCGCGGTTAAGTCTTCTTCTTCAGAAACCCTCAATGCAAAGAGGGCCAACGATTTGGAGATTGGGATGCACTGCACTGGAGCGCTTAGACTCACATACTGGTGCATTGTACTACCAGGCAGTAACCTTCATTTAATGTGTTTTCTTGGTTTTCTGAAAAAATACCAGAAGGCGCTCCTGTGACAAAGAACTTAAGTTTTAAGTTCGGGATATTGACAGAGAAAGTGCTCTGAAGTTTATTCACCTTCTCCACAGTCGTCGCAAAGAGTGTCATCATTAAGCCCTAAAGGAAAAAGATTTACTTCACAACATCCCTCGTCAGAAGACGAGGCCTAGGCAACAAAATTACTTATTGGTCTAATCTAGCGACTTGGATGTCAATTCTCGGGTCCGTAACGTGGAACAATGATATGTTACAAAACGTGGACACGTTGCGCCATTCTGTTGAGACCACAGGTCCTGCACATCATGATTGTTTCATTCATGGGTCAGTTATCAACGCTCTTTACTGGTATTGCAGGCAATGGTGACCAGTATACCTAGGGCGTATGGACACCACCACTCCGAACCGATAATTCTTCGAATTTGAACTATTGGGACAACGCAACTGAGGACGCCCTAGGCTAAGGTGGCGCACACAAGTGAAGAAGGACCTCAACCAACTTGAAGTGCGCAACTGAAGGCAGCTGGCGAAAGATCGTTCTAGCTGTTGAGGTATGTTGGTTGAGACCCAGGTCCACCCCGGACTATAGCGCCACAAGAAGAAGATTGTCTGCAATGCTCCGGCTGGCATCGTTATAAAGAAATATGAACCAATTATTCCACGAACCTATAAAGCACTCAAAACAGTCAATTTTTGTGAATGTAACGGTCTCTCAAAATCCACTTAAGGACTATCATTACTCCATATACGACTGTTGTTTTATTGACATGCCCATCCACCCAAGATTGAGCTTCCTCGGCCATTGAAGATATGTTCCCGCACCCGAAACAAAAAACACAAAGCGGTACAAAACAACACAAACCATCGCAATGTCAGTTTCTAGGTTTTATGTCAAATGCTCGTATTCCCCCACCCTGCCCGTTTTAACACAAGAATTTTGCTGGGGTAGGTTGTTAGTTTTATTTCAAATTAATAAGTGTGCATGCAGAGGTAAGTGAATATTGACCTATTTGGTGTGTTCCCGTACTTTCTGTACTAAACTCTGAAGTCTGTCCTTTGTTAAGGAGTTTGCGTAAATCTCTCTCAGAAAATGGAAAAGTACGGGAACTAAATGTGTAAAGTATGTCATCAACAAAATGTCAAATCTGAAATGTCAGATACATTTCTTTGAATTATTTCAATTGGGAGTTTTAGAGTGTCCGGAAAACACTGGAAAATTTAAAAAATATTACAAAAAGATTATTTTTGAATATGATAGCAGACGAAGACGACGTAATGGAATTAATTCTGTGCCAATAAGTTAAAAGAGCTTAAGTCGACATAAGCGAAAATCGTGTTTTTAATATCACATATTTCCCATTTTGTTTATCTTTCATTTGGTGTGGGTCCCGTTACTCTATGACAAAACATAGCCGTTAAATTTTAAAAATATCAAAGTAGTTTGAATGGACAAAAAGTGCATTTACACAACAGCTTTTGTCTATCTTGAGCACAAATTCATCTAAACTTCCAAAAAAATAAATGTATTGAACTGGCTTGAGTCCTGATATAAGCCTTTATTACTTTGAAAATCAACAGAAATGATAGCTTATATCGACATATGTTACTTTAAACGTAAGCAAATAATAAATTATGTGGTTATAAGCCCTTTAAAAAAAAAGTGATTTTGAACCAAACAGCTTGAATCAAAATAAGCTATTTTACTACTTTAATTAGATGCAAAACGTATACCTTAAGGCGACCTAAGCTTTATTTATTCGTTCTGTGGTTATTGTTCAACAAAAGCAAACTATACAATTTAAGGATATTACAAGCATGTGTTCTGAAAGAAAATCGTTTGTCTAGCACCAATGGTTGCAAAGGAATCACCGAAACTGTTTTAAAAAACTAGATCACAAAACTTAATTTAATCAAACTGAAAAATGATGAAAATCGACTTAAGCTCTTTCAACTTATTGCCACAGAATTATTAGCGAACGGAACACTGAGAAAATTGATGCTCGCGGTCGTACCTCCATCTAAATCGGAACAAACGTGCATGAGGAATTATTTAGAAACGGTTGCAGTCTCTGCCCAAGCATTATAAAGGCCTAATGATGAAGAAAAACAGGAAACAAGTATTTTTTTCAAAAACAACGGATTCTCAAAAGCAATATGTAAAGCGTGGATATATTTCGCACATGTGAGTATTTATCTCCAGGTAATCTGCAACGAAAAGAAGAAATTCATTTAATATTTTTGTCGGATATCCTCGTTCTTGCCACGATAGTTGGGTTTTACAAAATTCTCCAATTTATGAAAAGTTAAACGAAGCATGTGGAGGTAATAATAATTGTTGGCGCTGCAACCCACAGGGGGACCAGGGCCTAGCTTGCTCATCAACTACTTGTGAGTAGAAGGGATCTACAGTTTTTTGACGACTCCGAACGGCGAAATTTGAGAAGCTTTCTTAGACAGTTATTACTCTTTGAGTGTTGTCAGCAGCTCGAAAAAGGTGGTGCCGTGAAAAATTCGAAAAATTGGTGTTGAGCTGGAAGTCGAACCTAAACCCTTCGGCGTGTGAGCGTCGCACTCTACCCACTACGCCACGGCGGTCACAATGTGGAAGTAACGTTCTTTAATTCCAGTTGAAAAATGATTAAAATTGTATATATATGTATGTGTATTTCGGTTTATTATCTCTTAGGTGACTCAGCGTATTCATGTTCCAGCCAAATAGTTACTCCTTACAGAGATAACGGACATCTAACTACTGCTCACAAAAATTTCAACATTAAACTAAGTTCTTGTCGTCTTGCAATAGAGCATTCATTTAGGATTCTCAAGCAATGACTATATTATTTTACTGCAAGCTGAAAGTGATGAAAAAGATATGCCATTTTGTAAGAGCTTGTTGCGTTCTACATAACATTGCAAACGAAGATGATATACAGTTAGTCATAAAAGTAAGTATACACTTCATCAACATCACAAATAATGCGACCAAAATGCAACCTGATAGTAATATTTCTACTTCACTGTCAACACATTTTCCTCACGTTATTGAACTTCCACCTAAAAGCAACGATAACGGTTAATATTGAAAATTATGCGAAAGAAGCGAAAACATGCCAGGAGACACACAAAAGTTCGTCTCAAAAGTAAGTATGCAGCTGCAATATTGTGGATTGCCTTTTTCAATAAAATAATCATTTATTTTCTTTCTCCTTCGAAATTGCGAATTGTAGTGTGTGAGTTAGTTTAAAAGTCCTGTACAGATAGAGTTATTGCTAATTGTGAATATGGCGCCTGGAAAAAAATTGTTTATTAAGCACTTTAGAGATAAAAATCAATCAGAATAATAGCCAAAATAGTCTATAAAAGTCCCGCAACACAGAAAACAGTGCAAAAATATAAAATTAACGGTAGTGTGGAAAATGAAGTTCGATCAGGTCGGCCCCACAAATTCATGGAACAAGAAAACCGCCTAATCGTTAGAAAAATAAAAAAAAATCCAACGATGAGTGCTCCCAAAATAACGGAAGAGGTACTTAATAAACAGGAAAAACATGCCACCCTAATGCCATCCGCAGAATACTGCATGATGCTGGATATCATGGAAAGAATATAAGAAAGAAACAATTTCTCAGCAAAGTCAACCGCCAAAAACGATGAAACTTCGCTAAAGCTTATGAAAATCATGAAAGTAGTTTTTGGAATAATGTAATATTTAGTGACGAAAGTGAGTTTAATATCTTTGGGTTTGGTGGTAGAGGAAAAGCATGGAGAAAACAACATACCGAACTCGATCCAACAACATCAGGAACAGTGAAACATGGCCGAGGAAACGTGATGGTATGGGGTTGCATCTGATGTTGGTAAATTAGTTTTTATTGAAAGTTTGATTATTTAAACATTTTAAAAAATAATTTATGTGAAAGAGCCAGAAAGTTAGGCTTGGAGAGGTCATTTATCTCTCAACAAGATAATGACCCGAAGCACACTTCACTTATAGTCAAAGAATGGCTATTATACAATGTCCGAAATCATTTAATGAATAGGGTGTATACTTATTTTTGGGACTAACGGTAGATTTTATAGAGGAGAGTATTGTAAGCAGTAATCTGGAGTTTGTAAAATTTGGCGAAACTGCTACAGGAAATGCTGTCAGATATGCCATTTTACAACAACAGAATACGTAAATTGTTTAAGGAATTCATTTGGTTTTTAATTTCGTTTTGAGTTGTAAATATAATTTATAAAAATAAAACATAACAATCCATTTGCACAAATAATGAATTCATAAATTCATAATGATAATGTTAAATAAATAATGTTAATAAAATAATTATTAAAGCTTTTGGAGAAGCGCCTTCAACAACTCGTTTCTCTCGCTGTCAATTTTAGTTTTTGTTTCAAGGTATTGCCCAACTTTGGTGTGGTATTCAGCCGATTCCTTTCCGATCTCATCTATCATTCGCAGGATTTTATCGTGAGTGGGTTCCCTCCTTTTTGAACTGGATCCGCATGCGTTGTCTGTAAAATTTAAAATCTTCATTATTATTTAATAAAATTTGAAACAAAAATTGTATGCTCAACCTGAGGTCAACGATATGTTTTGTTCTGATGAACTTTCATCGACCAGGTGGTCCTCTCGTTTTAAACCGTCCTGGGCTTCGCCATACTCCGGGTGTAAAGCCTTTTTATTTGAGAGAACTTTATCCAACTCACTGAAACAAATGGATTAATTACATTTTAATAAAATAATTTCAATAAATTTACCTTTGCAAAGGCTCTGTTTCTCCCAGTTTTTTTGTTATGGATTTTTGTTTTCTTATACCGCCGTTCCAGACTACTGTATCTGCCTAGGACTTGCGTCACGGTAAAAGTGTACCCCTCATTAAAAAGTTTCTTTTGTATTACCTGCCACATTTTCGTTTTATCCATGTTCAGTTCATGTTCACGGATTTCATAACTTCTTGTGTGAACAAGCCCCGGTATTCCTCGTCTACAAACAAATGTTTTTTGTTATTTATTTATTTATTAAAAATTTAAATTGAAATACCATTTTTCTAAACGGTGAAATATTTTTGGAGAACACTCCAATTTCGGACTTTTATTTTCGTTATTTCTCTTCATATCACAGTTTTAAAATAAAACGTATGCGCGACAAACCAATTCCATTTGACAGAAAATCAATAACTTGTCCACAAAAGTTTCTTGTGTTAAAATCGGCAGAGTGGGGAAATTTTTTACTCTTTCGAGAAAGCCCTTGATTGACGTTAAGTCCTTTTTTTCGGAATAAGGGAACTCACATTGTGTTGTACAGGAACATGCCTATTATCTATGCGTGTGTCTCAAATTTTCTTTTTGTTTTTGATTTCTGTATCGAAAAAGTGAATTTGACATTTAATAATGGCGTACTTTACACATTTGGTTTAGATGCATTCCCGTACTTTGCCTCTTTCTGAGAGAGATTTACGCAAACTCCTTAACAATTGACAAACTTCAGAATTTCGTACAGAAAATACTGGAACACACCTTCAATGAATCGACGCCTTGCTATGTCTATTTGTTTTAAAATACAAAACTAAGCTTAAAATACATCACTTGACAGCTGTCCAACCAGCTAAATAATGCTGTCAACTTGAAGTTCATTATCCTTTATTTAATATTACAAGCTAATCTTTTTTTAAATTCAACCTTTTGTCATCGAAGATAGCTCAAAAAAAACTCCAAACAATCAAATTCGAAAACACATTTTATTGTGAACATCTCATAGTTCTTTTATCAGTTTTTCTGTCATACAATATATAGTATATGGATTTTATATTTAGAGTTTCATCACAAAACACAAAACCACAATCAAAGTTTTGTGTGTGTTTTTTGTTATTTTATTAATTTGTCTAGCAGGGAACGGGGACACATTCACAAAAACTTCCTTTTCGGGTTGGGTTGTAAATTTTCTTTAAGTAAATTGTTTATCTCTGGTTTTCCTTCACTTAATTGTATATAAATTCAATTTTCTTTTTCTCTTAAACTGCTGTTGCTTCTTATGCATTTGCACATATAAAACTAATATTGTTGGTACTTTAATCTAATTCATTTTAATGTTTGTTTATATCTACTTTGTGTATTTATTTTGTTTTTTGGTTTTTAAGCTAGAAAAACTTTGACTATAATTTTTTTTTATTTTGTTTGAATATTTTTTCAGTTAAATTTCGCTATTCCATAAATTTTATGATTTCTTATTTAAAGTTTTTTTTCTCGGGGTCTTGAGCTAGGAGCAAGGGGTATTCTGACAAAAAAGCAGAGTTTTAGCTTTGATAGGGGTTGTGTCACGTGCGTTGCGAGTACGCTCTTTTGCTTTGCACTCTGCCTAGTTTTAGTGTTTGGCTTGTACATAACCACCTAGAAAGCAGCCAATCGTAAACAAAGGAATTTAGGGACTGCAAGGGGAGCAACTTTACCCATTTATGGATGCCAATCAAGCAGTTGCAATGTTCCAATTTTACATTTCTTTAATCATGGATTGCCGCAAGCATACAGAGTCTAGACCTCAGCACAATTTTTGGCAGGCATACAAGTCATATAAATGCCTTCTGAGCAGATGTAGATATTTGTGGGAATAAATCATTTGTTTGTCCATTTCTGCGTCTCGAAAATGTTTAGATATCCGACTCAGTCCTATAAACCAACTATGGCCACGGACATACTCACGAACAGGACATTTCACAGCAGATTCCGATAACTCATATTGTTCTAAATGCAACTTCTAGAAAGCAATTCTGCACTTGAACTCCGCACTCAAGAGTGTCTGAAATCTGACAAACGCAGGAAGAATAAACTTTGCAATGGCAATAGAAGAAAGCGAACCAAGACGTGTGGTTTGTGAAGAAAAGCATTTCCAATGCGAACACCGAGACAAGATAGACACATTTCCATGGATCATTGAACTACTAGAGACTTAGTCAGGAGCCACTTTGGAACTGAATACTATACTTTTCGACAGCAAATTACTAATTGAGTTTAAGCCGTGATATTAACAATTGCTACTGAATTAGAGTCACAAATCGAAATACCTCACTGGAATTCTTTCTTAAAATTCCTAGCACAAGCGAACACCAATAGATTTTTTGATTCTTTGTCTGTCCTTTCGGTGACGCTCTTTAATTCAACGCATAAAGAATGTGAACCACGTCGTTTGCATTTGAAACGAACTTTTGTTCGCATTCAACTGGCACACACTCCCCTGATTGCGGCTGCTTTTCACGAGACTACAGATACTCAAGAAAGAAGAATATGTAATCCGCGTTCGTCCCTAGTGAAAAAAACAACCTTTTGCAGACGCACATATATATCTATAATTTTGTATTGCAAGAAACCAATTCGGCGATCAGGCCATGTAGCTGAAGATCCATGTACACAGCTTCTTCTCTTATCACAGAGCCCCTTATCAAAAAAAGAGCAATAATTTGTAACTAACCATCTGCACAAATATTTCCTTGCAACTTCTAGAGCATTAGATCTTATTGATTGTGCATGTGTTGAAGATAAGGAATTAGTGGAGTGTTCATAGACCTGAAACCCTGAAACCTTTGTACGAGGTTCAGCTCTGTTTGTTAAACTGCTTCTAGATCGAAGTGCAATAGACATCAGTGTAGTCACTTCTGTTGGTACAATAGAACAGTTTTCGAGTGTGAGCGGTCTAGAGCAGTGTTTCCCAATACTCCTGTTCTATTTTCTTCAGTGAACAGGTTCTTCT
Organism: Eristalinus aeneus; assembly: GCA_955652365.1. Classification (NCBI taxonomy): domain Eukaryota; kingdom Metazoa; phylum Arthropoda; class Insecta; order Diptera; family Syrphidae; genus Eristalinus; species Eristalinus aeneus. The sequence continues at coordinate 4,752,925 of OY019132.1, forward strand.
TGCAACAATAACTGCTAAGGTTTTTATCATTTGAACTCTACTTCTATTGGGTGCACCTTCAAGTTTATTGTGACTCCCCGATCGAGTTAATAGACTCTTTTGGAGAAGGAAAGTGTCTATAATACCGACAGATATTTGACGCAATCTGATTGCGGTCTGCAACAAGCGCTAGGGCAAATTTTAATGTTTATAGTTAGGAAGAAAGTAGGAAGTCGATCCCTCAAAAAGCCCGAAAAGTTTTATAAGAAAAATCGAACATTATCTGCTTGGCTAAAAAATACTAGCTTGGTAGAGTCGTTGTTCACTTAGTTTTTGAGATTTCCTTATTCCCGTGAGGTATTTAAAAACATATTGGATCAACTTATGATTCTATTCTATGACAGGATGTAGAAATCGATCGCTCTACAAACCAGTTAGAGGATTTTAAGAGCGAACCCCTCTTTTTATGCAAGTCATGATCAGTAAACGAAAAAGAAATGCCTCAAACGGATCATTTCATATTCCGGTGTGTCTGTTGTCATTCAAATCACTTGCCGTTCAAGCGAACATGGTGAACCTATTGACTGTTCACATGGTATACCTTATAATTTTTCAAAAGACTCTCACAAAGAGTAGACTCTTTTGCTTTGTATAATGACTTAATAGGAATATACAAAATTTGCAATAGCCGCCTTGCTCCATAGCCCAATCAAAGTCCTCACACAAAATTTTGCACCTAAACTACAACATCCTACAAATCATTCGCCGTATCAAATCAGGACACTTTAGCTCTCCTCAACTTAAAGATAAAACAAAACGAAACGGAACGAAACAAAAAACAACAACAAAACAAGAACGTATTCATTCAAATAATTGCTCTATTCAAAAACAAAAAGGAAAAGAAAAAAAAACAATGAAAATGAAACAGAAACAAAAATGAAGAAGAAAAAATAATAATATACATTAAATGTAAAACAGTCCAACGGTTAAGGGCGCTCCATTGCGCCTAATCCTTAGCGACCTTCTTCAACACTTTCTTCGTCTTTTTATGGATGCGCTTGTGATAGCTCTGCGCCAGCGAGTTTACAATCGACATCACAAAGTAGCATACCATGCATATGACAAATTTCTCAAACACCTTCGATAGAAGGTTGCCAGACTCGGCGTTGGTGGTTCTTTGGCGGTGCAAGCGGTGCTTCTGGTTCTCGAGGAAACCCTTGAAGGGCTCTTGAAGCTTCTTTCCGAATACAGGAACCTTCTGCAGCAGGTCCACGGCACGCTCGATGAGAGATTCATTGAATGCAATGATTACAAATATCTTTTGTATGTGCATCTTTATGATGGCCTTTCCGATAAGCGTTGCACCAAAGAATTTCCAGAAAGGGACCAAGAAGTGGCCACAAGTAATGCCAGCCAAGTCGAACAAGGGATTGGGAATCTGTAATGAGAACAAAATGTGAGCTGCTTAACGACGGAAAGAGCATTGATAAGGAACTTACGCTAGCACACGCCAAAATGCCAAAGAATCCAATACGCTCCACGACTCGTTCCATAAAAAGTTTTCCCCTATCCATCAAGCCGAGATCTTTTTGGTTCTTTTTCGCTTTCAACTCTTCAAATGCCGCTATATCCTCGGCATCCTCTGGATCATAGCCGGAGAGGCGTGCTGCTTTTGCCATGAAGTATGGCGGCAGTTCACCGAGGGCTGTGCCAGCCCCCCATAGGAATGCTTCTAGACGAACCTTTCGCATGATGTTCCACAAGTTTGGAGGATGCGACAGATCCGATTCATCCGGGCAAATAATACTGAAAACAACCCCATGCTGATAAAATTGAAAAAACAAGAAATTTTCTCGACAACTCACTCATCTGGATACGGTGGCTTTGGGAAATTCAAAGCATTGCACTCGTACGCCGCCAATGTGACGCTGGCTATATGCGGACCAAGGTACAGCAAGAACGTGTGCAGGCCCGTGCCGAGGCCGACTGACGACAGGATACCCAGCCCAGTCCAGTAGACAAAGAACCACGTGTTCTTTCGGATTATATCTATGACTATCTGATGGCGACCAGGAATATTGTACAATACGCTTAGAAGTACGGCTAATACTAGGAGTCCGGTTAGAAGGGTTCGATGCTGCAACAACCTGCAAAGGAACGGAAGTGAGTCTTTGAGACCGTGGACGAGAATGGGCAGACAACTTACTTTTTACCGTAGATTTGTGTTAGTGTGACTAATTCTAGTGAGCAATATTTTATGGTTTGAATTGGACTACGCAGGAGGACGAGTTGTTCGCGTTCCTCGCGCTCCTTGTCTCTGTTGGTCTTTTGTGATTTCTTCTTCATTATAAATTGCTGTTGCTCTTGTTGTGGTGGAGATCCATTTGGCGACCCGTTCGCCTTCTTTTGTGATTGCTGCTGCTGCTGTCCAGCGGTGTTTGATGAGGATTTTGTATCCATGCTACCGTTGTTCTTGCGATTGCGAGGTGAATTGTCTGTCAGCTGTTGGGTTTTCTTTTGTAATTGCGACATTTTCACACCGAGACGTTGTAACTGAAACACGGAAAACATTTGAGATATGAATAGAAGTTCTGTGCAGGAGGTGTTGGGTGCATTTGGTTATGGATATTTTGTCCTTCAACACGCAATGATTAATGAATATGCAGAACTTAAAAGATAAATTAAATTAATCAAAAACAAATATGATTTATAGGAATGAAATTAAAATTTGCTATGTGACCAACGTGAACTTTATTCGCCAACACTTGACGCTCGTTATAACTTCTTTACTTTTCTTAAAGCGTAATGTTGCATTGTAGAACATGGTTTTTCTGCATTCAAACTTAGTTTTTATGCTCTTTATGAGTTGCATTTCTTCTGAACGTGGTTCGTCGATAACCAATGATGTGTGCGATATGTGCCTTTAGACAGTACTCCTTATAAGCAATCAGTGAGTCGGAAAGTGAACGCGAAACAGTGGGTTTGATGCTTAATCTTTGAATATTTTCCTTCGATCTCGAATGGCATTACCCAGTTTTGGAGTACTCAAAGTTTAGGAAAAAACGGGAAATTTGTGGATGAAACCTGACAAATAAAGGAACTGAAATGACGCAGTGCAACTCTTGTGTCACGTGACACGTTTTAACAGAAAGAATTTCATTCCAAAGAAATGTTGATGAGGTACCCATTGAAAACGTATTTTGTGCAAAAACTGCCATCTTAGCAATGCAGTTCTATATACAATATATTGGATAATGCAGACTTCTGCTATCGTGCGTTAGCAATACCAAAACGAAATTAGAAACAACATAATATGATTTCTGTTCCCTACTTCGGTTGTCTGCGTTGGTTTTGTTCTTCTAAAATGAATCCAGTTGAACAAGCCACGGTTCTGCCTGAGAGAGGGGCGAATAGAGAAGACGACTTATAGGACAAGCAAGACGCAGATGTAGTCCAGGTACACTCACTCACAGGTCTTGAAGGGTATTCGAGTGCCAGCGCACAAGTTTAATATGAAAAGAAAAGCTTAATCTCCCCGTCGTGCTTGCGGATGCTTAGGAATCTGATACTGGCTGAAATTTGTTTTTCGGAGATGGTCAGGCATTGCATTTAGCATTTACGAATTAAATGTTGTGATATGGCAGGAGGCAGTTACTACAAGGAAGTCTGGATTTAAACGTCGAAGCCCATCTTCGTCAATAGCCGCTACTTTTAATGAAGAAAAGTATATTTCGAGTAACTTCTTAAAGAGGAAGCGGCTTCTTCCTTTACTGACGATAATATAAGTCCTGATTTACGACGTTGAGCCATGAGCGGTGTTCAAATACGTCAACATTTTTCTGACTGACGAAAACAGTGAAAGTCAACAAATGAAAGTCCAGAGGGCTTGACGCAGTAAAGGCTTGAATGGGTTATGGAGGAGATCAACGAAATTTTGGTGTTTCAAAGCGAAATTGTGTTCCGTAACTAAGTTCGTTTCGGAAAAACGGCAATCGCCTTTTTTCGGCTGACGAACAAATGATATGGTAGCAAAAGTTAAAACAAGGCAATGGAGAGGTTTGAACTTATGGAATTTTTCTGCCCTTTTTATTTAAAAATGATGCAGATTAGAAAGTTACCAGCAATAGTAACAGACTCTGTGCTTCCTGAAATTCAAGCATAGGCTCACAGTGAGTTCTGTTGTGAGTGAGTTCTGCTTTCATCTAGATGGCGCTATGTTTTCGTCTTGAAAAAGCTAAAAAAATTCGGAGTCTGCAAAATTGTGTGTCCCTCTTACTCTTGGGAGAACAGAAGCACGAAAAACACGAGTATTTGCTGGGTAAGGTAGACCCTGGGTCCTTGTGGAATTCTGCGCCCTACCACATATAAATGCATATAATGGACTACTTCCGCCGTCTATTTCTACTTCTACTTATGTCGTGGCCAAATTTGATATGGTACCATTCAAAAAGTAAATGCCATGAATTGTTCCTTTAACCGAAAGTAAGCATTTCAATTTCACTCTCAATTAATTTTGCATTTCAAAGCAAACCTTACGATGAATCACCTTTAAGCAACGATGAATTCTTCTGTCGTAGGCTTTTGTTGTCAATCAAAGTGCCAAAGTCCGTATCGATTCAAATCACACAAGACCAGACCGATACAATGGAGGGAGACATCCATAAATCAGCTCAGCATCAATATTTCTCCGTGATCTGGAGTGCGCATCAATTCCGTCCCGATTTCGAAGGTATTCCATAAACATGAGTCCCAATCCTTTCCCAAGCACGTTCACTTTGAAAGGGACAATCCATTACCCCCCCACCACTCCAAAACGAGGAATATGCGGGTGTCGCACCGATTACCGACCGATTCAGTTTCGGCATCCTTACAACAATTTTGATGTGTTCAGTATAAATGTGGGGAGGAAACGATAAAACAAAACAACGAAACAAACCAAAATCAATCATCCGAGCCGGAAGGCCCTTCTCTCCGATCTTTTGTTAAATCAAATAAAGTGTCCTCTGTGTCATGTGCGAAAGGAAACTCAGGAAAAAGAAAAACCAAACAAATGAAACCGAACGGGGGTGTGGGCTCATAAGGAAAACCAAATCAAACCAAAAAGGCGAATCAACAACAAAGTGCTGGGCTGTGGTGTCTTTGAAATGAAATATTTACCAATTCAAAACGATTTCCATTGGTCTTCTGACCCCGCTTGCGACACTCGACTTTCAATTGCTCTTTGGTCAATGTCAGCAGGTAGGCCTGCCGCACCTGCTTGTCGTCACTATTGGCACCTGCCCCACCAGCGACGATACCTCCGCCGCTCAGGCCGTTGGCCAATTGCGAAGAGGACGCCTGTTGAAGGGGATGAGCACCCCCCCGGTGCTGGCTCGCAGCGTGATTCTGACTATTCCCAGCCGATGCCGCAGATGACGATGATGATGATGATGACGACACAGAGGCAGACGCCCCGGCGGCCTTCAAGCTATTCTGATTGTTTATGTTTAGAAGAGCTTGTGGGGCGCTACTTGTTGATGCGTACCGCATTCGGTGTCTGGATGGCATAGTATCTCTGCGGCGCGCGTAACGTACGGGTAGATTGAAATCAGAGATTAGTCTGGTGATCGGGCTGGTTGCGCTGAGAGGTGGGAGTGTTCTAAATCAAACATAAGCAACCTCAAACGAAAATCAAGCCAAAAAACTAAACAAAAGTGAAAAATACTCAATCTGGAGTTTGCTCTAAGAAAAACAAAAAACTCTACCGTGCATCACAAACAAGTGCCATTCTAAGGCGGGAGCACTACTGCCAGAAGAACAAGTTCCTACAAAACAAAACCCCAAAATAAGAACGCAAGCAAATAAGAAAACACTCTTTCTCACAGCCTCGGATGAATGGACAGTGGGATGGATGGGCTGGTCGGGATAGTCATGTGCAGATGGGCGAACAAGTGCGGGGCGACGATGACTGAGTTCAATGTGCTAGAAGATGTTTTGTGATTTAGTTTGCCACACAAAAAACTAGAACAAACAAATACAGGCGAAAGAGTTTCTGCAGAAGTTTTATTTTTAGCGGGAACTCGGTTGCACTGTACGGCGACGACGAAGCCGATGAGCCAAAAGTGACAGCTTACTTAGTTCATTGCACGCACTCTTGGACAAAGTGATGTACTAGTTTTTTTTTTTTTGTTGTGGTTGGTATACATACATGCGCACAAGTAAATGTTTCTCACAGAAGTGATTCTTGTACGAGTTCGTGGTGGGTGTCGTGCCTCTCGGTGTGGCGTGATCGCGTGGGGTGAAGTATGCATCGGGTGAAGATGGAAGCGAGTTGGGATTTAAATGTAATTGAAAGCATCTATTAAGTGATTGTGTGTGGTGTTTGCAAATTTAGGGGAATGCTACAAAGGTCTGCTTTGTCATGATTACTTGTTTTACTCACTAGAACTTCCAAAATAGGAAAATAGTTCATAATATGGGGTCCAATGAAAGAAGAGAGTAAATCTAACCACTTTCTGAATTATGAACTCAACTTGGTAGAATGAGTTGGGGTAGAAGATCAAAAGATGCTGCAGACTTCGAAGGCAGAATTTATTGGCTGTGGACGAAAGAAGCACTGAACAAACTACTCGCTGTCATGGGACTTAGCAGACTGATCATTTTTACTGGAGTAGGGAGACTAAATAAAATGCTAACTGGGAGGTATTTTGGCAGGCAAAAAAACTCAAACGAATGCAAAGGTTAGCCAGCGTATACGTATGCAAAGCCTTCAGTGCCCTCCAAACGGTCTTAAAGACTGTCTTTTCTAGCAGCCTGTATACTAACCAAGGTACAATCGCTGCAATAAGTTCATTTTTTTTCCCACAGAGCAGCCATTTTACATTTCCCCTCTCAACATCGCTTGGAGACAATTCTCAATTAACTTGTTTCAAAGTCGGACTTGGGCCCTGTACCCACGGCAATAGAAGACTCATCTACCTTATGGTTCAAAGAAGAAGTTAAAGTGGGGAACTAAGTGACTGCAAAGACCTAAATTCCACCCCTTCATCAACTTAAACTCATACTTTAATAATAATTGTTGGCGCTACAGTCCAAAGGGGGACCAGGGCCTAGCTTGCTCATCAACTACTCGTGTTGTGCGCGCTCCTGTTCTCTCACGAGTAGAAGGGACCTACAGTTTTTTGCCGACTCCGAACGGCGAAATTTGAGAAGCTTTCTTAGACAGCTATTACTCTTTGAGTGTTGTCAGCAGCTCGAAAGAGGTGGTGCCGTGAAAAATTCGAAAAATTGCTGTCGAGCTGGGAGTCGAACCTACACCCTTCGGCGTGTAAACGTCGCACTCTAAAAATCATACTTTGGCAAATCGAATATAATCATTTGTTCTGGTAACTGGGATGCAGCCATTAATCTTTTAAAATTCCGGTTATGCAGATTCCTGAAGTACTGCAACACGTTGAGGACGGCGTGTACCACGGAGGAGTGTGTTTAGAAATGACGATACAACAGAAGCAGCACGTGTGCATTTTTCGCACACATCTTGTTGTTTTTCTTCAAAGTTTAAAAATTTGTTCAGCAAGGCGGCACCAGACAATGCGAATTTTGATTTTTGCTGCCGCCGATGAAGCCTAATACAAAAAATTCTGCCGGCATCAACTTGTAAAAATTTACTTGGTGTGTAAGCCGGGACAGATGTGGCGATTTGGTTTTACGTGATCATCTGCTTTAATAGCAGATATCACATATCACAGGATCAACTATCCCAAGAGTCGTAGAAAACGCAAGACTAAACGGGGCAATCACCCCACCTTGGTTTGATATGTTTCTAAAACCTCTTCCGCTCTCTGGGAAGCTGTATGACACCCTGCCATTTACGCAGGTCTCCCGTCTATCCTGCCGTTTCTGTCTGAGCAGCTGATTTAAGAGGTCTTTTCGCGTGTTAAGAACTAGTCCCTCCAAGCCGTTAGTGTAGTTCCCCCCCGCACTTGATGTTGGGATGCCCCTCTTTAAGGTGAAATGGATACCTGACGACCTTTAGGTCAAATGGTATCTGAAGTATCTCAAGAGCCTCAGTGGAGGCTCTAACATGACTGACATGACTTAATGAAGAGATATAGGATTTTTACCATCGCTCCGCCAAGGTTAAGCCTGCTGTTTGTTCTGTTTCAACTTGGTTTCTGCAAACTTGACAGAAGCCACTGAACGTCACGACTGTGACACTATTCACACAATACCCGCCGACCGAATCAAGAACCGACGAAGCAACAACAGCAGACCATAAAAGTGTAAAACTAAGCACTCTCAACCATTGAGCTCTAGCATCTTCAGAAAATGAGGAATACTAATAATTGTATGACGCGACAGTCCACAGGGGGATCAAGGCCTAGCTTTGCTCATCAACTACTATTGTTGTTTGCGATACTATTCTCTCACAGGTACGCTGAACAGCGAAGTTAGAGAAACTTTTTCTTAAACAATTAATACTCTTTGAGTGTTGCAGCTCAAAAGACGTGGTACCGGGAAAAATTCGAGGTGTTCGGGAATCGAACCAGGACCTTCGGCGTCAGAACATCGCACTCTACCCACCACACCACGGCGGCCACATGAGAAATACTTCTTATCTTTAAAATTTACACATTTCGAGTTCTTCACCGTAAAACACCGTCAAATAGCATTTTCCCACATCATGTTTCCTGTTTTCCTTATCATTTTGGAAACGTCAAGGCCAGTCTGCGAAAAAACCCAACACCCTTAAGTGTTTCCTTCAAACTTATTTTGTAACCACCAAATCTCCCAAAAACAACTTTAAATCTTATCAGAGTCAATCAGTAACGATAATAGCACCGTTGCTACTCACTGAATGGACGATCATTACCACCCGCATGCTGGGCAATTAAAACCCAATTTCACCGACCAGCACCGGAAGCCGTCCTCATATATCCCCACTAAATGTTCCCCGTACTTTATGATCTTTTATGGCAGTACGTCGGTCGTGTTGTAAACTGACCGAGGGGACAGACACGATTAAACGATATAATGCCCGCCAACAGCATAATCTAGTTGGGAAGTGATTTACCTATTTGATCAAGTGGTTTAACCAGGCGTTCTGTTTCCCGCTGTTTATGCTTCACCGACGACGATTACACAGAAGTGTGAATGCGAAGGCGATCAAGGTTGCACTGCACAGTGGCGGTGTCTGTTTAGTGAAGATGATGCAACAAGTGGGCGCTCACAAAGCCTGACAAAAGGGGTCATTGGACACAATTGTGCTAAACACTCGCACACACAGTAACACAGAAACAGAAGGAGGAAGAGAGGGGAAAGCTAGATAGACGAGAAAACTCGTGACTTGCGGGTTAGACAAATCGTTTGAATTACATCACACATTCGTGGAATATGAGCAGCAAGGTAATCAAGCAGTCCAGTTGACACTGAAACCATTCATTTTTGCTGCAAAGTAATTAAGTAAACTAGGGAATGTTGGGAGCATGAATAAATATAGTGGAAGGATGTGAGAAGTCCCTTTTTCTCAATTTGTTAGGCTTTTTCCTGGTTTATCCTGAAACTTTTAAATTTTTAAGAAACATGCAAAGGGTCGTTTCGATTTGTTCCACTGGACTACCTTACCGACTTACATATATCAGACTCTTTACAGTCTTTTGAAAGTTTCTGCCTCATTAACAATGCATCGGATCAACATTTTGAAAAGGAAACACATCAGTATATGTCGCTATTGGGGATTATTAGGGCATGTCTGAAGTCTTTATCACAAAATTGTGTCAGTGTCGAATTAATGTTTCTTTTAAAAATGTACAACTTTGCAATGGAATCACATAAAGATGTTTCTTTTAATTGGCGTAAAATTGGCTTTATAAGAAAGATTATCTTCTGGCATTATAACACATAAAGAGTGCCTAGTATATGACCTCCACGGCTGACTCGTATGTAGGCTTATCTGGAAGTTAAATTTTCATAGACTTTTTCCAACATTTGTGGCCATATATCGGCAATATGCGGCCGTCATCTATCGTTTCGTGCTTATAGGCGTTTTCACATATTCCCACAGAAAATAATCAAGCGGCGTTTAATCGCACGACCTTACATGCTGATTCACGGATCCGCAACGTGAAGCTATGCGGTTAGCAAACGTTTACCTCTGTAATTCAATTTTGGCACGAACTGTGTATCATGTTGCAACGTCTTGTAAACACCTTGTTTGATGAACAATGAATTTAGCGATCATAGCTCTATAGCGGTCGCCATTGACTGTACCGTTTTGGCCAGCTTCCTGTTTAAAGAAATATGGACCAACTATTCCACAAACCCATAAGGCTACCAAACAGTTCGTTTTTGTAGATGTAACGGTTTTCCAAATTACACTTGGACAATCCCGTCCCCATTCCTCTCTGCAAAGCTTTGTTTACTGACGTGTCCATTCCACCAAGGGTAAGCTTCACCGCTAAACATAATTCGCTTATGGAAATTGGAATCGACGTACCCTTGTTGTGGGTCAAATTTAAATAATTTGGAAGCATTGTTCAGTCATCAGTCTCTTAAAGTTGAAACCAAAAAAAAGAAAAATTGCATTGAATGAAAAACGTCTACCAGACAAGCGGGAGATTTGTGCCGTTTTAACATCACAAGATCCAGGGACTTCATTTCGGGAATTCTAAAGTCTAAAGCTCTGTCTGTCACTAAAAAATAAATACAATTGTGAGACTTCTGGCTCGAAACAGCTTTTAGAAAGTAGCAGAGGCACTAAACACGAACGATATTATATTGTGAAAATCTTCTCAAATGTGCATCTAACCCAAGGAAGCTAGAGAGTGCTGCATGAACTGAAGAAAGGTAATTGATCGCATCAGTGAAATGCAGCTTAAATGTAACGGAGTTGAACCGAAAAAACGGATATATTTAAAAGCATATTTATAGCAAAAAATTAAAATTAAAACCCCTGACTAATTGTTTACAAGATGTTGAGTGTTTCATCGTAAAGGAAATTTTTTGTCGAGTTTGGCGAGATCGTTTCAATAAAAGAATTGCCAAAATTGATGCTGCAATTTATCATTGCAAAGCTAGGCCTCTCACATCATTTTTGACACAGAACAATGCAAGAAGGAGTGGAAAATTTTGAAGGAACCTTTAAATGGTTTGGATTTTAAGATCTGATGAAGGTCAAGTTTTTCTCCGATGGACCACAAAATTCTAAGCCGATAAGATTATAAAAAAAAAGCTCAGATACAAATGCGAAATAAGAAACAATTTTCAATTTAACGATTGCCTTTTAACCGGATATACGCTTGCAAACATTGATGTAAAGTAGATGGACATTTCGAAATTATTCCAATTCCCTTTCCGCAAACAATTCATTCAAAACGCAGAAAACCATGTGGTAGCGTTTCCTTTCCAACCATTTTCTCATGAGTTTGTGTGTATTTAAATGCAATTGTTTCAACAATGTACCAACAAAACATTATAACTCACGACAATCGATGGCCCAAAAAGAGCTTCAGTCCCACCAGACGCAACTGGGGAACGGTATGAGGCTTCCGAGCAAACGAATTTGGAACAAACGAAACCTTCCTTCTTGTTGAGTGGAAACCTCTCGGAAATTAAACCTTACGCCTGCAAGCTTCAAACTTTTAAAAAAAAGTTCAAAGTGTTGATTTAAAGTCTCAGTCTTCACTCTGCACGTCGGAGATCCAACCTTATTTGCGTTAAACACAACGTTTCACTGTCCTAATACTGAGTGACCAAAAATATTTCACTCAGTACCTTTCTGGAAACAATGACTTACATCGTAGCAACAATTAAAAGGAGGAAGAGGATTCTACGTTCGAGTTGAGCCCCCTTCGACGATCCCAGGGAACTGACCCAAAAAATATCAAACGAAAAAATGGCGAATTTTAACAAACACTTGTTAAGAACTGGTTTAAGAAACTGGGGTGCTCCACCATTCCATCACAATGGGCTGGAGTTTGTAACACATCCCTCAACAAGTTACTTACATATAGGGGGCGCCACTAACAAAAAATCCATATTATTTTTAGGAAGTACAAACATTTAAATGATACCTGTCAAATCTTCATGATAATCTGAATATTGGGTTACAAGTTACAGTACTTCATGTGACGATACCTTTGCGATTTTAAAACAATGGATAAAACAGCATTTCGTGTGTTGATTAAACACTGCTTTTTGATGGGAAAAAATACCGTGCAAGCTCAGCATTGGCTTGAAAATTGTTACAGGGACTCCATCAAAAAGAACTATTTGTCGGTGGTAATCAACTTTAAACGTGACCGTACACCAACGATGCTTAACCCTCTCTGGAAGGCCAATTGAGGTGGTTACACTTGAAAACGTCGAAGAAATACACAAAATCGTTTTGGAAAACCGCAAAGTAAAATTGCGTGAGAAGCTGACACCTTAAAGACATCAGAAGGCAGTGTGTACATGGCCATTGAGAAAACTGTTTTCGAAATGAATGCCACGTTTGCTCACAATGGACCACAAACTACAACGTATCGATGAATCTGAGAGCTGTTTCGCCAGAATAAACAGGACCTTTTGCATCGGTATATCAGAATGGATTAAAACATGGATCCAACACTACACTTCAGAGTCAAATCGGCAGTCAGCAGAGTGGACATTAGCCGGTGAACCACGCCCAAAGCGTGGTCGGCAAGGTTATGGCATCCGAATTTTGGGATGCGCACGGAATTTTATTCATCGCTATCTTGAGAAAGGCAAAAGGACCACCAGCGAGTACTACATGGCATTATCGGAGCATTTAAAGGAAGAAATTGCAAAAAAAAAATGGTCCCATATGGACAAAATGAAATTCTCTTCCACCAAGACAATGCACCGTGTCACAAGTTGTTGGACAACCAATGGCACGAATTGGGCATTGAATTGCTTCCACACCCACCGCATTCTCCAGATCTGGCCCCAGCGGCTTCCACCTCTTTTAAGATCTCAAAAAGATGTTCGCCAGAAAAATATATGGCTCGAATAAGGAAAGCTCGATATAAGTAAGGTAAGGAAGGCTCGATAAATCGTTATATAGAAAAGGTATCAAAATGTTAGAGCAGCGTTAGACTGATTGTATCACTCTTGAAGGAAACCATTTTTAAGAGTAAAGCCAATTTGGTCTAGAAAATTTGTTTTCATTGGTTATTCCCGGGACTTATTGAGAGTGTTAACTTGTCTCTGCTTTCCTAACCGAAGGTTTGAACCAAGAGTGCCGAAGTTGATGTCCCTTGAGCTTTTTCTTGGGAAAATCTTGTGCGAAACTCTTTCCAGTAATGTCCTCGCTGTTTCCAGAAACTGCAAATGGTCTTTTCTTGTTGTGATGAACTAATGCCTGATCTGAACAACTTCAACTAGAAGCATTTCTTCTTTAATTAACAGTTGTGTTAGATTTTGTAGTGTGTCTTTCGTTGGAACTACTGAGTCCTATGCTGATCTGAAGTGCTTATACGAGGGTTGTCTTTTATATTTCGGGATAAGACAACAAAAACAAATATTACGAGTATTTTGTTGGGAGACTGCAAATGATTTTGGTTATAATTGCCGACTCTACCATTGGATCACCTAGTTCTTCAAGCTGACTGTCTTTGCTCAGTCGCTGAAATGTAATTAGACATGTTGTCCTCATCAGGTTACCGGTATTCGTAAAACTTCTGTTGCAAAGTGCTAAGGCTATAACCAGAGCATTGCTCGTAAATGGATGCATATTTTATCAACATTTTGGTCGCGCTATCACAGGTTACCAGAAAATTAAGCTGATTGAATTCCATTGTAGAGGTTTTTACTAACTGCGTCTTTTGACCCTTCTGCGTCCATTTTGCAAAGCTCTGTCCGGTCTGTTGGTTTGGAAGCTTCTTCAAGCACACAGTCTTGTTATTTTGTCCGCAAGTAAAAAATTATCTAAAATTTCCAAAGAAAAAAACCTTGTCCTTTACAATTTTGCATAGAAATAACCCTGTCCATCTTGGTGAAGTTCTAATTCCCTGATTTTCTAATGAAATTAAGGAAGTTTACACGATTTCCAGCCGTAAAGCAAACACACATGTATGTACAAGCGTGAACCTTATATAGACGTATGTTCAAAACTACTCAATTGCACAGACGATCAAAAAGAATGAATGAGTTAACATTTAGGAACATTGTCCCCATCAGCATTCCTTCATTTACAACAAAGCGCTCAATTCTCCAGAGCTTTCCTGAATCAAAAAATAAGACTTAAGGTGCTGCATGAACAAATGGCTGATTTTTGACCACCTTGAGGAAATCTGCAGATAGAATTCAATTTCGATAGAAAGGAATCTGACATTTCGCCCAGACTAGTCCCTAACACCTCTTGCAAAAATCCCTGTAAGCTTAGTTGGTTACTATTGATTACAGAAAAAAAATTATTTCACTGATTCTCTTCTGTTTTCAATTCCGCTTCACGTTCCTAAGTCCCAGCAAGCTACTGTTCTGTGGGCAAAGAAAACGCCTTAGTTCAAACACCACACTGCCCTTCCGCTCGAAAAACAAGCCAATAAAAATTGTACTCCACACGGAGCTTCACTGCTCCGATTTCCTGCACGAAACCGTAGAAATTCAGCCAACCGAAAATACATCCGAACCGTTGCCGCCTACAAGATTATGTCATTTTCACTTACTTTCAATTTTACAACCCTCCTGTCGACAGCAGCGACAACGCCGACGTCATCGATTTTTTAACGGGAAAATTATCACATGTTAACAACCCGATAATTGGATCTCTCTAAAGAAGGGACGCGTCCAGCGAGGCATTAACCTTGTCGTGGAGCTGCGGGGCAGCCCTTGGCTAGGGCCGAACATGCTGCAACGTTATTGATTTTTTTTAACGAATTATTTTAATTAAGGCTCCCAGCCTAGTCCTGGTAATTGAATGATGATGGGGCAGATTACATGTGATGCAGATGGGATGGTGCTGCCTGCTGAGTCCTTGCACTGCTGCCAGTAATGTATTTTGTTTTTCAATTACAAAAGTTTGTCGTTCGAGACTGACTTCGTTATCACGTGTGGTTTTGAGGGGAAACTCCTTAATCAGGTTACCAGTGAGTGGCTGTGGCTGTGCGACAAGGCGTTGCTTATGGTAGTAATGTTTGTGGATGGATCTTCAATTGGTTAGAGGAAATGGTGTGGTTTAGGATTAAGCGTGTTGGATGTACATTCAAAAGATGTCGTGAAAGCGGCCATGAAATTATCCCCTAAAAAACGATGGAAACAGAAAAGCATGATAGTGAGGAAATAAACTCAAGGTTGCAGCAAAGCCTAAGAAAGAAGCGATTTAGGGTGATATTCTGCACTCCTTGGCAGCAAATTTGTTAAAAAAATAAAAGTGTCTAAAACTATGGTAAAACATCTTCGACAGCGAATTGGGCCGGTATTCGGACTTGCGGTAAACTGTAGTTTCAGTAAGAGCTTGAACTGCAACTTAAACAAGGACTTGGATATGAACTGCAACAAGAAGGCGTTCCGCGCGGACTGGAACTGCAACATTGAGAAGAAAATCAACAAGAACCAGTATCAGTGATTGATGAACGACTTGGACAAGGATTCTAGCAAGAACGTTGACAAAGCCTAAAACAAGACATCGTACAGAAAATTATGAAGAAAGGTGGGCAAAAACTCGGAGTAGAGCTTGGACAGGATTTGCTTGGAATCATCTAGAGTCCCCAGAAGCAATTTAAAACATACATACCAGGCATACCGGTATAAAGTGAGCGTCAAGATACAAATGTCTCGATTGGGAACATTTGTTGTGAACGAGCCCTTATTCTTTTTTTTTTTTTGCTATGACATCTGCGACAAATATTAAGTATACATCAAGTCATTGAACAGAGAACATCATATTTTTTCATCGAGTTAAAAATGTCGAATTTTGTACCAGAAAGTGATGATTTGCGGGAAGCATTAATTTTTTGTTTTCATTTGAAGAAAAGTGCATCGAATGCTTGTCGAGGAATATGGTGATCATGCTCTTTCAGAAGCAACATGCAGAAGATGGTTTCAACGGTTCAGAAATAATGTTTTTTTATGTGAGAAATGAAGAACGTGGAAGACCACCAAAAAAGTTTGAAGACGCCGAATTGCAAACGATATTGGATGAAGAAGAAGTGGTCGCCGTGGCGTAGTGGGTAGAGTGCGACGCTCACACGCCGAAAGGTCTAGGTTCGACTCCCAGTTCAACACCAATTTTTCTAATATTTCACGGCACCATCTCTTTCGAGCTGCTGACAACACTCAAAGAGTAATAACTGTCTAAGAAAGCTTCTCAAATTTCGCCGTTCGGAGTCGGCAAAAAACTGTAGGTCCCTTCTACTCGTGAGAGAACAGTAGCGCTCAAAACACGAGTAGTTGATGAGCAAGTTAGGCCCTGGTCCCCCTTTGGACTGTAGCGCCAACAATTATTATTATTTTTAAGAGATGGCGCCACCTGCAAGTTGTGGCTAATCTTGGAGGCAATTAAATGCTTCCCTGGAAATGTGTAACTTTAGTCAAAGATAAAATGCCTCTGTTTACGAAAACAAAGTGGTTCTTGCCTCTTTCAAAAAATAAATTGAATTTGCAGAATTTTTGATTTTCTGCTGAATGCTTGTAGAAGAATGTGGTGCATCAAATCTGATCGCTTAATAATATAGAAAATGATTTTGCTGCTTTAAAAATGCTGACAGAGGCAACTTGGCCCAAAAAGTTTAAAGACGAGGAATTGGAGGGTTTACTGGATTAAGACGTTGTAAATTCGTGTGCCATATAACAAGCGAAACCATTTCTGGGAAACGTTATTTGCGACAGCTAATGCGTGGCCGCCGTGGCGTAGTGAGTAGAGTGCGACGCTCACACGCCGAAGGGTCTAGCTTCGACTCTCAGCTCAACACCAATTTTTCCAATTTTTCACGGCACCTTCTCTTTCGAGCTGCTGTCAACACTCGAAGAGTAATAACTGTCTAAGAAACCTTCTCAAGATTCGCCGTTCGGAGTCGGCAAAAAACTGTAGGTCCTTTCTACTTGTGAGAGAAGAATAGCGCCCACAACACGAGTAGTTGATGAGCAAGCTAGGCCCTGGTCCCCCTTTGGACTGTAGCGCCAACAATTATTATTATTATTATTGGATGAAAATGACACTTTGAGTCAAAAGTAAATGGCAGCAATGTTAAATGTTGCACAACAAACAATTTCTGACCGTTTAAATGCTATGGGAAAGATCCAAAAGTGTGGAAAATGGGTGCCACATGAATTGAATGAAAGACAGATTGAAAACCGAAAAAACACTTGTGAAATTTTGCTTCAAAGACACGAAAGAAAATCGGTTTTGCACCGGATTGTTACTGGCGATGATAAATGGATTTATTTTAAGAATCCTAAACGGAAAAAATCATTTGTTAATCTGGGACAACCATCAACATCGACTGCAAAACCAGATCGATTCGGCAAGAAGACAATACTGTGTGTTTGGTGGGAGCAGAAAGGTGTGCTGTACCACGAGCTCCTTAAACCTTGTGAAACCGTTAATACTGATCGCTACCGACAACAAATGATCAATTTGAACCATGCATTGATCGAGAAACGACCCGAATGGGCCAGAAGACACGGCAAGGTAATTTTGCGCCATGACAATGCACCTGCACACAAAGCAAAACCGGTTCAGGATACAATCAAAACACTTGGCTGGGAGCAGCTACCTCATCCGCTGTATTCACCAGACTTGGTTCCTTCGGACTTCCATTTGTTGTCATCGATGGGACACGCATTGGTTGAGTAGCGTGGCGTGGTATTCACAAAATGCCAGAAAGGTGGTCAAAATGTGTAGAAAACAATGGCCAATACTTTGAAAAAAATATTTTTAATTTCTCATTAATATTAACTATTTTCATACCGATGTACCTGGTACACGACATTAACAGTAACAGTTACTCATGCAAGTCTTCCCTTAATTTGGTCGGCAGGCTGATTTCGCTAAGACTTGTCTGTCCGAAAAGGCTAGGTTCAGCAGAGGCATTCGTAGGGCCCGAACCCACCTTGGGATTACCCGCGTCCTGGTCAGGGCCTCCGTCGATGGTTGGGTCTCCCTACAGCACAACCAGAGATGCCGTGACTCTCTAGGATGCAGGGTGACCAAGAGTATGCTCCCAAACGTCTGCAAGAAATCCGCTTCTTTTCTGCTATCTCAAGACAGAAACGAGTGCAGAAGACTTGTTGGCGTATTAACGGGACACTTTACCTTCGCTATGCACCTGAGTCGGTTTGGGCTTAGTGATGTCACACTCTGCGACTCCTGTGGAGAAGGTGAAGACACTTCAGAGCACTTTCTCTGTCAGTGTCCTGCTTTCTCTCGTATCAGGTGGCGGTTATACACCTACATTAAATGAAGGTTACTGCCTGGTAGTACAATGGACCAGTATTTGAGTCTGAGCGCTCCAGTGTAGTTGATCCCAACCTCCAACACAACAAAAAAAAAAAAAAAACAGTTACTCAGAGGTCATAACTTTAAGGGAAGTCCATTTCTGCAGGTTTAGTTTCTCCGCGTATGGACTTCTCTCGCCTGATTACCAGTACTATGTAGGCAGCAATTGCCAAAATTGAACTTGAAGTCATTTTTGGATGGTTGTGAAAACAAGTCAGCTGTTTTCAAGACAGAGAAAACTGCATTCGATTCGGTTCTTGTATTTGAAAAGAAAATCAAAGAGCGCGTGTGGATCTTTTGCAATGGCGATCGTCACATTGCTTTTGAATGAGACACGGTTAAGACTGAATAGGTGGACGCAACATAACTGAACTAGCAGACAATTTATAAGATATTTTGCGTTTTATCCATCATAAAACATAGATCCTGGGTAACGTGTTTTGAACGATTGCTTCCGCATTTGCTAAAACCAGACGAGAAAAGGGTTTTCAGATCTGAGTTTGAGTTTAGTGTGACTATTATTATATTATACTACTATTAGTAGTATTTCGCAATGTTTTTGCGTTGTTTATTGACGATTTGATAGCTATTAAGCACGATTACGTTTTCAAACCTTAAAATTCGCAATTATCCAATTTCCAACTCTATATTTCCTGAGCAACAACCCCTCCAAAAACTTCTTGAAAAGCAACTAGATCATTTCACCAACACAATGGATCTGCATAGGATGAAGTGGTTAACCCTTTCTACCAATTCTCAAAGCAAAGTGATAATCGTTAACGCTTGTATTCACTGGCATAAAGAATGCGAAGTATGTTCTGTCACCGAGGAAACTTATGTCCCCTTTTTTATAAAAAAAACCCACAAAACCAGAAAGCTCTCCGGAAGGTAACAAGTAACCCGCCGTGTGGAAGTTTAAGTCCCTGCAATTCCTTTGACTTTGAAGGTTTCCAAGCATTTTTCAGTGGAGTTAAGAATGACATGTCCATGACATTGTTTTATAAATCTGTTTTTTTATCCGAAGTCTCACGCTTCTGTACACTTCGATGTATCAACTTGCTTATGTTCAACTCCTGGTCCAGTTGTGTACGAATATCGTATGAGCTCCAGTCACTTTATATCATATATGTCAGAATATGTCAAAAGTCACGTTCTGAGGATCTCAATTAAAGTGACCACGTTTGTCACTCATCGTAGTTTCGTCGATGTACGGTGTTTAGTGAAGAAATCATTTGTTTGAAAGGAGTAGTACTTATGTCCTTATGTATGTGTGAACATTATTACATGGGATGGGTGATAAATTATTGGATTAGGTAACAGTGCAGACGGAGGAAGCTTAGCTTAGCTTTTTCGCACATGTGGTGCGAGCAATTCTTCTCGGGTAGAAAGAAGCTTTTTTAATAGACAAGCAATATTTTTTTTTTTGTGGCCGCCGTGGCGTAGTGGGTAGAGTGCGACGCTCACACGCCGAAGGGTCTAGGTTCGACTCCCAGCTCAACACCAATTTTTTGAATTTTTCACGACACCACCTCTTTCGAGATGCTGACAACACTCAAAGAGTAATAACTGTCTAAGAAAGCTTCTCAAATTTCGCCGTTCGGAGTCGGCAAAAAACTGTAGGTCCCTTCTACTCGTGAGAGAACAGTAGCAAGCTAGGCCCTGGTCCCCCTTTGGACTGTAGCGCCAACAATTATCATTATTAATATTTTTTTTACTGTCAACATCTCAAAAAAGAGGTGGCGTCAAAATTCGATGTGTTTAGTACAGGAATCGAACCTTCACCGTCAGGGTGTGAATATCGCGTCCTACTCACTACAACTCGGTGGACCACCTTCGTCATTTTCAATAAGACACTTGCGCGGTTTGCTAAGAGATGGCGTAACTTGTATTATTCCACTGTTATAATTCCATTGGAATATGCGTGGGAAAGCTGCCGTCATTGTATATGATTTCAGCACACAGTCCTCGAAAAAAATATAGCGCAGCATGTTATTTCACAATTAGTTTTAATAGGATAATGGTTAATGACCTATATCCTTTTTTTGTTATACCTCTCTGCACCCCAGTAAAGTCACAGTGATTTTGTACTGGGTGCCTGAAGAAGTTTCTAGAAAATCCTTAATTATAAGAACTTAACACCCCGAAAAAAAGATAGCACATTTTCACAAAAAAGGATTTTTAGTCACGTTTTGGTGATCTTTGCGTAAACAACTTTGAAGGAAATCAAAGAAAAAGGCCCATTCTGTGATTTTAATTTTTTTGAGAGTGTCAAAAGTTTTAAAATTGGTAGAGGAAAGAAATTAACTAGTGCTGAAATAAAGTTTATTACAAAACTGAACCAAGAAAACGAAAAACTGGAAAGAAGACGAAAAGTGATTTCAAATTTCCTCAAAGACCCTGAAAATTACGGAAAGAAGAGTAGCCCAGGGCGTGCAAGGGTTATCAGTGACAGAGATAGGCGCGCAATTCTAAGAGTTGCATCGAATTCGGTCTAAACGGCTCGCAAAATCGCTGAACAAGCAGGTGTCATGACCAATGTAAGAAACATCCAAATACTATTGAAGGAGTGTCCAGATATTAAGAAGAAACCATTTCTTCTTCTTCTTCTTGTGGCGCTACAGTCCGACGTGGACCTAGGCCTCAACCAACATGCCTCTCCAGCCAGAACGATCTTTCGCCAGCTGTCTCCAGTTGCGCACTCCAAGTTGGTGCGCCACTTTAGTCTAGGTCGTTCCCTGTTGCGAAGAAGAAGAAACCACTACATACGGCAAGACACAAGGATGACAAGGTAAAATTCGCCATGGAGCATATTCATAGGAAAAAACGATGGCGTCGGGTATTATTCACAGACGAGAAGAAGTTTGATCTCGACGGTTCCGATGGCCTGGCATATTACTATCACGACTTAAGAAAAGAGGAGACAATATTGAGTCGTCGGCAACATGGTGGAGGCACTGCTATGATATGGGCTGGAATAGGATACCATGGTAAAACTGATATAAAGTTCGTACCACAAAGAATGGACAGCAAAAAGTACCTGGATTTGATTGCCGATGAAAAAACAGAATCAATTGGTGAAATTACGGACTTGCCACTTATTTTTCAGCAAGACAATGCAGCGGTGCATACTGCGAAAATTGTAAAAAAAAAATATTTTTCAGACAACAACGTTGATGTTTTAGATTGGCCAGTACTATCGCCAGATATAAATATTATTGAAAACTGTTTGCACCTTCTTGCCAGGGCTGTTTATGCTGAAAGCAGGCAGTACGAAAGTGTTAATGAGCTTAAACAAAGCATTGTATCAAATTGGCGCAAATTACCACAAAAAACATTAAAAAAATTGTTTAAATCTTTACCAAACAGAACGGCAGAAATAATAAACAAAAAAGTGGAGGAACTACTCATTGTTAAGAGTTAAAGGAAAATGAAATAGTTATACATATGATATATTTTTTTAAACTATATGCTGCAAATGTGCTATCTTTTTTCGCACCAAAATTTGGTATTTTTTTATTTCCTCTGTATTGCATTAATAATAATAATTGTTGACACTACAGTCCAAAGGGGGACCCGGGCCTAGCGTGCTAATCAACTACTCGTGTTGTGCGCGCTACTGTTCTCTCACGAGTAGAAGGGACCTACCGTTTTTTTGCCGACTTCGAACGGCGAAATTTGAGAAAGTTTCTTAGACAGTTATTGCTCTTTAAGTGTTGTCAGCAGCTCGAAAGAGGTGGTGCCTTGAAAACTTCGAAAAATTGGTGTTGAGCTGGAAATCGAACCTAGACCCTTCGGTGTATGAGCGTCGCACACTACCCACTGCGCCCCGGCGACCACTATCTGTATTGCATTACTTTACTCAAAAACAGACTCTATACATGAACAAGAAGTGTTCCAATTTGTGTACAAAAATAAAAACATGTTAAAAAAACGTATTGTGCTATATTTTATTCGCGCACTGTATGTCATACATTTGAAGCGCAAACAATAATCTTTTTTTCACTCAAATATGTCGAATTTCGCACCTGAAAAGGTGTTATTTACGGAGAATACTATAATATGAAGAAAACTGCTGCTGAAAGTTACTGTATTTTGGTGGAAGTTATTGGTGAACATGCGCTGGCTGGTGAACATAGGCTTGGAAGACGATGAACGTCCTGGGCAGCCAAAAAAGATGAAGAACTGGAAAAATAACTCTATGAGGATTGTTGCCGAACACAAAAAGAGCTCGCAGAATCTTTCGGTGTCAATCAAGCAGCTATTCCAAAACATTAAAAAGCAATGAAAGTGGGTTCTTTATTAATGAAACCGATCGAATATATTATACACCCAATAACTTAGGGTTAGAAAAATATTGTGAGAAAAATCTACTTGTGGCTTCCTTAGAGTTTCAAGTTCTGCGTCGTTCTTTTTTGCGATAACAGATTTATCCTTATTCTATGTCAGAACTAAGTTTAGGCAAAGGTTTAGGATAGCCTTAATGAGCTATGCCCACAAAACTGAATGCTTTTCAAGTTATCGGCTAGCCATTTGTCTGTTTCAGCATCCTAAACACTAGGCATGCCGTTTACTTCGGTACTTGACTTTTATTTAACTTATTGTTCTTTAAACTGAATTAGAAATATTCATTGTTGAGACAGCGCATTCAAGCTGCAAAGATTTACATAAGAAATTAAGCATCTTGAGCTAATCATCCGCAAAAATTGTACTTAATTTCGATTACCCCTTCCAAACATTTAAGTCGTCCTTTTCCTTTACAAAACTCCTTTCTTTGTCTCCCACTGTCCCGCATCTGCACACCGCTCCCCAAAGCGCCTTAAGTCCTTAAGAACAATTCAATTTGTTTGGAAAACAAACAAAAACGAGGTGGCACAAGTGTAACGACTCTTGAAATTTATGTACTCCTCAGGTATCACAAATCCAAAACGAATACCTCATGAATGAACGACTGTTTCGCAAAAGAAAACCTACGAAAGAAGCAAATGATTCGACGCCACAACGCGAAATGCCAATAAATCAATTTTGCGGCTACACACTCGCGCACCCTCTGCCTCAGCGTCTGTGTGGCCATGCCCTTGTTTTGTGCCCAGAGCAAGTATGTACTGGTATTACGAACGTAATAAGTCACAATTAAAATGTCAATGACGAGGCAATTCCTTTGAGCCCCCCGCCGCACACAGACGCTCGCAGAGAGAACATTGAAAAAAAAAATATTTAATTCGCCAGCATAACGATTAATAATCGAAAGCGTCGCTTAGCGCTGACAAATGGATGAACGTGAGAAAAACGAATTGCTTTGAAGTTTCGTAATATTTGGCAATTACGTCGAACGCTGTGAAGGATAAGTAGTCTGTTGTGCAGGCGATATTGTTTTTTCAATTCGATTTCCTGTTTGAAGAAGAATTCCAAGTGACTGACGGATGGTTTTGTGCCACTGCCGTACCGACAGGAGGATGAATTTCGACAGCCTTGATGGTCTCAGGGAGAGATTGATAGGAGGAATGTCGAGCGTTGGTTGCTATAAAATTGGTATTTGCGGGTTGTCAGGAATTGGAGTTAGTGAATGGCAATGCCTCGGGCGATGGCAAAGCAGCACAGCCTTGAAAGTGGTTTCTTTAGGACAAACGAAGGTTTTCCACTCACTTAAAAGTGCGATGATTCCCGATGGTGATACGCGACAAGGATACGTGTGGGTGTAACGATCGCAAGTGACAACAACATGCAAGGCCGGTGATGCTATGATGTCATTAAGAAACGCAACGATCGGCAATAAAAGAACGTAGCGAAAATACGAAAATACAATGACAAGAGGTGATAATGCAACACGACAGTAGCAGGAAGCGACAACTTTAAGATTTGACAGTGAGAGAAGGCAGCAGTGATGCCATGCGACAGTGTTGAGGTAAACAAAAAATAACGCGACAAAAGCAGAGTTTACCAAACATTTAAAGCAGCAAGACTATAAAGAAACAGTTTTGAAGCGACGTTATGATAAGGAGGCAATTCAAAACGGGACAATACTGTAGACGGTTTGTAGCAAAATTCAACAATGATAGAATTCGATGCAGGAGGCGAGAGCGATAATGGGGCGCAGAACGCAAAGATGTTAAGGCTCCGGCACATAGAATACGTCAGCGTCACCTATACTTTGACAGATACATAGAAATATATGTATTCTCATGGGGACTGGTCCATAGACCAACGCTGCTGCTCACGCGACGGATGCAGTAGCTCAACTTTTAACTTTTCTCTCTTCGTCAGCGTTGACAATCGAACATTGTGACATTTCAAGAGAATTTTTTTGAATTTTAAGTTTACATGTTGAGTTTGAGGTTAGTTCTCATCGAAGTCACACAGGCAAATAACAAAGGTTTGTATTTGCAAGTTTTAATAATAGCAATAACATTAACTTATTAAGGACATTAACCCAGGACGTTGTGAGCAGGAGCTTCGAGACATTCCGGAGTGGAAGAAGTTCTGGAAAAACATTCGGAAGGAGGAAAAATAGAAAGAAAACCCTATATTGAGTGTGAACAAAATTTTTTGCAGCACATATTTAATTAAGGTTTATAATTGCACAATTGAAATAAAATACAAATAAAATTGTGACTTTTTTTTATGTAGATGACCAAGGCAAATGGAAAGGTGCTTTGGCAGGAATGAAGTCCGAAAGTTTTACCGAAAGGTAAAACAGCTATCCGGAGGATACAAGGTTCGGACCAAGGCCTGCCGCGACCAAAATGGACAACTAGTAGTAGAGTCGCAGTCTGTGCTGAGAATATGGAAGGATCATTTCTGCAGATTCCTAAACGGCGATGACGACCCAAATCCCGCTGTTAGGCAGAATGTTCCACTCAATTTGGACGATGATAGACAAGCATTCCGTCCCCCCGACTTAGACGAGGTGAAGATAGCAATATCCAAGCTAAAGTCGAACAAAGCTGCTGGAGCGGACGGACTGTCCGCAGAACTATTTAAAGCAGCTGGAGATGACCTGGTTGGGCGCATGCACCAGCTCATCTGTTAGATATGATCGGAGGAAAGCATGCCCGATGAGTGGAATCTCAGCGTCATTTGCCCGGTTCACAAGAAAGGAGACCCCTTTGACTGCGCCAACTACAGAGGGATTAGTCTCCTGAACATCGCATACAAGATCCTCTCTGCCGTATTGTGTGAGCGTCTGAAACCATTTGTCCATGACTTGATAGGTCCCTATCAGTGTGGTTTCAGGGCAGGGAAGTCCACAATAGACCAGATCTTCGCATTACGGCAGATCCTGGAAAAGACCCAAGAAATGCAAATTGACACTCACCACCTATTCGTCGATTTCAAGGCTGCATATGACAGTGTGCATAGAGACGAGCTATACAGTGCCATGTCTAGTTTTGGCATTCCTACCAAACTCGTCAGATTGTGTAGGATGACGATGGAGAACTCTCGCTGCTCCGTCAAGGTCGGTACCGAACTCACCGAGACCTTCAATGTCAAAAAAGGTTTTAGACAGGGCGACGCACTGTCATGTGACTTCTTTAACATCATCCTCGAGAAGATCGTGCGTAACTCACAAGTCAACACCAGAGGCACGATCTTCAAGAAGTCAGTTCAATTGTTAGCTTACGCTGATGACATTGACATGATTGGACGAACACAGCGAGCCGTCAATGAGGCGTTTGCTGACATTGAAACGGAAGCGGCTAAAGTGGGACTGGTGGTAAACGAGGGCAAAACGAAGTACATGCTGTCAAGGAAGGACACACAACATCGACGTCTCGGACGGAGCGTCACACTAGGCAGCAGAAACTTCGAGGTAGTTAAGGACTTCGTTTACCTCGGCTCCGCGGTAAACAGGGACAACAACATCAGTACCGAAATCAAACGCAGAATCACTCTTGCCAACCGCTGTTTCTTTGGTCTCAAGAGGCAATTGAGTAATAAAGCCCTCTCTCGAAGGACTAAGCTCGCTTTATATAACAGCTTGATCATCCCCGTCCTACTATATGGCGCAGAATCTTGGACGGTAGCAAAGGCGGATGAGGAAGCCCTTAGTCTTTTCGAGAGAAAAGTTTTGCGTGCGATTTTTGGTCTTGTTTGCGTTGATGGCATCTGGAGGAGAAGATTTAATGACGAACTCTATAGGCTGTACAGCGACAAGCGCCTGGTCAAGCGTCTACGGATTCAACGCTTAAGATGGCTAGGCCATGTAGAGCGTATGGACACCACTGCTCCGGCCCGAAAAGTCTTTGAATCCGAGCCATTGGGACAACGCAACAGAGGACGACCTAGACTAAAGTGGCGCACACAAGTGGAGAAGGACCTTAACCAACTTGGAGTGCGCAACTGGAGACAGCTGGCGAAAGATCGTGCTGGCTGGAGAGACATGTTGGTTGAGGCCCAGGTCCACCCCGGACTGTAGCGCCACAAGAAGAAGAAGACCAAGGCAAAATTAATTAAATCACATATTTCTCCTCTCCTCTATCGTAATAAAATTTTAAAACAAAAGGACTGAGAGCATGTAGCGGCTGTTGTTGTAATAGATGGTAAGTTTGTTAAACTTTAAAGGTATGTACTATTTTTTTCTAGATATATCAAACCATACATTTTATTTCCTATTAACCTATTTTGTTCTCTTAGGAGTTTTTCAAACTTATCGCGGGAAGCTGAAGGCATCAGCACTTTCACAGAGACATGCCCGGAACCTGTAATTTCTTCTTTATACCGTGAGTCTTTATACAACTTGGAAAGGGAAACAACAACCACCACAAGCAGTCCCACTTCCTACTACACGCCGCTACCAAAACGCACAGAAACTTCGGAAACATCATCACGAATCGACAAACTAGTCGATTATGTAGAACAAATCATCGTACACATTTTATGTTTTGTTTTGTTTTTGTTATATTTATTGAAAAAACGTGTATGTATGTATAATAAAATAATAAAACTAAATTACAAAAATGTTGTCATTAAGCACAATAGTTAATTCAGTAACTCGTCTGAAGGAATTTTTGCAAAAAACTATATCAAACCGCTCTAAACGAAACAAATTGAATTTAAAGCTACTGTCAAATGAAATCAGCTGTGCGTTGAAGTATTCATTGTGTCACCCATTTCCTTCACGTACTTCACCGTCAACGGATATTTTGCCGCTACGCAAGTAACGTATTCTATGTGCCGGAGCCTTTAGTCTGCAACGTCAGGAGGAGGTAGAATGTTGCTAAGGAACAATGACAGGATATAAAGACGCGAACATTTTTAGATAATACAGGCCTATGAACGGACACATGATACAAATCTAGCACGCGTCAATGCTTCAAAGCGACAGTTTGGCAGGCGAAAATGTGGAGACGATACGATGTTAAGATCCGCCATTGTTAGGCAATAATTAGACGCGTCATAGCTAGAATGTGATGCTTTAAAACGGCGACAGTAGTAAACCGCATCATCGACACAAATTGTCGAAGACACATAAAAGATACCAACAATGACGCGAATCGATGACGACACGGCGCAATGATATGTTAAAGCAACGCGCAGAGGCAAATGCAATTAACGTAGCGCAACCTAAACATATCTGACACTCAACTTTCTCTCGTCCAATCGTTCTCGTATTCTTGCTTCCAAGAACCAGATGACTAAAGATGACGGACTCATCAAGAAAACACTTCAAAAGTCATCAAAAATCGAGCTCGTCACCTGATGAATCATCTGACGGCACAGCCAAACTTGTCTGCCCGACTGTGTGCACTTACCTTCGTGAAGTCATCACAAAAAATTCTGAACGATTGACGCACTTACATAATTACACGTGTAGATAGAGCCGCATTTCACAGAAAACAGTTCCACGGTGAGTTGCCTAAATCTAACCTAAATATTTGAGCGGTCTTATCGCGACCGTGGCCATTGAACTGATAACGACACGGAGCTGCGTTCACCCCTCATCTCATTCGGACGACAGAAAGCGGCAAGGGAGTCTAAATTTAAAGAAAACCCCGAAAGCGAATTCCCTCGAAAGAGTTCTGCGCGCAAGTGTCTGTTGGCAGGGGCCAAAAGCTAAACAAATCACCGGTCCCCAGTCGATCGTATGTTCCACGAGATTACGTGGACTTTTGCGATTGGATCTGGTTCCAGACACACAATGGCAGGAGGACAAAGCAATGGCGTTTTGCCGATGCAGCGGGCAAAGTCCAATCTGCCGTCGGCGTCGATAGGCCGAGGAGGGGGTGAAGGTGCTGTGGTCTAAAGTGGTTATCATCGAGGAGGACAGACACGTACGCGGCGTATTCAGTGATTAGCTGAAATTGCCGCAGAACATAAACATCACGTCGCTTCCGTTCACTGGCTCCCATGCAAGCGGGTATTTCAATTGCCCCTTAATCGATGATTTAGAGTGGGGAGCACTGACTCTATGACGACACAGCCGCAGCTTGTAGTCACGAGGTGATGGATGACAATCGAGTGCGAATGAAAATGAATTATTGTCGACGCGCGTGGAGCGGGGGTCCCCCAGAAGCGAAATGATTGCCAATGCGATTCGTGTGCCTCGAATTAATTGAATGGAAGTCAAATAAACGAAAGCCGTTGATGGAAATGGAAGATTGTGAAATGTTTTGCTCCGCGTCGCGTTAAGTCAGCTGACTGTGCTGCAGCGGAGCAATCGACTGGGAAACATGTACACGACCGCCTGGCGTTGTTGGTGAATGAATAGGCATGCGGCGAACACGTGGCCGTTGGGACAACCACGTGGAATTCGAATAACGAGGCCATGCATCGCTGGCAACTGTCGACTTGGAGCTACGGAAGAAAATGTATTGTCGATGTCAACAAAACGAATTGTCAACAAATTTCAAGATTTTAGGCGATGTTTGCACTTGTTGAGGAGCGTGGGGAATGTGTTCGCATTTGTTCCAGCTCACAAGTCAGCAGCCCTGCATTACCGACGCAGATAAGATAGTCCGCCTAGTTGGGTGAGCAAATATTTGCTGCGCCACCGTGTTATTTACGATGTACTTTGGGGAAAACTGATTAAATAAAACTGAAGAGATGAAAGTTTGCCCTCTTTTGAAATCAAAGCACTGACACCCGGCACTTTCTTGATTTTGTGCAAACTCTGTTGGCTGTGAGCTGATTGACAATGAATTTCGGGGGCACTTCGTCACCTCGTGCATGCAGTTGGTTTGATTGGAACCACCTACAGTGTTTGGAAAGCGACCAACAATGACATCCCTCAAGATGTCAATATATCTAAAGTTGTGCAGGAGGAGCCAAAGCTTGAGCACCACTTTTGATATGAATACAAGATCACATAGAGACTGTGTTGTACACCCATTGAGAGTCTATGTAAAATGACGCTCCCACTCCGCAAATTTATCTCAAGGTGGGGCCGAATGTCAAATATAACTCTATTGCTTGACAAACAAGCTCCTGCTCTATGAAATTGGTGGATGAGAATCTAGAGTCCTTTGAATTAACGGGAAAATTTGTCACCGCTCACAGTGTAAAAATCTTACGAACTCGAAACCAATTAAAATGACATTCTGGGAAAGATTCTATGAGACAGGTCTATTAACAAATTGGCACATTGCCGGAATGTTTTTTTAATGAGACTAAAAAAGAACTAAAAGAGTGATTCGACCGCAACACAAAAATAAGACCACTAGCAAGTGAATGGTACGGAATGTGTCTACACATTTTTGGAGGAGTATTCACTAAGTATTCTCAACTTTTTTATGCATTGCTATGTGTAGTAGTCTTTGCAAAAACCTAAGGCTGCTACATCGAAGCTGTTTAGAATTGAATTGAGGAAAAGAAGAAAGAATGATGAATTGAATTGAAAAGGCCTATAACGGTGAAAGGTTGCTATTGAGTTTTAGGCCTCCGGTGTGCCTGATCTGAAACATAACTGGCAGTGTCTTGTTAGATTTCGATTCATTGTGTTTGTCCGGCGTAAGTTCCCTACAAAAGCTAACATCGGGATGTTTCGCTTTATCTGAAAAGGGTACAGAAGCACTGCTTGGATGTCCGTCAGCTGCCGCTGTCTTTCCTGCATTATTCACCTGTCTTCTATGGAGAACACATAAAAAAAACGGACTCAATAACTTCCACTTGGCAAAATATATGGCAAAATGGGGGTGGTCGAATTTGGGCTGGAGACGGAAGACGATTGTGGAAAATTATGGTGAATACTGTAGAAGAAAAAAAAGTCAGTTAAGGAAATCTTGCACCACATATTGTGACATCATGACATGAATAGTGCGATCTCGTTCTGTCCTAGAAAATTGCAACCAGCTGATCAGTTGAACGACCCGAAGTCTTGAAAGTCAAAAATCATTTTTGATATACAGCTCTGTGCAAAAAAATAGCACCACGTTGTGGTCTGCACTATGGATGCTAATTACTTTTCTCCATGATCATGTAAAGACACGATATTTATTGTAGGACATCTGTTGGGTATCAGTAATAAAATGCAAAAAACAAAATAAGCGAAGATGCATTTTAAGACAAGAAAATTCCCGTTATACGAAATGAAACCGAAATTTTGGTGTGCAAAATAATAGCACCATATCATTCTAAAAAGTGTTTTCGAAGTGTTTGGTGGTGTTTAGTTTTTTTTTTTTTGGTGCGTCAAAAGATTTAAGTAAAAATATTTAAGTATTTTGAAATTAGTATTTTTAAAATACAACGTTATAAAAAATTAAAATGGGTCGCGGTGTGCATTGTACTTCTAAGAAACGTGAACTTATAAAAAAAATTAATATCTGACGGAAAAACGTACAAATTTATTCGGGAAATCGTTGGTGGTTCGAATAAAATGATTACTAATTCAAAAAAAAACACGTCGAAAAGGAAGAAACAAGAGGTAGAAAATCGAAATTAATCTCTACCGACGAGCGAAGAACGATAAGATTAGTGAAACAAAACCCATTCATTACATGAAACAAAATAAAAGAGGAACTAAATCTGCCCGTATCAACATCAACCATAAGAAGGAAGTTGATAGAGAAGGAACTACCTGCCAGAAGTCCCAGAAAAGTACCCTTGCTGACAAAGGTCCATCTTCATAAAAGAAAACAATTTACGTAAGAACATTTGAACTGGGAAGTAACCAAGTGGCGTAATATATTATAGCCAGATGAGTCTAAAATTGTTTTATTTGTAACTCCTGGGATCAGGACATTTGTTCGCAGGCAAAAAAACCAAGAGTTTAAACCGGAGTGTACTTTAAAAACCATTAAGCACGGCGGCGCGAAAATTAACATATGGGGATGCTTCTCCTACAACGGTACTGGTTCTATATTTTGGATAAAACCAATGATGACCGCTGAAGTTTATATTGGCATAATGAGGGAAACCATGTTGCCCTACGCCGAGTGGAATATGCCTCTCAGATGGCTCCTGCAGCAAGACAATGACCCGAAACATACGAGCAAATTGGCCAAGGAATTTTTTGCGAGGAATGGGATTCAAGTTATGGAATGGCCGCCGCAATCTCCAGACCTAAACCCCATTGAAAATTGTTGGACAGATGTTAAGAAAGCTGTTTTTAAAGCGAGACAAAAAAATACACTACAGCTATAGGTAGCTGTGCAGGCTGCGTGGAAAGATATTCCAATTCGGCGATATCAGGCACTAATCGACTCTACGCCACGACGTTGTGCCGCTGTGCTCAAAAATAAGGGTGATAAGAAGAAGTAATAGAACAGTAGTATAAATAAATAATAAAACCGTACTATTCAACTAAATTTTGCATTTTATTTACGACGTTTTACTTGTGGTGCTATTATTTTGCACACCAAAATTTCGGTTTCATTTCGTATAACGGGAATTTTCTTGTCTTAAAATGCATCTTCACTTATCTTGTTTTTTGCATTTTATTACTGATACAAAACAGATGTACTACGACAAATATCGTGTCTTTACATGATCATGGTGAAAAGTAATTAGCATCCAAAGTGCAGACCTCAACGTGGTGCTATTTTTTTGCACAGAGCTGTAAATACGTCAACCTTCGTTGACAGCGGGGAATTTGAATAAAGAACGTTTTAAAAGTAACAATTTTAATTTATTTGAAATTTGATTTAATTAAATGTTGAAAATTAGCAAAAACAAACAAACGATGTTAACCTATTTTCCGACAAAAAAATTAACAAACAACAAAACTCCCGACAAAAACAACACACAACTTTACACAGCATTGTGCAAATTAATACCACCACGTCATTCTGAAGAGCGTTTTTGAAGTGTACACCAGTGTTTCGAAGTTTTGTTTGGCTTTAATCTATATCTACACATATGATATGTTGTTGTTACTAAAAGATAATACTTCAAAAGTGCAGCGTTGTTAGCAAAGTAAAATGTGCATTGTATTCCCGAGAAACGTGCCTTAATAAAAAAAAATTGCTTTCTGAGAGTAACACTTACAAATTTATAAGTGAAATTGTTGGGTGCTCAAATAAAATGATCGAAAACGCCAAAAATACGCTCAACAGGAAGAAAACCGAAACTAACCCCCACTAAAGAACGACAAATAGTAAGATTAGTCAAACGTAACCCGTATATGAGCGCTAGGAAAATAAAAGAGGAGTTAAATTTACCCATGGAGACATCAACAATAAGAAGAAGGCTAGTAAAGAAGAACTGACCTGCCAAAAGTCCCAGAAAAGTACCACTACTATCAAAAATAAACTTTCTAAAACGAACCAAATTTGCGAAAGAACACCTGAACTAATAATAATTGTTGGCGCTACAGACCAGAGGGGGACCAGGGCCTAGCTTGCTCAGCAACTACTCGTGTTGTGCGCGCTACTGTTCTCTCACGAGTAGAAGGGACCTACAGTTTTTTGCCGACTCCGAACGGCGAAATTTGAGAAGCTTTCTTAGACAGTTATTACTCTTTGAGTGTTGTCAGCAGCTCGAAAGAGGTGGTGCCGTGAAATATTCGAAAAATTGGTGTTGAGCTGGGAATCGAACCTAGACCCTTCGGCGTGTGAGCGTCGCACTCTACCCACTACGCCACGGCGGCCACACCTGAACTGGGAACCTTTTAAATGGCGCAATATACTATGGACGGACGAACCCAAAATAGTTTTATTTGGTAATGCTTGGACTATGACATTTTGTTGCAGGTGAAAAAAACTAAGAGTTTCAACCGGAGTGTACTATCAAAACTGTAAAGCATGGCGGAGCAAAAATTAGTGTATGGGAATGATTTTCCTATTATGGTACTGGTCTCATTTTTTGGGTAAACCCGATGATGACCGCCGGAGTTTATGTCAGCATAATGAGGAAAACCATGCTACCTTACGCAGAGTGGAATATGCCCCTTAGGTGAATTCTACAGCAAGACAATGACCCCAAACATAGAAGCAAACTGGCCAAATAATTTTTCCAAAGGAATGGAGTTCAAGTTATGGAGTGGCAGCCTCAGTTTCCGGAACTGACAATGACGCTGACAATCTTTGGACAGATGTAAAAAAAAGCTGTATATGAAACATAACCTAAAAATACAAAACAGTTGTGGGATGTTGTGCAAGTTGCTTGGAAGAATATCCCTGTTCAGCGATGTCAGGCCTTAATCGACTCCATGCCACAACGTTATAACACTCTTCTTAAAAATAAATCTTATACGAACAAGTACTAACCCAATAACAAAAATAAAAACTAAAAACATTCACTATTCCGTTGACTTTCACTTCATATTTATGAGCTTTTGCACTTGGTGCTATCGCTGTGCACACTCCGAAATTCGGTGTCATTCCGGATAACGGGCCTTTTCTAAGTTCGGAATGCACTTTTTCTTATCTTGTTTATGGGCTTTATTACTGATCGAATGAGGATGTTGTGCAGAAAATATGATGTGTCTGCAGGACGGGAGGAAAAAGTTCTTAGGAAATTGGTGCCAAAGTCGAACATGGTGCTTTTATTTTACACAGTGCTGTGTAATTATAGTAAATCGACGGAAAAGAACTTTCCTACACCGGGAGGAAGTGCAGTCACCTGCCTGACAAGTTTTGCTTTCTGAAATGCCCTATTTACCCAATGACAACAAGCTGTAATGATATAGACGTTGGCCAAGCCCAGTTGGACGCACCTAAGTTAACAACCAGTTGAAGAAGATGAAATGCAATTTTTAAAAACGGATATTGTGTTCCATTCATGTCATGGCAAAAAAGCTAGTCTTCAAACTGACCCACTAAATGATTAAGGAGACCAAAGAGATTCTCACAGATTGAATTTTCCTCATTCTCTTTGAACTTGGATTATTGGAACGGAAGTGCAATACGTTCTCAATGGAATGAACACTACACAGTCATGTTCATTTCAACATTTTTTGAGTGACAAAACAAAGTTTGATATTATAGGAAAGGTGGCACATCTTTACTCTGCCTCTTTAAATAATAGTCTGCTGAACGTTTAAAGATTCACTTGCCAGGTAAGAAAGATTTAACCTACCAATGGCTTCTTACTAAAATTCCATTGTCATAATTAAGCCTACATTATGATCATGGCATGAAGTTCGCCTCCATCACAAGTGACGCTTGAAGTTTTGTTTTTGTTGGATGTCGTAGAACATTCAAGGAAAGATTTGGATCCCAAACCAGTCAGTCAATGAGTCAGGTTTATATTGCAAGCTTCTATCAGACATAAGTTGAAAAAGCTGATCCTTCAAAAAACCAAACGCATGTGATGTAGAGAGAACGCGAACATTCTCACCGCTTGGATGACACTTAACGTTTTTAGAGAAACATAAGGAAGCAAATGAAGAACAAGGAGCATCAAAACAGGCGTTGCGCAAGGGTCGCGATGTGGATCTATTCTGTTCAAAATCTACCCCGCAGATTAAGCGCCATTATCTCCATTTGTTAACTGTTGCTTGTTTGCGGATGATTCGTTGACACAACATCAACGTCACCGCAGACAGCAGAACGAAGGACAACAAATGGAAAGGGATCTACTTCTACTATCAAATGTCAGTCCAGATTAAGAAAACGGTCCTCATGTGCCTGCGGAGGCCAACAGGATCGGAATAGCCTAGAAATGTCGGAGCATCAAGGTGGGATAGCACAAGCAACAATGGACAAGGCGCAGTATCTTGGAGTGAACTTCACAGAGAGCTTGAAGTTTAATCCCCACTCCAAGGTGGCCCTTGTGGCGTGGCCGTGGTGTAGTGGGTAGAGTGCAACGCTCACACGCCGAAGGTCTAGGTTTGATTCCCAGCTCAATAAGAAATTTTACGGTACCACCTCTTTGGAGCTGCGGACAACACTCAAAGAGAAATAAGTGTATAGGAAAAAGCTTTTCAAATTTAGCCGTTCGGAGTCGGCAAAAAACTGTAGTTCCCTTCTACTCGTGATAGAGCCGTAGCGCGCACAGCAGGACTAGTTGATAAGCAAGCTAGGCCCTGTTCCCCCTGAAGACTGTCGCCCCAACAATTATTATTATTAAGGTGGCCCTTCAAAGGGCCAGTTTTGCTTTCCACCCCACCAAACCATTGATGCGACGTGAGAGCGGAATAGCCGAGAAGACGAAGGTATTTCTACACAAGAAGCTCACGACCCATCATAGTGTATTTCTTCCCTGCACACCTTCTCCAAGACCAGCATGGAGAAAGATACTACCCATCTGCACTAGTTCCACTCTCGACAAGGAACGGCTGAAACATTATGACAACAAGTGTGGGTGTATGAAAAAGCAGGCATCATCCCCCTGCAACAGTTCAAGGAGCAGCTATATGAAACTGGAACCCATCCAAACCCAATCGTCAAGAACTTCAGGAGTTCATTTCTCGGACGACAATTTCTCAACGCAATTTTTTCCCCGACATCGACTTTATCACTTCTATTCCAGTAATGATACAACCTTCCATCGAGACTAATCGGGCGAATACAACCACAAAGAAACACTATCGACCCACGGATCTAAATACCCCGATGTCAAGGCAAGACATTGAAAATTCGGGACAAAAAAAATACTATCTAACTACGTTTCTTGCCTTTTCATCATCTGACTCAATACAATGTCTCAAATTGTTGGCAATGTGAACGATCTCCCTAGAATGAACACGATTGAGTTTTTTAGTTTAGTTTGAGAGAGTGTACAAATAACAAATGGTTTTCTAAAACAGACTGGACAACTTAGACTTTATTTTGTGAATGCATTCTGACACCAAACATCGAACTGTCACCAACAATTTTGTTTCAATAAACTTAAACTTTTCATCGCGGTACAGTCAAGAACGAGCAACATCTCCAAAATAAAAAAAAAATTCAAAAAAACGATCTGCACAGTAGTAACAAACCGGCAAAAACATTGATCCAAATAGTCGAAAATATCTGAGTCCTATTAACTGAACACCCCTTTCTGCAATACCGCCGCACAAGTATTTCAAGCCGCGGACATCAATTAGTCAAATCCAGTCCGGTACCAGTGAACCACTATCAAGGTCAACGAGGCGCCGAAATGTTCAATTTGCAATTGGCCGCTCCCTAAGAGCCACCACAGCAGTACTTTCTACCTCAGCAGGCTTACCGGAAGGCAAAAAGCCTACTCGAAGGACAAAAAATGAAGTCCTCTTTTAGAAAATTCCACTCCACCCCTGAATCGGTGGTTCTTTACTTCCTCGTGTCTCCCCTCTTTGACACCAGTTCCCACTGGAAAAAAAACTAGTGCTCTCTTTCGCAGCGACGACAACGGACCCCGTCTCCCTTTAAAATGCATTTTGAAAATCTTCCTGCCGCTCCCCTAAGCCTGAGAAACTTTCTCTCTCTCTCTCTCACTCTCACTCCGTTGTCGCCGCTTTCATCACCGGGTTGTTTATCGATTTTCCCCCAAAACAAGGCGGGGGAAAACAATAACGCCACGCAAACATATTTCACACGCGAAGCACACGTGACGACGAATGTGACTGTAAAGTCCCCAGACAGTAGAACCATCGCCCTTTTATCGAATTTTTTCCCACCAAACAACAGACTGGCAGATAATTGCTTCTCGAAGCGGTCGCAAAACTGGACGGGTTGCCGTGCAAAACACAAGACATTCCACACAACATAAAAGGGATATAAAAACTAGGACGATCTAAAATGTCACGCACACACACAATCAAACACAAGCGCAACGTCCATCAAGAGCAGCGATTAGCAAAGGATACGAATGCGGTTGCTTATCGATTTCGTATCGATTTTAAACGGAAAAGAAGCAACAAAAAAGCGAACGCTACCAAACGAACTGTAAGCATTTACCTTTGAGTCCGATTCGGCCGGCAGTCCTTTGCTCGAGTCTCGTGCACACGCTGAATGGATGCGTTCTTCGCTGGGGATAAGGTTTGGTTTTGATTTTGCGACGGCGGTCCTCGCTGTTAGTCTGCACAGATGGTCTTGCACTTATTGTTCATTAGTAGCCCTTGGTAGGCGCATTTTTATGGCTCTGGTGGCGATATTTACTGCGGTTTGCGGGTCTTGGTTTCGGGCGGTTAGTTCAAGCAGACGTGTCTGGGAATCACTCCTAGATAGGCGGGGCAGAAAGAAACGGGGATTAGTTTGGGTGATGTACTACAACAAAACTGAAGAGAAGCACAAAGCAAAACACATGCGGGGGCGATTAATGGAGATGGGGTCATTGACGACAGCAATTAGTAAATGGATGTGTTGTACGTGACGGTGACCTAAGCTGCGGGCGTATGAAATGGCGACGACTCCCCATAGACTAATGGTTTGCCGAAATTTCAAGTGGACGAGTGGGGCGAAACGGAGGAAAATCAATATTTTTTTTGGAAATTGTCTACGCAACGCTTTTGCAAATGATGGAGGGTGGCAAAAAGCCCGAATTGATTATAAATTAATGGAGACGTGGTGTGTTGCAGCCACTGTGGATTAACTTCATAAACAAATGAAACAGTAGAAGCGGAGACAATAATTTGGAATGACTTTTCAAGGCATGAGTAAACCACGGTGGTGATGTTCCATCTTCCGTTCCATCTTAGACAATACAATTGAAATGATCTTGTAGACGACGAGGGTTATTTCCAGTTTATTTCCAAGGGTCCACGAATTTGAATAAATTCTTGTGGCAGGAAGGCAAGGTCACATTCACGGATTCACAGTCAATTGTTAAAATAAAGTGAACCTTCATGTTCACAATAAAATTGAAGAATTCATCGATCCGTTAGAAAGGCAACTGGAGAACAATAAGGCTTAAACACAATGATCCATCGACTGAAGCATGCGCATAGACACGAAAACTGTGACAAAAATTATTTTTGAGACTCAGCGTCACGAAAACTATCAAAAAGAAGTCTCTGCGATGGATTTCAAGGATTAAAAGTTGCAAGTTTATTCCTGACAATACGAGGATTGCCTTCTATATTTCTGGATTAGAGAACAAAAACAAATATTGATCATCGAAAATAGTTTGTTTTACAAAATATTATCTATACACTTTTGCATGCGTTTGAACCAATTGTCGACGCACTTTGCCACTCTGATTGAGGTATCTCCAAAACATGCATTCTGAACGCATCAACCGCTTCTTCAGGTGTCGAAAAACGTTGACCTCTCATTTTATTTTCCACGTACGGGAATAAAAAGAAGTCATTCGATGCCAAGTCAGGATTATACGGCGGATGACTCATCAAATCGATGTTTCGAGCGCTCAAATTGCAGTTGTTTGAGCCGATGTGTGAGAGCTCACATTGTCGTGGTGAATTGTGATCCGTCTTCGGCGGTTGGTTTTCCTGATTTCTTGGAAGACAACTGGCAAACAAATGGTTGTGTATCACTCAGAATTGACTGTTCTGCGTTGTTCTAGTGGTACGGTTTCGATGTCCAGTTTTTCCGAAAAAACAGGCGACCATTTGCTTGGAAGTGCATCGTGCGCGAGCAACTTTTGTTGGATTTGGCTCATTTTGAAACACCCATACAGTCGACTACTGTTTAATTTCGGGCTCATACGCGTAAATCCACGATCCATCACCTGTCACGATGTCATAGACGTGTTTCGAAGCACCTCGATCGTATTTTTGGAGCATTTCGACATGAGCCTATTTTTAAGCGATTGACAAATTGTGTGGGATCCAACGCGAACAAGTTTTTTTGACGGTCAAATGTTAATGCAATATTGAATGTATGCTGGTCTCACACATGTCTAAGGTTGTCTCAATCTCACGATAGGTCACATAACGATCTTGCAATATCAGTTGGCGCACAGCATCAATGGTTTCCGGAGCAACAACTGATTTCGGACAACTTTCACGAAATTCGTCTTGGTGTGAACTTCGACCTCGGTTGAACTCACCATACCATCGATAAACACTGGTCCTTGATGGAGCTTCATCACCAAAAATTGAATTAAGTTCATCGATGCACTGTTGTTGAGTGAATCCACGTCGAAAGTTGTAAAAAATAATCGCAGGAAAATTTTCACGATTTAATTCCAGGTTTTGAGCGAGATGAATCTTTTAAGTTACTGTAAACAACACAAATAGGGCTCATATGTCAAAACGTTCTGAGTACGTATAACCTCAAAAATGTCAAACATTACGATAGACCTGACAGTAACCAGATTACAGCACTAGGGTT
The DNA here is from genome assembly GCA_955652365.1 of Eristalinus aeneus. NCBI lineage: Eukaryota > Metazoa > Arthropoda > Insecta > Diptera > Syrphidae > Eristalinus > Eristalinus aeneus. The sequence goes on from OY019132.1 coordinate 4,792,891, forward strand.
GCCTAATCCCAAAATATAAAAGGAAACCTTCGTAAAAGGAAATATTAAACCAATTCAGTTTAAAGTTTATTGTCAGAACAAATGGGTTGTTCTCATGGCTTTTCGTCCAGAGATTTTCCTCAAGGACATTAAAATGGGAACTTAGAGTAACGAGTAGTCTATATTTGTCTGTACAGGGTCCATTTTCCCAAAAGTCAAAGTTAACGCAGGATTGAAAGACTCAATAACCTTGTCAAGTACCACATGAAACATTGTTTTAGGGATCAATTAGCCATCCTTGTAGAACGCGAAGACTACTTAGCAATTAGCCAAAAGAACACCACACTGTCCCCGGAAAGATAGCTATAACCGTTTGATCTGGGTCAGTATGGTGAACAATGCTGTGTCTGTTCAGTCAGCATAGACAGTTTCTCTCGTGGTTTTGGTTTTAAGCCATGACCTTTTAATGGGGATCTCTCCCAAAGGTTATAGCGCTGCTGAAAATATGATCAAACTGTCATGATCACTAAAGCTACCCCAATATATAGATTGGTGATGATAACTCCCCTCCACCTAACATCGAATAATTCTAAGTTGCATCAGTGTCCTGGCTGACACTTACTGCGAATTAACTCGTAGAATGCACAACAGTTATCCACAGTGGCGAATTCCGACAAGACGCAGCTTAGACAGCACGTTCCTACTGAAACTAAACTCATTTTGAGGTGCAAGCAGCATTCCCATTCATGTTTATGCCAACGAGACAAAAACGCATTTATGTACATGCCAGGGAAACGTACACAGGCTGAGGAACAAGAGCATAGCCCTCTCCACGGACGAATGGAGGTCTTTAATCAGTCAGAATATTTCAATTGGAAGGTGGGTGCAGAGTGCTGATTACATTTATATCCCCACGCCTTCTGAAGACAGCACTCGTAGAAAACTAACATCCAGATGTTGCTGTTTGTACTCAATATGAAACTCTGAGTCACCATCACATTTGAGAAAGGATAACACGAAGGACACATTAAATGCAGGCAAATTTTGTATTCATCGTACAATCGAAAATCATTTTTAAGACCGCTAAAACAAAAGAAACGTCCACCTCTGTCACCGGGCATCCAAATTCGACACCGAAAAGTTCAAGATCTCTGCAAGCAGAAGTGCCAACTTAAAGTTTCTTAAAGGAAACACTGAAACGAAATGTTTTTTGTTACGGATTTCTTGTTCAATTCGTTGGATATAAAATTCCAAGGCAGTATGAGAATTCTGAGTGCCAAATTCAGATGATTAGATCATATATTGGTGTTATTAGTTATTTTACGATTCCCGGGACGATGCGGAGTGCATTGGCATCCTAGTAATGTTCTTGTGTCTTATTAATGCGAAGGCTTTGGTTGAGTGTCAGGCTTTCACAATTATTGAAAAAAGTAGCTACGCTCAAAGTCAATTTCCATCAAGTACACATTCTTTGTTATCTTTGACTCTTTAGAAGCGTCGTTGTTGCTTGTGCGAAGGATAATAATAATAATTGTTGGCGCTACAGTCCAAAGGGGAACCAGGGCCTAGCTTACTCATCAACTACTCTTGTTGTGCGCGCTACTGTTCTCTCACGAGTAGAAGGTACCTACAGTTTTTTGCCGACTCCGAACGGCGAAATTTGAGAAGCTTTCTAAGACAGTTATTACTCTTTGAGTGTTGTCAGCAGCTCGAAAGAGGTGGTGCCGTGAAAAATTCGAAAAGTTGGTGTTGAGCCGGGAATCGAACCTAGACCCTTCGGCGTGTGAGCGTCGCAGTCAACCCACTACGCCACGGCGGCCACGAAGGATGGTGCGAAGGATGGTGCCTTAAAAATCAGAGGCCGTGGGTTTGAAGAGGGTTAGGTTATGTTAAATTCGATGGAGAGACTATACTACGATGAAGAAACCTAAGTTATATTTGTTAGCATTAATGTTGGGGATATTCCATACAGAAGCATGTGCAAAATTCGCTTATTTAAAAGGGTGCAAGTATTAAAATGAATTGAAGAAGTGTTTAGCTAGTCCAGCAAGGGCATGAACGCAAGAGTTGCTTTACATCTTTCTACTTTTGCGTCTTTCTTATCACAGTTCCACAAGATGTCGATAGATATTTGCAAAGTTTGTTAGTCCTGCAAACTATGAAACAATGCCTCACTTGTCACTGTAAGTTGAGAGAGAATTTTGTCTGCTTACTTCGGATCAGAGTTTTGCCAAAATGCTATCTTTAAGCGATCGAAACTGTCCATACTCCATGAAGCACTAGGTCCCCTCAACGATGATGTGAGGCCCTACACCTTCAAACACACTAAGTAACACACTAAGACTAATTAATTGAGGTTTCATTTACAATGATCCCTTTGTGTTTCCGAAGAAGAAAAAGGAAGCTGTTGTATTCCAACAGAGTGTCAGAAGAGAAGGGGGAAGTGGACTAAATTCATTTCGTACCGCACAGTTAAAACTGTGACTGAATGTAAAGTTTTTTTATTTTAATTTTGCAAGGTTCGCACTTGTCATAAAAAACGATTGTCAATGATGCCGATTCATATCAGGTCGTTGCCCTGACTAAGTGATTATTCCCAAAAATGTGGCAGATTGTGTGCGCAAACAATGAATGTCAATAAAGTCGCCAAAATCGGTTGAAACTGTTTGCTTATATTTTTTTGTGGCACGCTATACATACAGTTTTTGAAAAACACCAAGAAAAGCCTTTTTTTGCAACTGGATGAATTGAAGCCATCCTGGGGATTTATTGACTTGACTCATAAAATATCATATACTTGAGAAAATCATGAAAAACTGATGGACCGACAAAAAACAATTATTTCTCATAATAACATACTTAGCAGACTGGTGAATGACTCCAAAGTTAAGTTATTGACAGAGGGACACCTGCATAGAATGAGGAACTTATACACACTTGCACGCCCCTGGCAATAGAAAAACGTTGACCGACTTACGTGGTGGCTCACACAGAGTAACACTTCTTTACCAGGACAGTGTCTTGCAAGGAGAAGATAAAAGCCAATGCAATAAGCTTTATACAGCAACTTCTGTTGTTTGGGACATAGGTGTCTATAAGAATGCAGTAGACATATGCGTAGACTCCTATTACCAACTCCCGAAATCAAAAAATATTTGGAAGCTCTCGCCGCTCCTTTATTATGTTGGCCCCTCTTCTTGTGATAGAACAGTTATACTCACAGAAAACAGTTACTGTAGAAACACAAGCTTCTTTTTCATGAACTAAATTTCTCCTCTAGAGGCACCTGCCGAAAGACTGAACTGGCTGAGAGCTAGAGAGGCATCTTGGTTGAGGCCCGGGTCCACCCCTGACTGTAGTGGACGCCACAAGAAGAAGTAGAAGAGAGCTCCCCTAATCTGTCTTCTCAAAGACCAAGTGGATTGTTGCAAACCTGTGATCACTTCAATTGTGCGACAAAGACGCAGTGGAAAGAAACTCCTTCAATAGATATAAATAGACTTATTAATTCAAAACGAGGAAAATGAGCATATGGAGCGACAACTAAGCGACATGTGTTCGGCGCCAATACAATATCTAGTTGGACTAGCGCCTTAAAGAGCTATAGAATCATACAGAGGAAGAAAACGACTTTGAAAGAACTTTCAACTTTCGTTCTGTTTAGTAAAAGGCTAAATGGGAAGAGGAGGAATTAAGCTGTAAAGGAAGGGCAAGAACGAGTTCATGTTTTTTGTTTTTTACCATTGAGTAACCAGACACCATAATGATTTGAAATCTAAAGGGATATAATTTGTATACACTGTAGACAAATCCCCGCTAAAGAAAACCCATCCCATACATTTTTCATGATCCCGAATGTTATTATGGTACACACACGGGAACTAAATGTACTTCAAATCTTGAACACTCACTTGACCGAAGACATCAAAGAAAAAAACTTATTCTAGATTGATGTGATTGCTGTGGCGTAGTGGGTAGAGTAAGACGCTCATACGCCGAAAGGTCTGGGTTCGACTTCCAGCTCAACAAATTTTTCACGGCAACACCTCTTTCGAGCTGCGGACAACACTCAAAGAGTAATAACTATCTAAGAAAAAACATATCGAATCTCGCCGTTCGGAGTTGGCAAAAAACTGTAGTTCCCTTCTACTCTTGGGAGAGCGGTAGCGTGCACAACACGAGTAGTAGATGAGCAAGGTAGGCCCTGGTCCCCTTTGGACTGTAGCGCCAACAATTATTAAATTATTATAAGATTGATGTCTCTATTCGTGTTGACTTTCCTCTCAAAGTTCGAGTCATAAGCCAAAAACCAGGCATATAAACAAAGCCATTCAACAAAAAATACAAAAAAAAGAAAAGACGGGGATTTATATGTCACAAGCTTTTAGTGAAACAACGTTTTCAATAGAATAACTAGACAAAACGATGTGGCTTAGGCACCACTTCGGATCCATACGACTTAATAATAACAATTGTTGGCGCGACAATCCAAAAGGGACCAGGGCCTAGCTTGCTCGTGTTGTGCGCGCTAATGTTCTCTCACGAGTAGAAGGTACATACAGTTCTTTTCCGACTCCGAACGGCGAAGTTTGTGAAGCTTTCTTAGACAGTTATTACTCTTTGAGTGTTGTCAGCAGCTCCAAAGAGGAGTGTAAAGGAAGGGCAAGAACGAGTTCATGTTTTTTGTTTTTTACCATTGAGTAACCAGACACCATAATGATTTGAAATCTAAAGGGATATAATTTGTATACACTGTAGACAAATCCCCGCTAAAGAAAACCCATCCCATACATTTTTCATGATCCCGAATGTTATTATGGTACACACACGGGAACTAAATGTACTTCAAATCTTGAACACTCACTTGACCGAAGACATCAAAGAAAAAAACTTATTCTAGATTGATGTGATTGCTGTGGCGTAGTGGGTAGAGTAAGACGCTCATACGCCGAAAGGTCTGGGTTCGACTTCCAGCTCAACAAATTTTTCACGGCAACACCTCTTTCGAGCTGCGGACAACACTCAAAGAGTAATAACTATCTAAGAAAAAACATATCGAATCTCGCCGTTCGGAGTTGGCAAAAAACTGTAGTTCCCTTCTACTCTTGGGAGAGCGGTAGCGTGCACAACACGAGTAGTAGATGAGCAAGGTAGGCCCTGGTCCCCTTTGGACTGTAGCGCCAACAATTATTAAATTATTATAAGATTGATGTCTCTATTCGTGTTGACTTTCCTCTCAAAGTTCGAGTCATAAGCCAAAAACCAGGCATATAAACAAAGCCATTCAACAAAAAATACAAAAAAAAGAAAAGACGGGGATTTATATGTCACAAGCTTTTAGTGAAACAACGTTTTCAATAGAATAACTAGACAAAACGATGTGGCTTAGGCACCACTTCGGATCCATACGACTTAATAATAACAATTGTTGGCGCGACAATCCAAAAGGGACCAGGGCCTAGCTTGCTCGTGTTGTGCGCGCTAATGTTCTCTCACGAGTAGAAGGTACATACAGTTCTTTTCCGACTCCGAACGGCGAAGTTTGTGAAGCTTTCTTAGACAGTTATTACTCTTTGAGTGTTGTCAGCAGCTCCAAAGAGGTGGTGCCGTGAAAAATTCGTGTGAGCTCTGAATCGAACCTAGACCTTTCGGCGTGTAAGCGTCGCACTGTACTCACTATGCCACAGCGGCCACATCCATACGACTTACATACGAGAATAATCGAAAGTCTTGAAGTGTCTTTGAAATATTTTAACTTCTTGACCCAATGGGTGATGACAGTGACGATTACAAATTGATTGGCATAACAGAAACCTTCAAAAATGTAAGGAGTGACACAATTTCTTTCTCAAAGAAAAGACATTCTTCAAGAAAAACACAAATCCTTTTGTGCAGAGTTCTCCCGACTGAAAAGGTCGAGTCAATAAAGTCATTTTTGGGCGTATAATCAACACGAATTCATTTTTGAGGCGTGGTTGAAGGCAGTTTCTTTAATCTATAAACAAGTACGCTGCTACAAATTTGGACTGGATGGTCATCAAAAATGTTTCGATAAGATCAACCAACCCTATCACCAATAAACAATGCACAAAGAATGAAATGAAGGTCCGACAATATGGAAGTTGGAACTTCACACAAAGACTACGCCCACAAAACTGAACGACGACAAGCTCTAAAAATTGATCACACTTGCATCGAAAAACTTCTAACGAGAGAATTGCATCGACAGCTTATTTTTATTTAAATTCCAAATCAATGCCGGCAAATATTAGTTTCGTACCTATCATCAGATAGCTGAATAATAACAATTTTCGCCCTTCATTCCCATAGCTCCCGGGAGTACACATGCACCCAACCATCCAGCGCATGTGCCCCCCAACCTTCACACATTTTGCTTTCATTCAACAATGTATTCAATTAACAGCCCCGACTCGATTTGATTTCCAGAGTCATGCATGCACTGCGCCCGATCGCCAAGCAAAACAACAGCACAGCAGAATTTTGCATGCTTCCACGAAGGCACAGTCGCTGCACGAAGAGGATCACTGCGGCGACCAAACTGCAAACTCAGCGCAGGTACGTCAGGCATTATCTGTCTACTCTGACCCATTTCCTGTGTCTGTACAAACAGAGATACCGATGATTAATCAGCAGAATGCCTGCACAGGCCTTTGGAGCGAAGGGAAATCAATCAAACTTCGACGTATCTTTATCTCTCAATGTCACCAGCAGTAAGCCATCCCTGCCCTTTGTTTTGGTGAGGCACTTGCGGAGGGAGGATGGCGAGACCCCAGGGTTTTTATTGCCTGTGTGAAGTAGAAAGACAATAAAAGTCCTATAGAGTCGTTTATTTCTGAGTACCGTCAGCGCCGAATCCGGTCTACGTATTCAGCGCTGACGGTAATGATAACAAGTGAATGACGTGCGATGCCTGTTTTCGTTCAAGGTAAAAGATGATTTTAACACAAACTGTGTCATGTTGTTAGAAGTCATCGACCTGTCATTGCAACAATGAACTCTGGCGCACACAATGGCGCAATGCACAAGTAATTGTTCTTCCCCTTACGTGAGGAGTTGGGGAAAAGTAGGGAATGTTGGCGTTTACGCCTTCAGCGACTATCTCGCGCCAAGAAACCGATGCACCGACCGAGGTTAATCATCACAAACACCGGTGCCAAAAACTTCGTCTCGCATTAGTTTTCAACGCGCACCCTACCAAAAAATAACACCACCAGCACGCAGCAACAAAGAGGCCACAAGCGTCACATGAACAGCGACACAACGAAAAAAAATCGACTTAATGAAAAACACACATCGCAAGCAAAGCAGCATAGAAAAAGCGAAACGCTACCAGGGAGCACGAGATTATCATACGATACGAGAGCGCCAATGAAAAGGTTGCATTTCAACTGAAAGGTACACGTAAGTGGTACCAGAGCACCAGCAGCGACAGCGACCGCAGCAACAAAAGCATCAGAGGAAAAGTAACCAAAAACTTATATCGCAAGCAAACGGCACTTTGAAAAAGCGTCAACAGCAAATGGGATAAATCAAGGGTAAAAGGGTATTTACCAATCCTTGTGTCATTGCTAGTTCCTTTGATCCTTTCTTCCTTCAACCGTACTGTTGTTTTTCTTTGTCTCTGTAGATGGGGGTGGATGGCAAGAGGGTGTGAAAGAAGAAAACACTTTACACTTCTTCGTTCCACTGCTAGCTGATTCACACTGACAGATTATTAATTTTTGAAAAAATAATAAGACAGGCAGAAACTTTGATTTTTGACCCCACTCTTGTTTTTTGCTTGGTGAAACACGACCGATAAAAACACACTTGAGGGACGATGTGAGTTCGCGAAGGAAAGATACGCAAAACTAAATGATTTGCAGGAGAAGAGTGAAAAAATGAGAGAAAATCTCCGCAGAAAAACGAACGCAAATGAAGGTGAACTTCTTGCACCGAATTTTTTACAAATTTTCGCGTTTCGATGTCTTTTTTTTTTGTAGTCTCTTGCTTGCTGCTTCTTCGCACCCGCACTAGAGTAACGAACGTTTCCGCAAAATTCGATTATGCTGTGTCGCGGCGCAAGAAATTTTCTTGTGTTTTTGACAGATACCAAATTGACAAGGGATGAGGGAGTGCGTATGATGAGATTTGTGTGGTTAAATGTAAGCGAGTGAGAAAGAGATAAGTGAATGAACGGGGCCGAAGTGACATTCACAGAAGTGGTGAATTTAGCTTGATGTGTTGCCAATGCTGTATGGAATTGAATTGGTAGAATTTGTGCGGCATTTAATTGGAGATGAAGTTGACTCTAAGAGAATTTATTCTCGTACGACCTGTTCCACAGTGGCTTAGGTAAACTTTGTGGGTTCATGGAATGGACGTACGTACTCCTATAACAGTGTTTCTTCTGCAACTTCGTTGCATTTGTCGTTATTGTCGAAAATAAAAAACCAAAAAGGATGCACAGTGAAAGTGTTTTCACATATGCAGAGTGTTGAGGGCAAGAAGTCTTTATTACTGATTGTAAAGCGTGCCAACAGTTACTTAATGCAACCGAAGGAGTTTAGGGAATTTATTAAGTAGTATTATAAAGGCCGTTAGCTTATATCTACAACCCCAAAAACCAACCACCCCATCTTAATAGTGAATCTGTGATCAAGATTTAAGTTTTCCAATTTAATTCCGTATATCCGTGACAGCTTGTGGGTAGTAGTTGATGTTGCTGTTGAAGTTAGTTTCTATCATGTATTCAAGAACATTAAAGGGTGCATACATTATTAATTAATGTATACTATCCAGTTTACTCGCGAAATCTCCCAATTAAGCCCTCCTTATTCCAATAAATTTATTGACTTTACAGTCCAGCCGTTATTGGTCTTAAGGTTTTTAACTTTCCCTGGGTATCTAACAATTTTAACGTAGCCTTAGGATTATCGACTTTTTTTATCCGTTCACCAAGAGGCTGCATACAAACTGAGAAGATGCAAATTTTAATTCCCAAAATTAACTTCGCTTAAACATAACAATACAACAAAAACTCTCACTTGAAAGGGAGATAAAAAACAAGAACGGCCAAATCATAGAATTCGACAGATTTATCCCGCACATTAAGCAGATCCTGATCCCCACCAGTAAGGTACTCTTCTTTGCATAAAATTGTTGTTATTTGGCATGATAATAAGCCACTTCTGGCACACATACTAGCGCTCTTCCCAAACATTAAAACAGCCTCTTGATTGCGTTTGTTTTAAAAGTATTTTCCTTAAAATTGGAAATATTTTTTGTGTTCCCCATGTGACCTAGACAAACTATGCCTTGAATCAACACCATCTTCATGTTTAATGATCAAATCCCCAAAAAGGACAGATTCGCACATTTTAATGTCAAACGAAAGGGACTGAAAACCAGTCGCACTCCTAAAGAGGCCAAACTGCCTTCTATTTAGTGGGAAATTAGTTTTGTTTATTCATTTACCAAGACCATCTAGCCATCTCCCGCCAAGGAGACATCGCAAAGAATATATAAAAAATCAAGAAAACAAATCTCTCCTCTCTACATCTAGATCTCATTATCACTGTCATCCTCGCGTTTCGCAGCTTGTCCAGCTTCCACAGCCATTGCATGCCAAGGGGCTGGGTTCAGGAGATGTGCTCCATTTGTTTCCTTGCTCACAAGACTCATCTCGAAACGGAAATCCTTGTCTTTCAGCTCGTCGTGGACTTGATAGATTCTGCAAGAGACCCCAACATGACACACGGGCTATTCACTTCGGACAACGGGTTAACTTACATTTTACCAGCATTCTGAACCAGCTCCTCTGTGGTCATCTCCACGAACTTATACTTCTCCATCTCGGTCTTTGCTTGCTGCTTTGCTTTACCACTGGCACAGGCGAAGTATCCCTAAAGGAGCAACGTCTCAGTCAAGTAAATAACAAAAACATGAAATTTACTCACAAATGATGATCCAGACGGTTCGATTTTATATAATTGTGCGCCTTGATCCTCATCCCAGGCTGAAAGAATCACCGTGATTCCGAATGGACGCACTGCACTGTAAAGAGTGTACGCATGGATGTACGCTGAAACCCTTTCAACAAGGTGCTTGAGTGGGATAACCCGGTCGAACTGTTGACGATAGTTTGTCGCTTCCTGACGGGCGATGTCCACGATAAATCTTCCATCGGCGAGTAGACCGGCCAATGCCAAACCAATGTTCTTGTCGATTGTGAAGATTCGGGTGCCGGCATCCTCTTCATACAGAGGGCTGGTGACGATTTTCTCAACGGCTAGCACCACACCGTCCTTACCTCGCAAACCGATGACTGTGCCACTTTTTTCTACCGCCTTCGACGCATAGTCAATTTGGAAAACTTGACCATCCGGTGAAAACTGCGATGCTGACAAATCGTACTGCAAGAAGAAGAATTTTAGAAATGTTCATTTTAAAAATTTTGCAGAGCTTACTCCTGTTCCGATTGAACTCATTTTGTTGGGAGATTTTCGTGAATTAAAATTTGCAAACTAACGACGAGATGACGGCTTCTTTCTTTGTTGGTTGAGGTTAGGTGCAGAATGTTTGACACAACAAATTTTTTGACTTTTCATCGTATCGTAGCCATTTGTTAGAAAATGCGATGTCGAAACATAGAATTTTGAGGTGGCGAGCACACTTTTCATAGTATGTCTCAATAATTGGCAACAAATTTTTTAATCTTGTACCTTAATTTAAGGAATATTTAATGATTTTGTGCAAAAAGCTACGATATTTGCATTATTTGTCAATGTTTGTTTGCCAACAGGCATTCTTCCTGCTACTAAGAGTTTAAGGTGGAGACGACATTCATTCGTCGACATTGGGTGTCATCTGATGGTTCCTTTCGCAGCCTAGCTGTCACTTTCCTCTTGTTTTGTTTGTTGATAGAGGAAATTTTTTAGCTGAAATGTTTTGAGGAGTTTTTAGGCGAAGAAATGTCTGACCAGCTTGTGCAGTATTATGAACAGGTATGTCCCACTGTTCTCTCCGAAAGTCCTCATCAATATATTTACACAGCTTCGAACGGTCGAGGAAGCTCTGAAGTCATCCACCGATCCAGCCGAAAAGGAGTCCCTGGAGAGCCTCAAAAATGATCTACTAGAGCTGCTGGCCCTAACGGAAGAGACCATTGCTGCAACTGAAGAGGGTAAGTTAGCTAATCCCTTTCGAGCCAACGTCAAGCCTTTCTATTGCAGGCGCCGCCCAAAAGGAAGACGAAAATGATGAGATGAGTTTGTTCATGAAGGAAATCAAAGAACTTGATACACAAAAGCAAGATGCCGATTCCGATCTTAAGGCTCTCAAGGTAAATCATTTTTAATGTTTCTCCTCTTCCTCATGTATATCTATTTTTAGAAAGAAATCGAGGCAATGGTTGGCCGAAAGTGTTCGGCTCCTCACAAGCATTCCTGGGGAACAGTTGCCTATCACAATGCCATCATTTGCGGCATAGACGACGCGGAGGAGCACGACTTGGAGAACATTCGTCTACGAGTGTTGTTTACGAATCCGACGCACAAGGAAATGATTCCGTGCTCGTACTTCCTCGAGGGTGAATGCAGGTTTGATAGCGAAAAGTGTCACTACTCTCACGGAGAGCTTGTGTCCTTTAATGATCTTAAGGAGTACACCGAACCAGAGTTTGACAAGCTGGCACGGAACTGTGTGGTCTTGGCAAAGATGAGCGACCGAATCTGGCACAAGGGAAGGGTTTTGTGCGCAAATTTCATTGAAAAAAACTGCCGTGTGCGTCTAGACAATCAGAAGAAGGAAATGGACTTTAATTTTGAAGACCTGTTTCCCATTTTCCATGGTTTGCCACTCAATTGATAGCCTATGCATTCCTGAATGTAACTCTTCGCTTTTGTTTCAGATGAAGACCTCAGTAGTGGAAGTTCAGATTCGGAGACGGAGTCCGAGGACGATGATGTGGAGGCCGCACGAAGAACCCGTTTAATCGAACAGAGTCTCTTCTCCTATGCTCCAGATCAGGCGCTCGGTGAATGGGAGAAACACACAAAAGGCATTGGATCCAAACTGATGGCGAAGATGGGGTACATAACAGGAACTGGCTTGGGGGAGAATGGAGAAGGCATCATTGTACCGATAAGTGCGCAAATCCTTCCACCTGGTCGTTCCCTAGACCACTGCATGGAACTCCGGGAAGCAGCCAACGGTGATCGAGATCTTTTTAGTGTCGAAAAGAAGCTGAAACAGCATCAGAAACGACAGGAAGCTCTCAATGCGAAAGCATACGCAAGGGAATCTCAAAAAACCGACGTATTCTCTTTCCTGAATGGCACTATCTTGTCTAATGATTCCACCGCAAGCAGCTCAAAACCTCAACCGGCGTCCCAGCCTAGAAATTCTTTTCAAAATCACTCCACAAAGACCTTGAATGTGGAAAGTGTGCGCATAGCTGACGACATTCGAAAGAAGGAACGGGAGATACAAAAAGTGAAGGAATCCATGAAGCGACATCAGGTCGGCTCGGAATTACACAACCGGCTGAAGGTGCAGTTACAGGGAAAGAATCAGGAACTGGTGGGACTCAAAAATTCAGAGAGCTCTCTGGGGAAGGAACAGATGTCACGCAAGACAAAGGACAAACTCTGTGTGTTTTGAAGCAAAATTATAGTTGTATTGAATTTCAGTGAATGATGTGTTTCTCGTTTGCAAGCTCATAAAGTTTTAGCGTGATTTCATTCGAGAGGCACTCGTAAATAAACAAAATGCAATCGCTTGGGTTTCAAATCAGCAAGTAAACAAAACCTCTTCTCTGGTAGGGGGTAGAAAATAGACAGTCATACAGATAAGCGTCATGGTGAAATTTATGGGGTGGGGTATGAGTTGAAGCACACTTGTGGCTTTCGATTGCTTGGATGTGACGGCAAATGTATGGTTGTGGGCGAAGCATTTGGGGTTTAAGGTGACAAAAATGATGATTTAAAGCTAATTTGCTTTCGAAAGCATGACCAAGCAAAACTTAAATGATTTTAAGTATGTGCTCTGTGAAAATGTATATGGGTGAAATATTCTTGCTTCCCTATACATTCAAATCATTCGTTGAGAAATCTACAATCTACAGCTGCTTAGGTACGCATATGTCTTCCAGCCGGTTTTGTTCACGAGTCGCATGTGATTGTACTCTTCTGCAGGAAACGACCAATCGCAAAGTATTGTTATCTAAAGAAAAGTAACGCAATTGCTTGCCTTGCGATTAATAAAGAGATGGGCAATTGATTAGAAATCTATTCGTTGTTAAAAAGCAGTGAAGTGCGAAAGAAAGCGTTTCACAGAAGTCAATTTTTTTTAGGTTTTAGATCTATGAATCATTTGGATATACAAACAATCAAAGACTCCGTTCGATTTACAAGATAGATTGCATCTTTTGTTTATATAATTATTAAAAAAAACAGTTGATCGAGAAGGCAACTGCTGCCAACCGGTTCGTAACCAGTTCGCCAGAAGATTTTTCCTTCAGTATTCGCATTTAGTTTCATGTGGTCACATTATCCTTGCAAGAAAGAGAAAGAATTATATACTACACATTAAACTGCATTGCAAAACACAAATATTTAAATATCATCAGAATTTGCCTTGATTTGAACTCGATTGATTGGGTTAACCAGACATTGGTGCGAAGAAGACAGATAGAAAAACAGGTTTAAGGATCCCTTGCTGTTCAAGTACGTACATAAAAGCATTATCACAAAGCTTTTTGACGAAAAAAGATCAAGGAAGTACTTCAATTAGAAAATCATGAATCTTGTTTATTATTTTAATCGGACCGCTAAAACACTGAAATTTGTCTTAGTAAACTATTAGAGACATCCTAAAGGATAGACAGGCATACTTTACGATTCCTGCATTCCATCAATCTTGCTCTTTTTTTCTTTTTAATCTAACCTCTAATTGATGTCGTTGCGCTATCTAGTTTTCCCATAGAGCAGAACTTCTTTGCTTTACAAGAATCCCACACTAACAGCAATCACACCGTTCTTGCTGGCGCAAATTTCAACAGCAAATTCCTCCATCAAGGCTGTTTGTGTACATTAACCCACCAGCACTTTCGCCTTTATGCCCTTCCGATACTTCCATTGCATGCTCTCATCGATAAACACTCTCTTCTCACGTTTGTCTCAACTCTTTAGCGTTCGCGAATCCCTAGCTTGGTAATGTGCTATGACGTGACCTTAAGTTATAATTACACGCACAAAATTTGCATTCTGAATTCAGTTTGAAAACACAAATTTCATTCCATGTTTCCAAGAGACGATAGCACTTCGCTTGGCTGCAGTTCCATCTCCCAATCAGTTTCAATTATTTTCATTCTTCACCGGAGCAACAAACAAGAGGGAAGCTTTGAATTTTTAATCGTCTTCGTAGTTGTTGACAGCAGCGGAGAGCTTTTTTCCTTTGGATTCAAAATATTCGAAGCAGCCGGCACTGTAGTTCAGTCAGTTAAGGTTGTTCTGCCAGCGAGTATCCAAGGCCAGTTGACTAGAAAATGTTGCGCGTTCTAAAGTCATCCGCTATCTCGGCAATTGCTAAGCGTCTGGGAGCTGCTTCATATTCCGCCGCAGCTGCATTGCCTCAACCTAACACCAATCCTGAGGTTTTGTACACTGGGGTGAGTATAAACATTTGCATCTTTGTCCAGTTTTTGGGGCTTCCGAGTTGGTTATGAAATGTAAAAACGTGGTCTATTTATGGAACATCCCTGCATACATTCGTCTGTTGCAAATAGTTTCGCTGCGTCAAACAAATTGACCTTGGAGCTGCCTTCATACCACAGGGGGGTGTTTTTTTAGCAGCTTTGATGGCGTGTAACTTTGCATGATTGGAGGTTTGATCTCATAGACCCGCATACGATAAGAGTACACACCTATGCAAGTGGTGGTCAAGATAAGGCGAGATTTTAAATTTAGAAAAACAACTTCGCTTGTTATCGCCGCTGTGTGTGGGGTGAAAGAGAGAATAAGTGCTATGAGAAGTGAATGTGTGGGGGGTGCCGGTAAAATAATGTTTAACTGTCATGGAAGGAGGTGACGGAAAGAATGCTAATCACCTCATTGGTAATCTGAAAAGCAGAACGGGTGTTTGTTTTCAATATTAAACAGGTTTTCTTCGCTGGACAAATTGTATTTTGAATTCTGTCGAATCCCTCGTAAATCAGCTTTAATTGAATTAACTGTTCTAGATTTTTATCAACAATGAGTGGCACAAAAGTAAGTCGGGCAAGAGTTTTCCCACAGTGAATCCAACAACTGAGCAGGTCATCGCTGAGATTCAGGAGGGAGGAAAGGAAGATGTAGAGCTTGCCATTAATGCAGCTCGTAATGCTTTCGAGTAAGATTGCCCTTTCGTCACACGCTTTTCCTCTCTTAAAACGACAATCTTTGCAGGTTAGGATCTCCCTGGCGACGAATGGATGCCTCCCGACGTGGGGAGCTCCTCTACCGTCTGGCCGATCTTATGGAGAGAGATCAAGTCTACTTGGCCGTAAGTTTTTCTCCCCTTTATATGCCCTTTTAATCTCACAGACTTTCCATTTTAGAGTTTAGAAACTTTGGACAATGGAAAGCCCTTCTCCATGTCCTACAACGTTGATCTGCCAGCATCTATTAAGAACTTACGCTACTTTGCCGGCTGGGCTGACAAAAATCACGGTAAGACTATCCCAATGGACGGACCATTCTTTAACTATACACGTCATGAGCCCGTTGGTGTTTGCGCACAAATCATTCCATGGAACTTCCCAATCCTTATGATGGCATGGAAGCTTGGACCAGCCCTTGCCACCGGGAATACCATCGTCCTGAAACCTGCCGAGCAGACAAGCTTGACTGCCCTATACATCGCACAATTAATCAAGGAAGCCGGCTTTCCGGAGGGAGTAGTGAACGTCGTCCCTGGGTTCGGACAAACTGGTGCTCTGTTGGCCAACCACCCAAATGTGGATAAAGTTGCTTTCACAGGCTCCACCGAAGTGGGCAAAAAGATTCAACTTGCTTCAGCAAATTCTAACCTGAAGCGTGTCACCCTGGAGTTGGGCGGTAAGAGTCCAAACATCATTCTCTCCGACAGCGACATGGATTACGCTGTGGAGGAATCGCATTTCGGTCTTTTCTTCAACATGGGCCAGTGTTGCTGCGCGGGATCTAGAACATTCATCGAGGACAAAATTTATGATGAATTTGTTGAGCGCAGTGCAGAACGTGCCAAGAAGCGCACTGTGGGCAATCCCTTCGATCCAAACAACGAACAGGGACCGCAAATCGACGGCAAGCAGCTCGAGAAGATTCTCGGCCTTATTGACTCCGGCAGGAAAGAAGGTGCAAAATTAGTCGCTGGCGGCAAGCGTTGCAAGGACATGCCTGGCTACTTTATCGAACCGACTGTATTTGCCGATGTTAAGGATGAGATGACCATTGCGCGAGAGGAGATATTCGGACCTGTCCAACAGCTGATCCGCTTTAAGAACCTGGATGAGGTTATCAAACGTGCAAATGCCTCAGAGTATGGTCTTGCTGCCGCTGTCTTCACGAAGGACCTCGACAAAGCCAACTATTTGATACAAGGACTTCGTGCCGGTACCGTCTGGGTAAACACATACAATGCTCTTGCATCACAGGCTCCATTTGGAGGATACAAAATGTCTGGCCACGGTCGCGAGAATGGAGAGTATGCTTTGCAGAACTATACCGAAGTTAAGAGTGTTATTGTTAAGGTTAATCAGAAGAATTCATAAAGAGTATGTTTGTATTTTTTTAAATAAAGATTGAAAAGATTTTTTGAAAAAAGGGCTTTAGTTTCTATTTGAAAAGAAGGGATTTTTCAATTTTGCTCAGAACACGTTTAGCATACCAACAAATGATACAATATTGCTAGTGCAAATTAAAAACTGGCGATTTGTCACAGAAGAGTTCAAAGAGGGAGTCATTATTTCCGCGATAGTCACTTTGGTTTAAATATTGTTTTTTTTTTTCTAAACTAGCGATAACACAAGTTGATACTTGTACGCGAACAAGCCTTGGGTTTCTGATTCTGCTATAAAACAGGTGACAGTTCGCAAAAGCACCACCTTATCGACTCTGTATTAGCGGCGTATGACTTTTGACTTTTGTTTTGTCAATAAATTGTCCGCCATTAAATTTTTCGCCATACTCAAGAACGTTTCTGTGTCGATCTGAAAAAAACGTTTTTTGTTTTCAACACATTACGCAAAATAATAAACAATTTGTAGTAAAAATACATCCACCTGGCAGAGAAAACGTGTAGTTTTAATTAAACAATAAAATTTCCATCGAAGTCAAAAGCAATACTTGAAAATTGTCTTCCGAAAGTTTAAGTGAAAAGCAAAATGGTTGACGCAGCACGAGCAATGCTTGATGAGCTCATGGGCCGAAATCGTAACTTGGGGCCATCGGAAAAAGGCAAGAAAGTCAACTGGGATGACCCGGACGTATGTATACAAGGAGTAACTGACACACTGACGTACTTTCATTGATAAAATTTTCTTTCCAGTTTTGTCAGTATTTTCTGGTGAAATTTTGTCCGCATGACTTATTTGTGAATACAAGAGCGGACCTCGGGCCGTGTCCGCGGCTACATGACGAGGAGGCAAAAAAGATGTATGAGAACGCCAGACCAGGAGCAAGAAAACGCCAGTTTGAGGATGATTTCTTACGTTTTTGCAACAACATGCTGAATGAAGTTGATCGAAAGATTCAGAAAGGCCGACAAAGGTTGCTGCTGATGAATAAGACAGAGAATGGAATGCCGGCAGCGCCTGTTTACATGTCCAAATATCAGGAGCAGCTCAATAACTTAAACGCCCGCATAAAAAAGCTGTTAAGTGAAGCCGAAGAAGCAGGTCACAGAGGCGATGTGGATCAGGCGCAAGATTTGATGACACTCTGCGAACAGCTGAAAGATGAAAAGGAAGCGTTAATGGCTCAACACGATCAAGGTCCAGGCAGTACATCGACAAACACAGCAGGCGATGGAGATGCGTCTACACCGGCAGAGAGTGGTTCGACGACGGGGTCAACAGCAGAGAAAAAACTTCCAGCTTGGATGATGGATTTGAATGGAATTCCAGAGAAACAAATGGAGGTTTGTGAAGTTTGTGGAGCTTTCCTTATTGTAGGCGATGCACAGCAACGAATCGAAGATCACCTAATGGGCAAGCAACACTTGGGTTATTCAAAACTTCGGAATGCCGTCGAGGAGATGCACCAAAAGCGGCAGAAGGAGCGGGAGGAGGAGGAAAAACGACGGGAGGAAGAGCGAAAAATGAGGGGAGACATAGATTTCGGTCGAGAACGTCGAGGAGGTGGCGACAGAAGAAGGTATTCATTTAACTGAGGCTCGTGATTGGTGAAATTTATGAATGCTTGTATGTGTAGAGATTTTCGTGATCGGAGAGGATATTCCCGTGACAGAGGTGGACGCAGAGATCGATACAGTGACCGCAGACGTGATGACAGATGTGAGGGAGGCAGGAATGACCAAATTGTATACTGATTAGATATTATTTTTGTTTCACAGACATCCACAAGTCATACCGGCGTTCCCGTTCACGCAGCCATAGTCGCAACAGCCGCAGTCGCAGCAGGAGCCACAGTCGAAAGTAACTTATTCACATCCCCACCGTCAAACGTTTCCTATCTCAGTCACACAACATAACGAGGTACCCCAAAAACTAAAAAATTAAATAATTTGAAAGACCAAGGTGAGCCCAATTTGTCACTTACTCAAGTCGATAAATACCAAATCTTTTCTAAGCTAGCTATAGACTTATGTTTGCCAAATACAATGCAAAACAATTCACATAAACTAAGTAAATTTGTGTAACTAAAATGCAATTTATCACAACCACCACCACGACCACGTCTCATGCCACCTCAAATAAAAGTATTCTCTTAACGGGTGTCCTAAGAAAGCCTAAACTTATACACGGTGTGTGAGTGAGAGTATCTAGGAATCAGAAACATAGCTCTGGGCCAGGTTAGTGTTACTTTCATAACAAAAACAGAAAAACAATTTTCACAAAAAAATTCAAAAAAGCAAAAAAAAAAAAAACACTAATCAATCTAGACCTCTCTTGAGTGCTGTCGCGAACAAGGCACAAGGAAAGTTCGTCGATCGTTACGAGTGTATGTGTGCTAGACTGACTCTCGATACCTAAAATTAAATTTTCGCTACTGACTAAAAGGTACTTTGCACAAACAACATTTATTTCCCCCTTAAAAACTAATCAGCTCAAGGTTTTTCTGTTTCAATTTTTGCGCGCAACGAGTACGAGAGTTGTACGTTGTGGTGGTTGCTCCTTTGTCAATCAACCCCCATCTCCACCATGTTCCGCACACACGCTGATTTGAGGTACAAATGCAATGTAATCTCAATCCACAAGATGAGTTTTAAAAACATTCTTTCTTTTTGTTGTTGTTTTATGTTTTTCTTTTAGTTTTATAAGTTGTTGTAAAAAATGTTCTCTCTTCGTGTCTTCTATACTTCTCTCGTGTGTGTTAACAATAAACAAACAAGAAAAAAAAAAACATTTGACATACACACACACACTCCACACGGCAGATGAGGCCGCCTGGGATGGGTCTTGAGGCGAGAGGTAATTTTCTAAATTATCAATTTTAATCCAAACTTAAGCAAATCGTCGTCGCTTTGAAAACTAATCCTCTCCGATTCTCGCACACGATGTCTAACACACAGTTTTCACACACTGTTTCCTGTTTTGCTCAAACGCAAACAGTTGTATGGGAAGCTCTCTACTCCTTCAAAAAGAAAACTGAGAAAAAGGTAATTGTGGAAAAAAAACAAATCAACTCAAATTTCTCACAAAGCTTAGCCAGAGTTACGTTCCTCTTGTCTTGTTATCGGTTCTGTGTGGTTGAGAGAAAGAGAAAGAAAGAGAGAGAGGTTTCTTCTTACATGAGGTAATTTTTCAAAATATTATTTCAATTAATTATTTGACGAGAGAGAAAGAGAGAGAGAGGGTGAGGGAAAGATTTCCGAATGCCACTAACGAGGTAATTTTTTTCTTGTTGATAACCTAAATCAAATGATATTTTTCTCTTAGATTAAGTGCCTATCTATGAACTATTTTTTTTTTTACAAAATGTGTTTGGGTTGTTGGTGCGTGTAGAATGAAAGAGAAACAAATTTGTAAGAGAACGTGATTTGATCTAACCAGCGACTTAGTGTACACCAAACCTACCCGCCTATTTATCGTTGTGTTATGATGTACAAGTCTACACTGATTTACACTTGTAATCTTAAATGGGCCGCATGTAGTGAGCTTGAGGCGGATATTGGGTTGTTAAAAGAGATGGTGTTATTTGGTTCAGGAAAGGAAATCTTCTCATTTCTTTTTGCTTTAAAAGCAGCATATTTGTAAATGTTGTGTAAGGCGCTGATCAACGAACTTCATAGAAGGGACAAATTTTTCACCGTTACACGAAAGATATCTCAATTTATGGGAAGTCCAGATCGTCACAATGCATTGAATTTAGTCAATTTGATACAAATCTGTGCTTGGAATAGAGCCACTGTTCCGTCTCATATTCCCAGAACCCTTAATTTGGTCATGGAACACTTCCACTCTTTTGTGATCTCGGTTTTTTTTTTTTATTGAAAATTTCACAACTAGCTGTGTAAATGTGTCATACGTCAATTCACTTGGAACCATTATTTCTCAAAACCCGCAAAATTGTTTAATTAGTTATCTAAACTGCGGAATAAGGTATTATTCTGAGAATGTAATCTCTTGTGGTAATGGGAATGTCCAATCTAATACATTGTTTTCCATTATTTTTAAGATCTATCGCCTGGAAGTGCCTACTTAAATGACACGTGACTTTATATTATTTGATAGACAGCAATAATTGAGAAGTCATGAGGACTGTATTCTGTTTGCACGTTATATTATTTTCTGTTTCTTATTTTCATAAAATAAACCAAATAAGACCATATCCTTAATACCTTCTCTGGTTGATAATTAAAGAGTCATAATCCATCCATTTTGCTTTCCCTTATAAGTTTAACTATCCTCGAGATACGCTCAAAACGGGGTGAATTGCTCTCACAAATCAATTTCCAGTCTCTTTTAGCAAGCCAATGCTGTCTGCCGTCCTTTGAAATTCAGTATAAAGAATGAACAAAGAGGAATAGTACAAACATAACAAATAACCCTTCAAGTGCAACGTTCTTTATCCCTGGCGGCGATATAGGGATTTGAAGTTTTAGAAGAAGAAATATGCATGAGTTGGAAAATTGTTTGAGAATTAAAGGGTGGCTATACACTGGTTTATGCCACGCTTTCATCAACCAGAATTAAATTGGCGGTGCATTCAGCATTCAGCAAATACATGTGCTGTGCGTGCTACTGCTGCTTTCATGTACCATTCAAGAGTTTGCAAATCGACAGAGATTGTACATCAAAATTGAACCTTCCGTTCAGGAATTTAAACTTAAGCCGCCACTTATCGCGACGGTGGTCATTATTCCTCAAATATAAGAATTTTTAAGATTTAATTTTGAACTCCTTGGAGTTTTCCTTTAACTCGCATAATTTTATCAACACTTGTCTAACTCAACCTGACCCTACAACAATCTTTTTTCACTTCTTTGTATTAATTTCGAGGACAGCTCAAAGGCCCGCCTACAAAACGAAACGAATCATACTTACCACTCTAATAATCAAGTAATTTTTTGAAAATAAAACAATTCAAAAGGACTAAAGTTTACAATGCCATCACTTTTTCCTTTATGAGTTTGCTCGTGTTGTTTTTGTTTCATTTTTTGTATTTCAAAAATGAAAACAAAGAAAATGTTTCCTTGAAATAAATTGCACCTTTACATAGACATTTGCTTCTACGATTGATTAATCTTGCAGAACAGCAAAACCGATATCGGAGCACAGAACGCAGATGAACACTTCACGATGCCACTAACAGGTAAACTCCCAAAAATCTCAGCTTAACCTATAAGTCCAGTCCAGTCCAGTCAAAAAATAAAATTGAAAGCAAATTTTAGAGGGAAATATGTCTGACCCTCTCCAACGCCACTGTCATCATCATTCTGTTATGACAACAACTGTAACAATAACAAAACAAATCTCAGCGATATGCGCTCTCGATATTGGGGTGTTCCGGGAGGAGAACAATTCACCACCGCTGCTGCTAGTCGTTCGCAACTAAATCCAAAAAAGAAAAATGAAAATTTAAAAAAGCATGAAAAAAGCAAACAAATAAGATCCAATACAAAAGGTGATTCTATGTTACTCTTTATCTTTAATGAACTTTATACATAAAAGCATATATATACATCTAACATATATTTTCGCTCTTGCAATAAATTTTGTTATAAAAAAACTAGAATTAGAACCGATGAGAATTCAAGTGAAAACAATAAATTATTCATAAAAAATTAAAATCAAAAATTGTTAAAGAAAACCCACTCGATAGGCGGGAGCTGTAGTCGATGTTGTTTGTTTTTTGTTGTCTGTAATATTGTGTTCTATTTTTATTTTGCTCTATGTTCATAATGCGAGAGAGAGGGAGACTTGCACTAAAATGGTGCGGTTTCCTTTTGCTTCATAGTGAGAATAAAGGTTGGTCTCCGGAGTGAACTCTCGTTGTTTCATTTGAAGGTAGAAACCATAGGCTGAGGTAAGCTTATAAACTTGTTGGAGATGCAAATCAGAAATGAATAAAAGTGCGTTCTAACAACTGTAGCTACAGTTGTTCTTCATATCTGCATCAGAGTCGGGGTAGCAGTAAATCCGGTGTAGGATGGCCTGACTCATTTTGAACCTGTGGGAACAAGCTGCAGTAAGAACTCGCACTGGCACAATTTATGCCACGAAAGAAAACGACATCAAGTTATAATACTTTATGGTTGAAGAATCTGATTTCTCGTCGGCTAACATCAAGACATATTAATAAGAATATGTAATATTAATTTGTGTTGCGGATGTGTCTACAGGACGATACGAAATGTCAAAACAGACACTTTCGGATTTCCTGAGCCAATACTCATTAGCTCGGTATTTCGGTGGGGCTGCCGATCCGAAAAAGTAAGCCAAAAAATCGAATTAAAAAAAATTGTACGATCGGTGGTCCGAACCATGGTGTGATGTGTTGTCTTGAGTACAGCAAATGGCTGGTGAATGATGGTGGGATCGTTAAGGATTTTTTTGTTATGAAGTAGCGTCAGTTTAAATTCAAATCAACGGCTGCATCATCTTTTTGGTCGAAAGTCTATGAAGACGCGTCAGGTCCGGAGAACTTTTACGATATCTGTAAAAATTAGATAAATAATACAAATTTGAAAAACTCGTACGAGGAACATATATCTCCCTCATAAGTTTAAAATAATACTCCCACGTAGCTTTATTCAGTTAGTGGTTAAAGTGCGACACACACCCCGAAGGTCCAGATTCGATTCCCGGCCCCACCTCTTTCTAGCTGCCAACACTCAAAGAGTAATTAATGTATAAGAAAATGCTTCTCAAACTTCGCCGTTCGGACTCGACAAAAAACTGTAGGTTCCTTCTACTAGTGAGAGAACAGTTGCGCGCACTCCTTGTGGACTATTAACGTTACAATATGGTATGTCTCTAACCGGGACGGCCTTGAGCAAGGTGTCCCTAGTTTCGCACGTGAAGGTACAATGTTTTCTTTCGAAAGACATTCGGGACCCATTTGGCTTTTGCGCCCATTTGGTTTAAAATTCGCGAAATTTGATGCATTGCTTGTCGTTTAACCTACTTTTCCAAATCATTTTACCCCACTTGCTGGTGTCGTGTAGCAGTAAAATGTTCTAAACTTGCTCAAATTACTTCTGTTTTCAAATCAACGTAGCAGCACCATAGGTTCCTAAAAGAGATTTGAAGTAGTTTGTATAATTCACTTTACCTGATAGGTCACCACAACTGTGGATTTTAATTCTTGATGAGGTTTTGAAAAACTACTAAATATAGATGAAAATGCACGCACGGACAGATGGAAATCTAACGAGCAGTATTTTTGTAATAACCTTAACACAGCGTATGAAGTTTACAGTCGTAGTTGACTGTCAAAAGTGTTCCATCTTACGTTTGTCCTTCTTATGAGGCAATGTCTCAAATAAAGGGGCGTTTAAGCGTTTAAGATGATTTCTGGACGTTGGGACAATTTCTTAAGAAAGTAAGAGAAGTGAACTGCCGAGGGACATTTATGTAGCCCAATAAAAACCACCAAAAGCATACAACGGCTATGATAGTGAGATGTCTAAAGGAAGTTCGTTGAACTGTACGAGATTTATTAAATTCAAAACGAAGAAGGTTTGTAAAGTCGCAGAGGTAAGTATCAAATAAGAAGTGATTGGATAATATTGAAACTAGGTTTCAGAAATTACAGAACCGCAGAATGTTAAATTGTATAAATTTGAATAAAAAGAAAGAACGATTCAGAATGATTACAAGAAAAAAAAGGTTAAGCTGGCGGTATGAGTATGAGTGACTAAGGTTATGAATCGACGATTTGGTTTGTAAGTACACGAAAAATGTAATTCTCTTTCGATTTTATTATCTGAGGAATAAATGCGAACTGCTTGAATATTATTTTTACTTTACAATCACTTAGCTGTTTAACAAAGTGCAAAATATTTTTTTTGTACAAGATTCGTAAATGTTTTACATTAAAGGCCAAGAAAGAGAAAGGTAAGTAGAAGTTAAAATTTTACTTCTCTCTTTGGGATTTCACTAAAGTAAATATATGCAATGTACAGTGTAATAGAAACAAGATTGTTTTGTGGTATTTATTAACTAAAATTAACGTATTTCGGTAAGAAGACATTTTGAATTATTATAATGTATTACAAATGTTCAACATAAAAGTTTTTCACATTAGAATTTAAGAACAGTTCGAATAAACTGATTTTGGTTTTGGGCCAGTTCAGAAATAATGATTTTGATGTGAGAAAACAAGAACGTGGAAGACTACCAAAAAAGTTTGAAGACGCCTAATTGCAAACGATATTGGATGGAGATGACATTTTGAGTCCAAAGCAAATGGCAGCAATGTTAAATGTTGCACAACAAACAATTTCTGACCGTTTAAAAGCAATGGGAAAGATTCAAAAGTGTGGAAAATGGGTGCCACATGAATTGAATGAAAGACAGATGGAAAACCGAGAAAACACTAGTGAAATTTTGCTTCAAAGACACGAAAGAAAATCGGTTTTGCATCGGATTGTTACTGGCGATGAAAAATGTATTTATTTTAAGAATCCCAAACGGAAAAAATCATGGGTTAATCTGGGACAACCATCAACGTCGACTGCAAAAACAGATCGATTCGGCAAGAAGACAATGCTGTGTGTTTGATGGGACCAGAAAGGTGTGCTGCACCACGAGCTTCTAAAACCTGGTGAAACCGTTAATACTGATCGCTACCGACAACAAATGATCAATTTGAACCATGTATTGATCGAGAAACGACCCGAATGGGCCAGAAGACACGGCAAGGTAATTTTGCTCCATGACAATGCACCTGCACACAAAGCAAAACCGGTTCGGGATACAATCAAAACACTTGGCTGGGAGCAGCTACTTCACCCGCCGTATTCACCAGACTTGACTCCTTCAAACTACCATTTGGCTGATCTGCACTTTGATTCCTACGAGGAGATCGAAAATTGGGTCTCTGATTGGTTTGCTTTAAAAGACGAACAATTTTATTGGCGTGGTATTCACAAATTGCCAGAAAGGTGGTCGAAATTTGTAGAAAACCATGGCCAATACTTTGAATAAAATGTTTTTACTTTCCCATCAATAATTGGTGTTTTATTTAAAAAAAAATTTCATACCGGTGTATAGTTCGTTGAGCCTTTCACTGCATGGAATGAGCCAACTTGCTATAAGTTTCAGCAAGAATGAGGAACCACGCAGTTTGAATCTTGGACTACAGTTGTTCATTGTTGGAGGCTCTACAAACCCCGAAGTTGCGTTTTTAAATTCCTAATAGGTGCTCTATGGGATTAATATCGGGGATTGTGATAGTCACTCCATAAATGCTATTTTATGACGCGTAAACAACTCTTTCTTTATTTTCGAAGTGAGTGTGGGGTCATTGTCCTGCATAAACTCCCACTTCAATGGCATGTCTTCTTCGGCGAATGGGAGCATCACTGCATTTAAGATGTGTACCCAGTCAACTGCACACATTTTGTTTTTTATCTAGAAAATTGGACACCAGAAATGCATTTCCAGATCATAATGGCGACACCACCATGCTTAATTGTTTTTTTTGTTTTTTTTTTGGTGCAGTTGGTATCGAATTCTGTATTTTTGGAAGTCTCACATACGTTTTCCCGTTGGAATCAAATGAATTAATCTTCGATTCATCTGTAAGCTGGCCGTAGTCGACCAACAATCAGCAGCTGGGACACTTGATGTGGCTTTAGCCAGCAATAAGAAAGCGTATCACTTTCCTGCTCTCTTCCGTCACGAATAGGGATGAATGAGCTGAACTGAAAATCACCCGGACTTACGGTTTCTACATTGCTCTCGGAGAGCAGTTGCTTCTCTACGGTCCATCTTGCTACGTGGTATAAAAGTGGGCATCCCCTCGCATTCTAGACCAAACCATTTTGGTCCATATACAAGGACGCTTCCGACGGAGTGAATCCACTTCGTTTGAGTAGTAAACTCCGAATATCAGCTCGATTTTCGAGGTAATTGCTTTTGCGAAATGTTTTCGAATCAACTTAGTAATAAAATTATCCAGTCTTTTCACTTTTGCTTCTTTGTAAAAGATTTCAATAGCATGGACTACTTGAACTCAGACTTTGGGGCTCTGTACATATTAAGACATGCCCGAAAAAATTGCATCTCGAAGACCTTCATCCTTTCCAGATGGGAACTACACAATTTAAAGATCGGCGGAGAGCCATACAATATTATTGGCTGGACTTGGGCCAAGCAGCAGATAACCTTCACTCTGGAATGAACTTGGGTACAGTCAAATAACTTACTTGCCATAGCGAAGGCATTTCTGGCTTTGCCAGACCCATTGCTGCATGGCAACCATACAGCCGAAGTTACGCCAGTAACAGAATGGTTTCAGACTTTTGATAAACAATATAATAATAGCTTAACACCTCGAACAATAACAAAATAGGACAAAAACGTGTCATGCAGTCCAATGCAGTGAAGTGATTCGGTAGAGCGATCCCCTCCCTGCCTGTCATCCTCCATCGTAAGCCACTGGAAAATCCCATTTGTTCTCCAAACGGATTGGGGTGATGAGTAGGCACGTTGTTTCAGTTTTAACGATTATGGTGCCTGGTCGCGATATTGAATCTTTTTCGAACATTTTGTTAACTCAGAAAAGGTATATTCCTAGGGGATCTGCCACACAGTTCCGCCTTTATCAACAGGCTTCTTTACTTATTACTGGTGCATCAAGATCATTTTTTGCGAGGGGCGTTCGATATATTCTCGGTATTGGGGTGAAGCTGGAGGGGTTATATATAAATTGACTTATATATAAATTGAGTTATTTATCAAGTAATGCTATTATTTTAGTACATTCATGTAAAATTTCATATAAATGTGATTATTAATTCGCGTTGTATCTCTAGTTCAACAGAATCATAATGGCAACTGAGACGATGATGGTGAAAATTGAGCATCGCGCTGTAATTAAATTTCTCTCTAAGCAAACAAAAAGTCAAAAAACTATTCATGAAGAGATGGTGGCTGTTTACCAGGGTTCCGCACCCTCATTATCAACTGTGTAAAATAGGTCAAGTGAGTTCAAGAGAGGCAGAGAGAGCATTGAAGACGACCCTCGCTCCGGAGCCCCGGCTACTGCTTGTGCAGGAGAAAGCATCAAAGAAGTCGAAAAACTTGCTCAGCAATACAACTTACCATCGAGGTTGACCCGGAAAAAAACCCTCTCTCCCCACCCCCACAAAGGAACATCATCGACACACGGATCTGAACACCCCGATGTTAATATTGTAAATAATTCACTTGTACACACTCAAACTATGTAAGACAGTTGTTCATCCGTCGGGCCCCTATTGTTGAGCCGACACATATGTATGTATATTCACTGTAGTCTTAAGCTTAAAAATTTGAAATTGTAAATATTTTTGTTCAACAAAAAAAAAAAAAAAAATGATGGCAGAGACCACCAAGCTTTTAACTGGTACCATTCACACCATTCTTCATGACCATTTTAACCTTTCAAAGGTCAGTGCAAGGTGAGTGCCACGAATGCTCACAGCGCCTCAGAAAAAAGTGAGAATCGCATACTGTAGAGAGCTTTTGGAGATGTGTAGTGAGAACATGGATGGTGTTATGGATCGAATTGTTACTGGGACGAAACATGGGCTCACCACTATGACCCTGAAAGCAAACAAGAGTCCATGCAGTGGCATAAAAAAGGAACAAACCCCCCGAAGAAGTTCAAAGTCACTCCGTCTGCCGGGAAGCTCATGGCTACAGTTTTTTAGGACTCAAAGGGAATCTTGCTCTTGCAATGAGTTCACAAAACAAGGTGAAATCATCAACGCCACATCCTACGCTTCCACGCTTTTCCAATTAAAAAGAAAAGACGGGGTGAACTCGCAGCGGGTGTGTAGCTTTTTATGACGACGCTCCTGTTCACACGGCGCGAGTTTTCAAGGCTGCTGCGCGAGATTGTGGTTTCGAAGAAATCCAACACCCACCCTATCCAGTCCAGACCTTGCCCCTAGTGATTATTTCCTGTTTCGGGATTTGAAAAAAATGTCCTCGTGGAAAAAGATTTCGGATGATAAAGAACTCAAGTCGGCAATAAATGAGTATTTTGCAGAGAAAGCAGACATTTATTTTGTTGAGAGTTTAAAAAAATCCTATCTCAAGATGTAACAAATGCATTGACGTTAAGGAAGATTTTATTGAAAAATAAAACAATTTAAATTAAATTCGCATTTTCCTTCATATCGATACCGAGAATTTATTGAACGCCCCTCGTAGGTCATTTGACGAAGCGAATGAATTTTATTTTGCACTGCCACACTAGTTACGAGCCAAAACGAGGTGCTGCTTTCCGTGTCATTCCATTAGTTTCCTTTTTGGGGCTAAAAAGAATTGCTGTGAATAGTTTTTACTTTGATTTAAAAATGTTTGTTATTTCATCCAGTGTTTTTCCGCCTTTTCTTTGGATTTTGATTAACTTCCGCTCGGTATTGGTGCAATGAACTCTGCGACCTATTTTCGTAAAATTTTTATTTAGTTATTTTAAATTATTTAAATAAATTGGCAGTGCATAGACAACTAAAAATAGATGAGCGAGACTGAACTGAAAGAAAAAACTATTCATAAACATTCAGAATTTCCTTTGTTTCTATTTTTTTTTCTAACTTAAGCAAAGATACAACAGTTTTAACTATTAGACATAATTAAAATCCGATAAGACCAAACTGCTGCATAATCTTAAAATATATTTTTTGCTTATATTTTGTAAGCAAAAACTATATTATTGCAGAAAGACCTGTTTTATGGCATTCTCAAACGTTGTTTCTATTATTTTCTCCACCACTGTATATGAACAAGGTATAATGAGTGAGTATAAACGAGAAAAGGAAATAAAAGTTCCATAAAGCCGAAGGCACACGCAGAAAAAGAAATTTTGCAACTCCTCGATGCTTGGAAGGTTCAATTTCATATACACGCTTAAAAACCTGTTTTCTTTTTTTAGTTTTAATAATTGGCCCACACTACAGGGATTATTTATAGACTTAAGTGACTCGAATTAAGTTACAGCATGGCCACAAGGTATAGAGGAAGAGAGGGAAAGAAGGTACCGATACACATTGAATTGAATCTACGGGCACGAGAGAACCATACTTCTCCACAACATTCCTAGGATACTTGTTGCACACGTCGCGTACCAAGATCAGAATTAAGAGGTCTCTAGCATCCGCTGTGGTTATGCAGCTATTCGCTGACGGATGGGCACCTAAACCATATCTTGTACAAATCGTTACACCGACTTTTTCGATGAGAAATTTTAGCGAAATTGGATGAGCAGATTGATTAGGAGCAATGACAAATGGAATCTTAATTAATTTATCTCTTAATTTATTATTCTGAACTTTTGTTCAAGAAATTTCATCAGAAAACGTCAACATGTCGTCACCTGCGTAATTGCGCGCAATTTCAAATTCAAATGTCACTTTGCCCATTCGGCCATATTTACATTTGTTGCGGAAATTCCCTCTATGAATTGTTTCCTTCCCTCTTTGTAGGCAGTGCGGAATGGTGGTTTGGATTTAAGGAAAAATAAGTGTATCATTCAATGTGAAACGAGTTTTATAATAGTGCAATATATTGATAAAAAAATGATCTCAGAGTGCTTGTGACGCTCTTTTTGTGGTTATAATAGGACCGGAAGATATTGTCGGCATGAAAACTCTGTGAGTACACATATAATTATCATGAAACGATTTTTTTCGTGTTCCTTTTGTTTTTTGGAAGGAAAAGAATTCAGTCGACACTGCATTTCATGTTCTCTGGTACGACAGGAGCTTTGGATCTCATCCTCTTCAAGATCATTTCACATTTCTCTGAACATTGTTAAATGAACAGAAACATTCCAGGATTCCCCGCCGCTCTGCTGATTTGCCTACCTTTCACCCGGGAAGCACGAAATATTATACAAAAAATTAGATTTCTCTGCACGATGTCAATTTCCTTTCAGAACTCCGCCCATGCGACTGATTTCAATTTCATATGCGCCAGCAGCTTCGGAATTGATTAAATCAGTTCTCTGAGTTTCATAGCCATAATTAAACATCAAAACCACTGGAAACGCGGTTGTGGCGTGCTATGTATCCCCAACCACGCGTCAACTGTCACTGTTCAATGACAAATGATTCGAAACGTGTGCCTCCCCGTAAAGAGGCTTCTTGGCGTCGTCGTTGGAGAAAGTGTAATTGGATTAGTTAATCCTCCTCGTCTCCTCCCTCCACATCTTTAGCACATCTTTTTGTAATTGCAAAACAGCCGAGGAATACCATGAAGAACAGTCGCATTGAATTGTAGAGGCTGTGTTAACAAGTGCCCTCGGGGTTCTCTCCTTAACAAATGGGATCAATTGAAAGGTCTTTCCTCTGCTCTCGAGTCCAAAGAAAATTTGTCTTCTTCGTTTTTCTTTTCTTTTTTGCGCGCGCACTGGCGACTATATCCCTGCACAAGCACATCTCGTATTAATCCACTAGAAGCGTCACCAAACCGTGATGAAAATTATAAAAGACGAACTGCTCTCATCGCTTATGCATGAAGGGGACGCTGCTCCAGCTACGGCAAGGATACACAAAAACAGGATGAAACTGGTCTTGTGTTCTTTTTTCGCCATTTTTTGCCGGTTGCCGGTTGTTTTTTCCTTTGCTTTGCAGGCTTCTCGTTGACTCCATCAGCATGACAGTCCATGAGGAGGGAGGAACACATTGTCACCTCATTACATTTTACATGAGGCAGCAGTTGCAACGGCAGTAGACTCGTTGAAAATTCCTCTTCAACACTGGGTACACTGCTACCGGTGGTGTTGTGTTGTGTGCTCACTGCTCAGCAGTGAATAAGTGGAATCCCATGATGCAAGAGGAAACAGTTTGGAATCCCTCCAAATGGAACGATTATTTTTAATGTTCCCTTTTCGAGGCAGAGTACTCCTCCCGCCTGCCACACGAAGTAGGGGTGGTCTGGGCAAAATGGTTGAAAATTGATTGAAAGCGTCATCTCGTCGCCAGTGTCTGTTTGCTCCGTGCACTGGGTTGGCGTTTGTGCTTTGTACACGAGTTTTTCGTTTCTCGGTAATTTTCCCAGTAGGACACTTGAATCTTGAAGTTGCTTCGATTGATTTAGGAGGCCTGCTTGCTGGTGTAGGTGTGTTCCAAATAACAGGAGGAGGATGCTTATTGACTGCGATGAGTTGGCTGCAATTGTTTCTTCGGTTTGATTTTTATTGATTCTCACTACTTTTCACATTCTATTTTAGAGTGCTCCTAGCTGGCTTTGAGTGACTGTTCCAAATTGCAGATGTCGTCCATGTAAATGGCACACTGATTTCGATTAACGGGGATGCTGATGAACGAGAGGGATGACGTATACAAATTTTTTGACATTTTGTGTATGCAAAAGTGGGGTTAAGGAAGGAGATAGACTTAGCAAATTAATTTGCTCTGTAGTGCATGTTGAATGGGGATAAGTATTTACACTGATTGGGGACGACTTTTTTGACATGGGACAGGAGTTCCAATTCACAGGTTAAAGACCTGCCCCCTATCATCATTCCTCTTCAGAAAACGTGATCTCTGCGGCTGAAGTCTATATCCATTTGCACATGACACCTTAACTGAGTAGGTAAAAGGAAACCTTGTCCCGATAGTCAAGATTGGTGCATTTTTCTTTTCATGGATTTTATGTGCCCTCGACATCATAAAAGTTGATCCGTGGGCGCGCTTGCAGCCTTTTAACGTGGAGCCCTTCTATGTGGCTCTTTCTAGCATTTAAAACTTCCCTTTACTACCAAAGATTTTCTTATCCGCTGTTTGAGGTGTCGCTTAACTAAGTAGGACAGGAAGCAAGAAGCAAGCAGGAGAAGCAAGGAGAAAAGCCAGATAGGACGGGTTGATTAGCAAATGGTAACAGTGACTCTAAACTTGGTTTCTGTTCTTGTGCTGTTGTCTCTATTTGAGGTAAGCGAAGTCACTTACTTCTTCATCATATACTTTGTTGTGCCATGGTTCCTCTACCAAGTTGAAGTTTTCTTTTGTTCCTCCAATCATCAATTATCAGTTTAAGATTGTCGCCGAAGAGACTCAAACGATCGTAGTCCCTGAACTCCTCCTCCCTGAACGATCTCCTCAAGAATGACGCTTTTAAAATCACTTGAAACTGCCGAGTCTTGTCTGAAACTTTGTTTAATTCAATGATTCGCAGAGCTCTTCCTAGACCTTGATGTAGTGGGTAGTGAAAGTGGACAAGAGTGTCAAAACTAGGCATGACACTATAAAGCTCGTCTCTCTGCAAGTTGTCTGTGTACCGACGAATAGGTGTTGAAAGACAATTTCAGCTTCCTGTGACATACGAGTATGTAGGCTCTTTCCCAACGAAGGTCTGATCTATCGTGGATTTCCCTCACCTGAAATCATTCTGATAAGAAACAATCACTTTCCGGAGATCATTCAGAACGGAACTTGTACGTAATTTTAAGGAAGCTGTATTTATTCCAGTCGAATGTGTTTCTCTTTTTGCCTGGGAGGCAGCAAGACCACATCCAGGCTCCATTAGTCACACAAACTGCTGCCTTAACCATGCACAGCAACTGGCAGCAATTTTTCAAGAACTCCGTAAGCTACAGAGATGTTGGTTCAGTCGGGATATTGGTATCTTGAACTCTCATAAGTTGGAATGAAGAAATTATTGCTCACTGTTCTTGAAATTGAATGAATCATCTTCACAAATTTACCAACTGCAGAAGTGAATTGGTCTGTGACCGACATGACGAAGTGGGTAGAGTGCGACACTAACATGCCAAAGGTCCGGGCTCGAAACACAGCTGAACACCTAACATTTTTGAATGCTCTTTCGAGCTGCAGACAAATGTCAAAGAATAATTACTGTCTAAAAAAATGCTTCTCAAATTTCGCCGTTCGTAGTCGGCAAAAAAATGTTGGTTCCTTCTACTCGTGAGAGAATAGTAGCGCGCACAACATGAGTAGTTGATGAGCAAGCTATGCTCTGGTCCCCTGTGGACTGCCGCGCCATCCTGTAATAAACATTTTGACTGTGGCTTCACTAGCAATTGTCTGGTCTTATTTTGACCGATTTTGGAGCAAATTCTCTTTCTTTCTTCCTCTCTAGTACTTCCTCTTCCTTTTTTCTTCTTTCTCTCTTTCTCTTTCTTCTTCTTTTCTTTTTTCATTTCCTCAGAACTCCCACAGATAGGAATTGTCGATAGTATTATAGGCCTGTGCTCGTTTAAGGTGTTGAACTGTTGTCGTCAGTCTTAATTCACTGCGATCAGTGGAGTGGTAGTTAACGTGTCGTTGTTCATATTTTTTTTAAACTTTTCTTTCAACATATGTTCCGCTGACTCAGGTTTTTCTCATCTGGTATAACAGATCGTTGTTGACAACCAGAGCTAAAGTCAGATGTCGCTGTGACATCTGTGTGTGTGATTATAGTACAAAATCGAATCCATGACAAATTTGCTTTCAAGTGTTGGCGGTGTCAGTGATGTAATCAAGGTCTACGTGAAACAATTGCAGGCTATTAGTCGTCGATCGACACTGCGTAACAACTGACCAGAAGCTACATTCCTGAGAAACAAAAGGTTGGGAGCTCCTTAAAATATGTATTTGGTTGAATGAGTGGTAGGCCGTAGCTACTTCTGCATCTCCTGTGTGTGACTTGAGCTAGCTGTTGTGACTCAATAACCTCCCATCGTACCGAGAAATGACACTCTACCTTGAGACAAGAGCTCCTTTGGTGTTTGGGGTAACTCCAATCAAATAAGTTCAAAATCCCGCCTCTACTTTTGTCTTCCCATTACGAAGTTATCGGTCTTAAGTCAAGTTTGATTGAACTAAGGGATTGGGGTTACAAGTTCTTGTTGTTAATGTGTGAATTCCCTCTACGTTCAACTGAGGAACTGTCAGAAGAGCCTTAATTGAAATCATGTTCGACACACACAGGCGATCTTTCGTTTTGTCCCCTTAACATTTGTCTGCTGTTACTAGACCTCTTCATGACATGTTTAAGGCTAGCTTGGGGACCCTACGAAAAAGGTAGGACTTCGCCCGTCTAGTTTGACGGCCTTCATTTGAAATATTCATAAAGTCTTGAGGTGCTATCTAACTAAACTTCATTTGTTTTCGGGCTTTGATGCTTGTTTTTGATGATGATGTTTTAGGCGGGATGGTAATGGCAAAAATGCTGTCATTTGTTCTGTTTACAATAAGTGTGTTCCCGTACTCGAAACAAACAACACAAAACAGTACAAACCAACACAATGTCTGCTCCGGTATAACGAAAAAACTGTCTTTTACGCTATGTGAGCACTCTCTCTGGAGAGTAAAATATTTCCCTACCTTGCCCATTTTAACACAAGAAATTTTGGTTGGTAGCTTGTTGGTTTTCTGTCAAATTAATTGGTGTGTGTACAGAGATAAATAAGCATTGATATGTGTTTTAGATTTATTTTACTGTTTTCTTTTTCTGTATCGAAAATGTGAAATAAACATTTTTGAATGACATACTTTACACAATTGGTTTAGATGCGTTCCCGTACTTTGCCTCTTTCTGAGAGGAATTTACCCTCACTCCTTAACAAATGACATACTTCAGAATGTACAGAATGTACTGGAACACACCTAATGCGTTCCAGTTAATTTGTAAGAAAGTGAGTTGTACACAATCGTGATATATCGCACTTTCCAAGTGTCAAAGTCCAGAACATCGTTTCGTCTAATTTTTCGAACACATCAGGTCTGTTCCAATTGCTCTGAACACCTGCAAATGCCTACGAAATTCGGCAAAAAACTATCAAAATTCGTTCCTCTTGAAAATTTTTGTGTAGAAGAGCACATGAGAGAGTAAACTTTTTCACCTCCCTTCGAATTTCTGCAGAAGTAAACTCTTTGGGCAGCAGATGACTGTTAAAGTGAAAATAAAAAAAACCTGTGACATTTCATAAGGTCTGTTCCAATTCATTTGTGTACAGAAATTCGTAGTTGAGTAGTTTGGGCAAAAATCTCCCTTGCACAGAGTAACATGGTGAAACGACTTTTCGTAGAAATTCGTAAGCAGCTATCGGTTGTATGAAATGACGGAGTTTTTTTTGTTTTCAGTTTGACAGCCTTCTGCTGCGCACAGATTTTTCTTCGGCAGCAATTCGTAGGGAGGGGAAATATTTTGATCTCTTATGTGCTCTCTCTTCTACGAAAAAATCAGCTAATGGAACGCTTTGTCGTAGTTTTTTTTTTTTTTTATAGAAAAAACCCCAATTTCTGAAAGTTATTGACATCGAACATTATCTCATTTTACTCAGCTAAATGTATAAATAACGCTTGCGTGCCGTCATTTGGCCGTGAATCTTCAAAGTGATGATGTCCGCCTCCATTCTTGTATTGACACAATGGTTGCTTCCTCAATCTCAATTTCAATCTTCACTTGTCGTAGTCCAAATTCATTTCATTAACTTGATTCCACCTTTTCACAAAGCAAATCAAATAAGCGCCACTTGGTCCGTTCAGATCATCCAGATGCAGCTGCCATCCAACTCCTTTCCGTGTCCCATTTTCCGCTGTGTATATCGGACAGAATC
This sequence comes from Eristalinus aeneus, assembly GCA_955652365.1. Classification (NCBI taxonomy): domain Eukaryota; kingdom Metazoa; phylum Arthropoda; class Insecta; order Diptera; family Syrphidae; genus Eristalinus; species Eristalinus aeneus. The sequence continues at coordinate 4,829,295 of OY019132.1, forward strand.
TGCTTAAGATCAATTTGACTTGGAAGTCTAATGCATTTCTCATTTAATCCTATCTTGCCATAAGTCACAAAGCGATGTCGACGAGGACCCTTTCGCTCACCGAATGCAAATTGATTCCCGCAAAAGCCCGCCGGAGACCGTCATAAGTGCATTTAAAAAGCACCACTCGTGCCCCTGCCATCCTTTATCAACTTCACTTTGGCACTTGTGTTCGACAAACGACCGCATTTAGTTGTCGTTTCTTCCACTCTCTCTCTCTCTCTGCCTCACTCCTCTTTCTACTTAGGATGTTTTGCCCCCGGTGCCCTAATGGAGGAGTCGCCTCCATGTGTATATCTGTTTGTCCCGTCCTCGAATGTGGTACAAACCCTGAATGTTGCAGCAAACTGCGGTACAATTCGAAAATATAAAGTTAAACTGCCGTGAAAGTGATTTTATATCGGCCAAACGTTAAACTGTGTCTGTAAGCTACTGCTGGTGTACGTAGTCCGGACTGCGGTGGGTTGGGTGGAGCAACTTTTCCCCGAGAGTTTGCAGTGCACTCGAGGTTCTGTTGAGTGTGGCTGTGGACGAACGGCCAGTGCAACAGAAAAATTCACTGCAAATATCTGCTTGTTTAATGTTGGAAAGTTTTATTTAATTTTTCCCCCCGCTTTTTCTCTGTTTGTGGAAACAGTGCCGACACCAGCTCTGCTGCCATCGCCACGGTCACCGCTGCCGCCTGTTTCAATAACAAGCGGTTGTGAGGAGTCGTCGTCCTCCGGTGCCAGGCAGCACTGGCGGTGGACACAGGAGGTGAGGGAACAAGAAAATGATTTACTATGAGAGTGGAGGATATTGATTGCATTGTGGTCCAACAATCGCACACTAACCGGTAGTTCAAACAGATTGCTTTCATGGTTCCGTGCTTCAGCGGCGTCATTTATTGTTTTTGGTTTTTCCATCCGTTGGGTGATTATTTGAATTATCTTCTCTGAGGGGTTGTTTATGCGAACAGTTAGGTTGAACGATGGGGAGTAAAAGTATTTTTGGATATTGCATGACAATGTGGCCTGGTTACTGTTTGCAAGTTAAATTTATCGAGTTGCAGGTGGCAGAGCGCAGATTGAGTTGCAAATGTAGTGCAAATGTAGGTGACGCTGCTTCTTTGAGTTAACGATACTCTTCAAAGGGGGTTTGAGTTCCATTGGAATGCTGACCCACTTGCACTGATTCAGATTTTAAGAGCTAACATTGAAATCGATGCGCTGCAGATGTTGGAGACAGATCTGACAAACACCTGTTTGTTCGTTACATGACAAATTAAAGCAGAGTAAGAAATTCACACACTTCCGCAATTCTTATTTCTTTTGCCCGTCAACTATACAAGGGGGTACCCAACCCAAACTGTGGGATGACAACTTTTGGTAGCATTAACATTCCCATATCAAAAATGCCTTGCATTTTGTAAAAGAATGTTACGCTCGGCTAGTCTAGGAGGTCTGTTCATCAATTTTAACGTTGTCCCCCTCAAAGTAGTTCCTCTTAGAATCAATACATTTTTGCCAGCGTTTTTTCGAATCCCCGTAGGAGATCTGATATTCGCTTTTTGGTATGCCCTTCAGCGATTCGGTTTGGATCTTGTCAATCGTAGCAAAACATCGTCCTTTCTCTCCTTAGTCAGGAAGGAACAAAAACAGGACAAGCCGCATGGGGACAATCTGGTGAACACGTTGGCTGAAGCATGATTACGGTGTGTTGTCGCGAAAATTACGAACAAGTGACATTTTTGTTGGTCAAAATTCAGTAACTTTGAAACGAACTGCGCTGCCACACGCTTTAAGGCATGAACCAACCAATGTGCCGAAATAATCAGTAACTTCTCTAATAGTGATTCGATGACTCTCCCTAACACTTTTCTTCACTTTCTCAATGCTTTCATCGGTGGGTGTGCTGGGCGTTCAGGGCGAGCGTCATCATTCACATCTTCTCTACCTTCTTTGAAAAGCTTGTACCACTTGCAAACTTTTGTTTTGCGTCAGAGTCACTATGAACATTTCAAGTGTTTTTGAGCACTTTATTCTATTTTTCACACAAAATTGAATGCAAATTCGTTGATTCATTTTTTCCGACACCGGGCAATCGAAACTGAACACGCAAAACACATCTAACTGGTATGCTGTTGAGGTGAAATTGAAAATATATGTTCAAGACCAATGTACCACCATAACAAAATAAAAGAATCGATGATTCGTAGCCTGCGAAATTTGACGACATTTTCTGAACAGGCCAAGTATTTTCATCGACGTTGCAATAACAAAATTCAGCTCGACGCCTTACAGTATTGCTTCTTGTCCAAGAAACAGAATATGCGAGATTATAACTTCGAAACGTTTAAAGCTTCAGAGCAGTTTTTCCGTTTCGAAAGTCGGTTTGATCAACAAACTTGCTCTGATTGACCGAACTAACAAAATTAAAAAGAAATCACGTAATCATCTTGAGAGATTAATGATGGACTATTAAATCAAAAGATAATTCGTAGGGCTGTTTAGAGTGATTTTTTAGAGTTAAAAATGTTGCTTGCTGAAATCCTGGCCATGCGACAACATTTGGGACAAAACTCAATTTCTTTTACTCACTTAAACTATTCTTGAGGAATTTTTTTATACTCTTACACCCGCCTTCTTCTTCTTCTTTTGGCGCTGCAGTTCGGGGTGGACCTGAGCCTTAATCAACAAGCCTCTCCAGTCGGCATGATTTTTCGCCAGTTGCCTCCAGTTGCGCACTTCAAGTTGGTTTAGTTCCTGAGTTTTCTGTGACTACTGAAGAAATATATTGTTTTATTAGAATCCTTATCTTGAGCAGCTATGCTCCACTTCCAAGACGTAGAATGTATTGGTAAATGAACGAGGGTACCCACAACGTCTTGGTGTCTAAATCGATGAGGCGCACGTATGTGGTGGCTAAGATTCGTTCATTATTTGATCTTTTGCGCGAAAAGTTTCTGTTATATATACTAATTGAAAAAAATGTCAGTGTTGAATCCATGGTTCCTAATTATGGTAGACATGTCTGTAAGCTCAAGAGTTTTGCCGCAGTATTGCCAAATCCTTATTGTTGAATTACACGGCTGCACTCTACATGTGCAGAAGGGCTATTGGGTCTAGATGGGGTATCCAACCGCACGTGGTCTGTTAAGGGACCTCACATTCCACCTGCAAAACCGAAAATTGTTGTCCTTAAAACGTTTCCTGGGGTCTTCAACAGTTGATCCGTCCTTATCCGAGACATTTCGGGTTCTCTGAACTATATACTTTTTACGTGGTGAGGAAGTTACCCTCACGCACAACCCACAGACTGGTAGGCCAGGCCCATTACTTAAACCCTCTGGCAGAGGGGCTCACTGCATACATTGGTTTACCATACAACAGGTGTTGTGATGGCTATCTAGGGGGCGCCGCGTGGAGGCTATATGTCAACTTGACCTGTGCACTAATGATGATAGCCTTGGCAGCTCGCCATGTTGAGCGCAATCAACGACGTTACCTCGCGTGCATAGGCCCATGCCATGCTTCTACGAGGGGGGTATTATGAAGTTCCCGTCTGGATGGAAACGGATTATCGAATAAAAAGGCGCATATTTGAATTAAATCCGATCACTGTAACACTTTTTATGGAGCATTGAATGAAGAGCAAAAAGCGGAAGGGGGATATTTGAAAATCTTATATATAGAACGCAGTATTTGTAATTAAAAAATGAATGTTCGCTTTTTCTTTTCTTAGTGTATTATATCTTGCATACGGGATACGAATCTGCCCAAAAACGAGAATGACATAAAATATAACTTATATACTTGCTTTTTTATTAAATTAGAAAACAAACACCAAAAATGATGAGTTTTTAAAGAAAATTAGTCTTGGGCATGTATGGTTTAAGTAGACTATCGGATTTTAATACTAGGTCGGATATCTTTTTGACTTTATTACTGCACTTAGTCTCGATCCCATTGAAGCAACGTGCTTTTGAGTAATTTCCGCTTTGGTGATAATTTCATGTTTCCGAGTTTGACGCTCCAGATGATCGCAAATTTTGGTGTTTTGAACTGTTTCGGCACACGTTAAAACAACCACTCTTTTAGCGCAGTATCATCATTATCCTGCTGGAAGATAAATGACTTCTCTAAAGATATTTTTGCGCACTTTGTTGGAGATTATTTTTGAGAATATTTAGATAATGATACCTATTCATTGATTTTCTCAATAAACACAAAATTTCCCACGCCGGATGCTGAAATGCACCCCCAAACCATAACCGACCCATTACCCTGCTTCACAGTCATCCAAAATGATTACCTTGGGTGTATACTTACTTTTGTTACTGTTTGTACGTTCCACATGAAATAAACAGAAAGTGATCACTTATTTTTGTTTTAAGAAAAACAAGTGCTTCAACGACATTCGTAGCACGGACTTCACAACTTTCGTAATCGAGGTGAATATTTGCTTTTTCAGGTATTTTACAAAGTATAAAACTGTTGATTAATTGTCAACTGATCACCACCTGGTGTTGTGTACGTTGAGTCTTACTGACAGAGTACCTCTCCCACTTAGGCGAAAACCAAGAATGGTTAAATGCATACGGTGGGAGAGGCTGCAGAACAGTGAGGCTTTCTCGTGTCATTAAGGTGGCCTGGGAACGTAGGGAGGCTCCTGGCGATTGGCAGACTGGGGTGATTGTTCCTCTTTTTAAAAAGGGGGACAGGAGAGTGTGTTCAAACTACAGGGGCATATCTCTCTTAAGTCTCCCTGGTAAAGTCTACGCAAAGGTGTTGGAAGTCCGTTCTGGAGCTATGGCCGAGTCTAGGTTGGGGGATGAACAATGCGGCTTTCGTCCCGCCAGAAGTACAACCGACCAGCTTTTCACTCTAAGAATGGTACTCGAGAAGACTTGTGAGTATGGCAAACCGATCTTCAGTTGTTTTGTAGACTTGAAAAAGGCATACGACCGAGTTCCTCGAGGTAAGCTCTGGAGTGTTCTGCAGGAGTATGGGATTGATGGTCCTCTATTCGGTGCTGTTCAGTCTCTATACACAAACTGCGGTAGCTGTGTCCGGGTAAACGGTAGTAAATCAACACCAGTCACCGTGGGTGTTAAGCTTCGCCAAAGGTGTGTCTTATCACCTCTCCTCTTCATAATTTATATAAATTGGATGTTACAGCGCAGCCGCGGTGAGGAGTTTTTCTCTTTGGGAGGTTTGAGGGTGAGTCATCTCCTTTTTGCAGATGACTTAGTCATTCTCTCATCCTCCACGATGGAACTCCAGCGCGCACTCGATAGGTTTGTGGCCGTATGTGCTAAAGTCGGGATGAAGGTAAATGTGGACAAATCGGAAGTTGTGGTAATTTCCAGAACTCCTGTTCAATTCACTCTACATGTGAGTGGAGTCTCATTAAAACAGGTGGAGAAGTTTAAGTATCTTGGGGTCTTTTTCACGAGTGATGGGAAAAGAAACGCTAAGCTTTTTTGTAGGATTGGCCAAGCTGGGTCAATTTTGAAGCAGCTAGGACGATCTGTAATAAGGAAGGCCGAACTTGGTTTCAGAGCCAAGCTATCGGTTTTTAACTCGGTGTTTGCTCCAACCCTCACCTTTGGTCATGAAATATGGGTAATGACCGAAAGAATAAGATCGCGAATACAAGCGGCCGAGATGAGATTTCTCTGTGCTATTGCTGGAATAACTCGCCGGGATAGGGTGAGAAACACGGTCGTACATTGGGAACTCAATGTTGAGCAGCTACTTCTCCGAATGGAAAGAGCTATACCTCGATGGTTTGGTCACGTGACGCGAATGTCCCCTTCATCTCGACTCCCGAGATGTGCCTTAGATGCAGTTCCATCAGGTAGACGGCCGATTGGCAGACCCAGGAAGAGATGGCTAGTTCATGTCCATGAACTTACCTGGGGACGCTTGGGCATATCTCCTGATGAGTTAGAGTCGATGGCGGAGGATCGATCGGCCTGGAGATCTTTTGTGCGTGCGTTGCCCCCCCGCCCCGGTTTAGTGGAACATGCGGCCATTGAAAATGATGACAAAATTGTTGAGTTTACTAAATAAATTGATAGTTTGATGATTATTGAAAGAGTGTACTTAAATTTAGAGTTTAAATTCTGAGTTGTCAAGTACCTAATGCAATGCCCTTTTAATTGCGTTTAAGGTGCATCAACAACTGCTCCTGTTCGTTTATCCGAAATCAACTTTTAAAAAATAACCGTCTTTACTTTAAACACCAAATTAAGAGCTTGCTCTGTCTGGCTATTATGCCACTGTCATCCGGCACTATCCATAAATCAAACTCAGCCGATGTGTAGATGACATCAAAGTCAAATGACCAATTTTTTTCAAGACTCTGAAATCTTTGGCTTGCTGCCTCTGTCTTGCCACTGATACTTGGTAAAAAAGACTTTTCCTTTTGCTCCCTAATACTAATCCTTTCATAAACCACTCTTACTACAGACCTGTCTACAGACTGTGGCTTCGGAACCTCCAATGTCAGAAAAGCATTTCCCTTAAACAATCCACCCGTGTTCTGTATTGCTTTCATTCAATTACATCTCCGATCTGTGCTCGTTAAATAGCACTCATCCGTGATGAATCCGATTGATTGTGGCTTATCTCGAGCTGCAAACAAGTTCGTTCCCCTTCCACCCCTTCACCGTTGATTGGCTTCCATTCTTCTTTGAAAGCTGCTACAGTGGAGGCTGCCCAACAACATCTTTATTGCCATCCCCAATCGATTGGCGATTGATTTTTTCTTTTCGTTTGCTATCAGCACTTGGTCACGTTCGGTGCACCGCATAATAATCCATAATCATCAGCAGCATCGTCATCATCATCATCGCTCCTCCTTCCATCGACGGAATGTGTGCAGCATGCTCGCACGTCTTCTGGTTTCGGTGTCATCCTCGACCGATGGCGTCTTTTTCGACGAGGACGACATCGATGGCGTCGTTGTCGCTGCCTTCGTTCTTTCAAATGCAAATTAACCACTGCATATGCCTTGCACATGCACAGCTCGACCCACAAGGATGTTTTATTGCATCTCTGTGTGACGGTATGCCATTCCAAGCGGCATTCTTTGTGCATCTGCATCTTTTCGTTCAATGACGGTGGTGACGACGTCGCCTAAGACGGTCTGAAGCCCGGGCGTCGGGGGCTGTGTCCTTAAAATATTCGATTGGTTCCCACAAAACGATGTGTCGCTCGTTTGCAGGCGGGCAATGGAGCGCAGCGGAATTGAAATTCACCTTGTGAAGCGAAATTGAGCAAGACGGGCAGGAGATCTTTGCCGCCAGGATATGAGCAGCTGAACCCAATGCACGAGCTATGCTAATGTGCGGGATTTATGGGACTATCCCCAGGTCCCTCGATCTGAAGGGGGTGCTCAACGTCAATTGCAAACAGGTTCATTCGCCCAAACCGCTAGCAGAACTTATTAACCGATAAGCTTGAGCTTGAGGTTACGTGCGTCTTCCAACGCGTCTCAATTCCCAAATTGACGCACCCTTGTCATTTTCCAGCAGGAATGCCATCATTTTCGAATAATTACCGCCGAAAATGAAAAACACAAGCAGCACCCGCCAAGCACCCGGGGTGAAACTGTACGCGTTCAAGTGCCAATTCCACGCACATCGCCTCGGGCGCCAACGCCCTCCTCATTTATGACACCATCCAGCACCAGCTCGCATTCCATCGCTTCAGCTAATTACCGCGAAGTCTTGAACCGCGATTTCGTTTCGCTCGCCCACACCCTTATTGCGCACGAAAAATGATTTAAAGTTTGCTTCGCGTCCGTTCAATCCTCTCTGGTGGGGTGGGCTTTAAATCGAATTTGGTACTGAACTGGCCCCGCGGCGTAATTGAAGTTTAATGGCCAATTTTCTTGAAGTGAAATTCAAGACATTTCGAGGATTTTTGCACTCAATAACTGCAAAAAGAGGAAATGTCCCGCTGCGGGGACCTCTTATTTTGAGAGCGAGTGTGAGGGACACGAGGGCATTGAAAGTTTGTTTTTGTGGTTAAGTGAGTTACTGTGGCGAGCAGCGCCTCCGGGAGTAGCGCTGTTATCGGAGAATTTCCGAAGTGCCCTCTAGGCGATTGATGGTGATGGGGCTGGGTGGCGGTGGGCTCGCCGATTAGACTTGTGCGTAGATACCGCTGGGGTCGTAACTCTGGATGGTTCATGGAGAAATAAATTTGAATTTTATTGAGCGAACTTTCGGTTGCGTGCGAGGGCGATTGTAAAGAACTGATTTTTGACGGGTTTGATTTAGTATTTTGTCGACTTACACAATAATTTGAAAAACTGGAAAGCGCTGACGATGGATAAAAGCTGAAAGAATGTGGCATTTATGGTTTTGTTTCAGTTACAATGCAGATTTGTTGACAAACAATTCGGTTTTCTAAGGGAACCCCGATCATCAGACATTTAATTTCTGAATTTAGTAAAAGTCAAAGTTGAACTTGAAGTTGGCAACACCATTTTTTTGGTTATTTGGCCATTACGGAGAATGGATACTTACGCGTCCCTCGACGGCATGGCAAGTTTGTAGATGTGCGGCTGATGATTAAATATGTAAAAATATATAAAATAAATATATTCATCTCTTTACGTTACGCAACGTTGTTTTCTTCCAATTTTCTGCCCAGTTTCCGCCTTATGGTATAGGTCAAAGTTGAATAGTTTAAAACACTTTGAAAATATTCAAATTTAGATGTTTGCGAATGGGCGCGCATTTGAAACACCGTTTGGATGTAGAATTTGGCTCAGTGGAAAACATTTATCCCTGTCGAAAACTGCACAAAACAATCCAATAGGCATGAGTACCAACATAACGCCACAAAATCGAACGTGAGTACCAATAGGCATGAGTACCAACACAAGACCACAAAATCGAAACATTTTTAGCAGTCCGCCAATAGGCATGAGTACCAGCATAACGCCACAAAAACATTTGTAGCAGTCCAAGTCCATTTATCCACTCGACAAGTTACCAACAAAACCATAGTGATATGCATATGGGACAGAGTAAAGGGTTTTCACGATCGTTGTGTACTGCCGAAGTGGTGTCCAAGTCCTTTATAATGAAAATAGGTTTCGCTTGGTGTTTGGAAAACTCAGAAGATATCCTTTGAAGAGTCTCTCTCAGCTTTTGAAAAGGCGCTTCTTGCTTCAGTTTATTGCTAGGTTCAGCGAGCAAATCTCATGGATGTCGAAGTTCCATGCCATAAAGTATATAGTTGAGATGAAAAGTTACGCGAGTCGTTGATCATTGCCAAGGTCTAAGGAGAACATCCAGTAGCGCAAGGAGGTGTAGTTCATAGGCAGATGAGCCATTAGGGGTGTTTTTTATCGTTCGATGGCACCATTTAACTGTGCTATTTGTTGTGGGTGGTATGCGGTGAATGAGATTGCACCCGGTAAGCTGAGCAAATCTTTTACGAAGTATCGGTGAAGTTGTGGTTTTATACAGTTGCGGTCAAAATAATAGTAGTGAGTAAAGCAAACATCAAATAACAGTATTTTCTCTCTCATTTTACTGCTATTTTCGAATTTTTTGTGAAAAACAGTTGCATGATGAAAAGGGAATACTGTGAGCGCAAACAATTTGTCGTCATCTTTGCAAATATATCCTAGGTGCGAATATTATGGTGTAAGTTGGTTTATTTGAATAGTCAAAAAAATAGTAGTGTTTTCGTTTCTAGAGGAAAGAGTAAAGATTTTTCAAAAATTTGTGTGTAAAACTTCTTTAACGGTAAATAACGGATATTCGATTTAGGGTTTTCCCTAAAATTCGTTAAAAAATATCTTTAGAACTTTATAGAGCAATGGGACGAGGTAGGTATTGCACAGCGGAATAACGAGAACTCATAAAACAAATGATATCTGAGGGCAAACTGTATGCGGAAGTTCAAAACCTTCTTGGTTGCTCACCAACAACAATCAGGAATGCCCTAAAATACTGCCCCAAGCCCGCGACTCGAGGACGCAAGGCAGTAATGTCTCCAAAAATGATAAAACGGGTATTGAGACACTTAAAATCAAATCCGTTTATGCCAGCAACGGATATCAAAGACCAGTGGCCGCCGTGGCGTAATGAGTAGTATGCGACGCTCACACGCGGAAGGGTCTAGGTTCGATTCCCGGCTGAATACCTCGAAATTTTCACGGCATCACCTTTTTCGAGCTGCTGACAACACTCAAAGAGTAATAGCTGTCTAAGTTCGGAGTCGGCAAAACTGTAGGTCCCTTCTACTCGTGAGAGAACAGTAGCGCGCACAACGCGAGTAGCTGATGAGCAAGCTAGGCCCTGGCCCCCCTATGGACTGTCGCTCCAACAATTATTATTATTATTATTATATCAAAGACCAGCTTAAGGTGCAAGCAAGCGTCGAAACTGTCCGGAGACGTTTGCGCGAACATAACCTTGTGGCTCGTAGTCCACGAAAAGTACCTTTGCCTACACCAAGCTTTCAATTGGTGCCCTTCGCACCATTCTTCATGACCATCTTAACCTTTCAAAGGTCAGTGCTAGGTGGGTGCCACGAATGCTCACAGCGCCTCAGCAAAAGTGAAAATCGCATGCTGTAGAGAGCTTTTGAAGATGTCTAGTGAGAACGTGGAGGGTGCTATGGATCGAATTGTTACTGGGGACGAAACATAGGTTCACCACTATGACCCTGAAAGCAAACAAGAGTCCATGCAGTGGCATAAAAAAGGAAATCCAGAAGTCACTCCGTCTGCCGGGAAGCTCATCGCCACAGTTTTTGGGACTCAAAGGGAATCTTGCTCAATGAGTACAAAAAAGGTGAAACCATCAACGCCACATCCTACGCTTCTTCTTTGCATAATTTGCGGGAGGAAATTAAAAGGAAAAGACGGGGTAAACTCGCAGCGAGTGTATTGTTTCTTCATGACAACGCTCCTGTTCACACGGTGCGAGTTTTCAAGGCTGCTGCTCGAGATTGTGGCTTCAAAGAAATCCAACACCCACCCTATAGTCCAGACCTTGCCCCTAGTGATTATTTCCTGATTCCGGATTTGAAAAAACTGTCTTCGTGGAAAAAGATTTTCGGATGATGAAGAACTTAAGTCGGCAATAAATGGGTATTTTGCAGAGAAAGCAGAAATTTATTTTTTTGAGGGTTTACAAAAGCTTATTTTGATATTTTTTAACAAATGCATTGATGTTAGGGGAGATTATATTGAAAAATGAAAACAATTTAAATTGAATTTGCATTTGCCCTCATATCGTACCGAGAATACATACATTGAACGCCACTCGTACATGTTGAAATCTCTCCACGGTAGGAAACGTTCCCAGTGGTGGTAATGTGTGTTTATGAATTCTGTTACCCTGGCACGCCGAACCCACTCGGGAATGTCTGACTTCATACTTGGCCAGAAGAAACGGCTTGCTATTGTTTTCCTTGAAGTTTGAATACTAGGATGGCTTAGATTTGGTTTATCCTTTCATTTGGACCGAAGCAAGGCGAGCAATGCATAGGGCCTAATGTAAGATCCAATTTTCAAAAGTGAATTTTGTTTAGTGGTGGAGCTCACTTTGGTTGAATGCACAAGTCAGTAAACAAACCTCTCGTATGTAGAGCGACATGAAACCTAAAGTGTACTTTGACATACCGTTACATTCACTTAAAATGACTGCTTCGTGTGCTTTACGGGTTGGTGGAATAAATAGTTCATATTGAAATAATTGGTTCATTCTTCGTCTTCTCTAAAAACGATGCTGCCCAGAATGTTACAGTCAATGGTGAACACTATAGAGCCATGATTGCCGATTTTCCCTTCACCGATGGAACAACCATGATGTTGGGGATCTATTCTTCCAACAAGACGGTACAACATGTTATACAGCGCGTGCCATAATGAAAGGAAATCTTTGCTAGCTACCTTGTTTCATATTAGGGGCCATGAATTGGCCTCCAAGATCGTTGACTACTATTTTCTGTAAGATTATGTGAATTCCCTAGGCTAAGCCGGTAAGCTCAATACAACTGACAACAAGGGACAACATTTACTGCGTTATTGCCGGTCACAAATGTTGAAGTAATTATAAATTGGACTTCCATATTATATTACGTTCATGTCATTCCTGTTAGTTGTTCTCCAAAATTCACATTTAAATTGCATTGCCAGATGGTTATCTTGCAAATGAGGTTAAATTTATGTCAATCATAAAAGTCATCATTGTTGCAATCCATTCCAAAGTTCTATACTTCTAAAAAATACTCATTAGATTAATGGAAAAATTTAGTGCAAGCATGGTGGTCATTTGAGAATTGCTCGAAAATGGACTACATCTGACAATGTTTACGACAGCTGGACACTCTATAGCTTGTCGGAAAATCAACATTAACAGTTTCATAGTTCATAAAGCAGGATACAAGTAGACCAAAGTCTAGCTCCTTCAGTTCCTACTCGTGTAGTGGAAGCTATTCTGACCGAACAGCAGCTCTTCCATGAACAATTAGTACTCTGTTTCTGATTTAAATAAGGCCAATTGCATCCGCAAATGGGGTAAGTGGAATTTAGCCATAACGAACTAGCTACATCTTAGTTTGTATCCAAGTGTCCTTTCCTTTCTCCATAATCTCTACCAGAAAAATAACTTTATCCTTACCATCATTCGTGCCTGTCATTTCATAAATCTCGAATAAACTGAATGCTGCGCATAATTTTTCGATAATCAACATAAATGTCCTCGTCAAACCCTTAACGAGTCTTTCTCCTGGCTCGCAGGAGCAAGACAGTCGAAACAAAATTAAGTCCTCTTCAGGACCGCTCGCCTCATTTCTCAAGCATCCACTCCCAATGATCATTCAGCAAAACTTCGCTGCCTCATAAAGCCACGACTTTATCTGAAAACTGAATTAGTCTTAAAATTCCCATTTCGGAGCGCAGATGATTCCGTAAAATATCTATTCGAAGCTAGTTTACTTAAAGCGTAACACAAGAAACCGTCGACCGTCGACCGCCGACCGTAGACATCGTCAATTTCAACTGCTCAGCCGAATGGCAGAGCGCCCTATTGACTCGAAAACAAAACCACGATGCATTCGCCAAGTCATGAATAAATGCATAGGGACCGCAAAACAGAATCGTCCGAAGGAGAGCGTCCTTCCCCATCAATTCCCCCGATCCTTTCTTCGCATTGGTTGACTGATTGCGGTGAATGAGGAATATTCTGCTGTGCAGCCCGAGTCCGCGCCCTGCATTTGCTCTCTCCCTGGATGACAACCATCCATTCTTTTGTGCTCAATTTCTATTCTTTAAACCCAACTCCCCCTAGCTGCAGGATAGTGCACACAATTCAATTTTGTCAAAGATCCGGTCCTTCTCCTCCCGTTCCGCCGTCATCTAAGGAAGACAAAGCGGAAGCTATTTCCTCTGCACAAAAACGAAAATAAGGAACACACACACACACAAAAAAGGACATTCCTTCTCCTCCCACTAGCAGTGGAATCCTATGAAGGATAACTTCCGTCAATCAGTGGGAAAGTAAACACGCTGCCAGTGGAGCGTGCAGTGAATGCGTTTCTCCGTCTCTCTCTTGTCTCTCTTCTGCCGTTTTATTAATTTAATCTTCTTTTTTGTTCTCTTTTGTGTGTGGCCCAATCGCCCCCCGCGGACCAATGGTCCACCCAAACAAAAGCCGAAGCGGTGAGCTCGGACATTTTTACCGAAAATGACATAAGGACCCGAGGCAGAGCACTATTCGTTGCGAGGAGTGATAAAAATTGAAATCGATTCCCCTCAGGGGGCTCTCACTAAAACGAACTAAAACAGGACCAGAGCCCGAAAGAAAAACACCAAAGTGCAGAGCCACGAGGTTGAATCACATTTTCGGATTCGAAATTCAATTAAAGGTGCGAGCGACTGAATGATCCACGGGAAGGGAGGTGGGTGGCTGGAGAGGGTGAAGCCCCAGCGGCGGTCCGATGCCAGACACTGATTGTGTGTGGGTGTGGAGGAGGAGGCTGTGTGTGTCATTTGTTGATGGCGATGTGCACCGACTGGCGAGCGGATGCGTGTTGTGGGATCTTTTTGATTACCTTTGGTATGTGACTGGTCATGTGATAAATTGAAAAATCGCATTCGATTGTGACGTTGTTACGTGCACGCAGGCTGTCGGGGTCACTGGCCGCCCTGTCCGGCGAATGGATTGTGACTGAAAGTCTAGATGAATATTATTTTTATGAGACCTGCTATCTGGGACACAGGGGAGGGGCGAGCTGCAGCAGATGTTCCGAGACATGAATGACAATGCCTGAGGATTGTGATGATTAAAAAACAGGCTGTGCAATTGGGAGTTTTTTGGGGGTTGCTCCATTGGACAGATGTTTGATCCGAAAATACGTTCAAGCCATATTTACCTTTTGCTTCATTCAAGAGCCGCCCGTTGTTTCAAATCCCATGGATGTAAGGATGGACGGCTGCTGTGTTTGGCTTTCAATGTGCCAGTCGGACTTCGAAAAAGTTTTAAAATCCGGTCTTTTTAAAGAACGGCGCGGAATATTTCTACTCTGGAAAATAGAGCGTAAAAAATCTTATTTTCTAGTTTCTCTTATGCCGAACGTCAGTGTCTGCTTAAGAAGGGTTGTCATCGTAGGTACTGATGATGGTTAATGTGATGACACCTGTTGGCAGAGTCCTACTGAACCTCGCGGTATGTCAAGGTTAGTTTTACTTATGACGGATTGAGCAGGATTGGCTAAGTTTAGTCAATTTCGAAACGGCTTTGAGGACTTAGATTAAGGATTGCTGAGCTTGATGCCAACGGTTTTTTTTTTAAACTCAATATTTGTTCAACTCATCGCTACGGTTTGTAACAATTGAATGTCTAGCAACGTGAATGCAAGCTGCCATAAAATAACACAAAATACCTCCGTACTCCTGTGAGGATCTGATTGTAGCTGTCTGCTAGTAGTTTGGTGATGGGCCACTGCTTCTTTATACGTGAGGGGTTACAGAAGTTTAACCCGGTTTATCCCAGAGAATATTTTTTTTGAATTTTTCATTGAAATTTAGATGTTATGACACTCGTCCTATTTCTGTTCTAAAAAAAAAATTTTAAAAAAATATGTAACTTACCAATTGCTGGAGATAAGGTGTACCCCATATGGTACAGTGGGATAATGCACTATCATCATACACTTTTAAAACATAACATAAATTTTAATTTAAATTGAACATTTCGAGTTTTTATTAATTTTTTATATGTACATAAATTATTGTGGCATTGAATGATATGCCTTGAAATAGCGCACATGTAGTGTAACGCCACATTTCTCGCAATAAGTAGCCGCTTGAGTGTGGCAAACTCGACATCTGGTTCGCTTGTCTTGCTCGACAATCAAGTGGTTGATTCCATCATATCTTGTGTCCTTGTTGGCTGGCTTCAAATTTTGTGGCTTGGTACTTCTCTCGTATGTTCCCAGCAAGCTCCTAACCAGCCTACGATGGAACTCTAAATTGTCCAGTGTACCTTTATTACACTTATGAAGCTGCCAAGCGTTTGAAATTGCCATATCTACACCGTGGGCAAAAAGTGGGTAGTACCATTTTTTTCCTCTAATGCCAATTCGATAAAGACCGATATTTTGGTCTGATCTGTCGACGCCTTCCATATTCTTATTATATATTTTTGTTAGTTTCGGCTGAGGAACTGATATTTATTTTTTCTCAGCACGGGAGTATCTTCTCACCGAATTTGTTGGTTGTACTTAAACAGAGTTTGCTATTATATTAACTATGTTGTTATCATTCCATTTGCACACAACCGCATCGAGTTCTGAACAAAGTTCGTAGTTATAAGCAGCTCGGCCGTTTCGTTTCAGAACTTTATCTGATCCACTAAAAAAACAGGTTTTTAAACGATTGTCTCTAATTGCTCCAGTATCTCTTATATTTAATTTCTTGAGTTCATTGAATAGTTCAAGGGAGGAAAAAAGAAATTGTCAAAAAATTAATGAAAGCTTAGATTTAAGCCTCGTCCAATAATAGTATGACAAAAATCTAGTACAACTTGTGTTCCAAGAGAGAATTCTCTATTCCTGGACGTTGAAGGTAATTTTTACCCTAGATAAGGGTCAAACCAAAAAATATATCCGCTTTGATATAGCCCCATCTAATTGGTGTTCCTCTTATAAATTGTTTAGTCGTATGACGTCCGAAATAGAGTATCATACCTTTATCCACACTGTAATTTTCTACAACTGGAGCGAACAATAGAAACTTTTGAAGCAGATGTTGAAATAAGGGTCGTACTTTGGAGTAACGATCATTTGGATCTAGTTGAGTATTATCGCAACAATGTAGTACTCGTGATGGATTTAGATACAAGAATATTTCGTGAATCTTCTTCATTTTCCCAGTACATTATTCGTCTTGATACATTGTTGTAGCCACTCAAAATAAGTACTCCAACAAACGTTTTGAGCCCACTTACCTGTATATCAGCCAGGAGATTATGTTGTTGGGCATATAAATTAGAATACTTGGTTATCATTTCAAAAAAAACATCATCGAAAAAGAATGAGAACAGGCTCAAAGGTGTTAAAGATGGATTGAGATTACAAGATTCATAGTTGAAATTTGTAATTGGTTCCTTCAAGTCTTCTCTTTTCCATGAAAAATTTGAAACTTTCGCCTTTTTTGAGACAAATGAAAAACGTGGAATTTCATCCTCTTCATCGAAGTTATTCGGAGGGAAAACAATTTCTGCTATCAGCTGATTACGAGGCAATTTGTTTACGCAAACTATATCTTCCTCTCCTGAATCTTCATCTGTAACATCACCTTCTAGTAATGGAGGTAAAATGGGTATATGTAAATCGTTTTCATCGTCTTCATCTATGCAAGTAATGATTTCATCGACTTTTAGTCTAAAAAACCAAAAATAAAATGCATTATCCCACTGTACCATATGTGGTACACCAATAAAAACATCCATGAAACAATAACAAAATATATTATGTAATATAATATATGATTTGCTTTTGTTTTTATTACATAGATCTGATTTTTAGTGTTGAAACAATTTATAAGTTGAAAGTTACTTACACTTTTCTCGACATTTTCACACTTCCACTTTTCACAAAGTCAAACACAAATAAATCGGATTGACATAGGGATATCACAGCCTACTTTGCTAATCTTGACAATAAATAATTTAAATTAAATATGTGGCCTACTTTTCAGCTAGGATTTTTTAGGCTAGGTGTACCACATACGGTACAGTGGGATAATTCGGGTTAAGAGGCGTGCCTTAGACGCAATCACTGGGCAGACCCTGGCCGATGTGGTTGTACCAAGTCCATTCTTGGGTATATTTCAACTCTTGATAAATTGAAGAGTTGAGTGGTGTGGAGAGCTCGCATGCATGTTCTGACCCCGTGATTTTAGTTAAAAATGCAACCTATCATACACGCGTTTGAAAAACTTGAACTAATCCTAAAATGGAAAAGAGAAGAGGCACAGACTGAGACGCCACAACTTATCAGGAGCTCTCTGAACCTCTCTACCTCTGCTTTCCATGCTTGATAGTCAGTGGCACGCTTCTTTCATCTGTCAATGTTTTGTACTTTATACTAAGGATCCGGTCTTTCTTCCTCCTTTTCAAAGCAGGAAGCTTGGATTTCAAAACCTTCTTTGTTGGAATATTGGACAACATGCGATGGATTTGGGCCTTTTAGAATACATTCACAACTCAGCAAGTTGTGTGGAGAAGAGTTAGCGGAAGTGTCTTCTCCTCCATTTACTTTCTTCTCAGACTGGACCCTAAATCCGAAGTCAAACACCCAAGAATCATGTCTGTAGCTTTATTAATTGTCCCGCTCCCAGCTGAATATAGCACTCAATTGGTAGGTGAATTGGTTTCTGGAGCATAATTTTGGTGCCTTTAGTCAGAAGTTCAGATGGTTCGGCAAAACAGGGGAAACCAGTTCGCCGTGGACCGTCGGATCTCCACCTGTATGTCTTTCGGCCCGACTCAGGAAAATCTCGCTTGCTTACTCACGATTGAAGTTTTCTATGGATATGTGAGTTAGTGACGGCGAATACTTCGTCTTTCCCTGTTCAACGCTAAGACAAGGTCGCCTGTCTTTTAATCTCGTCTTCTTGTTTTGTACAGTGCGGAGTTGACCTCGGCCTCAACCAACATGCTTCTTCAGCCAGCAAGATCTTTCGCCAGCTGTCTTCAGTTGCGCACTCCAAGTTGGTTGAGGTCCTTCTCCACTTGTGTGAGTCACCTTAGCCTAGGTCGTCTTCTGTTGCATTGTCCCAATGGCTCAGATTCGGGACGGAGCAATGGTGTCCATACACTCTACTTGCCCAAGCCATCTTAAGCGTTGTGACCAAAGACGACTGACCAAACGCATGCCGCTGTACTTTCGGTACTGAAGTCGTTGTCCCTATTGGACGCGGAGCCGAGGTAGACAAAGTCCTTGACTGCATCGAAGTTTCTGCTGCCTAGTGTGACGCTCTGTCCCTTACGTCGATGTTGTGTGTCCTTTCTTGATGACAGCATGTACTTTGTTTTGCCAGACCCATTTTAGCAACTTTCGCTTCAATGCCAGCAAACGACTCATTGATGGCTCGCTGAGTTCGTCCAATCACGTCAATGTCATCAGCGTAAGCTCGCAATTAGACTGACTTCTGGAAGATCGTGCCTCTGGTGCTGACTTGTGAATTACGCACGATCT
This sequence comes from Eristalinus aeneus, assembly GCA_955652365.1. Lineage (NCBI taxonomy): Eukaryota > Metazoa > Arthropoda > Insecta > Diptera > Syrphidae > Eristalinus > Eristalinus aeneus. Next base: position 4,848,056 of record OY019132.1, read on the forward strand.
TCTCGAGGATGATGTTGAAGAAGTCCCATGACAGTGCATCACCTTGTCTCAAACCTTTTCTGAAACTGAAGGTTTCGGTGAGTTCGTTACCGACAATAACGGAGCACCGAGAGTTCCCCATCGTAATCCTACACAATTTGACGAGTTTGGAAGGAATGTCAAAACTACACATGGCACTGTATAGCTCGTCCCTATGCATACTGTCATATGCGGCCTTAAAATCGGCGAATAGTTAGTGAGTGTCGACTTGCACTTCTTGGGTCTTTTCCAGAATCTGCCGTAAGGTGATGATCTGGTCAATTGTGGACTTCCCGGGCCTGAAATCACACTGAAAACGACCTATCAGGCTGTGGACAAATGGTGTCAGACATTCACATAATACGGCAGAGAGGATCTTGAAGGTGATTTTAAGGAGGTTGATCCCTTGATAGTTGGCGTAGTCAAAGGAGTCTCCTTCCTTAAAAACTGGTCACAAGATGCTGAGATTCCACTTATCGGACATGCTCTCCTCCAACCATATCTTACAGATTAGTTGGTGCATGCGCCAAACCAGGTCCTCTTCAGCTGCTTTTAATAGTTCTGCGGGCAGTCCGTCCGCTCCAGCAGCTCTGTTCGACTTCAGCTTCGATATTGTTATCTTCTGGTTGATTGAATTCTTCCAAATTGAGTAGAATATTGTGCCTAACAGTGGAATATGGGGCGTCATCGCCGTTAACAAGTCTCCAGAAATGAAATGATCCTTGATTTGATTAAACTTTTGACAGGTCTTGTCTTTGAGTGTGGAAGAGAATATAATTCAAATGGCAGCTTCTAAAAAATATTCGTGATCCTTACTTTTCGGACATTTTGGGCGACTTAATATTTGAGTACTGTTGGCTTTCAATGCATCTTAAGTTTGTCGATTATTCGCGTTAGAAACGCACTTTCCGTAGGCCCACAGACAGGGTGCCAATTCCAATTGACGTTTCCAAAGAGTGAAATTATTCGACTAGCAAGCTTCTTACGGAATCGTGCATTGTTCTGTCTTGTAGAAATCGTATATCCGATCACGTACCATTCAAAAATATTGCTCCGGCAGTAAATCGGCTCGAAGAAAATGACTTGAGAAAGAAATTGTTGCCGGAGTGGAGGTAAACGTCTCACGGAACAGCGTTCAAAGGTATAGAAGTAATGATGCATAAACCTAACACCGAGGTCGTTAAAGCAGTCTTCGATTGGTGTAAGATTCATAAACGAAAATGGCAAACATTCGACTAATTTTGTAACACTTCAGAAATCTTGGGCGGACATCAAATATCAGGGATACCAACTTGAAACCACAAAATGAATGATCCTTTACTTTGTACTGAGTGGATGAAAAACTTTCGATGTGCTGTTTAATGGAAGTATAATTAAACCCCGTAAGCCGACGATCGCTATTCCATTTAGTTTTATGAATAGTCTACCTAACAGGGGTTACTAAATACTTATACAAACAAGGCGCGTGCCGGCCCCTTTACTTTAACATAAAACACACTTCAGGGTATTACTTGGTAACGTCCCTCATTAAAGTTTCACCCGCTCAAACACACCAAACTGCACAGTTTCCTTGTAAACAAGAAGCTTCTTTCCATGTCAATTCGTATCAATATTAGAACCTTATCTTCAAAAAGATGACGCGTGTGAATGATTTAACACCACTCACTGAGTTATAACTTTGAACCACTTGTCCCCGCTTCCACTGTTACCCAGCACTCCAATTCCGAACTGGCACGATTCTCTTGTCGCATACCCATTCCTCTCCACATTTGCTTTGCTCTCTTGAAGCAGCAGATGACCCAGAAGATAAATCGTGTTCCTCACAAAAGACACGAAATCCACGAGTCCTCCATTTCAGAAGTGGGCTGCTCTTTCCTCACTGATCGGAAACTCCCACTCTTCGCATGAAATTTAATCTTTCTAATAATTTGAAGAGAATAATGAATCCTTTTGAGTTTTGTGTCGCCTGCGTGCGAACCCATGTCACGCCTGCTTGCGTGATTCTCACCGCCTTGGTGAATTTTTAATGACTCATCCCCGTAATTAGAGGAAAACCTAAAGAATTAAATTCACAAATATCTCGAGAATCCCTGCATCTCTCACTCCAGCTATCGCCTCCCACAAGCATCTGTGTCCTGGGACTTTGTCTCAGGGAAATGAATTGAATTTCCCATTGAAACAGGTTTCAAGGGCTTTTCTGCTCCCTCCACTTATGTGTGACACTTTTTCCAGTCCCTTCTTTTTGCCTGCGCTTGGCGGGCACCCCCGTCCCCGGCGAAGGATATCAAGGAACAAGGAAACATTAAATGGAATCAACCTCATGGTATCTAAAGTTAATAGGATTTTTTCTCCTCCCATGTGTGTGTGTGTGTGTGCGGTGGTGCAGAGGGGATCCTTGTCGGCTCACCACTTAAGATTCTCAATTTCTGATAAGGACATTAAAGCAGGAAATTGTATCGCACTGATTATGGGGGCAATTTAGCCTGAATGGATGGATGTCTTCGTCTTTAAGTGCTTGCCGTTTGCGCGGCATTGTTGAGCGCAGCGCTCAGGTGAAAGGTGTCCTGGCTGGGGGTTCAGGTGGGGGTAAGCTGATGGTTTGTGTATGCGAGACCATTTCTGGTTGGAATGACAGTGATGTGTTGGCTTTGGTGTGTGGAGGCTGTTTACGGTTTCCGAGATGTAAGCTGCGGGCACAAGGTCGTTGACAGAATGTGCGCCATGCGGAGGCGGTGGCGGTACGGTTTTGGCTTGAGTCAACTTATCAACGTCTTGCAGGTGGATTCTAGAGTGATTTTCGTCGTGGAGATTAATCACTGCGGTACGACAACAACAACAGCCACAGCAGCGACGACCACATCAGAGAGATGACAATCAGAGGGCTTTCACTGTGGAAAGTCACAGGAAATGCTCTGAATCAGGAGGATAATGTGGGAGAGCTTTAAAGTTGAGGACATTTTATGGGGAAACGAATGAATGGCTGCGAGGTGGTTATTTATGAGCGGTTTAAGACATGGTTCCTTTGAACTGAAAAAGAGACACGCTTTGTGGTTCAAAGGCTACACTAAATGCTCTTTTGCAATCTTCTTGAGTAAGCTCAATTGTCGCGAAATCAGGATTTAGTAAATGAAGCTAAGATTCCGAGAAGTTCTCTTTTTGCTTGCTCGTGGGTTTCTTAAATGACTTTCTTCATTTTGTTAGCCCTGCACCCAACTTGGAGGGCCAGGGGCAGCATAGTGCAGAGATTTGAATTTAAATTTCTACGCATTTGAAATTATGAGGTACATGTCTGATAAAAGAAAAGAAAGAAAATTGTGGAATAGATCTGTCAGGAATTACAATAAGAGAAGAAACTGTTCATTCTTCAAGAAATATGAACTACATGTTGCTGAATAGTCGCTGAATGTTAAATTTTGGATTTATTTTTTAAGAAAACGCTTCACTTTGATAGTAAATTCAGTTTTTCTACATTATGCATGCAATTCGTGATGATTTTGCTGAATATTAGCTGAACATGAGCTGAATTAACTGTCTGTAAAATTGCTCTGCTTTAAAATGTAGGCCATTTCTAACTTGTTCATCAGTACGCTGAAGATCCTTTATTCGTTATACTTAATTTTGGCTGAATTGCTATAATTGCAATAAGTCCCAGGACTAACCACTAAAAACACATTTTCTAGACAAAATTTAACTTTATTCATAAACATAGTTAACTTCAAAAGCGATATAATCAGTCCAACACCGCTCTAACATTTCCATACCTATTTTTTAAATCGATCTCTGACCTCAAAATAGGCTTCAGTTTCGGCGATCACCTCCTCATTCAAGCCATATTTTTTCGGCGAACATCCTTTTGAGTTCTGAAAGGAGGAGGAAGTCGCTGGGGGCCAGATCTGAAGAAAACGGTGGGTGCGGAAGCAATTCAAAGCCCAACTCGTGCAATTTAGCCTGGTAGACAACGACTAGTGACACGGTGCATTGTCTATGTGGAAGAGAATTTTTTTCTTCTTCACATGGGACCGATTTCTTGTGATTTCTTCCTTCAATGCACCAATAATGCCTTGTGGTATTCGCTGTTGATCCTTTCACTTTTCTCTAGATAGTCGATGAATAAGGTTCCGTGCGCATCCCAAAATACGGGTGACATAACATTGCCAGCCGATCTTTGTGTTTTGGAAGCCTTGCGCGTGCTTCACCGGCTGCTGTCCGCTCCGCTGACTGCTGATTTGACTCTGGAGTGTAGTGGTGTATCCATGTTTCATCCATTGTGACACACCGATGCAAAAAGTCCTGTTTATTCTTGCAAAACAGCTCACACAATCATCGATACGTTGTTTTTTTTGGTCCATTGTTAGCAAACGCGGCACCCAGTTCGTAAATAACTTTCCCATAAACAAATGTTCTTCCAAAATAGTGTACATACTGCGTTCTGATCAGAGATCAATAGGGAGACAGTCAACTCCCTCGTCTACCGCCCATGAATTCATTTCAATAATATTTGTTGGCGCTACAGTCCAAAGAGGAACCAGGGCCTAGCTTGCTCATCAACTACTCGTGTTGTGCGCGCTACTATTCTCTCACGAGTAGAATAGTAGCGCGCACAACACGGACCTTCAGTTTTTGGGCGACTCCGAACGGCGAAGTTTGAGAAGCTTTCTTAGACAGTTATTACTCTTTGAGTGTTGTCAGCAGCTCGAAAGTGGTGGTGCCGTGAAAAATTTAAAAAAATTGATGTTGAGCTGGGAGTCGAACCTAAGCCCTTCGGCGTGTGACCGTCGCACTCTACCCACTACGCCACGGCGACCACCATGAATTCATTTTGACAGCGTTTTTTTTTAAAACATTTCTCTACTTTTAACAGCTGATTCACAGGTTTTTTTGTTTTTAAATGGGAATACGTGTAATCTGCCTATACAGTGGATCTCCTCATTCTTAAAATTTTTAGAAGGAGTTGGCATATAAATCAGATAACTGAAAGAGAGAAGGAATAGTTTTTTCCACCAAAAAGTAATGGCTGCCGATAGGCACGTTAAGAAATTATATTTGTAAGGCAACAGTTGCCTCCGAAAAGCAATGTTCTTAAAACTTTATGATTAATTCAAAAACAAAATGAGGATATAAACATAGCTTGAACGCAATAATTTACTAAATAGTACCTATGAACTAATAAATATTTCAAAACACTAAATAACTGCTACTGATTTTAATTTCTAAAACTAATTTTCTATAAATGCATATCATTTTTATAACTGTTGTTTATAAACATTATGTCTTTTATTGTCTGAAACAGTGCTCAAAAGGTATCTTAAATTGTATTGTTTTAAGTATAGGTATATTACAATTGTCATAGATCTTCGTTCTGAGTTAAATTAGAAAAATATATACTCGTTTTATTTTTATTGTTTTTATTTTGATTGCAGAAAACATGTTAATTATTTGTTTTTGGGTTAGGTTTCATTATTTTCATTGATTACAACACCTTTCATATTGAATGGACGTCATTTGGACAATAAAAATAACATTTTGTGATAATAATATGCAACACCAAATATTTATTTGAATTATAATACGCGTAAATATATTAATTAATAATAAGTCTTTTTCCAATGTGCGACTTTTAAGCACGCGTTACTCCTTTGTTTTTCTACATAATAATAATAATTGTTGGCGGTACAGTCCAAGGGGCCTAGCTTGCTCATCAACTACTCGTGTTGTGCGCGCTACTGTTCTCTCACGAGTAGAAGGGACCTACAGTTTTTTGCCGACTCCGAACGGCGAAATTTGAGAAGCTTTCTTAGACAGTTATTACTCTTTGAGTGTTGTCAGCAGCTCGAAAGAGGTGGTTCCGTGAAATATTAGAAAAATTGGTGTTGAACTGGGAGTCGAACCTAGACCTTTCGGCGTGTGAGCGTCGCACTCTACCCACTACGCCACGGCGACCACATTTTTTCTACATACAGTGAACCAAAAAAAAAAAAAACTGTGACACTTATTACCTAGAGCTTCAGCTTAAAATATGTTAGCCATTTGTTACTATATAAAAACAAAATAAATTGCATATAAAACTGAAGTTTAATTCGGTTTCAGTAATCCAAACACATTTACTGTTAATTTTTTAAATGTTTTAAATTTAAATAGCCGAAAAAAACTGGGATACTTGTTTTTTAAGACCAGAAATAATGTACCGTTGTTTTTCTATCGATTACCTCCGCTATTCTGTCAAGTTGTATATTTATTTATATTTATGTTTGTAATTAAATTTTGTTGACATAATTGATTATTATAAAAAAATTACAGTATTCGCGAAATTTCTTCAGTGGTTAGCAACCCTAAATCAAGTGTCTTCAATATTATAGTCTTTTTATGATAACGGGTTTTTTCATCGCGTTTCGGGAAGTGGGGTGGCCTTCTTAAATTTCTGCGCATCAAAGTAAACGAAGAATGTTAAAGGTGGTAAATAGAAAACCGAATTAATCAGCTGGGGAAATTGCCAAAACTTTGAAGAAAGAAATAATTGCAAATCTAAAGATCTTAAAGCAAAAAGCTAGCCTAATCAAAAAGAAGCATAAAGAAGCGAAGAAGTATGCCAAGGAGTACTTGCAGACGGATGAGTTCTGGAATCAAGTAATTTTTTGTGACGAATCAAAATTTAACATTTTCGGTAGTGATGCTCGACGCAATGTGTGGAGGAGGAACGGAACTGCTTTGGATCCCAAAAATGTCACTGGTAGAGCTAAGCACGGTGTTGAGAACATTATGGTTTGGGGTTCAATGGCAACAAACGGAGTTGGTTCTCTTCATGTAATTGAAGGAAATTTAACAAAGTTTGGATACGTTGATATCCTAAAACGTTGTATCCCCGAAACAAAAGAAAAATTGGGACTATCGCCGGGTGTAATGCTGTTGCATGAAAATGATCCAAAGCACACAGCAGGTATAACAAAAGATTGGTGTATTTGGAACATAAAAAAGGTATTGCCGCATCCCCCCCCCCAAAGTCCGGATCTTAATACCAAAGAGCACCTTTGGGCTGTTTTAGAAAAGGAAGTTCGAAAAAACCATTGTACCAGAGACGAGTTAAAGACAGCATTGTATGAAGAATGGCAAAAAAATTCCATCGGCTGTAAAAGTAAACCTGGTCGCATCGATGAACAGAAGAGCAGGAAGTTATAAAAGCAAAAGGACAACGCACAAAATATTAAAATAAATAATTATTTTCATTTTTGGTAACTGTCCCAGTTATTTTTTTTTGCCAATGAATTTGCTTTATTTTTGATGTAAACCTTTAGTTGCTAAAATAAAAAAAATTCACAATAAATGTGTTTGGATTACTGAAACCGTATTTAACTGCAGTTTCATATGCGATTATTTCGTTTTAATTTATTAAAAAATGGCTGAGATATTTCAAGTTGAATTTGAAGGTAATAAGTGTCCCAGTTTTTTTTGGTTCACTGTATTTCATAAGTTGTTATAAATATAAATGCTATAAAATTATTCATTTATTAAAAATAAATCCTATTGAAACTTCCGATTACACTACCTTGCGCAAACCATTTGCAGTAGATTTTCCGAAAGCGTTGTGGTGAATGTACACATAATGGTTGACGAATTCACGAACAGTCGGCATTTTACGAGTGTTTAACACTATTAAGAGCAAAAATTGACTGCGAATGCGAATTAGCTGCCATTTTGCCAATTTTGGAGGGGAAACGTTAAGATGTATGAGTAAAATTCGTTGTCGGATAAATAACTTTCTGCAAATGGGGTTTTTTCTTCAAGAACACGTAAATAACAGTCGAACAGTCGAAGGACAAAGGCTGTTTGATCAGATGTTTATCAGTTGTTTGATTAACTGTTTGATCAGCTGTTTGATCAGCCGTTTGATCAGCTGTTTGATCAGCTGGTTGATTAGCTGTTTAATCAGCAGTTTAGTCAGCTGTTCAGTTGACCAACTTCTTCCTTAATGGTCTCTGATTCTGATTTCATTAAAGTGTCAGCTATCCCACGCAGCTTCACTTTTCGGTTTTCCAAAACGATTTTTTGTCCTTTTTGACGCTTTCAGACGTAACCACTTCAATTGGTCTTCAAGAGTGTTCATAATCGATTGTGTCTGTACGGCCTCGTTTAAAGTCAGCATACCACCGATAAATAGTAGGTTTTGATGGAGCAGAGTCCCTGTAACACGAGCGATTGCTGAGCTTGCACTTTTTTTCCCATCAAAAAGCAGTGTTCAATCAACACATAACATTTTGTTTTTTCGCATTGTTTTAAAAATCGTTTGAAGCACTGTAACTTGTAACCCAATAATGAGATTGTAATGAAAATTTTACAGGTATCATTTGAATTTTTGTACTTCCTAAAAATAATATGGATTTTTGTTAGTGGCGCCTCCTGTATGTCAGTCCCGGGACTTGTTGAGTGTTATATTCAATAATTCTGTCCAAGCATTACATAAAATGTTAATGTTTCCAAAGTTTGAATCATAATATATTAATATTTTCCATTTCTCTTACACGTTTGTAGACGAAAGTCGAAAAAAATGGGGAGTTCCTAATGTATTCTGTTGAATGTGAGCTGAATATCAGCCTAATTGTGAAGTTGGACTTACTTAAGCGTCGAATTTTAGTTTTGCTCCAAGCCTTGTCCTGTTCTACTTAGATCTGAGATTTTTAAACTTTTCTCCAAGCACCTGCACTATCATTTTTCATTTACTTAGCTGAATATGAGCGGAATTGTTAAACCCGTAATTCATCTGTACTACAATATCAAATTTAAAATTACACCCACTTTGCATTCATTTTGGCATCTAATTGCAGTTGTCCACCAAGTCATGGGCCATTTGGTATCCTGTTCTACCTATATCTGACATTTACAGATTATTCCACCGACACAAACACTACCACTGTTACTACTTTGAGCTGAAGACAGTTTAGAACCCGGCAACTGACTTTGAAACATGAAATCAAAATGTCATTTCTTTGCTGAATGCAAGCTGAATTAAGCAGAATCATGTTAGTGTTTATTTAGCTGTCCCATCTGCAAATTTCCAACTAATCAAATAGCCAAAAACATTTTTTTTACTGAATTTTAGCTGAATGGGTAACTTTGCGACGAATGCCTGTGAAGTTTCCGAACCACAACAACGGGGACAATATCGCATCTTCTTTTAATAGCAAATATTTGAATTTTCCTTGCTGAATGCTAGCTGAATTGCGAAATGCCCTGCGGAATCGTCAGCAAAACCGTAAACATAAACGGAACCTTCTTAACATACAAATTGCTGCACGGACATCGGTGTAATCTTCATTTCAACCGCAAGAGTATAGTCGATCCAGAGTCCACCAAACATGAAATCAGTAGCCAACGAAAACCTTAAAGCAATTGACCGCAACAACTCCCTGCCCATACCTCCAGCCAAACATCTGCCTTAAAACAGCACAGATATCCTACATGCCTTCTCAAATGAAGCCAAACCGCCTAAATCCAATTGACAGAGCCAACGTTCGCCACACCAGCAGCGCCCTAAGTCTGTTGCGACTGTTACGAGTCAACTTCAGCTGAAATTAGCCATCTTCCGGTATTCTCTTAATGCCTAGCACACAGTTACCTTGATAGGCATGGCATTCCGCGCGGCATTACAGCGCCCATTTGCATATCTCTCCTCGTTTCTGTGTTTTTCTTTTATCCTTAAACACCTCAAAGCTATCATGTGTTGCAGAGTGCCGTCCCAGCTCCACCTCCTTCCCCGAGCACGCTCTGACAGAAAACAACGATAATGACATGAATATAAACACAAGGACCCAGCCTGGCCCCCGAAGGGATGGACGGGAGAGGGGTCTGGTTCTTCTTTCTTTCTGCTTCGACAGAACGGAATCTTAAGTGCTTTAGCCTTTTACCCGCAATTCGGCACGGATTATTCAAATTACCACACCAAGTGCCCCTCGCGTGTCTCCATCGCTAAGTCGTCGCCCTCCCCACAGCCACACCCACATTCACCGAGCTGAATGTGAGATGTGCGTTTGTCCCTCCTGCCATCCACGATAAAGATCTGATCTCCTCCCCGTGAGAGAGAATAATGTTCCCTGTGGAATTCTTTAATTATGAGGAAATGTGTTATCCTGCCGTAGCGTGGCTTTTGTGGGGGGAGGCGGGAGGCATGCTTCGCGAAAATTTAATTATAAATCCTCGAGCGTGAGCACACATTTTACATAACCTCACAATTGCCGGCGCAGGTGAATTTATTTCTTTCAATTAACAATCGGGACGACCACAGATCCTGTCCCACTCTCTGGGCTCTTCCGCCCTCAGCCGTTCCGACATTCATTTCAGGGGCTTAAGGTAATCTGATTTTCATCGAAAAATCACTTGAGACTGTGAATTTGATGTAAAAGATGCTCCTTTTGAGGTGAAAACAAGGACGGCAAGGATGATGTGAAAGCTTAAAAGGAGAAAGACGTAGAAGGGAAGACAGATTGCGGTAAACAGAATTCGTATTACTTTCGAGAAATTGATCCATGTCTCGCAAAACACTCGACTTCAGAGACAATCACAAGACTTGCTGCACCTGCTAAGGACCTCAAATCCGATTGCGACTTTGAACTCTGCCAAAGTGGCGTGAGGAGGGCAGAGATGGATTTGAGGCGCACAAAGTGAATGATTTGTCGGATGGTTATTGTGTAATAGGACTTAGAGGGACTGTGTGCTGACTCAAAGGGATTATCCCTACAGAATCCTTTGAGGTATTCAGACTTCAACTCCGACGAAAAACAATGCCGCAGCAGAGCTGGTGTGGGGATTTGAATTTGTCAAAGCCTGGATTAGTTTTCTGTGCTCAGTTGAGATGCGGTTTCCTGGCGATGTGTGTTCGGGGAAGGATGACTGGATTGCCTTTGTTGTTCTCAAATGCGATGGAAGCCTCTAATTTAGTCCGATTTAGTATTTTCTTCTCAAATGCTCAACAAATTGTGAGTAAATCCTTTCTCCGCCCAGCCGTTCCATCCTGATTACGTTGCTGAAACTCCTTAAACGACCACCTTTAAGTCTAACGAATGTCTTCCGCCTCCTCCGCATCTGCACCCTGTTTTCATCCACCGCGAATAGTTTCCTTTTTCTTCATCTCGCAGCAGAAGTCAAAAATTTATTTGTGAAACTTTCTCCTTCCGGGTGCGCCCGCCCGCCTTCTTCCGTGGCTTGATTTTCCATCTCAATGATACGAAATGTTTTTTGAAAAATTAATAAAGTTTCACGGAATTCATGAATTCCAGCGAATTTATGTGTTTCTTGTCTTGTGCGAGGGTGCGAGGGGGGTGGGGCCGCCTGCTTCCTCGGAGGGTGAAATTGTATTCGGATTGGCTAAAGGCGGCAGGGACGCGAGAGGTAAAGGTGAAATTAGAAATTAAGAGGGTAGCGAATGTGCGCAAGAAGGTGGCAAAACAGAGGTGATGCATGAAGTTACCCTTCAGATGGGTTTTATGAAATGCTGAATTTAAATGTTGTCTTGTGAAGATTAACACAAAATGATATGACTTTGAGTTTCCCCCCGAGTTTTTTGCTGCCTTGTGCACGATTCGTAAGACTAGCTTTCGAAGTTACTGCTTGTAAGGGATTATTATGAAGAGCGGTTTTTAAATTTTACATTTTATGGCAGTTGCGTAGAAAATGTAAATCCACGACCGGCCACGTATTTTACTTTTTCGCATAGTTTTTCCGAAATTCCACATATTTCACATTCTCTGGTTTCTGGACTGAAATTATCCATCTTTTGGTCGGCTCTCAATGTCTCGTGCAAAGTTACGTAGATTTGCATAACTCTCATCGTCTGCGTGTTTCCTTTTATTCTTGAACCTCTAAGCGATCATGTGTTGCAGAGTGCCTTCCCAGCTTCACCTCCTATTGACATAGTTCCAAAGAAAGCAATCTAAAGGCTCCAAACAAAGAGGACTTACGGCGGATCAATTGCTTTAAGTAACGCGCTTGACAAACTTGTTCTTGAGTAGATCGGCTGTTGCATATACTGTCCAGGTGATGCGACTGGATTTTATGAACTACATGATTCATCCGCAACACTATTTATAGTGTCAATTGAAACATGACATTGGAAAAGACCATCCACTGACATCATGGCGGCTATCAGACCCAGGTTTCGAGGTTGTTTGACTGGCAGTGACAGCTTGACCAGAGGCTATATTCTAATGCCAAACAAATCTATATTTCGCGAATGAGGCCAAAATTAATGACTTATCGTGGTTCAATACCGATCTCTATTTAAACAAAAGTGGAGTTAGCACGTCAGCAACAATTTGTTCCAATGGCACCTCTGACATGTATGGTGCCTTGTGAAGCACGTGTGGATTGTTTTCTGCCCAAAACTGCGTGTTTAGCATTTCCACAAACCCATTCAGTCAGAAATGAGCCCTCCATGGCCCTTATTCGGCCAATGCTTGTCTATGGTTGTCCCGTGTGGTTCAACGTGGGGGCTAGCGCAATGGAAAAAATGCGGTTGTTTAAGAGGGCTTGCCTTCGCCTTTACTCAAGTCCCGAGTCCGAGTACACAAAATATTATTCCAATGAGGTGTTGTATAACAAAGCGAACTTAATAAGAGTGGACAAATTCCTGGTGAAGATGATTCGGAGTCATACTGCGAGAGCGATGAACTCGAACATTAATCTCATCTTTGGGGCTTACTACCCTTATCCCAATGTACTACGAAAGAGTACGACATACTGGCTGCGTACCCCGGAAGCATTCGTTTACCTGGATGAGAACGGTCTGACGCAGGACAAAGATGTGGTTTCGATAATCTTCCAATCAACTACGACCGATCTGTGGCCAAGCTGAGCATTGAAGATCGTCTCCGGTTCAGTAAGTCCGCTTACCTTTGAGACATCGTTGATTTTAGACGTTAACACCAAAAATATTTGTGGTTGGGTACGAATGAGGGAACTCCGTCTTCGCACCCTTTGGACTCAGGGTAGATTGGGGTTGGTTGAGACCTAGTCGGTCGCAGGCAACCGATTGGGTGTCTGTCCCCGTCTGTCCACGGCTCTGAATTTAAATTTAAATTAAGCTCTCTATAAGAGAGAAGAATTTTGTTGACGTCGTCGAAAGACATAGCGTTAAGTTTTAGAGTGTTAAGCTTAGAGTGCCCGAGACGAGATAAGCTAGTTTACAGCGTTTTTATTTAAAAATGCAATAAAAATAAAGAAACGAGCATCGATGTAAATCATCAAGCAGTTCTTCAGCGTATTTGATGAATCGGGAACTCTAAAAATGGTCCATCGGCTTTAGTTTTTGTCTCAACTTGATCTTGTTTAGATGAAGGCCACATTATTTTTGTGAAATTCAGCACACGGAGATGCCCAAACGTTGAGAACGTCGAGTGAGTGTTTAATGACTGTCCTTTGAAAACGAAGAAATAGCGGCAGCGATATTTTTTTTACTGTACGTAATTTTTTGTTTTGCTGGAATTGGAAACAAATTTGTAGAGAAAATGTGGAATTGTATTTGATGATGTGGGATGCAAATGATGGTTTGATGTTTGTAGGAAACAAAATAATGTCTACAATCAAATGTAACAACGTTGTACTTTAGTGTCTTTCAAGTTGTCAATAAACCACCAACGAGATAGCAGCTCAAAAGAAAGTCGTGCGGTTTTTGTTTTCTTTTGGAGTTGTTTGTTTTTCGGTCTAAAGGCGACTATAATGTTTCCACAACAACGCTGCTACAATGTTTATGTTCTTCAAGTGGCGGTGGCTGAACGCAAATTTCGTAACAAATTAAAATTTCAATTACTTACAAGCGTTGTTCAAGTGTTTAAAGCTCCATCATTAATCTGAGGATAAATGTCAAAATATACTTGAAAAAAGATATGACGCCGCTTATACAAGGTCAATTCAAACAATAAGGTGGATTTTCAAATTTCGCGGGCTACGTACATTCGATTATCAGTTTATTTTATATTTTGTTATATTGGTACACTCGTTTTGAACAATTTCTTACAGTTTCAGCCGTATGGCATATTTTTTTGTTTGTGAGACGGATAAAAGTTGAACGTGGTTTATGTGTTCGGCGGTTTCCTGCTATTGAAAAAAATGAATCGAAGAATTCGCTCAAAAATACTTGAAATATTGGCAGTGGCATATAGTGAGCGAACCCTGAGTCAAAAAAGTTTGCAATTGAAACCGATTTTTCAAAGAAGGTAGAGTAGATGTGAATGAAAACGCTCGTCCTGGACGTCCCAGCACATCAAAAACCGATGACAATGTTGAGAAATCGTTTTGGAGAATCACCGAATCACTATCGATTGGCTCATTGTTCCGGAAATTTCGGGCACAAAACGTGTAGCAGTGAGATTCGTTCTAATATGGCGGAATTTTACTCAAAACAAATGTCGCATGAGCATCGCTCAGAAATTGTTGAATGAAGTTAACGGAAATAAAGATTTACTTGGTAGGGTCATAACTGATAACGAATCATGAGTGTATGGTTATGATATCGAAACCAAAGTCCAATCGTCCCAATAGGAGGAGAGCGTCCCAGGAATTCTCCTATGATCAAAAACAGCAAAACTGTTTGGTCATTCGTAAAAAACGTAAACAACTCCGCCTCGTCTTATATTCCAACACTCATTTGCAATGACGTTCCAGCTGTCAGCTCTTTGGACAAAGCAAATCTGTTAGCTGCACAGTTTGCAGCCAGCTCAACGCTACCAGACTGCACACGGTCTGCGCCTATACTCGAGAGAGTAAATTTTTCCATGGGACAAGTCCATTTTCGCACTCGTACAGTTGCAAGAGTACTTAAAGATCTAAACGTGCAGAAATCTGCTAGCCCGGATGGTATCTCTCCCGTTCTTCTGAAGAGGTGTTCGTCTACGCTGGCAAAACCACTGCGTAAGCTGTCCTACTCTTTAGGGCTCAGCATTTGTCCACCATATCCCTTAAAAGGGCGCACCATCATCACCCACCTCCTACCGACCCATAGCACTTACGTCCCTACTCTCCAAGGTCATGCAAACGCTGATAAATCGTCAGCTTATGAAATATCTTGAAACTTGTAAGCTTCTTAATGACTGGCAATACGGCTTCCGCAGCAACAGGTCCACTGGTGATTCGATGGCTTATCTCACCGAAAAATGGAACCAATCATTGCACAGTTTAGGAGAAAGCAAAATTGTTGCACTTGATATTTCAAAAGCATTTGACAGAGTCTGGAATCAGGCTCTCTTGTCGAAAATGCGTGCTTTTGGCGTCGATGAGTCTCTTCTTCAATGGAGAAGAAATTACCTTTCGAACCTTTCAATACAAGTTGTTTTGGATGGGTTCAAGTCTGATTATAATAATTGTTGGCGCTACAGTCCAGAGGGGGACCAGGGCCTAGCTTGCTTATCAACTACTCGTGTTGTGCGCGCTACTGTTCTCTCACGAGTAGAAGGGACCTACAGTTTTTGGGCGACTCCGAACGGCGAAATTTGAAAAGCTTTCTTAGACATTTATTACTCTTTGAGTGTTGTCAGCAGCTCGAAAGAGGTGGTGCCGTGAAATATTAGAAAAATTAGTGTTGAGCTGGGAATCGAACCTAGACCCCTCGGCGTGTGACCGTCGCACTCTACCCACTACGCCACGGCGGCCACAAGTCTGATATTCACCTTATTAATGCTGGTGTTCCCCAGGGCGCCGTTTTGTCTTCCATACTCTTCGTCATTTTCATAAATGATCTCCTGTCTGTCACATCTTATCCAATTCACTCCTTCGCTGACGACAGTACGCTCAGTTTTTCATAATCGTTCCTCGGCTCTCGTCCCTCCTCTTCGGCCATTGACTTGGAATGGCAGCGTATGTTAACCCCATTAAATTCCGATCTTGACAGCACAATTGATTGGAGTAATAGGAATAGAGTGGAATTTAATGATTCCAAAACTCAGTACTACGCGATCTCAAAACAACCTGTCATTATCACTGAATGGCTCCTACATTGTTGAAATTGAGCGACTTTCCATCCTCGGTACGTGTATCAACTCAACACTAAGTTGGAACGATCACATATTCGAGATCGCCAAAAATGCGGCGAAATATCTAGATTTCTTAAAGCGATGCAAGAAATATTTCACCCCTTCTGACCTGGCAACAATATATAAGGCGTACATCCACCTAAAGCTTGAGTACAATGCTCCTATCTGGTCCGGTGCTCCTAAGATCTCTCTGCACTTATTTGGTAGAATCCACAAGCGAGCGATAAAACTTATTGGTGATAATTATGCTGCGAAGTCAATCAAAAAAATTTGTTTGCGTTTGTCAATCGCTCAAATAAAGGCTCGTGTAGATTGGTCGAAAGAAATACTCTAAAAATACGATCGCGGTGCATCGAAACACTACCATGACATCGTGACAGGTGATGAGTCGTGGACTTACTCGTATGAGCCCGAAAGTAAACAGCAGTCGACTGTATGGGTGTTTCAAATTAAGCCAAATCCAACAAAAGTCGCTCGTGCGCGGAGCACTTCCAAGCAAATGGTCGCCTGTCTTTTCGGAAAAACTGGAAATGTTACAACCGTACCACTAGAACAACTCAGAACAGTCAATTCTGAGTGGTACACAACCATTTGCTTGCCAGTTGTCTTCCAAGAAATCAGGAAAACTAGCCGCCGAAGACGGAACACACTTCGCCACGACAATGCGGGCTCTCACACATTGGCTCAAACAACTGTTTTTTGAGCACTCAAAACATCGATTTGATGAGTCATCCGCCGTATAGTCCTGACTTGGCACCGAATGACTTCTTTTTATTGCTGTACGTAAAAATAAAATGAGTGGTCAACGTTTTTCGACACCTGAAAGAGCCGTTGATGCGTTCAGAATGCATGTTTTGAAGATACCTCAATCAGAGTGGCAAAAGTGCTTCGACAATTGGTTCAAACGCATGCAAAAGTGTGTAGATCTTAACGGTTAATATTTTGAAACACAATAAAGCTATTTTCGATGATTAATATTTGTTTTTGTTCTCTAATCCCAAAATACAAAAGGCAACCCTCGTAACAGCTATTCTGCATACTCGTAACTCTGAGATATCACTCCTCCAACAGCATAATGTGAACAAAAGAGCGGGAAAGAGGAAAGGAGGAATAGAATAGAATTGGCGTCTGCTTTACTAAAAGTACAGGAATGGAAATTATATAATTTCCTAGAAGAAATAAGAGGAATTCCTCTTAACCCAACTTCATGTTTGTTTGAACTTTCTTAGGAGTGACCCGCACGCATCAATATTGCTGATTGCTGCTTGCTTTCGTCTGTTATTTAGAAGTAAGTGTGTTCTTGAGATGCAGTGCCCCCGTCTCAGAGAACTCGTCTAGCGGATGCTCGGTCCCCAAGGACAGGACTTTCCTGTTTGTTGACAGCATTGCACGAATCGCGGTAAATTCCAAAATAAATTCCTCTTTCTCAGACGTACTTTTTTTATCCACTTTTGCTGTCCTTGTTTCCAATGTCGCTCTGTTTGTTGCCACTGTCTTCCATGCTTCAAAAGCCCTTGTTAAATCCTTCACCTGAAAACTTCTACTAGATCACGATCAACTGCGCTCGTCTCCTTGGTCACTGTGAATTGAAACATTATTCTCTTCACCTACTATCTCGGGTTAAGGCTTACCAGTTTCCAGAAATCTTTGAGCGCTATGACTGCTTCACTATTTCCTGGAAAAAAATAACTTTGCCCAATTCCCAGCCTTTGCTTTCAATGCCGACAGAACATGTTCGCTTCGAACTACTTCTCTTCATCCTAAACGGCACTCATTTCCAATGAATTTCCATAAAGACTGCAGTGCCATCCAATTACTAGTCACTTTTACCTGGCTCCCAGACTTCATGACTTTCGTCCCTAAACGCTTCCACATGACTCGGTAGCTACCATGAACTCTTCATTCTCAAAACATCATCAAGAGACTACTCGTCTCCTCTATTTGCCATGCATAGGAGTCCTTTTCAAAGCGCTCTTATAACAGACCGCCAGAAGAGTTGGCCACTTAAAAAGTTTTGATTCCCCATAACATCTTCAAATTATTTACCTCAAGAGGGTTATCCTCTGACCGCTGCCTCGTACTCCTTCTCGTCGCACCGCCCCATTGACCGTTAACCCATCGAGGCGAGCGCCTGAAAGTATCTCCGTTGTCGTCGTCTGCAGCTTCTCCCGACTGAAAGCATAATCCACAAAGTTCCCTGGCAGTGAATGGGTGCTGCGCATAACTGCTGCACGGGTAATAAAATAATTGCACTGCTCCAGGTCCCTGCCTAGGATCCTTGAGTGCTTAAATTGCATCAACGTCGGCGCTGTGCATGCACAAAGGTTTGTGCGGAACGCTCCGCTCTGGCTGGAGAACTTTTTCGGCCGCCCGCTGCCCACTCTAATTAATGGGTTCCGCTCCCATCCGATAAACATGTGTTCCATGGCATAATCCCAAAAACTAACAGTAGCTCCGACTGCGACTGGACTCGGTCGTCCGCTCGCCGTTCCCGGTAATCTCGCGCGAGGGCAGCTTTCTCTGTCCCGGTCCCTTCTGAAGGGGATCTCGCCTTAAATTGTCGTTTAAATGAATTATCCCAAAGTTGTCGCTCGTGTGTCCTGTGAAAAGTTTCCGACTTTAATCCGCTCGGATGGTGCGGAGGGGACACCAGCCTTCCGTTTCGAAAGAAGCCGCGCCAGGCGCTCCGGTCCACACCTGGCAAGGAACGCACACAGTGTGCCTTTGGGTCACGTAACAGCAAAAAGTCTGAGCTGCAATCTTCCGACTTGAGCATGTTTCAGCACTCAAGTGGATAAGGGCACTGCGCGGCTTCCCTTCGGAGTGGAAAAGTAAAATATCAATGAAATGCATCCCATGGCAGCAGCAGCCGTTGTTCTCCGAGTGCTTTGTGTGCACGGAGAGCACGACAACGGTGGCGGTGACGACAACGGCTCAAGATTGACGAGTCGTCGTAGCCGGAGAGGCAGACGCGATGGATATCGGCGACGGCAGCAAGTGTTTCGAGGAAGTGACGTTCCAGGATTCACGGGTAACTTTGCCGTGCACGAGTGAGTGAATAAAGCGAGGCATTAGCACGCGATACGCTTGGTGACGGAATGTATAGCCACTTGCTGGTGCACGGTGAAGGTCGTCAAGTGGCGGTGGTGGGCGGCTGACTGTAATTTACACCAAAGAGAAGAAACAGCGAGGCAGAGCAAGAGCAAGGGGTGGAAGAGTGCTGATTTAAGGAAGTTGGCGCACAGTTCAAGTGCCAACTACGTGAGACACGCGCTAGGAAATACGTCGTTTCCACATTCAATTCCATCCGTCATGGCACGAGGCTCTTTGTACCGCGGAGGAGTGCAGTGAGCCGCAGATGACGGATTGGGTTGGAGAATGCTGGTGCTGGTGTTGTGTGTTTCTTTTGTTTTGCAAGGAGTTGGTTGGAAGCCAGTTACGGCATGGATTCATGAACTGAGTACTTGCTTGGGTTTTGATTTGAGAATGAAGTGTAGTTTTTTGAATTGTGCTGGAGGTTTTTGGGTGATAGAACGACAGTCATCAAACGAAAGAAAAGGTTTTAAATTTTGTGCTTTGGGAATGCACGTCCATATTCAAGTGATTAATGGGGGATTCCGTTTTCACAATCTAAAGCATTATTATTTCGTTATGCTTGCCCGGCAGTTGGTTTTCTAAATCCTTGAATTGTTCGCCAACTGTTGGACTCATACGGTCTTGCAGAGTGCCCCAGAAGCTCTGCCGCTTCGAGGCAGCTTATAAACACCAATAAGAAGGCTGACGACGAGATTTGGGAATTCGGCGCCCAGAAGACCTGTTACTACATAATAGTTGGCGCCGTTTTCAAGCAGGTTTTCCAAGCCCTGTTTGCGGATTTTATTTTGTTTCATATTTTTAATCGTAGTCGTCAACAATTGATGGAGTTGGGAATATGGTCTTGTCACAAGGTCCAATAGCTTTGTCTCTCTCCTAACGTGCCTTAAAACCGTTTGTTTTTCAAGCACAGATTTTGGCACTAAAGGACGCAATTTTTTGGTGAAGGAACGAATCTATTGTAATTCTCTACTCTGACTGCCAGATTGCCGATCAAATCTCTAAAAAAATCACAACTTTCACCCAACAATCTCCATTAACTGCCACCTGTTTGTCAACAACATGGAAAAGTACTTTAATATTAACCTGATGTTGATCCCGGGACGTAGCGATATCCTTCTTCTTCTTATTGTGGCGCTCCAGTCCGGGATGGACCTGAGCGCACTCGGAGTTAGTTGAAGTCCTTCTCCACTTGTATGCGCCACCTTAGCCTAGGCCGTCCTCTGTGGCGTTGAACCAATGGCTCAGTGGCCGGAGTAATGATGGCCGGAGTAATGATGGCCGGAGTAATGATGGCCGGAGTAATGATGGAAATACGCTCTGGACATCTTAAGCGTTGAATACAAAGACGATTGGCCAGGTGCATGTCGCTGTATGGGCCTTAGAGTTCGCCGTTGAATCTTCTCTTCCAGATGCCATCAACGCCATCAGGACCAAATATCGCACACAAAACTTTTCTCTCGAAAAGACTAAAAGCCTCCTCATTCCCAGGTTAAGCAGGCTTAGTCCTTCGAGAGAGAGCTTGTTACTCATTTGCCTCTTGAGCCCAAGGAAACAGTGATTGAGAGGAGTGATTCTGCGTTTGATTTTGGTGCTGTTGATGTCCCGAGGTAGACGAAGTCCCTGACTTTCTCTGCTGACTAGTTGGACCCTCTGTCCAAGACGTCGATGTAGTGGGTCCTTCCTTGACGACTGCATGCACTTCGTTTTGCCCTTATCAACCACCAGACCCATTTAAGTCGCTTTCGCTTCAATGCCAGCAAACGGCTTATTGACGACTCGCTGTGTTCGCCCAATCTCGTCAATGTCATCAGCGTAAGCTAGCAATTGAATTGACTTCTGGAAGATCGTGCCTCTGGTGTTGACTTGTGGGTTACGCACGATCTTCTCGAGGATAATATTTAAGAAGTCACATGACAGTGTGTCGCCTTGTCTAAAACTATTTTTGACATTGAAGGTCTCGGTGAGTTTGTTACCAACCTTGGCGAAGCAGCGAGGGTTCTCCATCGTTATCCTACAAAATCTGACGCGTTAGATACATATGCCAAAACAAAACACGGCACTGTATAGCTCGTCTCTATGCACACTGTCGTATGCCGCCTTAAACTCGGCGAATAGGTGGTGAGTGTCGATATGCATTTCTTGGGTCTTTTCCAGGATCTGCTGTAAAATAAAGATCTGGTCTATAGTGGATTTCCCTGGCGTGAAACCACACTGAAAGCGATTAGCGACGAATTCTGTAGGGGGTACAGCGATAAGCGCCTGGTCAAGCGTCTTCGGATGCCACGCTTGATGTGGCTAGACCATGTAGAACGCATGGACATCACTCCTCCGGCCCAAATGGCGCACACAAGTGGAAAAGGACGCACAACTTGGAGTGCACAACTGGAGACAGCCGGCGAAAGATCGTGCTGGCTGGAGAGGCATGTTGTTTGACGCCCAGGTCCACCCTGGACTGTAGCGCCACACGGAGAAGAAGAGGAAGATGAACATGGAGAACTTTTCCTATTTGTCCTATCATATATCAGACCACGCATCGTGCTCCGCTCCGAGGCAGAACTTAATCCTAACTGATGAGTTAATTAAATGTCTTATAATGAAGAGCTCTTCTTTATGGTTACCTCTACGAGTCCTGCAGTAGTCATTAGCAAACGGAAGGATATGTTGTAGGTTTAATTCTGTGGAGAATTTGTTGCATTTAGAGTGTGGCTTATTGCAATGGTCACTTTCTAAGGAGCTAGAGTTTACAGATTTTCCACAGTCGACAGTGCAGGCATACGGGCTTTAAAATCCTGAAAATGCTGACAGTCCAATTGAAGAACCCATTTATCATCGATAGTCAAAGTATCTACGTCACTGCGTCTTTGGTTGACAAGGCGTTAAACAACTTTTGCATTCGAAAAAGCAATGAACAAGCGGTGTTTCGTAAAAAACCTGAAGCTTGGAACTACAGTGTCGTTTTTGTAGTTTTGTTTGAAATCTCGTGTGGTTTTGTGTATGGCTACAGTGTCCTCTGTTTGTTTTTCCGCACAAGGAACACCAGTAAACAGAAGAAGTCATGGGTTAATCTTGGACAACCATCAACATCGACTGCAAAACCAGATCAATTCGGCAGGATGGCAATGCTGTGTGTTTGGTGGGAACAGAAAGGTGTGCTGTACCACGAGCTCCTTAAACCGTTAATACTGATCGCTACCGACAAGAAATGATCAATTTGAACCATGCATTGATGGAGAAACGACCAGAATGGGCCAGAAGACACGACAAGCTAATTTTACTCCATGACAATGCACCTGCACACAAATCAAAACCGGTTCAGGATACTGGGAGCAGCTACCTCACCCGCCGTATTCACCAGACTTGGCTCCTTGCGATTACCATTTGTTTCATCGATGGGACACGCATTGGCTGAGCAGCACTTTGATTCCTACGAGGGGGTCGAAAATTGGGTGTCTGATTGGTTTGCTTTAAAAGACGAACAATTTTATTGGCGTGGTATTCAGAAATTGCCAGAAAGGTGGTCAAAATGCGTAGAAAACAATGGCCAATACTTTGAATAAAATGTTTTTACTTTCCCATTAATAATTAGTGTTTTATTTCCAAAAAAAAACGCTCATTTCAGACCGGTATAACTGATATTTGTTGACCTGTTTATTTCGTTGAAAGAGCTTCTTTTTGGCGCTATTCGGAAGCGTGCTGCGACACAACTGGATCCAATTTACTCAGAATTCCAATTTTAAGTATTACACAAGTTTCAAACTTGCTTGCACCCACTCTGAAACAACCAGGTTACTCACCTTGAAACGATATAATCACGGTCTGAACTAGATTTTCCCAGTTCGTAACCTTTCTAGCATCACAACGCACGCAATTTCTTCAAGGCTCAAATTCAAAGACGGAGTTGCTTCCTCTCATGACAAGATCTTAAGGGTGATAATGTGCCAAAGGCATCTTCCCATCCTCCTTTCCATTAGATCCCTCCCCAGATAGTCAGATCTTCTCTGCCCGTCTGCCCCTCGTCGTCTGCTTTCTGTCTTAATATTCTGCCACCGTCACTCCATCAGTCGCCCTCTAAATTGTCAAAACCTCGAGCATCCTTCCCGCTCCAAATGACCTCTTCAGACACTATCAAAACCGCAGAAATAAAACAAGAACTCTTATCAGCCACTGCCTCATCTCTGAACCTATTCACACCCGAGGTCTCTTCAGGAATCACTTTGTAGCGCATTACCCTTTCCAACCTCGGATCCATTTTTATGGTAATAACCGACTCGAAACCATAACCACTGCCAGCAGCAGCACCAACGCCACCGTTCTCGCCACCACAGTCGTCGTCGCCTCCAGACTCGGTTGCATTTAATTCAAAAATTATAAGTATGCGCCACAGGATTGTGGATGGTTTGGGGCGGCGAGGAGCAGTTTCCAGATGTCCTTAATTGTTAGGATGTACATTTCGCCTGCTCCTTCAAGAGTATCCTGTCTGTGAGGTTGGTTGTGTCTCGGTTTCGTTGGTTTCATTTAACAGCTGCCAGGGAAAGGGTTTGAATTTCATGAAAAATAGCATGAGGGAGAAGCAGAGAGGGAGAGGGAGCGATGCTTTTATTAGGTGATAAGAAGTCACAAACTTAATTGAATGGAAGGCGTAACGTAACGGGTTTTTATCAACACCAATGAAGAGCTCTAGCGTCTTTCCACAATTCCGATTTACTCCTTCCGCGCCATCACGGCGACTTCGTCGAAAACGGGGCAAAACAAAAAAGGAGTCAGTGCCACCCCCCCATCTCCCTGAGTTCACGTTCCGCGAAAAACTTGGCAGACAATGCGCGCTCTTAATGTCCTCGCTGGGACGGGTGGTATTCCTAATTGCTCGCGTCGCAGTTGATGCTCGCTTTTGTGTGGGTAATGAGAAATTGTGTGTTTTCTGTTTTCAGCAAAACGCCACGATGGCAGGATGTTTAATTAAATATTAAATTTTTCCTACGCTTTGGCTTGCCGGCAACGCTAGGCGTGGCGGATGCGGATGATAGCAGCACGTAACGCCTTCAAAGAGGCAATATCGTCAATTTGAGAATAACGAGACAATTATGTGATGTCAGAGGTGTTGTTTGAACACCTGCAGCTTGATGGGTGTTGCTACAATGGCTTTAATGGGATTTTTAGGGTGGATTGGAATTGTGGGGGCTTCTTTTCCATGTACACTTTTGTATTGCCATTAATGAAGTTTATCGAAGAGCTTCAAGAGTGAATTTTGTTAAGTCTCCTCCACTTTGGGGTGAACTTGAACCGAGTAGACCTTCCGACGGGTCGGAAATCGTGCAAATGGTGACTGTCAAAAAGGCATTTCTAAGCAACAAGGGACATCAATTGGAGACTCACAGTTGAAACGATTGCGGAGGTAATAATAATTGCTGGCGCGACAGTCCACAGGGGGACCAGTGCATAGTTTGCTCATCAACTACTCGTGTTGTGCGCGATGCTGCTCTTTTACGAGAAGAAGTGACCTACAGTTTTTTGCCGACTCCAAACGGCGAAGTTTGAGAAGCTTTTTCTTAGACAGTAATTACCTTTTGAGTGTTGTCAGCAACTCGAAAGAGGTTGTGCCGTGAAAAATTCGAGGTGTTCAGCCGGGAATCGAACCTACACCCTTCGGCGTATGAGCGTCGCACTCTACCCACTACGCCACGGTGGCCACGATTGCGGTGGTAAATAAAGGAGAACTTACTGCACTTCTTCGTTTGGAGGAACTCTGGGAACGTCTATGGAAGTGAATACCATGGTCATTAAGAACTGCTTTTCTTAGAAAAGAATTAAAATGTCGAAAAGTTTAAGTTTGGTGTAGTTTTCAAATCCCGATGCAATTTTTCCTGGTTTCGAATTTTTCCCCAATTGTGAGAAATGTACCTGCAAAGGCGGCTTTCAGTTGCTACTGGTTGTCTCTCTTCGCTGGTTTTTTTTACCTCGGGGCTCCCTCTCCTTTTTGTCTTCTTGACGCACTCTACAAGAAAACCAAAAGTCCGTGCTAAATGTGTCTATTTTTACAGCTCTGTTGTTAACTTCGAGATGACATCAAATGGGTAGATAGCATTCTGTGAGTCTGATGCAGGGTCAGAAAGGCTTAATAACCGCATATTCGAATCACTGGTTTCTCTCCGTCTTCTTTGTTAGGGTCACCCTGAGTAGGCAAACTTGGCGCATATTTTGCTCGAACTGCACATCAGACTACAAATGCAAATATATATTTCTCCAAAGACTAGACCACTAGACGTGCTTCAATGTGTTCTACCCTTCCTTCCTCTGTTTGAAAGCCGTCCCGATATTTGCCTTCGCTTTTATTTCGACTCCTTGTACACGTCGGTACAGCAGATTGAACTGAGGCTTTCATTTGTCTCTACCAAGTCTTTCGAGAGTAACGCTGTCTATCCGGATTTCTAACACACTTGAGTGTGTTATACTCTGATTTAAAATCGCATTCGCGGTCCAATTCCTATCTAGTGCTATAAGCATCGAGCAATGTTACGTTTGCAATTGCACCAATGATATAGAACCGGACAAACTTTATTTTGGTGGGACGGAAGTTAGGTAGTCTTTTAGTGGTTGTGTAATGTGTTAGGTTTTCTGTCCTTAGTTTCTAACGCATTTTTATTACTTAAAATTCGTTTCCTTAGTTGCTAGACAAGAATGCTTAAAACTAGCTTAAATATCTAATCTGAAATATTAATCTTATATCTAACTTACTGACTCTAAACAAGTACTCCTAGCTAATCTATGTTAGTTTTTTCTGCCTTTCCACATCTTTTGTATTCTTATTAAATCTTAAGTCTAGTGGTTTTGTTTTTGTTGCCCAAGAAAATTAAAAAAAAACTTGCACGTTCCTTAGTCAATGTTTTTAACTTACTTGCTAATTTAACTTACTTATCCTAAATCAAACTTAAACATATTTACAGATATCTTACAACTATATCCGTAAGCAATACGGACGCGTGCACCTGGGAGTATATGCTCTTTATATGCTTGACATATATATCCTATACTCCGTGGTGTACCTTTTTAGTACTTTTTTGTTTTTTGTTTTTTTTTCTTCTTATCTACCTTATAGCTACCTTAAACTATGTAAGTTGGCCCTAATGAGTCAACTATCCTGTTCCTGTGGGAGAAGTTGGCGGCATCGAAGGCTGATTCTGATGCAGCCACCAGAAGAAAAGCCGTTCTTTGTCAGAGACTGCTCTATCGTGGGCAGAGATCGCTCTGCTGAACCGTAAGAGGCCCTCGTGGCTGCGAGCGACGTCCGGCTCGTATTGAAGTCGCCTTTCCACTGTTCGGCGTGCGACATGGAAGATGATAGGGCAGCCTTCCCTATCTTGTATCAGGCATTTTGTGTCCAAATAAAGGAACGCCTCAGGTGGGATAAAGCCGTTAAGACGCACTTTCTCATGGTACATTTCATTAGGATAATAAGCCCTAAAGATCAAACTGTTGGTTGAATTCATGGCTCGAGCTATGTGACCCCGAAACAATTTAACAATAAAATTATCTATTCTGATCAGGTTTGCAACATTGTACAAAACCTTGTAGGGATAGATTTTTTGTACTGGGATGCGGAGACAGGCCCGAAGACACTGTCTCTCGAACACCCTCATCTTTTCCATCTGGGAAGGACTCACGTTGAACCACACAGGACAACCATACACCATAATTGGCCGTATGAGGGCCATGTAGCAGATCACCTTCACTCTGCTATCAAGTTGGCTGCTGTAAAACAGCCCCCTTGCCAAAGCGAAGGCATTCTTAGCGCTGGTCAAAACTGTTGCTGCATGGATACCGCCATACAGGAACTGGTCCAACCAAATGCCAAGATATCTAACCACACTTTTAAGTTGATGGCTGCCCCTGTGGGTCCAGTATGCTGAGCTTGCGCCAGTTTCTTTTCGTGTCCTTTGGACAATGGGTTTCGCACTTCCAGTAGTTGATTTTCAACTTCCAGTCGCTGCAATACTGTTGAATCAAGTCGAAATCTCGTTGCAGCAGGCCATTTTTTCTGTAAAAGGTATTATCGCGGCGGTGAATTCAAATCAATTCGCACTGCCACTGTCAAAGCACAGAGTTTTATACTGTGCTATTCTAATCAAAATTGAAGTTGAACTGCAGCTGAGTCTTTAAAAAAAAAGAAGAAAAGTGACTTCTCCTTAAATAATAACAATAATTGTTGGCGCTACAGTCCATAGGGGGACCATGGCTGATTTTGCTCATCAACTACTCGTGTTGTGCGCGCTACTGTTCTCTCACGAGTAGATGGGGCCTACAGTTTTTTGCCGACTCCGAACGGCGAAGTTTGAGAAGCTTTCTTGGACAGTTATTACTCTTTGAGTGTTGTCAGCAGCTCGAAAGAGCTGATGCCGTGAAAAATTCGAGGTGTTCAGCCGGGAATCGAACCTCGATACATCGGCGTGTGAGCGTCGCACTCTAATCACTACGTCACGGCGGCCACACTTCTCCTTAAAACTGTATTTAGTTTTTGACTTAAGACAACCCGGGCTGTCTTTTCTTACTGAAACCTTTTTTCCCAAAAAAAGGTTGAGAATAAAATAATAAAATCAAAACATCCTGAATCCAACAAAATCTTGTAAGGCCAAAATTCTAAAAGCCCCAGCTAAAAAATTGATTTATATTTCTCGTTATTTCGTGATGTCCCTTCATCTTTGTCATACAGCCGGACTGTATTTTTTTAAGCATTACCGTTAATGGACGTAGCCTCGTTCTATGCGATAAGGATTAGTTTTTTAGTTGCCTGCTTAGTGCTCAATGCTTTCACACCGGAACAATTGTTTTTTTGTTTTTTGGCCAAGCCGGGATTGACGGCCAGGAAGGCTTTGCTGTATGAGCTGCTTCCAAACGCCAGACGCTTAATTCTACCATCTATTGCGAAGAACTGGACCACTTGAAGCAGACGATCGACTAGAAGCATCCAGAATTGAGTAACAGGACGGGTGTCAGATGACTCGTCAGAAGCTACGGGAGCTCGGATGGGAGGTTTCATCGCATCCACCATATAGCCCGGACATAGCGCCAAGTGATCACCATCTGTTCCTGTCCATGGCGAACGCCCTTGGTGGTGTGAAGTTGGACTCAAAAGAAGCTTGTGAACAGTGACTGTCCGAGTTCTTCGCAAATAAGGAGGAGGTTTTCTACGAGGGGGATATTATGAAGTTGCTGTCTAGATGGAAAGAGATTATCGAACAAAACGGCGCACATTTGAATATCTGAATCCGATCACTGTAACACTTTTTATGAAGCATTGAATGAAGAGCAAAGAAGCGGAAGGGAGATATTTGACAAACTTATATTACCACGAGGTCATGCATAGCCATATTTCTTGTCGATCATATGAAATTTCTTAAAGCTCCTTCAATACATTGCACTTTTTACAGCACTATTTTGATCTTAGATGGCATTGGCGGAACTTTGGTTTGGCTTCCGTGGCGTAGTGGGTAGAGTGCGACGCTCACACGCCGAAGAGTCTAGGTTTGACTCCCAGCTCAATACGAATCTTAAAACGTTTTACGGCATCACCTCTTTCGAGCTGCTGACAACAGTCAAGGAATAAAAGCTTATCAAATTACGCCATTTGGAGTCGGCAAAAAATTGTAGCTTTTACTCATGAGAGAAAAGTAGCGCACACAACACGAGTAGAGATCCCTACTCGTGAGAAGGGACCTCTACTCGTGTCGTAGACAGTTTGGTTAACGATAAGTTGTCTTACTTCGGCAGCAAACAATTTTTTTTTTTTTTTTTTCAATTTAAACTTGAACTTCGTTAAGCCCAACCAAATCAGAAGTACAGTCTTGGATTCTAACTATGTAATTGTTCTTTTTATTTCTGGTGATGCAATTCCTCTCTCCCAAAGTGGTGGATCTAAAAGACTAACTAAGACAATGGAATGTCATCTTCACTGTCAAATTCATTGTCGTTTGGTGATGAATAGGAATCCATAAAAATCTCAACTTCACTTGGAAAATATTGTGGTATCTCTTGCATGTTCATATAACCATCATCAATATCCTCTTCATCTGGAATAGAATCCACATCAGGAGGTAGCAAAACGACATCAGCGTTTGCTATTTCCGTATTTCTTCTAGAGCGGAATTAAATTTAGGAATCGTTTTCTGTAAAAATGCTTAGTAGACTAGTACAATGTGATAGAATGGGTTAAGACACAACGGCTGGCCAGAATTATATTACCAGTACAGTCCAAGCCACGAGTACAGTACCTCTTTCACCTGGTCTCCTGGTTGTTCGGAGACGTTCTGTTTGGGTCGAGCGTCATGTTTATATGGAAGTCATCGAGACAAGGTTTTTCTTTTATCAAGGAAGTTTGCTACACTTAAGAAATTTGAAGTCTGGTACTGAAGCATTGCGGTGTGACCATATATGGGCGAGTTACGAGCACATGAACTTCTAAGTTGTCTGAAGGTTCATGTAGCAATTCGTGCCCGCTTCTCGTGTTTTTCATAATCAGACATTACACGTCTAATACACTGCGGCCTACCCTCACTCTGTATGTTGTACAATTGTCTCAATTTTGAGCATCCATTGTCGTCTGTTGGGCGCTATAAAACAGCAAAAATAAGTCTTGCGGTTGTTTGTGTAAGCGAGCTGGCGGCATGATCGATATCTGGTGTACTAGGAATGGGCTCTTTGTCAACTTTTTGTCAAAACTGAGATTGTTCTCTGCACGAGAAGGAGGAATCTGAATGGTCTGACTAAACTAGTTCTTAAAGGTGGCACTATTCGGCTTTCCAATGAAGACAATTTTCCTGACGTGATCCTGGATAAACTACTTCTTTGGAAAAATCAAATTGAGACAAAAAACTCCAAGGATCTATACGGTAATGATAAGATCTCTTCTCTCATTTGCATCAGTCGTTTGCTGAAATAAGGTTTGGCGCAAGTGCAAGAGTGCTGCTTTCACCAAGCTTGACTCGGCTGCACAGTGGCCTGTAAGACTATCTCTCGAATTGAAAGGAATGGTCTTTGATTCAACTCGCACTGGAGCTTTGATGACCTTGCACACCGCATCTCCTATGACACTTGTCTCATGGACATACCGTCTGATGCAAGGTCACCAATAATACAGTTGCGACGCGTATACAAAGTCGACTTTCCCAGTGTCCTGGACTGGCTCTGGCCAGAAACTGAACCGGGAAAGGAATGTAGTCGTATTTTCACGGACGGCAACCAGGACGTGTATAAGTATGGTTTTTGAAAATATTGTTATTAGAGCTCTGAGGAACATAAAATTATACTGGACAACCAATTTGGTTTAGGGGGACATGATTCCATATATGCTGCGTCCAAATTGGCATTCAATGGATCAAGAACTAGATCCAATGCACAGGCATTTGCCTGATAGACATGGAAGAGGCGTTCGTCACCGTTTGGTTAGAAGCTCAAAATTCTATTTCTTCTTGTGGCGCTAGAGTCCTGGGTGAACCTGGGCCTTCACCAGCACGCTTCTCCATGCAGCACGATCTATCGCCAGTTGCGCACTTCAAGTTGGTTGAGGTCCTTCTCCACTTGTGTGCTACACCTTAGCCTACACTTTCCTCTCTTCCGTTGTCCCAATGGCTCAGATTCGCAGACTTTTAAGGCCGGAGCAGTGACGGCCATGCGCTCTAGCCATCTTAAGCGCTGTATCTAAAGAGGCTTAACTTGGCCCATGTCGCTGTACTGCCCATAGTTGGTCGTTAAATCCTAATTCGTGCCATTAACGCAAACAGGACCAAAAGTCGTACGCAAAACAAAGACAAGGCGCTTCCTCATCCTTCTTCTTCTTCTTGTGGCGCTACAGTCCGCTACCCCGCTTCCTCATCCACTTTTAGTTAAGCCCAGGTTTTCGCACCATAAAGTAGGACGGGTATGATCAAGCTGTGACAACCTTCCGAAATAGTGACTGATCATGTGGTACTTACTTCATCCTCTAAAAATTAAAAAGAGTTATGGAGTACATTGTTCGCATCTCGTTATTTTTGAAACAAATGTTAGGCGCCATTTCAGAGTCCTTCCTTCCCTGATTGAAAATACCTCGAACCTTCTTACAAAGAACTCAAAACCAAGGAATAAAGTGCGAAGTTTCAAAAGTGAATATAAAAACTGCTATCTTGCTGAAATTCTCAGTTCTTCGCATTTTTCACATATCTCTCCTTTCAGCTGTTGCATATTTGCAAGAATCGTAGAACTCTCCCTGTCACCCATCATCTCAATCTGCTACACGTTAGTCTCCCCCACATCAAAGCGCTATCTGCTGCTAAAGCGTCTGCCTCCCTTCAATTAATGAGGACGCACACATCGCACTGGCGTTTCCTTAATTACTGCCAGTGCACCAATATCCCGTCAAGACATCCTTATAACACCATTGACTTCACCTCCACTCGCTTTTCGGTAAATGGCGGATATAACGATACCGACTACCATTCGCAAAAATCCAAGAATTTATGTGGGTTGCGTGAGAATAAATCCATTGTTGTTGGGGGGAGTGCACCCATCTCACGGGGTTGCTTTCAAATGCAGCAGCCGACGTCTATGCTGCCAGCAAAAGAAGAAGAAGAAGCAGCAGCAGCATCAGGAACCGTCAGTTGTGAGTAACTCACTCCCAGGACATAATAATGTAATAATATTTTTCCACGTCGTTAGCCGGCAGTCAGACCGCACATGGACGGGGACAGAGATGCTTCTAGTGATAGGAGCGGAGTTTGGGGGAAGGGGAGGAGGTTAGTGGATGCTATATAAATAACACATGTACGCAAGTACTCGCATACAGACGCCTCCTCCATGGTCCCTAAGGCAGCCAGCATAACCGACATGCGACTCCGACTTCGACTCAGACTCCCATTCCAACGCCAACAATAACCAAGGCAGTTGCAATAGCAGTGGCTACCGCCACAGCAAAGGTAAAGGTAATGGAAGCAGCAAAGGCAGGGGCAACTGCAAAGACAGCGTCAGAGGCAGTGGCGAACCAAGCCAAATGCAGAAGCAACGGCAAGGCTATACCCAGGTCGGTCATGATGGGTAACATGTGCAGCTATTCCCGAAGGATGCAGACAGATTTATGTTCGCACATGTGCTTCTGCCCGTATGCCAGGGAGCGGACCAGACAAGGAAGCTATCACTCCGGAATGGCATCGCACACCCGGACGAAGTAGTAGTTATGTACTCGTGAAGTGAATACCGCCGCAATTCAGGAAGTCGATGAAGGTGAGACGATGCCCGAGGGTCGTGGTCTGCACTGAGATGGTCCCATCTGAAGCTAATCGGAAATCGTTGCTTGCTCCTTGATAGCGTGATAAGGATGTGCTGATGGGGAATTGGCGCGGATGAAGAGAGTAATTGATGAGTGGGGAGGGGATTTACTAGCAGTTTGACATCAATTACCTGCGAATGATGACAGCCCGATGGTCGTTCGTGCTGAACGGATAGAGATTTGTTTCGAAAGGAACTTTTAATCAGATAAAAGCCATTTCGCTAAATCAATCTACCCAATGGCCGCTTCCATTTAATTGGATTCAAATTGAAGCCAGATTTGCCATCGAAAAGTCGACGCAAACATCATCAAATTGGCCCGAAAACCGCTAGGCGTGTGAGTAAAATTCATTTTCCCACACAGAGCTAACGCGTGCTAGAAATTAGCGTGCCACATGAGCAGATTCACGCGCCCCCCGCCAGCAACACCGCAGCGCGGATAACAAGTGGGAAGGAGAACAAAGGACATTGCTACGGTTGGCATTTGTGGAGGAGCCCCCGGGGGCTCGTGTGATGCCGGAGCAAATAGTTGTCCAGGTAATGTTAATTAACTCGGATTTGCAACGGCCGCTGCTGTCTGGATAACGAATTTGGATTTTGAACAGAAATTATATTTCGAAGCACAACACACGCGTGGGATTTGCGCATTTTGTTTTTCGTTTGTGCCAGCCAGCGGGCGGCTTAATGGTGTAATTTGTGGGTGAGTTTTGGGTACACTCTGGGGGGGCGTTTGGGCGTGAAATGATGATTTTGACACATACGCTGTTTTCGGCTGTCGAAATTAGCGGTTTTTTGGTTCTTTACAGTCACGGAAGGGGAGCGGGATACATGAATGGTGTTGTTTTATGTGAATCTTGCCTACAGGGGTATATAGAATTAACTCACATTTGTAAAAAAAATACTTTGTCATGAACTGCGTAGTTTGCGTTTATCAGCAGTCACGAATCCACTGCAGGGCGCCACTAATTTTATGTTTTGACAAAATAAACGTAGGAAGTTCGATTGCCAAAAAAATCCGAAGTCGTTTCAAGAAGAACAGGGGAAATGGGCAAATTAGTTACAGACAGAGAGAACAATGTTGGGCGCCATTTGCAAATTTTGTTATCCAGAAAATGCGGACTAGAGGCGAGGTGTGCAATAAACGTATTCTATAAAAACTATCTTAAATTTTTGTTTTTCCAAGTATTCACGTTCGTCATTCGGTAAGCAGGTCCTCAAAGCTGCTCTCTGCGTTGCCTTATTCAGCCAGCTTCAGTAATGCACACTTTATTGAACTTCCTTGTTAAAGGTTTTCGCATACAATTAGGCAATGCCTTCCGAATGTCATGAGTCGCGACTGTAGGAAGAGGCTCCTTGATGCAAAGAATTTTCCCAGTGAAGGGGTGGCTTAGGTGGACGGCGTTCGGCCTTCGAGTCGACGGTCATGGGTTCAACCCTCCATATGAGATCGAAGGAACCAAACAAAATTGTATTTTTCTTTTTTGTGTAGTTGTGGGCGTTCTTGGAACATGTCGTAGTTGTGGGGCCAGTTGGATAGTTGAGTAACTATCTCTCACTTAGGACAACGGCGAAAGCGAGTCTCGCCAATACTCAGTCAGGGATCTGCCTCTTGTCGGCATAGCAAGCAGGACAAGGAAAAAAAGCGATAGGAGTATGTCGTGGTCAAGAGATAAGAAGTGGAAGTGTATAAGCAAAACAGAAATAAAAAGGAAAACATTAAAAATTGAAGTTGGAGGGCATATTGGGAAGTGCAGCGTA
Organism: Eristalinus aeneus; assembly: GCA_955652365.1. Classification (NCBI taxonomy): domain Eukaryota; kingdom Metazoa; phylum Arthropoda; class Insecta; order Diptera; family Syrphidae; genus Eristalinus; species Eristalinus aeneus. Next base: position 4,882,228 of record OY019132.1, read on the forward strand.
ATTGCAGTCGTTGTCACTAAGACCAAATCGCAAAACAGGTGAAGTGCCCTGAGTAACCTTATGTTATAGTCTTCTAACAGGTTGATTGGATTAAGGTTTTCTTTTCCTTGTAGGAAGTCCATGAAGTTTCTGTCGGTGTGCGACTTCAATTGCCCCTGGTTGACCATTGTGGGCAACAGCAGGCAACCACCTGCACAGCAACCAAGTATCTCACGTGATAAGACAACATTTTAAAGAAAACCAAAATCAAATACTGTGGTCGCCGTGGCGTGGTGGATAGAGTGTGACGCTCACATGCCGAAAGGCTAGGTTCGATTCCCAGCTCAAAACTAATTTTTCCAAGTTTTCACGGCACCGCCTCTTTTGAACTGCTTATAACACTCAAGGAGTAATTCTGTCTAAGAAACAGCTTCTCAAACTTTGCCGTCCGGAATCTGCAAAAAACTGAAGGTTCCTTCTACTCGTAAAAGAGCAGTAGCGCGCACAACACGAGCAAGCTAGGCCCTGGTCCCCCTGTGGACTGTTGCGCCAACCAATTACTATTATTTTTATTAAAATCAAATACCCTGAATTAAAACAGTAATTTAGGAAACGGTTGTTCGTAGGGTAGGTTAAGTGTCTCTAGGTGACAAGACTCGATTTAGGAGAATATTGTTAGGTTAAGATGATTAAGAAATTTAGTTGCAATAACATTGCGCACTGAATTTACCGCTTAATAAGGTCTCCGTGAACAGATCTAGTCGCGCTTTTGGGTCCGGAAACCAACAAGAAGGGAAGATTGCGTGGCGCATTTTTCCAAGCTGGTCGGGAAACCCCCCCTACTTTTCGGGACTATATATGCGTAAAGAAAATGTAACAACTTGCCCGCAGTCTGCGTAAAAAGAAAAAAATAATATAGTCAACTCAAACGAAAATATTTCAGAAATTATAGCATGCATTGGGTTCATTTTCAATTCATATTTCATTTTCTGCATTAAGCATTCTGCTTACTAATGAGTTGTAATATTTTATCTGATTTCCAGGTAAAACTGTTTAAAAAGAAAAATTTCCTAGGAACTGAAAAAAATGGACAAAATTCCAATCTTGACAACATAATGGATTGGTAAAAAGAATAGAGTGAAATTTATTGCCTTCAAAATTCAGTACTGTCTAATGCCACTCAAGCGATCCCAAAATAACAAGCTATTATCCATGAATGCCTCCTGCGTTGTTGAAAACGAACGACTTTCCATCCTCGGTGTGTGTATCAACTTAACACTAAATTGGAACGATCTCATATTTGAGGTTGTGAACAATATTTAAGGTTGTCACATATCTCCCTTGCGCCTTTTTGTCTTTTGAATTTTCCGGTTATGTACAAAGCGCTACAGAGCTCGTATCTGGCAATACCATACATCATTTGAAAGATCTTGATATAACCTACAAAACGACGCAATGCATGATTACTTTGGATATTGCGTTCAACAGTTGTAGACGTGTAAACATGGAGTTCACTGACGCCGGGATTCGCGCTTTCTTAAAGTTTTCATTCGTTAAAGGCAAATCCGATAGAGAAACGATTCGTGAGATTAATGGTGTTTTGGGGGGTGGTACTCTATCACTTCGAACCGTGGAGGCATGGTTTCGACGACTCAGAGCCGGTGAAAACGACGCCATGGATAAGCCAGCCGGGGAAAGACCTGTGACGGCGGATACCTATCGAATCATGGAAATCATCGAGTTAGACCGGCATCTCATGACAGCACCCAGGAGATGGGAGTCAGTCACCTAACCATTTTAAACCATATGCAGAAGGCTGGATACAAACAAATGCTTGATGTTTGGGTGTCGCATAATTTGATGCAAAAAAACTTTCTGGACCGAATCAACGCCTGCGATATGCTGCTGAAATGGAGCGAACTTGACCCATTTTCGAAGCGGATGGTGACTAGCGACGAAAAATGGATCACAAACGACAATATCAAGCGAAAACTGTCGTGGTTGAAGGCCGGTGAATCGTTCCAAACAGTGGCCAAGCCGGGATTGACGGAAGGTTTTGATGTGTGTTTGGTGGGATTGGAAGGGAATCATCCACTATGAGCTGCTCCCATATGGCCAGGCGCTTAATTCTACCATCTACTGCGAACAACTGGACCGCTTTATGAAGGCGATCGACCAGAAGCGTCCAGAATTGGCCAACAGGAAGGTGTAGTGTTGCACCAGGACAACGCCAGACCACAAACTTCGTTGATGACTCATCAGCAGCTACGGGAGATCGGATGGGAGGTTTTATCGCAACCACCATATAGCCCGGACATAGCGCCAAGTGATTACCACCTTTTACTGTCCATGGCGAACGCCCTTGGTGGTGTGAAGTTGAACTCAAAAGAGGCTCGTGAAAAGTAGCTGTCCGAGTTCATAGCAAAAAAGTAAAGGAGCTTCTACGAAGGGGGTATTATGAAGCCGTCTAAATGGACACAGATTATTGAACAAAACGGCGCATATTTGAACTAAATCCGATCACTGTTACACTTTTTATGATGCATTGAATGGAGAATAAAAAAGCGGAAGGGAGATATTTATTTTATATAAGGCGTACGTCCGGCCAAAGCTTGAGTTTAAAGCTTCTATCTGGTCAGGTGCTCCTAAGATCTCTCTGCACCTACTAGATAAATTCCAACAGCGATCGATAGAACTTATTAGTGACAATAATGCTGCGAAGGCAATCGACTCGCTAGAACATCGACGAAACGTTGCGTCTCTTTCACTATTTTATCGCTATTTCAACAAAAAAAAAATGCTGTAATGAGTTAGGTCAGCTGCATTCCTCTCCTTAGCTAGAAATTTCCACCCATTCAGTGTATATCCTACCTTCGTACGTACAGTGGGGGGTCATGGTGGACACAGTATTTCCTAAGTAATGCACCTAGATTTTCCATCTCTTTCGGAGGTTTCTTCTCCCCCTTAACTGTTTGCTGTTATTTGAGGATCTTAATAGCTTCGTTGATCAAGCTTCTGTTATACCGGTTTGTACCTTAGTGAGAGTGGAGTGGCAGGAATCGCACATTCTCTAGAAATCTCGTTAATTTTGTCCAGTTTTTTCACAGGAGGGTGTTTGCTATATTCTTAAATCTTCTTAACTGTCGTTCTTTTAAACTGCGACGACTTTCGCCTGTGGGTGAAGCTCGTTGCAGCCATTGTCAAGAGTAAGAGATTCTAAGTTCTTTTCCTAAATACCGCGCATTTCTTAACGACGTCGGGATTCCAATTTGAGAACTTATTTGCAATGCAAGGCTTCTCAAAGTTGTATTGTTTGTAGTTGGTAAATGAAAGAAAATCCGTTTTACTTGTAAAACAGACGAATGGGATCGAACCAAGCGAATCTACACCTTCTACCACTGGAAAATTTGAGATACTCTTCCCCAATCGTTGATCCTGGAACAGTGAAAAATCGTTAACGATTGCAGATAGCGTGTAAAATTTCAGTAACAATAGTTAGTCAGTAACTTCTATTCAAGCGCAAAGCTTAATTTTGAGTCAGGCGTCCAGGCCAATACCACAAATGCATTTTAATTTAATGGCGCGACAGTCCACAGGGGGACCAGGGCCTAGCTACCACTATGCCGAATGCCCTGATTCGGTTCCCTCAACACCTCGATTTTTTCAAGGCCATGGCCTAGCTTGCTCATCAACTACTTGTATTGTGTGCGCTATTGTTTCCTCACGAGTAAAAGGAACCGACAGTTTGTTTCCAAATTATGACTCTGAGTGTTATTGCAGCTCGAGAGAGATGGTGCCTTGGAAAAATTCGAGGTGTTCCGGGAATCGAATCTGGGCATTCGGCGTGTGAACGTCGCACTCTAACCACTACGCCAAGGGGGCCACATTTTTCGTGAGCACTGACCAAAAACTCATGCTTGTTATGGCCTACCAGTGTGCTCATCAGAACATAAACACCCGTGGATACCCGGAGATAAAGGCATTGCTGGTAACAAAATGCTGACCATTGAGTAAGAAGGGGCTTCTCGGGTAACTTCATGGGCAGAAGCCTCTGTGTTCAACATGCTGCGTGACTTACTTGACTAACTACCTTGCTAGAGTAGAATTAAACGAATTCGCAAAGAAAACAAAACTATTCGACCCTTGAAAAAAGGTTTTTGTAATTATTTGCATGAAGAAGAGACATGTTGTCAATCTGAAGTTCCACCTACAAAATGTAAAACTCTTTTTTTGAAACTGAGGAAGACCTCTATCTAGATGATAATGAATTTCAAGGATTTGGACGGAGGGTGCAAGATCAGTGAATATCTCATTTAAGCTTTGTTTGACTGGCTACATTGCCCAAAAGATGGTCGCAGTGCCTTATCTCTTGCTTACTTGAGTTGAAAAAACTGATTTATGGGTACACTATGAATTAACATGCTTTTACAGTTCTAATGCTTCACGTTGCACTCTTCTGAAACTATTCCTTCAAGCCATGCTTCCGTCGACAGCAATTTATGGCGATTTCAGACATCGCATCTCCCCCAGGCCGCCTGTTTTTCCAAAGTCCCACAAACAATTTTACCTTTAATTCGATGTTCCTCCAAAGGCTTCTCCATCCCTTCGCCCCTTTCACTTTAGAAATACCTTTCAGAGTTCCAACCCGAAATGTCAACCTTTCCCCAGAAGACTTCCATTTACTGCCGATGGGACGACACTAAAAATCCAATGAAGTTCCCAGTTCCAAGTCTTTTCCCATTCCCTGCAGCTCCCTTCCTCCCCCCCATCGTCAAGGGACAGATCCTGACTTGTAGCTTCAACTCTCAGGATTCACTAATTTAAATAAATCAACTTTTTCCGGCCTTCCGCCGCCTCTGCTGACACCGTCTGTGCAGCCCGTCTCCAAGGAGTCTCTCCTGCCTCCTGCTCCCCGTTCCTCTCCTGTGAGGATGAAATGCAAATCTTCAATGTTGTCACTCAACATGTCGCTGTTCATTTGTAATCATTTGGGCGGGTGATGAACTCCTCGATAAATCTCAATTCGACGGCTCGGCGGTGGCGGCAGAGGGCACATCCCGGGGGGCGTGGTGCCGGCACATTTATTTTTGCTTGCCAAACTTTTCCAACGACGAAAACAACTTCCCTGCAGTTTCGCCGTGCCGTCTTCTTGCTTGCTGTCGTCGTAGTCGCTGTCGTCATCGCCGTCAACTTGGCAACAATTCCTCGGAATCGATTTTTTTCTTCTTCTCGCTCACGCTGTGACTCATCTCTCAGCCGGATCGCCAGGATATGACTTGGAAGACATCCCTAAAAAGATGTCACCGCTTGGTTTCATTGGAAATCCCCGCAGAGACCTGGGGATTGAGATGTGTTCTGTGTGTGGACACGCATACACACGCACGGTCACATAATCGAGTGAACATGAGAATTAAGGGCATCCCTTCGTCTCAGCCAGCATGTGGGACATGTGAGGGGTGCGTCCTGGGAATCCCCATACGGGGTAGAAATTAGATTTGAACAGAGTCACCCCCAAAGTTAACATTTGGCCGAATCCTGATGCTGATCCCAAGTCAAATTAAAAACCCGGTATCCGGGGATATTGCCAACCCGGCGAGGGGGACAGAGCAAGGCCGGGGGAGCTATGGAGCACGGTAATGACTTTTCCTCTGAGCTGGGTGTGGTTCGTTAATCATTTTACAAGATGACTCGAATGTGCTGCCATGAACGGAATGCAGTCTTGGGGTTAAATGAATTTCAAAGCTCCCTTGTGGGAATTTTGATGAGTCATGTGTCTGAAAAGCCTTCTGAGACAGGCTTTGGATTCGAATGTTTTTTTCGAATCTGTCTCTCTGTCGCCTAGAGGCAAATTATGGGAAGGAGCAGTTTCTCATCACACATTCAACGTGCTGACAGGGATGGAGTTATGGGCTTTGTGGTGAGATGTTTGTGAAAACTGGACAAATTGGACAGGAGAGATGGTTAAGAGGAATGAATTAATTTTTGGTTTCCTTATGAAGCAGTTTACATATGATGGGAGCATGTGTTTGGTTCTTCTTCCCTTGTGGGGCTCCATGCAGTTGACACTATTAAAGCCGGAACCGAACGTTGAATGTAGGCATTGTTCAGAAAAGCAAGCAGATCTGGAGTAAACTACTCTCATGACAGCAGGACCAACAGCAAGTCAAATTATTTTTTGCTGGAAGGAGGAAAAAACATGTCGAGTGGCACTTCTTAAGTCGATTATGCGAGTTAAGAGCTTCAATTGTGTCAGGTTTGGTGGTTGAGCAGTCGTCACGTAAAGACGGTAAGCAGAACTCCTTTGTAAAAGAATTGGGCGTAGGTTTGATTCCCCTTTTCTGTGCGTTTTTTTTTTTTTAAATAACGAGTTTGTATTATACCAAGGTCTACTTTAGAGGATACAAGGTTCGGACCAATGCCTGCCCGGACAAAAAGGGGAACAAGTAGTAGAGTCGCAGTCTGTGCTGAGAATCTGGAAGGATCATTTCTGCAGACTCCTTAACGGCGATGACGGCCGAAAGCCCGCTGTTAAGCAGAGTGTTCCACCCGATTTGGACGATGATAGACAAGCATTCCGTCCCTCCGAGTTAGACGAGGTGCAGATAGGAATATCCAAGCTGAAGTCGAACAAAGCTGCTGGAGCGGACGGACTGTCCGCAAAACTATTTAAAGCAGCTGGAGATGACCTGCTTGGGCGCATGCACCAGCTCATCTGTAAGATATGGTCTGAGGAAAGCATGACCGATGAGTGGAATCTCAGCGTCATTTGCCCAGTTCACAAGAAAGGAGACCCCTTTGATTGCGCCAACTGCCGAGGGATTAGTCTCCTGAACATAGCATACAAGATCCTCTCTGCCGTATTGTGTGAGCGTATGAAACCGTTTGTCCATGACCTGATAGGTCCCTATCAGTGTGGTTTCTGGCCAGGGAAGTCCACTATAGACCAGATCTTCACACTACGGTAGATCCTGGAAAGGACCCAAGAAATGCAAATTGACACCCACCACCTATTCGTCGACTTTAGGGCCGCATAGAACAGTGTGCAGAGACGAGCTATGAGGAAGCCTTTAGTCTTTTCGAGAGAAAAGTTTTGCGTACGATTTTTGGTCATGATTGCGTTGATGGCATCTGGAGGAGGGGATTTAATGACGAACTCTATAGGCTGTACAGCGACATGCGCCTGGTCAAGCGTATGTATACAACGCTTAAGATTGATAGGCCATCTAGAGCGCATGGACATCACTCCTCCGTCTCAAAATGCTTTTGAATCTACATTGGGATAACGCAATAAAGGACCACCTAAACTAAGCTGGCGCAAACAAGTGGAGAAGGACCTCAACCAACTTGGAGTGCGCAACTGAAGGCAGCTGGCGAGAGATCGTGCTGGTTGGAGAGTCCTGTTGTTTGACGCCCAGGTCCACCCTGGACTGTAGAGTCACACGAGAAGAAGAGGAATATGAAAATAGAGAACTTTTCCTATTTGTCCTCTTTGATCAGACCACGCATCGTGCTCCGCTCCGAGGCAGAACTTAATCTTAACTGATGAGTTTAATAAATGTTTTATAATGAAGAACTCTTCCTTATGCTAACCTCCACGAGTCCTACAGTAGTCATTAGCAAGCGGAAGGATATATTGTAGGTTTAATTTTGTGGGGACTTTCTTGCATTTAAAATGTGGCTTATTACAATGGTCGCTTTCTAAGAAGCTAGAGCTTACAGATTTTGAACAGTCGACAGTGCAGACATACGGGATTTGAAAACTTGAAAATGCTGACAGTCCAATTGAAGAACCCATTTATCATCGATAGTCGAAGTATCTACGTCACTGCGTCTTTGGTTGACAAGGCGTTAAACAACTTTTGCATTCGGAAAAAACAATAAACAAGCGGTGTTTCGTAAAAAACCTGAAGCTTGTAACTACAGTGTCGTTTTTGTAGTTTTGTTTGAAATCTCGTGTGGTTTTGTGTAGGGCCACAGTGTCATCTGTTTGTTTTTCCGCATAAGGAACACCAGTAAACAGAAAAAATCATGGGTTAATCTGGACAACCATCAACATCGACTGCAAAACCAGATCGATTCGCCAAGAAGACAATGCTGTGTGTTTGGTGGGACCAGAAAGGTGTGCTGTACCACGAGCTTCTAAAACCTGGTGAAACCGTTAATACTGATCGCTACCGACAAAAAATGATCAAGTCGACATAAGTCGGCTTGGGCTTCTTGATGTCACTTTTTGCGATGCCCGTGGAGAAGGTGAAAACACTTCAGAGCACTTTCTCTGTCAGTGTCCCGCCTTTGCTCGTATCAGGTGGCGGCTGTTTGGCGCTGATGTGGTGGGAACAGAACACCTAAGTTCTATATCACAGAGGCTCCTCCTGGTCTTTCTTCGGACCCGGTCTTCACCTGGTCGGACTCTACTGAACAGTGTAGGCAGTTTAAGTCGACTATATTGGACCATTGTTTCCGAATTACATGAAACTGTCTAAAGCTGGAAATTAAAAATTCAGAAATGAAAGAAACTCGAAGTGGACAGTGACATTCTGCCAAACTGCATAAGGCTAAATAGCAAAAGTTGGTGTACCGATATTTTTAAAAAGTTTCAGTAACCTTAATTTTTCCATATAATTTAGCACTGCGTCACTTTGACTTCTTAAATTTGGACTGAATGTTTGTTAACTTAACAAAAGTTCGATACGTATATTTAAGAATAATAACTATGACGTTGTCAAATATCTTCTTTTCCCTTTTTTGCTCTCCATTCAATGCTTCATAAAAAGTCCTACAGTAATCGGATTTAGATGAAATATGCGCCGTTTTGTTCGATAATCTCTTTCCATCTAGACGGCAACTTCATAATACCCTCCTCGTAGAAAACGCCCTTCTTATTTGCGAAGAACTCGGACAGTTACTTTTCACGAGCATCTTTTGAGTTCAACTTCACACCATCAAGGGCGTTCGCCATGGACAGGAACAGGTGGTGATCACTTGGCGCTATGTCCGGGCTATATGGTGGATGCGATAAAACCTCCCATCCGAGCTCCCACAGCTTCTGACGAGTCATCAACGAAGTTTGTGGTCTGGCGTTGCCCTGGTGGAACACTACACCTTTCCTGTTGGCCAATTCTGGTCACTTCTAGTCGATCGCCTGCTTCAAGCTGTCCAGTTATTCGCAGTAGATGGTAAAATTAAGCGTCTGGCCATATGGAAGCAGCTCATAGTGGATGATTCCCTTGCAATCCCACCAAACACACAGCAAAACCTTCCTGGCCGTCAATCTCGGCTTGGCTACTGTTTGGAACGATTCACTGGCCTTCAACCACAACTGTTTTCGGTTAATATTGTCGTATGTGATCCATTTTTCATCGCCAGTCACCATCCGCTTGGAAAATGGGTCAAGTTCGTTCCGTTTGAGCAGCATATCGGAGGTGTTGATTCGGTCTAGAAGGTTTTCTTGTGTCAAATCATGCGGCGCCCAGACATCAAGCTGTTTTTTTGTATCCAGATGCAGATGGTTTAAAATGGTTTGGTGACTAACTCCTATCTCCTGGGCGATGTCACGAGATGCCACATGCCGGTCTAACTCGATGATTTCGTCACAGGTCTTCCGCCGGCTGGCTTATCCATGGTGTCATTTTCACCGGCTCTGAATCGTCGAAACCAGTTCTATCAATTCGCGGTTCAAAGTGACAGAGTGCCATCCCTCAAAACACCATTAATCTCACGAAACGTTTCTCTGGCAGATTTGCCTGTAACGAAGGAAAACTTTAAAATAGCGCGAGTTCCGGCGTTAGTGAACTCCATGTTTACACGTCTACAACTGTTGAACGCAATTTCGAAACTAATCATTCATAGCGTCTTTTGTAGGTTATGTAGGTTTTGTAGGTTATAGCAAGACCAAATGATGTATTGTATTGCCAGATACGAGCTCTGTAGCGCTTTGTACATAGCCGGAAAATTCAAAAGACAAAAAGGCGGAATGGAGATATTTGACAACCTTATGTAAAGTTGGGTAGTGTGTCTCCACTCTTTGGAACGTACATGCCTGAACTACTTAAGAATTTGAAGCAGATACGAGGTATGGTGCATATAGATCTGGTAGTCTTATAAATGCTATAGACAGGTGGTAGGAGGGTAGTACTTATCCACCCCCTTTCCTGCCAAACTGTTGCCTCAGTATTCATTCGTTTAGACATATTACCGAAAACTGTTTTTTAGCCTCAAAACGTACTGGAAAGCGACGTTATGCTAATTCCGCATAAAATCTTTTTCACAATACACGGCACCTTCAGAATTTTCAGAATTTGGAAAACCAGTGCCTGACATCAGGCTCTTCGTGCTCTTATAATGATTGTTGGCGCGACAGTCCAAAGGGGGACCAGGGCCTAGGTTGCTAATCAACTGCTCGTGTTGTGCGCGCTACTGTTCTCCCACGAGTAGAAGGGACCTGCAGTTTTTTGCCAACTCCGAACGAAATTTGAGAAGCTTTCTTAGACAGTTATCACTCTTTGAGTGTTGTTAGCAGCTCGAAAGAGGTGGTGCCGTGCAAAAGTCGAAAAATTGGTGTTGAGCTGGGAAGCGAACATAGACCCTTTGGCGTGTGAGCGTCGCACTCTACCCACTACGCCACGGCGGCCACCTTTTCGTGCTTTTGGTGTCAATAAATCTCCTATCTACAGCCCAAACCGGTTAACACAAGATGTATTAGATAGGTTCAAGTCTGAAATTTACCATATTAATGCCGGCGTCCCTGCTCTAATGAAGTAACCAACTGCTCTCCCGTTTACACTTAAGCACACCTTCGGATGTACAGTTGAGTTGAGAGACTTGTTCTTGGGCCGCGCGAATATATAACGCTTTTTCAGCTCAGCTGTCCCCCCCTCCCCCTTACAATCCACAGCATTCAAAACTAATGCCCACCGTTTCCTCCGCTCCGTCTTTTCCTTTATGTGCCTTGACTTAATTCTGGTCACTCAAGGATACCAAACAGTCCCTTTAGCGCACGCCAAATATAAATGAGAAAGAAAAGAAAGAAATAATGGGTTCTCAGCTCTCAAAAAAAATTCGCCTGTAGCTTTTAACAGAGACATGTAAGCCACTGAAGTGCCAAACTCTGTTTACCATGAGCTTCTTGTTGAGTATTAACTGTCTTCCAAGAGAAAGTCACAGATGCTTGTCGGGTTCTGTGGCTAGGCGATGACAGATTTTTAAGCATCCTATTTGAGTGGTAACCCTGTTATTATCGCTTACCCCAACTTAGATGGTGTTTCGTACAGACATCACAAAGGGACATTATCCTTCATCTGCTGCGAAAGGGATCCCTACTTTGATGAATTGAATTTCGTTAACAAAGTGTATGCGTCCGCTTGGTTCAGGCCGATGACTTTTGTGTTGTTCTAATGGTTCAGATTAAACTGCTATGTGTCTTTGATTTACATGAAAAGCAAGCTATGTGATCACTTCACCCTACACCCTGCAATTCAGTTCTTCAGTGAACCTTCTCCCACAAACGGCACCAAGTCAAATAGCTCCAAAAATTTAACCTAAAACTTGTCTTTAAACATCACAACAGAACCGAATATCAAGGATCATGGTGTCAAGTGAGCTGTGTTACTCAATTGTCTTCTAAGTTCAAAAGGTAGTGACTGGCGAAAGAAAATCTGCGCTCGTCCCTGGTGTTATCATCAACACTACTCCCAATTGACGAAGTACTTTGCCATGGCATACGTTTGTTTGTCCTAGACCTTCATATTGAGTGTTCTTTGTTGATGAAGATGAAAAGCAAATTAACATGAAGTGCAAGTGACAAGGACATGGGAACACGTGCTGTGTCCAGCTGGTCGCAAAAGTTTGTTGTAGATCCATCTTCTCTTGTTTTCAAGTGTTCTCAAAATGTGTCAAAATCAAGATCAGGGTTCAGCGCTAAGTTTCTCTCAACGCCGACCACATTGTGACACGTTTCTAACTTGACAGCATGTTGTTACCAAAATGTTCCTTGTCACTGGTTTTGATCAAGTGATTTCCTATTCGATGTGAAAAAACGAAGATTGCCCACAACACACCCTCCACTCCCCAGGGTCCTTTCAACTTTGCCCTAATCAAAACATATTTTCAATTGAATTCCCAGTCACCTACACCTCCACTATTGTCACACAAAATTCACCTCCCCCCACCCATGTTGCCACCCACACGCATGCAGGCGAATAAAACTGGATCGGGGAACAAAAAGATTTTCATTTGAGACAAGCAAACGACCAAAGCCAACAAAAACACTCAAAAAAGAAAACCAAAAAGAATTTCAATCTCTCCGGGAATAAGACGACAAGCATCCTTGGATTAACAATGGACGCCCCAGCCTGCGTTCGTCCCAAGTACCAAGGCAACGACTTTTCTATTCTTGAGGGCCAAACGGACTGCCTACGCATCCCTGGGGACACTGCCACCGCCACCGCCGTCGCCGCCGCCATCCACCGTGAAGTAATGAAGTTCTATCGTCAGGATATGGAATTAGTGCTCGTGGGGAGTGAGGAGGGGGGACGAGCTGCAGACCCAGTCATGGATACGAAATATGGCAGAAGGAAGATATTTCCCTATTCCTTCCCTGCCGCGGCGGCGGCGTCCAGATGGCAAAACAAATCCTGAATAAGGATAATCATCGTTTAACAGTGAAACTACCTTTCTGCTGTGGATATTGCGAGGGATAAGCTCGTTTATAAGGTATTCCTGTTTTCAACCGCTCCACAAAGAACGAAAAAAAAAGTGTGTTTGCTTCCACTCTCCCCTGCTTGGTGTTGTTCACCCTGCGAGAGGATAACTTCTTGATTTGTTTACCTGACCTTTTTTTCTTTCATCCTTAGTTTGTTTGTTTGCGTTTTTTAAAGTGTCGAGAAATGCCAGTGCGGCAGGAGGGAGGGGCGCCAGCACATTCGACTATCTTGAGAGGCAATCAGCAGAAAATTGTTGCCAAAGAATGACAGAGGGGCCTTGAGGCTGGAGACCAGAAATAGGAGGCGACAGGTGGAATGCTTAATGAGAGCTGAAGAGGATTCCCTCGGAGGTAGAGGGCGACGTGTTAGGCGTCTAAACTGCCAATGAGCGGGAGCTGAAAGGCTTTTCATTGAATACTCGTTCAAGCATCAAGATCCCGAGAGATTTCGGCGCCTGTGTCGGAAGTTCTGAAGGCGGAAAGGAAGATTCCAGATTAAAACTTGAGGAAAGCTGGATTAAAATGATATCCGAAGCGGGCGTTTGAAAAGGGAATTCAGCTCTTTTTATTTAAGGCGTTGGATAAAGGGGATTAGAAAGGACTCGACTTCAATAGCGACAGAATTAGGAATTCAATTGAAGGCTTTTCATGTACTGGGTACGATTATCCTGGAACCGATGTTTGAATTTTCTTTATCCTATCACGGTGCAGAAACTTTTTGAAGAATCAAGTGTGGTTTCATGTCTGCGGTGCCATGGTGCCGTTTGGCACTTCACACCCTGTGAAGCCCGGAAAACTGTGATCAATGCAGTATTTGACCGATAAATCGGTCTTCTGATCTCTCGTGAATTAAACACCCTCAACAGATCTCTTGGAGTGAGGAAGATGATGCCGATGGTTGGGTCAGGGGATACTTAGGGATGCCAGGGGGACTACGTTGGGTCCTGCGTGCTGAACGATTTCATTTCTTTAAGGTCCGCTTGGTAATTTATCAACTGTCAACCGTAGACGTGGACATAAGGGCAGCTTGGGTGTCAGATTGGGTAGCTATCATTTGGCTGATTAAGTTGAGTTCCTCGACAACAATTCATTGTTTGGCAGTTTGTAAGATTTAACTTCTTCTTCTTCTTGTGGCGCTACAGTCCAGGTGGACCTAACCTCAACCAACATGCCCCTCAAGGCGGCGGGAACCCTCGCCAGTTGGTTGAGGTTCTTCTCCACTTGTGTGCGTCACCTTAGCCTAGACCGTCCCAATGGCTTCGATTCGAAGACTTTGCGGGCCGAAGCAGTGGTGTCCAAACGCTCTACATGGCATAGCCATCTTAAGCGTTGTGTCCGATGACGCTTGATCAGGCGCATGCTGCTGTACAGCCCATAGAGTCAGTCCTTAAGTCTTCTCCTCCAGCTGCCATCGACGCAAGCAGGACCAAAAATAATAGACCATTATGTGAAGGAATTCGCATGCAGCTGAGGCTAAGGATATAGATGAAGAGAGGGATACGAGGTACCAACACACACATCTGTCTTGGAAGATTATTCTTTTTGTGTGGCGATGGAGTTAACATCACTTTCCAGCTCTACCTGGTATGATATGACCCTCCGGCAGAAGATTGTCTGTGTACATTCGTTGGCCACACAACATATGTTGTGATGGCTATGCAGTGGACGCACTCATTTTTGTTGTCAGTCGCTGTTTGTTTAGGCCCAAGTGACAGTTTACAATAGTTACCCCAACCTGACCATCTCTGTCTTGCTTTTTGACGCAGAGACAAAGACGCAAACGTGGATAGAGAAGCAATCGGTCGCTTTGAGAAAAAAGTTTTGCGTTAGATCTTTGGTCTAACTTACGTTTTTGGCGTGTTGGGAAGCATGATTCAACTACCAATACACCAAGTTAAGGCAGATTAAAGACGCCATAGCTCTAGCCTGTGGAGACGTCGATTCCGGGCCGATTGGTCAAGACAATAGAGAACATCTTCGAGATTGGGGCCGTTATAAGTGGAGAAGGATTAAGTGTTGCGGAACTAGATTCAGCTGGTGTATTCTCGCTCTGGTATAATTTCGTGCTGGTGGAAGAGGATCGCTGATTGAAGTTTAAGGCTCAGTGCAGTCCCGGACACCAAGTTAAAGCAAGTTAAGGACGCCATAGCTGTAGCCTGTGGAGACGTCGATTCCTGTAGGTCTCTTCTACTCGTGGGAGAACAGTAGCGCGCACAACACGAGTAGTTGATGAGCAAGCTAGGCCCTGGTCCCCCTTTGGACTGTAGCGCCAACAATTATTATTATTATCCAAATTTGGGGGAAAATTTTTTTCAAGCTTGGGGTGTATAAAAGTCTTCGACGCAAACCGAGGAGTCTATCAGTCTATCGGTCTTAAAGACTCTAATGCCGTCAATTCATCATTATCATCCTCATCAGGGTAGCGACAGGTATTCGGTCTTGGTCTTTAACATCAAGTCTCTCCCAGATGTCATATATCAGCGCACTTCAAGGCATGGGGTGTCCTTATCTGCGCTTAGTCTTTCATGCTGTGGTTGACCTTAAAACGATTGGCTTGCCGAACCGCTTCCTCTTCACTCATGCGAGCTTAATATTTTTCACTACATCAGCTTCGAGATAAATCGTATGTGATTCGAGATAGAAATGTTCCTGGAATCGTCCTTTCTCACATGCGTTAAATTTTTTTTTGGAACATATGTCCATTGTCCTGTACAGCAGCAGCTATGATGGTACGTTGTGATTTCTTGATTTGTTGGACTTGAGCAACTGCTCCCGCTGGTTCAGATGAAGCTAATTCCACATACAGGTTGCTCCTGCCGCTGTATGTGGCTTCATTTTGTTCTTTTGTTGGGGGGCATTGTTTGGTGTTGACGCCAGCCATTTTGTTGAACTCGGCTGCGATTTTAAGGTTTTTCTTTTTCTTTTTGATTTTCTTTCTTTGCTGCAACTATCCGAATTGTCGCTCGGAAGCAGCTCTTCATCCATTCTCAAATCTACAATTGATTTCTTCGTTTGTAATTTAATTTTTCAATAAATGGGGATTTTTATTGTTTCCTTTTAAATCACATTTGTAATACTATTTATAGTATCAACGGAAACACTGATGGAGAAAAGGCCATCTTGTAGCGGGATGGCGGCTAACAGACCCGGGAGCCTGACTGGTAGTGACAGCTTTCCCAGAGGCTATATTCTGGGAGGTCATGAGACCCTGGAGATTCATTTTAAGCCTGACCGAGCGGTAGGCCCCCTTGTGGGAGTATCATGGTGGCTGTGGTTTATCGCGGGCAGAGTCGAGGTTAGTGTACTTTGCTGACTTGCCTAGTTGTTGTTCACTCTGGGCTAGGCAGGGCGGTTAGGGGACTATTCCGACTCAGTGTGGAGTTGCATTCTCAACCGGGAGCTGGAACCCAGTGACCGGAAGAGGTTTTAGCTTTGTGTGCAAGTGCATTGTCATGGAGAAAAATTACCCTGCCGTGTCTTCTGACCCATTCTGGTCCTTCCTCGATCATTGCATGCTTCAAATTTATCATTTGTTGTCGGTAGCGATCAGTATTAACGGTTTCACCAGGTTTTAGGAGCTCGTAGTACAGGACACCTTTCTGGTCCCACCAAACACACAGCATTCTTGCCGAATCGATCTGGTTTTGCAGTCGATGTTGATGATTGTCCCAGATTAACCCATGAGTTTTTCCGTTTAGGATTCTTTAAATAAATCCATTTTTCATCGCCAGTAACAATCCGATGCAAAACTGAGTTTCTTTCGAGTCTTTGAAGCAAAATTTCACAAGTGTTGGTTCTGTTTTCCATCTGTCTTTCATTCAGTTCATGTGGCACCCAATTTCCACACTTTTGGATCTTTCCCATAGCTTTTAAACGGTCAGAAATTGTTTGTTGTGCAACATTTAACATTGCTGCCATTTGCTTTTGACTCAAAGTGTCATCTCCATCCAATATCGTTTGCAATTCGGCGTCTTCAAACTTTTTTGGTGGTCTTCCACGTTCTTCATTTCTCACATCAAAATCATTATTTCTGAACCGTTGAGACCATCTTTTGCATGTTGCTTCTGATAGAGCATGATCACCATATGCCTCGACAAGCATTCGATGCGACTCTGCAGCACTTTTCTTTATAAGAAAACAAAAAATTAATGCTTTCCGCAAATCATCACTTTCTGGTACAAAATTCGACATTTTTAACACGATCAAAAATATGATGTAGTCTGTTCAATGACTTGATGTATACTAAATATTTTTCACAGATGTCATAGATAACAAACAAAAAAAAAATAAGGGCTCTTTCCCTATCGAGACATTTGTATACCAGGTATTATGTCTTGATTATGACAACTTGGAAGCATTATTTCAAACAACAATAGAACATGAAACATAAAGAGCTGTTTTAGGTGTATTGTTAGCTAAATACCAGTTGCTAAATATTGTCTTTTAATTTGTTATTGTTAAATTGAGTTAAGTTCAAAGGGTTACCCCACCTCATTCTTGTTTTTAAGATATTAATATAAATTATATATTTGCCTTGTGGCATTGTGTCATTAGCACTATTTTTTTTTTTTTTTTTTTTGCAAAATATTAATGTCACCTTGAACTTAATAAGTAATATTAAAATACTAAAAACTAAACATTTTTTGCATATAGTGACCGCTGTGGCGTAGTGGGTAGAGTGCGACTGTCACACACCGTGTCGTGTGTTGGGATCCAGATTCACCTCGTGGAAGTGCAGATCCAACTCCAAAAGAGCCCACGAGCCGCCGAATCGGGCCAGCGGAATCTTCTGCGGCCCCACGTCAGCGTGGAAAAGCTTCTGCGACGGCTTTAGCGACTGATTGTCGAGGATGAAAAAGTCGTTTCAGAACGCGTCCGACGGACACTGCTTAAAGGAGGTTGGCGACACGTTGGGATTGAAGGGCTTGTCGGGTGTCGTCTACGGCCGGAGTGGAATCGTCAATGAACGACGATATCGAGTTACAATGGATTCAGAATATTGACTAGAATCTTCACTTTCCCCTAATTTATGTTGATCTTCTTCGGAGCTGCTCTCAGAACAATGTTCATTCATGTTGGTATTTTTAGTCAATATCTTACTAAATCTTCTTTTTCTTGTGGCGCTACAGTCCGGGGGACCTAGGCCTGGGAAAAGTCTTATTGGCGGCAGTAAAAATACTGTAATACGCGGTCAACAGGGTAGGTAGCATCCTAACTAATCAGTGGAACTTTCTTGGATAGAGCCACGTAACGAAAGTGGAGATGACTACCCCAAAAGAGGGGATTGTGAGAGGGCAACGCGTACTGCCTTCGAAAGATGTTCTTGCCACTGGTACTGCAACAAGTATACTGAAGACTGCCTTAGAGATATCTTTGGACAACTTTGAAAGGCCATACACACAGCACACGAGACTCAAACCATACCACAGCCTAACGTCGACTATCGGCGACCTTGAAAATCTATTGTGTGTGTTGTTATATTGAACACATGAACCGAATATTGTTTTGAATGATTCGGGAATCTCTCTAGTAAGCGATTTCTTTGAATATAAAGTAACAAGCCACCCAGGCCAAACATGATTTGGTATTCCACATCGGTCCTTAATATTGTTGTCTATCATACTGGGCAACTGCTGAAGCCAAAGAACTTGACTAATTCAAAGTCTAGCTTGAACTATCCCCAAGGACTGGAAAAAACACCACCACTGCCAAACAGACAAGCAAACTCCCCGTTGTACATGTAACCCACAGTGTAACGATGGGCATTGCACTGACACATGCTGAAGGTGAACCTTGCCTGTGTTGAGGTCTGAAATGTATTCCTTCAAACATTCCTTGTTCCTTTTCCTTCGGGTTACGTCCTGACGATATGTCAAGTAGTCAATGTCTGTGAAGAGCCGTTTTCGCCTACGTTTTGAGAAAACACACGAAAATGTTTTCGGCCTCCCCATGTCTTTGATATGCAGTTGATTTCTGAATGAACTCGACCATCTGTAGGCTGTGATTGTGGCTGGTACTGAGCCTATGGCCACAACTAATGCTGTGCCAGTGGACAAGAATATCACAAGAATATATTTTCGTTTAAACCTATGCCCAGACCATGTTTGGAAGTCTTGCCAGCGTTGTATGCAATATATCCCCACTTTAGTCGTTTAAACCTACTTTCAAATTTCAAGTCATAGTCATTGAAGACAAGATAATTAACGAGAAGACTGTTTTAACGTCCTTTCTCGTCTCTGTTTCATTTGAGAGTGCAACTTAAGACAATTTTTCTTAACTTTCCTTACGCAAAGTTCCCACCTTTCTGCCTCTCATTCTACGCAGAACACCAACCACTTCAAAGTGCATTACATTATCATATCCCACTGATTTCTGAAACCACCTGCCACATCGCCCTTTCCCACAGTCAAGCAAACTTTCTCCATCATCTCTCAGAAGTCATCTGAATGTCAAAACAAAACCCTGCTCCTCCTCCTACCCACACAACATTTATTTTTTGTTTCACTGCAACCACGCGTGTGCACGGAAAACGCAAGACGGTCGAAAGTTTTTCTCCCCCGAAAAAAGTCCGACGCCATTAAATGAACGTTGGGAAATTATTATCTTCAAGCCGTCAAGGCTGCTGTTGCATCAGCACAGTCTCGGTGGATAAAGTTTTTCACCTTTTCCCAATAGTTCTTCTACGAGTTTTTCTTCCCCTGGCGTGTTTGGTTCTCTTTCGGTTTGTCGGTCGAGTGTATGAGAGGAACGGGTGCAATCCATTATGATGGACAGATTTGCGGCTGGGGCGGGGAAAGCTGTCTGAAGAGGATAACCGCAACGCAAACAGTTCTGCATTCAGCAAATAAACGTAATTGCGACACGGTTGCTGTGTGATGCAGAGCTGACAGACAGACATGAACGAGGTATGGGATGGTTCCGTGAGCAGGATTGGCGCTCGCATTAAAGGCTCTTGGGAGTTTGACTGGGGAATACATAGCTGAGGAGGTTTCATCTGATGTGTTTGTTTTTGTACCACGAACTAACATTTTTCTTGCCCAAAGAAGCTTCATCATATGCCATTAAAGCCGTCTTCAATAAGAAAGAAACACCTCTTGGAACACACTAGAAGCCAAACAACAACAAGTCTAGGGCCACGAAGGTAACAACTATCGTTTCATGGGACTTATTAGGCGTGATTTGAGCAAGGATAATTGAGGCACTTTTCTAAGCTATCGGCCAGGGAGGTGACAGCTAACGTTTTCTGGGAAGTGCGTGTTATCACCCTGACAATGCAGGGTGATAACACACACACGCACTATCGTTGCCGTCGATAGAACTAGGCTTCGAACTACTGAACCAGGCTTCTTCAAATTCAGTTCCGGGCGACCGCATCTTGTTTACAAACTAAAACAGTCACACGACGGGAGAAATTCAATAAACCGGCAATATCTACCTCCGAAGCTTCCTCTTAGACGTCCAGAAAATTAATTTTCAGACGTGGTAAAGAAGTTGAAGCCTCAGCAGGTCAAAATTTTCAATTTTCTAAAATTCTAAGCACCCTGTGGATTTTTGGTTAGCTGCTTCCTTGCCTCGCTTTCTTGTTTAAATTTGTATTAATAATAATAATAATTGTTGGCGCTACAGTCCAAAGGGGGACCAGGGCCTAGCTTGCTCATCAACTACTCGTGTTGTGCGCGCTACTGTTCTCTTACGAGTAGAAGGGACCTACAGTTGTTTGCCGACTCCGAACGGCGAAATTTGAGAAGCTTTAAATTTGTATTACTTTCATTAAATACTCTTTAGAAAACAGAGGAAGAACGAAAACGCATTCAGGGTAGAATTTAACTCGTTTTTAAAAGATGGCGCCACCTGCAATAGTGGCATATCTTGGAAGCGATTGCCTACTTCATTGGAAAGGTGTGACATTTGTCAGCAAAATTTAGTGTGCATCAGCGTTTGTCTTATACAAAAACATTGTTTTTGGTCTTTTCGCAAATACTAGAATTTGTTTTAAATAAACAGCATTTACCGGAAGATTTGCCTCTCTCTTTAAATGGGAAGATAGTAGGTGAATAACGGCCAGAAACAACTGAAAGGCCGACGATCGACCCCACTTGGCTGTAGCGTGGCTGTTGTATTTGGAAAAGCTGGAATTGTAAGTCTTAATCCACCTGTCTTATACTTCAAAGCTTGCACCTTTCGACTATTGGTTGCTTGATCGAACAGAGTTTGGGTATTTTCAAAAAATGGAAGAATGGCTCAATGGTTGCATCAGTGCCAGAGAGGACTCATCTTTTAGAAGCGGTATTTGAAAATTAACAAAAAATTCTCTTATAATATTAATGGTATATTTATGACGTTTTTTTTTTTATTTAAGAAGGACGGACCCAATAGTGAGTGTAACCACCAGTCCAGTTCTTTTCCTTTCATTTGCTTGGAGTGGCGCTTGAATTCGATATTCATCTCCCTCGCCGTCCTTAACCTCAAATCCGACCACTTCAACATTGGATTGCAATGAAACCATTTTTGGTGGAAGCCATTTTTGCTTTGATTTCAGCCCTGTTAATATAAGTTCCCCTAAATTTCAATCTGTCCCCATTCACAGCTCCCCATAATTTTTCATTGCAATCATCGCTGCTGCTCCGCCACAAAGACGCCGCGCCGCCATATCGCGGAGAGCAATCGTAATTAAAACGAAAACCCCCGCACGGTCACATCATCGACGCCCTGCAACGCCTTGAGGTGGCAATAAATTGCAAAGCTGCACATCTATTCCGAGACTCGAACCGAAAAAAATAATAAAAACTATGAAATATGCTTGGGCGAACACCCCTTCGATCGGGCGTCGATAATTTATGTTTGGGAGCGCACAAACACTGGGCGGACGGCAACGATGACAGCACACAACCACGATTCATTCCGTTTAGCGCGGCCGAGGTGGAGGGCAAAGGCAGTCGAGCAGACTGTATATTCCTTGTTTTGGCGACTTTGTTTTTTCTGCGAATGCCTCAGGACAGCACAGACGCCGTCCTATCTCGCTCTCTTGAAAGGTTTCCGCGATGATAAATGAGAGCATTTTGCGTGTAATGTCCCCTCCACGGACAGACACACAAGAAGAAATGAAGAAACGGGGTCATATCGCTGTCGCCTGCGTGTTGTTCCATGGGGTGGAACTTCGAACTACTTGCACCCCAACGAGATGAAAAATCTGACTTTAAGCTCTTAACAGAGTCCGGGAAGGGTGGCGCTGGGCACAGACGTCAAACCAACCGCCAGCAGTTCGGAATAAATATTTTCCGGGACATTAAACAAATTCAAACGAGCGTGCTGAACGCACTCACTCTGGTCGAGTGACGCCGCACTGCTCGCTGCCATGGCTCGCACCCGACACGTCATCTCTCCCGGACAGCGGAGCTCGTGCGCATCGCTAAAAATGAGGGGGAGCGTGATGCTGGTGGAGAGGGAATATAATTTCCCGCGATGGGATTAAAATTTTGATTAATCAGATTCAAAGTGACGGTTGTTTGGCTTTGTGCAAACTTCATCCTCCATCGCCCCACACCCCCAGGGGGGTACTTATTAAATGGAATTTGATTTGCGCGCCAGCAGCGCATTTATTTTCGGATTTAATTTCAATCTAAGCGCGGACCGGAGACTTTTTTTCGAGTGCGCCAGCTCTGGCGCGATTTAATGCCCGCGGTTGTCGGATGCGCTGACTGAGGTTTTGTGGGTTGGCTGTCCGATTGGGCGGTTTGACTGCGTTTTTGTGTGTGCAGTCAGAGATAACAAATGCATGTGGTTGTGTTTTTGAAGGGTGTTACAGCGCAGTCGGTGATGGCCGGCTCGGGATGGAGGATGTACTGAGGTTTCGATACACACTGCGGCTTTGTGATGCGTGTTGATTTGGTTTATGGTGTTGTCTCAAGCTGGGCCTGTTCCTGGCGGACTGAACCGAGTGAGTGCTCAATTAAGCCTGTAATTAAAAAAAGTTTTAGGGGTCTAGGATCTTAGCAGGGTTTCGGATTAACGATAGTTCATGGAAAACTTTTAACGAGACGCGCTCAAGAGATGTGAAATTGGATCAACGGGTGGATTGGTCAATCTAGAGGGACAGTTTAAAACAATTGTCGATGACTAAACGTTGGAGAATAACAAAAGCAGAAAGAAGACATTTAATTAAAAGAGCAATTCGAAACGGGGATCTTTAAAGAAAGAAAATTTTGAAACTGCGCTGACTAAAGGAAGAAAGAGATTTGATTGTTTGAGATTGAGATGCGATAAAAGACACTTCCAACTGTCGTCGTGAAAGTTATTTCCGGTGCCGTGGCTTTTATTGCCGAGTCTGCTGAAGATGAATGTGTTAAAGAGGATTGCACTCAGTGGACGAAAACGAACATTTCGTTATTCACTGCGCAGACGGTCTGGGGACCAGTTTCGAAACTAAAGTTGAAGACAACAATATATAAGTTCCGGATAGAACCATGCACCTTCTGTAGGATGTTGGCGATATTGGAAGGCAAGCACGTCTGATGCGTGCAATGTCAGTCAAATTCAATGTCAACTTCCCTAAACTGGAGGGGATCAGTCTCATTGACATCATCCACAAGTCTGCCTCTGGAGTTTTGGCCTGTAACTAATTCTTTTACCAACATGCTTCTCTAGCCAGCACGATCTATCGCCAGCTGCCTCCAGCACTCCAAGTTGGTTGAGGTCCTTCTCCACTTGTGGGCGCCACTTTAGTCTAGGTCGTCCTCTGTTGCGTTGTCCCAATGGCTCGGATTCAAAGACTTTTCGGGCCGGAGCAGTGGTGTCCATACGCTCTACATGGCCAAGCCATCTTAAGCGTTGTATCCGTAGACGCTTGACCAGGCGCATGTCGCTGTACAGCCCATAGAGTTCGTCATTAAATCTTCTCCTCCAGATGCCATCAACGCATGTAGGACCAAAAATCGCACGCAGAACTTTTCTCTCGAAAAGACTAAGGGCTTCCTCATCCGCCTTTGGTAATGTCCAGGTTTCCACGCCATAGAGTAGGACTGGGATGATCAAGCTGTTATATTAAGCGAGCTTTGTCCTTCGAGAGAAGGCCTTATGACTCAATTACTTCTTGAGCCCAAAGGAACAGCGATTGGCAAGAGTGATTCTGTGTTTGATTTCGGTACTGATGTTGTTGTCCCTATTTAGGTCGACGAAGTCTTTGGCTACTTCGAAGTTTCTGCCGCCTAGTGTGACGCTCCGTCCGAGACGTCAATGTTGTGTGTCCTTCCTTGATGACAGCATGTACTTCGTTTAGCCCTCATTTACCGCCAGGCCCACTTTAGCCGCTTCGGCTTCGCTGCCAGTAAAGGCCTCATTGACGGCTCTCTGTGTTCGTCCAATCACGTCAATGTCATCAGCATAAGCTTGCAATTGAACTGACTTCTGAAAGATCGTGCCTCTGGTGTTGACTTGTGAGTTACGCAGAATCTTTTCGAGGATGATGTTAAAGAACAAGGACGGATTAATTGTTGACGGCCCCAGTAAACGTTTTAATTTCTAATGGCTATCTTCTCGAATACATTGCTTATGCACGGAAAAAGACTTATAGAACGGAGATTCGTCGGGATGGAGGTATCTTTGCCCCGTTTTGGAATGGACTGTACCACAGCTGTTTTCCAATGCGTCGGGTAATATGCATTGCTCAGCGCATTGTTGAACAGAGTTGTGTATATGTCCACCGCCTCAGAGGGCAGATGGCGCGGAACAACATTTGGTATCCCATCTATTCCCACTGTCTTCTTCTTTTATTGCTGCTCTTACAGTGGCATGGCGATGATTGAAGAAACATACTCGACTCTAATGCTCACAAAACTAAATTTGTGGTCTTTTCAAGTAGAACGATTATAGAATTAACAATGCACAGGCCTTACGACCTCAACAACAATTCCACTTCCGCTTCGATCACAATTTGTTTGATTGCTTGGTTATTCGGTCACAGAAAATAGAAATCTCGGCTGCACTAGCTTGTAGCTGGTTTCAATAATTTGAAATCATTATTCGGTAACCAGTGGATTCATAATAGGAATCCAATCATTGAGTAATGTTTGAACATATCAAATGATAGCTATGCATGGCGAGCGTCAAATGCCAGTGTTACCAACATGAAACCACAAAATGAGTGACCCCTAACGAGTATGACAAAAAAAGGCTGGAAAAAATTATCTGCCTCCGAGAACCAGAACAGACTAGACCGTGACTGTCCTCGTTCTTCAACGAAACCTTTAAAATCTAGTTTTAAACAAAATTTTAAACATGAATAAAAAGAGGGAATACCAACGCCAGTTGAAGAGAAAAGATCGTAGTCCATACCTTTGAAATAGTTTGCGTAGTTTCCTTTAGGAAGATTTGTGATTTCAGTCAAATTCTATATACAAAGGGAAGTAAATTGACGGTCCTTGCTTTAGGGGGCTAACTAGAAGAAGACCAATACAGGAAGGACTTTCATACTACTACTACCTTGAGATACCTATTCACTGAGCCTAATAGACTCCACGCAACTGTCTGCAAACGACCCAAATTTGGTACAGCACCAATGACGGAGGCAAAAAATATCATCTTCAGCAGAAACACTTTGAATCGTAATCACTTTGAGCAACTACCGATTCGAGTTGAAATTCCGCGTCGACTTTCATACACTCCATGCATTTCTGAGACTTAATCAAACACGTACAGCCTCACAGCCATTCATCAGAGATCTCCTAAAGAGCGAAGAATCGTCTCAATCTCGTCCTGATTGCCTGTGTCCAATCCCAATCCTTCAATACCCGATGCACTCCCAAAAAAAATCGAGGAACAAGCACTTCTTGATGAATTTAAGGGCAGTCGTCGAACGCATTGATAGCTTCAAAACAAATATCCTGCCGAATGCGGTATCCACACGTCTCATATTCCACCCGGACCCGGCGTGCATCGGATTCCTTTGAAATCAGCTTTGCCAGAGAATTCCAATAAAGGACTCACTGTGTGTTCTTGGCTTTTTTGCCGCTTCACCACCGCCACTGCTAGCGTAACCAGCGACCAATGACGAGAAACCGGAGATTCGTATTGAATCCCTAGACAATGGCATGTGTGTTCTGCACCGATGCCAGTGTGTGGCTCGATTGGAGAGCACCGAGCACAATGCATCGAAGGAAGTGGGCTCACTTGGCCCCGCTTGTGGATTTAATTTGATTGCGTGACGAGGCGGTGTGGTGGCGGATGGACGCGCGTAGGATTAGTCTAGGTTGAGTGGGCTCGCTGTGTTTGCCGGAGGAATTTCTCGGTATTGTCCTTAATGTAATTTCCCTCATTCCTAGGGCTTCCTTCGCTCCTGGATTTTACAGAGCCGCGGTGGCACTGATTTGCCATTTGACTGGCGAAAGTCCATTGCAAGTGTGTTTTCGTGCGCGTGTGGGTTTGTGTGTAGGCCTCGGTGCGTCCTTTATGGGGCAATGTGGGTAACTTGTGTGTGCGCCTGATGATGGTGAATTTTGGTGGAATGTGTTTCGACGCCCAACCTAGAGGACACTGAGGTGTAAGTTATTAGATTTGAAAGCAGGATTCTGCGGTTTTAATTATCGGCTAAAGAAACCTTTCTGCAGTGTTTTTGCATCCAAAATAACTTGGGGGATTTCTCTAATGGAGGCCACAGGTTTCAGTCCGTTTTAAAACTTTTTGGGAATGTGTGTGGTTTGGGCGGACAGTTCGAAGAAGACTCTTCTTGTGCCGACAGGGCTGCCCCAGTCTATCTGCTTAGCTCCCACATTAAGGCAAATGAGATTGAACAGTTTGGAAATGAATTTGTCGAGTATGGGGATTTCAGCAGAATGCCTGCAACTTGGGAAAAAAGCTCGGATGAAAGTAGGAGTTTGTAACCAACTTGGCTAACTTTGAAGCTCGAACCATCAATAGCACAAGCTTTAAATTTAATTCATTTGATCGACAAAGTAGATTTGGAGCTGATTAACAACGTTTGCATTACTCTACAGCCAATATAACTTGCCGTAGAAGAAGTTGAAAAGACGCAAATCTGTTCAGTGCTTCCATTTCCATCTAAGCACTCAAATGGAAGCTCTAAACAGAGAAATATGTCGTGATTTGTTACAGTCAATTCGAAAGCAGACTCAATCCCGGTGAAGTAGTAACATTTTTCTGATTTAATGATATGCTTTGTTAATCCATATTAGCCTTTCAAATTTGTTGTTAATTTTGGTAAGTAAAAGATTTTTTCGGAATAGTAACGTTCAAGATCCGGACAACGAAAGCCAAAAACTTGTGCATCAGTTGTGCTACTTCTGTTTATAGAAAAACTGAACTCTTACATGCGAAGTTTGCCTTTAATATTTCAGGATTGGGCAACCCTAGTTTTGTAATCTGGCAACTGCCAGTTCTATAGTAGAGTTCGACATTTTTGAGGTTATATGAACTCAGAACGTTTTGACATACGAGCGCTATTTGTGTTGTTTACAGTAACTTAAAAGATACATCTCTCCCAAAAACTGGAATTAAATCGTGAACATTTTCCTGTGATTATTTTTTACAACTTTCGACGTGGCTTAACTCAACAACAGTGCATCGATGAACTTAATTCAATTTTTGGCGATGAAGCTCCATCAAGGACCAGTGTTTATCGATGGTATGGTGAATTCAACCGAGGTCGTAGTTCACTCCAAGACGAATTTCGTGAAGGTCGCCCAAAGTCAGTTGTTGTTCCGGAAAACATTGATGCTGTGCTCCAACTGATGTTGCAAGGTCGTCATGTGACCTATCGTGAGATTAAGACAACCTTAGGCAAAAGTGGGAACATACATTCAATATTGCGTGAACATTTGACCGTCAACAAATTTGTTCGCGTTGGATCCCACACAATTTGTCAATCGCTCAAAAAAAGGCTGGTGTCGATTGGTCGAAAGAAATGTTCAAAAAATACGATCGCGGTGCTTTAAAACACGTCTATGACATCGTGACAGGTGGTGAATCGTGGATTTACGCGTACGAAACAGCAGTCGACTGGATGGGTGTTTCAAATTGAGCCAAATCCAACAAAGGTTGCTCGCTCACAAAGCACTTCCAAGCAAATGGTCGCCTGTTTTTTCGGAGAACTTGAACAGCAACTGTACCACTAGAACAACGCAGAACAGTCAATTATGAGTGGTACAAAATCATTTATTTGCCAGTTGTCTTTTAAGAAATCAGGAACCGCCGAAGACGGATCACTCTTCACCACGACAATGCGAGCTCTCACACATCGGCTCAAACAATTCAATTTTGAACACTCAAAACATCGATTTGATGAGTCATCCGCCGTATAGTCCCGACTTGGCACCGAATGACTTCTTTTTATTCCCGTACGTAAAAGTCAAATGAGAGCTAAACGTGTTTCGACACCTGAAGAATTGGTTGATGCGTTCAGAACGTATGTTTTGGAGATACCTCAATCAGAGTGGCAGAAGTGATTCGACAATTGGTTCAAACGCATGCAAAAGTGTATAGATCTGAATGGGGAGTATTTCGAAAAACAATAAAGCTATTTTCGATGATTAATATTTGTTTTTGCTCTCTAATCCCGAAATATAAAAGGGAACCCTCGTATTAAAAGCATCAAATATAAAACAGTTGGAAAAACCTTCACTTTGAGGCAAGAATTAAAAAGCTAAACAAAACTAAAAAGAGCTTCCAATCTTGAAATGCTGTATAATGTGTTAAAAAAGGCTAACTGAACCTGAGCAGACAACAAGTTGCAAGTCACTGAAAGCTTTAGTGCTCTTAAAACATAATTATATTATATGAGCCATGAAAAACAAGAAAAATGATTTTAAGTACTTAAACATGTTTTTTTTAAAACAATGTTTGTTAGAAATAAGATGTTCATACTGAAGGTACATATTCTGTTTAAATTTTCCTTCGGTTAACGAATAACGGCGGTTCTTTGCAAAATTACTATCCGATGAACGCGGTTACTGAAAATACTGTTATTACGGAACCTTAGTTAGATCATTATCCCCCAATTGCCCGTGCCCAGAATTTCAGGTTTATTTGAGTAAGAGTTAATCCTTGATTGGGCTTCAGATCCATAATAAACCGATTCAAAAAATTCTGCATATAGAAATAAATTTTTTATATTATTCATAAATATGTCATATGTACCTTTCAAATGAGGATAATCCAAAATGACAGTTCGTGTACTGCACAGTATTGCAACGTCGTTGCTTCCAAGGTTTCTAATGTCATCAGAGCCAGAGGAAGACTCCTTTCCAAAATCACTCGACTGGTATACGCGCTCTGCAGAAAGAGAGTGGTTCAGGATCCAATTCCGTTTATTTGTCAGAAGGGTACCGTAACGAACTAAATACCATTTGTTTTCTCAACTAGTTGCTGCACCTAGCCTTGTATGATGACAATTCTTCCCACACTTCGTAAATTACGATCAGTGCCTTGTTAGCACTGCAACGGAAGGAGTTGCTAAATAGCTCGTAACTTCTTCGGGGTAGCCTGAGTAGCAGCTCTGAAGGACAAACCACCAGCCACACGCTCGTTTTGTTGCAGGTCTTGCATTTAACGTTCATAATACTAAGCACTGACAAACATAAAAAGAGTCCCCTCTTACAGCTGTTTCTTTTCCCATTTCAAGGACGTTTACCATCACCTTGGTCTCATAGCCATACCTTGAACAAAGCACATCCTCCCTAACAATGAATCCCTCTCGTCGCTCGATCCTCGCACAAAGAACACACCACTGAAGACGTCCTCCAGCAAATCTCCCTCACTGTAGCCTAATCGTGTGACTCGCGTCCACAAGCTGACCATTAGCCAATCCCCAAATGGAACAACAAACTGCAAATCCCCCAATTTCGGGACGATTCCACTTGAATCTCCCACCGCCGTCCAGCCCCCAACTCAAACCACCTCCTGCCAGCAGCGGTCTGTTTAGACTTCATTACCTCGTCATTGTGTGTCCGCACTACACTCTCGGCCGAGTGAAATTGAAACGGAAGTGCCTTAACTAAAAGCCTCTGCATTCATGCCCATTGACACCATTCAGGGACATGTTTCCGAGAAGGACTAACTGGGATTACGAGGATGGGAGGGGGCGCTGGGACTCAATTCAGTTTAAAGGCATTCTTTTCGTATTCTTTTTGAAAAGTATCCCTCGTATCCTTGAGACATTCGAGCGGCGCCATTAGGACCACTCAAGGATAAATCAAATTCAAAGCGGAACTAAATTGATTACACAGAGAGTGGGCAGGCAGTGTGTGTCCTTTTCGTGAGTGCGAGTTGTGTTGGCATAACTTGAGTTGGGGATTAGTCCTCTTTCGACTAAGGATCCGGCACTCACTCGAGAGCGATACCCTCAATGAATGTTAATGCTGTGCGGGGCGAGCACGCAATCAAATTACATCCTGCACTGTCAGCGGCGCGATAATTGCGACGCAAACAACCGCAAGGCCCAACGCAATGACTGTTGGGAAAAATACACTGAAAACACAACGAAACAGGAACCACTGCTAATGCATTTCACCCCCACACTCCCGAGCGGGTCGCACACTCGTCCTCAAGTGGGACTTCAGTTTCGAATTTTCACCCGCCCCTCGGGGGACGTTCGACTGAAGTTGGAGCAGAACATCTCTTCGAGGAGGAAATTATTTCAGCTGACGACAATGACGACGACGTTGACGCCGAGGACGACAGTGACAGCTACGAAACAGCGGCAATAGCAGGCGGCTTTGATTTGAGGCGAACTGTGTTAATGGCTGTGGATATGTTCGTGTGACCTTTCATGGGAACTACGTACGTTCTTCTTGAGGAACTACATATTTCGGAGCGAAATGAGGTCGTTTGGCAGCAGCCTTGTACAGAATTCATTTTCGGAAAGCAACTCCTTGGGGCTCTTTTTCGGGAATCGCTGCATCGTGGAGCCGAGTTCGGCTGAGATTGCTGGTGGGCGGTGCGTAGGAGGTCTATTGGAAACAGTTTTGAAATTAAGTGCAATGTAGCCGAGGGCAGGGGCTGAGAAGAACTTTCTCGGGGAGATTTTTGAACAAAGTGATTGCGAAATGGCACGCAGGGAACTTAGGAAATTAAGACTTGAGACGGAAGGTGATCAATTGCACAGTGATTGCGTACGACAGTCTTTGAAGGGCTGAAAGGACATTTGAAAAGACTGGCTTAGGGGAAGAGGAGCCACTTTCTTTCGAGGCGCTTCGCTAGGTCATGAGGTAGTGTTTCCAGACCGAGAGTTGTTTTTCGAAGTCTAAGGAGATATGCAGTGACGCCGTGGAGTAGTGGGTAGAGTGCGAGGCTCACACGCAGCAGGTCTAGGTTCGATTCCCGGCTGAACCGTTCGAATTTTTCAGGGCCCCATTTCTTTTGAGTTGCTGACAACACTAGAAGGGAATTAATTGTCTCAGAAAAAGCTTCTCAATCTTCGCCGTTCGGAGTCAGCAAAGAACTGTAGGTGCCTTCTACTCTACAGCACCGCGCACAACACGATTAGTTGATGACCAGGTTAAGCCCTGGTCCCTTGTGGACTGTCGCGACATCCAATAATTGTTATTAAGGATATATTCAGGGTCAATGATTATGGAAAATGCTTCTAGGAGGCGCAAAGCTATAGTTCGCCTAAGGGTTGGATAATAGATTTTTTTTTGTTTTTGAAGCGAACCCCAGAAACCCGCTGTCTTTAAAGAAAAACTACAATCTCTCAATGTCCGCCATCCCTTCAAATCCTTTGCCCTCTTTTTCTTGACTTCTCCTTCTTTAGGATGACTTCCTGCAAATGCACATTTCCTCCCATCGAATTCCCCCCTCCTACCCCTCTCCACGCCAAACTTTGATTACCCTAGGCTTATCTCACCTCCATCGCCAAACCACCGCCTGCCGCAAAGATAATTAAAAAATCCCCCAAAACACGAACTTTATGGTCAGCCTTTGTGCGCCACCGCTCTTTGATTCAATACGGCAGACTGCTGTGGCCCTCCCCACCACCAGTGCATTGTCTGGTCCGCCAGCTCTCTGTCCTCGGTCGTCTTCGTCCAGCCAAAGAAGAACCGTCGCAGACACTCTCCGGGTCCTATTAAATCCCCAAAATGACCACATTTATCATCATAAACCACTTTGCATACCACGAGAACCAGGAGCAGCAGGAGCCGTCTACCCACCGCCAAAAAAAAAAGAAAATTGTGCCTCCTACCCCCTCGATCTGTCTCCACCCAGTGGCGACGAAGAGATTTATTCATTTGCCGCCACCACTACCACCAAGAGTGCCGTCGGCAGAATAGGATTCTTCCACCCGCCACCATCCACACACACCTAAGCCGCGATAATGTTCATCTCGACCGTGTACATGCCTTGATTTTCAATAGATAAGTCGGCTGGGAAGATGAACGTCCCCAACTAGGTCACACTGAGGAGGGGACTGGACTGGTGGCGGTGAAAGCTTTAAGTCGCGCATAAATTTCCATTTGCATGAGAACGGGACAAGTGGGCGGCATGGCGAACGGTTGCGTTTGCGGCCGAGTGGGGGTGGCTGGTTGAATGATTAATATGAGCTTTTACCGTGCTCCCAAGAGGTGTCTCGGTTCGGTTCAGTGTGAGATGGTATCGAGATGCATTAAGCTCTCAAGGATAACAAGGCGATTTGGATGGGATTTGCGTGTGATTTGTTGAGCTATGCCTTGTATCGAGGTGGTGTTGTTTCTGCTTCTTTCTCCAGCTCACACATTTTTGTCGGGCGACAGCCGGGAATCTGCTGATTGGGTGCTCGTGAAACTGAGACGCTGGCAGGCATAGTGCGTGCGGGAGTGATTGCTTTTCATAAATTTCGTGACTTTGTCATTCATCAAAAATGGATTGGAACGCGACGTCACATTTCTTTCCTTCTCCATTCGCTGGCTAACGATATTAATCTTTTTACCAAATCATTGTCGTGAGACCTTCTATCAGCCGCTTTGCCACGAATATGGAAGATTTTAAAAAATCTCATAACAAGGTGATTGCCAAGATCATTTAATTATAAAGTAAACTTCTATATTCGTAAAACGTTCGTTCTGTCGATAGGCAGTTCTGTACCTTTTTTACTCCAGTTGCTGGGGATTCTTTCCAGATATCAAGGATTTCTGCTTCTTCCTTTTTATGTAAGCGCCAAAATTTTCTTTTCATTTTGATGATGTATGACAATTAACAATTTTTTCTGGTGACGAGCTTCTTCCTCTTGAACCTGGGAGCTCCTTACTGTCGGTTCTGAACATGATGCTCCAATGGACAGCTCTGCCAGTGGGACAGTACAAAAGAGGGTTCCCGCATACCTGGGGGCGCACAACCGGAGCAGAATCTCACGTAACCTGAACCCTCGAAAACTGGACTTCAACCTACTTTGTATGCAAAACTGTGAGCAGCTGGCTGAAGAATGTTCCACCTGGAAACGCTGGTCGGTTGAGACCAACGTCCATTCCAAACTCTAACGACAATGGAAGAACAAAAAGTAGTCGGTGTGGCAGTAGATGCATTTCATTTCGTTCTTTCAAACAAAAGTCCGTGAAGGAATTTCTTTTTGCCGAACTTGTAGTCCCATTCGCTAAAAATTGAAAGTACCTCATGAAGCCAAAATCTGTCGAGCTGTGAAGTAGAATGAAAAGTCGCGATTTTTAGAAACAGCCAAATTTTAGCTAATACTTTCCTGAACCATTGAGTAAAAAATAAGCAAATTACTCGTATAAGGTTGTCAAATATCTCCCTTCCGCTTTTATGCTCTTCATTCAATGCTTCATTAAAAGTGTTACAGTGATCGGATTAAGTTCAAATATGCGCCGTTTTGTTCGATAATCTGTTTTCATCTAGACGGCAACTTTACAAAACCCGCCTTGAAGAAGCCATCCTCTCTATGTGCGAAGAACTCGGACAGCAACTTTTCACAAGCCTCTTTTGAGTTCAACTTCACACCACCGAGGGGGTTTGCCATGGAAAGGAACAGGTGGTAATCACTGGGCACTATGTCCGGGCTATATGGTGAATGCGATGAAACCTTCCATCCGAGCTCCCGTAGCTTTTGACGAGTCACCAACGAAGTGTGTGGACTGGCGTTGTCCTGGTGGAACACTACATTATTCCGATGGACGCTTATGGTCGATCGTCTGCTTCAAGTGGTCCAGTTGTTCGCAATAGATGGTAGAATTAAACGTCTGACCATATGGGAGCAGGTCATAGTGGATGATTCCCTTCCAATCCCACCAAACACACAGCAAAACCTTCCTGGCCTTCAATCCCAGCTTGGCCACTGTTTGGTACGATTCACCGGCCTTCAAGCACGACCGTTTTCGCTTGATATTGTCGTATGTGATTCATTTTTCATCGCCAGTCACCATCCGCTTCAAAAATGTAGAGTAGAGTAGAGTTCGTTCTGTTTTTCCAGCATATCGCAGGCGTTGATTCGGTCCAGAGCGGTTTTTTTTGCGTTAAATCATGCGGCACCCAAACATCAAGCATTTTTTTGTATCCAACCTTCTGCAGATGGTTTAAAATGGTTTGGTGACTGACTCCCATCTCCTGGGCGATGTCACGAGATGCCACATGCCGGTCTAACTCGATGATTTCCATGATTCGATCGGTATTCGTCGTCACAGGTCTTCCGCCGGCTGGCTTATCCATGGTGTCGTTTTCACCGGCTCTGAATCGTCGAAACCATTTCTCCGCGGTTCGAAGTGATAGAGTACCATCCCCCAAATTACCATCAATCTCACGCAACGTTTCTCTATCGGATTTGCATTTAACGAAGGAAAACTTTAAAATAGCTCGAATTTCGGATTAGTGAATTCCATGTTTACACGCCTACAACTGTTGAACGCAATATCCAAAATAATCATGCATAGCGTCGTTTTGTAGGTTATGTCACGACCTTTCAAAGGCGGAAGGGGTATTTGATAACCTTATATGTTGTTAGTCTTTCACAATATTATGGAAATAGATTGTCGCTAAATTTACTGAATAAGGACCAAATAAGAAATTTTCAGATATCCGAATACTAGGAACTAAGAGCGGCTGTATAAAAGAATTTTATCGATTGCCCTCTCCTGTTCGAATCAGATATTATAATAATAATTGTTGGCGGTACAGTCCAAAGGGGGACCAGGGACTAGCTTGCTCGTCAACTACTCGTGTTGTGCGCGCTACTGGTCTCTCACGAGTAGAAGGGACCTACAGTTTTTTGCCGACTCCGAACGGCGAAATTTGAGAAGCTTTCTTAGGCAGTTATTCCTCTTTGACTGGTGTCATGAAAAATTCGAAAAATTGGTGTTGAGCTGGGAGTCGAACCTAGATCCTTCAGCGTGTGAGCGTCGCACTCTACCCACTACGCCACGGCGACCACGGAATCAGATATTGGGTCTATAAATAATGGTGCGGTTTGCTAAGAGATGGCGTAACTTGTATTATTCCTGTAGCTCGTTGCCACAAGTATGTCCTACTTGGAGTTAATTAAAAGGCGAGGAGTCGATTTATGTATACAATATTTTATTTAGATAAGTTATCTCGCCGATGATGATTTCAATGTAAGTATTGATCAGTGTCACTATCCCACTGCTGGTTATGATCCGTGTGACTTTCTAATTGCGAGTGTCTCTTGTGTGACCCAACCCATTCCTTTTATTGCTCCGTAGGCACATGCCCACGTTGCATCCCTCGGCGTTGGTGGGATGCGAAGGATATCCTTTTGTGCGTCGCGGGCACCGTTGGGTTCGTTGGGTTGTTTACCCAACGACGTACGGACCGCGATCCCAGATGTTATTTTGCGTGGAAGGATATCCTCGCGTGGGTTATGTGCCGTTGGGTTAGGTCACGTACCGCGATGTGCTGCTGAGTGTGCCGTTGCGTAGTCCGTTTAGTATGCTCAGCTGCACTGGTTGGCCGGACCGTTGGTGTGGTTGTCCGCCACATTCCATTGGAACAATCGTTGGAAAGCTACTGTCATTTCAGTGTATGTCACTCATTTGAAGCGTATTTTCTTTCGTTGAACTTTGAGCCTGAAAAAGTGTTTCATTACTTGAATACGAAGGAACCTGCTGCTGAAAGTGAACAGTAGTTCGATATGAGTTTATGATGGGCATGCGCTAACTGCCAAAACTGGTTTGCACGATTTAAATACGGTGATTTCGGCTTGAATGAATAGGACAAATAAAAATATTTGAAGATAAAGAACTGGAATCATTACTCAATGAAAATTGTTGATAATCACAAGAGGGGTGTCTCTCAAGCAGCCATTTCAAAACGTTTAAAAGCAGCTGGAGAGCAAGGTAATTGAGTTCCACATGTACTCAACCGGAGAGATGTCGAAAGTCATGTGCAAAATGCTGCTGAGATGTCACAAAAGAAAATCATTTTTGCATCGGAGTGTCACTCCTGATGAAAAACAGACGGGCGTGCTGTACTATGAACTGCTAAAACCGGGATAAACCTACAATGGACAGCACTTCCGAACACAATTATTTGTTTGAGAGAGCAGTTACCAAAAAGCGCCTGGAATATGGGACCGGACACGAAGCAATAATTTTCCACGTGATTATACGATCTTTTCCATCAATCTGCAAAGCAAGTCATTATGAGTATTCGAGCGGTTAGTGTCCCTCTTTGGGGTTGTTCTAAAAAATGGTACATTCGAAGAAAGGTACCTCTGATTTTAGTAAAAGCTCTTTAGCACAATGAAAATAATTTCGTGTATTGTAACTGCATTGAAGATGATTGATGGCGATTAAGTTTGAAATTTAATTCCCTTCGGCTGATCTCGCAGACACGTTTGAAGAATTTCACTTGTTTAACCCAATTTTCGGCCACTTTCTCGGATAAATTTTTCGAATTTTCAGTTACTTCACGTTCAGCTTTAGTTATGAGTTCTTCTTTAATTGCCAGCTTGTTTATATAGACAAAGTAGCCCCATAGGAAATTGCCTGAAGCCGTTAAATCTTATGAACAAGTCGCGTTTGAGGCGGGTCCATTTTAAATCGATTGCTAAATATGTATGTGGAGTCGTGCTGCCGGTGGTCGCCGTGGCGTAGTGGGTAGAGTGCGACGCTCAGACGCCGAAGGGTCTAGGTTCGACTCCCAGTTCAACACCAATTTTTCTAATATTTCACGGCACCACCTCTTTCGAGCTGCTGACAACACTCAAAGAGTAATAACTGTCTAAGAAAGCTTCTCAAATTTCGCCGTTCGAAATCGGCAAAAAACTGTAGGTCCCTTCTACTCGTGAGAGAACAGTAGCGCGCACTTCACGAGTAGTTGATGAGCAAGCTAGGCCCTGGTCCCCCTTTGGACTGTAGCGCCAACAATAATTATTATTATTATTTTAGTCGTGCTGC
Source organism: Eristalinus aeneus (assembly GCA_955652365.1). Taxonomy (NCBI): domain Eukaryota; kingdom Metazoa; phylum Arthropoda; class Insecta; order Diptera; family Syrphidae; genus Eristalinus; species Eristalinus aeneus. The sequence continues at coordinate 4,919,251 of OY019132.1, forward strand.
CGGAACCACATGCCGATAATCAGGGCCTAATCTAATTACTTATCATATCGATTTCTATTCAAATGAACGAGCAAATTAACATCATCAACAAAAAGTGTGGTCCAATGGCATCTCAGGCTTGTAGTCCACACCGAATAATGAATTTTTTAGGAAGCAGTGGTGCCTCATAAAGTACACTGCCTGCCTATAAACGCATACATAGCTTGACGACAAATCCAGTGAGTCAGATCAGTCATCCTAGCTGCTGAAGATGCAAGTCCTCAAAAATTTCAAGCCGACCTTCAGCCCACTGAATAGCTTGGCGAAGCTTTTATCTCAACAATGGCTTTAGTTCTTGTAATAGCTCGAACTTGTTTGTTTTCACACAATTTGCCACAATGACTACACGTAGGTGCCGAAATATTGAGAAAGTCGAGCGAGTGATTAATTTGGATCCTTCTGCTCCTAAGCAGAAGCGGTTACATTTTCTTATTCTCCGCGCACTTATTTTTCTCACCGGCGTCTTGTAAATATGTAAATGATGGGGTTCCAAAAATGATATTAACACTACTAAAGTTGGGGTGGCTGAACGATACTTTTGGTTATAGAGTGAAATTTAAATAACATGCAAACTTTGTTTAAATATGTACTGCTCCGTGATGATTTGTCAACTAAAGATAGGTGTAGAACAAAATTTTAGAAAACATGACGTCGCCTAAGGTTTCTATTGGAACAAGTCGTTCTGAAAGAAGAATCATTCTAAAACAAGGTGCTGAGAATTATCATCTTCTTAGGGGAAATACTGAAAATAACTACCTATCATAAGGACCGACTCAACCACCATAAGAACCGTGTGACTGCGACACTCTTGGAGCAATTTATTCAAAACTACGATCAAACAGAACTGCTGATATGCCTTTAGGCTAGACTGTTAGGTGTATAAACATAAGAACAACCATTTAGGAGCCCTTTAGCTTAAGCTATAAATTATACTCAACGCAGGCCATTTTTATTTTTCATACTGTCTTGATCGCACAATCATTTTCCATTTGTAGAAAATTCCTCAAACAAGCTTCACTGTAGAATTTAGTATTTATTGGTTCGTTTCCTAAAGCAACTGACAGTTTCAAATCAACAACGTTTCCCTTTTTGAAACGCATATCAACACACCAGTAATCATTGACTAAATACAAAAGGCTGACTATGAAATTGTTTTGAAAAGAACTGGTTCAAATGGATCCACCCAGCAATAGTTTTGATAACATGTCGTGTACCTACCACCAGGGCTGACAGTTGAAACAGAAAGGAACCATGTTTTTGCTGCGCTTTAATTAAGTGGTGCCTTCAGGCTCGGTATTTGGACCAATTGTATTTCTTATTTAAATCAGATCCCTTCTTGTGTGGAATTTCAAGAAGCCTTTTGAGTTTTTGCTGATCTTTCTTAAAACTTTTCTCTCGAAAAGACTAAGGGCTTCTTCATCCGACCTTGCCAACGTCCAAGATTCCGCGGCATAAAGTAGGACGGGGATGATTAAGCTGTTATATAAAGCGATCTTAGTCCTTCGAGAGAGGGCTTTATTACTCAATTGCCTCTTGAGCCCAAAGAAACAGCGATTGGCAAGAGTGATTCTGCGTCTGAATTCGGTGCTGATGTTGTTGTCCCTGTTTACCGCGGAGCCGAGGTAGACGAAGTCCTTGACTACCTCGAAGTTTCTGCCACCTAGTGTGACGCTCTGTCCGAGACGAGGATGTTGTGTGTCCTTTCTTGATGACAGCATGCACTTTGTTTTGCTCTCATTTACCGCCAGACCCATTTTTGCCGCTTCAATGACGACTCACTGTGTTTATCTAATCACGTCAAAGTCATAAGCGTAAGCTAGTAATTGAACTGATTGTTGGAAGATCGTGCCTCCGGTGATGACTTGTGAGTTACGTACGATCTTCTCGAGGATGATATTGAAAAAGTTACGTGACAGTGCGTCGCCTTGTTTAAAACCTTCTTTGACATTGAAGGTCTCGGTGAGTTCAGCAGATCACGTCAATGTCATCCGCGTAAGCTAGCAATTGAACGGACTTGTGGAAGATCGTGCCCCTGATGTTGACGTGTGAGTTCCGCATCCCCTCAAGGATGATGTTATAGAAGTCGCATGACAGCGCGTCGCCTTATCTAAATCCTTTTTTGACATCGAAGGTCTCGATGAGTTCGTTACCGACCTTGTCGAAGCAGCGAGAGGTTTAAATCGCCATCCTACACAATCTGACGAGTTTGGTAGGAAAGCCAAAACTAGACATGGCACTGTATAGCTCGTCTCTATGCACACTGTCATATGCAGCCTTGAAATCGACGAATAGGTGGTGAGTGTCAATTTGCATTTCTTGGGTCTTTTCCAGGATCTGCCGTAATGCGAAGATCTGGTCTATTGTGGACTTCCCTGGCCTGAAACCGCACTGATAGGGACCTATCAGGTCATGGACAAATGGTTTCAAACGCTCACACAATACGGCAGAGAGGATCTTGTCTCGAGTCGAGTATAACATTCCGCCTCATAGCGGGATTGGGGCCGTCATCGGCCTTAAGGAATCTTCAGAAATGTTCCTTCCAGATCATCAGCACAGACTGCGACTTAACCACGAGTTGTCCACTTGGAAACCTGCAGGCTTCGGTCCGAATCTTGTACGTATCCCCCGAACAGTTTTTTTCCCTTTCGGACTTCTTTACTGCCATAACACCTTATATTTTCAACCGCGCGCTTCTCATGCTCCTTCCTTTTCCTTCTGAGAAGCCGGTGCTCTTCCCTATTTCTCTGTTCGTAAAGCTCACTAACCCCGTTGTTCGAGGTAGCGTCGCCTTATAGGCGTTTTGTTTGGCTGCATGCGCCTGCCTGCGCTCGTAGTCAAACCATGGGTTCCTTCTGGGTGGTGATGTGAAATCTAGCACACCAGTGACATCTTCTTTGATGGCTTATTGACAACGTTTCTATTCTTCTTCAAGGGTCAGTGCAGGCAGCGTCTAACTCTGAGCGAGTTTCAAGGAGACTCGGTCGGAAAAGTTCCAACCAATCGGCTGCGATTGTAGCTTTCCGATGTCAAACCGTTCTCGCCTGTCTCGACTCCGTTGCTCTCTCGATATCCGGGTTCTTACCTTGGCTACAACAAGTCGATGTTTGCACCTCGGAAGGTTCGGACACCGAGAATACTGGAGGAGTGTCTGACGTCGATTGCAACGTGATCAATCTGGTCGATGGTTTATTGATAAGGAGATCGACAGGTCGCATTGTGAATGTTCAGATGTGAGAACAGCGTGCTTGCCACGGAGAAGTTCCGCCTCGAGGCGAAGTCCAACAGCCCGAGTCCGTTTCCGGATGTGTTGTCGTGCAGGCTGTGTTTACCGATGACTCCAGCAAAGATGTCCTCCTTTCCCAGCTGAGTGTTGAAATCTTTTAGAACGATCTTGGTGTCGTAGGTGGGGCATCGATCGTATGTGTTGTCATGAGGCGTTCGCTCACGGGGTCGAGACTAGCCTTTTTGCCTAAGTCTGCCTCGAACGACAAATGCGCATCTGCATAAGCGCTACCTTTTTCTTTCTCTATAGCAATCGCTGTAGTAAATATTGCAGTTCTTCATCGTTTTTGTTTGTGTGTTCTTTCTAAGAAATCATAGAAGTCATCCTTGATGTTGTCATCCTTCTCCTCTGTCGGGGCGTGAGCGCATATTAGGCTGATGTTCCCGAATTTAGCCTTGATGCGGATTGTCATGAGGCGTTCGCTGACTGGGTCGTAGCTCAAGAATTTTTGCCTAAGTCTGCCTCGAACAACAAATCCGCATCCGAATAAGCGCTGCCTTCTCTCTCTATAGCAATTGCTGTAGTAGATATCGCAGTTCTTCATCGTTTTCTTGCCGGGCCCATTCCATCGCACTTCGTTGATGGCGGTAATGTCTGCTTTGTAGCAGTCAAGGGCCTCCGTAAGCTGTTCGGCTGCACGTGGCCTGTTAAGGGACCTCACATTCCACGTGCAAAACCGAAAATCATAGTTCTTAAAAGGTTTGCTGGGGTCGGCAACAGTTGATCCGTCCTTATCCGAGGCATACCGGTTTTTCTGAACTAAATGGCTTCAGAGACGCGACCACTAAATTTGACCAAAACTTACCCAGAATCAAAAGAACTGCATTTCAATTAATGGATTGCTTTATTATATCTCTCTCTCTCTCTCGTCACAATGTGCTCAAATTCCTCAAATTCCTTAATTTCACCGTCACATCACCGCAATATCATTTCAAAAATGGAAAGAACTCGGCGACTGAGCCTCCAAGCATTCCCTGCACCCGTTGCTCTTCAGTCCCAGCAGAGAAGGGCTAGAGGATGAGGAGGAATATTTGAAAGTTTCAGAGAAGAGGAAAAAATTTATTCCGCCAGGAATTAAACCTTCACCCGCATCAGAATTTATTTGCACACGTGGCGGTGGTATACTCTGCCAGCCCGCTGGAAAACAGCAGCCAAGCGTCGGCAATATTGGTGGGTGGGGGAAGCGGTGGCCTCCATCACTCTTCTTTTGTTCAAAATTTAATTTTAAAAAAGCACGACCCACCTCCTTCCCCCTCAACCTCCTTCTCAGAGCCACACACTCACTCCTTGAATCGCAATCGTTACAGGACGATGGCGGAGGCGATGGCGATGGCGCCAAGAAGAGGAGCAGCCGGGCGAACGAGCATTTCTCTCAGCCACCCGGCGAGAGTGACTATATGATGCCGTTTCGTTAGATAAATTAAAATTTATTTTCCTCTTCCACCAGGTGGTGGAAGTGGTGTAACATTCGGTCTACAATCTCTTCCGCACACACTCGCGCACATACGTGCGAGCCACCGAAGTGATATTCATTGCGCCACCACGGAGGTATGAAAGAATGAATAAATCTTCACTCGCAGAGGGGCGGCCACCCTCTGGCGGTGTCCCGGTGGTAGGTGCACCAACGCGTGGATTTTCAACTCTATTCCTTTCCGTTGTGTGGAACTTTATTAAACGAGTCCTGCGAAACTGGCATCTGCACGGTTGCCGGCGAAGGACAAGGGGAAGTGAAAGCAGAGACTAGTTGGAAGTGAGTGCACATAAGTGCAACTGACATAGCTGTGCCTCTTCATACCGTTGCTTGATGTGTCATGTGTGTCACGGCAGAGTAAAAATGCCTTTTTGCCAAGGAAAAACCACCAACACCCCCTCCACCCACCCACTCCTCATCTAAGTGTTGACTAGGCGACGCGGTGTGGGTGACACGCAAATGCGTTTCGCAAGAGCAATAAGGAAACTTTTTCCTCCTCAGCAAACTTGCAATCCGTTTTCGAAGGCATCTGGATAGACTGCTCCCACCGCAACGACAACACCAAACACCAACACATGCTGGAGAGCGCTGTGCAGGAAGAGCCGAAGGTGCCGGAGATGATGCAGCCACAAAGTGATTGCATAAAAATCTCAGCGAAGACGACGGCGGCGGTTGGCGACGGGAAAATAAGTTTCAGCGCAAAGTTAACTTCGTGTGTCAGCGTTGTCATGTCAAACATCCTTCAAAGGATTTCGATGCTTTTCCTCGTGGCCTCCAATCCGCCGCCCCACCTAGCCTTCCGCCGTTCGGAGCTCCGTTGGCTTGAGCTTAACAACTTCTCGTTTGGTTGGCCACCGTTTGCGGGCATTTTTCTCAGCTTTTTTTGTCGAAACGCCATGCCGGCATAAGGGGTTGCAAAAAAGTTTGCGTCAACGATTAGTGCCGCCTTAAGTTGCGGTTGAATCTGCGGTAAACACACAGAGAACTTTCGCGTGGTGCAGTCAAGGGGCCTTTGGTCCCTTTGCCGGTGCGCTGTGCAATGTGCACTGTGCGCTTGTAATGAAGTGAGAAAGGTTTGCGGCTGCTGCACCGGCAAAGGATGAAGTTTCGAGTTGAGGAACGTTTATGCTTATTAGCTGGGAAATGGTTAGATAGTCAATCTTGTGGTTAACGCTTTGTGCTGGCTGGCGGGAGGTTCTTGTGACTTTTAGTGAAGTCAATGGCTTCTTGGGGGTGAAATGTGTGGAGAGGTGCAGTGTGAAAATAACGAAAGAAATGATTAAGACCGGTGTGCAAGTACCTTTTGGTGTAACTTTCGCTTTTAGTCTCTGTTTGTTGTTGGAACGCATCTTCCCCTTGTGCCAATTTTATAGTATATGTGTTTTAGTTTAAGCCGATGTCTAGTCTGCATTTGTCTCTGACTTCTTTTGAGGTTTAGTTCATAATCATTGCAGTCTTCGAAGGTATTAAGGCTGTGGGGCAGGGCTACAGCCACGTGGCAGCCGTGTAAATTTAAGACAACAGTCGTGGAAAACAAGATGACTTAATGAACGATTGTCTTGGCTACAATATTTCGAAATAATTAAGACAGGATACCTTTCAAAAGACCGCGTAGTCGAAGGGTATGGTAATCTTCACAAGGATACTAGTAGCCCATGCTACCATGCTCATGACGAACGATAACGCGATGACGCCTACTTATTTCCTTACCACATCCTGCATACTTTTACCAGTCTAACCGCAGAGCTGCCATTAAGTATCACTTTGAGGGGCTGGTAAGCACTTATTATGCTAAATACGAGGCGAGGGCATTATATGCCTTTCTTTGTGCTTCGACACAACGTAGCGGCATTTGCGTTCTTTTTCTCTCCATTAACTGTCTGATATGGACATGCATTAAGCGACGTTTTCTGGAATTGATAGACTTACATACCTTTAAGCAACGAGCACAGTAAAAGACTGTTTGCTCCACTTTTGTGACAGCATTTATAGGAACTGCAAAAACTGGTAATTGTAGTCTCCCAGCGGCTGCGACGTCAGAAATGAGTTTATGGCCACCTTCCATTTGTGAATTTGCTTCACCTAGTCTGTGGTCCCAGTGGCGTAGTGGGTAGAGTGCGACGCTCACACGCCGAAGGGTGTGGGTTCGATTGCCGGCAGAACACCTCGAATTTTTCACGGCATCACCTCTATCGAGCTGCTGACAACACTCAAAGAGTAATAGCTGTCCAAGAAAGCTTCTCAAACTTCGCCGTTGGGTGTCGGCAAAAAACTGTAGGTCCCTTCTACTCGTAGGAGAACAGTAGCGCGCACAACACGAGTAGTTGATGCGCAAGCTAGACCCTGGTCCCCATATGGACTGTCGCGCCAACAATTATTAGTATAGTAGTCTGCCAGATAACTAGTCAAGTTCTTTTGTCTTCTAAGTTTTTCTTCTTCTTTCTTGGTTGCTCTGCCATTATGACAATGGACAGTATTTTGGCTCGGAAAAAAAGTTTTTAATTTCTTTTCGCTTTTTTAAGCCCCTGCCAAGGGCGATAGCACATGGGTGCCCTGAACTGATTACCCGTGACAGTAGTACCCTGTGCTCACAGCCAGATCCTCCGATGTAACAATGCATTCGGGGCAGCGCGTCGAAGATTCCTTGCGTACTTGAGGGGTTTTTGTAGGACAGTCTGTTCTCCAACATAACGAGATCCTTCACCCAATCATTGGGACTGTTTGCTTGTTTGGGCAGTTGCATATTACAGATTTTTACAACCTATGTTTGGTAAACAGCTAACTCCAAGGAAATTGCCCCTTTTGTGGCAATCTTTACATCTGGTATGTACTTGGTCACTGTAGCGACAAAATGCAACTTACATGTTAGTTTAGGTGTTCCATGTCTATATTCTGTTCCTTTGGAGTGATACAAGGACTAGTGTGGAAATTTTGCTCTGATGTCAAAGAATCTTATGCCGTCACCAGTTTTGTACAAGAGCTCCTTAGCGTTATTACTCTCTCCAAAAGATAGCGAGGCGTGCCCAAATTAATGAGACATGTTAACATGTGCAACCCATTCGTCAAATAGTTCGATATTATCGCGCAGGTTATATCTTGAATAAGATGTCGGGCTTGAGAAACCGGTCAGCGCGATGCGTGCAGCCCTCTTCCTGTAAGAAGCTTGGCAGCAAAACAACTTCAGGACTTCGTGGCAGTTTAAAAGCTTGTAGAAGTAGGGACTGCGTGGCGTAGTGGGTAGAGTGCGACGCTTACACGCCGAAGGTCTAGGTTCGATTCCTGGCCTAACACCTCGAATTTTTCACGGCACAACTACTTTCTATCTGCTGAGAACACTCTAAGAGTAATAATTGTCTACGAAAGAGTTTCTCGGAGTCTTTCAAGAAGGGAACAAGGTCCCCTCTACTCGTGGGAGAACACTAGCGCGCACAGCACGAGTAGTTAATGAGTAAGCCAGGCCCTGGACGACGCGCCAAACAATTAGTATTATTAGAAGCAGTGGCGCACAAGCTCGTAGTCTATTCTACCGAAGTTTCAAACGACGCCGGCTGCTGTCGTTCGTCTCCGCCAAATTCTTCGTCAAATTATTTACCTGCCTCGAAACTGAATTGCAGAAAGAATAATCAAGTGTATCCCACTTTTCCTTTCAGCGAATTGCTACGCCTTAAAAGAACGTTTGCTGGGGCCGTCAATAGCTGTCAGGAAAAAAGGGCACACAACATCGGCGTTTCGGACAGAGCGTCACACTAGGTAGCAGGAACTTCGAGGTAGTTAAGGACTTCGTCTGCCTCGGCTCTGCGGAACAGCAAAATGAGTACCGAAATGAAATTCTTCCCACTCGCTGTTTCTTTGTGCTCAAGAGATAATTGAGTAACAAAGCCCTCTCTCAAAGGACTAAACGCGTTTTATACAACAGTCGCAGTCCTACTAAAAGCGGATAAGGAGGCACTTAGTCTTCTCGAGAGATGAGTATTGCGTGCGACTTTTGGTCATGTTTGGGTTGATGACATTTGGAAGAAAAGATTTAACGACGATCTCTATGGGCTTGCGCCTGTTCAAGCGTGTTTGATACAACGCTTTAGATGGCTAGGCCATGTAGAGCGTATGGACACCACTGCTCCGGCCTGAAAAGTCTTCGAATCGGAGCCATTGGGACAACGCAGAAGAGGACGGCCTACGCTAAGGCGGCGCACACAAGTGGAAAAGTACCTCAACCAACTTGGAGTGCGCAACTGGAGGCAGCTGGCGAAAGATCGTGCTGGCTGGAGAGGCATGTTGGTTGAGGCCCAGGTCCACCCCGGACTGTAGCGCCACAAAGATAAGAACAAAAAGAAGTAGAAGAAATACTGCGACCCCATTCACCAGCTTCGTCAAAACTTACACTTTGCAGCTTTTCCTTGCCTCCAAACTTGAAAATGTAATTTTCCAGGAGATAACGGGGGGCAGTGTTAGTGATGGACTTCTCTGTGGATGGAATCCATTGTCATCGGGAGAGTAACTCAACTGCATTTGCTCGTATTTGGGACGAATGCATTGAGCGCTTCCACTGGCATACTGTCGTTCAGCACTGAAATTTTGCATCTTCACACCGTTGTCAATCACTGGTCTGAATAGAAAGTCGGGTAGTCTGACATTTCCAGCACACCTGAGGTTACTCCCATCACATCGACCGTAACTAAATGCAACAAGGAATACCGCCACCATAGGTTAAACAGAGTAACACTCAAAACACTTAAGCATTTCGGGCATCTGCGCCACGAACATTGCAATTGCAAATAGGGAACTAAAGTCAAGATTTCCGCTCATCAAAGGTTTTGTTTGCCGAAGACATTGAATTATCCTGCACTGCAATATGTTAAAACGTTGTGTTTAGCATATGTTTATAAGAAAGGCAATGGACGTGCGAAAAGGAAAACATTCAACAAGATGCGCTCAGGAAAAATCAATTTAAAACCCAAGCCCAGCTAGAGCCCGTCAGAGTAGCCCAATGTGGATCGTCCGAGGATTAAGAAGATTTTTTCAATTCTGAAAGCAAATGTTTTATCACTGGTTTCGACTGGGTTGGGTTTGTCGAACTGGATTCGCGCAGGCGACCACAACGCCGCATCCATTGCCCTGCCGACTGATGGTGGTAAGGGTTACTGGCGGAGACATTGCCTAGGATGATTAATCGATGTTCAGAGCACTGTTTCCCTTAACATGAGTTGGGGAAGTCGGATCATCGCTGGATGAAGTGTATTAAGCACAAAGTGGGCGTCTACTGAGAAATTTACTGCCACAGCTAAGTGCTATCAATTTATCTCACAACAGAAAAGAGGGAAAAACAAAGCTACGCACTACTAATGAGGAACAAGGCTAAAAGGATTTTATGAAGCCTTCTGAATTGCCCAACGGGTATGGCATCTGTCCTCCACTGTTACAGGTGACGAATCCGAATTTCCATACGGATTCATGTTTTTGTGAAAATTCAAATTTTGCCGACTATGTCACCTCCAATATTCCCCCAGTTCCTCCACGTGAAGTCTCCATTTTATGCAACCACTAATGTGCAATCAGAACACAAACCCCAAGAGATCTAGTCTTCGACTGAACATCAATCATTCTCCACTCAGCGTCGCTCTCAAACTGTCCGTCCTCCCGGTTGAAAGCACATCACTTCGGTCTATCCCTCTCAAGTCCCTACAGACTAGTTGTCATTCTCGATTGTCGTCTCATTTGAGCGGAGAAGGACTTCACACCTCATCCTGTGCCCTGATTACGGTGCTCACCTTCTTCCAATTGATTTCACAAATCAATACGCCCACTCGGTCGTTCTGTCTTTCATTCCATAAGAATCCTAGAATTTTTTTCGCCCATTTTCTGCCACACAAAGGAAAAACCCGAACAAACTGATATCCTTGACAATCCATTTCTCTCCTCGCCGCACATGAATCACTCCTGCCGTCAGTGGCGGGCCTAGGTAGCCGGCAGATCCCTCTGTGCTCGGGTGTCCGTTGAGGGAAGGATATTCAAAGCACAAGCCGTGCCGGCCATGCATGCATGGAAGCATGTATGGTGTGTCGGCGGGGGAGGGGGAGGAGACTGTGTGCAGGAGAAGAATGCCAATAAATTGGCCAATTCACGGATTGCAATCCAATATCCCCCGGCACCCATTCTCCTCATCCGTCTTCGGTTTTCTTCCCGCCAACGGAGTCGAACGGTAATAGGTGGCTTAAGTCTGTAAACATTTTCCGAATTTCCTTAGACAATTCCATTACCCGGCAGTGCACGTTCACAGGCACCGGTGAGAAGGGCGGCCGGTTGCAGGAAATCTTCTTTTTCAATTTCCATCCTTCCGTGTTGCTTCAAGGAGTCTAATCAGAGGAGCTTGCAGTTCCGAGTGCATGCAGGTGCCAGCCCTCGCTGACAGCCGTCGCCCACCAACCTGAAAGCTCACATGTGGGAGGACTCCTTGCGTCCCGTCGCCAACAACGGCACTGTGTGTCATTGGCTGTAGCTAAGCCGTAATGACGACCGCAGACGGAGGAGAGAATTCGCTTCGAATGTGATTGCAGTGGGAATGGAATGTCGATAGCGTCTCCTTCCACAGGCGTTGGCTGGTTCCATTAATTTTTTGCATCTGTGCAGGCAATGTGTTGTTTCGCCTGGCTTGAGAGGCAATGACTGTTGTTAATGTTCCTCGATGCGTTCGGGGATACCATCGACAGGGACCGAGGAGGAGAGGACTGGCCTCGGGCGGATCTGATTTCGATGGGATTAGGCTGTGTTCGGTGAGATTGCACAGAGAAAGGAGAATTTCGGTCACGAAATACATATCTTGGGATGGCTTGCGTAAATCAAGGATTTGGCAATAGGAGGATGTGGAGCGAGCTGCAGGAGGGAGGCGGCTAATCGACAACAAATGTGAGCCGTAGTTATGCCGGAAGGGGTCAATTCCGTTGAACTTGAATGGACATTATTGAGCTTCAGGCCGTCAATTAGTTGCCTGTCATATATGCTGTACAACAGTATTAAAAGGGGATCTGCACGAAGGGGAAGACACTTGTGGCAGTGCAATTCGAAATTTAAGTTTAAATTTTAAGCTTAGTAGACATTGCTGGCCTTTTGAAGATGCAGCCGGAGGATTTGTTACGCAAAATCCAGCCAGAACACTTGGCTCGAGATGACACAGAAGTCTTATTGTTCCCTTGTATTTAATTTGTGTAGTTTACGGAAGCCCCCAGTCGTTCTATGGGACGCTGGGTTGCGAGTCCACTGTTTGACTGTCCAGAGCTGCCCACACTCATAGCTAAACCTTAGCAACGCCCTATATTTCATTCAAGGGGTCATTATGTCATCTTTCCTAATAACTTTAAGAGAAGGCTTCCATTTCTTTGTTTCGTTAATAGCGAAGAGGGTGCTAAAGTTTATGACATTTTCTAAGAAGACGATAACCCCAGTCACTTCAGCTTTTCTGCGACAAGCGATGTCGCATCATGCCTACACACCATTCTTCTCTCGAAAATCTGTGTTCCCTTCTCCAGGAAGAAGGCTGAGCAAGCTCAAGGACATCTCAACAGAAACTCGTTGATGAGTGCCTGTCAATCGGGTTTTAGGCAAAAGCATAGCTGTGCTTCACCTATGGTAAAAGTCTTTGATGATGTACGACAGGAATGTAATGGTGGTATTCTAACTATTCTTTGTCTTCTTGACTCTTTTAAGGCATTTGATAAAGAAGCTCGAGATGTAGTTTTATGTTGGAAGCTTAGACACTCTTTTAGTTGTGGCAATGCAGCTATTAAATTGATAAAAAGTTGTTTGACCGGCAGACTATTGGAGCCATTAACTCCAGTCCTAGGTATGTTATGTGTTCCACAGGGTTCCATTTTAGATCCAATACTTTTTTGTTTATATGTTAACGGCCTGCCATCTAAAGGGTGATTTTTTGCTATTATATTTTTGGCAACACTGGTTTCAACACGTTCACGTTTTGTTTCAATGTCAAACATCCTCAGTTTGGTCTATAATTCAACCATGAATCGTCTTACAAACGAACAACGCTTGCGAATTATTTAATTTTATTATCGAAATGCATGCTCTGTTAAGAAAGTTCATCGCGAGCTTTTTTTTGTTTATGGTCAAAAATGGACGAAGCTCATTTTTGGCTCATTGGGTACGTAAATCAGCAGAATTGTCGATTTTGGAGTGAATATCAGCCATTACAAGAGCTACCAATGCATCCAGAAAAAGTCGAAGTTTGGTGCGGTTTATGGGCTATTTTTTTTTTGTTTTTATTATTGGCGCGCATTAAGGGATTGCTTATACCCTTAAATGACTGGAATTAAGTCACAGCACGGGCCGAAAGTAAAGGGGGTACTGATGCCTGTTGGTTTTCAATGCCTGATTATTGCAATGGTTGGAGGGAGGGGGGGATTGGGCTGGGAAGAGCATTACATATTTGTGTGGTGCGGCTGAACAACAACACCTAACTGTACGTCCGAAGGTGGATTTAAGGATAAACGGTGGTTTTGCGGGTGAATTCTTGAAGGGAAGGAATGCAGCTGGATGACTCGCTAGGGAATTTTTTGGTTGAAGTAGCAATAAAATAGTAATAGAGACGCAACATTACGTCGATATTCAAGCGAGTCGATTGACTTCGCAGCATTATCATCACCAATAAGTTTTATCGCTCGCTGTTGGATTCTATCTTATAGGTATAGAAAAGTCTTAGGAGCACCGAACCAGATAGAAGCGTTGTACTCAAGCTTTGGGCGGATGTACGCCTTATAAATTGTTGCCATGTCAGAAGGGGTGAAATATTTCTTCCATCGCTTTAAGAAACCTAAACAGTTCGCTGCATTTTTGGCGATCTCGAATGTGTGGTCGTTACAACTTAATGTTGAATTGATACGCATACCGAAGATGGATAGTCGTTCAATTTCAACAATGCAGGAGCCATTCATAGATAATGGCAGGTTGTTTTGAGATCGCTTGAGCGACAGTGGACAGAACTTGTTTTAAGAGGAATTAAATACCACTCTATTCCTTTCACCCCAACAAATTATGCTGCTAAGTTCGGAATTTAATGAGCTTAACATACGTTGCCGTTCCAAGTCAATGGCCGAAGAGGAGGATCAAGAGTCAAGTAACAAATATGAAAAGCTGAGAGCACTGTCATCAGCGAAGGAGTGGATTGGAACAGAAGTGACAGACAAGAGATCATTTACAAATATAAGGAAGAGCATTGGAGACAAAACGGAGCCCTGGGGAACACCAGCATTAATATGGTGATATTCAGACTTGAAGCCATCCAATACAACTTGAATTGAACGGTTCGAAAGGTAATTTCTAATCCATTAAGGAAGAAATTCATCGACGTAAAAAGCACGCACTTTCGATAAGATAAAATGAAGCCAGACTCTGTCAATTGCTTTTGAAATATCAAGCACAACTCGCTTTCTGGCTTTCTCCTACATTGTGCAAAGATTGGTTCCACGTTTCGTTGAGATATGCCATCAAATCACCAGTGGACTTGTTGATGCGCAAGCCGGTCATTAAAAAGCTTCCGGGTTTCAAAATATTTCATAAGTTGACGATTTATCAGCGTTTCCATGAAAGTAGGGACGTAAGTGTTAAGGGTTAGTAGGAGATGATAGCGATTCGGGACGAGCTGGACACATGCTGTTTTTCACTTATTCGTGAGGAGCCCTAAGGAGTAGGACAGATGAAAAAAACTCACGCAGTGGTTTTGCCAACGTAGAAGAACGGGAGGAATACCATCCGGGCCAAAAAATTTGTGCACTTTTAGATCTTTAAGTACTCTTGCAACTGTACGAGTGCGAAAATGGACTTGTCCCATAGAAAAATTTACGCTCTCGAGTACAAGCGCGAACAAAGTACAATCTGGAAGCGATGAGCTGGATGCAAAATGTGCAGCTAACAGATTTACTCTATCCAAATAGCCGACAGCTGGAATGTCATTGCAAATGAGCGTTAGAATTGAAGACGAGGCGGTTCTTTACGTTTTTTACGAATGACCCGAAATTCTTGCTGCCCTTGGGACATTGCAGCACTTTTTGCCTCAACTTTTGATCGTAAGAGAATTTAACACGTCTTATTAATGCACTGCAATCATTTCAGGCCCTTTTGAATCTCTTTCGGTTTTCCTTAGAAAAGGTTGGCTGTGAAAGTCCGGAAGCTTATTTCTCTCAACCTGATAGGCTCCTTGCAGCTCTAGTTATACCACGCGTTTGTCTTCGGTTTGATAATCTTCACTCTGTGAGGAATGAAGGATTTCATACCCGACAAATTTATTTTTGTAACCATAGCGGCTGCGGCATCCACGTCACTATAGGAAAGCATAGTGACCAGTTAAAATCCCTAAAAAAGTTGTTTAGGCCACTCCAGTTAGCTTTTTCGCAAAGCCAGACTGTTCTTATAGGGATTTGCTCTTTGATTGGGGCGAGTACGGAAAATTGGTTGATACGACGACGATGGTCTGAGGAGCCTAGAGGTGGCAGTATGTCAACTGGGAATTTCTCAGGATGAGATGTGAGAAATAGGTCCAAGGTATGATCTGCATTGTGAGGTAACCGTGTTGGATACACAAGCTGAGTCCAATTATTTACTTCAGTAAATATTTCAACAAACCTTCCTTCGGAGCTGTCTGGCATGCATATCGAAGCCAAGAAGAATTGTGTACATTTAAACCGCACGCAATAACAATTTAAGTGCGAGGATACGGGGATACAATTCTTGTGATGGAGTCAGAGAGCGCTTCAAACTCATTGTAACTTCAGTTGCTGCTCAAGTTTGGACATTTATAAATAAAACAGAAGTGGATTAACTGCTTAAGGAAATGAAGTGTTAACCACAGGAAATTAAATTCTGCAGTGGAACATTGGCTGAAGTTGGTAAGCAACATCACTACGCAAGTAAGAAGCGAGATCGAGTTATTACATTGATTAAAACAGAACTTGTTATTTTTATTATTTATTTATTTATAACAGGTCTTTCTTGACCGAACCAACTTCATAATGAGTTTCCACTACATTGCTTGTCTGCTTGTTTATTTGTTCGCCAAAATACCAAGCTCTTCTTTTGGCGGGATCACAAATCCCAAGCCTGGCTTCGTACGCCTCTCCCGATTAAGCCGGAATCTGTTCTGAACTGTTTTTGTCACGATCGATCAGCTGTGATGGGCATGGCGCATTTTCAGAGCTTGAGCCCCGGCTCAGCTGTGGTGTGGTAAGAGGTTATTATCCAGGGTGTCATGTACTGTGTATATATGTACAGTGTGCACATGTACCTACCGCGATGTAAGAAATATAAATCCACTGAGCTATATCCAGTCAGGTTCAAATCCGAAAAGTCGATATTCTCACCTATCTGTGTTTCACTTAGCGACAAGAGGGCTGGTTTATAGCGGGAGAGGTGAACGTATACAGCAAAGAGATTTGCTCTAAGACCCACGAACGCTGCTTACATCAACGCAGAATTGCCCTCCCATATCAGTCACAAACCAACTTCGATTATGCACTTGGTAAAGCAGAACTTAGAAGATTTAGTTTTTGCGCACAGCTCTACAATATAGATCAGTTTAGGTGCATAATTAAACTATCATAATCCGCTACGTCAGATGCTACGCAAGCTCCGTCATCGCCCCAAGGCGTCTGGAAAACAACCAGGAGTTGCGACCTAGAATGCCTACAAGTGGCTTGGACGACGAGAGGGAGGGACGGTATCGCGTGCGCTTAAATGATCACTTCACTACCACTTCACAACGCTTAATTGCACTTTGCTTTTTTGCTTTTTGTTTATATTTTTTTCATAAAAAAACGAAATACGGTGCAGTTTAAAGCTGCACTTTATAACTATTATCACACATTGCAACTGTCAATTTTCTGCTTTATTCTTACGTTTCTTCTTCAACCTACTTTTTCTTATTTCTTCTTTTTTTCTAACTTAATTGTTAGTAATGGACTTGTAGCATAATTATCAAAGCGCGACCTCCAAAGATTTCTAACCTCGCTGGCGATGATATTGGTTAATCGATTTTGAGGTGCAATAAAGGCGTGCTTCGCCACTATTCCAAGTTCAACAGGCTGAATGTCCTTAAAGATGTTCCGTTTTCGACTATTTGAGTTCAATGGGCAATGGGGGTTTACTTACCGTCAACGAGGGAGGACATCGGATACAGACGTCTCGGATAGACTGTCGAAGTCAGTGACTATAGTGCCACTAGCGCGGGGTTAACAAAAATTAAAACTGATCGATAGCTGACATGTGAAACAGCATCCTTCCAAAGGTGCTCTTCGCATCGTCATTTACGCAAGATCGAGTAAAAGATGAAGTGAATGCTTTTTGGTTAAACGTCAGATTCACCCAAAGTGATTCTTTTTGTCGAACGATTCAACCCAGAGTTCCTTGTTTGGACAATTATTCAGACCGTATCAATTTTGACGATTGAAGTTCTCATAGGAGAACGATTACACGCGAGGCGCGAGTGGATGAAACTAGGCCCACGTTCAAAAGTTCTTTTATTTGGTGATGACTCTGGACGGCAGATATTGTGTGAGAGTCCGACATTTTATGCGAGGACCGTCATACCTCTATACAAACGAAGTGCTGGCTGAAGTTTGTTTTTTTTTTTGGCTACAATTTGGTGGCTCTCTGCTTTGCTTGAACCTCTCATTCAATAGAGCTTACAATGTCCACAGAAACAGACAATATATCCTCTGATCATTCTGAAAGACTTTAAACCTTGAACGTCCAATTCTCGAATTAGAGTCAAGACCTCCACATTGGAAGTCAAAGTCATCTGCTGTTTTCATTCATCTCTGAAACCCCCTGAAAAAGGAGACCAAACAAAGCTTCGGAAATCCTTTCATCAACCCGAGTCAAATCAGCAATCTCCAAGAAACACATTTGACACAAAAAGCCCCTACCGTATTAAAGAGCCTCCTCTAGGAATCCGCAAAATATCCCACAAATTAGCTGTCCCTCCACATTCCCTTAGGGCACCCTCATAAAAAAACAAAACACCCCATCACAGTCTCCATCTAGCCTTCCACACGTGATAACCCAGTTAATTCGCAACGTCCACCACTGATCGATTTCGAGTTCAATGTGCCACTAGCACGACACAGTGGCAGTGTGGCATGGAATGCGTTATTTCCGTATGAACGACGGATTTATCTTTGTCCTTCGACTGAGGCGATACCTTGAAACTGAAAATCCTTGGGAACATCCTTTGGGGTGGCAACATATGGAAGGCTGTGCGTGTTGCTGGAGGAAAGTTGACGCAGGCGCTGAGGCGGGTGGGGAAAGTATTTCAGGATGTGTACGGAGTTTCCCGGGAAATGTTGCAGTGGAAGGTGTTATGTTGCAAAAGGAGGGTGTTGGGAGACATGTTGGGGGTTTCTGAATTTTGTGATGTTCGTCAGGATTCTTTAAGCGTCGAAAGTGGTGCAGCAGGGGCTTTGCTTTCGTTTCCGAAAATTTTGTCAAAATTTCTTGACTTTCGTAAAAATTTAGAAATTGGTTAGCATTTTCAAAATTTTTTTAAAATTTCATTTCAATACCTCGGACAGATTTATTGAGATTTTCCAGGTGTTTGATACGTCGAAATTTCCTGAAGCGTGTCTGAAAATCACTGAATTTTCTTAAATTTTGTAAAAATTTTGTGACAATTAATAAAATTCACAGAAATTTCAGATTCTAACTCTTTTATGTCAGCCTGATAATCCTCAGCTGAATGTCGCAAAATGCGATTCTAGCTTCGTGCAAAATTTTACAAAATCACAGAAGTTGGCCATACGTACTTCAAACTGAACAGAATGTTCTAAAAATGGCCATTTTTATCAAATAAAATTCGTCAATAATTTCTTAAACGTCGTCAAACAGCATTTCGATTTGTCAGAATTCTAGAACTTGTCAGAATTTCAGAACTTGTCAGAATTTCAGTCCTTGTCAGAATTTCAGAACTTATCAGAATTTCAGAACTTGTTTGAATTTCAGAATTTGTCAGAGTTTCAGAACGTATCAGATTATCAGAACTTGTCAGAGTTTCAGAACGTGTCAGAATTTCAGAACTTGTCAGAATTTCAGAACTTGTCAGAATTTCAGAACTTGTCAGAATTTCAGAAGTTGTCAGAATTTCAGAGCTCGTCAGAATTTTAGCATTTGTTTGAATTTCACAATTTATCAGAGTTTCAGAACGTATCAGATTTTCAGAACTTGTCAGAGTTTCAGAACGTGTCAGAATTTCAGAACTTGTCAGAATTTCAGAAATTGTCAGAATTTCAGTACTTGTTTGAATTTCAGAATTTGTCAGAGTTTCAGAACGTGTCAGAATTTCAGAACTTGTCAGAATTTCAGAACTTTTTAGAATTTCAGAACTTGTCACACTTCCCAGAAGATTTCCCAAAATGTGTCAGAATCAGATCAAATTTGTCAAAATAAATTTAATATTCGACATACCGACATTCATTAAAGTGCATGCACAAGTAATTAATGAAATAAACCGGAGTTCCATAGAACTACAAATTAGTATTCATTTCTGTGACAAAATCGATCAGTACCAGGCCATTTTCATTCTCCAACGCCCCTCAAGATTGTCTAAGTGGCTCTTGCGAAAGCAATTCCTCGAAGTTGATTGTCTCAATTGTCTTCAAGTACGACATGCACAAGCATTTGCCGCCCAGTGGCCCTTTCGTCGCCCACATGAGCCATTAATTCGCAAATAGTTGCTGCAGTGCAGCCAAACTCCTCCCAATCCCTGATCAGTGGGCCATATTCTCACAAGGAACCTCTGCGTTTCGGAAGCTCCTTGCAATTATAAAGCGATTTACTGCCGTCAAGCAAATGCCATGCCATGGCTCCGCAGCCGTCGCTTAACTTTCTTCGAGCGGTGACTGTCTGCACGTTTTAAGATTCCCACTGTGGAACGAAATAATGGACTCTCATCCGTATTGGGGATGTCCTCTGGGAGCAATTATATTTTTTGCTGCCTGCGCCGCGCTCCGTTCTTTGTTGTGTCCACCGTCCATTCACCGCGTTTTTCTATTGTTTCCCAATACGGATAACGGTTGTGTTGGGATGTCCTGTCTTGAGTTTCGTGCCGTTTTGTTGTCTCCTTTTCGAAGCAATATCTCGTGGAACAGCTTCTTTGTCTCTGATCACGTACGGATGTGAAAGTTCCTGACAGCGTGGTGGCGGTATGGGTGGCAGTTTGAGAGAGAATCCTTTCTCTGAATCTGATAGGATTCCGGTTTTGGAATTGTTTTACTGCTTGCTACCGTATCGTAGCGAGCCGAGATTTGAAAACGCGTGAAGGAATATTTATTAGGGTTTCGTCCTGTCCTGGCTGACATCTGGCAGACACTTTATTGCCACGACTTGTGGCTTATCTCGAGGCCGCGTGGGTGAAGGTGCTGGTCGAAATTTAAAGATAAATGATGGTGCCTTCCTTAGGAATGGTTTTGTTGCTACTTAAGGGTCGGAAATAGTGATTTTTGATATCCGCGGAAGAAAGCTCGTTTGAAGACTTTTTACAACTAGGAGACTTTTGAATTATTAGCTGTCATTGACAAACTAGAAATTCCATTCCAGAAGCTTCAGACTGGAATTAGAAAAAAAAACAGTCAAGTACTTGCACTTCTTAACATTGCAGAGAGTCACCAGTCTCTGAGACTATGCTTACATGTACTCTGGCTTCTCTTCAATGTCGAATAAATCTATGCTTACATGTTTAAATTGATTTCATGCTTCCATTCCACGACTTAAAAAGTGTCTTTCCACGTCGTTGCTTCACCAGAGTGGACACCGCTGTCGAACTTTTTGGAATAAAAGTGGATGGGGAAGCGTAAAAGTTCAGACAAGATTTGTTGAAAGTTTTATCTAATCATCGGAAACTCAACGCCAGAAGTCTTTCTTTGAACTAACCGGGAATTCAGGTAAACAAGGGCCAATATTGTCCAGATCCGGGTGCTCTATTAATCCATAGAATTATGGTATCGTACGACAGTAGTCGTGGAAGCCAGACGTTCCTCAGGTTCAGGCTTCAGGCTCGAGTCTGGCTCGGGTCTATCCTACTCACATTTATATATTTAATATATTTGATAACTTTATTATGCAGAGGAAAGTGATTCTTTCCTTCGTTGGCTTTTATGGTCACTGTTGATTTTCAATGAAACCAAATTATTCATTGTTATTATCCCAACGTTTCGGCATCCATTGCTGCCTTCATCAGGGGATCTTTTTTTTATTGAATCAATAGAACAAAACATTTGACGTGCTTACATAGTAAAAATGCAATTGAACAAACGAACAATAGACTTACAATAATTATCTTGTTGCTGTTGTCATAAGTCGTTGATTTTATTTAAAAGTATAGTTGTGGAGAATAGAACTAGATTCCAGCACAGAGTGATTTAACAAAATATTGAGTACGTCTTTGTGAAGATCAGACTTGAAAGATGAAAAATTTGAATTTAATATAATATGTCTAAGCCGTTACAAGCGCTAAATATGCGGCAGATATTTTTTGTACGAAGGTTGCCTTTTATATTTCGGGATTGGGCAACCTTAGAGTAGCAATCTGGCAACTGCCAGCTCTGTCGTGAAGTTTCACATTTTTGAGTTTATACGTACTTAGAACGTTTTGACATACGAGCGCTATTTGTGTTGTTTACAGTAACTTAAAAGATTCATCTCGCCCCAAACAATGGAATTAAAATGTTCGTGCGATTATTTTTTACAACTTTCGACGTGGATTAACTCAACAACAGTGCATCGATGAGCTTAACTCAATTTTTGACGATGAAGCTCCATAAAGGACCAGTGTTTATCGATGATATGGTGGATTCAACCGAGGTCGTAGTTCACTCCAAGACGAATTTCGTGAAGATCGTCCAAAATCAGTTGTTGTTCCGGAAACGATTGGTACTGTGGTTTCTCACTGACCTATCGTGAGATTGAGACAACCTTAGGCATTAGTGGGACCAGCATACATTCAATTATGCATAAATATTTGACCGTCAAAAATATTTGTTCTCGTTGGATCCCGCGACAGATGTTGAATCATGGATTCACTCGTATGAGCCCGAAAGTAAACAGCAGTCGACTGGATGGGTGTTTCAAATTGAGCCAAATCCAACAAAAGTTGCTCGCTCACGAAGCACTTCCAAGCAAATGGTCGCCTGTTTTTCCGGAGAACTTGAACATGTCGCAACTGTACCACTAGAACAATGCAGAACAGTGAATTCTAAGTGGTACACAACCATTTGCTTGCTAATTGTCTTCTAAGAAATCAGGAAAATCAACCGCCGAAGACGGATCACTCTTCTCCACGACAATGCGAGCTCTCATACATCGGCTCAAACAACAGCATATTTGAGCACTCGAAACATCGATTTGATGATCCCACCGCATAGTCCTGACTTGGCACCGAATGATTTCTTTTTATTCCCGTACGTAAAAAATAAAATGAAAGGTAAACGTTTTTCGACACGTGAAGAGACGGTTGATGCGTTCAGAATGCTTGTTTTGGAGATACTTCAACCAGAGTGGCGGAAGTGCTTCGACAATTGGTTCAAACATATGCAAAAGTGAGAAGTTCTTAATGGGGAATATTCCATGATTAATATTTGTTTTTGTTCTGTAATCCCGAAATATAAAAGGCAACCCTCGTACGCCTTCCTCGCAGACAGTTCCTCGCAAAGGAACCAAGAACCTGCTCTGCCGATTTACTTATCGTCCAGCACTCGGCTCTGTATGAGAGTACGGGTAAGATACGCGTCTTTTGGAGCATTATCTTAGTCCTTCGTGCCCGGAGTTTTCACTCCAGCTGTTTTGACAAACCGAAATAAAGGTTATCAAAGGTGGATCTCCGCCGGATCTCCACTAAGGTGTCGTTTATCACATCGGCCTCACGTTTGCCCGAGGTAGAGAAACTCCTTTACTACTTCAAAGTTTTAGCTGTCAAATGTGGCATTCCGATCGAGGTGTTGTTCGACGGATCGATTCTTTGTGAACAGCATATATTTCGTTTTAACCTCGTTCAGTCTAAGACCAGCTCGTTTCGCCTTCTCTTCAATTACATCGCGCTGATTCGTAGAAAATAGTGCCTTCCTTGTTTACACCTGCTTCCCCAATATCCTCTTCAGTAAGTCATAGGACAGCGCATCTCCATGCCGAAATCCGGTGCAGGTTTGGAAAGATTTCCCTTTATTTGGTCAGATGGCTGAATTCGCAAAGACTCGGTGGCTTTGACGATGAACTTGCTACCAATTACTAAGAGAAGCATTGAAAAGGCCCAACCCCATTTTGGGACTACCCGTCGACGATGCAGGCTGACGAAGTGCATGCTCCCAAACATTAGCAAGCGGCCATTCTTTTATCTCTGAATTGAAAAGTCCGCAGACGGAACACTTCACCTTTCCTAAGCGCTTAAATCTGCTTGGGCTTAGTGATAACATTCTCTGCGACGTCTGTGGAGAGGGTGAAAACTCCTTAGAGCACTTCCTTTGTCAATTTCCCGCCTTTGCTCGTATCAGGTGGCTGTTTGGAGCTGGCTTGGGGGGAGCTGCAAAGATAGGCTCTTTAACACAGAAGCGCTTGGTGGACCAGTTTTCAAGTCTGAGCGCCCCAGTGCTCAAAAAACAAACTTCTTTAAGCATTGAAAGAGCTTCAAGATCTGAAGAGAAATTTATTTAGTATGACCAAACCAAGGATTTCTCTATGTCTTATTATTGTACATTATCGTTTTCAGAATTTTCATGTGTCCTATATACATAAATCCAACGCACAATAATTTCAACGTGTACACATTCGTCTCTTTTTCTCTCTCTCTTTGCGACTTCCTTATACACTTTTTCAATTAGCGAAAATGTACTTTCTGCTGGACCTTTGACTTGTTTTAAGATCTACGTTCAGAGATATGTTACCTTTTTAATTCTAGTTCCATCCATTCAGAATGAGTTTCGCCATTTGTTAATGAGGATTTCCTGATTTTTGTTTCACATCACTGCGGCTTAACACAAAACTTTTGTTGCGGTTCTGTCTCATTTGTTGTTATCGGGCACTTCTGGCGCTGCTATTGTCTTCGATTTTCTTCGATATATCTTTAAGAGACTTAAATGAAGAGATCTGGCGTTCTCCTTTGGATATAGCATCATTGCTTGTCACGTCTAAGCCAAATTGGACATTCTATGAACATTTCGTTAACTTTTTAATTTCAAAACATTTGATTGCAGATCCAGACCTAAACTCGGAAAGCGTTCAAAAATCTCACGATAAAACATAAAATTAGCCTTGTACCACATTAATGCCCACTATGAGCTACTCCACAATGAATTACTGCCCACTTGGCACCGATATTTCTGCAAAAGCCGCCACATCCCCCACACAATAGCCACCAGTCCCTGGTAATTTCAAAATCAAAATCAAAACCATAAACTACGGCAACTTCGAAATTGCACATTCCGCCACCACCACCACCGCCACCGCCACAGCTATCGCCAACCACAGGACAACTAAAGAAAAATAAAATCCTTTTACTTACAACGACAGTTCTTAAATAAAAGTTACCCGCCCTCCGAGGCCGAGTGCAGTGGCGACACGTCGCTTACGCTGGCAGGGCAGTTTCCACGCGGACTTCAACACAAATACTCGTTGCTTCCGAGCTTCCCCGCGTCATATAGAGGCGAGTAAAACTTTTCTGCTGCCACCCCAGCTGGCAGCGCATTAAGTGCATCCAGCCACCGCTATTCGTTCCGTCCGACTTTCTGTTTCAATAACCGCGCTCTGTGTTCGTGGCGCCTTCTCACACGAGAACTTATTAAAAAACGCGAAAAATTTAATACCGTTAATGGGAAATTAAAATAAATCTCGGGGTTTTATGAAAAGGACATCCACACAAACGCACACTCACTCGTAGAGTGCAGAACGAAACCAGCGGACGGTAGATGTGCAGTCATTCGCAACCTAAGCGCGGCGAAATGTTTACAAGTTTTGGCCGATAAATTACCACTGGTTGTGCCCTGTTATATGCTGTGTTGTGTTTTCGTTCTGGCAGAAGCGGAGGTCCTGGCCAAGCAGGAGTTATGATTGCTTCAAAGTTTCCCCTTTCGGGGAGTGTGTCCCCAGCAAGTGGCGTGGCGGAAATTATTTGTCTTACAACTCGAAGTCATAAATAAAAGTTTAACGTGTCGTTGGCCGGGATAACGGGGTTTGATGGTGGTTCGTTGGGGTGAGAAGTATTGTTTAGGGTGAGGATAAGCAGGTGGTAAATAGAACGTGGTCTGCTACGAATTGTGTTTAACAGTGTCGTGAGCTCTTGGGGCTCTGGGGTATTGATTGATTTCAGAGACAAGCTTCAAGTCAGGACTGGGATTGGAATTCAAAAAGGTGACTAACTTCCGTTACAGATTTACTGTGATGTTCCGGAAGGGATACAATGTCTGTCGAATTTTGGATCAACAACAGCATAATGCTTTCTGGACATGGTCCGAAAGTGAAGCAATATCTGCTCGCTTTTGTATTAATATTCGGATTCTGGTGAACTTGGTATGAAACTTACGGTCTTATTCAAAAAGAGGGAAAATTTAGGCCCTAGCCCTGAAAATGCGACGAATCCATGCGAACTGTAAAAAACTAAGGCCCAAACGTTAGAAAATGTGGCACCCTTGTAATTTTTGACAAACTTGTGTAAAAATATGTCAGGAAATGCGTTCATGGGTCCATTAATCAAACTTCAAAAACTCCATAGTCAAGGTCAATTTGTGATCCAAAAACGGCTCCAAGACAACATTTTTTTTTCAATACCAATAATAAGACAGATAGTTCACATCCCATCCTAAGAAATACTCAGTTGACATACTGTCGCCTCTAGGCTCGTCAGACCACTGTGTCGTATCAGCCAATTTTCCGTACTTCCCCCAATCAGTTAGAGAGCAAATCCATAAAACAACAGTCTGGCTCTACGAGAAAGCCAACTGGAGTGGCCTTAACAACTTCCTTATGAATTTTAACTGGTCACTATGCTTCCTCGATAGTGACGTGGATGCCGCAGCCGCCATGGTTACAAAAATAAATTTGTCGGGTATGAAATCCTTCACTCCTCACAGAGTGAAGATTATCAAACCGAAGACAAACGCGTGGTACGACTCGAGCTGCAAGGAGCCTATCAGGTTGAGAGAAATAAGCTTCCGGACTTTCACAGCCAACCTTTTCTAAGGAAAACCGGAAGAGATTCAAAAAGGCCTGAAATGATTGCAGTGCATTAATAAGATGTGTTATATTCTCCTATGATCAAAAGTTGAGCCAAAAAGTGCTGCACTGTCCCAAGGGCAGCAACAACTTCTGGTCACTCGTAAAAAACGTAAAGAATTCCGCCTCGTGTTTAATTCTAACGCTCATTTGCAATGACATTCCAGCTGTGGGCTCTTTGGATAAAGTAAAGACAAGTCCATTTTCGCATTCGTACAGTTGCAAGAGTACTTAAAGATCTAAACGTGCACAAATTGTTTGGCCCGGATGGTATTTCCCCCGTTCTTCTACGTTGGCAAAACCACTGCGTGAGTTTTTTCATCTGTCCTACTCCTTAGGGCTCCTCACGAATAAGTGAAAAACAGCATGTGTCCAGCTCGTCCCGAATCGCTATCATCTCCTACTAACCCATAACGCTTACGTCCCTACTTTCCAAGGTCGTGGAAACGCTGATGAATCGTCAACTTATGAAATATTTTGAAACCCGGAAGTTTCTTAATGACCGGCAATACGGCTTCCGCAGCAACAGGTCCACTGGTGATTTGATGGCTTATCTCACCGAAAAATGGAACCAATCTGTGCACAATATAGGAGAAAGCAAGAAAGCAACTTGGGCTTGATATTCCAAAAGCATTTGACAGAGTCTGGTATCAGGTTCTCTTGTCGAAAGTGCGTGCTTTTGGGGTCGATGAGTTTTTTCTTCAATGGATTAGAAATTACCTTTCGAACCTTTCAACACAAGTTGTATTGGATGAATTCCAGTCTGGTATTCACCATATTAATGCTGGTGTTCCCCAGGGCTCCGTTTTGTCTCCGACACTCTGGATCATTTTCATAAATGATCTCCTGTCTGTCACATCTTATCCAATTCCCTCCTTCGCTGACGTACTCTCAGCTTTTCATAATCGTTTCTCGGTTCTCGTCCCTCCTCTTCGGCCATTGACTTGGAACGGCAGCGTATGTTAACCTCATTAAATTCCGATCTTGACAGCACAATTGATTGGAGTAAAAAGAATAGAGTGGAATTTAATGCTTCCAAGACTCAGTGCTGTCTACTGTCACTCAAGCGATATCGAAACAACTTGCCATTATCAATGAATGGCTCCTGCACTGTTGAAACTGAACGACTTTCCATCCTCGGTATCAATTCAACATTAGTTGGAACGATCACATGTTCGAGGTGCGGTCGCCGTGGCGGGGTAGAGTGGTACGCCCACACGCCGAAGAGTCTAGGTTCGACTCCCAGCTCAACACAAATTTTTCAAATTTTTCACGGCACCACCTCTTTTGAGCTGCTTCCAACACTCAAAGACTAATAACTGTCTAAGACAGCTTTTCAAATTTCGCCGTTCGGAGTTGGCAAGAAACTGTAGTTGTGAGAGAATAGTAGTGCGCATAACACGTCAGCAAGCTAAGCTCTGGTCCCCCTTTGGACCGTTGCGCCAACAATTTTTATTCTTACATGTTCGAGGTCGCCAAAAATGCTGCGAAATGTCTAGGTTCCTTAAAGCGATGGAAGGAATATTTCACTCCTCCTGACATGGCAACAATTTATTAGACGTACTTCCGCCCAAAGCTTGAGTACAACGCTCCTATCTGGTCCGATGCTCCTAAGACCTCTCTTCACCTATTAGATAGAATCAAACAGCGAGTGATAAAACTTATTGGTGATGATAATGCTGCGAAGTCAATCGACTCGCTTGAACATCGACGAAATGTAGCGTCCCTATCACTATCTTATCGCTTCTTCAACAAAAAATGCTCTAACGAGTCATCCAGCTGCATTCCTTCCCTTCAGAGTTCACCCGCAATACCACCGTTCACCCTTAAGCCCACCTTTGGACGTACAGTTAAGTTTAGTGACTTGTTCTTCAGCCGCACCACACGAATATGGAATGCTCTTCCCAACCCATATCCCCCCCTCCTTCCGCCACCAACCATTGCAATCCTCAGGCATTGAAAACCAATAGGCATCAGTACCTCCTTTCCCTCTCGTCCTCTTTACCTTCGGCTCGTGTTGTGACTTAATTCCAGTCATTTAATGGTATAAACAATCCCTTTAGTGTGCGCCAATTATAAAAAACCAAAAAACAAAAATTACATGATGCAAATGTAGGGTCAAGACAAGAAAATCTTGAAAGGTAAACACAAAAAGTAAAAACTGCGATAAGGCGTTGCAAATTTGTATAAAATAAAGGCGTATTTTGAATTGCAAACAACTTTGGACTTGGGTCAGAAAACGTGAGAAATTAAAAGTTCGTGTAAAATTTAAGTCCGGAGTCAGAAAACTTGTGGAATTCAGGAAACTTCTGCCGCTGTCATTGGCTTCAATTTCCTTCGCTATAACGACAGAGGATCCAAAGCTGCCAATATACGAAATTTTAACTATTCCTTCGAATGTGGTATGGTTTCTTGCTTCGCCTATCCATAAGATCAAGAAATGTTACAAATTTCAAATTTGTTTCAAATTCAGGACAAAAGTCAAAAAACATGTGGAAAGCAGGTGCATTTTGGGGTAGTAAAGGTTCCAAGAATACTTAAGTGGTATCATTTCTAGATTGTATTTGTGAAGTTTTGTTCCAAGTTCAGAATATATAGGTGCGAAACCCTTCCCTAAGGATTTGCCTGAAAATTCTATAAGTCAAGATCAAAAAATGCCTTTGAACTGGAAAATGGAACAATTTCAAGTGAATTTGTGTATGTTTTAAGCTACAGCTCTGAAGAAGCTATGGGAACACTTTTTGAATAAGTCAAATGAACATTAAAAGATCGAAGAATGTACAGAGAAAAAGCACTTTTTGATGATCAAAAACTGTTTGAATTATTCCGAGCAAAAAATCACTTTGCAATCATAAATAAAAACCGGTTAGCAAGAAGTGCCCTACCCCAAAAAACTTTCTCTTCCCTCACAGCTCCAAGAGCCAGCATTAAATTTATTGCTCTTTCCAATTTAATCTATCAACTACCAACTAACCACGTGTCAAACTCAATTAATTTCAAATGAGTCATCGATTAAATTAACAAACACTGGCCCAAATCGTGCCCACAAAAAAGGACAAACGCTTCACTTAAACACTCCTCAGCATGGACGCTCCTCCACCACGCGCACGTTTCACAATCCACATTGAAATGCTTTTCGGCTCCATTCTCCATCGATGAGCGCGGTCCGACGAAAGCAATTAAATTCGCCGGAAAAACCTCATTAATTTAGAAATTCAAAATATGCCTGCCATCCGTTGTGGGATGCCAACCAATACCGCCAACCCGCCACTCAGTCCTGCCAGACTGCTCGCGTGCTGACCGGTCCCATCAAACTGAACGATGAATGTGTTCATTGAACGTGTCCTGATTTTGAAATTTGGCCCGGGGAGAGGTCGAATTTTGTTTTGTTGTTTTTATTGTTTGCTTTTTCTTGGCGTTTTGTTGTTGCTTTGTTGTGCGGTGAAAATTGTTTTGGCGGTCGGCGGAGGCCGCGGAAGTCAACAATTAATTTATTTCACGCAACAATTAATTCTGATCATCTTGTTGCTGGGCGTGGACATGATGGTGGCCAGAGGGTGGACATTTGACAGTGGCTGTCAGTGGGATTGAATAAGAAGTCAGATGAATTTTGGAATGAGAGGAGGAACTGAGGAAGTTTTTGATGAAAAAGCCTGGGGTGTGGTGCCGGCAAGTTATTTGGAAAACAAGTCAGTGGCTAGAAGAGAACTCAGCGATTGTATTCAAATTCCAGGCAAATAATACGACGTCTGGAGAATGATCTGGAATAAAATTTAAAGCCAGGGAATGTGACACTGTCATACAACGATTCTTAAGGAAATTTGTGGCATATTGAAACACAGAATACAAAATGAAAATAAGCCCTTAAATGCCTACTCGAGGCTTCCATTTGTATGAAATCCGTTTTCAAAGTTCGACTTTCAGATTGAGGCATATCATGGACGAGAGACAGGCAGTGTCAGGTTTAATTTTGGGATTCACAGCAAGCCCTTCAGATTGTGTAGGATAACGATGGGGAATGCTCCTTTAATGTCGGCAACAAAGATGAGGCTTGTAACGTGAAAATAGGTTTAAGGTTCCAGGTTTCCAACATCATCTTTCTGAAACTCAAAACACTCAATGCCAGGGGCACGACGTCCAAACCACGTTCTGGAGGACAAGATTCAAAGACAAATTTTCACGATGATTGTGAAGCGCCATGTAACTCTTCACTCAATAAGTCCCGGGACGTATGTATACAATCGTGTGCAAATATATTGGGACAAACGAAACGAAACGAAAAAGTCAGTTAGATCAAAACTTTTACAAATTTTATGCACAAAATTTCTGAAAAATGGACCAACCAATATACCGACATTTTCTGCAATTCGACGATTCTTCATAACAATTTTCTTCACTTTCTCAACATTTTCATCGGTTATTTGTATCCTGGGGCGCCTAGAGCGAGCATCGTCATTCACATCTACTCGACCTTCTTTGAAAAACCGATACAACTTGTAAGCTTTTTTTGACCCAGAGTTCGATCACTACCAGGTATACCGGTATGAAATGAGTTTTTTTGAAAATGGAACACTAATGGGAAAGTAAAAACATTTTATTCAAAGTATTGGCCATTGTTTTCTACACATTTTGACCACCAATCTGGCAATTTGTGAGTACCACGCCAATAAAATTGTTCGTCTTTGAAAGCAAACCAATCAGAAAAGTGGGTACTTTTCGACCTCCTCGTAGGAATCAAAGTGCTGCTCAGCCAATGCGTGTCCCATCGAAGAAAATAATTGGTAGTCGGAAGAAGTCAAGTCTGGTGAATACGGTAGGTGGGGTATCTGCTCTCAGCCAAATGTTTTGATTGTATCCTGAATCGGTTTTGCTTTGTGCGCAGGTGCATTGTCATGGAACAAAATTACCTTGCCGTGTCTTCTCGCCCGTTCTGGTCGTTTCTTGATCAATGCATGGTTCAAATTGATCATCTGTTGTCGGTAGCGATCAGTATTAACGGTTTCACCAGGTTTTAGGAACTCGTGGTACAGCACACCTTTCTGGTCCCACCAAACACACAGCATTGTCTTCTTGCCGAATCGGTATGGTTTTGCAGTCGATGTTGATGGTAGCCCAGATTAACCCATGATTTTTTCCGTTTAGGATTCTTAAAATAAATCCATGTTTCATCGGCAGTAACAATCCGATACATAACCGATTTTCTTTCGTGTCTTTGAAAATTTCACAAGTGTTTTTTCGGTTCGTCATCTGTTTTTCATTCAATTCATGTGGCACACATTTTCCACACTTTTAAATCTTTCCCATAGCTTTTAAAGGATCAGAAATTGTTTGTTGTGCAACATTTAATATTGCTGCCATTTGCTTTTGACTCAAAGTGTCATCTCCTCCCAATATCGTTTGCAATTCGTCGTCTTCAAACTTTTTGGTGGTCTTCCACGTTCTTCATTGCTCACATCAAAATCATTATTTCTGAACCGTTGAAACCATCTTTTGCATGTTGCTTCTGATAGAGCATGATCACCATATGCCTCGACAAGACTCTTCAGCACTTTTCTTAAAATGAAAACAAAAAATTAATGCTTTCCGCAAATCATCACTTTCTGGTACAAAATTCGACATTTTTAACACGATGAAAAAATATGATGTTGTCTGTTAATTGACTGGATGTATACTAAATATTTTTCACAGATGTCATAGCAAACAAACAAAAAAAAATAAGGTTCCGTTCACAACAAATTTTCCATATCGAGAAATTTGTATCTTGACGCTCACTTCATACTGGTATACGTATTTAAGTTTATTTTCAATTAAAATTAGGTCAATGTCAATACTTTATATGGCCTTCTTTGGCTTTTATGAGTGCGTCGACTCCTTGGCATTAATGACACAAGTCCTTCGCATATATTTGTAAATTATTCGTCATGAAACCAAATATCAATTATAGACGAAATCAGCTTAGTCTTTCTGGTGCTATCTCTCTTCCTGATCCTTCTTTGGCGATTGCCCACAGATTTTCATTTAGATAGAGGTCAGGGGAGTTGTCTGGATGAACTAGAACATCAATTTTGTGGTTTGCAAAATACAAAATAATTTTTTTGATGTGCGACATGGATCAAGATCCTGTTGAAATAAACAATTTGCTACGGAACGTCTTCTCCGAATGGTTGAAAGCAGCATTTAAGTTAAAATGTCTGCGTATTCGGTGCTGTTCATCATACATTCTATTCGCTTTAGACTTCCAGGGTACGCAAATATAAAACAGCCCAGAAGCATGATTTTGAGAGGGTGTTTTGATGCTTGAACCACGACCGCATCGGCGTTATTCTTTTGGACTTTTTCTCACGACACTTACCCGGTATCCTTGGGTCTCAAAGTGACTCTCGTCCGAGAAAACAACTTTCTTCCAATTGTCCGCAGTCCCTTCTTTATGTTTCTTAGCCAAATGTAGTTGCTCCTGCCTCATTTTTTGATTAACAGCTGTTTTTTCAAAAGCTTTGTTGCCTTTTGATCAACTTCCAGTAGACGCCTACGGACTATAGACTCATCTACCTGGACGCCGGCTTTTGTCCACTCCCTTTGCAGGTCAAAAGTTATCTTGCTAGGGTTGATTATACTATTTCTTATCAAAACCTTGTCGTCATGTTTTATTGTTTTGCATTTCCGGCCGCAATAGCCCTTCAGATTGGATTCAATCGATCCAGTGACCTTGCAATAAACCTTGAAACACTCGATTTTGAAACCCCAAAGTCCTTCAGTTCTCTCTCGGATGGTTTTCCTAAAAATTGTTTTCAGAAAATTGCTTGTCCCAATTAATATGCACACAACTGAAGGGGCCGGACTTATGCAACGCTTTAGATGGCTCCACCACGTAAATTGGATGGATAACACTGCACCGCCCCGAATAGTCTTTGAGTTCGATGAATTGTGACAACGAAACGAAAGAGAAGTCCGCCTGCGATGTCGTACACAAAAGACCGTGCTGCCTGTTTAGGCACTTTGGTTGATTCCCAGGCCATCGAACTGAAGTGCCACTGAAGGAAGAAAACTTTGCCAACCTTTTTATTAACTGACGAGTACTTGCTTTTCAGTCTGCAACTAGGAAGTTTGTTCAAGTTTTCTTAAGGTTGTTAACCTTGTCTTTTTGTGTGAACTTTTAGTTGACTTTCGGGCAGGGATACTCATCAAGATATCCATGCCGCTCGACTTGTCTGAACAAAACGAACGTATAAGTTGAAAATCGTCAAGACGCTTTCTGTAATTTAGCAACTTAAAAAAATTCTCGTTGAATGCTGCTTCGCGTTTTCTCTAAAGTCCCTCACATCGATCATTTGGTGGAGTATGCTTCTAAAATCGTTAGATTTACTCCTCACAGTCTTCCTCAAACACACTTGTCTCTTTCCTCACATTTGAATTTTTCTCCACTTGATGTCCACATAGTGGGATGCATGCTTTAGGCCAGACGTTGGCCTTGGCACCACATGGACTGCAATTTCAAAGACACTGTGCAACGCAGTAGTATGGACAGGGAGTATGACAAATGGACACGACTTGATTGCGTGCGGTGTACAAACAGGACTGGCTCAGAGCCGGTTTTGCTACAATCTCAGTCCTTAACGAAATGTAATTTGATCTTCGAAGATGACTTTGAAACCAATGAAAGGGCTGGCTTTGCCGCATCCTTGGTGGTGGCCAAGGCAAATCTGTGTACTTATTCTTAGTGGAAGTCCCTCCGAAGCCCCTCTGGTATATAAGAAAGGTCAGGAGGAAGTAGTATTTGGAAGTTTTGGTATGGTTTTCCTATACACCGGGGGAATGCAGGACTTTACTCAATGAATTGTCCAAGTTTAAAGGTCTGGGCCTCAAAAGATTGATGTGGATGAAATATTTTTGTGCCTTTTTGGCACTTGCACCCGAGTTGGAGACTTCGGAATCAGCTTAAAGCTGAAAAATGAAAATGCCGTGACCTTGCCAGACACGGATCGAAGGAGAAGGATCGATGTTTAAACGACTTGAAAGCATGGTTGAAGCGAACACATCTCAGTTATCTAGAAAGACGAACGAATGACGAAGAAAGTCCCAGGCAACCAAAAATGTGAAAATAAATAGAGTTAGATCTATATCTTAATGAAGGTGGACCACAAACTAAAGAACAAATTGCACGCTAAGATACCCAAATACAGGAAACCTCTTCCGACAGTTCAAAGGTAATATTTTTGAAATTGATGGACATTGAGTGCCATCTAAATTGAAGGGAACCACGCTGCTGGGCTGCTTCGTCCTTTTCTGTTCTAAATCAGCGCTCTCATACCCTGTCAAATTAATTCCATTTGTGAGTGATTTGCGCCGAGAAGCACCGATTTTTGAACACTCGACAACGAAACGAGCAAACCATTTGTGTCAGTGTTATTAAACAAATGTTGGATTCGAAAATGTTTCACAAGGAAGCAATAAGCTCTTCTTAACGAGGACTACACAGGGGCTTTTCAGGTAAAGCCCAACCTCGAAGAATAGAGGAACATTTTGATGTGAGGAAACACACCTAGAAGCGATGTTGGCCATAGCCACAGAAAATCCAGGCTTGAGACACATCCTTTCCTAGATTTTGATTTCATAAGTATTCTTGACAGGATTGGTGGAGCAGGTCCCGTAGCTTTAAGTGCTCAACAAATCGCAACTCCTCTTTAGACGTCTGCAAGAGTTCCCAGAGTTCAGCAAATTTTCAATTCAATCAAACATAACCCACTCAAAGGACGAGTCAAAGGACTTCAATCCTATTTTGTTGCAAAAGTCCTCAAATTTCATTGCGCAACAGTTCGCTCAAATTCAATCTTTATGCGCCTCAATTCCAAAATTTATTATCCTTGCGCCATCGTCAATCGTGAGTCACTACCAAACGTGTATCCTTTCGACGTCCCCGCTCTCCTCCATCAACACCCCATCGGCGACACGATAATAGGGACATCGTTGATGTCGCTCGGGACGACAACAACGATGATGGCGGGTTATACGCCTGCTCTCTCTCCAAGTGATGCAAATAAAGTTTGAGCGTAAAGAAGAGCATCAAGCATCAAGTACAAAGTGCCGCCGCCCACGTCCCCCGAAGCGTCGTCGCGGAAAACATCTCAAGGATGAACGACTTTGTAAAAGGGCGCGCATTTGATGATGGACAGAACACGCGACTTGGCGTCGTCGGCAAATCATCGCGCCGCTGCTGCTTCAGTCGAGGGACGCCCTTAATGTCGTAAAAATAGCTCTACCGCCGGGCTGGGAGAAGTGCGCGTCACCATCGCGCACCCATTCCGTGTCGCAGATAATAAAAGTTATTTTTCTTGTTGTTCAAATGGAATTTGATGGGAATTCCTTGGGGATAATTTAAAGGACTGGAAAGGAATGTCTCTCATATCGACGCGAAATGATGTGCTTTTAGGATTAATAAAATGTGCTGCAGGATTAGCAATTTCGTCCTGTTGGTCCTTTTTATGGGCCTAGGTGGAAGGGTTATGAGTCCTTACGAGCGGATTGGGCGCGGGAGAATCTCAATTTGTGCGACAAAACGTTGTTAGCTGCTGGGGGAGGGAGGGGGGGGGCCTGGTTGGGACAAAAGGATTAACTTTTAACAGAGATGACATTTCGGGTCGTAAATAGCATCTAAATTGGGTCATTATCGCATCATCGTTGCTCGTATGACAACCACTCAGGAATGCATTGAAAGCTGGCTGGCGGGAGTTGTCTGTGGTGCGGTGTGTTAGCATTTGATTTGATTGAAGATGGATGAACAAGGGAGTTGAATACTGCTCCGCAGAGGATTCTCTGCAGGAAACTCGGTCAATTGATAGGTTAGGCCATTCTCGGCAAATGGTGAGAGCGACACGAGTGCAACTTAAATCAAAGAGGGAATTGAAAATGGACTTGCTTCGGGGAATACGGTCGATATCACACCGTTTCGAGTGGTAGCTGTTGGATGACTCTGAAACGTGATGCCTCTGGAAGCATTAATCGCATCTGGATGTATTAAAGTTTGCCTGATAGGTAACGACTGAAGCTTAATTTAGTTGGAGAACATTATTAAAATCATCTTTCTCCCAAGTGAATGAGTGTTCAGAATGTATTCGCGATTTGTGGATTTTCCAGGCGAGGCAAAGACCTGTTGACCGTCTACAATGCTGCGGGATGCCAGGATAGGCCATGTTGACACACCGCCTCCCTCCCGAGTAGCTACTACAGAACCACTTGTCAGGCGAACAAATGTATGACGCCAACAAAAGAGGATACATGTTTATTCGACCAAACTGACGGGCTACCGCAGGAAAATAAGAAATTCGATCGTTTTGGAAGGGAAGACTGCCTCGATTAAAGGCAGGCAGGAAGTCTGTTTACAACAGCGTGAACGTGAACTCTGGGAATGACATCTCCTTGGAGATCGACAGTACTTCATCGTTATTTGGATGACACTGGGCTCAAGACTTTTGATTTGAAGACCAAAATTCATGTTTTCCAAGAACTTATTCTATCGGTCCTGCTGTACGAAGCTGAAAGCCAGACGACAGGCAGCGCAAAGCTGATTCTTGGTGCCTTCGAAAAACACTCTAGTCTGATATATGGTCCTGTCTGCGAGGAAGATGATTGAAGGAGTAAGTAATCCGGAAGGTACGAATCCCTCGAGTGCTCCGGCAATAAGGATGCAGCAAAGAGGGACTTTAAAGCCTAGTCTCCTGGTCATTGCGGAGGAAAGGCAGTTGGCCCAGATGGCTGACAGCAGTCTAGGACCGTCACCGATGGAAGACAGCAATATTTCAACCTCGGTGTCTGTACGGCTTACCGGTTTATAAAAAAAATAGTGAGAAGCGGCATAAAAAGTTTTGGGAAATGTGAAGAGACAATGTTGTAAGGACAGAGGAGTGCTATCGGCTTATTTAAGTTGGGACAGGGTCCCATCAGCAAATCGATAAAATAGTCGATGAGTCGTGGTGGATATTAAGTAGTACGGGCACATGCTTTCGAGGGACCGGATGTTTTTTCATGAAGCAGTTGTCGAACAGTTAAAGAAGACTGAATGCACAAAAGGCCTAGATGTGTGGTACAACACAATGAATAGGACAAACTTGCATTCGCTTTCCACTGCTAATATCGAATCGAATCGGAACTGACTCGCTGTGGTCGCTTAAATGTGAATAGCGTCCGACAAGAAGAGCAAATGATAGATCTGTGTGCATCCCAGCAACACAATAAACAGCACTGGCGGTGGGTGTTTCTTTTCCGTGAAAAGTTGCTGAAAAAACGCACTTTTCCACATTGTACGTGTGTAAGGTGTTGACGACAATCTCTTTAGTCTTCAGGCTACTTCCACTCATGGAACAATGACAGCTGGTTCATTGTTCTATGATTTGAAAAAAAAAAAACAGCTTTTTACTCATTTACAAAAGTTAAAAGGAGAACGGAACCTTCTTCGAGTGGACATCACCCGCAGTCGCCCAATTAATTTATTTCTAAGTTTTCCTTGTTTTAGGTCACTTTTAACGGAGTATTCAAAAGACGTGTACAAATACATAAATCTTGTGTAACTCAAAAACAATAAATCGCCGAAATTCGATGGAACGTGCAAAGTTTCAAGACAGTCCGAAAAATCATTAAGAAATAATACCACTTCATCAAAGTGTTCCATTTCCTAAGCCAAACCTTTTGTCACTTGTTGACGACGCAGCCCCAACCACTTCACGTTAGCAGACAACATCCGGCATTTAGACAGTCATTTCCGTTCAAATCCTCATTTAAACCGACGCCATTCCGCACAACCAGCGTCCGTCCGTTAAGTGAATTTCCCTTCGAATGTCCTTTAAAATACGAGGACAACCCACAATCAGCCACCATCTCTGATCAGCTTTTATCCAACAGAATCCCATTTTATGTGTCAATCTCTGCTGACCAACGTGATAAATTTCACTCGAACGAGTCCCCTGTGTTTACTTAAATCCCCATCGCCGCCCATTAGGGTCTCCTCGTGTGCGTCTGTGCACTCTCTTCCGGAGTACGTGTCGCAGAACAAACACACACACACACATCCAGGAACATCCAGCCACAAAGTGGGCGCGTCCGATCCCTGTGTTGTTGGTTTCATTAACTAACAAGCATCTGGACTTTCTTATCCTGACCAGAAGACATTCACTTGCAGACATGGACGCCTCACAAGCAGCCCAGAAATGCACATTAGCCGCACTCCACCCCACTGCTCCCATCCCCGTCCACCGATGCCATGAGGTAAAATTTACGGTGAAAGCTTTTAAGGATAATCGCCACCTGTCAACGTTTACTTACACTTAATGAGTGAACCGAAAATCCATGAAAATTCAATTACCCTTCCCATCCTTTGTGGCTACGTAGCTCGGCGTCTCGCCTGATGGAGGATGCTGGGCGCCGGGGGAAGGAGGCAGGGATGACGCACAAAAAACAAGTCAAGTGGTTTGTGGTGGTGCTTCCCTATTGTGATTCAATTAGTCGTGGTTTGAGCTGAATTTTGAAGTCGTGGGGCTCTATACCTCCTTGCACACACAGGCACACGTGACAGGACGTATTCTTGTAAGGAACAGACGCGCACGTCATTCGAGAAAGGCGATATAGAAACAAAGATAAGGAGATCCGCTGCAGGAGGATGTGCACAATTGTCACAAGTGGTGTTCTACGACACACCGTCTCTGCAAGCTGACAAGAATTGCCTTCGTCGGGTGCACGGATATGGATCTCCACCTCACTTTGCGCTTACGCCTGACTTGAGTGACACAATGATGATGCGAATGACGGCATCGTCAGGGGAGGAGCGGAGGCTGCATGACTCCGACTCGGAGTGGTGCTCTTGAACTTCAGTATTTCCCCGTCACCCTGGTGTTGGGTGAATTCCCTGCGATGGTCGTTTGTGGAAATGCAGAAACTTCCAGGATTGCGATAGGAAGTCAAAGTTTTGTTGTCATTTTTTGTGTGTCTCTCGCTTTGTATGCTGGTGGGAGTGTTGGGTTGAAAGGATTCTCAACGGGGCTCCCTTTCGTTGCAAGGACACAAAAACGCTTGTTTTTCTTTTCTTTGGATGTTCAAATGGAAGATGTTAAGAAAAATTTGTCGCTGTAGGATCGTTGAAGGCATTTGATCTCGGCGTCGATCGCAAACGTGCACTAAAGACGTGACAAGTTGACCTATTAAGTTTATCAAGTCGTTAAAAGCGGTCAGAAAGGAACAGCAAATTTAAGAAAACAATTGTCAAAATACAGCAAACTTTCTAAGCACTTAGACTGTGACGTTCCCAAGCTTGCAGGAAGTTTTCATAACGCATGAGCCAGAGTCACAACTTTGTTACATTTCCGAATTTTTAGCCAAGGAAGAAGGTGTATTTGAATTAATCCGATAAATTGCTTTTGTGACTTGTTGCCACGGGGCCATAAATTAATGCTCACAGAAAAGCTGACAAAACGGTTTTGGTGTATCGTAGGGCCGAATCATCACTGTCATCCGCCTCTGCTAAGTAACGAGGTCTTCCAGCCATCTTTGCTGTTCTGTGTTCAAATTAAGTCGCATGTCATGGTCAATTACCTTCGAATCTCACAGCCTTTTGGCACCATTCCTACGGTCAGGCTGACACAGTGGTTCATGGGCGCCTGACGAACAGTTTCTCTAGAATATAGTTGAAACTGTGGTGCCTTTTTACTCTCGCTTGGGTACTTTAACCCTCGGGGCCAGTGGAATTACGGGTAGAAATCATAACTCGTTGTTTCATAAACAGCAGTGAACTTTCTCCGGTGTTCTGAATATTTTTCGTAAAATACCTGCAGGCTCAGTTGCTTAACTAGGGGCTACTTGAACAAAATAGAATTCAAAGAATCATGTGCTCACTATCTGTAGGTAAGTGAGCAGTGTTAATCATCAAACTCATCGATTTCAGTGACCCGCATACTTCTTGAGAAGGCTGGCGGGATGAGTGTACTCAACAAACACTTTCTAGCCACTTGATTTTTCATCATCAAAGCGGAACAAGGTGAACTTTTGTGCGGACGCCAAGTCCAGCGTTTTTAGTCTTCCCACTCAACGAGACAACTTTCCATTTGCTTTGCTCCCAAGAGAGATAAGTTTAAGCTTGAGTCGATAGCAAGCCACAGCCTCATTCCAAATAAATCGCACTTGTCACGATAACATAGATTGACGGCTACCGTAGCCAGAACAGAACAGATTACAGGCAAAACAGTTTATGCGACTTTATTAATCAACCGAGTTTCCTTCAAAGTAAACACCAGAGGCACTATCTTCCAAAAGTCAGCTCAATTGCTGGCTTTCGCTGACGATATTCACCGGATTGGATGATATTGACAGTGAGCCATGTCAATGAGGCGTTTGCTGGCATTGAGACGGAAGTGGCCAAAATGGGACTGGTGGTTAGTGGGCAAAACGAAGTAGATGCTGTAGTCAAGGAAGGACACACAACATCGGCTTTTCGGACGGAGCGTCATACTAGGCAGCAGA
Source organism: Eristalinus aeneus (assembly GCA_955652365.1). Classification (NCBI taxonomy): domain Eukaryota; kingdom Metazoa; phylum Arthropoda; class Insecta; order Diptera; family Syrphidae; genus Eristalinus; species Eristalinus aeneus. Next base: position 4,959,792 of record OY019132.1, read on the forward strand.
AACTTCGAGGTAGTCGAGGACTTCGTCTACCTAAATAGACGCAAGAACATATGTACTAAAATCAAACGCAGAATCATTCCTGCCAATCGCTGCTTTTTTGGCTTCAACAGTTACTTGAGAAATAAAGCCCTCTCTCGAAGGACTAAACTTGCTTAATATAAAAGCCTGATTATCTTTGGCGCGGAAACTGGACGTTACTTAAAGTCGGTGAAGAAGCCCTTAGTCTTGTGGAGAGAAAAGTTTTACGTGAGATTTTTGTTCCTGTTTGTGTTGACGGTATTTGAAGGAGAACTCTATAGGCTTCGCGGCGTCATGCGACTTGTCAAGCGTCTTCGGATATAAGGCTTAAGATGGCTAGGCCATGTAGGGCGTATTGACACCACTTCTCCGGCCCGAAAAGGCCTGTATTTGAAAAAAAGTTAAAGGAAGACTTCAAACCCTGCAGTGTGCTACGAAAAATGAAACTTTTTGCCCAATTTATGCTCAGACAAAAGTGCCTCTTAGTCACCAGATGAAGATGTATGACCTCCAAAGGGGATCTCCAAACAAGTGAAGCAATGCAATTAGTGATTGAATTTGAACACCACTTTTTGTGATCGAACATGCTACACAGAAAAACTCTGTCATTGAACCTTCACTTCCACCTTTTAATGAGTGCGCTCTTTATTAAGCGGAATCTTCATTGTAACTGGAAATGAGACAAACCCAGACTTCCAAAGATTCCTACCCAAATAGAGGCATCCATTCTTATATAAATCAAAATTGAGTCTGAAGGACTCATTCCCCAAAGCAGCAAAACGTTTCGTTATCAGCGTCTCTCAGTGATTCAAGAGTAGAATGACAGACTTTCCAATTGTTTCATCCTTGACTTCCTCGATATCTAATCATCTCCTAATCAGACGCGTTATACCAGTGCTATGGAGTTTCGGTTCAAATTATATGCATAAACTCGTTTATGCCGTCCTCGAAGTTGTTCAATATGAGCGATGTAACTAAAAGTCCCTTGGCTCAGGCTCGATATCAAGCCATGTAGTGGTGGTTAGGTCAACATTTTCTTGTTTTTGAAATGAAGAGCTGTGGTCAAAATTTTGAAATCGTTTAAAAAATCAAACTGTCTATATAGACATGACCTGATTCGCCTCTAAAAGATTCCAAGGATAGTAGTCGAAAATTTGTCAAAATTGACCAAAAATAGCTTTGTTCCACACTTGTGAAAATTTGTCGAAAGTTGTTCAAATGCATCATATTAACTTATCCGACTTCCGAAATTTCTAAATTCGTACAAATACATACACCACGTGTTAATGCACACTTTCGTTACCCTTATTTTTGCCTAAGCTTGCCTCTTAAGTTTTCCAGAAATACAGGAAAAACAATTAACATCAACCGCAATTTCCAAAAGTGTCTCTGAAATCACTTCTCCTTCAGAGAATGTAACCTCAGAAATGTTCACACTCTTCTCCAGTGTTGATGACTCCACTTGCCGAGAGTGCCCTCACGGTTTGTTTTTTTTTAACATGCACTCCAACGCAGAGCTTTACTGAGAAGAACAATGAACGTAACCACACCTTTAACATAATTCACCAGAATTGCTCTTCCTCCCCATGCACTCTGGTAAGCGTCCTCTCCAAGCAGCCCAACCCTAAAATGTAACCAAAATCTAATTAAAAACTCACCACCCTCCCCGCCCACCCCGGTTTCGCAGTCCCAACGGCTGGTGAATAAATCATCCAGCTGCAGGACACCCCAGGTCCTCGAATTTATTCATTCTTCTTAATTTACTCCTTTCATCTGTAGCACAAGTCAACTCAGTTGTGGGACTTCCGCGATCGTTGACCTCTACCCAAAAGAATCCCCAGCCCCTCCCTCTCATCCGCCGCACATTTTCATGTCCCTTTCCAGGACGACCAACATTGTGTCTCCGCAAGCCAGTCGGTGACGTGGCGATGACCAAAAACCACTCGAGGTGTCTCCTGAGGCAATCGTAAAATTTTAATTCCTCCTTGCATCCGTGCCCACACAAAGAGCCAACGTTCCCGTTGGTGCTGCTCCGTTGTGCTGTCGTCGCCAAGCATGGGAAGTGGGCACTGTACGCCCCACAACGCAAAACCACCGATGCATGTTTACACGCACAAATTTTGTGCATCCTCGGGGCCGATGCCTTCGTTCTAACCTCAAATTTTCGAATGACAGACAAAATTTACATCGACCCCGTCCGATGGTGTCCGGTGCATAGGGGCTCTGCTGGGTACGCACTATAATGGCTCAACCGGAATCCTGTTAAGGATATGTCCGCAACCGTTTCATTTAGAAGAATTTTGAGCCAGCCTTCTCTGGTGCGAAGCCCATGGGGAATGTTGACTCAGAGCGACATCTCCAAGGACAGTAGGGTGGGAGGGGGACGGGACTTGGAGTACGGTTGATGGCCAGTGTTCTGTTTAATGAATGTTTACCTGACATGTTGGCATCAAGGAAGACATTCTGCCAGGACTTTTGGTGTTCATTACCGAAAAAGGGAGGCACGGTTGCCGGTGATCATCCTGTGTCGAGGCAAAAGGATTTGTCCCGATGAGTGGACGGCCAAGTGCTGGAGGAGACACTCTACATTGTCCTTCGGCACCAATTACGGGTGAAAAACGCCTAAAGGCGGCAGTGTTCAATTTGACGATGGGTCGGGCTCAGTACCTAGGTGAAGGACATATGCTTGACGGGGTTAATGGATGTTAAAGGAGATGCTTTGATTAGAGGGCGGGTGGAGGGGCTACTGCTCGTTGAGAGAAGATTGAGTGAAGGGCTTGTCTATGAAATGACAAGTTCCTTGCTCACTCTGATGGAGTAGTCTTTGAAGCAAGGGCTTTGGAGATCAAGTGATGTTCCAATAAAGTGATGACTTAGTCTCTATTGGGCGGAATTGTAATTTTTGTGCTACAAACAATTCTTGAGTTTGTGGACATTGTAGTAACGTGCACAAGGCTGTGCCACCAACGAATCGTAAACGTTCAAAATGTCACAGAAGTTGTTCAAGGAACTCATTTAACAAATTTTGCTTAGAGGCATGAGGACATTGGTGTGGGTACAAAGAGAGAGTTTAAAGGACATGCACTTAATTGAATTTTACAGACCTTCGACCAATGATCTTTGTTCCGGAACAGCCAGAATTTTAAATTGAATTCGGTGGAAGTGGAGTGAGTCAGAAGAAGCCTCGATTTAGGAGCTCAAATGTGTACATATTCCTTGATCTTTGATATGAAGGCAACAGCTTTACCAACATCTCCAGATGAAATTTGCCTAAAGACTTTCCCTCGTATAGGAAACCTTATTAAACATCTTACATTTCTGCCGTGTAAGGCTTTGGTGGTCTGTTCCGTGGCGGCAGTGTCTAAATATTCCGTTCTTTTGACACTACTGAACTACAATATATGATGGAGTCCTGTAGGTTACAGTACATTACCTAACTCTGTACCTTTGTTCGGCTTTCTTACTCATCCACAAGAGGGCTGTAACAAAATTAAACTCCAACTCTTGGCTTTCCAATAGTGCTGGAATGTCACCTCTTTATCTACTGTACTACCTCACGTGTATCTTAGGGCTATAAAGTCTGCCTTAAAGAAGTGGTCCTAAGAAATCAGGGCAGAAACAAAAGTAATTTGTTTTTCTCAATTAAGTTCAGTTTTATTATCAATAACAATAGTTTACAAATGTTATATGTTTCTGCTAAGCCGAGATGCTTTTTTGCAGAAGGTTGTGACTCAGTTGTTGACAGTTATGTTTATGTAAGCTTAGATACGCCTACATACGGCCTACATACGCCCAAAACTTGAGTATAACGCTCCTATTTGGTCAGGTGCTTCTAAGACCTCCCTGCAACTGCTGGATGGATTTCAAAAGCGAGCGACAAAACTTATAGGTGACAGTAATATTGCGAAGTCGATTGACTCGTTAGAACACCGACGTAATGTCGTGTCGTTGTCACTCTTTTATCGCTATTTGAACAAGAAATAATTATAATAATAATAATAATAATTGTTGGCGCTACAGTCCAAAAGGGGTCCAGGGCCTAGCTAACTCATCAACTGCTCGTGTTGTGCGCGTTACTGTTCCCTCACGAGTAGAAGGGACCTACAGTTTTTTTGCCGACTCCAAACGGCGAAGTTTGAGAAGCTTTCTTAGACAGTTATTACTCTTTGAGTGTTGTCAGCAGCTCGAAAGAGGTGGCGCCGTGAAAAATTCGAAAAATTGTTGTTGATCTGGGAATCGAACCTACACTCTTCGGCGTGTGAGCGTCGCACTCTACCCACTACACCACGACGGCCACAAGAAATGCTCAGATGAATTAGCCAGTTGCATTCCTCCCCTTCAAGAATTCACACGCATTGCACGCCTCTCTAGGAATGCCGACCAATTCACCCTCAAGCCCTCTTTCGGACGTACGAGCAAATTCAGAGACTCGTTCTTCAGCCGCACTACACGAATCTTAAATGCTCTTCCCAGCTCGATTTTTCCTCCTCATTGCAATCCACAGGCATTTAAAACCAATGTGCATCGGTACCTCCTCTCCCTCTCTTCCTCTATACCTTCGGCCCGTGCTGTAACTTGATCCGGTCACTTAAGGGTACTCGCAACCCCTTTTGCACGCGTCAATTATAAAAAAAAAGATTAAGGTAAATTATAAATTACTATTTTAACAAATTAAAGACAAATAAATAATTCTAATGAAAAGTTAATTGTGCTCAAAATATTTCAGTTCAATGCAAAAATTTAAAATTATATAAGTTATAGTTCAGTTCTTGTATTTAAAAAATAATTTGTTATACATTTCTTTCTAGTTTTGGGATTTCGGACATTTCTTAGTTCTTGAGGAAGCGCGTTAAGTATCTCAGGCACACTGCATTTTAATTGTCTTCTGCCGTAATTATTGCGAAAACGAGGTTCATTAAGCATGTTTTGGGCACGTCTTCTTGTATGAATTCCATGGTCAATTGGGCTTGTAAATCGTCTGTCGTCGTAGTACTCCAATATAAGAGTCATCTTGAAAATGTCTTTAATTTGAAGGACCTTGAAACTGTCATGTTCACTATTTCCGCGAGTAGACGTATTTATCCGTTTGAGTGCTGTGTTTTGTAATTTTTGAAGTTTTTTTGAAAGCATTGCTGAAGCGTTGCCCCATGCGAGTATTCCATACCTCAGTTTGGACTCCACTAATGCATAGTACACTTGTTTTAATACATTGCTTGTGGCATGGTACTTTAAATGGGTCAGTGCGTAGAGTGTCTTTCTCAAGGTAATGCGTAACTCCTCAATATGCAGTTTGCATATAAAATTGTTATCTATTATGACTCCAAGGTACCTGTAGCTTTCCACTATCGCTATAGGGCAGCTAGCTGATGTACTGCAGGAATCATTCCGGAAGTATATTGGTTGTTGGGTTACTGCAAACTACGGGTTTCTAATATGCATCATTTTGGTCTTTGATGCATAAATAGTTAGACCTTGATCATGACACCATTTAGCTGCATTGTCAAATTCTTCTTGCATTATTGTTGTTGCTGCCTCCAGGGATCTATGGCACACTACAATTGCAGTATCGTCCGCATAAGCAAAAGGTTTAGCTCTCTTAAAGGTGCGAAGAAGCTCATTGGCATATAGGATGAAAAGAATTGGCCCCAATTTCGATCCGTGTGGAACTCCAAAGGTTTCACTGATCTTTATACAGTAAAACCGGTTGTGCAGGCAGTCCTTTAGCCAGTCTGCCATCAGTCCTCGTATTCCAATACGTTCAAGAGCTTCAATTAGCTTAGTATGGTTAAGCGTATCAAAAGCTTTACCGAAGTCCATAAAAACGATCAGTACGTGATAGCTCTTGTCCAGCTTTTCGTTGACATAGTTAGCAAACTCGGCAAGTAGTTTACCTGTGCTATTAATTACAGCTTTCCTTCTAGTCTAGGAACACTTAGTTAGTGTTGTGCTGGGAGCTGTGTACGATATTAAGACGGGTTGGTCGTTTTATTTCTTTTTATTTCTCTCTTCTGGCCTTTGCCTCCTTGGAGCCGGTCTGCCGAAGCGTGTCCCAAACTGTGGCTTGTTCCGAGCCCGAGGCAAGAAATTCATTCTCAGATTACCCCAGATTACCTTTGGACACAAAGCTTGTTCATTTTCATTTGAAAACGTTCGCCCCTTTGGACGTGCTAATGACCCTTTTGTTTCACCATTAGCAACCAGCAGGTATCTTTGAATGACTTGCAACCCTTAGAAATTTTGTGGAACGGAGGGTATTTCGATTTATAAACAGAGATTACGGCCATAGGCCAAACCATAAGTGACTTAGGTTAAACTTCACATTGTAAAACATTTATTGAGAATAAAAGTCAATCTAACTAACTAACTATCTAACAAACAGAAATCCATCCGATCGTGTTGACATTTTTTTTTGAAATCAAACCCTGTCGTAGGCTTAGGTCATGAGTTGAAAATAACCGATGGAAGTGAGCCGAGATGTAGGCCAATTAAGTATTAGCTTTCCTTTGCTTTTACATAAATTCCCGTCACCCAGCTTCTGGCTGTTCAACCGACTTTAGCACCGCCTTAATGATCCTGGTTTTTTGGTAAGGCGATAGAAACCCATGCGAGGAATGAACTGATTTTTTTTTAATTGGAAGAAAACAGAATGGATGCCACAAGTGCACAGCATCCGGGCTGAAATGTTTACATCGTTTGCTTTTGTTGAACTCGAAAGTTGTAAGCCATTGACATGAACATGTCTTGCTTATGTGCAGTTTGAGTCCAAGTCTTAGCTTAAAGTGTTTATGAATACACCACCGAGAGTCTAGCCTCACGGATCATCTCCTATTTTGGTTAATTATAATTAATGATGTGTGGGTATGGTATGGACATAAAACGAATGACATCCTCGTGTAGTACAGACTTGGAGTTGACCCTGGCGACCAGTGGAACTTCGGTTCGTCGAAACAATTGGATTCAAAACCTCTGCCTTAATGGACCAAAATTATTCTCTACAAAATACCTACTTACCAGTCCTACTAGAAGAAGCCCAAAGCTGGAAGATAAGAAAACCTGCAGAGCTGATACTCGGTGTCTTCGAAAAATACTCTAGGCCTGATAAATGGTTCTTTATGCGACGTACGAGATGCAGATGCAGATGCAGATGTAGATCAATTGATAAAAATTAATTTTTCCATTTCGAATGCAAAGGCACCAGTGATCCTGCATTCAACTCGGGCCTTCTAGATCGACAAGGAGAGACACACCGAATGTCGATATAAAGACCAAGACATGACCAACTCCTAATCATGGCTGAAGACAGCTTGATCTTGATGATGGAAAGCAGCCTGCCCAGGACCGGCAACCATGGAAGGCAGGGATATCTCAGCCCAAGGCCCTCCCTTTATTGCCGGCCTGATTAGAAATTGAAATGACTTGCAAGAATGAAGCAAGACCGAAGCCTGCCGGCACCAAACCGAACAACTTGTGGTAGAGTCGCAGTCTGTGCTGAGAATCTGTAAGGATCATTTGTGTAGACTTCTTAACGGCGATGACGGTTCAAATTTCGCTGTTCGGCAGAATGTTCTACTCAAATTGGACGATGATAGACGAGAATACCGTTCCCTCCTTCGTTGACGAAGACAAAGATAGCAACATCAAAACTGAAGTCAAACAAAGCTACTGAAGTGGACGGACTGCTCGCAGAATTATATAAATCAGCTGGAGATGACCTGGTTGGGCGCACGCAACAGCTCATCTGTAAGATAAAGTCGAAGGAAAAAAAAAAACAAGAATGAATGGAATCTCTGCGTCGTTTGCCCGGTCCACAAGAAATGAGACCCTTTTATCGATTTACGAGGGATAAGCTTTCTTAACATCGCATCTGCTGTATTGTTTGAGCGTCTGAAACTGTTTGTCCACAACCTAATAGGTCCCTAGCAGTGTGTTTTCAGACCAGGGAAGTCTACGATAGACAAGATCTTCACTTAAGGGGAGACCCTGAAAAAGGCTCAAGAAATGCAAATCGATACTCACCACCCATTCGTCGATTTTAAGGCCGAATATGACAATGTGCATGGAGTCGAGCTATACAGTGCCATGTCTAGTTTTGCATTCTTACCAAACTCGTCTGATTGTGTAGGATGATGATGGAGAACTCTCGCTGCTCCGTCAAGGTCGGTAACGAACTCACCGAGACCTTCAATGTCAAAAAAGGTTTAAGACAAGGGAACGCACTGTCAGGTGACTTCTTTAATATCATCCTCGAGATGATCGTGCGTGACTCACAAGTCAACACCAGAGGCACGTTCACCCAGAAGTCAGTTCAATTGCTAGCTTGCGCTGATAACATTGACATGATTGGACGAACACGGCGAGCCATCAATGAGGCGTTTGCTGGCAGTGAAGCGGAAGCGTCTAAATTGGTTCTGGTGGTTAATGAGGGCAAAACGAAGTACATGCTATCATCAAGGAAGGACACACAACATCGATGTCTCAGACAAAGCGTCATATCAGGCAGCGGAAACTTAGGGGTAGTCAAGGACTTCGTCTACCTCGGCTCCGCGATAAGAAGGGACGACAACATCCGTGCAGAAATCAAACGCAGAATCACTCTTTCCAATCGCTGTTTCTTTGGGCTCAAGATGCAATTGAGTAATAAAGCCCTCTCTCGAAGGACCAAGCTCGCTTTATATAACAGCTTGTTCATCCCAGTCCTACCTTATGGCGCAGAAATCTGGACGTTACTTAAAGCGGATGAGGAAGCCCTTAGCCTTTTCAAGAAAAAAGTTTTGCGTGCGATTTTTGGTCTTGTTTGCGTTGATGACGTCTGGGGGAGAAGCTTAACTACGAACTCTGTGGGTTGTACAGCAACACGCGCCTGGTCAAGCGTCTTCGGGTTCAACGCTGAAGATGACTAGACCATGAAGAGCGTATGAATACCACTTCTTCGGCCCTAGAAGTTTTCAAATCTGAGCCATTTGAACAATGCAACAGAAGACGGCCTAGGCTAAGGTGGCGAACACAAGTGGAGAAGGACCTCAACCAACTTGGAGCGCGCAACTGGAGGCAGCTAGCAAAAGATTGTGCTGGCTGGAGGGGCGCGTTGGTTGAGGCAAAGGTCCACCCCGGACTGTAGCGCCACAACAAGAAGAAGAAGAAGCAAAATTTAAGCCCTCGTTTAGGTAAAATTGAACATTTTTAGGAGGCGTACCTTTACAGCCACCTTAGGCTTGAGTTTCCTACTTTTCCCGAAGTCGCTTTTTCATCACAATTGTGTTTGCAGTCGATTTAAACTTAATTCCTTATTTCTATCTGCATACGTTGTGGTCACGGACACTCCATGACACAACCAGTTCACATCTACTCGCTGATACTTCTTCTCTGTTAATAACCATAGCCGTGTTTCTTCTCATGCGAGGGTGGAAGGACAGTAGCGACGAGCTCTTTGAATAAACCGGTCTAAGCCCAGACTGGAGTGCCACGCTGATCGAGAATCTCCTTCGTTCTAAGAGAATTGATTCGCTCAGACTCAGCACGGAGCCTCCACGGGTGGATTTCGTCGTTGTCTTCGTCTTACAAGCATGCACATGATTAGAGATGTTGGGAGGCATTTCCTTTTTTCTTTCTTAACTCTGTAATTGCCCCAGACATCGTTATGGGAAAGAAAACAAAAGGAAACCAGCGAAATTCTTGCATCATGACGAACTTGCGAGAGCCAATTACATTTCTAATGACAGAGTGGGGATTATTAGACTTCCCCAATGCTTTGTTCTAAATTATTTTTTATGAGGAATGTATATTCTTAGCAGCGTGACAACAGAAAATAGTTCATTCCTGACATATAAGAGAGTTCTCCTGAAAATGTTCCTGTGGCAAATACCTTTGCTAGGCGCATAAGGATGCTGAAGTGCCCCAAATTTCCCTAATTCGATCAAAGAATTCCAGTTAATTTGACACAAGTCAACAGTTAACGCCCAATTGTAACCCTGGTATGACTGAGACGACCCAACCGAACGTTTCGTTCAGCCTTCTCACAGAGGCACTGCATCAGCTCCTTCAACCGTAAATGGGCATTACGAGTACATCTCCGCCCTGATCCTCTTCCTCCGTAAATTACAATTAAAATGAAAATCACATTTCCTCTGCGACGGGGCGCCACGCTTAAAGTGAAGTTCACTTCAACGGGTTCAAATGTGTCAACCACCCACCGCCGCATCCCTGGCGCGAACAACGGGACGTGTAGTTGTATTTATTTATTCCATAACGGGAGTATTGAAAATTTATTGCTTTCTATTCAGTGAACATCGGGTTCCGCGCCGAGCATTCGCCCGTACAGACGTTCGCATTATTGATGGCGCTGACGATGGCGGGTGGAGTGTGCTGCTATCGCCCTGGCGGTCCTTATCGCCTCGTCATACTTTAAATATGCATAACTCCATCGATGCCGGCGCAGTATTGGAATGCATATCGATTGTAAATCATTCCCTGTTACAGATGAGCACAACATCAGCAACGCCCCGGACACCCCACACCCTCCGACACGAGTGTCTTATCAAAATTTTATCGAACGCATATTAAACGCATGAATGGCCACATAAATCTCACAACTGCAGGCGTTGCTGTAGCAGGGCGGCAGGATGATGAGGGATGTTGTTCAGAATTTGCATATGCAACTGGCGGCGGCGGTGAAGGGTTTCATTTTCTTCGAAGAGGATTAGTCACCGGAGCAGGATTCATTGTGAATGCAGATGTCCTTATTATTGTGCAGGGGGAAATCATTAAATTTCTGTCGTGTCCTGTTTGGGTGACGAGATGATTGTTCTTCGCCCCCAACTCAGATGCCAGGCGCCGGGACAAGCTGTCGCCTCGGTGCATGAAAGCGGATGACGCGCCGTGCACAGCCAACGTTGCACACGAGGGCATCAACTTTTTCAATCAACTTGTAGCATCTGATGAAGCGAGCTAAATCTCGTCTAGACTTTCGATTTCGAATGCACATGACGTGGTAGGGAGACACTGCAGAGGCGCCATAGTGCTGAATCGGAGCTGTGCCAGGCACGAGATGTCTGCATGAGTCATCGGGGAATATGAGAAAGATAACTTGTCGGGATATGGAATTCTTTTAAAACAAAGGACATTGGGTTCCTTTGTTTTGAGGGCATTTTCATAGAAGGGAGACAGGAGGGCATTGTTTCTTGACGACATCGCTGGTGTTGGAAATTGCAACACGACAGGGATTGGTTGCAACATTTTCTGAAATTCCCGCACACATCTTGTGAAAACTGCTATTTCTCCCTCAATTCCATGAATGCCAAGAATCTTTGAGCAAAATTAACTAATTTCTGACCCAGAAGAAAGTTCTTTAGAAGAAATTAATTTTACCTACACTGTCGCAAGAAATTGTCCGTACACCCTTGACTTTTTTAGTCTCAATAGTATGACTTTGAAAGTACTTATCCAATTTTAACAAAAAGTGCCTCAAAATAAAGGGAGTTCAATGTGTAAAAATAAAACGCTGGTCAAGCATTGGTACGAAAAGAAAACTTTCAATAAAATTCAAATTCAATAAATAACTAAAACTTAGGTAACTTCATGTTTTGCACTTAAAAATTGTCCGTACACTTACGGCTCTAATGCGTAACCACGCATAACATTGCAATAAACTTATCATTAATAAGACGTGTGCTTTCCCTTTGCTTAAATTACAGAACGCAATCTTGAAAGTGCGAGCTTTTCGGTATATTCGGGCGATATTTCCCGCCAATACCATTTTAAGTTCTTGTTTGCTCGTATTCGTCTTTTGCCTTAGTTTTGTTTCCATATGAGCCCACAAGTGTTCTATAGGGTTCAAATCTGGAATTTGGGGAGAATGCGAAGAACTTGCTTAACATTATAAAGTACCCACTCTTTTACAATCATTGACGAATGTTTCAAATTGGATTTAGAAAAAGTTGTTCTACACCCGACCAGATATTATGCTTAACAAACATTGCCGAAACATGTAAGAAAAAGAAAAAAAGTGGTACGCCTTTTTCGTAGATTTTCAAGCAGCATTTGATTCAATACCACGTGAAGCACTCTTTTTCAAGCTTTCGAAAATCGGCGTATCAAGCAAAGTTATAAGAATTCTGAGAGCCTTGTTTGAGAATAATACTGCACATGTATGGGATGGAGACTTAATTTCCGACGAGTTTGAAACTTCAATGGGTGTTAAACAAGGCTGTACTCTAAGTGCACTACTTTTTGTACTATACATCAATGATATAACAGATGATGTCAAAGGTGGAATAAGATTCAACGATGTATCCATTCCCGCGCTGATGTATGCTGATGATATCGTCATTCTGTGTGACACTATCCAAGGTATGCAATTAATGACAGACAGGATTAACGATTTCTGTAAAAATTGGAATCTGACTATAAACCTTGGTAAATCGAAAATGATGATATTCAGAAACGCAGGGGGACGCGTCTCATCTTTGGAAAAGTGGAAGTTGGACGGGGAAGAAATTGAGGTAGTATCCAGTTACAAATAATTAGGTCCTATTTAAATTTGAAACCACACTTTGAGGAAAAATTAGCTGATGCTAAAAGAGCTATCTGTTCGATTTGGGAACGTTGCTTCAAAAATAAATATGTACCGACAAGTGCAAAACAAACTTTATTCCACTCAACCGCAGCTTCTATAATGCTCTAGGGAGCTCAGGTATGGGGTTACAAAGGCTATGATGGTGTGGAAAAATTCCTTCGCTACTTTTTGAAGAAGATCTTTCGGTTACCAAAAAATACCCCCAACTATATGCTACATATTGAAACGGGAACTCCTCCGTTGATCTTGTATACCATCAAAATGCACTTCAACTATATTTTAAAAATACTACAGATGAGCGAATGCAGATTACCAAACGTAGTTTTAAGAAGCATAATTAGAACAAACGGATACATTTGCGAGGAATGGAAGAAACAGCTTCTGAATGCGGTCTAAATCTGTCTATTGAGGCGGACAAGCCTCCTCATCTTTTAATAAAAAAATTGAACTCAGTTTTGGAGAATTTTGGTAGACACACATATGACAAATATGTCGAAGAAGCTTCACCGTTTAGGAACAACTACAGCAAACTAAACCATTTTTGAAATGAAAAAACATACTTCCTTGACAGTCACTGAATCGAAAAAATAAGCACAATTTTTAAACTGAGAGGAGAACTCGTTCAGTTAAACTTTATCCCCCACAGACCAGATTTACCAATTCTTTGTAACCTATGTAACATGATGAAGAGAGAAGACATCTTACATTTTCTTGGTGTTTGTCCGATTCTAAAAGAATTTCGACTAGCAATTTTCGAAAAACTTGTTTTAGACGAATATGAAGTAACGTGCATCTTAAATGGAGAAAAGGGATGGAAGGCGTTATACGATTATTCAGTAGCAGCACTTTGTTATAGAAATCTTTGTATCATAGATGGAGATTTTTAATCTAAAACGTATGTATGCATTTTGTCAACCTGGTAGACGGCCATAGGCCAAACCATAAATGACTTTATTTCAATTTATTGAAAATAAAAGTCAAACTTACTAACTAAACTAAACTAAACTTGACGAATGTTTAGGGTCATTGTCGTGAACAAAGCGATGTAAATCATCAATGTGCAATTTTTGGGCGAAAATTTTTAAATTGTCTTTTAAAATTTGTTAATATTGTATTTTGTTCATAGTCGACTCTATAAACACAAGATTCCCCCCTCCCGAAGCTCCCATTGAACCCCAGACCATAAAATTACCACCACCGTGCTTGACGGTATGGTTAAAATTGCCATCCTCAAGTGCTGTTCCGCTCTTACGCCAAACAAAACGTCGCCCGTCGGATCGAAAAATATTAAATTTCTATTCATCTGAGAAGATGCAATGTTTCCAAAACTCAGGAGGCTTATCGACGAAGGCTTTAGAGTACTCTAACCTTTTTTGTATATTCCGTTTGGATAGCAAGGGCTTATTACGATGTGCACAGGCCTTAAAGTTATGTGAACGCAAGACATTTCTGACTGCCTACGGGTTGACATCAATATTACAGTCTTCTTTGAGCATTGTTCTTATTTCTGTAGCGTTCGTCTTTGATTTTTTTTTATGGACTTGTGGGGTATCAAACTTCTTTTTTCGTCCCTTGCCAGGTACCATTTCCACAGAACTTGTGGCTTTATATCTTTTTATCACATGTTGTACTGACGAATGAGTTCTTTCAACGGTATCTGCGATTTCAGGTAAGCTCCGATTTTTTCCCCAGAGTTTTATTATCATTTTTTTGATATCCTTTGGGATGCCTTTCTGTGTTCTTTTTTACATTTTTAAGAGCATATGGAGATATCAACTGTTGCCAGCATAGTCTCAGAGCGCAGTGAGCAGAAACCACTAAAATGGCAGCAATTTTATTATTCTCACATTCATTTCATATTATTTTGTAGGGTGTACGGCCAATTTGTTGAGTTTAAAAGGGGGAACCTGATAAGCTTATGGCCTGTTACTGTCAATGTTGTCATTAAATTATTATTTTCCTCTTTAATTTATTTTCTATAATAGGTAGGTAGGTTAAGGTGGCTGATGAATGCACTTAGTCCATACAGGACCATTGTGCTACCAAATCATGTGGGAAGAACCTAAAACCAGCTGGAGCCGATGATAAAGTTTAAAATGTCGGCGGGAGGGGTTTTATTGAGGTCATGTAGGCCGTTGAGGAAATAGCTTCCAAAGTGTTTGTGTCTGAGGCGCGAGAGCGCCGGGCATGTGCATAGCGGGTGTTCTTCTGCAAAATCGTTTGAGCTTCTGCAAAAATCGTTTGAGGAAGCCCCTAGCCTGCTAGTATGCTGACCGATTTGACAGTGCCCGGTTATGGCTCCCATGAGCAGGCTTATGTCTGATCTTTTGAGCGATAGTTGCAGTCTGGAGCGTTTGGGTTCAAGAGAGGGCCACACCTCCTTGGAGACGCGACAAGGGTTATGGTTAGACTACCTTTGATTAGTCTGATGGATCGCGTTCAAGTGCAGTACTAACTTGCATGTGGCGAGAGGGATACCGAGGTGTTTGTGTTCCTGAAGTAGTGGTTGCGTTGTGGCAAGCCTGGCCAATTCGTCTGCTTGACATATACCCGGAATGTCTCTGTGACCTGGCACCCAGCACAGGCGTATGTTGAACAGCTCAGCCATCTCATCTAAGGCTGTGCGGCAGTTCATGACCGTCTTGGAGTTTCTTGGGCCCTGAGTACTGCCTGACTATCCGTAAGAATAAGAATATCAGCTGCCGTGCTTCACGACCGTGCTTCACGAATGACCATTACTTCAGGTTGGACCACGCTACAGTGATTGGGAAGCCTGAATTTTAGACTAAGGTTCAGATCCTCAGAAAAGACTCCGCAACCAACGCCTTTGTTTGTTTTTGATTCATCGGTGTAGATGCACGTAGCGTCAGCAACCCATTGTGGGTTAGCCGACCACGCGTCTCGTTCAGGGATCATAGTGCGGATATTTTGTGTCAAAAAGACCTTAGGCGCCGCATAGTCAAGGTTTTGGTATACAAAGTTTACTCTTTGAAGGATTCTTGAGTGTCCGTGGGACACGTTCCATTGTGATGAGGAGATCAGATGGCTGTACTAGCCGCTTCCTGTTGGGCAAACAGATCTATGGGCATAAGGTTGAGAATGACGTCCAATGCATCTGATGGGGTGGTCCTTAGAGCACCGTAGATACATATGGAGGCCAGTCGCTGGACTTTTCTGATAGTGTTATAGTGGGAGGCTGTGTCTAGTGCAGGCCACCAAACTGCAACGCCATATTGTAGAATAGGGCGCACCACAGCCGTGTAGATCCAGGCCATCATATGCGGTTGGATACCCCATCTAGACCCAATAGCCCTTCTGCACATGTAGAGTGCAGTCGTGGCCTTGCGGGCGTGCTTGGCAGTATTTGCCTTCCAGTTGAGTTTCTATAACACATTTCCTTTAATTTAAGATATATTTTGGTGAAATTGGCCCTGTACTTTTCCAGTTATATTATTTTAACTTAAAAAGCCAGTGGTGTAAAAACAATTTTTTGAGACAGTGTGGAACCGAGAGTCTGCTCACAATCTTCGCCTTAAACAAGAACTCAATGCTGAATAGTGTTTGATCGCAAAGTAAAATGTAACTCAAAGTTCAATTATTTCAGAAGCCGAATTTGGATTGAGACCTTAATTAATAGACTCCGATCGATTTTGACATTTGACCACTCCTGTTGTTCTATACAGAAGGCAGTTTTGGACAGGAAACCGTTCTGCGCAAGAACTACACCTTCTCACAAAATTGTTTGCAGCCGAATTTAGTTAATATTTCTGTTTGTGCAACTAAAGAAGTAATTGTTGCTTTCTATGGTACATCTGCTCTGTATATGTTAACACGGAATACGTTGATCCCGCCCATAAGGTGCAACGTCAACACAGCCGACCTGATAACAACAGCGGAACCATGCCTACAAATTGCCGAAATTAGTGACACGACATTCGTCGACTGCAAGCACCAGGCGCCGTGTCTGCAGAAGACTTCGGGAAGTCATCGCCGCGACGATTGTGTCAGAGTCAATAATAGTGAAATAGATTTTAAGCTTTGAGTCTTCTTCTAACCAATAAACTGGGCAGTTGCATCAAAAGTGAATGAAATTGTGTTTTTTTTTCCGTTTCGCCGGGCAAAAAACCAGAAATGATATTGAATAGTCATATTCAAGGATCAAACCTATGTAATCAGCTCTAGGGGTCGTTTCTTCGGCTTCTCCGAATACGGCAAGAGGAAGGCAGACTCAAAATTATCCGCACAAGCACACATCTGTGTAATTCGTATAACAACCGTTGTTACTGCTGAATGCAGTGCTCGAGACAAGAAGCAGAAGGATGGAGGATATAAAATATAAATAAAATAAAAATAAACGAAAAATAGCAAAATTTGAAAAAGAAAAAATCGAAAACTTCTATTGAAGAGCGCAAGCCTATTTCTTAAGCTAGTTTGTGAAGGGAACACGTTCCGAGAGGCTAGTGCACTTGTTAGAGCATCCACAAGTTTAGATATACAGGAACTAGGAACTTAGAAAGTTAAAGGCTGACAGATTTTATAAGGTTGTCTAATATCTCCCTTCCGATTTTTTGCTCTTCATTCAATGCTTCATAAAATGTGTTACAGTGATCGGACTTAGTTCAAATTTGCGCAGTTTTGTTCGATAATCTGTTTCCATCTAGACGGCAACTTTATAATACCCTCTCGTAGAAGCCATCCTCCTTATGTGCGAAGAACTCGGACAGCCACTTTTCACAAGCCTCTTTTGAGTTCAACTTCACACCACCAAGGGCGTTCGCTATGGACAAGAAAGGTGTTTATCACTTGGCGCTGTGTCCGGGCTAAATGGTGGATGCGATAAAACCTCCCATCCGAGCTCCCGTAGCTTCTGACGAGTCATCAACGAAGTGTGTGGTCTGGCGTCGTCCTGGTGGAACACTACACCCTTCTTATTGGCCAATTCTGGATGTTTCTGGTCAATCGCCTGTTTCAAGCGGTCCAGTTGTTCGCAGTAGATGGTAGAATTAAGCGTCTGACCATATGGGAGCAGGTCATAGTGGATGATTCCCTTCCAATCCCACCAAACACACAGCAAAACCTTCCTGGCCGTCAATCCCAGCTTGGCGACTGTTTGGTACGATTCACCGGCCTTCAACCACGACAGTTTTCGCTTGATATTGTCGTATGTGATCCATTTTTCTTCGCTAGTCCCCATCCACTTCAAAAATGAGTCGAGTTCGTTCCATTTCAGCAGCATATCGCAGGCCTTGATTCGGTCCAGAAGCTTTTTTTGTGTCAAATCATGCTGCACCCAAACATCAAGCTTTTTGATGTATCCAGCCTTCTGCAGATGTTTTAAAATGGTTTGGTGACTAACTCCCACCTACTGATCGATGTCACGAGATGCCACATGCCGGTCTAACTCGATGATTTCCATGATTCGATCGGTATTCGTAGTCACAGGCCTTCCGCCGGCTTGCTTATCCATGGTGTCGTTTCCACCGGCTCTGAATTTTCGAAACCATTCCTCCGCGATTCGAAGTGATAGAGTACCGTCCCCCAAAACACCATCAATCTCACGCAACGTTTCTCTAGCGGATTTGCCTTCAACGAAGGAAAACTTTAAAATAGCGCGAATTTCGGCGTTAGTGAACTCCAAGTTTCCACGTCTATAACTGTTGAACGCAATATCCAAACTTATCATGCATAGCATCGTTTTGTAGGTTATGTCAAGACCTTTCAAATGATGTACATATATGACAAATCACAACTCCTTGAGTACATTTGTTCTGAAAATACATTTAATTCTGATGAAGAGCGTTAATTGGCACGCTACGGGGATTGTTTGGTACGCTTAAGTGACCGGAATTAAGTCACAGCACGGGTCGAAGATATAAAGGAAGAGAGGGAAAGGAGGTACCGATGTCACATTGGTTTTATACGCCTAATAATTTAAATGAGGGGGAAAGTTGGGTTGGAAAGAACATTCCAAATTCATGTCGCGCCTAAGACAAGTCTCTGAACTTAACTGTAAGACCGAAGGTGGGCTTAAGGGTAAACGGGGGAGCATTTCTAGCAAGGCGAGTATTGGGGGTAAATTCTAGGAAGAGGATCCAACATTTCGTTGATCTTCTACCGATTCGATTGACTTATGGCTGGTTGTTGGGTTCTATCTAGTAGGTGAGGGAAGGTCACAAGAGCTGCAGACGAGATAGGAGCGTTATTCTCTTGGCGGATATATGCCTTATAAACTGTAGCCAGATAACATATTTCTTTCATCGCTTTAAGAAATATAGACATTTCGCTGTATTGTTGGCTATTTTGAATATGTGATCCTTCCAACTCAGTGTTGAGTTGATACAACGAAGGATGCATTCAAGGATAATAGTTGGTTATTTTGAGGAACGTGGACAGTACTGAGTTTTGGAAGCATTACATTTCACTCTACGATATTCTTTTTCCCCCAATCAATTATGCTGTCAAAATCGGAATTTAATTAGCTTAGCAAAGGCTGCCGTTCCGAGTCAATGGCCGAAGAGGAGAGACGAGAGCCGAGGAACGAATATGATAAACTGAGGGTACTGTCATCCGCGAAGGAGTAAAAAAATCAGAAATGATATACAGGAGATCATATATAAAAATGAGAACGAGTGTCGGAGACAAAACGGTGCCCTGGGGAACACCAGCATTAATAGACTTGAACCAATACAACTAGGATTAAACGTTTCGAATGATCATTTCTAATCCATTGAAGAAGAGATTCATCGACGCCAAAAGCACAAATTTTCAACAAGAGAGCCTGATGGCAGACCTTGTCAAATGCTTTTGCAATATCAAGTCCAACGATCGTGCTTTCTTCTACATTGTGCAAAGATTGGTTCCATTTTTTTGTGAGATATGCCATCAAATCACCAGTGGAGTTGTAGATTCGGGAGCCGATTTGCCGGTCATTAAAAAAATTCTAAATTTTAAGATGTTTCATAAGCTGACGATTCATCAGTGTTTCCATGACATTAGAAAGTAGGTACGTAGAGGGCTACGGGTTGGTATGAGGTGACAACAATTCGCCCTTATTAGGGCTGGACAAATGCTGTTTTCCACTTTATGCGGAAGAGCCCTAAAGAGTAGGACAAATGGAAGAGCCAGCTTAGAAGAACAGGAGGTACACCATCCGAACCAGTGTATTTGTGCGCATTTAGATTTTTAAGTACTCTTGCAACTGTACGAGTGCGAAATCGAATTTTTCTAATGGAGAAATTTAAGCACACAAGTAAGGGCGAGAACAAAGCACAATCTGGAAACGTTGAGCTACCTGTAAAATGTGCAGTAGTAGTAGATTTGCTTTGTCGAAAGAACTGACAGCTTTGATGTCATTTCAAATGAGCGTTGGAATTGAAAACCAGGCACAAAGATCAAACGTTTTTATCGAATAATGCTGTTCTTTTTGACTCATCATTGCAAACATTTCAGGCCTGTTTGATCTTCTTCCGGTTCTTCTCAGAAGGATTGGCTTTGAAAGTCCGAAAGCTTAACTTGAACCAAGAATTCAGCTCAAATGAAAATTCACTTCAATTCTCATCAATAACCAAACTAGAATGAGAGCTACAAATTAAGGCCATGGCCGGAATTCTGACTTTGAAGTCACCTTTGATGAGGTTTAAATTCTAGCCACGAATTCGATTCTGTCAGAAACCCTTATTTCACTCTCAAAGTAACCTCAAACTAGATTAACGAGTAGCTACAAATCAACGTTTCCCTAAAGTGACCCAAAAGTGGCCATCTTTTTAGCACACATTGCCAATCCCTTTTTGAACCTTAACTTCCAACTTCGTAACTAATCCTTATTCTCTGTTCCACCTTGTTATCCTAACACGAATATTCAAACCGGATCAAGGTTAAGCTCCGCTCCCAGTGTCCCTGCGTCCGTCCTCTGCGTCCTCCTCCTTTGGTGATCAAAACTTGAATTTCCATTCATGCCGCACTGCATCCTTTGAGGATTACTATCCAGAAACTCAACGTCCCACCCCCGTACAGCTTAGCACAAGCATAAATTCAACAGCCAAGTCAACTTTCCCAATCGACTTATATGCACTCGGAAGTCCAACTAATTGGAACACTCGTTGGGGAGTAATTAAGCAATTTGATCCATTCCGCTCTCGTGTACGTCTCCGGTAATGTGATGGCTCCTGTGGCGCTGCAGCAACCCCGATGGCTGGGTATTCATTCAGGACGTATTCTTCTTCGCCTTTTTTTTTTGCTTCCTTCACAATCTTTTCTACTTCGCCCCGCCACTTCATGTTTCCATTTCAGTTCGCTTGTAATGATTAGATCGTTTTTACTGCGCAATGAAGGTTTTTATGAGAACTATTTGTCACAGGGTGACACTGAGAAAAAAAATCTGACGCAAGGAGGTTAGAGCCTTTGAGGTATAAGTCAATACTGCGTGACGGAAGTTCGGCGCTGTCCTCGGGAAAGGAGGGTACAGACGCTTTAGGAGTTTTACGAACGTTAAACAGCCCAACTCAACAAATCGGTAACTTTGTTAGTTTTCCATCTTGATTCTGACTCAACATCGGGCTGATCCAAAGTTTACTTAAGACTAAACAAGAGCGGCGAAGGAAATGTTTTCTAGGTAAAATTCGGTTGGAATTAGGTCAAAATTTGGTCAGAATTTGGATAAAATTGGGTTGGATTTGGGTTTATTTGGGATTGAGCCAAAATTGGGTCAGAATTGGGTTAGAAATGGTTCAGTATTGCGTCGGAAATGTGTCCAATTCAGTCGGAATTTGATTGGATTTGGGATTAATTGAAATTGGACCAGAAATGGGTCAGTATTGTGTCGGAAGTGTGTTAAATTTGGTCAGAACTTGATTGTTTTTGGGTTTAATTGAAAGTGGATCAGAATTGGTCCAGAAATGTGTCCAATTTAGTCGGAATTTCATAAGATTTGGAATTAATTGAAATTGGATCAGAATTGGATCAGAATTGGGTAAGAATTGTGTCAGTATTGTATCGGAAATGTGTCCAATTTGGTCAGAACTTCATTGGATTTGGGATTAATTGAAATTGGATCAGAATTGGGTTTGAAATTGGTCAGTTTTGTTTCGGAAATGTGTCCAATTTGGTCGGAATTTCATAAGATTTGGGATTAATTGAAATTGGATCAGAATTGGATCAGAATTGGATCAGAATTGAGTCAGAATTGTGTCAGTATTGTATCGGAAATGTGTCAAATTTGGTCAGAACCTAATTGGATTTGGGACGAATTGAAATTAGATCAGAATTGGGTCTAAAATTGGTCAGTTTTGTTTCGGAAATGTGTCCAATTTTGTCGAAATTTCATAAAATTCGGGATTAATTGAAATTGGATCAGAATTGAGTCAGAATTGTGTCAGTATTGTATCGGAAATCTGTCAAATTTGGTCAGAACCTAATTGGATTTTTGATGAATTGAAATTGGATCAGAATTGGGTCAAAATTGGGTCACAATTGTATGAATTGTGTGCGGATTGTATCAGAATCGTGAATTTTGTACTTAGAACATTTCGTTTTTGTAACCTTTTTTCCACAACAGCTCTCCAATACACTCTTCTTGATAGTGGAAACTCATTACAACAAGTGCAAAAGGAGC
Source organism: Eristalinus aeneus (assembly GCA_955652365.1). NCBI lineage: Eukaryota > Metazoa > Arthropoda > Insecta > Diptera > Syrphidae > Eristalinus > Eristalinus aeneus. The sequence goes on from OY019132.1 coordinate 4,981,991, forward strand.
ATTGTATAAAATTTTTTGTAGGATTGTTCAAGCTGGACCAGTTTTGTAGCAAATTGATAAGTCAGTAAAAGGAAGGCCGAGTTTGGTATTAAATACAGGTTTATCAGGGTTTGTTCCAACTCTCAACTACGGTTGTGAAATTTGATCAATGACTGAAAGAATAAGATTGTAAGATTGGGCTGCGGCGGTCAGATTTCTCCTTGAAGTTGCAGTAATTTATTGCCAGTATATGTTCAGAATCGCGACAGTCCGAAAAAACTCAATGATAAGCACCTAATGTTAAGGACGGGAAAAACTTGTTTCGTTGGTGGTACAGATGTCCCCTTCATCTCTCATTCCGAGACGTGCCTTAGGTGCAATACCATAAGGTGGGCAACAGCTCTGCAGACACAAGGCGAATTGGTTGACTGAATCTCATAAGATTGCCTAGTTGCGCCAGGAAAACCAGCCGATGATGGATGATCGAGCAGTTTGTTGGTCTCATGTGCGTCCCTTTAGTGGAACATGCGGGTAATCAGAATGATGGCTATGGGATTCACACACCTCGATTACAAACGGTAGAAACTCTTCTGTCTAAGCGCCCCATTGACGTGATTAAATGATCATAGCCAACTGCCGGCATAGAATCAGAAGCGACAAAAATGGCAAAACCGAGTCCTCACTTCCACCACGGCTGCTCATCTACAAAAAGATTGTAATCGTCAAGAATTTCTTCTTCCTCAGTAAAGGAGTAGATGAGGATAACAGAATTGGCACCTAAACAAATCATGGTCCATTGGCCTTAGGAATACTCTGGAAGGACTGATGGTCTGTTAAAATTGGAAAATTGGACGGCACTAAAAGCAATGTACAAATTTCGGTCTGGTTTCGAGTTTGAATGCTTCATTTTTGGGCCTGTTTGCGATGCTCTTATCTGGAGAACAAGATTCAACGACTTACTCTGTACAGAAAGGCGGCCTGTGTCAAGTCAAACGGCTACCAGCATCTGTCCACGTCAAAAACATTTTAGGTCGACTGCTATGCCTGTGTCTAGTCAGAAAGCCATAGAAACGTTTGTAGGTCGACTCCACACAGACCCGCCATGAGAACTGGCTATGTAGTCAGAAGATGGTAACGAATGTTGCTTTTGACTCAGGTTCATCACGGATAGTTATAACAAAGAAAACGGCTGAAATCCAAGGTTCGCTCAACAAATGCTGCCTCTGTTCTGCTTTCCCTTGTCTCCAATTCAGTATATAGTTAAAGACAGTAAACTTAGTTCTATATATTCGTTCCTCTCTCTTCGATGTTAGATTTGATATGACTGAGTTATCATAGCTTTAACTACTTTTTATCGTTCGACGTTTGTCTACCTAACAGATTAAGCTCACTATACAGCGCTTGCTAGCTATCCAAGTTGAACACAGAGAGGATGTTATTTATAATTTATAATTAATAATTTCTTTTATTCCTTTACAAAATTAACAACATAAACATTGGATACAATTTCATATAATTTTGATTAATTTGCAAAATGATTCTATACTTTGTGTAATTTGCAAGGAATAGTTTCATACTATCTATTGTCAAAGACAAGTGGCGATAGTACCTATCAATTTATTAACAACTCATACAAAATTATTGATGGGAAAAAGAAATACTATAATAATTCAGAGATAAATGGAGTAGTAGAAAATAAAAATAACAAAGAAAGATAAATAATAAAAAGATATCAAAAGAAGATTTATAGCCTGGGAGAAAAAAAACGAATCTATTTCATTATGATTAAAAGAGAAGAGCCAATTTTTAACATTATTCGAAAATACTTTTTTTTTTCTCTCACACCTAAGGTTCAGAGGTAATAAATTAAATAAACGTGGGGCAGTAACATAAAAAAAACGTGAGAAATGAGTCTTATGTATAGTTGGAATAGCGGCGACGTGTTTGAATTTGATGATAATTTGTACCTTTGATTTCATGGTAGTAGCCGGAGTTGTCAAAAAATATTCTTAAAACCTTATAGCAGTATAGATGTCTTAGTGGGAGAATACTAAGGGATTTGAAAATTGCAAAACTGGATGTTCTACGATTTACTTTGGTCATAATTCTTAATGCATGTTTTTGTTTAATTAACAGTGGTTCTATTTTATTATAATAGGCACCACCCCAACATGATATTCCATACTGTATTTTTGAGTTGAGAAGACCATTATAGACCATTTTTAAAATTTTAAAATTGCAGTAGAGGCTAAGATGGTACATGTGTCTAATGATTTTATTTAAATATTGTTTAAGATAAGTTGTGTGTGCTGTCCAAGATAATTTACTGTCCAAAATTATGCCTAAATATTTAAAACTATCAACACACTCTATTTTAAAACAATCCTCACTACAGATTATATCTGCATTATAAGTTGATACACCAAACATATTTGAATGAGTCAAGAAAAAACGTTGGCAATGGAGGGGTGGTAGTATATAGGTAAATCTTTATGTATTAAACCCTTGATGTTGAATATCATAAACTTGGTTTTATTGCTTATAAGTAAGTTATATTTCTTAAACCATCTTCTCAAAATATCTAAATCAAAATTAACGTCGTAAAGTGAACTTACATAATTGTTGCTTGCATAGGAAATTGCTGTATCATCAGCGAAGGCTGTAATTTTTCCATTTAAGGGCTGAATAAATAACGAATATATAACATATATAAGAAACAATATCGGACCCAATACAGAGCCTTGAGGAACACCAATGTTAGATACGCTCACGGAACTGAATACATTTTTAATTTTTACCACTTGCTTACGATTTAATAAATACGAAGTTAACCATTCAATAATAAAACCTCTAATTTTTTTAGAAGTATATTGTGGTTAACCATATCAAAGGCCTTCGTTATATCAATAAAGTGACAAGCAGGGATTAACGATGAATTCAAATTACAATATATTTCTCCAGTCAGTTTCAATAAAGCACTTTCCATAGATCTACCATTTCGAAAGCCAAACTGAAGATCGCTAAAAAAGTCGGTCTTATCTAGAAAGGCTAACATTCTACGTTTTATACCCTTTTCAAATACTTTGGAAAAAACTGACAAGAGAGAAATAGGGCGATAGTTATTTAATACCCTGGTGTCACCCTTTTTATGTAACGGTATTACCACTGCAGTCTTGAGACAGTCCGGAAAAACACCTTTAAACACACAATTGTGTGGATGTGTGGGAACTTTACTAACAAGGCTAGTGTTGAGGTCTCGCCGGTTGCCCTGTGTGCGCTGGTCTATACCTCCCGTGACTTTATCCTTCTCAAGAAGTTTTTCATGGATGAAGATACACTTTCGTAAAGAGAACCTCTGTGTAAAATGTTTTTAAATGCGAAATTTATGCACATTTTTGTGATCGCCACTGCATCGGTTGCTCCTGAAGCGATACTGCTTGTGATGGCAAATCTTCCTCTTCCAAGCTGGGAACGAGCTGTACAAATGCTGCATTCCAATTACTTGGGACGAGCTCGGAGAAGAAATGTATATGCTAAAGCTTGGGAAGTGTCTTCGCTGGATTAGACCACATTTTTAAAAGATTAGAATGACAAGAAAAGTGTGGTTCAATTAAGATCCTGCCAGATGGTATCTTTCTGCGAATGAGCATAAGGTTCGAAGAGAGACTGGATTTCGTACGTTCTTCACCATTTCCAAAAGTTTACCAACTTTCACAAGTCTCAATTATTCACCGCACACGCCGGTCTTGTTTAAGTCTCCTTCAATCTTTCCCAAGTGTCTGTGGCCATTGTACGCTCTCGAACTGAATTCTGCCCAAAAACTCGGTTTTGAATCAAAAAACATTCCATTCACATAGCGCCTAAAAAACAGAAATTAAATTTTCTTCACAACTTCAAACATTCCTCGCCACCCTGTACTTGCTGCGCATAGAACATGTTATCACACAGTTGGAGAGAGATTTTATGACCGCCTTCAATAGTTATCCACAGTCATTGCCGCGCGCCGTCCACATGGCATGACTTTCCCTCCAATTACCTCGTATCCTTCCACTTACCACCTTACTCGCACAGGTCGACGAGGGACGGGCGGACGAAGGGGAGAGGCTAGGCAAAAGGAGCCAACTAAATTTACGATTCACTCGAGAAAGCTTAATCATCCACCTCTAATTTTGTTTAACAACTTTCATACCCCATTGAGGGCATCCTGGAGCTAACCACAGTCAACCACCTCTGCGTGTGTATGTCTCGCTTATATCGCCGGAACGGAGCGGGTGGGAAATGTACTGCAGCCACAGAACCGCACTTATTATTATCATTATCCTTGCAGGAGTAGTCGCAGTTGCTCTCGCAGGACCGCTCCACCAGGATCCAGATGTAATTGCACATTAGTGCTGTGCCGGGAGAGGTCCTTGCGCTATGCGAACAAGAAAAACTCGAGCTCTGCGGACGGGAATTAATCAAAAAATTAAACACATTGCATACGTATGTCCTGCTTAGCCAAATGGCGCGCAAGAGGGCCGGCGGCGGCGAGCTTGCCGCTTGTATGGCTCCTTGATGATGTCCATTGGATAATTACATTCCATTGGATTTATCCCCCATTTCGGTCGCCATAGCATCGTGGTCCAGCACACACAGGCGACAGTCGACAGTCGACAGGCGACATGCGCCATCATGTCGCGACGCTCAGGCCTCCAACCACTCTCGGGCTGGCAAACACAAGCGCACAACGAGCAGTCGATGTGTTTTTGCTTCCTCTTGGCGTGGGCGCATTGAACCCGTGCTCGCCGAGGAGGAAGGATGCGCGCCACACGGGTGTGTGTGCGTGTGTGGAATCATGTGTCATCTCTAGTTCATTAGTTTTGCCACCAACTGCTCTCTCTCTAGACTTACCTGATTGCCTGCCTTCGCAACCGTGACTTCCGTGTGACTGCCGGTTGCGTTCGAAGTAAAACCATTTGGGTGTGTGCGAGCACTTTGCGGCTTTCCCGGTTTGGAACCCGCAACAATGTTGTTAATTTATAATGAAGCTGCATTGTGACTTTGGAGCATTGAATGACGACGACAACGAGGCTCTGTGGATGCGCTGACGTCGAGAAGGTGGGCGGGAACGAAGCCGCCTCCGTTCTGTGCGTGTGTGTGCAAAGTTTAAATCGATAGCTAGACACACAATGCGATCCTGTAACGCAGTCTGGCACGCCGACCGACCAACCGAAGGGTATTCAAATGACAAAGCCTTTGAAAGGCTACACTCTCATAAAAGCGAGTTGATTGCGTTTCGGTTGTTTTCAAAGCCGCCGTGCGGTCCAGACAATTTATGTTAATCAACATCAATCGATACTGCTGCGATTGGAGGACTCTACCGAACGCGGTGGTGGTCGATCTGCAGAGGGGTGAATCGATGGGGGTTGGGAAAATGAATAAATATCGAAGATAACCATCGGAACTAAATGGATTTGCGAAAAGGGGTTCTTTGTTTGGGGGAAAAAAAGAATGGGTCTATGCAGTGACCCTTGTGGGACTTTTGGGTACGTAGGGTCGTTATCTATGGAGTGGATTTTTATGAAGAGTTATGGGAATGGGAAAAGGATGTGAGTAAATTTTGTTATTAAGGAACTGAAGAACAGGAAGCTTGAAGTTCTTCTTAAGTTATTTGCGAAGAGCCTGTGCTGACTGGAAATCAGGGAGGTGGAGACATATTTTGGCACTATTGTGAAAATAACAGCTGTGTAGTTTATTGGAGGGGATCTGGGGCATATGCGGTGGTGGGCGTTATTGCTTTTTAACATCGGGAGTATCTCGTATCACATTTGTGATCGAGGCTGGCTGAGTTTCGACACTCACCGGAACTTGGAGACTAACCACTTGGAGACTAACCACTGCAGAAAACATCGAAAATTTACCCCATTTTTACTGAAATAAAGCTTAATAAGTCGACTGTTTTTGTATTTTTTTCATTGGTAACATTCTCCCATCAAAAAAAAAAAAAAAAATACATGGAAACAAGAATATTTCAAGAAAATTTGTCTTTAAATGTGAAGGGTAGTTCCTTCACATTCGGACAAAATAATAGAACCAGCTAAATTGTTTTTTCTGTTTTTAGTGTGAATAGTTGGGTATAGAAATGACGATATCTGTGTGTTAAAATGCATCGAATTATTCGAGAAAGCAGGTTAAGGCAAGCAAACTAAAGGGACTTGATCCGAAAACTTACACAGAAAGGAAAAGTCACAGCTTGAGGCGTCCAGCCTAGTGGGAAGATCAAAGACATTTGTTCTCAATGCGCTACACCCACAAAAATTCTCACATGCCAACAGGTCATCCACGGGAAACAACTCCAAAGGATGGCGTCCACAGCGCTTGTCAAAAAATGACCCGTTTTCGTCAGCTGCAGACATCAGACGTGAACTGGACCTGTTTGTTCTAGAACAGTAGAACAGTACTCTCATCTCTGCTTGGAAAGCGAAGGTTACGACATCGAAAATAATCGTCATAAGGTCCCCAAATGGTAGGTTTTTGGAATTTAAGAAGTGCCCTCTCAACTGCCAAATGAAAAAAAAAGTCGCAAATATTCAGTTTCCATGACACCCGCCAACCAGAGTTATTCGCTTTCACCCCAGAAGTCTATCTGGCGATCGCCATAATTAATTTTTTAATTATTGTTTCAATTTGCATTCACATTTGTTCTGCAGCCTTCCCCTCCTCCCCACAGTGCGCTGGCGCCTTTGTCGACCGCTTCGATGTGGAGTTGCCTCTTTCACGGTTCCATTCCCTCACTGGAAAGCAATTAAAATTTGGCCTGGCAGTCTCATTATACGTTGTTTGATTAATTAGCGCCTAAATATTCATTTCACATTTAACGGTTACACTCTGTGTAAACAGACCCGACCAGGAGTGCCGCACAATGCATGTACCGGGTGCAGGGTGGGGCCTTTAAGTTTGCACGGATAAAAATGAATTTTTAAACAAGTCGAGTGCGGTGTGGCGGCGGTTAAGCGGGTTGAAAATTTAACGCAACGTCAGACAGAGTTACTAATGGACCGATTGGGAGTGGAGTGTTTTTTTTTTTTGCATAATTTAAGGTCCAGCTCAGGGGAGGTTTGCAACAGAAAGTTCTCCTTTTTCAGGAAAGGACATCGGAGCGTTCAACTAATTAGCTTCAACATATTGGGATTTTCCACAGTTCATCAGCTCGCGAGTGCACCGGAAAAGGATTCCAACACAAAAATCCATTATGCTCCACCCGCAAGAATCTCGCCCCTCAATTCCCCCGTCGCCTGCATCATTTCAATGCGTCCACCACCACATTTCCGGTATTCTGTTGAAATTTTCGTATTTATTCGACGTGAAAGCATTTATCTTGCACGTCAACGTACGGATCTAAAAACGCTTAACGGCGGATACGTACATGCGGTGTGATTTGTTTCCACCTGTTTTCGTTCGGCCGCTTTTGTTATTACGTGAATACGGCCAATCGATTGTGGCTGGTTTGAAGCAAAAAATTTCACAAAAATTAATTCATTAATTGCAACTCAATTAATGTCAATTAAAGCGTAACAAGCGGATATTACCTTAAACGGGTCAAGCTTCTGATTAATTTATTTGGTTCTTTTAAAGGGGCTCCGAGTTGAGTTGATAATTGACATTTGAGTAAGAGACTCACGAGTCCCTTTAATCGAGGCTTGTTTGCTGATTATTGAATGAGAAGAAGCCGCACTAAAATCAACTAAGATCCCGTCTCTGCATTCGATCCTTTAACCACCAAAACGAGCTGGAGCTTCTTATGAAGTGACAAGGAGACAAGTGATTCTTATCCGGCCAAGCACATCATACTGCGATGGGAATGTTTACTTAGGAAACTCTTCGATTAAAATGAAAGAAGTGAGCAGGAGAAACCGAGACGATGGCTGGATTTAATTCCTTTGACGTGTCGCCAACTTCGGTTTGGGAAGGTTTAAGTTTGTGGCATGAAACCGCCTAAAGGTCACATAAGCAGTGATCACGCATTTCTAGCTCTAAAAAGAGGACTCGTGTTCTTTTATAATGTTGTGGCATTTTCGAGTCATACAGTCTCAGTGATTGGCAAGTGACAGAGTTTGACCACCTTGGGTTACAATCCACAAGGAACTTCGACCAAGCTTCTTTTGTAACTTCTAGTTTTCCAGCACTAGTTTTGAGACGTTTCCATAAACGTTTTCCAGCACTAGATTTGAGAGGTTTCCATAAACAAAAAGTTCTCCGCCGAAAGATGTTGTGTCGAGAAAAAAAGAGTGTTGAGTCCAGGAATCGAACCTGGAACAGTCGAGGGGTAGGTCAAATGTGTTTCTTTCGTCTATACGCCATGCAACAAAGCGTTGTATTTCTGGCAATGTGTCTTAAGGTCGCTGAATATCTCTTCTTCGCCATGTTTTCTCTGACATTTCTCTGTCCTGTGCAAGAGGATTCCACTGTATTGCTGAGTAAGGTACACAGCTGTAACTCATTTGTTGCGTGTGAGAAGTCCATTGACTGGTAATCGCTTTCTGGACCTTGCTCCCAGAAATATGCATCTTATTTGGTAAAATATTAAAGCGAAGAACGTGAGAGAGCTATACATGCATACAGCAAATTGGTGCGATTCAGTCTCAGCCTGGTCTTAATGCAGATAGAACGGAATCACCAAATTCGGCCAGCGATTGCCTTAGTAACATACGACTTCATTCTGCCATCACTTGAATGCTATAGAAGAACGAAACTCAGAAGTTTCAGTTTGGAAGTCCGATAAGTCATGGTTACTCCTACTAAAGCTGCAAACGTATTAAGGAGAGAAGGACTATAGGGTCGGCAGCTAAGTAATGTCCTTAGAAAATAAAAGACAATTTTGTCATAGAAAGAACAAACTTTATTTTGGGATGCATTGTCCATTTGAAGCGATGACCTTTTGGCATCTTTCAGACAGCTTCATAATTCCGCGTTCATAAGACTTCTTGTCTTAATCGGACAAAAAAAAAATTGAAGCAGGTCCGATTTGCCATCATCATCATCAAAGAAATTTTTACCATTCAAGAAATTTCGCACAGATCAAAATAAAAAGTAATCAGATGATGCAATGTCAGGACTTTATGGTGGATGTGGCAAAACATCCCAACCAAGCTCCAATAATTTTTGTCGAGTGATCAACATCATAACGTCATCGTCGAGCAGATCGTGCGTAACTCACAAGTCAACAACAGAGGCACGATCTTCCCAAAGTCAGTTCAATTGCTAATTTACGCTGACGACATCGACGGGATTGGAGGAATACAGCGAGCCGTCAATGAAGCGTTTGCTGGCATTGAAGCGGAAGCGGCTAAATTGGGCCTGGTGCTTAATGCGTGCTAAACGAAGTACATGCTGTCGTCAAGGAAGGACGCACTACATCGACGTCTCGGACAGAGCGTCACACTAGGAAGCAGATACTTCGAGGTAGTTGGGGACTTCGTTGGCCTCGCCTCTACGGTAAATAGGGACAACAACAGTACCGAAATCAATGGCAGAAGCACTTTTACCAACCGCTATATTTTCGACCTCAAGAGTTGCTTGAGAAAAAATCCCTCTCTAGGTGAACTTAGCTCGCTTTATATAACAGCTTGATCATCCCAGTCCCACTTTATGGCACAGAAACCTGGACGTTACTTAAAACGGATGAGGAAGCCCTTAGTCTTTTCGAGGGAAAAGTTTTGCGTGTGATTTTTGGTCCTGTTTGCGTTGGTGGCATTTGGAGGAGAAGATTTAACGACAAAGTCTGTGGGTTGTACAGCGACATGCGCTTGGTCAAGCGTCTTCGGGTTCAACGCTGAAGATGGCTACACCATGTAGAGCGTATGAATACCACTACTTCGGCCCAAAAAGCCTTAAAATCTAAGCCATTTGAAAAATGCAACAGATGACGGCCTTGGCTGAGGTGGCGTATCCAAGTGGGGAAGAACCTCAACCAACTTGGAATGTGCAACTGGAAGCAGCTGGCGAAAGATAGCTTTGGCTGAAGGGGCATGTTGGTTAAGGCCCTGGTCCACCCCGGACTGTAGGGCTGCAAAAAGACAAAGAAAAAGAAGAAGAAAAATACGAAGAAGAAGAAGAAGTAGAAGAAGAAGAAGAAGATGGAGGAAGAGAAGAAGAAGCAGAAGCAGAAAATAAAAAGGAGAAGAAAAAGAGGAAGAAGAAGAAGACGAAGACCAAAAATGTGTGTGGCCTTGCATTGCCATGGTACGAATAAAACACAACATCGCATTTCTTCCACTGCATTGTTCAATTTTGTTAGTTGTTAAATGCAGACAACTGAATTGATCGTTCGGTTGGGTGGTAAGAGCAGACAATTCCTTTGTAAACCAACCAAACTGATAGCATAACTTTGATTGGTTAACGCAGTATGTGTTATCAGTCTAGACAGCTCCCTGTTTAGGGCGTATGGAGTTTTACTCTGAAGATGGGAAGAAAACTTCAATAGTAATAATAATTGGATGATGCAATAGTCCCGAGAGGCCTAGCTTGCTCGTCAAGTACTCTTGTTGTACGCTCTACCCTTTCTTAGGCAGTTAACACTTTTAGAGTGTTGTCAGCAAATCGAAAGAGGTGGTGCCGCGAAAAATTCGAGGTGTTCAGCCGGGAATCGAACCTGAGCCTTCAGCGCCTGAGTGTCATATTCTAGTCACCACGGAAATAATACCTTGATACTGTTTAAAATCATGAATTTAAAAAGCTTGCACCCAAAGCAGAGATGGTTCTCTTAAGGACACTGCATCTGCCGTGTCGACCCCACAAAGCAGCAAGGCGACCGGTCTTGAAGGCGATACAGCTGAGGTCCAAAGTACAGACTTCGGAAATTAATTTCATCTTGTTTTTCCATAAACAGATAACGAGCCAATGATGCTGAAGAAGGAAATAATGCGTACTTAATGCGTGCGAACTCCTTTTCTTCTAAAGTACAGAAATCAGCAGGTCAAAGATGGACACGATGCGGAATAAGAAAAGTTATTGGTAAAAAAGTGACAAAATTGAGACGAGGTTAAACATGGTGTCAACGTTTTGACATACGAGCGCTATATGTGTTGTTTACAGTAACTTAAAAGATTCATCTCACCCAAAAAATGGAATTAAATCGTGAAAATCTCCGTGTGATTATTTTTTACAACTTTCAATATGGGTTAACTCAACAACAGTCCATCGATGAACTTAATTCAATTTTTGGCGATGAAGCTCCATAAAGGACCAGTGTTTATCGATGGTATGGTGAATTCAACCGAGGTCGTAGTTCACTCCAAGACGAATTTCGTGAAGGTCGTCCAAAATCAGTAGTTGTTCCGGAAACCGTTGATACTGTGCGCCAACTGATATTGCAGGGTCGTCATGTGACCTATCCTGAGATTGAGACAACCTTAGGCATTGGTGGGTCCAGCATACATTCAATATTGCATGAACATTTGACTGTCAAAAAAATTCGTTCGCGTTGGATTCTACACAATTTGTCAATTTCTCAAAAAAAGGCTCGTGTCGATTGGTCGAAAGAAATGCTCCAAAAATACGATCGCTATGCTTCGAAACACGTCTACGACATCGTGACATGTGATGAATCGTGGATGAGCCCGAAAGTAAACAGTAGCCGACTGTATGGGTGTTTCAAATTGAGCCAAATCCAACAAAAGTTGCTCGCACACGAAGCGCTTCCAAGCAAATGGTCACCTGTTTTTTCGTAAAACCTGGACATGTCGCAACCGTACCACTAGATCGACGCAGAACAGTCAATTCTGAGTGGTACACAACCATTTGTTTGCTAGTTGTCTTCCAAGAAATCAGGAAAACCAACCGCCGAAGGCGGATCACTCTTCTCCACGACAATGCGAGCTCTCACACATCGGCTCAAACAATTCAATTTTTAGCACTCAAAACATCGATTTTATGAGTCATCCGCTGTATAGTCCTGGCTTGGCACCGAATGACTTCTTTTTATTCCCGTACGTAAAAACTCAAATGAGAGGTCAACGTTTTTCGACACCTGAAGAAGAGGTTGATGCGTCCAGAATGCATGTTTTGGAAATACCTCAATCAGAGTGGCAAAAGTGCCTCGATTAGTGCTTCGAAAAATGCTTCAATTAGTTCAAACGCATGCAAAAGTCTATAGATTTTAATGGGGAATATTTTTGAAAACAATAAAGCTACTTTCGATGTTCAATATTTGTTTTTATTCTGTAATCCCGCAATATAAAAGGCTCGTACGAGTAACATATCCTCCACAACATCCAACAATCACTTGACTTCAAATCTAACCTTAACTTAAGCGCAATAATCAAATATATTATTGAATTATGTGTATTTATTTATTAACTTATTTGTATATATTTTTTTATTTATTTATATATTTGTTTATTTATTTATTTATTTACTCAGTTGAATATTATTAAAAATAATCTGTTGTTTTCTTATTTATGGTTAATGATGTTGTTTAAATACTTCTTTTCTGTTCTGTTCCAACTTCTTCTATATTTAATTATCTATTTACTAATTCATTTAATTATATATTTATTTTTTTCTACATATCTAATTAAGTCCAAGCCTAAGTCTAAGTGCTATCATGGCCTGATCCTTGAAATCAATATATCATAATACCACTTATTTCTCCCCTTCCACGAAACCATACAATTTAATGAAGGTTTTTAAATAAATTATATAATTTTGAAAACTTTTGGTGCCTCAGAATGTATTTTTGAGCCCCTACACTTCATGTCAAAATGTGTCCTTCTGCACCCACATTCATATTTTTAACTTTTATGACTTTTCCACTCTTTCTGTTATTCAAATAATAGTTTTAACACGTTTTCCGACACTATCAATTATTGTTGCCAGGATATTTAAAAGTGCCCACTAGAAGCCCCACATTCAAGGGTAAAAATGTACTTTATTTAAACCGCATGCCCTTCATTCGAGGACTCCACTAAAAATTCACTTCACACTCGCCTGCAACAGTTCATATAAAATCCAGTCAATTCCTTCCTGCCCCTCCCCTATCAGTTGCACGCTAACGGAATGTCAAGCTTACTTAATGGAGTCCACCCGACATCCAATTATAATCTCATCTATTATTCGCTTAAATAATTTCATTAGCGACACAACGGTATTTAGCGAATGTTCTGTTGTGTTAATGTATTAACCCTGACAGCAAACAGACACACCTCCACCTCCTCCTCCGTCCACCCACTAGTCCCATAATAGCGGCAATCAATGACTGTTTCGTAGGATTAATAATCATTTGATTGCGATATCAGTGGTTCTGGTGGACACACAACGGCACTTAGCACTCGTGCGGTGATGGACCATCACCTAGCCCGCATTGCGCTGCTATATGCGGGATCAGCCGGAGGCTTTTGTGCGAGCGCGGGCCATTAACGCGGCACAGGTGGCGACGCGGTGATGGCGCTGCAACAGCAGTTTTTCAATCGAATTTAATCGAATTAAATGAAATATTTAAACGTTCACCGAGTGGGTAGGCTGGTGGCCGAGCATACCCGGAGGAGGCCTTAATCGTTTCGTGGGACCCGTGAGAGTGATTTTTTTACGCCCGCCGCCGGGTAGATGTGCTGTTGCAGCTGCAGCTGCAGCTGTCAAGTGAAACTCGGTTTGTTGGTGGACTTTTTGTGGCGCTCTGGTTTTTTGCGCGGCCCGGGCCTAATCGGATTCGTTTGTTGAATGCTTAATCAGAGCTGGCGTTGGGAGGACAGGAAGTTTAATTTTTTGGCTGCGTCAGGAGCAGATGCTCGAACGATGGCGCGCATGTTGCCACGGAAATTTTTCACTTGAGGCGGTTCAGAATGATGGTGAAGAAGGGCGTGGATTTAAAGAGTCATAGATGGAGGCACTAGCGAAAGGTTATTTTTTCGCCGTAGGTCCCTGGAGAGAATGTGATCGTTTGACTAGGCCCGATTACCTAAACCTTTGGTTGGCTTCTAAGAACTTGCCTGTGAGGCAAGCTGTGTATGTGATTGTCCATGTGTCCGACCAGCAGCAAAGGAGCTGGTTGTACGGACAGTTTTTAGAGAGGTAGCAGCTTGATTTGGTGTTTGTCAACCTGCCGGGGTGGCTTGCTGTGGGACTTCTTGGCCAACTGGCTCTGGTTTAGGGACTAGTTGCCTATCTAACTAACTGAGTGACTATTTGCCTGCCTAGACGGATGGCTAAAGGATTGGCCGCTTGTTATAGTTGATGGGTGAAGCTATGTTCTTGCTTTGCTTGCTGAAATATTGCGCGTCATCTGGCTAACTCGAAAATTGACTGTTTGTTTGTGTGCCTGGCTGGAAGGATGTATGAATTACTGACTAACTAAGGAAGCATTTGCCTGCTTGACTTCTTAACAACGTAACGACCTTAGTGACTGAGTAAAAACCTGTCTGATTGCCGCAAGCCTATACGAGTGGCTGATTGAAGTCTGCCTGAAAAGCTCCTTTGCAACGGGATTACTGGCATGGCTTTATTGCTATTCGACCCTTTGTCTGATTTTAGGACTGCCATCTTGGTTGAGTAGTCGTGCAATTGCTGGTCTCTCTGTTTGGCTCAACGACTTCTTGGTTGGAAAAAATTAACCACTTTGGCTTATTTGAACCACATATCTCTTGGTTTCAGTGGCTTTCATTCGCAAACTCCCAACAAACAGTCTCTTGTCGCGTTACAATCCAATCATGTCGCCCTCCACTTCACACGCTCATCTCCATTCCGTTGGACGTCACTCGGAGAGATAACTCAATTTCCTCACATCCTTTACACCATCAGACAGAGCTGTCTGCCAACATCATCAGTACCGTAAAGACCTCAGTTGATTCTAATCCAATACTCCTCCAGCCACATCCTCAGTCACTCTTGTCCGACACACGAAACTTCATCGTTTTGTGGCCACCAAATCTGTCGTTTAATTGCGCCCAACCCCGGGCAGGGACTTGCGGGCCGGGCCATTCCTTTAATTAACTTTCCGCAGAGTTCGACTGCAGGGGGTGGGGGCGTCAGTTTGAAAATCTCCGCATTCCTTGCGGGAGCCATTCACACAAAGCCCCGACATAATCTCGAGTGGAAGCCATTCAAGTGGAGAAGAGAAAAATTAAATTATTCCCATTTCCCTTGGCTCGTGCTGTTGCTGTTTCCGTTCATTTGTTTTCGACGCTCTCTCTCTAAGCGCCTACACCAGCCGCTGGAGTCGGGGAAAGTTTTGTCGCATTCCTCTGTATAGTTCCGAGATGAGCAGGAAACACGCCAACAAAAAACGAAATTGTTGTCCAACAACTGAGGAGATGTGTCCCAAATGGTGGCGGACGACTGAGGAGCCTCTGGTTTATGGCCGCCCCAATGGGCCGTTGGGCACTAACGGCGGAGATAATAATGAAAGTCGAGGGAACGATCTAAATTAATTTAAACTTCAATTAGCATAGTCGTCGAATGGACACAGGGTTTATGGGACCCAACGGAGTTAGTTCGTCCTCATTGCCATGGGTTTGGGTCCTTCTCTGGGCGTGGCAGACAGTGTAATGTGGACAGTGAGGATTTCGGAGGTCGAATACGTGTGGAGAATGCATTTGAAAGTGGCCAAAGGTTGTACCAAATTTTACGCTGCCGTTGAGCCATGAGCTTTAGTTTGTAGCAAACGAGTTTAATTTTGAATAGTCCTAGTGTCTTTCAGTTCACATTTTTTGGATTCGATCAGAGATTGCTGTTGACCTGGCAGTGTTATAACAACTTTGAGAAAAGTCCTTTAATGATAATGCAGAGGAGATTGTGGATTTAATGCCGAAAGATGAAGGACTCAAGCTTAAAAGACTCCAGACGCCCAGGGCTTTGAAATTTTAAGGGCTTTAACTTAAGATTGGTCTCCTGATGCTTGCCTGGATTGTACAACCATCCAACACATCTCTTAGAAATTCGATTACAGAATGCGATATGAAACTTCGGGAAAATTAATGTTGGACCAGCATGCGTCAAAATTGTGTGACTGACTGAATGAATGTGTGACGACTGAGTGAATTGTGTGACGACTCTCGATGTCAAATATAGTGTCTCCAAACACGGCAGGCTCTTCGAGTGCAAAGAGCATACAATCGCTATTCGTATTTATAACTTTGTACCAGCATGAAGTGAGCGTCAAGATACAAATGTCTCGATAGGGAACATTTGTTGTTAACGAGCCCTTATTTTTTTGGTTGCTATGACATCTGTGAAAAACATTTTGTATACATCAAGTCATTGAACAGACAACATCATATTTTTTGATCGTGTTAAAAATGTCGAATTTTGTACCACAAAGTGATGATTTGCGGGAAGCATTAATTTTTTGTTTTCATTTGAAGAAAAGTGCTGCATAGTCGCATCGAATGCTTGTCGAGGCATATGGTGATCATGCTCTATCAGAAGCAACATGCAAAAGATGGTTGCAACAGTTCAGAAATAATGATTTTGATGTGAGAAATGAAGAACGTGGAAGACCACCAAAAAAGTTTGAAGACACCGAATTGCAAACGATATTGGATGGAGATGACACTTTGAGTCAAAAGCAAATGGCAGCAATATTAAATGCTCCACAACAAACAATTTCTGACCGTTTAAAAGCTATGGGAAAGATCCAAAAGTGTGGAAAATGGGTGCCACATGAATTGAATGAAAGAGAGATGGAGAGCCGAAAAAACACTTGTGAAATTTTGCTTCAAAGACACGAAAGAAAATCGGTTTTGCATCGGATTGTTACTGCCGATGAAACATGGATTTCTTTTAAGAATCCTAAACGGAAAAAATCATAGGTTAATCTGGGACTACCATCAACATCGACTGCAAAACCAGATCGATTCGGCAAGAAGACAATGCTGTGTGTTTGGTGGGATCAGAAAGGTGTGCTGTACCACGAGCTCCCAAAACCTGGTGAAACCGTTAATACTGATAGCTATCGACAAAAATGATCAATTTGAACCATGCATTGATAGAGAAACGACCAGAATGGGCCAGAAGACACGGCAAGGTAATTTTGCTCCATGACAATGCACCTGCACACAAAGCAAAAAAAAAACACTTGGCTGGGAGCAGCTACCCCACTCGCCGTATTCACCAGATTTGGCTTCTTCCGACTACCAATTGGTTTCTTCGATGGGACACGCATTGGCTGAGCAGCACTTTGATTCCTACGAGGAGGTCGAAAAGTACCCACTTTTCTGATTGGTTTGCTTTAAAAGACGAACAATTTTATTGGTGTGGTATTCACAAATTTTCAGAAAGGTGGTCGAAATGTGTAGAATATACTTTGAATAAAATGTTTTTACTTTCCCATTAATAATTAGTGCTTTATTTTCAAAAATACCGGTAAACCGTTAACAAAATTGAATTCTAGACAACAATCAACACGAAAAGTTAGAACACCCAATCGCGTATAGGAGAATTTGCGAATGCTATGTGAATGGTAAAATGAACAAAATCCGCCATGTTCTTGCGCTCTCCATCGACTTTGGGAAAGCTTTTGACACTCTGGAGTTAGGCAAATTTATTGACAGTCTGTACAAATATGGCCTAAGGGAACAAGTGACATATTGCTTAAGAAGTTATGTAACAGACAGAGCGATTCAAGTCGAAGCATAGGACATAGACAGCAGTGAGAAAAGAATCAAATATGAAGTACCACAAGGCTCAAAACTGAAACCTATTCTATCCATTTTTTTTTATACAAAATAACGACTGGAAATGGCTTATGCCTTTGCGGGTGATACAATTGTGGTAAACCAATGACACCTTCTTTATTAAAAAATTCCTTGTGTCTTCAGCTATGTTTGCTATATTATATCTGGAAATATGGAAGAATATGGATTTCTGGATTGGGGGAATGCAGTAAAAAGTTATCTTGACAAAGTATCCAGCTTAGAGCAGCGACTTGTTAAATTAGTGCGATCATTTAAACAAACTAAAGCACTACCTGATCGACCGACGATTTTACAGCCGATATAATGCAGGTTATTCACCATTTTAATGCTGATGTTCCCCATAAAGTCTTTGAATCCGTGCCATTGGGACAACGCAACAGAGGACGACCTAGACTAAAGTGGCGCACACAAGTGGAGAAGGACCTCAACCAACTTGGAGTGCGCAACTGGAGACAGCTAGCGAAAGATCGTGCTGGCTGAAGAGGCATGTTGGTTGAATTGGAAGCTCCACCCCGGACTGTAGCGCCACAAGAAGAAGAAGAAGAAGTTCCCCATATCTTCGCTTCTTCGACACTCTTTATAATTTTTATAAATTAACTCCCGTCTGTCACTTCTAATACAATTCACTCCTGCGCTGATGACAGTACCCACAGCTTTTCATATTACTTCCTACCTCCCCTTCGGGCATAGATTTGGAACGGCAGTGTATGCTAAGTTCATCAATTCGTCAAAGCCCTCATTCTTCCACGGATAACATACCCACAGATTGTGTTAAGTCATGTTGACTCTCTGTCCCAACGAAAGCTGCAGGTAGCGTTGAATGATGCTATTAGGTACATTTGTAGTTTACGCAGATTTGATCGTGTATCCGGCTATAATACAAGTTTATTTAGACCTTCTCTCGATCACTACCCGGATGCAAGAAATTGACTTATTATATTTTGCACAATATTGTTGCGAACAAGTCTACATTATATCTATACAAAAAACTCAATTTTTTCCAACTGTCAGAACACATGTTTTAATATCATTTCGTTACCTTTCCACTAACTCGCCGCGTCTCTTTGTTATCTAAGCTATCAAACTCTGGAACTCATTGCCAACTAAATATGAACTTTTTCTACCTTTCTTGTCTTGTCTACCTTTTTTCCCTTTCCTAAGCCTTCTTCTTACATTTTTCCTATATCTATCTTCATTGCTTTAAGAAATTGTTTTCTATTCTCTTTATGTTTATATCTTAGTATTGTAAAGACTCAGGTCTTATTATGTTCTTATATCTGATAAATTATATTGAATTGAATTGACAATAGAAAAAAAGATGTCAGACTGGACCGAAACTTGAAAAGCCTAAAACTACGAATTTCTCCCTCTTTAGGGTCTTTCCCCGTCCTGTAGGAGGAAATACAGAAAGTTGTCCAAAAATTCCGAAATGCGGCAGCTTAACTAAGCTTCTGAACTTTCAAAGCTTCTGAACCTTCATCAGATGGAGCAAATATTTGCCGATAAATTGAATTCGGTTTTCCACTGTTAAACAGAGTCCTAGGAGGAGGCAAAACATGAAATATTCTCGAGACTCAGACATTGCTTCTTGTATTCACACTTGCCCTGGCCCAAAACAAAAGTCAGAAAAAAATTAAGAAAAGTAAAAAAAAATGTATTCTCGACTAAAACATAGTTTTCGACGGCTATCAGGGTCTAGTAATAAAGTTCTCTGACATTTTAAGCTCTTGATGCCAAGGGTAACAATGCTGTTTAAAAGCCACACAGTGTAGATCCTGCTTTAAATTTCTACTTACCTTATTAGATCGTTCCCTCCTTGCAACGTCCAAAGATTCCCCTCCAATCGATTCTCCCTTCCCTTCCCTTTCTGAACTTTTTTCGCTTTCAACCTCTATACAGTCGAAATCCTTTGATTTAGAGCATCTCCTTTCTTCGTCCTTTAATTTGCAGCATCTCGATATCCTCGGAAAAAGTCCCCACTCCTCCACCTGGTATGAATTAAAGTTCCATTCGTCTGCTTAAAGGTGGCTCGATTGTGTCCTTAAGTAATCCTGGACTTGACTGCTTCTACCTCCCTCTCCCTTCAGACAACCTGCCTTTTACTCACATTTCACATAGCAGCTGAACACAATGAGCCAACACTTAGTGCCACAAAAGAAATCCACCGGAAGTAACCATGAACAAAAGCCAACGCGAACACAAAGTATCCTTCTCCGCGAAGTCCTGTGAATAAATGCGCACGATGCGCGGTGGCAGTTAGGTGTATGTGTGTGTTTAAGCTGTAGGGAGCACAATTAAATGAAATTGCTGCAAGAGCACTCTACAATGTATTTGTACGGACGAGTGGTGCTCCTCTTCAATTCATCTCCGCCGCCGGCTAACCCCGAGACACCTGCGCCTGTTCCTTGAATGCAATTAAATGCACCAGGAGTGCAATTTATTTGAGCCATGAAACGGTGAATTGTTTACGTGTGTGCGCGGGTGTGTAAGGGAATGAGTGAGTTTGGTTTTTATTCGTTTCTGTGTGTCGTCACTTCCTCATTTTGTCGTCCTTTGTTCGAGGGAAGAGGGTAGTTAGCCATCCAATGCTTGTGCTTTTCGGGGAGTTTGTTGATCCTGATGCTGGCGGCGATATGCCCCGACCCAGTCGGGAATGGGCAATCAATTATTTGGAGTTCTCGAAAGTGACCCAGAAAGCAGCGCCTTCGGGTGTGGTTCTTGGCGCCCCAATCAACAAATGGTCGACGCTCGGGAATGGCGACAATAAATCGAATGCGTGAAAATGGAGCACGACTCGAAGTTCCTCGATCCGTGATGACCTTATTTGCTTGTGAGTGGGAAATTATCGGCAATGGGCCAAGAGTTTCAATGGTCCTTGGGGATAAGTTCTGGTAATGGACGATGATACATTATGAGGCGACTGTCTGTCTAGGTCAAAGATGTTCCGGTCTTTTGAGTTACAACCCATGCGTTGCGCTTTTAAACTTAACGTCGTGTGCGTCTGGTTTGAATTTACAGTCTGGATGCGGTTTCATGGCATAGCTGGCAGCATACATGCTAGGGAAATAGCCTAGACCATACAACTGTTGGGGAACGTGAGAACGTTTTTTATAGACAAGAATCTTCAATTCAATAATTCCTTTAAAATGAATTTATGTGTGTTCTCCAGTCCAAAAAAAAAAAGAATTACTCAATCTCAGTGTACGACCTCTGCACCCTCCTCGTCCAATAGGTTATCCTTTTGCATGTAAGCGCCGTCAGAGTTTTAAGGCTGGGCATCTCAAATTCGACGGAAAGAGCTTTCGGTTTCAAAAAACACACCTCAATGTGCTTACTTTCCGTTTTGAAAGAGGCAACACGAACTAGATAAGGCCAGATAGATCAAAAAATTTCTAAAGAGGATAGGCTGGCTGGTGGTGAAGATTGTTTAATATTTGGTGTATATTTCCTTGAAGTTAGCAGTAGTAAAGGGTGTTTTTTAGCTACTATCTTTTTGGCAACACTTGCTTAAACAGTTGACACACGTTTCGTGTTTCGTTTCACTGTCAAACATCTTCAGTTTGGTCTATAATTCAACCATGAATCGTCTTACAAACGAAAAACGCTTGCTAATTATTGAATTTTATTATCAAAGTGCGTGCTCTGTTAAGAAAGTTCATAGCGCGCTTTTTCCATTTTATGGCCAAAATTGGAAGAAGTTCATTTTTGGCTCAATGGATACGCACATAAGCAGAATTGTTGATTTTGGAGTGAATATCAGCCAGAAGCATTGCAAGGGCACAGTTTGGTGCGGCTTATGGGCTGGTGGCATCATTGGGCCGTACTTCTCCAAAGATGCTGCGAATCGTAACGTAAATGTGAATGTTGAGCGCTACGGTGGGATGATATCCAACTTTTTCTTGCCCAAAATGCAAGAGCTTGACTTGCATGACATGTGGTTTCAACAAGATGGTGTCCCATGCTACACAGCACGCGCAACAATGGACTTATTGAGAGGCGGGTTCGGTGAAAATTTTATTTCACGTTCGGGACCGGTCAATTGACCGCCTAGATCATACAATTTAACACCTTTAGACTATGTATTGTGGGGCTAGGTTAAACCTCATGTCTATACAGACAAGCCCGCTTCAATTGACGCTTTGGAAGTCAACATAGAAGCATTTATTTGTGATATACCGGCCGAAATGTTGGAAATAGTAAACCAAACTGGACTAAGCGGATGGACCATTTAAGGCGCAGTCAAGGTCAACATTTGCGTGAAATAATCGATTTAAATAGATTTTATGCATTTTTCTGGACTTTATGTGTTGTTTTTTTGAAAAACTTTTATATAGCTTTTAAAAAATCGCCCTTAAGTAGCACCTTGATTCATTCATTCATTTCATTTTTGCAATAAAAATGGTTAACCCGCAAAGTGAAATGCTTGCCTGCTAGAATTTAACTAAAATTTAATAGAATGAACTTGCTTCTAGAAATGGTAACCTTAACAATTAGAATCGCTTCAAACATTAGTTAATTCATTTTTCTAGCCGCAGTATAGAGTATGCCATTTTTTCTTTCATTATCTTAATGTGTCTTCTTATGTAATTGTTTTTTTATAATTTAAATCTTCAATGCAGTATTTAGTTGCATCTTAATGTACAAAGATGTTGATGAATTTTAAATAAATATATAAATACAAGGAGATACTAATGCAATTTGGTTTGAAAAAAAAAAACCTGTGAATTGTAATGAGGGGCGAAATTTAGGGTTCAAAGATCATTGCATATTCGTGTTTCAGCCGCACCAACACGAGTCTCTAAACTTAATTGTAAGTACGAAGGTGGGCTAAATGGTGAACGGGTGTGCATTTCTATCTAGGCGGGTATTCCGAGTGAACTCTTGAAGCGTAAGAATGAAGCTGGCTAATTCATTACAGCATTTTTTATTAAAATAGCGATATAATAGTTATAGAAACGCAACATTTCGTCGATGTTCTAGCTAGTTGGTGAACTTCTCAGCAGAGCGGTCTTATAAGCTCCGGTCCAAAAAGGATCATTTGACTCAAGATTTGGGCGGATATACGCGTTATATACAGTGGCCAGATTAAAAGGGGTCAAATTTAAGTTTGTCAAATATATCCCTTCCGCTTATTTGCTCTTCACTCAAAGCTTCATAAAAAGTGTTACAGTGATCTGATTTAGTTCAAATATGCGCCGTTTTGTTCGATTATCTGTTTCCATCTAGACGGCAACTTCATAATACCTCCCTCGTAGAAGCCCCCCTCCTTATTTGCGAAAAACTCGGACAGCCACCTTTCACAAGCCTCTTTTGAGATCAACTTCATACCACCTAAGGTGTTCGCCATGGACAGTAACAGGTCGTAATCACTTGGCACTATGTCCGGTCTATATGGTGGTTGCGATGAGACCTCCCATCCGAGCTCCCGTAGCTTCTAACGAGTCATCAATGGAAGTGTGTGGTCTGGCGTTGTCCTGGTGGAACAATACACCCTGCCTGTTACCTAATTCTGGACGCTTCTGGTCAATCGCCTGCTTCAAGCGGTCCAGTTCTTCGCAGTAGATGGTAGAATTAAGCGTCTTGCTCATAGTAGAAGATTCCCTTCCAATCCCACCAAACACACAGCAAAGCCTTCCTGGCCGTCAATCTCGGCCTGGCTACTGTTTGGGACGATTCACTGGACTTCAACCACGAACGTTTTCACTTGATATTGTAGTATGTGATCCATCCGCTTCAAAAATGGCTCGAGTACGTTCCATTTCAGCGGCATATCGCAGACGTTCATTCAGTCCAGAAGGTTTTTTTCTAAAAGTTTCTCTAGCGGATTTGCCTTTAACGAAGGAAAACTTTAAAGTAGCACGAATTTCGGTGTTGTGTTGTTTTCACGTCTATAACTGTTGAATGTAACATCCAAATCCAAATCTAAGAAACAGCTTCTCAAACTTCGCCGTTCGGAGTCGGCAACTTTAGGTCCCTTCTACTCGTGAGAGAACAGTAGCGCGCACAACACAAGTTGTTGATGAGCAAGCTAGGCCCTGGTCCCTCTGTGGACTGTCGCGCCATACAGTTATTACAATGACAGCAGTTGTGAACCAAGGGCAACACTTATTTCGACTCTTAACATTTTTGAGTGGAGCGTATTGATCGAATAGATCAGAATTTATGTTTTGGTATCTGTTAAGCTTCTCATCAGCTTCTGCCGTCAGTTTATCCATATGACATTAAGTGCTTCTGATTCAAGTGCATCGATATTCGGAGACTTATAATCCCTATAAGTAAAAGTCAAAGTTATAGCAGAGCTGTCAAACTTTATGTTGTAAGCGCAGCAGGTAAGGTCATGGTCAGAAATATAGTCCATGGAAATTTGATCAAAAAGACGAACAGAGGATGAGTCAGATACTAAAGTTAGGTCACGAAGGCTAGGTGTATGCCTTTTGGAAAAACACGTAGGGTACGTGGTGTTACAGATTTGAAGTCGAAGCGACAAAGCAGAATGATGAATTTGAAAAGCCCATCATCAGCATCATTTTTGAGCAGATCGCCATTGAAGTCACCACAAACAGAAATATATTTATACTGTGTTTAAAAGATTACCAAGATTAGCAAAAAAGGTTTGAGTAAAGCAGCTGCGACCTGTTGCATAAGCACATGCACAAACAAGGGGCGTTCAATATATTCTCGGTATCGATATGAAGGAAAATGCGAATTCAATTTAAATTAATTTTATTTTTCAATATAATCTCCCCTAACATCAGTGCATCAGTGAGATAAGCTTTTTTGAACCCTCAAAAAAATAAGTTTCCTCTTTCTCTGAAAAATACCCATTTATGTATTGCCGACTTGAGTTCTTCATCATCCGAAAATCTTTTTCCACGAAGACATTTTTTCAAATCCGGAAACTGGAAATAAGTACTAGAAGCAAGGTCTGGACTATAGGGAGGGTGTTGGATTTCTTTGAAGCCACAATCACGCGCAGCAGCCCTGGAAACTTGCGCCGTGTGAACGGGAGCGTTGTCATGAAGAACCAACACACCTGCTGTGAGTTTACCCCGTCCTTTTTTTTAATTTCCTCCCGCAAATTATGCAAAGTGGAAGCTTAGGATGTGGCGTTGATGGGTTCACCTTCTTTTTTGTACTCAATGAGCAAGATTCCCTTTGAGTCCCAAAAAACTGTGGCGATGAGCTTCCCGGCAGACGGAGTAACTTTGAACTTCTTCGGGGTTTCTGTTCCTTTTCTATGCCACTGCATGGACTCTTGTTTGCTTTCAGGGTCATATTTGAACCCATTCCGTCCCCAGTAATAATTCGATCCATAACACCGTCCGCGTTCTCACTACACATCTTCAAATGCTATCTAAAGCATGCGATTCTCACTTTTTTCTGAGGCGCTGTGAGCATTCTTGGCAGTGATGGTGGCGTTGATGGTTTCACCTTTTGTTTTTTGTACTTAATGAGCAAGAATCCCTTCGACTTCCAAAAAACTGTGGCCATGAGCTTCCCGGGAGACGGAGTGACTTTGAACTTCTTCGAGGGATCTGTTCCTCTTTTTTGTCACTGCATGGACTGTTGTTTACTTTCAGGATCATAGTGGTGATAACACCGTCCGCGTTTTCACTACACACCTCCAAAGGCTCTCTATAGCATGTGATTCTCACTTTTTTCTGAAGCGCTGTGAGCATTCGTGGCACCCACCTTGCACTGACCTTTGAAAGGTTAAGATGGTAATGAAGAATGGTTTGAATGGTACCAGTTGAAAGCTTGGTGATCATTACCATCATTTTCACCTTTATTGGGACATCCTCAAGAACAAGTTTTTCGACTTCTTTGATGCTTCGTCCCGTACAAGTAGTAGCCGGGACACCGGAGCGGAGGTCGTTTTCAATACTCTCTATGCCTCTTTTGATCTCACTTGACACCTTTTGCACAGTTGATAGTGAAGGTGCGGAATCCTGTTAAAAAGCCACCATCTCTTCATGAATAGTTTTTTGACATTTTTTCCACTTAGTGAGAAATTAAATTACAGCGCGATGCTCAGTTTTCACAATCATCGTCTAAGTTGCCATTATGATTCTGTTTAACTAGAGATAAAACGCGAATTACATTACATGAATGCACTTAAATAATAGCATTACTTTATAAATCAAAATAAAGCCAATTTATATGCATACTGTGAGCGTCAAAAGTGAGTAAACAAATCTCTGATTACTGTATAAAGATGAAACTTGGGTCAAAACAACAACAAAACTCAAATTCCATTGATACGCAAAAACGATCAATTATTCAAAAGTTAAAGTGCGCAAAAACAAAAACAAATACAGTTTTTAATGAAAATTATAACTACTAAATATATTACGAGTCAAAAGTGAGTGAACAGTATAAACTTCTATCAACAAATGTACTTATTTATTGCTTGAAAATATAAATTTAGTACTTTGTTGGTCCTCCTTTATACTTTATTACTTCCTTGAGTCTATGTGGCATAGACATTACCTGTTTATTGGTAACATAGGGGGAAATTTTTGACCATTCTTCTGTTATAGCTTCTTTCAGGTCTTCCTTGTTGTTAATAGTACTGTGTCGAATTCTTCTATCCAAATGCTCCCATAAGTGTGCTATTGGTTTGAGGTCCGGTGATTGGGGTATGATCAAGCTGTTTTGGGGTCCTATAAAGCAACCATTTCTCAACAAGACGTGAGGTATGCTTAGGATCATTATCTTGCTGAAAGATTCAATTCCTAGCTAAAACTAATTTGTCTACGCTCGGTTGCAAGTTGGTTCTGAGAATATTTCCTTCCTCATTGCACTATCAATGAAGACAAGATTACCGACCCCAGATGCTGCCACACACCCCCACACGATCACCGAACCACCCCCATGTTTCACGACCGGCCTAATATTTTTTTCAGTAAATTCTTCATTTTTTGCAAATTCTTTTTATTCATATGGCTCTTAAAAATTCCGAATAAAGCTAATAATAAATGAAAAATAAAGCTGTTTTTGTGTATCAATGGAATTTGAGCTTTGTTGTTGTTTTGACCCAATTTCCATCGTTATACAGTAATCAGAGATTTGCTTACTCACTTTTGACGCTTACAGTATATAACAACAACTTCACCCCGATACCGATACCCGAATATATTGAACACCCCTCGTACAGACTAGATATTTAGTTGAACCAACATGCAGTTCAGCAATCAGAATTTTACCACCAGAGACAATCGATTTGCAAATGACCTTGCATTTAAGTAAAGACCTACAGTGGAGAGCGATAGCGTCACCCTAGGTAGGTGTGATCCTGTCATCTCTAAAAATTGAAAAGTTATTGATGCCATGTAACTCATCAGAAATAATACATTTAAACCAAGTCTCACATAAAAGAATAACATCAACACAAGAATTAGAAAATGTATACCTAAGGTGGTCTAATTTACATTGATTAAGACTGCGACCACTGAGAAAGCAAACTCTAAGACCATCTCGAAAGTTTGACAAGATATTAATCATATTGTATGGCACCTATCAGCTGTTCAAAAAACTGTTCAACATCTGAAAAGTAAAAGTTTTGCCAACTTTTTACTATTTTCAGCCCTATAAATCGGACTTGGATTACATTTTCTAGGTCCTATGAAAACTTCCTTGTTTATAAAACAGACAGAACTAAGGAAACTGAATGAAGACAAGCAGGACTACGTTTCGACAATTTTTTCATATATTTTAAGTCGTCGGCAATGAAAAACCAAAAGTTTCTTCTGTTTAACTCTCACATTTCAGGCAGTTTGTGCAACATTTCTAGATTCCCGGTTCCAGGACGAGAATAAGCATTTGAAGATTCTTTTTGGTCCTTTCACAAACTGTGAATTTGCATTTGAAGTGTATATCCCCCTCCATTACCAAATGACGATGTGTTTCCTTATTTTTCCAATGAATTCCGACGTATCCTGGGAGATTGTCTAGCAGGTGATGAGCTTTCTATAGTCACAGTGTAAGGTCTTTCAAATTTTAGGGAGAGGGAGACCTTCAGACCATGAATGCTAGCATGAAGGCTAGACAGAGTGCAGTTTCCTCCAATTTTCTTAAAATTAAAGCTCTTTCGTCCAGCACCAAGCTCCTCTCTGGCTTCATTCATATCTAAAGGGATCAGTTCAATATCCTCTTAAAGTCAACATCTCTAAGCCTTGTGCTTTCTCCTCGGCACGTCATGCTGGCCGCCGAAATCTCCTCTAAGCCGCAACGCAAAGGACTTACCCACGCTCTCGTGTGCACACAATTCCTTCAACTGCTGGCTAGTGTCACCAGTGCTCACCAACACCTCCAAATACAGCGATTCCATTATCGGAGCACACATTACGCGGGAGCTTGTCCCCGTGTCACCCGTTAGCTCAACAACCAAGTTGTCGTTTGATTGAAATGTCATCCCGATTGCGTGGTGGGTGGCCCCAAAAATGCAGGATCCCATTGTTTGTAGAATATCCACGCCACCGCCCGGGTCGTAAAAATAATGGATCGCCGACCCTAACGCCCGTCCAGCAGTCAGGCATTCGTTTTGATACAGTAACTCGCCCTGCAACTATGCACAGATCCGCCCACCGACAACGACGACTACTGGCGGTGGGAATGCCAAAAACGTGTTTCAGTAATTTTATTACAGCACTTCATGCGAAGGACATTTCACATAAGGAACTTCAAGCCGCCGCCTGACACATAACTTTACAGGCACCCTCCCTGCCATCAAACCGAGGCACGGTATACTGAGGAGCAATGAATTCTGCGGAAGCAGCCCAGGCACACACACATGACACATGAGGGGGAGCAGGAACGCGTGTCGTTGGCGCGTTGTTACATGTGGAAATATGCGGAATGTTCATTTGATATCCTCTCCAAGCCCCCAGGGGGATGATCACACAGAATGATTATGACGAATGTGATGATGACGACGAGGACGATGATGGTGCATGCATGTGGTGGAAGGGGCGACAACTACAGCGCGATGCATTAAGTTCTACAAGCAAAATGGGCAGAGGGAGGCAGCGAACAGGGAAAAGCCTCGAGATGAAACATGAGGTCGCAGAACCCATAACTGTGTTTGAAATCAGGAGGAAAACCCAAAAAAAAAACTAGTTCAGAAGAGCTCACGCTCTCCGGAGTGAAAGTTAATGGATATCGCGCGAGCACTTGCCATTACCGTGATGCACCTTTTTTGTCGTTGAGAGGAAGCATCTTGCAGGAATTTCCAAGCAAAACAATGACGCTTCAGAGAACTGGGTGGAAACGGCTAATATTTGATGGAACAGTAGCCACTGATGGACAGCTGGCGACTGGCGGGAAGCACAGGAAGCACAGGAAGCAATTAACGGAGCTTGGCTAATGAAGTTTAATGAGAGGAGTTGTGATGGGAAGGACTCCTGGAAGGAAGGAAAGGTCGGTGAAAGTTTTCGTTGATTAAGTGCAACAAACATTCATTAGACAGAGTGCGGCGATTGAGAAAAGCGGGGTTTAAGTTGTGAACTGGGCAGATGGCAGAGCGCTTAGGGACTGCATTCAGAGTTACGGTGGCGACCCTGCATCAAGAGGTGAATGTTTTCTGTGCTCTTAGATGCTCAGAGGGGAAGCATTTGACTTGTAGGCAGCTCAGAGAACTCAGAAAGGACACCTATAATAATAATAATTGGGTGGCGCTACAGTCCACAGGGGGACCAGGGCCTAGCTTGCTCATCAACTAATCGTGTTGTTCTCTCACGAGTAGAAGGGACCTGCAGTTCTTTACCGATTCTGAACTCCGAAGTTTAAGAAGCTGTTTCTTTAGCAGTTAATACTCATTGAGTCACATTATCAGGTGTTCAGGTGTTCAGCCGGGAATGAAACCCACTACGTCACTGCGGCCACAGAAAGGAATCTAGAAATGTGAAATGTCTTGAAAAACGAAACAAAGAATGGCGTTGGAGGAAAGTTGGAGAAAGCACTTTTTTTTCTATTTCGAGAAGAAAGCAATGCAAGGAGCTCGTTTGTGGTGTGGATGGTCACTTTTCTTTGTTTCAACAAGTTTCAACGTCTAGGTATACCGAAGAAGCTCCCACACCTTAAGCAGCCCACTACTGACTGATAGCAGTCGATAGAGCTGAGTCAGAGCATACGTAGCTCGGTCTGCGTTGACTAAATTCAAGATTTCACAGAGTCATTCATTTTTCGATTTCGTAAGTTAAACTCAATAAAATGCTCTGACCGA
This sequence comes from Eristalinus aeneus, assembly GCA_955652365.1. NCBI lineage: Eukaryota > Metazoa > Arthropoda > Insecta > Diptera > Syrphidae > Eristalinus > Eristalinus aeneus. Next base: position 5,011,859 of record OY019132.1, read on the forward strand.
TACTCTAGAGATGAAAATTTTGGTTCTTTATAAAACTTGAACATTGGCATTCTGTTTGAGGAGCAAACGCTTCCTTCGGGAGAATCCGCAATATTTTTAACTCCTTGGACGGTATTTCAGCTTTTATGGCATCAAGGGAAGTCGCAAATGACAAGCTTAAAAGCGGTCTTTGCGTACACTTGTCAATTGGAGTCACCAAAACGTGACATTACACACCTAAATTCTCTCAGAGTAAGGCCATAACAATACGCATTAAGAAGTACGTTGCTTTGTTAATAATATGTTGCATTATTGCCATAATCTTCAGTCAAGTTACTTAATTACATCGTTCGCATTGGATTTGTTTTTTTTTTTTTTCACAATTGGTGCGCACTAAAGAGGTTGTGTATACCCTTGAGAGCCTGTAATTGAGTCACAGCACCGGCCGAAGGTGTAGAGGAAGAAAGGGAAACGAGTAACCGATCCAAAGTGGTTTTAAAATATCTGGCGTGGAGAAGTTGGGCTGGGAAAAGCATTCCATGTTCGTGTGGTGCGGCTGAACAACGAGTCTCTAAACTTGACTGTACGTCCGAAAGTGGGCTCAAGGGTGAACGTTGAGCATTCCTAGCGTGGCGCGTATTGCGGGTGAATTCGTAAACTCTATAGAGCAGTTTTTTGTTGAAATAGCGATAAAATAGTGATAGAGACGCAATATTTCGTCGATTTTCAAGCGAGTCGATTGACTTCGCAGCATTATTACTACCAATAAGTTTTATCGCTCGCTGTTGGATTCTATCTAGCAGGTGCGGAAGCACCAGACAAGATGGGGACTTTATACTCAAGCTTTGGGCGCCTTATATATTGTTGCCAGGTCAGAAGGGGTGAAATATTTCTTCCATCGCTTTAAGAAACCTACACATTTCGTTGCATTTTTGGTGATCTCGAATATGCGATCGTTCCAACTTAGTGTTGAGTTGATTAGCATACCGAGTATGGATAGTCATTCAGTTTCAACAATGTAGGAGCCATTCATTGATAATGGCAAGTTGTTTTGAGATCGCTTGAGTGACAGTAGACAGCGCTGAGTCTTGGAAGCATTAAATTCCACTCTCTTCTTTTTACTCCAATCAATTGTGCTGTCAAGATCGGAATTTAATGAGCTTAACATACGCTGCCGTGGGCGCCGTGGCGTAGTGGGTAGAGTGCGACGTTCACACGCCAAAGGGTCTAGGTTCGATTCCCAGCTCAACACCAATTTTTCGAATTTTTCACGACACCACCTCTTTCGAGCTGCTGACAATATTCAAAGACTAATAACTGTCGGAGAAACCTTCTCAAATCTCGCCGTTTGAAGTTTGCAAAAAACTGTAGGTCCCTTCTACTCGTGAGAGAACAGTAGCGCGCACAACACGAGTAGTTGATGAGCAAGCTAGGCCCTGATTTCCCATTGGACTGTAGCGCCAACAATTATTATTAACTTGCGCTGCCGTTCCAAATGAATGGCCGAAGAGGACGGACGAGGGCCTAGGAACGAATATTGAAAGCTGAGGCTATTGTCATCAGCGTTGGAGTGAATTGAAGCAGAAGTGACAGACATAAGATCATTTCATAAAAATGAGGAAGAGCATCGGAGGTAAAACGGAGCCATGGGGAACACCAGCGTTAATATTGTGAATATCAGAATTGAACCAATCCTATACGACTTGTGCTGAACAGTCTTAAAGGTTATTTCCAATCCATTGAAAAAGAGATTCATCGACGCCACGCATTTTCAGCAAGAGAGCCTGATGCCAGACTCTGTCAAATGCTTATGAAATATCAAGTGCAACGATCTTGCTTTCTCCTACATTGTGCAAAGTTTGGTTCCATTTTTCGGTGAGATAAACCATCAAATCACCAGTGGATCCCTTGTTGCGGAAGCCGTATTGCCGGTCATTAAAAAGCTTCCGAGTTTCAAAATATTTCATAAGCTGGAGATTTTTCAGCGTTTCCATGACCTTGGAAAGTAAGGACGTAAGTGCTATGGGTCGGTAGGAGGTGGGTGAAGGCTGATCGCCCTTTTCGGGGACGGGCTGGACGAATGCTGTTTTCCACTTACTCGGAAAGAGCCCTGAAGAGTAGGACAGATGGAAAAGCTTACGCAGTGATTTTGCCAGCGTAGAAGAACACCTCTTCGGAAGAACGGGGGGATACCATCCGGGCCAGCGGATTAGTGCACGTTTAGATCTTTAAGTACTCTTGCAACAGTGCGAGTGCGAAAATGAATTTGTCCCATGGAAAATTTTACGCTGTCAGTCAGCTCTTTGGACAAAGCAAATCTGTTAGCTGCACATTTTACAGCAATCTCAACGCTTCCAGATTGTGCTTTGTCCAAAGAGCTGACAACTGGAATGACATAGCAAATGAGCGTTGAAATTGAAGACGAAGGGGAATGCTTTGAGTTTCTTACAAATTACCAAAAGTGTTTGGCTTTGGAGATGAGAGGGGCTTTCTACAGGTAACAACTCAGTAGAGGGTAAACTTCACACAGACCTAAGGCCCGGTACCCGACCTACGTTCCAATGTGATGCTTCTTACACCTTGATCTTGGCTAACAATTCGAAATCATTTTTCATAAGTCGATTGGAGCGGTTTAGTGTGTACTTGTTGCAAGTTATCTGTGGCAGTTTCGAGAGTCCTTGAAGCAACCAAAATTGAATCGTTTTGTCGACTTCTTTTTTCTTTCCTAACGTGATACAAGACTCTCGTTTCAGCGATATCGTCGCACGATTGTCGTCATCTGTGATTAAGACCCTGGACATTTTTCTTCAAGAATTTGAAAGAACTTTAATTTTTTGAATTTTCGGCGCAAGCATTTTTCATTTTCTGTGCACACAAGTTGATTTGTTTACACAGCGAGCGCTAAAGGAAGTTGCTCGAAAAACCCTTGTACTCGGCTAGCAGGTTTTAATCGTTTGCGATTTGGTCTTTATAAGCATAGAGAGGCATATTGAAATAAGCCATAATGAGGTGAAATTCGGATCGTCAGCAATCTTGCATCTGAATGTGCGTACAGGTAAGACATAGGAGTCATGACAGTGTTAATTTATTTCTCCTTCTTTTGAGCTTGGATCACTTCCGGTTTGCTGTCACAGCATCTGTCTTTTACGGATTCCCACAAGGAAATCTTTAAAAGCTTCATGACATCGACAGAACGGCGGATGATAAGATTTTGAAATTCGGTGCGCAATAGATCTATTTTGTGACATTGGCTTAGTGGCGTGCAGCGTCTTCCTACATGAACCAAATCTTCGACATCAGCAAGTGATTTTTGAAATGTCCGTCGTTGACCGAAACGCAGTTTCGATTGGAGAGAGAGAACTGTCCAAATCTGCCGAAACTTCACACTTTGAGCCAAACTGTCAGTCCCTGTAGAGGAACACGGCTTTCTTGACAAAAACGGAAAAGTGTTCCGAGCCCCAATGTGTCAATTCCTTTTTTGCGACATACCTGTCCAAGGGACAATGTGCCTCGCCTGAAAAGACTCATAATTGTTTTTTTTTTTTTCAATTCAAGCAGTGGATTACAGCGCCTCCTTGATTTATCAGTCGCGCATTGGGTCATGTAAGGAAAACGGAGAATTTTCCTTCAAGCGGCGAATTGTGACATGACCGCAGAAGACATCTATTTTTGTCTACATTCACCTCGTCATCGCGAAGGCTATGAGTCTTGCTTTAAAGACCCACAACAATGAGGCAAACTGAAGTAGCCCCTGAGGCATCTGAACAAAAAACAAATTTCATAACCTCCTACCATCCATATAGGATTAAGAAGACAAAAGCGAGTCCTGGGACCTCAATTCAATAAAATCCATCAAGGCGTCCCGCCGCGGGAACCCTTTCCAAAATCATTTCCCTTGTGAAACCCATTGTCCCAAACAGACTCCCAGTCACATTTGCAAACAAAGAACCCTCTCACAGACTCCCAGCTCCGCCAGGATTTATCCCGCAAGGCACACTGCAGTCAATAATAATTCGATCAATCATAGCAAAGTCACTGAAATCCCTGCAAGCAGACTGTATCCGCAATCGCATTACTCCTTGTTCTATGCGCAATTTGAGGACCAGACTTTCACTTTTTTCCCTCCACTACTTGAGTTTTCGCTTTCCTTCAGGTGAAAGCGGAAGGAAGGCACGAGGAAAAGGCGCGCATTTGCATATCGATTTGTTCACCCGTTTCTTTGTCTGGCGGGCGAATGAAGAAGGACTCGCGTCTCCGCAGGGACTCATAATGAATAAATCAAAAGCAGAGGCAGACGGTAAAAGAAAAAACGCATCACTGACCGTAATCACCACTCACATACTCATTTGCGGCCAACGGACATTAGTGAACTTCTGGCAAGCCACCACCCCCGCCGCGCTGCAGGCTATTTTATATGGGATCCTTGATTGAATGCGTGCAAAACTTTTTTGATTATCCTAATGCGATCCCGGCGTAAACTGTCCAGCGGCTAGCGGCTGCTGCTGCCACCGCTGTGTTGATACTTGTGAAGTTGGAGCGCATTAATGGGAAATTACTTTTATTCCCTCCTCCCGCGTGTCCTGGAGATAGTGTGCGGGAGTCCGAACGAGCTATTAAACTAACAGGATAATGCGGGAATTATTCGTTCATATGTGCCGGGGCAGGGATGAGGACCTTCCTACGCCGATGCCAGGAAGTGGTGAGTTATGCCACACACCCGCGCCGCAGCATCCAACTGTGTGGTTGTGCTGCGTGGCAATGGTGGTGGCCGGTGAAAGTTTCGACGGAAAAACGATGCGGTTGGAGGGCGGTGGCGGCGGAAGTAATTTGATAAAGTTTTGTAATTCGATGATGGAACTGGAATGGGTATCGTTGCTCGGCCAGAGGGCACGGGATGACGCTGTGGTTGTGATGAGGTCACTGACTCGTCGTGGGGTGCTTGGGAGTGCCGTTGCCAAGGGTGCAGGGATATGGGCTCAGTTTAACAGGCTTTCATGCTGAGAAGCACTTCTGACATCCAACCTCGTAGATGTGCATTCAGAAGTTGAACTTGTTGGACGCAGCTGCTTGGTGTCCTCTAGGAAGCTGGACAAGCAGCTGATAAGATCTGCCTTCCAACCTGTCTCGAGCTGGTGCCGTGGCTGGATACAGAAATGAATGGCAGCAGCTTCAAACCTCAGGCAACTAAGACCTCACTTGGAGATGCAGTCGGCTTGCAGAAGATATGCTTCAGGGACTAAACAATTCCTGTGGATGCTACGAAGAGTTGTTTTAGAGACCGAACGAAAGCTACTTGGAAGTGAAGTATGGTAGCAGGAGGCTTGGAACAGAAATATTGCCCTAGAGAATCAAAGTCGACTAATCAAAGTATCATTTTAGAGACAAAATTCGAAGATGGAACTGGCACAAGTTCACTTCAGCTCTTTGCTGGCCGAAGTTCGTTGTGCGAAGATTGAAGGATTCCCCGCGGACGCAGCTTCAGTTCACACCGATTCATCCCATTGAATTAACAGCACCATATGCCTTCACATTCAGTTTTTCCAAAACACGCATCAACTCATGGCACATCGCCTTCAAAGTCCGCAAACATCCGTCTCTTTCAACTTTGGACGCAAAATTTCTCGTAATTCAACATCGAAAAACACGATCTTTGACGCTGGTCCCCACTCAACAACACAGACAGGCTGTCAAGTTGACAAAATTCCCTCTCCGCCCCACACCTGACTTGAGCGCACACACTCCACCCCGATGGGACGTCCATCAATGCGATCTAAGAGCTGACAACATCAAACACACTACAGACTGACGCTGAAAACCCACTGTATGTCCACTCGTCTCCGCAGTCGAGGATCTCTTATGTCCAAAAATGACGTCTACCCCCCACTCACTGAATGTGACTTCTGTTCCTCGCCTGACCAGCCACCTCCTCCCAGACATCGAATCAATGTCAAAAAACGTATTTTGACAAGTGGACACTCTAAGCCTTAAGTAATCACAAGAAACCATAACACAGCCCAACCCATCGTCCGCCCCCTCTCCGCAGCCGTTTCTACCGACGAGGGTTGCGTTGCGGATTACAGCGCATATGCACCAGCACCTGTGTGTGCCCAAGTGTCCGTATGACCGACAAGGACTGCCGTCGATCCGTGTTCCATGCGTCCAGTGGCCATGGACTAATCGAAAATGAATTTTTCATGAAGTCAACCGTCAGGTCCTTTGAATCAAGTCGAACCTTTGGCTGCCTTGCAGTTCATTATCTGCTGCCGGGGTTCCCCCTTCAATTGACATCCTGAGCCCTCCTCCGGCTGGGGGGCCCTGAGCGGATTTCATTTATTTATTTGCCCCCGACTTGCCCTCGATTGTCTTGTGCGTTTGTTGCAGCAGTGCGGCGTTACTGGAGCAGGTGCGGTATGGGGGGACTGTGTGCAGAAGGGTTGTGTGCACACAAGCTCTGATTGAAAGGTGTTAGGCGGTTATGTCAGCTCAGATGGATATCAGTGTCATTGACATCAGCGGCGGCAACGCGTTCTGTGATGGAAATCGATAAGAGACCCGTTGTCGTCGCTTGGGTCATGCATACGAGATGAGGATTTTTCAAATCACGCCTCGCAGCGGGCGTGCCGCGTGTGTGAGAGAATAAATTTAACGGATTTGACACGTCGTTAGGGAAATTGATTGAAGTAGGGGCTGCCGATAGGCGGCAGGTGGTTGGTACCATGACTTGGATTTGTGCCAGAGTTCTGGTTTCAAATGAACGCGCAGATGTCGACCAGATATGATTTAACGCAGAGCTGAAAAGGACAGTTTTTGGTAAGCTGACAGAGACATGCCACAAACGTCGAAGGCATTTTACTTGTGTTTGAAACTGCTAAAGCTACACGTCATTTGGCCACATACCCTTAAGGACGAGTGAAGGCTCAGAGATTCAAATGAGCGGAGGCTCAGAGGTTCTAACGAGACCTTAAGGGGGTCATTCAGGTGATGAGCAGTAGATGAAAGGATCTAAACGGACCCGTTGGTGGCTGTTAGGTCAAAAAAGTTTGCTCATACCCTCTCGCTCAGCCCCATTCACACCTCCCCCGCCTCCCCTGTCATGACAAGCGTTCGTCTGAAATAAAACATCGATTGTAATCGCTAACATGGTGAACAAAGCAAAGCCCGCGTTGATCCCTTTGATATGAATCGCCCCGCAACTCAACATTCCGCACGAACAAAGCTCTGGGACATTCAATGTTCGCCATTCACACGCGATGATTGACTGTGTGGACTCCCTGAACCGTAAAAACTCAATACGTACACACAATGCAAAATTCTAGTTAATTCCACTATGAGCACATGCAGCAAAAAACACGACGCAGCGTTTAAGTCCCTCAGTCCAACACTTAGCACAGTCCACCCGCATCCGCCCTTCTCTGGTTCTATCTGGTGGAATTTATGATTTTCGCTTTATGGTGTTTTTTTTTTCATTCCGTCCTCAACTTTCCATATTTAATTCATCCGAACAGATGCAAATGAAAAAAGGACTCGGGAAGGGACGTGCGCTGCACACTCTGTCTCCTACACAACGCCCACCGCGCCTGCAAAAAAACGGGGGAATAATTTCGCATGCATTCTTTGTGAGTGAGCACAGCTTAGAAGCACAATCGACTCGGGAGAAGTTTATCTGATTTATAGCGCCGAGCAGCGAAAGCTGTGGCGCTCATGAACTTAAAAATCTAGTTTTTTGGGTTGTTTTTTGGACGATTTAGGAGTTTATATACAGTGCAGGATGAGGCCGTGATTTGATAACGAACTTTATTGTGTTATGACTTGTTTTTCGACTTTTCTATGATGCTAGGCTTATTAGAAGCGCCTGGATTCTGATGTTAAGGTTGAAGGGAAGAATGGAAGGTCTAGTGACGAATCCTGTAATCTTATCGGCCCTCAGAGTCCTACCTTTCTTCAGAAAACAACGGAAGGCTAGCAGTCACCTGGGGCTCACTAGTTTTAAAAAGTCCCACAGCTGCCAGTGTTCGACGAGCTATAAGACGTCATTCAGGTCTCATTGTTTTGGCATGGTTCAGGAATTTAACAGGTATACGGATGACAGTGGTCCACTGGCCCTTAGAAGTTCACATGCCCTCAGGGGTCTACCACCTATAAGGAGTCCTCGAGATTTAAGTACTTCACCAGCGTTCGGAGGTCCACCAGCTCTCAGAAGTCCTACAGCCTTTCCCAAGATCTACAACCAGAAGTCCCCGAGACTTAAAAAGTTCAACAGCATTCAGTCATCCAACAGTCATCGGAAGCTCACCAGTGCTTAAAGAACCATCACAACTCAGGGATTTTCCAGACTTTAGACGTCCACACGTCCATTGTAGTCCGCCAGCACTCACAGCTTCACCCGCCTTCAGAAATTCAGGATTTCAGAGGTCTTCCAATAGTCCACCCACCCTCAGGGGTCTACCGCCCATCAGGACTCCCCAAGAAGTTCACCATCTCTTGGAGGTCCACCTTCCCTTAGAAGTATACCAGCCTTCAGATGTCCAGCCGTCCTCAGGAGAGTCCCCGAGACTTCAGAAGTTCGGAGGTTCACCAGCCCTCAGAAGTTTACATATTGCCAGCAGTTCACCAATCGTCATAAGCCCACCAGCCCTTAAAGATCCACCAGAATTCAAAGATTCTCTAGCCTCGGACATATACCTTCCCATTGCAGCCCAACAGCCCTCACAAGTCCAACCGCCTTCAGAAGTTCAGCAGCTAAAAGAATATCAGATGTCTACCAGCTCTCAGAAGTCAGGCGCCTGCCACCGATCAGAAGTCCATTCGCCTTCAGGGGTCTGCTACCGATCACAACTCCCTGAAAAGTCCGGAATCCCTCGTAGGTCCAAAAGCCCTAAGAAGACCACCAGCATATGGAAGTTCAACGGACCTTAGGGTCTACCATCTATCAGAACTTTTCGAGATGTATTAGCCAACAAGCTTCCGGAGGTACACTAGCCCTCAGAAGTCCATCAGCAGTTGGAAGTTCAACGGTCCTCAGGGTCTACCATCTATCAGAACTCTTCGAGATGTATTAGCCCACAAGCTTTCGGAAGTACACCAGCCCTCAGAAGTCCATCAGCCTCCACCAGGGTCTAGTACCCAGCAAGAGTTTCCGAGACTTAAAAAGTTCACCCACACTCAGAGAACCACTAGCACTTAGAAGTCCGCCAACAGTCAGGGGACCATAAGTTTTAAGAGGAACATTTCCTTTAAGGAGTCCACCCACCCTCAGAAGCCGCCTTTCCCTAACCCTGGACTTCAATTGCCTGCAGCCCAGCCAAGTCCAACTGCGTGCTACAGCCCGTCAGCTTTAAGAAGTTCAACCACTTTCCGAAATCCGCCATTTCCATGCGAAATTCGATCGTCCGAGGCTCATCCCTTGAAGGTCGTTGTCCAGAATCCATGAAATGAACGTCGTTCAAGGTATGCACTTCAATTCCTGTCCTCGTGATGAAACCAAATAGGACGTTGACGAGTGCAGCTCTTTCAAGATTATGAGGCGATGCCATGTTGTGACCCCCACACAAATTACCCTCCACGGTACACACCCACTGCTGCAATGGGGATTCCCAATGTGCCCCCATGTTCCTTGCCACCTGTCTTTGATTAAACCAACCGTTGCCGTGATTGCAAAAATCCTCCCTGCAGGATATGCACACCACCATCCGAGTTAATTTGGCTGAAAACCTAGAAAGCTGTTCATCTTCCGCGGGAAGAAAGGCAGGCGTCCTTTGAATAGCTTCATCGACAAGCTGTTCTGGCGCCAATCTGATGAGGGTGGCGTGCACAGGGCGAAGGTGGCACTCGTTGGCCGTTTAGGGAGTGGGGCGGTCCCTTAAGAAACTGCAACCCGAGGGTCGGCGGTTGGTGCATTGAATCTGTGCTCAGGGGCACTGTACGGCGTCGTAAAAGACTTCAAGGCTCGCATTTGATCTTGAGTTTCTTTTGCAGCATATGTCAAAGTCCTCGAGGGTTGCCAATGGAAGAACTTCATGAGGGGAGTTCTTAACAAATGCAATCTTAATGGAATAAAGGGTGACTTGGGATATCTGCTGGGGAAAGATTTCATTTCCTAATGGGTGGAAGCTGGTCCCCACTTTCTATGTACTTGAGGTGCTGTGAATGAACTCCTATTTAAAATCTTCCCCGGCAGCGAATGAGCGGTTTGAGGAGTATCACTAGGCTGCAGTCCTCTAGATTTGGGTCTTCTGAAGCTCTGTTTTCCTGGACTGTGAGCTACTAAAATATGGCCCTTAGACAGTAAGCTTCTTGGCTGCAACTAAAGTGCGGCATTTATAGATTGTAAACTGCTAAGGTATGGTCTCGTGCACTGTGGTCTACTGCAGTGTGGCAACTTGTGTACGGCCATCTTCACAGACCGCGGCCTATCTTCCTAAATTCATCCTCTCAATCTGTGGACTACTAAAGTGCGCAAATTTCAGAGCCACTTAACTGCGGCCAACCATAAACTGTGTACCGCTCGTAGTTCGTGTTGGCCTTGTAGACAGCCGAGCCAGTGAACTGCGACTCTCGCAGACCGTTGAGGTACTAAGCTTTGGTTCTTTCTCTTTCTCTTCCCCTGAACTTTAAAACTCTGGCTTGCACCGTCCTACTCTTAACAACATTAAGTGATGACTTTGAACGGTAACAGTGTCCTCTCCAGTGCTGCCACCATCTCACACCATATATTGCGAAGTCGTTTAGGATAACAAGCCAGCTAATCGTCCTTTAACCTTTTTAAGCAGTTCGAGTTCAGACAGCTCCAAAAACCTATTTATAACGCCCTTGTCATCTGCAGCCGCTGACTGTCGCACCACCTCGTCGCTGGCCCCATTGAGTCAAAACGTTGCGGAACAACACCCACGCCTCCATCCATAACAAACATGACGTCATTCTACTTCACTTTGAGTACCCGATTCGCCTCCTTTCCCACTCAGGAAAACTACAAAAACCAGCGCTTGTTGCCTCGGCCCCACCGCTGGCGGGCAAGTATCATAAACTCATAAAGCACTCCCATTTTGAAATCTCGAAACAAAAACAAAAGGCAGCCCCAATCCGGCGCCCGTTAACCCCTCCACGCACCGCACATCCGTGTCGACGAAGGAACAAGGAGTTAATGGGGTTGTGGAACATAACCTAAAAAACAGGCTCCAAGGTATGGGGGATGTCGAGATGAAGAAATATTTCTCTCGCAAGATTCCTGTTATCTTCTGGTGAAATAATTTCCATATGGGCGTGTGTGTGGAGGGAGGTGGCGCATCAGGATAATTTACTTCCTCATTAAGGATACCAAAGTGGGTGGCGGGGCAGCTGGCGAAAGTGCTCGAGAGGAATTTCCAAGAAGCGAGGAACACGAACGAATGCTTGGTGGAGTTGGAGAGCATACAAAGTGGAAGAGGAACTGTGCGGTGGTCTTGTTGTTTGAAGGGCTGAGCTTAATCCTTTGTGGGACATTGAACTCCATGTGGGTTGGCTGAACGATGAGGTGGCGAAGGGGTGCTTGAGCCTCTTCAAGCATTCTGCGGTCATATATCTGACGAGGACATAGGGCACGACTCAATATGGGCTGGTTGAAGCAGAGCAGGCATATGTTCAGGTGATGGGATGGGAACTTCAATCGACGATCCGGCTTATGATTAAATCGGGGTGTTTTGTTGGCTGTGACTAATTTGGAAAAAAATTTTTAAAATGTTGAAGGCTGCTTGGTTGTGAGAAGAGAGCACAACGATGGATCAAATGTCTTTTCCTTCATTTGCTAGTCACATGCATGTCGCGATCTCAACCAAGTCTTATTTCATTTGACGACAAAAGTTGGTGCACAGCGACTCATCTGTGTCATCGCAGTCGGTGTTGAAGCATGTAAAACGAAATTTTCTTTTATACGCCAACAAGTAAGTTGTCCGCGTCATGATGCGACGTAACGTCTGGAGGAGAGGAGAGCAAATAGAAAAAAAAAGCTCTTAAAGCGACAACAGAGTATGTTTGGCTGACTGACAGTTTCTTGATTCCATTTGCTGAAAGTTGCGCATGGAGGGCAAAGGATGGTAGACTTCAAGTCATTCACCCAACCAGATGACTGGCACTTTGAGGTAGGTTAACCGTACCACAGTAGGGTGCCCAAAAATAGTTCCCGTATTTTTTATTCCTCTAAACGTCACGACTTGAAATCGAAAAAAATGAAGGAAGCACTTTTTGGGCCAGGTGACGCCGTTTTGTGGAACAGAGAAATATGTTAATGGAGGATACGAAGGTTACCTTTTATATTTCGGGATTGGGCAACCCTAGTGTTGTATTCTGGCAACTGCCAGTTCTATCGTAAAGTTTCACATTTTTGAGGTTATACGTACTCAAAACGTTTTGTAACACGAGCGCTATTTGTGTTGTGTACAGTAACTTAGAAATTTTCGTGCGATTATTTTGTACAACTTTCGACGTAGATTAATTCAACAACAGTGCATCGATGAACTTAATTCAATTTTAGGCGATGAAGCTCCATAAAGGACCAGTGTTTATCGATGATATGGTGGATTCAACCGAGGTCGTAGTTCACTCCAAGACGAATTTCGTGAAGGTCGTCCAAAGTCAGTTGTTGTTCCGGAAACCATTGATGCTGTACGCCAACCGATATTGCAAGACTGTCATGTGACCTATAGTGAGATTAAGACCACCTTAGGCATTAGTGGGTCCAGCATACATTCAATATTGCATGAACATTTGACCGTCAAAAAAATTTGTTCGCGTTGGATCCCACACAATTTGTCAATCGCTCAAAAAAAGGCTCGTGTCGATTGGTCGAAAAATACGATCGCGGTGCTTCAAAACATGTCTATGACATGGTGACAGGTTCATCACCTGTGGATTTACGCGTATAAGCCCGAAAGTAAACAGCAGTCGACTGTATGGGTGTTTCAAATTGAGCCAAATCCAACAAAAGTTGCTCGCACACGAAGCGCTTCCAAGCAAATGGTCACCTGTTTTTGTTGGAACAACTGGACATGTCGCCACCGTTCCACTAGAACAACGCAGAACAGACAATTCTTAGTGGTATACAATCATTTATTTGCCAGTTGCCTTTCAAGAAATCAGGAAAACCAACCGCCGAAGACGAATCACTCTTCACCACGACAATGCGAGCCCTCATACATCGGCTCAGACAACTGCATTTTGAGCACTCGAAACATCGATTTGATGTAGTCCTGACTTGGCACAGAATGACTTCTTTTGATTCCCGTACGTAAAAAATAAAATGAGAGGTCAATTTGTTTTGACCCCTGAAGGAGCGGTTGATGCGTTCAGAATGCATGTTTTGGAGATACCTCAATCAGAGTGGCAAAAGTGCTTCGACAATTGGTTCAAACGCATGCAAAAGTGTAATGTATCTTAATAAGGAATATTTTGAAAAACAATAAAGCTATTTGCGATGATTAATATTTGTTTTTGTTCTCTAATCCCGAAATGAAAAAGCAACCCTCTACTTTGATAGGTGGTCTTCAATAAATAGATACCATCACTGCACAAAGCATGTACTCTCTACGCCTGGCTTTAGCTTAAGGCCCTTTACAATGTCACATTTCTAAGTGAAATGTAAGACATGACTCTAAGTTATACATAATTTCTATAAAACTGATACTAAAGGTACCTTTCGTGTTTGATGTTAATTCGATGCCCAACACGATGCAACGTTAATAATAATAATTGTTAGCGCTACAGTCCAAAGGGGGACCAGGGCCTAGCTTGCTCATCAACTACTCGTGTTGTGCGCGCTACTGTTCTCTCACGAGTAGAAGGGACCTACAGCTTTTTGCCGACTCCGAACGGCGAAATTTGGGAAGCTTTCTTAGACAGTTATTACTCTTTGAGTGTTGTCAGCAGCTCGAAAGAGGTGGTGCCGTGAAATATTAGAAAAATTGGTGTTGAACTGGGAGTCGAACCTAGACCCTTCGGCGTGTGAGCGTCGCACTCTACCCACTACGCCACGGCGACGACACGATGCAACGTTACGACGTCTAATTTCTTTTAACGATGGAAAGCATTTATTTCTAGTCTATATTTATACTGCCATCCTATGTGTGATGGCAATTATAAAATGCTGCATGACGCCAGCAAACTTCCGAACCAGATAAGATTTTTTTTCCCCATGCAAATAAACGTCACAATGCAATGTGACAAAAATCGTTGTGTTCCTCCAGAGAAAACATGTTGAATCCGTTTACATTTTGCTAGCGTCACAATATTGTTATGCTCCGTGATGACCTATAAGTGACCCCAATTGAATGTTAAACCGGAAATTCAAATTCTAACTCACTGCAACCGGACTTCATTCTGAGCCGTGACGATTGATAAATGGAACGTTGAAACAAGGAAGAGTTAATGACGGTATAACGTAACGAAATATTGTTCGTGTTTAAGAAGCTGTCCACTATTGGTAATATTTTTTTCTTTTTCTCTCTGTTGGCTCTAAAATCTTGTGTCGGACTCCACTTTTCATATTTTGATTTTATTACAAGGAAAACAAAAAGATCAATTTATTAATAAACACTGGCGTCAGCATAATTAAAAACATGTTTCTTAATATATACATCAAAATGAAATCATGCACTTGGTTTTATACATCACACGAGTACATTAATATTTTCAGGCTAGTGCTCTGCACTTTTTCACTGTGTTAGTTTTGATTACCTTCGATCTTACCACATTTTCTCTGAAGGGCACTGGTATTTTGATCCCCTACATTTAAATGCGTGTTCTTGGTCCCATTTGCTTAAATAGCTTTTAAGCAGATTCTCCGAATAGCGCCGAGAGTGTTCAATGAGAATTAGAGTCTGATGATTATGGTAGGCCTCTGAGCAGATTTGGACAAGATCCACAGGCGTAAGTTAAGAGTTTTGTGCTTAAGCTAGATGCTTGTCGAAAGTGCGATTCATTTTTTGATCCCGATTGTCTTTCAATTCTTTTTATAATTGTTGCGCGGTAAAGGGTGACCGGGATTAAGTCACAGCAGTATTGAAGTACTGTCGCACATTGGTTTTAAATGCGAACGAATTGTAAAGAGTTGATCTGGAAAAAGCTTTGCATATTCGTGTGACGCGGCTAAAGAATGAATCTCTTACGTAACATAAGGCTGCTTAAGGGTGAACAAGTGGGCATTCTTAGCGAAGCGTGTGTTGCTCCTAAACTTTTGAGGGAAATTCATACATTGGCTAAGTCATTAAAGCATATTCTATTAAAATAGCTGTAGCTATACATGCATACGTTTAGAAGCTCCAGATAGGGACAGGGGCAGTATATTCAAGCTATGGGCGAATTTACGCCTTGTATAATACACCCAGATAAAAAGAAGTGGAATATTTCTTGCATCGAGCCTAAAATCCTAAACATTTCGCTTTAACTTTGGGGATCTCGAATATGTTCCAAGTTAGTGTTGAGTTGTCCATCATCGTCCAGTTGAAAAGTCGACAGTAGGCAACACATGGTTCTGTGAGCATTAAATTCACTCTATTTTCTTAAACAATCGATTATGCTGACTTAAATGAAGGTAGCATACGTTGCCGTTCGAAGTCTGTACTGAACAGGAGAGGCGAAGGCCTTGTGTTGATCCAAGTTGTCTCCACCATGCTTAACAGTTCTTCTTCTTCTTGTGGCGCTACAGTCTGGGGTGGATCCAGGCCTCAACAGACATGCCTCTCCTCAAATTGCGCACTCCAAGTTGGTTGAGGTCCTACTCCACTTCTGTGCGCCACTTTAGCCTAGATTGTCCTCTGTTGCGTTGTCCCAATGGCTCGGATTCACAGACTTTTCGGGCCGGAGTAATGGTGTCCATACGCTCTACATAGCCTAGCCGTCTTAAGCGTTGTATCCGTAGGCGCTTAACCAGGCGCATGTCGCTGTACAGCCCATAAAGTTCGTCATTAAATCTTCTCCTCCAGATGCCATCAACGCAAACGGGACCAAAAATCGCACGCAAAACTTTTCTCTCGAAGAGACTAAGGGCTTCCTCATCCACCTTTGCTAACGTCCAAGATTCTGTGTCATAAAGAAGGACTGGGATGAACAAGCTGCTATATAAAGCGAGCTAAGTTGTTCGAGAGAGGGCTTTTTTACTTAATAGCCTCTTGAGCCCAAAGAAGCAGCGATTGGCAAGAGTGATTCTGCGTTTGATTTCGGTACTGATGTTGCTGTCCCTGTTCACCGCGGAATCGAGGCAGACGAACTCCTTGACTACCCCGAAGTTTCTGCTGCCAATTGTGACGGTCTATCCGAGACGTCGATGTTGTGTGTCCTTCCGTGATGACAGCATGTACTTCGTTTTGCCCTCAATTACCGCCAGACCCATTTTAGCCGCTTCCGCTTCAATGCCAGTATACGCCTCATTGACGGCTCGCTGTGCTCGTCCAATCATGTCAATGTCATCAGCGTGAGCTAGCAATTGAACTGACTTCTGGAACTGACTTCTGGAAGATCGTGCCTATGGTGTTGACTTGTGAGTTACGTACGATCTTCTCGAGGATGATGTTAAAGAAGTCACATGACAATGAGTCGCCTTGTGTAAAGCCTTTTTTGGAATTGAAGGTCTTGGTGAGTTCGTTACTATGCCAAAACTCTCTCTCTCTCTCTGCACACTGTCAGTGCTTAACAGTTGGTCATGTATATTTTCCCTTTGCTTTTCGTTCAGCTTTCTCCATACATATTGTAGGCCATCAGATCTTTCGCCTGAGAATTGAAGACGTTTTTAAAAACGAAAAATTTTAGTTTTTGTTTACCAAAATACCCTTTTTTTCATTGACTCTTCCTCAAAAATATATTTTTTTTTTTTTGTTATGGTTCTTGGATAAACTTCTGTGTGCAAATATGTATGTACAACCCAGCGCACATCTGGCGCAGAAATTTTTTTTTGGTGTTCCTACTCTGGCAAATCAATTTCCATTACATTAAAAGTCCTTTCATACCACCACCCACTGCGGAATGAGGTCTATTCACTGATCTTGCATTGCACAGAAACCTTACTTCTCGAATAGATCAAGGGCTTCATCATAAATGTCAGGGCCTCTGTGCAGACGAGGATGATGCCGCAGACAGTTAAACTGGCTTCGTAGCGATAGGGAAAAACAACCCTTCTCAGAAGGTACAACAAAAAGTAGCAAAAGTCGAACAGGTATGACTATATATCGTTACGCTCCTGGTCGCGTTCAATAGTCCTCCAACTTGACACCGTTTTTAATTTTTTCTTTGACGCTAAACAAAAGAAACAACCGAACTCTGAACCGAACATTTGAAGGGATTGCCCTCAAATTGTAGTGTTGTTTGTTAAGAGGGTCTGGTCGGGAGTCAGTTAGAATAAAAAAAATGGCACACAGTTTTTTTCGATTCAAATTCTGAAGATAGGACTCCATCTCATGTTGAAGGTACAATCAACGAGTTTTGTGTCCTCTTTTGTGAGTATTTGTCCCTTACTTTATGAAAGTGTCTGAATTAGGTCTTGGGCTCATATTCGTGAGCCCATGGAAAGAAGAAGGCTTTCATTTACCGGAAACTGAAGTAAAACGCTGAATCTTCTTTCCGGCATTGGATCTAGAATTTCAGGGTCAATTCGAGAGGAAGAGAGCGAACTTGTAAGGTTTTTTTTGTCGCAAACTTCCGGACATTCAGTACATGCTTGGACATAAATCGGAGGTAAGGAGTGTTCATATTAGACTAAGGCCTTTGTTTTGCGATTCTCACTAAAAGTTAAACCCTCAGTCCTAGTTCGGACGCCATTTGTAAAGGGACCACCAATGGTCTAAGAAATTCGCTGGTCACTACTTTTGTAGTGTTTAAAGTACCAATGGCGGGTGGCTTTCATTTAAAGGATCACCGAACTCTAAATACACTTAGAATGGACAATACTCGTATTTTGGCCGAGTATGACCACCCGAAAAATTCGAATAAAATTGGTTTCAACATAGACAGATATACTTGAAACTTACATACTATTTCGACCAAAATGTGTCCGTGCGTGTTCAATTAAAATTCACCTTCGAAATCGAGAGATGAATGACTCTCTGTTTTGTGCTGCCTTCGATTGACGCCAAGGCTAGCAAATCCTTCATTGATGGCTCACAGTGTTCTTCTAGTCGTTTTTGTATACTTCGGGTGGAGCTCCAACTAAACGAGGTGACTTATGACTTTCTAACATTTGTCCCAAGCGAGACAGCGCGTTGCGTGGTCTAATACTTTGTTCACACTGAAGGTCTCGGTGATTATTCACCAAGTCTAACGAAGATACATTTTTCCTCAACCTGGCATATTTGATTGTGTTCTTGTCCATAGCTGTTCTCCCGTCATGGCAAGACCCCTGAACAAGCTTTTCTATTTATCCTTCTCCTCAGGACGTTTCACGCTGGGGACTAACCAGCTTATGTCTCAGAAAATGGAATCTTACTTTGATCAACAAGAAGCACTTACATCTGAGATGAAGTATGTCTAGCCGATATAGTGAAGTGGATAAGTCTTGAGTTCTACTCACTGCAGCTCTTCGAAAATAATGAGAACACCCAATTAAATCGCTGGTCATTGAAGAGATTCTGAAATCCCTACGTTTGGAGTGGTGTTGTAGGCCACTTCACTCCTGAAACCATCCTCCACGGTTGGGTTCAGTTCCTTGTGGAAACGTGCAATCTGGTGGGTTCTTAAGGAATAGGCCGAATGATAAAATGCCGGTATACCAAACTGGCGGCAGCATCCATCGAAATGACTTCCTCAATTCAATGCTGGCGTTCCTCGTGGCTTTGTTCACTTGGCTGCTGGTTCCCTTTTGCCAGTATACTCAACTTCTCATCTTTTCGTTAGACGCGGCTTCATTTTAGGGGCCCGTTAAACCTTTTTATAACCATCCCCGTTGTCCTAGGAATCATACCGGACAGCCGTCGCTACCTACGTGTGGTTACAGTCCGGAAGTGTCGGTCCACAAATCTCCTTCCAGATGTTTTCAATTTCATCCACCACGTAAGTCGACGCTTTTTGCTGCGCCACATCCATTGAGGACTTCCTCTGTTGTGCGGCTTGTGTCCAAAGACTCCTTTGCAATCCTCCTTTACTACAACAGGCAAATTATGATGAAATAAAAATGTCTGCGCAAAGCACAGAGATGCGGTGCAGACCACCAGGATTATCCTCCCCCACCCGGATACTCATTTCCAGTGAAGAGTCCTTTTTGCCTCGCCTCATTAAGAAGACTTGCAGCACACCCTTTGTGGCAGCTCCACATATCCTTTCACCGGCTTCTCTTTTAACGCGGCAAACCCTTTCACTCAAGCCTCCACCATTCAGGGCACTTTCGCCCTTGTTTGGCTTTCTCTTCCTCTCTGCAACTCGCTGTCGCTCTTTCGGGCAAGGCGATTAAAATGTTCAACTCGACCGGAGGACCGGCCGTCTGACAAGCAATAAATTTTAATTGAATCCTTTGCTTCCCCCAGCGTCGGTCCGCAATTATTCTCATCAAAGGCCGGTGTTATCCCTGGTCGCCGTGTTTGACTAAGTCCTCATCTGTGTCCCCCTCCACGGCGAACGAGTCCTAACACTTTAATCAATTTATAATGAATGCCAATGACTGTGATCGTGGGGCGTGGTGGGAGCCGCCTTCGAGGGATGCACTCGTGGCCAGCCGCCCTGTCCGGTTTCATGGTCCAGACGATTTATGTTAATCACCCGCCGACGTTTTACTAATCGATTTCCATTCATGTCAAGGGAGCGTAATTACATTGTGGTCGACTGGCCGGCTGATTCGCCTGACGACCGATCGGGCGCCTTTGTGCCACACGATGAGCCCCCATTCGGGAGTCGTGCTGGTTGTTCGTGCTCGTCGGTCGTGCTCGTCAGTCGTGCCTGTGCCGTAAAACACGGGTAACTGGCGGACATGGAGAGGCATGGTGACGATGATTTGAATGCAGTGAACAGCAGTCATTAGTTGAATACTGTCGACGCTGTCATGAGGGTTGGAGTGTGCTTTTGTTTGTTGCTGGTGCTCTGCGGTAAGGATGAGTTTTCACATATGATTGTATGGTTTCACTGGACTCTTTGATTTCAGCCGTGAACATGGGCTCTTGTAAATTCTTTAAGGACTTCATCAAGAAGGTGGATCCCGAACCAGATTTTGTAACAATCAAAATGTTAAAAGAGGCCAGCCACATTCCAGTCCATGTGCGAGTGATCGAACATCCTGCTGAGGACGTGAGGACTATCAGATGGAGGTTCGTTGAAGAACACCCGGTGGAAGAGGTTTGGAAATAACATTTGAAGGGATTGCCCTCACATTGTTGTGTTGTTTGTTAAGAGGGTTTGGTCGGTTCGAATAAAAAAAATGACACACAGTTTTTTTCGATTCGAATTCTGAAAATAGGCCTTCACCTCGTGTTGAAGGTACATTCAACGAGTTGTGTGTCCTCTTTCGGTGAGTCTTTGTCTCAAACTTTATGAAAGTGTCTGAATTAGGTCTTGGGCTCATGTTCGTAAGCCCATGGAAAGAAGAAAGCTTTCATTTATCGGAAACTGAAGTAGAACGCTGAATCTTCTTTCCGGCATTGGATCTAGAATTTCAGGGTAAATTCGAGAGGAAGAGAGCGAACTTGTAAGGTTTTGTTTGTCGCAAACTTCCGGACATTCAGTACATGCTTGGAAATAAATCGGAAGTAAGGAGTGTTCATATTAGACTAAGGCCTTTGTTTTGCGATTCTCACTAAAAGTTCAACCCTCTGTCCTAGTTCGGACGCCATTTGTAAAGGGACCACCACTGGTCTAAGAAATTCGCTGGTCACTACTTTTGTAGTGTTTAAAGTACCAATGGCGGGTGGCTTTCATTTAAAGGATCCAAATCATTGCTACACAAAAAACATTTGGACTTTGACCGGGCGCCAATTTAAGGGTGAAGGCTTTATTGTGCCTGTTTGGTGTTCTACCTTATGGTGTTCAAGGATACATGCTAACTAGGCTGTAAGCAGACATTTAAGCACAAATTCAAAATCACCTTCCCTTAAATTCGTCCACACCTCACACATTTTCCTCAGATTCGGTGCAAGTCACATCCTTTGAGACATTCTCTCAAATGTGCACCCATCCGTTGGGACTTCATTCTCTCTACGGTCCCTTGCTTCATTAATTGTCTACCACTTCGATTTACCACACCATCCAACCACCGCATCGATTCGCATCACCGCGGACACTATGGGAACTCAGAGACAATATTATTTCGGAAACGCCTGGCACTTCCCTGATTGGAATTCATATTATCGGCCACTCGAGGAGGATCCGAGCGTATGCGAGAAGATTGTTTTGACCGGATAAACCGCTGCCGAGTGACGAATGTGTGCGATATGCACCTCCGGGCGGTTCATAAAAATTGTTTCCGTCGTTCGAGTGACCCCGCCGCTCGGCATTTTTTCCTTATTTTTTAGCTGGCGGTAAGCCCATCTCGATGGGAACACCCTTAATGTCAGTTTGTGGCAAATATTTACCCACCGGCAAGGATATTGGTAAATATTTGAGTTTTTATCGAAAAACAGCAGACATACGGGCGACGCTGACGACGGCGGTGGTGACTGCGGCAGTGTCGATGGGAATCCGATGCGTTCGAAGCACAACGCATCCGAACTGATAGAGGGAGTGCTCAGGAAGCCCGCTCACACAAACACTCACGAGACCTCCGATATGAAACTCAAGTCATCGATGGGGCGGGGGCTGTCGGCGGGAGTATGCTCGTATTTATTTAGGTAGTTTTTTTTTCTCGCTCCTCATAAACGGCGGCTGCTTGTGGCAGCTATTATGGAAATACGAGACGAACGGTGGAGGGGGCGGCTGAAATGTTTGCTCTTTGGATGCCATTGAGGGCGCAGAAAATTATCGACGTTATTGAATCCTTGCAAGGGTCCTTCCTGCTGGGGCGCTCTACGTAGGCAAACATTTTCAATCATTCCTCTGGTCGACAGGGCCACAACACTGGGAACAAACACGAGCCATGGGGGCATGAAGGCGGATTGTTGTTGTGGCCCATTTCCTCCACAAGCAGAAAAACGTCTGTTTGTGATAAGAAAAGAGGCGCGACAACAGTGGACACGATTCTGAAGGCGCAAGGGTTTGCGATGCATGCTGCGTATGGGGTGCTTAGTGCTTGAACCGCAAGTACAAGGGTTCGTTGGTCTGAATTATGGGCAAATGAAGATTGATGCCTAGCTTGAGCAGTCCTTTAGGGCTTAAGATGGCAAGACTTTGGATAAATGGCGAATTGAAGTGTGAGCTTAGTGGGCCTGGCGTAGCTTTTTGTATGTAAGCCTAAGCTTTTGATATACATACTCGAGAGGAGTCACAAATCGGGCGGAACATTAGCAAGAGCACACACAGTGTTGTTTACCCTAGGCTAACATTTAAAGGCGGTGGAGTTCCTCTCAGGGAGCCTCAGTGGTGGCCATAGTCTCTTTCTAAATTAAAAGTTCTGTCCGTCAGTGACTGATAGAGCATGTGTTTGTGAACTAAATCAATGAACATGGCTAAAGCGATGGCGGAGATTTGAGCGTACGTGTTGTGTACAAAAATAACAAGAGACAGGCTCTTCCGAACGTACGTTCAGCAACTGACCGAAGCGGTTGTTAATCAAGTGGTCCTTTTTCTTCTTCTGCTACAGTACGCGGTGAACATGGCCCTCAACAAACATGTCCAGCCAGAGCGATCTCTCGCCAGCTGCCTCCAGTTGCGCACTCCAAGTTGGTTGAGGTCCTTTTCCACTTGTGTGCACCACCTTACCATAGGCCGTACTCTGTTACGTTGGTCCACTGGCTCAGATCCGAAGAATTTTCGGACCGGAGCAGTGGTGTCCTTGCGCCCTACATGGCCTAGCCATCTTAACCATTGTATCCAAACACGCTTGATCAGTGACATGCCGCTGTACAGCCCATAAATCTTCCTCCAGATGCCATAGATCCAAACAAGGCCAAAAAGAGCACATCCAGTTTCGCGCCATAAAAAAGCACTGGAATGATCAAGTCCTTCGAGGGAGGGCTATGTTGCTCAAGTAACTATAAAGACCAAAAAATTGGTTGGTACGAATGCTTTTGCCTTTGATTTCGGTCCCTTGTTTGTCCGTTTTTACTGTTTAGCGAAGGTAGACGAAGTCCCTGACTACTTTCTGCCGCTTAGAGTGACGCTCTGTCTGAGACGTCGATGTGGTGTGTCCTTCTTTGATAACAGCATGTATTTTGTCTTGCCTTTATTAACCACCAGACCCATTTTAACCGCTTCCGCTTCAATGCCAGCAAACATTAACTGCTCGCTGTGTTCGTCCAATTACGTCAATGTCGTCGGTGTAAACTAGCGATTAAGCTGACTTTTGGAAGATCCCTGGTGTTGACTTGTGAGTTACGCTCGATCTTCGCAAAGATGATGTTAAAGAAGTCACATGACAGTGGGTCGCCTTGACTAAAACCTTTTTTGAGATTGAAGGTCTCAGTGAGTTCCATACCAACCTTGACGGAGCAGCGAGACTTCTCCAACGTTATCGTTCACCATCTGATGCGATTATAAGGAATACCAAAACTAGACATGGCACTATATAGTTCATCCCTATGCTGTGGCACATGGCACTATATAGTTCACCCTTGTGCAGTCTTAAAATCGACGAATAGGGGCGTTTTTCCAGGATCTGCAGTTGAGGAAGGATCTGGTCGATCGTGAACTCCCTTCGCTTGAAACCGCACTGATAGTTACCTATCAGGTTGTGGACAGACGGATTCAGGCGGTCACACAATACGGCAGAGACCATTTTGTAGGCGATGTTGAGAAGGCTGTTCGATAGTTCGCGCACTCAAACGGGTCTCGATTCTTGTGGACTGAACAAACGACACTCAGATTCCACCCCGACAGTTTTTGAATTATATTGACGAACAATTTCGAAGACATGCGATTAAAAATTTGAAAAGAGTTCTAAGCACTTTGAATTGTTGGCAACGAAAAGTTTATTTTGAATTTTTTAATTTCGAAAGAAAATGTCTTTAAAATTTGGTCTTCCTCCACTTGTTTGATTTGCTCCAAAATCGTTCGTTTTTCACTTCTATAAACGGTCCAACATGTTGAACTCTTATCACGTTTGAACGTAAGCAACGAAGACGGACACCGATTATAACATTCTCCCATCCTTAATGTCAACCGAAATTGCTCATGTCATTTGGTTCAAGTATCAAAAATCTTCTTTCACTCCAAAGTCGCTCATGTCGCACTGAGTAACAATATTGTCCACCGGACCTACTGCACTTCAGATGAATGTTCCAAAAATCCAACACGACAGACGACATCTGTATTGCCACTCGCATTCCTTGCGTGCACTAACCACAACGTTTTAATATTCACCACTCACATCGACCAGCCCATGACCGCTCATCGTAAACACACTCTGGCAAATAGACCCACCCGCCAGAGTAAATTAAGAGTTCATCCCGAGTGAAGTCGATAATTAAGCAAGAGACCTGCAAGGAGACACAATGAGAAAGAGATACCATCCGTCCCCATCCTCCAAGCACGCTCCACCCCAGTCCAATTCGAAATGAAATTTCAATCAAAGTGACTAAAAGTTTCCCAAAGTTCATCCGTGCGTTGCGAATCTTTGCCGACGTGGGTCTCCGATGAATCACACCCCACTGCTAGCGCCCATCCTCGCTGACAGACATTTGACGTTCTCGCATAAAGAAAAAACCCTAAATTGCCAATAAGGACTTGGAAATATGAATTTCGACTCAGGAATTTATTGGACCGTTCCCGGCCGTGTATGTGTGGGGGTGGGGGAGTAGGGTGCCCATGAGGCAGACATCTGGTTACACGTCGACCGACGCCTAGCCTATGCCGCCTTGATGCGAACCCTCACGTTCGAAATAATTATGGCAGAACTACGTGACAGGACTTCAGGACGTCGTCGTAGTTGGCCGTCCTGCTCTCCCCGTGCAGTGCCAGGATCTGGTTTGATTTTTTTCATTTTCTTTTTTCAACTCATAGGATATTTGCGAAGTTTTCTCCTCTCTCCCGTTTCCTCCCTCCCATGCGGAGCCAATACTGTTTTGTTTGTTCGGAGGAATTAATCCTTGCTGGGCTTTTCCTCCGCACTTCCCCCCACACCAGCGAGAGGAGGAGGTTTGATGTTTCAGAAGGCAAAAGTTGTTCGAGCATTTTATTTACAATCAAACACACACCCACCCGGAGTCCTAGTCAAGGGTACCAGCGAACGGGCGCACATGTGGGGCACATGTGGGTATAGAAGTTTTTGTTTGTCAGATGTCACAAGTTCGCTGTTGTTCCTTTAACGCTCAGCCGTTGGTAATTATTTTGGGCGAAGGAGGAAAGCAACTTTTCCTCCGTTAGGAAAGCAAGAAAAGGACATGTTTATGAAGTTGTTGAGCTTTTCTTTTCTGCGCTGGGTCGGTATGATGTCAGTGTCTGCGGCAAGGGTTTATGTTTGACGTCTGCTGACAGGAATCTCTCGAGATTTGTCTCCATTCGAGGGATTGAGTGGAATTCTTGAAGTGTTTCCTGTGCTGCGTTGCCAGCCGTTAATTGTTTTTCAGCTTATTAGAGCAAGGCATTGCTTGCGAAAAGGGTTTAGTTATGACACTTTGGAGAGTTTTTGGTGACGTTTGAGTGATGTGTCAAGCAGCAAAGGGTGAAATGAGGGTTTTTCTGTCGGTGGGCTGTAGCCAGGCTCTTGAACTAAACATATGGAAGTGTAAAATTTGACAAACTTGGCAGAAGGTGCATCAACTTGGAGACAGGCAATACATTCATGAGACACTCTGACATGAATTTATAAAGTTACGGGCTCTTGTAAAGGATTTTCTGTGGAGCGGCTAGGTAGTGTGCTTCTTTAATCGTTTGGTGACGTTTCCAAACTTCGAGATCTCCGCAGCAATGAAACGGAAAAAACAATGCATTGTCAACGAGGGAAGCCACACAAAAGCCTCACGACATTTTTCAAAAAATTTGACCCAAACTTGTTTGATCTGGAGGGCCTGGTTCTTAATTTGGGCATTTTTCGGATTTTAGGGCACCGTTTGGCCTTAGTGGTGACTGCCAAACTCTGTACAGACTTGTTACGTTGTCCTCATCTAGAAAGGAGAGACCTACATTCGAGTCGGTAAGTGCTTCACGTGTATTCCAAAGCTGTTTGTCCAATAAGTGCTGAGTTTGCTCACTTAGACCGACAAGCTGCAATTTGAAGGAGTAGATTGCAGTAGATTGCATCCGACAATTGCCAACTCAGACGTGCGCGATCTGAGATGTTAGCCATCCGAAAGGTTTTGTACTCTCTTTGCAGATCTGAACCTTCATATCGCCTAGTCTCAATCGTAATTCTTTAATCGCTCGACTGGGCACATATCGCCACACGACCTAACGTGTTCGTTGTCAAACCTTTTCTTTCCAGATGTCATCAACGAGAAGAAGACTGAAAATACAAATAGATAAGAAGACTCCCTCATCTGGGTTCATTTTCTAGAAGGTCCTGTTCCTTACGTCAAAAGGTGCAGTAAGCACGAGTAGTTGACGAGCAAGCCAGGCTCTGGGCTCCCTTTGGACTGTCGCGCCAACAATTACTATCACTACTATTAAATAATCAAGATAAGGGC
Organism: Eristalinus aeneus; assembly: GCA_955652365.1. Classification (NCBI taxonomy): domain Eukaryota; kingdom Metazoa; phylum Arthropoda; class Insecta; order Diptera; family Syrphidae; genus Eristalinus; species Eristalinus aeneus. Next base: position 5,038,489 of record OY019132.1, read on the forward strand.
GACTTTATCGTTATAAAACGGCGACTGGCAAGAGTGAGCCTCTGCTAACTGTGGAGACAACGTTGACGAAATATAAGGTTGTCATATCTCCCTTCCGCTTTTTTGCTCTTCATTCAATGCCTCATAAAAGGTGTTATAGTGATCGGATTTAGTTCAAATTTGCGCCGTTTTGTTCGACAATCTGTGTGCATCCAGACGGTTTGAAGTTTCACCACCCTCATAGAAGCCCCCCTCATAGAAGACACCCTCCTTATTTGCGAAGATCTCGGACAGCCACTTTTCACAAGCCTCTTTTGAGTTCAACTTCACAACATCAAGGGGGGTCGCCATGGACAGGAACAGGTGGTGATCACTTGGCGCTATGTCCGGGCCGCCATGGTGGATGCGATAAAACCTCCCATCCGAGCTCCCGTAGCTTCTGACGAGTCATCAACGAAGTGTGTAGTCTGGCGTTGCCCTGGTGGAACACTACACCCTTCCTGTTGGCCAATTCTGGTCACTTCTGGTCGATCGCCTGCTTCAAGCAGTGATGATTCGCAGTGGATGGTAGAATTATGCGTCTGGCCATATGAGAGCAGCTCATAGTGGATGATTCCCTTGCAATCCCACCAAACACACAGCAAAACCTTCCTGGCCTGCAATCTCGGCTTGGCTACTGTTGTATAATATGTTTCCATCATAAAACCCATTCATAGGAGCCCTCACCCTTATTTGCGAAGATCTCGGACAGCCACTTTTCACAAGCCTCTTTTGAGTTCAACTTCACACCACCAAGGGCGTTCGCCATGGATAAGAACAGGTCGTAATCACTTGGCACTATGTCCGGTCTATATGGTGGTTGCGATGAGACCTCCAATCCGAGGTCCCGTAGCTTCTGACGAGTCATCAACGAAGTCTGTGGTTTGGCGTTGCCCTGGTGGAACACTACACCCTGCCTGTTGGCCGATTCTAGACGCTTCTGGTCAATCGCCTGCTTCAAGCGGTCCAGTTGTTCGCAGTAGATTGTAGAATTAAGCGTCCGGCCATATAGAAGCAGTTCATAGTGGATGATTCCCTTGCAATCCCACCAAACACACAGCAAAACCCTCCTCGCCGTCAATCCCGGCTTGGCCACTGTTTGGGACAATTCACCGGCCTTCAACCACGACCGTGTTCGCTTGATATTGTCGTATGCGATCCATTTTTCATCGCCAGTCAGCATGCGCTTCAAAAATGGGTCGAGTTCGTTCCGTTTCAGCAGCATATCGCAGGCGCTGATTCGGTCCAGAACGCTTTTTTGCGTCGAATCATGCGGCACCCAAACATCAAGTTCTTTTTTTGTATCTAGCCTTCTGCATATGGTTTAAAATGGTTTGGTGACTGACTCCCATCTCCTGATCGATGTCACGAGATGCCACATGCCAGTCTAACTCGATGATTTCCGTAATTCGATCTGTTTTCGTCGTCACAGGTCTTCCGCCGGCTTGCTTATCCATGGCGTCGTTTGCACCGGCTCTGAATCGTCGATAACTGTTGAACGCAATAAACAAACTAATTATGCATAGCGTCGTTTTGTAGGCTATGTCAAGGCCTTTCCAATGATGTATAGTATTGCCAGGTACGTAGGCGGAGATATTTGACAACCTTATATGGTATGTCACTTCCTTAAAATTTTTTGATGCTCATTGTTGCATTCTGCTCCAAACATTGTTTTTGTGCATCCCCTCTTGACCCGTCAAACTCACTCCCAATTAAATGCCAATGACCGTCTGATGTAATTTACGACAAATGCTGGAAAAGACTCAACACCTATTCGTCGTTCGTTTTGAGGCTGCGTACGACAGTGTGCATAGAGACGAGCTGTACAGTGCCACGTCTAGTTTTGGGATTCCTACCAAACCCGTCAGATTTTGTAGGATAACGAGGGAGAACTCTCGCTGCTCCGTCAAGGTCGGTATCGAACTCAACGAGACCTTCAATGTCAAAACAGGTTTTAGACAAGGCGACCCACTGTCATGTGACTTCTTCAACATCATCCTTGAGAAGATCGTGCGTAACTCACAAGTCATCACTAGGAGCACGATTTTCCGAAAGTCTGCGTAATTATTAGCTTACGCTGATGACATTGACGGGATTGGATGAACACAACAAGCCGTCAATGTGGCGTTTGCTGGCATTGATGCAGAAGTGGCCAAAATGGGTCTGGTGTATAATGGGGGCAAAATGAAGAAGATGATGTCATCAAGGACACACAACATCGACATCTCTGATAGAGCTTCACGCTAGGTAGCAGAAACTTCAAGGTATTTAAAGACCTCATCTACCTCCGCTCCGCGGTAAATACGAGGGACGTTCAATATATTCTCAGTATTGTAATGAAGGCATACGCGAATTCAATTTAAATTATTTTTATTTTTCAAAATAATGGCCCCTAACATCAATGCATTTGTTACATCTTGTGATAACAATTTTTAAACCCTCAAAAAAATAAATTTCCTCTTTCTCTGAAAAATACCCATTTATTGCCAACTTGAGTTCGTCATCATCCGAAAATCTTTTTCCACGAAGACATTTTTTGAAATCCGGGAACAGGAAATAATCCAGCAAGGTCTGGACTATACTGTGGGTGTTGGATTTCTTTGAAGCTACAACCTCGCGCAGCAGCCTTTTAAACTCGCGCCGTGTGAACAGGAGCGTTGTCATGAAGAAGCAACACTCCCGCTGCGAGTTCACCCCGTCTTTTCTTTTTAATTTCTTCCCGCAAATTATGTAAAGATGATGATTTTACCTTTTTTTTTGTATTCAATGAGCAAGATTCCCTTTGAGTCCCAAAAAACTGTGTCCATGAGCTTTCCGGCAGACGGAGTGACTTTGAACTTCTTCGGGGGGTCTGTTCCTTTTCAATGCCATTGCATGGACTCTTTGTTTGCTTTCAGGATCATAGTGGTGAACCCATGTTTCGTCCCCAGTAACAATTCGATCCATAACACTGTCTGCATTCTCACTACACATCACCAAAGGCTCTCTAAAGCATGCGATTCTCACTTTTTTCTAAGGCGCTGTGAGCATTCGTGGCACCCACCTTGGACTGACTTTTGGAAGGTTAAGATGATAATGAAGAATGGTGTTAATGATACCAGTTGAAAGCTTGGTGATATCTGCCATCATTTTCACCTTTATTCGGGCATCCTCAAGAGCTAGTTTTTCGACTTCTTTGATGCTTCGTCCCGTACAAGCAGTACCCGGGACACCGGAGCGGGGGTCGTTTTCAATGCTCTCTCTGCCTCTTTTGATCTCACTTGACACCTTTTGCACAGTTGATAGTGAAGGTGCGGAACCCTGGTGAAAAGCCACCATCCCTTCATGAAAAGTTTTTTGACATTTTTCCCATTTAGTGAGAAATTAAATTACAGCGCGATGCTCAATTTTCACCATCATCATCTCAGTTGCCATTATGATTCTGTTTAACTAGAGATAAAACGCGAATTAATAATCACATTTATATGAAATTTTACTTGAGTGCACAACCACAGTTTCACCTCGATACCAAGAATGTACTGAAGGCCTCTCGTACGGGCAACAGCACTAGTGCCGAAGTCAAACGCAGAATCATTGTTGCCAATCGCTGTTTCTTTGGACTTAAGAAGCTGTTGAGCAACTAAGCCTTTCTCGAAGGTCTAACCTTGTTCAACATATGATTTTATGGCGCGAAAGCCTGTAAATTACTAAAAACGGGTGAGGAAATCTTTAATCTTTTCGAGAGAAATTTCTGGGTGCCACTTTTGATGGCATTTAGGGGAGAAGATTTAACGGCGAACTCTATGAGCTGTAAAGCATCACGTTCCCTGTCAAGCGTCTTCAGATACAACGCTTAAGATGACTAGGCCATGTAGAGCTTATGGACAACTCTACTCCGGCCGGAAGAGCCTTAAAATCCGAGCCATTGGAACAACGCAACAGAAAACAAGCTGAGGTGGCGCACACAAGTGGAGAAGGACCTCAAACAACTTGGAGTGCGCACCTGGCGGGGGTTCGTGCTGGATGGACGGCCATGTTGGTTAAGGTCTAGGTCCCCTTCCAGACTAGAGCGCCACAAGATTGGAAAAAAAAGATCGACCCAATCAAGAAAACAAAATTCGATACCTTTGAGCTCCCAAAATATTCAAAATGGCTAAAATCACTGAAGTGTTTGAAATTCAAAAAAACCAAAATCATCAAAATTCTCAAAGTCCAAAGCCAAAAATACAGAAGTACCAATATCTCCCACAGTTCAAAAATTCGGAGTGGTACAAGATGTCCCTCAAAATTGACCCAAGTTCAGAAAAGTCAAAACTTCCAAGTCAATTTTACTTTTTGGGGGAAGACATATGGGCCCGTCATGGAAGGTAGGTAGGTAGGTTAAGGTGGCTGATGAATACGCTTAGTCCCATACAGGACCATTGTCCTACCACACCATGTGGGAAGAACCTAAAGCGAGCTGGAGCCGATAATAAAGTTTAAAATGTCGGCGGAAGGGGTTTTATTGAGGTCATGCAGGCCGTTGAGGAAATATCTTCCAAAGTGTTTGTGTTTGTGTCTGAGGCGCGAGATCGCCGGGCATGTGCATAACAGGTGTAGGAGAGTTTCTGGTTCTTCCTCATCCCTGCAGCTTCTGCAAAAATCGTTTGAGGAAGGCCCTAGCCTGCTAGCATGCTCGCCGATTAGACAGTGCCCGGTTATGGCTCAGATGACCAGGCTTATGTCTGATCTTTTGAGCGATAGTAGCAGTCTGGAGCTTTTGGGTTCAAGGGAGGGCCACACCTTCTTGGAGATGCGACAAAGGTTGTGGTTACACCATCTTTGTCTAGTCTGATGGATCGCTTTCAAATGCAGTACTAACTTGCATGTGGCGAGAGGGATACCGAGGTGCTTGTGTTCCTGAAGTAGTGGTTGCGTTGTGGCAAGCCTGGCCAATTCGTCTGCTTGACAGTTGCCCGGAATGTCTCTGTGATCTGGCACCCAGCACAGGCGTATGTTGAACTGTTCAGCCACCTCATCTTAAGATGTGCGACCGTTTTGGAGTTTGTTGAGACAGATTCCAGGGCCCTGAGTACAGCCTGACTATCCGTAAGAATAAGGATATCAGCTGAGTATATACTATTCAGCCAAGACAGTGCTTCGCGAATGGCCATTACTTCAGCTTGGACCACGCTACAGTGATTGGGAAGCCTAAATTTTAGACTAAGGTTCAGATCCTCAGAGTAGGCTCCGCAGCCAACACCCCGTCATGAAATTGCCGAGGAATTTTGAGTTCCTGCTGGTGTGAGCAGAAGAAACGTGCAACAAGTTAATAACATTGGCTCAGAAGTAGGCCGCGAAGAGTAGGTCAAGATGAATGATGGCTTCTTACGGCCTGTCAGCAGAGTTCCTTAAGGTTTTCGAAGGTGATTTCTCTGCGCTCCTTTAACAACTCATTTGCAAGGAAGGAGAAGATCCTATCCAGTCAGCCCTTGAAGCCTCTCTTTTAAGCATAGTTTCAGGACGAATATTGATGACAGTTTTGATATTACGGCATGTCCGTGAAGAGAACTTGCACTAGGACGGCTTCGATTTGTGGAAGATGACCGATTCTTACACACGAAGCATACAACTGAAAGAGAAACTTTAAAGATGTCGGCCCAGGTTTGAGAACACTCGATTTAGAAAGGCATATTGGCTGGGAGCATAGTCCATCTCGAAATAAGAAGAAGTGTACGAAACCGAAGAAACCTCGCAAAGTAGGAAAATCTTAGTCAACGATTTTTTCGAATAGACCTAAATTTGGGCATTTTTTTAACGGTCACCGTCCGCTACCCCTAAGGAGAGAACTATTGGTATAAATTTGACCTCTTCTTTTGTAAGAAATTAAGCGAATTTGTACGCAAATTGTGTCCTTTCCAATTTGGAACAACTCTAGAGCATATCATCTGCAGGTTAGAAATGTTCAAAAAGTCCAAACATTTTTGTGTGTCGCTTTGTCAGCTAGTTGCACGGACCCCTTATAAACTTTTTTATCCCAATGCAACAATGTGCTTCGAGAAGTGTAGCTCTCTCTACTTTCATCAATTTGTAGAAACTTCTACAGCCGGTACAGTTCCCCTTTAAGCCGAATTGCACACCATCATCATCGTCCAGCCTAGAAGGCATCCTGAAACTTCCAAAATTTAATCGAATCCATACATCTTCGAATAAGAGCCGATTACGTTGGCCACCGACTCTCACCGGAAAACCTCTCATAAACCAATCACATTGCCCATCAAAGAGGAATCAATCAATCTGCCTCAGCGAACAACCTAATCAGGCGCTTCACTTCGGCACGCCACCCACCAAGACGGACATCCTCGTTCCGCCCTGTGGGGCATAACGAAAACCCACACAACCGAATCGGGTGGAATTACGTCTGCTTTATTACACACAAGGATGTTTTCCTTTTCCTAATCCTTTTAGGCTGTCACACAGCCGCTCCTCTGATCCCGGAAAATGAAATACGCTGCGGCTTGCATGGCTGAACTGTTTTATTGATCCAACTGGTCGGTGACTTTCTCCACAATGTACATGAACGGCTTGATGCCGGTGTCGAGGATGTCCTGGATGCCGGTGACGTATCCGTTGATGAAGTCGACGATCAGGCCGTAGACCCGCTCTCCGAACTTAGTCGGCAGGACGTCTTCGTAGTCCACGAACTCGTTGCCGGGACTTGGGTATGGAGGGCCGCCGTAGACTGCATTAGCATCACTGCGGGAGCAAACTAGAACTGAAAACGGGGATTGAGCGAGGATTGTGAGGGCTGGAGGCTGTGAGGGACTTACGAATGGCGATTAGGAGGAGCGCGATTCCTGCGGAGCACTTCGTCATGGTCGACAGCTGACAACTGATTGCAAGGCGAAGTGTACTCCAGTTAGGTTCGTGAATAGAACAGTTTGTCACGAATTCATTCCAAGGCAGTAATGCAACAGCCACGATGTAGCGTGATAGAAGAGCGGTGAAATATGCAATGACTTGAGTTCATTGCAGTTCGTCGGTTAATGGAATGTGGCTTGTGGTTGTCACGCAAAGTAGAAACGCTGTCGACAAACGACTAGTAACAGGGCAGAGGGAAACACAGCCTCGCCTCATGCGACACCTTTCTTTGGAAACTGAACATAGGTCGACTTTGATTGAAATGACTGGTTAGCAACAGGACAAAACAGGCGCTTGCGTCTTCATAAACAGCTTGAGCTCAGCAGGGGCAAGACGGCTGCACTCAGAGGCGCTTGCGCCTTCGAACACAACTTGAAGTGAGCTAAGACAAGACAGAAACACTCAGAGGCTCAGCCGCTTGCGTCTTCCGAGACGGCTTAAAGTGACCAAATACAAGACGAAGGCACTCAGAGGCGCTTGCGCCTTCGAACACAACTTGAAGTGAGTTAAGACAAGACAGAAACACTCAGAGGCGCTTGCGCCTTCGAACACAACTTGAAGTGAGCTAAGACAAGACAGAAACACTCAGAGGCGCTTGCGTCTTCGAACACAACTTGAAGTGAGCTAAGACAAGACAGAAACACTCAGAGGCGCTTGCTCCTTCGAACACAACTTGAAGTGAGTTAAGACAAGACAGAAACACTCAGAGGCGCTTGTGCCTTCGAACACAACTTGAAGTGAGGTAAGACAAGACGAAGGCACTCAGAGTCGCTTGCGCCTTCGAGCACAATTTGAAGTGATCAAAGACAAAGCAGAGGTACACTTCAGTGTACAGGGCTTTGGCTCCTGCGACTTCAGAGATGGCAAGCCAAACACAGAGGAGCAGTATGCGCACATACATACTCTACGACGAGTGCTTACTTCTCAAAAGAATAAAGCACAAAATGACCTAGAATAGTACAAAAACTGACAAAACTGATTGCAGATTCGAAAAAAGCCTAAGTCGACTGGAGGCTGGTCAGACGCCTTGGGAGACCCACTGCTGGGCAATGAACAAAATCAGATATTTGCTGTTGAACACCCACATTCCAGACTAACTGCAGGCAACGCCTTCCTCCACCTCTCCTTCGATCGAGTTTTAATAATTGTCCTGCAAATCATGACAAACTACCCCAGCAAACCTTGCCGACTTCACTCCCGGTGTCCAGTACTCAACAGCCCATCAGCGTCGTAGCCCCTTCCGCCGGAGTGATTAATTAAATAAAAATCCCCCGGAGGCGAGGTCCTGCGAAAGGATTCAGGATGTGTGTGTCGCATTAGCATATAAATTGGAAAACGAACACTTCTCAGATTTTAACATTAATTCCCGCCACCAGAAGAATTTCCATCCACTCCACTGGCGCGGCAGTGGAGGTGTGTCTGAGTGCGGGCTGCGTTCAGATTGCGGCTTGAGATGTGCGCGCCATAACCAGCTCCGCCCTCTATACAAAATTAAATTCAATTCTTTGACAAGATAATCCTGTTTCTCCGCCGACAGCATAGCTGACAGAAACACGGCTTAGGCGCAGCTCCCCTCCCGTCTTCGTCTCGATTTTTTACCATGCACTCCCGTAAGCGAATCCTTGCTAAATTGCGAACGCATGTTTGAGTTTTAACAATCCGCCGCAAATTCAATTTCGTCTCCGAAAGATGAGATAATGACGTATGATGGGTGACTCCTTCGTCTCCCCGGGGGTGGAAATAGTGGATTATTCCTGCGAGAAGGGAAGGGTGACATATGTGTCAATCAAAATGTCAAAGGCGCGTTAGTTTGACATCTGAGGGGTGTTTTGTCATGACACACGGCCTCCGGCGGAACGGCGACGTATAAATGGGGACTGAACGTGAAAGTGGTGCGCGGCAACGAATTAATGGCGATTGTTGTGTCAACTTTGTCTCAGACACGCTTCAGTTGGCAGGCGAGTGGAGGGTGCAGCAGGGACAATTGATCGGAGTGAAATCTTAATGGGAACGGAATTCTTCCTTAACGTGACACCTTGCAATGATAGCGCGTTCGAAGCGTCTTGTTGCGTTTGCTTTGGTGATTGGAACTGCTCTGACATTCGCCATTAAGGTAGCTGAGGGAGCAAAGGAGGAATCCTTTCCTGCTTTTATTTTTTGGGAAACAATTTATAACTCGAAGGTGGGCAAGGGTGTGATGATGGCCTTCGTAATTGACGGACGGTATGACAGTTGAAGCACCACCATGACCAAGTAGTCTTCAGGAAGCCCTGAGAGGCTTGTGAATGTTTCGGCAGACAGCTGTTTTTGGTCTATTGTAGCACTTTGACCGCAGAGCCTGCTCATGTTAAACCCTTCTTAGAGTGGTTCCGAAATTCACGAAATCTGTGCCTTTGGCAGAGGGAATACTGTGGACGGACTCATGTGGTTATGTAAACAGCAAGGATTTAAGCTTCTCTCCTTTTGAACTGGGACTTGCTGTTGGAAAGCCCGTAAACCCACAAGGCTTACTTTGGCTCGTTTTAACACAATGCAGGAACGTCCTTTAGCTGTGACTTGGAATTTTGGGCTGGCTCAGGGAACGAGCTCTATGTGGCAGATTCGGTTCTCTTATTAGGGCAAAATTGCCGAAGACGCAAAATGTTTCAGGATTTTTTATCGAGCTCTACTGGGCCTCTTTTCATTTCGCTCTAGGGCTAGGAATATAAACTAGTGGGAAATTATAAGAAAGTGATACGGCAGCCGTGGCGTAGTCGGTAGAGCGCGATGCTCACACACCGAAGGTCAAGGTTCGATTCCCTTGCTGAACACCTCGAATTTTTCATGGCACCATCTCTTTCGAGCTGCCTACAACACTCAAAGAGTAATCTCTGTCCCTCCTGCTAGTGAGAGAACAGTAGCGCGCAGGCCCTGCTCCCCCTGTGGACTGTCGCGCCATACAATTATTATTATTGATTATGATACAGCAGCAAGTTTGATTCTATTCAAGAAAGAGACAAAATGGGAAGACAGAGTGTCACAATCAGGCTCTGGGCGCTTTGGCAAGTCGGAACGAGCCAGTGTCCGCCTGATTTATACGAACTTAACGTACACTATGCCTTCTTTCATGGCTGCCCACAGGGGAATGTGCTTTAGCCCATAATCTGCTTCCTTTCATCCAGTGCAACGGATGATGTGCATGCTGCTTGTGTAGGACTGGGGGAAAGCAAAGCAAAGGACTGGATTGGAAGCAATTTGGGAACGATTTCGGAGTTTCATTGGAAAGTGGTCAAACGACTTACCTCAAGCTCTTTGGCTTAGACGGTTGCTAGTAGAAAAATTGTCAAGCTGTAATGGGCTATGACTGAGACTGAGGACAGAGCGAGTGCATTTTGCGTCCATAATCGGGCCTATTTGTTGCTTGATACCTTTTTTTTAGCTCATATACGATGCGCCGTTGTGCATACTGCCTGGAATGTGAGGCGACTATAGGTTCGTCGGAGGTTTGGCTGACATGCTTCAGTGCCAAATCGCCATCTTGCCTGTATGGGAGCACTTTGATTCTTGATAGATCGTTCAGTATGAATGCCCGTCGTGATAAAAAGGAGGACTTCCCACACCAAATTGGGATAAAAGCCGTGGACGAGTTCTTTTCTTCATCCTTCGTCATGGTAGGATTGGGATATACATTGAGCAAATGTATAATATTTAATTAGAGAACATGGCTGAACTCCTTTGAACTCGTCAGAGAACTGATCGTGCGGGTTTTGGATATTGAATTGGTTAGAAATAAGCGAATGGGCTATGAGCACAAGTCACACCGATTGGACCAATGATCTTAGTCCGGTACTCCGGAATTTGTTTCTTTAAACTTTGATGGAAAACTTTCTAAAAGATGTCGATTCAGATTGACAGCTGTCCTTCGACATAATAAAATAAAAAAGCATTGATAACAGCGACGAGCACTGATAGTCATCAAAGAAAACTGCGAGCTCTCATTGATCCTGGATCGCAGGCAACACTTATTACTGAAGAAGCTGCACATTCATTACGTCTGCCAAAACGAAAAATAAATACTGAAATCAGCGGTCTAGGAGCAACTGATGCCGGAAGAGATCGATATAAGGTAAAATCATAGGACCAAGATTTGCATCAGACTTCAAACTGGTGGCCCCTGCGCTTGTCTTACCAACACTAACCAGACTGACTCCAGGCAAAAATGAATTTAATGTGATTCCTAACAACTTAAGAAACCTGTTGCTAGCTGACCCAACATATAACATTCCCGGTAGCACTGAACTGATTTTTGGAGCTTTTGTTTACGGAGACATCATCCTAAATGGCGTCAAAAAAGGGCCAAAAGGTTTTCCCATGGCACAGAGATCGCAATTCGGATGGTTCATCACAGGATCCGAATGCGGGAGTGTAAAATTTATAGGAATGGTTCGTCCAAACATAGTGCGAAAGATAACTCAAGAATTTCTGGGACCAAGAGGAGATACCCGAACAAATTCAATTAACGCAAGACGACCTTAATTGCGAAAAATTGTACGAAGAAACACTCTGTCGAGATATTGATGGCAAATATATTGTTGACATCCCATTGAACAATCCATTGGAACAGAAATATAGTCTTGGAAATGTGAAGTGTGTATACACGGAATTGGGAGTAGTTACGCGGTTCGATTAGAGGCGCTTGCTCGAATCAGGGAAAGGCGAAGAAGTAGGTTCAACATGAGAATGCGGTTGTCACGCACCAACTTACATATTTTAATCTCTGTAGTCACCATTTCCATTCCATTTCCATTCCATTTCCATTCCATTTCCATTCCATTTCCATTCCATTTCCATTCCATTTCCATTCCATTTCCATTCCATTTCCATTCCATTTCCATTCCATTTCCATTCCATTTCCATTCCATTTCCATTCCATTTCCATTCTATTTCCATTCCATTTCCATTCCATTTCCATTCCATTTCCATTCCATTTCCATTCCATTTCCATTCCATTTCCATTCCATTTCCATTCCATTTCCATTCCATTTCCATTCCATTTCCATTCCATTTCCATTCTATTTCCATTCCATTTCCATTCCATTTCCATTCCATTTCCATTCCATTTCCATTCCATTTCCATTCCATTTCCATTCCATTTCCATTCCATTTCCATTCCATTTCCATTCCATTTCCATTCTATTTCCATTCCATTTCCATTCCATTTCCATTCCATTTCCATTCCATTTCCATTCCATTTCCATTCCATTTCCATTCCATTTCCATTCCATTTCCATTCCATTTCCATTCTATTTCCATTCCATTTCCATTCCATTTCCATTCCATTTCCATTCCATTTCCATTCCATTTCCATTCCATTTCAATTCCATTTCCATTCCATTTCCATTCCATTTCCATTCCATTTCCATTCCATTTCCATTCCATTTCCATTCCATTTCCTTTGAAATTGCCCGCTACAAGTAACTGTGATTCAAAGTAGTGACTTTAGCGTGGCCTCAATGTGACTTACCTTTAAGACAAAGTTTTCAAGCCATTCGCCGGCGTTTTCCTGGTTGTAAGGGAATTCCAAATACATTTCATCGCTTCTCAGGTCGATTAATATTCTGTGTAGTGTGACACGCTGTCATTTAGCTTTCCAACATCATCCTTAAGGAGACCTTGTGATACCACGAAGCCCACTTAAGAGGCCTATCATCCATCAGCCTTATTCTTGTCACATCAGAGGATGTTGTCTCCAAGCACACTTCTTCTATCCAAAGGCGTTAGTCGTGTCTAGACTAAATAATCCCATCGAACCTAAAATAAAGGGTTTGCTGGCATTGGAAATGAACAGGTTTTAAATAACTCTGGTGGTAAACGGGGGCAAAGCAAGCTAAAGTAGCAGCTTTAAAAACACGAAAAGCATCGAGCATTCCGACGGAATGTTGAAATAAGTTTCAAGTGAACAAGGACTCTGTCTCTAAAGACTTTCTTTCAATTGAAAGAGTTGAAACAGTCTTGTTTGTTGCTATTTCTTTGTTCTCAAGAAGCAATTGAGTAATAGACGAAGCTTTAGTCATAGTTGTCCTAATCTTTGGCGTTGCAATCCCAACGTAGTCTACGAGAGGGATGAGGAAAATATTTTGAGCGCGATCTCGTAACTCCTTGAGTTGACATCTAAAGGTGAAAATGTATTCCGACTACATGATGGTTTAAGTTGATATGTTGCGCTTTAGTTGGCTAGGTCAGGAAAATCGTTAGAAAGCAGAGCTCCAACCCAATAAGGCAGATGAGGAGCTTGGATTTATGTGATAATCTTCTTCCCCTTATATCAAGAGGCAAAAGTACTCCTAGAAGGGGTCAAACACCAAACCGATACCATGGCTGAGGATAAACCCTTTAACTTGGTTGGATGCGTGTTCCTGCCGATGCCAGTTTCAACCATGTACCATCATCTGGAGACCATGGATCGTACAGGGACATCTTCCACATTGGCGTGCAAGACAGCGGAGAGTGAGCGGAGGACCTACCAGCTAAAGCGGTTTGCTTTGGTTGGTTGATTGGCCCAGATGCACCCTTTAGTTCAAGTGGCATTAAAAAAATAAAGGAAGGGGTCTGGCTGGTCATCTGACTCCGCACACTTGGTACGGTTACTGTCAGGATTATATTGAATACATCATTTGAATGTATTGGGGATGGGCCTAGGGGCGTATAATTTTTCCTGGTTCTACAACCAATTGTAAACTTAAATTCCTGCTCATTCTGTGAGTTGTCGGCTAATTGCCAAATTAATTCCTTCTCAGTGCGAGTTAGTTCATGTGATGGGTTCGAAAAGAATGCATCTGGTAAGACTGTAAGACTGTGTAAGCGTACATCTGAAGTCTTATTTTGTTGCAAGACACAATCAAAGATACGCCAAGAATCACAATTGTTGTATGCGGTCCAATGTCCATCGCCTGTGGACCCCCGCTTCAGAAAGTGCCAAAGAGGTATCAAAATTTGACCAAAGCAAAGAATTTAATTCTCTATATTTAGCAGAAAATCACGGTTTAGGTAGTCAAACCTTGTGTGTAAGCAAAATTGATGATCAAAGGGAACCTACAGTTCAATATCGACTTCGAACATAGCCATCTAAAATGCTCATCTTACCCGATACCTAACCTTTCATAACATCGAAAAGAGTGTGATTGTGGAAGATGGGAAATAGAAGCATATCTAGTTCAGGAATCGTATTAAACCTCAGTGTTCAGAAAATCGATTCTAACGTTTAAAAAGCCAAGTCCTTCCAAAGTGTCATTTCCTAAACTCTCTCTTTAAGTACTTCTACTTCACTTCTGGCTGGCAACTTCCCTAGCACCCTTTGTCATCCGCAGATCTCTCCGAAATTCGTTTTCATAATGTCAACTGTGCTCCACCTGCACACCTAGAGGGTCCCTTCGAAGACTACTGGTGGCCAAAACCTTTTAATAAATTTTATTAATTAAATCCAACAATCCTGTCAAGGAGCGAAACGTTTGTTCGCCCATCTTATGTACACATTTGCACAGTGGTTGTGTGCGTGTGGGAGAGAGACAGTTATTCATCTCCTTCATAATACGCGATGAGGACAAGGCATCAATCCATTTCACTGCAACCGGAGTCAGGGCAAGGTACACATCACCACCCATTGGCACATACTCGCATCTGCGATGCAGACACACACGCAAATCCACTTAACTAAATCGGTTTGCTCCCTCGGGCATTTGCACTCACTGCGGGGACGGAGCTGATGCTGCTTGGGGAGCGCTTGACTGCTGTTTATATCGAGGACTCAAGCAAAAGGATTTTTCATTAAATATGTACCAAGTTGGATACGGTGTACGTGATCCTTGTTCAAGCGGGAGGGACGGGGGGAGGAGATGAAACTCAATTCGACGCTATTGGGGGGTACTCTCCTGTCATTTCTTGGACAACGACTTGACGCACAGTTGGGAAGAGTGCATTTCATTCGGTTCACATGACAGGAAGGGAGATGTAAACTGCCAGAGACTTTTTCGGAAATGAATGATTGCGCGGTGTCAACTTACAGTAGTTTCTAAAAACGAAGACATCTGCATCGGAATTTATAACAGATAGAAGGTCTCATGGTTGACTCAATGTCAGCGCGAAGAGGTACTTGGAGGTGAAGCCTAAATTCGCACAACAACAAGATTTCTTCATTTATTCATGACGCAGTTTCCCTCCGCGTTTAACTCCAAGCCTTTGCCCTGTTGGCATGAGAAAACTCTGTCTCTCTTTAGGTGGTTCCAAATTCCAGCTGAGTTGCTGTCCTGACTTAACCCCTGCTACCGAACTGTTTAAATCACGACACGAGTCTGGATCATTGCACGACTTAGTGATAACAGTCGCAGGGCACCTATAAAAAAGCCAACTGGCGAGAGAACAGCTCAGTTCTAGAGTCAGTTCAGCCACAGCCCTAACATGAAGCAGCTTTCCGTTGTCATCCTCATCGCCACTCTCCTGGTCTGCGGTGAGTACATGCTGGAATTCCGCCTGTTCCCTAATGACAGTGTTCATGTTTCAGTAAGCCTGACGTTTGCCGCACCACAGGGGGACCAAGAGGCACTCCAGAAGAGTAAGCACAGCCGCTACTGAACAGCCTTCGCCATGCGTCTGAGTTGAATTTCTGTTTCCTTTCAGTCACTGACAAGGTCTGCATCAACGGAGACAACAACTCGATTTTCGAACTGCTGAAGCTGTTGCTGAATGTGCACATCCCGATTAAGATTCTGAGTAGCTAGATGGAGAAATAAATCCATGGCGTGGACTTGAATGCGCATTTTAGAGAATTCAATTATTGTGTTTTAATGGGTGGGAGGAGTAGGGGACGAGCTATGCCTTGAGAGAGTTTCTTCGTTTGTCCCGTCTTGTCTTCGTCGAAAGTCCTCAATTAGTTCAAGTGGAGGACTTGAAGCCCTTGGCTCCTTGAACAAGATAAAGTGGGACTTGGGATAGAGGTCAGCCTGCTGGAGACATCTTGGGGGCTTTTTTTGTTTTATTGGAGGTTTGGATGTACTACACTGGAGCGCTTAGACACAAATACTGGTCCATTGTACTACCAGGCGGTAACCTTCATTTAATGTAATTTTTAGTTTTCCGAAGAAAGACCAGGAGGCGCCTCTGTGATATAGAACTTAGGTTTTCAGTTCCCATCACATGAGCGCCAAAACAACCGCCATTTGATACGAGCAAAGGTGGGACACTGACAGAGAAAGTGCTCCGAAGTGTTTTCACCTTCTCCACAGGCGTCGCAAAGAGTGACATCACTAAGCCCAAGTCGACTTATGTGCTTAACGGAGGTACACCGACAAGTCGTTTGCTTTCATTTCTGTCTAGAGATAGCAGAAAAGATGTGAATTTCTTGCTTACGTTCGGGAGCATACCATACACTTGGTCATCCTGCATTCTGGGGAGTCACGCCATCTCTGGTTGTGCTGTAGGGAGACCCAACGACCGACCGAGGCCCTGACCAAGGATTAAGTTTGGGCCCTGCGAATGCCTCTTTTGAACCTTGCCCTACCTAGTTCATCGGCAATCCCGTTTCAGTGATGTCCCGGAACAAAGATAGTCTGTCGACCAAATTAAGGGAAGACTTGCATTCTTGAACTATCTTGGAAGTGATTAAAGAGTTGAGTAAGGCCTTGAGCACAGCTTGGCTGTCGCTGCATACGCAGATTCTTCTTCCCTTCCACCTATTCTTCACAATATAGTCGGTGGCCATTAGAAATTACCTAAGGAGGCGTGAAGTTTAATGTTGTCGTTTTCCACAAAGGCTCCAGCTCCAGAATCCTCCGTCGTCTTGGAGCCGTCCGCGAAAATCCGACTGAATTCCTTTCCCGGTTCATTTTCTGGTCAGAGCCAGTCTAGGACACGGGGAAAGTCGACTTTGTAGAAGCGTCGCAACTGCATTATTGGTGACCTCGCATCAGACGGAATGCCCATGAGGCTACTGTCACAAGAGATGCAGTGTGCGAGGTCATCAAAGCTCCAGTGCGAGTGGAACCAAGGTTCATTCCATTTTAATCGAGAGATGGCCTTGAGTGTACATCCCAAGATGTGGTGGTCAAGGGGAGGAGGACTAGTCAGTGCATCAAGAGCAAAGCCAGGTGTGCTGGGGAAGGCTCGTCTGCAGCACAAACAAACTGTTCTTTGAAGCTTGGTGAAAGCAGCAGTCACGTATTTGCGCGAAAGGCTGTTCAACCAAACGACTGATGCATAGGAGAGAAGTGATCTAATCATTGCCGTATAGATCCAAACAGATCTTTTGGGTGATAGACCCCAGGTTTTGCCCAAAAACTCCCTTACACTGCCAGAAGACTGACAGCGCCTTGGAGGTTTTTGTCTCATTGTGTCTTTTCCAGAGAAGTTTTCTGTCCCGGATAACACCTAGATATTTGGCTTCATTGGAAAGTGATATAGTGACACCTTGAAGTCAGTTAGGTCCCTCCTTCTCGTGAAGAGAGCAACTTTAGTTTTAAGAGGGTTGACTGAAAGCCCATTCCTAGTACACCAGCTATCGATGGCCAAACGGCCGCAAGACATGGTCCGGTAACCAAAATGGCTACATCATCCGCATAAGCCTGGGCATAGGTGTTAGATCTATTCAAAGTGGAAAGCAAAGAATCGACCAGTATGCACCATAGGAGAGGTGACAGGACGCCGCCTTGGAGGCAGCCCCTCTTAAAAGCCCCGACATTATAGCGATTATAGTTCTCTTCATTAGCTAGTTGTCCATTACAGCAATGATTCGTCTACGCCGTGTTCTCTTGCCGCTTTGCACATGCCATCAAAAGTCGCATTGTTGAAAGCGTCATCTACGTCGATAAATGCCCAGTGCGTAATCTTTCCTGTCAACATCACTTTCAACTCTGCCGACGAAATTTCGAAGAGCAGTCTCGCAAGTTTTTCCGTGCTGGTAAACATGTTGTATCTGAGATGAAGGGTGTAATCGCATTTTTGCGCAGATGCAATTCGACCAGCCTGTACAAGCTTTCGAGCTTAAAGGAAATAAGACTAATAGACCTGAAATTTTTGGCGAGAGCGTAATCTTCTTCTTCTTCTTCTTGTGGCGCCAACATGCCTCTTCAGCCAGTACGATCTTTCGCCAGCTGTCTCCAGTTGTGCACTCCAAGTCGGTTGAGGTCGTTCTTTACTTGTGTGCGCCACTTAAGTCTAGGTCGTCCTCTGTTGCGTTGTCTCAATGGCACGGATTCAAAGACTTTTCGGGCCGAAGCAGTGGTTTTTTTGAAGCGTAGTCTCGCAACATTTTTCGCGCTGGTAGGCATGTTGCATCTGAGATAGGGGGCAGAGAAACTTTGTTTCTAAAAATGTTTCAGGACTCGTTTCATCTGAATCTAGAGTTGCACAACTGGCAAAGAAATTGCAGAATTGTTTTCCTTTTAAAAAGGCGAAGATAAAAAAGAATATTTTCTCTGACACTTGAATCCAACAAGGCTGCTTAAGCTGAATGACTTGCTGCAGAACGCATTAAGAGGCAAGGAGATGATCTACTTAGGCGCATATAACATATGTATTCGGCGAGTGGAATTTTATTGTTGCTCACGATGGCTACAAAGATAAGTCTCCTTTGGTTGCGCAAACTGCCGGAGGATTTGATATAGCGGAAGAGGTGCTCTATTGCTGGAGTGAATGCCTACAACTTTTAACTCAACAGACAGGCACGATGAAGAGATATTACGACGACTTCCAGTCCTGATACATCAAAAAACGTTGCCATTGAACCTAGCTTCCATGTCAAGTAGCATCTCCACAGGCACGATCTTCCAAAAGTCTGGTAAACCTTTGTAGTAAGAAGATGCCATTCACGTGTATGGGCGGATGGGGCGCCCAGTAGCACTGCGACAAAAACGTTTTGATTAGGTCTTGCGGTCGACGAGGGCAAAGAAAGTCTAAGCCTTCGCGATGGAAGGAGGCACATCGCTGGCGTTAGAATGAGTGTCAAAAACTTTATCCAGGTCAATGGAAACTTCTTCTTCTGTTCAGCAGAAATGAGACTAAGAATTTGGACTGACAAGGCTTATGAGACTTCTGGGGGATACTTTGAACAACGATTGAAGGAATAGAAAACCTGTAGGCTTTTTCAGAAGAAAAGTTGTTCCTGCGACTGTTGATTCTGTTAACGTCGATGACATCTTAAAAAGGAAGGAGCTGAACAAACGAGGAATAGAAAACCTTTAGGTCTTTTCAGAAGAAAAGTTGTTCCTGCCACTGCGTCGATGGCATCTCGATGATGAAGGAGCTGAATAAACGACTAACGTTAAGATCTAGTTGTTGTCTAGGTGTATATCTAGTTTAGCGTCTATGGATTCAATGCATATGATGCGAATGTTGAAACATTGGTTTGATGAATCCCTAAGTCCGAGTCATTTTTCGCTTCCGATGGCGCATACAACCGAAAACGAGCCTCAAAAATTGGGAATTTCAGCGCTGAATATTTGCGGGGACTAACTTAAAGCATGATCATCTTCTTCATCACATCGGCCCAAAGGTAAAACAGGAGGCAAGCAGGTATTCGAACAATTCCCGCCTGCATGGACAGACCTTACTAGAGTCATGTGGTCACCAGATTAATAATAATTGGGTGGCGCTACAGTCCATAGGAGGACCAAGGTCTAGCTTGATCTTCAACTACTCGTGTTGTGCACGCCACTGTTTTCTCACGAGTAGAAGGGACCTACACTTATTTGCTGACTCCGAACGGCGAAATTTGAGAAGCTTTTTCTTTGACAGTAATTACTCTTTGAGTTTGTCAGCAGCTCGAAAGAGGTGGCGCCGTGAAAAATTCGAGGTGTTCATGCGGGAAACGAACCCAGACCTTCGGTGTGTGAGTGTCGCACTCTACCCGCTTAGAGACAGCGGACACCAGATTGCCAACAGAAATATTGCTGTTTGACATTACAAAGGATAACTGAAGCCTTCCAAGTTGAAACAAATGCTTCTGATGTTATACAAAGCAGATACTGTCCATCTTCCACAATGAATTTTGTTTCCTTTCAATTTATTGGCAGTTGATGTGGTTGTTCTGATAAAGTGTTTATTTAATGCGTCAGGCACCGATTCCTGCTTAGCGAGACTGACCAGAAGAGAATGATGTAAGAAATCCACAAACCGCCCACCTAGACATGTTAAAGGCAGCAAGGCCACGGAAAGGCCCTAAAACTGCCGTCTCTGAAAGCTTAGCACTGAATCTCTTTAAGGCGAATGGCGGTATTCTGAAAGGAAGCATGCACTAAGTCATCCGCGGAATTTAGGAAAATGAAATTATGTCCGAAGACAGGCAATCTATCCACATGCAGCAGCCTCCACGATGATGTGCAGCGTAGTCTGTGAATTTGTAAGGCCTTCTTGGATCAGTCTAATCGGCAGATGCCAATACGGTATCAGTCACCATACTCACTTCCATCTGTTGCAAGTTCTTATGAGGCCACCCGGCAGAAGCAGTTGTCGTCACCCTCCTAAGTATCTCAGAGAGCGGTGTTACCGAATTTCAGGAAAAGCAGCAGTAACCGCCGAACTGTCCCAAAGTTATCTAAACATATTCCCTCGATTCAAATCTGCTGGGTAATAGGCTTCATTCTCCGAAACCGATTTCATTGTTCATTCACTCTCGGTTCAGAGTCCACGCGGCGACTCAGACCGAACGTGCCTCAACTCACGATCAATGAACTGCCGATAAGGGTCCCACTTACCGCCGCATATAAAAGCCCCACCAAAACTGTTACCCGTCATCAGTTTCTTGAAACCTTCAGCCACCATGAAAGTCGCCACTGTTTTCTTTTTCGCCGCGTTGGTCCTTTGCGGTGAGTAAAATGCCAGGATCACCTCCCAGATCAAAATTACAATTTACTGCATTTCCAGTTGGATTCGCATACACATCGGCGGAACCACAAATCCTAACAAACGGTAAGTCTCCGTCTCCACAGGGGTTTCATTCAAGAACTAACGACGCCTTCCTTTACAGCTTTGGGGGCTATCGTCATACAGGGACCGGCCACAGCTATTAAGCAGGTTGTGAATCTTGTGGCCAGCCTAAACCTTCCTGTGAATGTTGTTGTTTCCGACGTCCTGTAATGATATTTGCTTTGATAATAAAATGATTTATTTGTGCACACACTTGACCAGTCAGTATTGATTTTTTTTCAATTGATGCACTGGGGTCCTTGGAAAGGACGAAATCAATTTTGACAGCAATCGAGGGAAGGTTTCAGTTTCTCGCTACTTGATCCTGCCCCTCGTCTTCCACCATCTCGGCCCCTTAGAGTACGAGTGTAACTCTGGAAGTTAGATCAGAAGGACTCCGTTTGCATTTTCAAAGAAAAAGACTAAAGTCTTGCGAGAGAACCAGGACCAGAGAAAACATTTACATCGGAGGAAGTGGATCTTGGATCCTTCTACTCGTGATAGAACAGTAGCGTGCACAACAGAAGTAGGTGAGTAGCTCGCTAGGTTCTGGTCCCTTGTGGACTGTCACGCCGTTGAATAAATTAAGTGAATCTTGGTAGCATTCGGACACCTCAAACCTATTTCAAGGAGTTTATAGGTCGATTCGGAGATTATTCGAGGAGTTTACAGGTTTCCTCAAACATAAAGCTCCGAATATTCAAGACGTGTGCTAAGTCAGTTCTAATATGTGGTAGTGACCAGGCTGATTCCGAACACCATACATAGGTCGCCACACCATATGTGGGATATTCCGGTGAAACATCATGAGACGCAGGTTTAGTTGGATTGGAGCAGAGGCTGTTCCAGGAGCAACTACGGTCGAGGAGCAACTCCTTAGACTTGAACAAGTGACACCACATGGTATAGAGATAACTGCAACCAATCGAGGACATCTCTCTTCCCTGGAAGCCGTATGCTTCCAAGAGGAGTCAAAGATGGAAAAAACCGGTCAAACCGGTGCTAGTTTCCGTCGATTTCATTTCTAAGTTATAGATGGATGTACAACCTTTTGCTTTACTGATACCAAGTCGGTCAGCCTGACCGCCTTGTACACCTCATTTGATTGCCCAAAGAAAATTGCAAGAACCGACTGAAGACACTTACAACTGGTGGGTGACACGGGAGTAAAGGCCAAAGGACCTCATTAACTAAATCTTGGATGCGCTTAATGACTCGTCGTCTTTCTGAAGCGGTTCCTCTTCAACAGGATGGAAGATGGACACGTTTATGTGAATTATGTGTTCCCACACGTCACGACTCATAAGACTGGTCAATTTGACGAACATAAATTTGATTCTATTCAGATAACGGTCGAAACAGACTCTTGCATAGAAAAAGCTAAGTGCCAAGTAATTGCCAACTGTACCTAAGTTTTGATGAACGAGACACTGATTGTCTCGAGCTGAAATTAATGCGCAAGGTCTGCCAAATACAGCCAACTGTCTTGAAAGAAGTGGTGATGGCTGGTGAGAGATCGTTTCCGATTTCACCATTTTCAACGTTTTGGTCGATTAACTAAGTTTGTACACGTTCTACTCTAAGAGATGGAAATTCCATTAAGCAGTACGAGGCAACAACTTCATCACGTCTCCAACCTTGAGTAACAAGCCAAACTCATAATGAACGATGGGCGATGCCTGTATCAGTCATCATGCTGACGAAAACGGTTCTAATGCACACTTGTCCCCTTTCCACCTTTGAGAGTAGTGTGCATCGAGATGGGTGCGTCCATGTTTACTTGGCTTCGATTTTGTGTGTCCATATCCCCCAACATCTCGCACCCAGATCAGTGGGGTACCTTGTGCGCTGTGTCGGAAGGGCGGATGCTTTCCTGGCAGCATGCAGCTTTCATACGCACTACCCATTCGAGCAATGTATCCGCTGACACTTGAGTACTAGAGTTCGTTTCTTTGTTGAACCTCCTAAATGACATGTCAATTAAATGACTTAATCGGTCTTTAAGTGGTCTTTTCCACTCCGCCTTAAATTGGACACCAGGTGACACATGGACGACCATGCTGCTGTACAAGGCTTGCCCAGTTATTCGGTATTATTCGCCTCTTGAGATAATTTTCTGATTTCTTCGTCGTCTCTTCTGTCCATTGTGACTCTCTATCGGACGCGTCGATGGTGCTTCTTCTTCTTCGGATGGCGCTACAGTCCGGGGTGGACCTGGGCCTCAACCAACATGCCTCTCCAGCTAGCACGATCTCTTGCCAGCTGTCTCCAATTGCGCACTCCAAGATGGTTGAGGTCCTTTTCCACTTGTGTGCGCCATCTCAGTCTAGGACGTCCTCTGTTGCGTTGTCCCTGTGGTTCGGATTCGAAAACTCTTCGGGCCGGAGCATTGCTGTCCATGCGCTCTACATGGCCTAGCCACCTTAAGCGTTGTATCCGTAGACGCTTGACTAGGCTCATGCCGCCGTACAGCCCATACAGTTCGTGGTTGAATCTTCTCCTCCAGATGCCATCAACGCAAACAGGACCAAAAATCGCACGCAGAACTTTTCTCTCGAAGAGACCAATGGCTTCCTCATCCGCTTTTAGTAGCGTCCAGGTTTCTGCGCCGTAGAGCAGGACTGGGATGATCAAGGTGTTGTACAAAGTCACTTTGGTCGTTCGGGAGAGGGCTTTATTACTCAATTGCCTCCTAAGCCCAAAGAAACAGCGATTGGCAAGAGTGATTCTGCGCTTGATTTCGGTACTGATGTTGTTGTCCCTATTCACCGCGGAGCCGAGATAGACGAAGTCCTTCACTACCTCGAAGTGTCTGCTGCCCATAGTGACGCTCTGTCCGAGACGTCGATGTTCTGCGTCCTTCTTCGATGACAGCATATACTTCGTTTTGCCCTCGTTTACCACCAGTCCCACTTTAGCCGCTTCCGTTTCAATGCTAGCAAACGCCTCATTGACGGCTCGCTGAGTTCGGCCGATCACGTCAATGTCATCCGCATAAGCTAGCAATTGAACGGACTTGTGGAAGATCGTGCCTCTGGTGTTGACGTGTGAGTTCCGCACGATCCCCTCAAGGATGATGTTAAAGAAGTCGCATGACAGCGCGTCGCCTTGTCTAAATCCTTTTTTGACATCGAAGGTATCGGCGTCAATGGTGCGTCATCTTTTAAAAGGCGACTAAACTATAGTCCAATACAACGATCTAAAACCAATAAAAAGCTCATGCCTCAAAATTGTGTCACCTGACCGAAAATAAGTCGCAGCAGCAAGTGAAACTCCCCCCGCTTCTATAAGCTCGAATTGGTTTTTCAGAAATCCAAAGTCACGCCTCCCGATAAGACTTTCTATAGTGCGCTGTTGCATATATGGGCCGTTCCATGAAAAATGCATACACACTCCCCAACCCACCGTCGCCATGAAAGTCGCCTGTTCAGTTCTGTTCCTGGCTGCGCTCTTGATTTGTGGTGAGTAAGACTGCTGTATGGAATCAACGTCAAGTTCATAAATTCTTACCTCCCGCAGCCAACCTTGCCTGGGCGCAGACACAAATCAGAATTCGCCCCAATTGTAAGTTAGCATTGGAAGTGGTGCCCGAATGAAACTCTTACTCATTGTATCGTTGCAGCTCTTGAAAGAATCACAGTGATAGGACCAGACAACGAAATCAAA
This sequence comes from Eristalinus aeneus, assembly GCA_955652365.1. Classification (NCBI taxonomy): domain Eukaryota; kingdom Metazoa; phylum Arthropoda; class Insecta; order Diptera; family Syrphidae; genus Eristalinus; species Eristalinus aeneus. The sequence continues at coordinate 5,062,984 of OY019132.1, forward strand.
AAAGCACTGCAGGTGATCCTCAACACCCAGCTTCCCTTTAAAATTGAGTTTTGAAATAAAATAAATAAAGAGAAAGATATTTCCCCATTTTTTTAGTAGTCAGTTGTAGCCACATATTTGCAAAATGTATGTCTTCAAACCTTTCCGTACAAGCAGCTACATTGTAGACTGTTCTTTCGTCTGTCTGAATCAGAGGATTCTCCTGCACGACATTGGAATTTCCACTGCCCAATATTTTGTCTTTTTTGTGAAAACCAATGTTTTCTCTGGGACTACGGAGGTACGAAAGAATCGTTTTCCAACCTCATCAACGACCAGCCTTATAACTCCAACGTAGTCATTGCACAAAATAGTAAAGTGCAGCTATGAATCGTTGCCCATCAAGCGTGCAACTTCTCCTTGTGTGCAAATTTCTCGTCGGACAGAAAATTGCTTAAATTCGAATCGACTAAGGAGTCATTTCACGATTTTCAAAAAATTCCGTCCACACTCGGACTACATTGAAATATTCGGTCGAATACAGCGACCCGCTGTGACTATAACTACAAAGGAATTCGTCTAACTCGAATCTCAAGTATACAAAATGTACTGACATTGAACGCAGAGTAACTCGCACGAGCTGCTGCCCAATGGTCTGAGTTGTACAACCCTCTAGAAGGAACACTCTGACATTATACTCGTATAATACCTGAATCATCCCTGTCGTGCTCTATAGCGCTGTAGTCTAGACACTTTCAGGAGCAGATGAAGGAGCCATTCGCCTTCTTTCAATCTTGATTTCTGGAGAATTCACGAACTGAGCCTAACCAGAGGAGTAGGATGGGTAAGCCATAAAGAGGAAGTGGACAACACTGCTCTAGCCCTAAGAGTCTATTAAACCAGTGGCACAACGCCAGAGAGACACCCACAAGACCCGAAGTCGAACAAAAGTAGAGTTTAACCAAGGAGAGGGCTAAGGATCCTGCTAAAGCGGCTGGTTGAGGTCCAGGTCCACCCTGACTGAAGTGCAATATGATGAATTCTACGAAGAGAAGGCTTTATCCGTACTAGAGACACATTGAAAGATCTCTGATTCACGTCAAAACACAAAACGTTTTGCTTCCCAGCAAAACCGCTGTTTCCAAAATGAGAGCTTTTTTAAAATGTTTGTGCTAAGATGCGATATCAATAAGTTCTCGGTCCATACTGTGTCTAACCTGTCTAACCTGTCAGCCTGATGCTGGAATGCTATGCTGGAAAGCTATGCTGGAACGATTGTCTAATAAATTGCACCCTGCATCGTACTGCTATACATGCAATTTGTGGTTATTGCTGGCATCGCACATCTGCCAAATTTTGCTAACACTTGGCACTTGGGACAAATAAAAGCTTATGGTCTGTGCATAACTGTCGTGCACGTTCAGTCAAAAATACATTTCCTGCAGAAGCAAGTGGTTCTGATGATACGATTTAATTGATTCTCAATGAACAATTTTTTTACCTTGCAGTAGTGAATTTTGTATTTGTACTTTCATCTGCTCATTACTCATTCAGTGAGCTAATAAAACCTTTCTGTAATTAGAAAGGTAACGTTGCATTTGGACAAATTCGATGTTTGATGTGCACAATAGTCGCAATGTATAAATAGTCTGAGCAAACTCACGTTGTAACGTTTTCTACGACCAAATGGGTGGATGGAGCGACATAATCGAATGGCAACCAATTTTTTGTCGGCTCCAGACGTGCCCGACATTTGGTTTCAACTGGGTAAAAAGCACTCTTATTTTCTGAACAGCATTGACAATCTCATAATTCTGAATCACGTCAGCGCATCCCGAACACATTTTTGCTTAGGAGGAAGGCGCACTGCAGAACAGCAGAAGAGATAACTCATCTAATTCGGTAGAAAGCAAGCTTAACAGTTAAACAAAGTACGCAACACGATCAATTATGGGTGCATTGCATGAAAACTTTCCTAGTCCTTTTGTGGTAACATCAAGAAGACCCCAAGATGAGGCTATATGAGTCATTTATCTACTTTTCTGTTGAGCCACGTAGAGCTATTCTCAACCAATTCTCGACACAACCAACAATTCTCAAGTTTCAGTCAAAACGCCGCCCAATGTGTGCAGAAAATGGGCGGAAATTCTTCCAAAGTTCTCAAATGATTGCAGATCAACTTGAGGATTTTATATTCAATGTCAATAAAGAATCAGAACTGTCATTTAAAATGACACGGACTGACATTTTTTAATGAATACTTTTATTCTGTTATACATTGCTTTACACTGGTTGTATCAAAAAGGAAAAAAAAGGAATCGAAACCTTTTACCTTCAGGTATGGCGCGCACTTTGCCAAGAGTTTTTGTACGGTAAGTACTTTACAGACTGCCCTAGAACTCATACCTAAATGTTCACAAACTGCAGATTCTTATAGAGTGGCTGTCTTCCTTTCAATTTCATTTCCCAATTATAATTGCCGGTCTTTGGCTCCTTACCTTGAATTTTCTGTTGGTCATGTTGGAGATTGCCTTCTACCGATTTAGATAAGTTCTCTCTTCTGCTGATCTGCAGAGCGCCTTCCTCCTCGACATGCTTCAGAATTATGAGCCTGTCGGTGGTGCAGTTAGTGGTGTTCAGGAAATACCTTGCAACTGTTCAAAAATGATGACAAATCAATGTGACAGCCGTGGCGCGGTGGGCAAGTGCGACATTCAGACACCGAAAGTCCAATACTAATAATGATAATTGTTGGCGCTACAGTCCAAAGGGGGACCAGGGCCTAGCTTGCTCATCAACTACTCGTGTTGTGCGCGCTACTGTTCTCTCAAGAGTAGAAGGGACCTACAATTTATTGCCGACTCCGAACGGCGAGATTTGAGAAGCTTTCTTAGACAGTTATTACTCTTTGAGTTCTGTCAGCAGCTCGAAAGAGGTGGTGCCGTAAAAAATTCGAAAAATTGGTGCTGAGCTGGGAGTCCAATACAGACTGTCTTAAATTTGTTCCCAGCAACTCTTCTTCCTTTTACTATGAAAGAGCTTTTAAACTTCTCTGTTCGAAAATGTGAAGAGACTTAAGCCCACGTCTATTCGTATGAGAACAGAAAACCGTACAACAAGAGAAGAGCAGAAGTTGTGCCCTTTGAACTGTTGCGCCAGACATTTGCCATCATTGGTTAGGGCGGGGACGGACACGAAGAGGAGATGCTGTGGGGACATTTGCCGAAATCATGCAGCTTTATTAGTTCAGATTTTGAAAATTCAGTTCCTTCCCCGATTCCTAAAGCTTACTATGTTGTTTTGTCAATTTTCGGGCCTTTCGATTTCTTGTTTGATTTCGGACAAAGTAAATCACCTTTAAAAAGGCACAAAACTGCATCCAATCGTAAGGTGGCCTTTATGTCTTCGATTTCCTCTTACTAACGGAGACCTAAAATTTATAAAACCTCTGCTAACGTCGGCAGACATTAAGACCATTTGGTGAATAACCAAGGCAGTCAAGAGCCTTGTTCAAAATACATTTTACTCTTCAATACCCTTTCCCTTAATGAAGTCTTAGGAAAACCAATCAAAATCCTCCTAGAACCTTCTTCCACACAACTTGTACGACAGTGTTCTGCAAATTGTTTCACAGAAAACATAGCAACACATGCAGCTGGGCCCAACTTAGTGACGAATAGTTCAAGTCCAATGTTCAAACAGATCGTGCTCACTGCACCTTCAAACTCACGACTCCTAGATAAGACCTGCAATCGGCGCCCCATATATAAAGCCCACTCAGTCTCAATTCGTCATCAGTTCTTGAAACCTCAAGCCGCCATGAAAGCCTCCATTGTCCTCCTTCTCGCCGCTGCATTGGTCCTTTGCGGTGAGTAGCGTCACAGTTATTTTGAGAAAAATCCATGTCACGGTATGTCTCTCTTTCACTTACAGTTGGCTTCACGTACTCGGAACCACAAGTCTCAACAGTCGGTAAGTTCGCCATCAAATAGATAAGTTTTAAGTTACCCACATGTCACTTCTTCACCACAGCCACTCAGAAAGTCACCATCTCCGGGCCCATAACAGCTATCATCCAGATCATACAGGCGGTGGTGCACGCTAATATTCCGGTCACTATAACTATATCTGACATCTTGTGAGGCGTTTCCATCAAGAATAAAATGATTTTTTGACAGCAATTCGTGTGCGTTGTTGTTTTGTGCAAGTAAGTAATGTCTGGCGGTAAGCGGGGTAAGAGCATCCACATCTAGGAATTCAGTCTACCTGGGCTCCACGAAGTACCTAGAGGGTACAGAGTCTTAGGGTCATCTAAAGAGGATGAAGACTCTATTGCACGTCTTTGCCGTCAGATCTTCTACAGTCAGTCTTGACAATTTTTAGGAAACTGTTCTTGTTGGTTGTCCTTTATTAATAGGAACAGATTGGGGAAGGGTATTGTCGTCAATCAGCACTCTCTAACCTTCTTTTGTTACCGAGGTTCTGATGATGAATACACGAACTTGTGCTGATCCTTGCACTGACTTCAAACTGCTTCTCATCCAGAATTCTTTCACTTAAGCAAACTGGTGCTCAAAAAGTTTGAGTGTCGAAAGGGGGAAGAGTGTTTGTTGCACTATAACAGATTACGGAGAGTCCCATTAAAGTAAGTGAAGAAGACAACTTAAGATGCCCCAGATCGAAGCATGACCAGTTAGAAGTCAGCTTCCTCTGTAAAACTGTCTAATTTTGGTGTATTTTCAAATTGTTCAAGGCGTCGTTGACAACAAAGTGGATAAAGATTGGAAGACCGATAGCCTTCGCAGTCATAAAGGAGTAAATGGTGATGAAGTTCTTGGCAGTGTACCTTGAAGGATAACGATTGAATGTATAAATTTATGAGTCGGTTAAACCCAGATGGTTAAAATGAGGTCGATAAACGCCTCTTTGCCCATGTGTCAGCTAAACCACCTTTCAGGGTGATGGCACCTTTGAATGCCCTCCAGAAAGAACACACAAGACCGAAGGTGGTGACACACTCAGTGACAGTCAAGTCACATTGAAAATAGTCTGCAGCCGCAGAAGTCGTAAATTGTGCGGATCTTCGTCAGCACAGCGGACTCTGTTTGATTGAAACTTCAAGAAGATAGGAGTTGGACTTTTTTTTTTTTCAAAAAGCTTAACCCATTCAGTAACCTGTTGTTTGACTTTAGCACTGGAAAGAATTCAAACTCAGTCATATTACGCATTGAAGCTTAAAGCGAGGGATACAACTCATTGGAGACAAAAATATTTCTAAGCCAAAAGACAGTTTGGAGGGCCGAAGTAATACCACGCCTTTGCCACTATTTTATTACTGTTTTAACAAAAGGTCCTTAAAGGAATCGTCTTGCTGCATTTTTCCTTTTCATGAATTCATCCGCAATACACGCTTTGCTCTGGATCTTCTTCAGTTAACCCTTTAACCAACTTTCGGACGGGCAGTTTACCTTAGACTCTTTCTGTAGCCACACCAAAGGAGGCACCGTGTCCCTACCTTGCTGAGACCGATCACTGAAGGCAAAACGAAATCCCTCTTCTTCTTCTTCTCTCTTCTTCTTCTTCTTCTTCTTCTTCTTCTTCTTCTTCTACTTCTTCTTGTAACGCTACAGTCCGGGGTGGACCTGGGCCTCAACCAATATGCCTCTCCAGCCACCACGATCTTTCGCCAGCTGCCTCCAGTTGCGCACTAGAAGTTCGTTGAGATCCTTCTTCAATTGTGTGCGCCATCTTAGCCTAGGCCGTCCTCTATTGCGTTGTCCCAATAGTTCACATTCGAAAACTTTTTAAGTCAGAAGAGTGGTGTCCATACGCCCTACATGACCTAGTCTTCTACTAAAGCGTTGGCCAGGCGCATGTCGTTATAAAGCCCTTCGAGTTCATCGCTGAATCTTCTCCTCCAGATGCTATCAACGCAAACAGGAGCAAAAATCTCACGCAAAACTTTTCTGTCGAGTAGACTAATGACATCCTCACCCGCTTTTATTAACGTCCATTTTCCGGGTCATAAAGTAGGACTGGGATGATCAAGCTGTTATGTAAAGCGAGCTCACTCCTTCGAGAGAGGGCTTTCTTCCTCATGCAACTTTTGAGGTCAAAATAACAGCGGTTGGTAAGAATGCATCTGCCTTTCATTTCGGAACCTTTTTTGTCCCTTTTTACAGTAAAGCGGAGGTTGACGAAGTCCCTGACTACCTCGAAGTTTCTGCCGCCTAGTGTGACGCTCTGTCCAAGCCGTCGATGTTGTGTTTTTTTTCTTCATGACAGTATGTACTTTTGACCTCATTTACCACCACACCCATTTTAGCCGCTTCAGCTTCAATGCCAGCAATCGCCTCATTGACGGCTCGCTGTGTTCGTCCAATTACGTCAATGTCACCCGCGTAAGCTAGAAATTTAACTCACTTTTGGAAGATGGTGCCTCTGATTTTGACTTACTGAGTTACGCACGATATTCTCGAGGATGATGTTAAAGAAGTCACATGACAGTGAGTCGATTTGTCTAAAACCTTTTTTGACATTGAAGGTCTCGATGAGTTCGCTACCGACCTTAACGGAGCAGCGAGAGTTCTCCATCGTTATCCTACACAATGACGAGTTTGTTAGGGATGCAAAAATTAGACATGTCCCTGTATAGCTCGTCTTTAGGCACACTGTCCTATGCGGCCTTCAAATCGACGAATGGGTGGTGAGTGTCAATTTGTACCTCTTGTGTCTTTTCCAGGATCTCCCACAAAGAGAAGATCGTGGACTTCCTAGGCCACCACACTAATAGAGACCTATCTGGTTGTGGACAAACGGTTTCTAACATTCACACAATACGGCAGATAGGATCTTGTAGACAAGGTTAGGAAGGCTGATCCCTCAATTAGTGGCGCAGTCAAATCTGGACCGGGCAACCGACGCTGAGATTCCACTCATCGGGCATGCTTTCTTCCCACCATATCTTACAGTTGAGCTGGTGCGTGTGCCTAACCAACTCATCTCCAGTTGCTTTAAGTAGTTCTGCGGACAGTCCATCCGCTCTAGCAGCTTTGTTCGACTTCAACTTGGATATTGCTTTCTTTACCTCGTCTAAGTCGGGGGGACGGAATTCTTGTCTATCATCATCCAAATTGAGTAGAACTTTCTACCCAACAGCGGAATTTGGGATGCCATCGCCGTTAAGAAGTCTGCAGAAATGACCCTTCCAGATTCTCAGCACAGACTGCTACTCTACCATGAGTTGTCCAGTTTGGTCGGCAGGCTTCGTTCCGAGCTTTGCATCCTTCGGATAGCCATTTTACCTTTCGGTAAATCTTCCTGCCATAACACCTTTCCATTTCCTCGCCCAGGTGCTTCTCATGCTCCTTCTTTTTCCTTCTGAGAAGGTGCTGCTCTTCTTTTCTTTTCTGTTCGCAGAGCCCTCGTTGTTCAATGCAGCGTCGCCTTATAGGCGTCTTGTTTAGCTGCATGCACTTGCCCGCACTCGTCGTCAAACCATGGGTTCCTTCTGTGTGGTGACGTGAAACCCAGCACATCAGTTTCAGCTTCTTTGACGGCTTCTTGACAACGTCTCCAGTCTTCTTCTATGGTTAGTGTAGGCAGCGTCGACTTCTAAGCGAGTTTCATGGAGACTCGGCCGGTAAAGTTCCTCCTTCTGTTGCGATGGTAGATTTCCGATGTCAAACCGTATTGGCCTGTCTCGACTCCGTTGCTCTTTCGATATCCGGGCTCTTACCTTGGCTACAACAAGATAATGATTCGAGTCGATATTTGCACCTCGAAAAGTTCCAACATCGTGAACACTGGAGGAGTGTCTGACGAGGAGTGTCTGTGTACTAACGAGGATAGTTTTGGCTGCTCGCATTATTGAGCGCAATCAACAACGTTACCTCGCGTGGACAGGGCCATGCCCCCCAGCAGTTTCTAATATTCTGTCCCATTTTCTGGCCCTTACGACTACTCTCAGAATATTTATATCTCATCTTCACACAATTAAGTCCATGTCTGAAAATGCGCAGTGACAGTTGTGAGTACATACGATCGCACGTGAATCTCACAGTTTACACCCCACTGCCGCTAAGAGAACTTTCAGTCTTATGATCGCTCAGAAGGAACGGATTTCTACTTTGCACAGAGACGACCAAGAAACGGAGTCGCGTGCCGACCAGCATGGGCACTCCGTCCGTCCCCCTTTGGTACCCAGTGCCATTCAATTTATTTCATTTATCGCCAAGGATGAATAAATCCTGCAGCTCAGACTGAAATTATTGCAGATGAAGGATTTCTAAATGCTATCAGTGGGCCAACCCAAAAACTAAACAAAACACACACTTTTCGTTTGCAGAACTTTTATTTTCCAGCATATCTTGCGACTAGTTAGACAACAAGAATTGAACGGGAACTCGAGCGTTGACCAGTAAATTGATAATCGACGAAATGTTTGTTTTCGTACCAAAAATGTCAATGCTGCGCAAATCTGTAAGAGAGTGAGACAGATTTTAATTTGTGCTGGCAAACCAGCTCGCTGACAATCTTACCCCCTTGAAGGACTTGTTGCTGTGGCGCAGTCCATACTAAGCTGGCTGCAATGGAATTCGTTCAGTCATTCAACATTAGTCGATCAGTTGAGATGAGTTGTATGATACTTACCGCAGCAGAGAAAGAAAGCCAGACAAAGAACTGCGGAGTATTTCATAGCGACCGGCGGTTGGTGAGTGATTAAAAGTCGACTCTGGGGCAGGGCTCATATAGGAAGGGGCAAGTGGTACCTTATCGGGAGGTCGTGACTGTGGCGGTGGGGTGAGCACGAGTCGAATGGAAACGTGCGAAATGACTTGTGTCGACAGGGGACTCTAGACAGCTCTAGAAATATTTCTCTGTGTCCAAAAATTGGTCGCTTCCACTGGCCCAGGAAGAAACTTGTTATACCGGTGTAAAATAAGAGGACTTAAGGCATGGTTGCCAAAACCTGAAAAGAGGTGTGCAATGGAGACGCTATTGCATTGCTTCACAATATGCGTATGTGCTTATGCCTGTCTCGGTTGAATGCAATTTTGTCATGTCGCAGTACAAAGATTCATTACTTGGCTACAAGCGTAGCGGTTGGTGGTGTGCCCGGGCCGCAACCAACGAAAGTCCCAGCTAGGGCGATATTGTTACTCCCGCGGACTTGCCCAGATGATATGACTGGATTTATGAATCACATGGTTCAAAATCACATCCGTATAGTGTCAACGGAATCACTGATGGAGAAAAGACAATCTGTGGCGGGATGGCGGCCAACAGACCCAGGCTTTGAAGGAACCTGACTGGTAGTGACAGCTTGACCAGAGGCTATATTCTGGTGCCACGGGAGATCAGGGGCCCTTGGAACTTCGGTTCCAGCCTGACCGTGCGGTAGGCCCCCTTGTGGGAGTTTCGTGGTGGCTGTGGTTTACCACCTAACATCGCGGGTAGAGTCGAGGATAGTGTACTGTGATGACTTGTCTAGTTCATTATTTAAGCACAACTAGGCAAGACGGTTAGGGGACTATCTGTTCTCAGTGTGGAGTTGCATTCTCAACCGGGCGCTGCGACCCAAAGAGCGGAAGAGGTTTTAGAAAGGCTTCGCATCAAACCAAGGTGGGGTGATTGCCCCTCAAGCATGATCTCAGTTTGGTACTTGGGTAACTAAGGCGTTTAGTCTTGCGTTACTTACGACTCTTGGGAAAAAGGTTCCCCGTAATATAAGCCGTAAAGGCAGGTGATCAAGTAAAACAAAATCCCACATCCCCCGGACTTGCACGCATAGATTTTCCTTTCTTGGGCGTTGGGAAACACTGCACTGAAGCGCTCAGACTCGAAAACTGACACCAGGCAGTAGTCTTTGTTGGTCTTCCGAATTTAACCCATCATTAACCCTGCCATCACATCAGTTACAAGTAGCTGCCACTAGATACTTCAATGAGGGGCTTGCTGGCATTGAAGCGGAAGCGGTTTAAATAGGTCTGGCGATAAGTGTTGGCAAAACGAATTACATGCTGTAGTGAAAGAAGAACAAACATCATCCATATCTTGGACAGCGCGTCACACAAGGAAACAGAAGCTTCGAGGTTTTCAGACCCCGGTACATCAGCTTCAAACAGCCGGCACATGATCCGAGCAAAGGTGCTACTTTGACAAAGGAAGTGATCTGCAGGGTCTTCGCGTTTTCAACAGGCGTCGCTCAGGGTGTCATCACTAAGTCTTTAGCGGAGGTGAAACGCCCTGTTTGTACGCCCACAATTAGCCTGCACTCTTTTCTGTCTAAAGCTAACAGAGAAGCAGCAGATTTTTTGCTGACGTTCCGGAGCTAACATGTTGATAACCTGCATCCTGGATAGTCATACTATCTCTGGTTTTGCTATCTCCAGACCCAACCGCCGACAGAAGCCCTACCCAAGAACGCGGGTAGTCCCAAGGTGGGTTCGGGGCTTACGAGTGTCCCTTTTGATACTTGTGTAGCAAGTTCATCGGCAGTTTCGTTACGCATGTTCCTGCGATGTCTTATTGTACCGGGAACCAAAAAATTCTTCGCAAATTTGGTCTGCCGACCAAATTAAGAAAGAACTTGCACTCCTGTACTATTTTGAAAGTTGTGAAAAAGTTGGATAAGGTATTAAGCGCAGCTTGACTGTCCCTACAGCCAGCTCTACTTCACAATATAATATGTTGCCATTAGAATCGCAAACGTTCTCGTTTGGAAGACCGAAGCGAAATCACCTAAAGAGGTGTGAGGTCGTTGCGGTTTTCCACGAACGCCCCAGCTCCAGATCTCTCCGTCGTCTTGGAGCCGTCCGTAAAAATCTGACAATTTTCCTTTCCCGGTTCAGTTTCTGGCCAGAGCCAGTCCAGGACAAGGGGTAAGTCGACTTTATATGACGACGCAACTGGATTGTTGGTGTCCCCGCATCGGACGGCATGTCCATAAGTCTAGTGTCCTAGGAGATGCGGTGCGCAAGGCCATCGAAGCTCCAATATGACTCGAACCAAAAATAATAATAGAAATAATTTGCGTGACGCCACAGTCCACAAGGGGTCCAGAGCCTAACTTGCTCCTTAACTACTCGAATTGTGTGCGTTTTTGTTCTCTCACGTATAGAAGGGACCTACAGTTCTTTGCCGACTCCGAACGGTGAAGTTTGAGGAGCTTTTTTTTAGACAGTTATTACTCTTTGAGTGTTGTCAGCAGATCGAAAGAGGTGGTGCCGTGAAAAATTCGAGCCAGGAATCGAACCTTTCGCGTGTGAGTGTTGCACTCCACCCACTACGCCACGGCGGCCACAAATCATTTCTTTTTAATCATGCATCCCATCATGTGAATGTTAAGGGGAGGGAGATTAAGCTTAAGGGAGCCAGGCATGCAGGGAAAGCCACAGTGCATCAAAGACTTTCTGCTCTTTGAAACTTTGTGAATGAATCAGTAGTCACGGACTTGTTCGAAAGCTTCTCACATCAAACGACTGATGCAGGGGTCTCATCATTGCTGTAAAGATCCATAGAAACCTTGGTCTTGGCTTATCGGAGTATAAGCGAGTATACTGGCAACAGACAGCGCCTTAAGAGTTTTCGTCTGAATGGCCCTTTTTGTAAGGATTACCCCCAAATATTTAGTTTTATCAAAAACGAAATAATGAAATAATGACCTTCGTACGCATAGATGATCGAAACTCATGATTTTCGCTCACTGCGCTGTTCCTTGGGGATGAATTCGAAGAGCTCCAGGATCAGAGCAATGGTTGCTCTTGGCTCGATTTTGGTGTTCTGGCTACTTCTCTGTGAAACATACCCTTTCACTCGTCTTCCATGTGACTTAATCCTAAGAGTCATTCTGCAAAAGTCCATGTCGATGGCCGAAGACGGGTGATGGTATTCGCTTGACAGCGGGATTTGCGTGTCAACTGCTTTCTTCAATTAAAGAAGCAGCGTTTGTCGGGAGTTAACATTTCCTTTCACTATTTGTGTAGTTACTGTTTGACTTCCTCAAGCAGCACACAACATTCTGTGCAAGACGCCAGGGTTGGATATCCTCGATTAAAGACAGCATGTACTGGGTCGGGCCTTCTGATACCAGTAAGCCTGTTTTCGTGGTCCCTTGTCGTGATGTTTTCAAAAGTATTATTGACATAAAGCTGCGGTCCTCCGGTTGTACAAATATTGTCAGCGTGTTCAAGTGGCAGGGTTCTCTCGACAGCGAAGGTCTCGGCGCAGCCTTTGGTGGAGTAGTCGTCATTCCACAGAACCAGGAAAACAAATAATCAGCAATAATCTCAAGTCGCTTCTTGGTGAACCACAACCATTGATGAAACCACGATAAAAATCAACCATCTCGTACCGAAAGATTGATGAACTCTGACAGATCGGGATATCGACAATCGAACGGTATGAAACCAGGTCCATCAAAGAAAACTGAATCTGGTTCACATTTGAGCACGAGGAATCAACCAAATTGTGGAATTCACTGTGAAGATGCTACAGACGGAGACTGGTGTGTGCAACGTAGCGACACAGCCCTTTTATGCCGATACGCAAACTCACGTCTTCACTTCGGGAAGGAAAAGGTGTGCCACCACAGTGAAGTTGGTCGAATTGGGTTACGAATTGACTTTAAATAGCTTATAAACATAGAAAGGCCAGTGCCCGTTGTCGATTTTGGGGACCAGGAGTCGCACGCCATGAGAGGATGAACAGAGGACGACAGATAAGAGCAGTGAAAGTAGTTGACGTCTATGGGAGGAGGAAAGTTATGCAGACGCCTTTAAGATTGAGAGGCGCCGATGTAGCGAAAGAAACTCTGCAAGTACTTACTACGTCATCGCGTGTGAGGACTTTGGAAACAGCTGGATAATCCAAATTCTAAGCAGCAAGAATGGCTGAAGTGTAAATTTCTAGCGAATTTAATGTTTCGTGCCACCTCACAAAGGGCATCCTTGACACTCTCTCCATCGTACTGCTCGGTTTCTTTTAATGGAGGGAGTAGGTAGAAGTGCCCGATAGACTCCGTATTTCTGAATAAAAAGCTATCCTGGCTAAGGAAAGAACAAGGGAGGAAATGGGTTTAGAAGAAATCAAAGAAAAAACATTGCCCCCATGCACCTAAACATGACTTCGAGTTAAACTCGGTTTTTCATTGATCAAAGACCTCAGACTGGGTCTCATTATAGGGTAATGTACTGGACACCATCTGATGCAAGAAGATTGGGCCTGCCAACAAACAAACAATTTCTGTCGAAATTGTCGAAGATGATGAAGAGGGGGTCCTTCACTTCCTTGGAAACCTCCTATCTCTTGCAAAAGTAGCTTAGACTTCAATTTGAATACAATTTAGCCACACCTTAAGGAAAGAAAGCTGATGTTAGAGTAAACAATGAAACGGGCTAAGGAATTTTGAGGGCTGATTACGGTCATAAAGGCCCCTAGCAGAACTAGTGAACAACAGTCCAGTCAATGTGGACAAAGCGGGACTCCACAATATTCTTTAGCGAAGCCACATCAGCCCAAACTAAGAGCTTATCCCACCAACAAGGCAATTGCTTGGAGCTTTACTTTATTTTCACACGCACTATACAACTAATGGAAAAACAACGTTTAACAGGTGAAGCATTCAAAAAATAAAAAGAAATGCACACAATCTCAGAGAACTCAGCTTTTTTATTCAACACCATCTCATGATTTATTTCCCGTGATCAATTGAACGGGGACATTTGCATTTACCAAGATGCTGGCAGCCTCCGCAATGGATATTGCTGTCCCGAAGACGTCAACCGATTTTAAAGCTAGAATAAAAATGAAAATGTTTGATTTCGCTTAATAAAATCAAAACAAAACTCACATCCTTGAATCGCCTGCTGCTGGGGCCTAGCCCACGAGACGCTGACTGCAACGAGAAACGGTCTGTAGCTTTGAAGACAGAGGCTATTTCGTACTTACCGCAGAGAGCGATGACGATGAGGCAAAGAGCGGTGGAAAATTTCATGTTGGTTGAGGTCTAGAGACTACTGCAAAGGTCTCGCGGCTGACTGCTTCATATAAGGCACGACAATAAGGTCTCTTATCGGAGGGTCGTGACTTAATGGACGGGGCGTGTGGGCGAACTGAGTGAGTTATTACTTGGACCTTGCCCTGAGGTAATGCCTTAGGAGTGTGCAGTTGGTTCTGGGAAGATGTGTTTCTGCTTAGCGATGAAGCTCATTTTTCAATGAAAAAAACCTCGGTTGTGTGTATGGTCAAATAATTGGTCCGTACTTCTTTAAAAACGACGCTGGTTAGAATTTTACACTCAATTATAACTGTCATAGGGGCATGGCTTCATTCATCAATTAAAGAGCCATCGTGTGCAGGGTCTAAGAGGCACCATCTTCCAAAAGTCAGCTCAATTGCTGTCTTACGTAGGTGACATTGACCAGATTGTACGAAGACAGGGCAGCCGAAAATAAGGCGCTTGCTGGCATTGAAGCAGAAGCGGCGGTCAATGAGCACAAAACGAAGTGTATGCTGTTGTCAAGGAAGGGCACACAACATCGATGTCTTGGACTAAGCGTCACACTAGGCACCAGAAACTTCGAGGTAGTAGAGGACTTCGTCTTCCTTAGCTCCGCGGTAAATAGGGACAACAACATCAGTACCGAAACCAAAGACAGAAGCACTCTTACCATCCGCTTTTTTCTTGGCCTCACGATTAACTTGCGGAATATAGCCCTCTTTCGAAGGACTAAGCTCGCTTTATAAAAAAAGCTTGGACATCCCTACCCTAGCTTAAATTTGGACGTTACTTAAACCGGGCTGAGGAAGCTCTTAGTCTTTTCAAGAGAAAAGGTCTGCATGCAACTTTTGTTTTTGTTTGAGTTGATGGCATATAGAGGAAGAAATTCATCGACAAACGCTATGGGCTATACGGCGACAGGAGTCTTCGGATACAACACTCAAGATGGCTAGACAGTGTAGAGCCTATAGCCACCACTGTTCCGGCCTGAAAAGTCTTCGAATTCGAATCAGAGGACGGCCTAGGCTGAGTTGATGCACAAAGGACCTCAACCAACTTGAAGGCAGCTGGCAATAGATTGTGCTGGCTGAAAAAGCGTGTTAGTCAGCCCAGGCCCAAGTTAACCCTAGACTGTAGCGCCACACGAAGAAGAAGAAGATGTGCAGGAGCTGTAGTTTCAAAACGACGGCCCAATACGTTACCCAGCTTCGTTTGGTTTGGTAACCGCTTAGTTTCACTTTACGGATCTCTGAATTTACCTCAAAAATAGTGCGAATCGGAGCTCCATTACTATTTTCGTCCTACAGGATTACTCCATGTCGATTACTTAAGGGCAAAATTGTTAAGGTTGTAGCTTGAATGAGAAACAAAATAGTGATGTGGAAAATTTCGAATGGTCCCTAGTCAGAACCTCAACATCCATTTTCTGTTTAAGATTACCATTCATCGTTAGAACCTTATATTTTACTGCCTTTACAGATCCAGGTAAGACCTTTGTCTTCAATAACTTGTTCCTTTTTCGCCGAAAATAAAAAAAACTGCTTTACCTTGCTCGTTATGCACAGATGCCACGTACTATTGTACCAGCGCCCTCTGCTATAACTCTCCAGATTAATTTGCCAACTCTCCTACTTTAGAAAAAAACATACAGTCTGCGAAAAAAGTCCAGCACAACATATAATTGCACAATGACCTACATCCTTTTTTCTCTCTACGCCTCAACAAAGCCACCGTGGTTTTGAACTGGGTGTCTGGGTGTCCCTCTCTTCCTCTATTCCCGAAGGTATATACGTAGAGGAGGAAAGGAGGTACCGATGCAAATTGGTTTTAAATGCCTGTACATTGTAATGGGGGGAAAAATTGGCCTGGGAAGATCATTCCATATTCGGTGGTGCGGTTGAAGAACGAGTCTCTAAACTTTACTGTACGTCCTAAGGAGGGCTTAAAGGTGAACGGGTGAGCATTCCTAGCAAGGCAGGTTTTGCGGGTGAATTCTGGAAGGGGAGGAATGCAGCTGACTAACTCGTTAGAGCATCTTTTCTTGAAATAGCGATAAAATAGTGATAGAGACGCGACATTTCGTCGATGTTGGAGAGAGTCGATTGACTTCGCAGCATTATTATCACCAACAAGTTTTATCGCTCGCTGTCGGATTCTATCTAATAGGTGCAAAGAGGTCTCAGGAGCACCGGACCATATAGGAGCGTTGTACTTAAGCTTTGGGCGGATGTGCGCCTTATATATTGTTGCCATGTCAAAATGGGTGAATTATTTCTTGCATCGCTTTAAGAAACCTAGACATTTCGCTGCATTTTCGGCGATCTCGAATATGTGATCGTTCCAACTTAGTGTTGAGTTGATACACGTACCGAGGATGGAAAGTCTTTCAGTTTCAACAATGCAGGAGCCATTAAAGATAGTTGCAGGTTGTTTTGAGAACGCTTGAGTCACAAGAGACAGCATTGAGTTTTGGAAGCAATAAATTTCACTCTTTTCTTTTTACCCCAATCAATTATACTGCCAAGATCGGAATTTAATGAGCTTAACATACGCTGCCGTTCCGAAGAGGAGGGACTAGAGCCAAGGAACGAATATGAAAACCTGGGAGTACTGTCATCAGCGAAAGAGTGAATTGGATTAGAAGTGACAGACAAAAGATCATTTATGAAAATGAGGAAGAGTGTCGGAGATAAAACGGAGCCCTGGGGAACACCAGCATTAATATGATGATAATCAGACTTCAACCCATCCAATACAACTTGTATTGAATGGTTGCAAAATTCGTTTCTAATGCATTTAAAAAGAGACTCATCGACGCCAGAAGCACGCATTTTCGACAAGATAGCCTCTTGCCAGATTCTGTTAAATGCTTTTGAAATATCAAGTGCAACGATCTTGCTTTCTCCTACATTGTGCAAAGATTGATTCCATTTTTCGGTGAGATAAGCCAGTGGACCTCTTGCTGAGGAAGCCGTATAGCCCATCTTTAAAAAGCTTCCGAGTTTCAAGATATTTCATAAGCTGACGATTTATCGGCGTTTCCATGATCTTGGAGAGTAGGAACGTAAGTGCTATGGGTCGGTAAGAGGTGGGTGATAATGATGATAATTCGCCTTTTTTAGGGACGGGTTGGACAAATGCTGTTTTCCAATTACTCGGAAAGGGCCCCTTAGAGTAGGGCGAAGGGAAAAGCTTACGCAGTGGTTTTGTCAGCGTAGAAGAATACCTCTTCAGTAGAACGGGGGGGATGAGCTTAGGGCGTCTAAGGAATATCAGTGACAAGGATAGCCGCCCAATTCTAAGAGAAATCGCTGAACAAGCAAGTGTCAAAACCAATGTAAGGAAAGTCGAAAAACTATTGAGCCAGTTATTCCGCGCAGAAGATAGATATTTGATTTCATGCACAGTATAACAGTGTTTTGAAAAATTATTTGTGCTCTAGCTCGCTCACCGATATGGTTTACAAGATTGAAAAAACAGTCATGTTTTGTGAAATAATTTAGGGGAATGATATCTTCATTGGAAAAAAAAGCGAAGTCATCGGGTATTTTTCACGGACGGGAAGAAGTTTAATTTCGACGGTCCCGATGTTTTGGCAAATTAGTATCACGATTTAAGAAGAGAGTAGTCAAAGTTGAGCCCGCGGCAATGTGGTGGAGGAACTGTTATGATATGGGCTGGAACAGGGTACCATGATAAAAGTGAAGCGAATATGGACAGCAAAAGTACCTGGATTTGATTGCCAATGAAACAACCGAAACAACTGATGAAATGATGGATTTGCCTTTTCAGCAATGCTGCGGTGCATACGGCATTTTTCAGATAACAATGTGGATTTTTGAGATTGGCCAGTGCGATCGCCAGACATAAATATTGTTGAAAGCTGTTGGGGTCCCCTTGCCAGGGCTGTTTATGCAGAAAACATTCGAGCCAAAACCATTGTATCAAATTGAAGCAAATTACCACAAAAAAAACTGTTTTTTTTAATTAAACAAAACGTTAAGAAAACGAATGGTGCTATACTTTATTCGAGCATTGTAGATTCACTGAATCGTGGATAGGTTATTGGACATTCAGATTTTAGCTTTGAAAGTAAAGCTAAATATAACTTTGTTCCGCTTCTTTGCTCTTCATTCGATGCATTATAAAAAGTGTTACAGTGATCGGATTTAGTTCAAATATGCGCCGTTTTGTTCTATAATCTATTTCCATCTAGATGGCAACTTCATAATACCCCTCTCGTAGAAGCCCCTCTCCTTATTTGCGAAGAAATCGGACAGCCACTTTTCACAAGGCTCTTTTGAATTCAACTTCACACCACCACGGGCATTCCCCATGGACAAGAATAGGTGGTAATAACGTGGCGCCATGTCCGGGCTATATGATGAATGCGATAAAACCTCCCATCCGTGCTCCAGTAGCTTCTGACGAGTCATCAATGCAGTAGTTGTCCGGCGTTGTCCTAGTGGAACACTACACCCTTCCTGTTGGCCGATTGTATGATAGACGCTTTTGGTCGATCGCCTGCTTCAAGCGGTCCAGTTGTTCGTAGCAGATGTTAAAATCAAGCGTCTGGCCATATGGGAGCAGCTCATAGTGGATGATTCCCTTCCAATCCCACCAAACACACAGCAAAACCTTTCTGTCCGTCAATCCCACCTTGGCCACTGTTTGGCACGATTCACCGGCCTTCAACCCCGACCGTTTTCGCTTGATATTGTCGTATGTGATCCATTTTTCGTCGCCAGTCAACATCCGCTTCGAAAATGGGTCGAGTTCGTTTCGTTTCAGCAGCATATCGCAGGCGTTAATTCGGTCCAGAAGGTTTTTTTGCGTCAAATCATGCGGCAGCCAAACATTAACATTAACTCCATGTTTATACGTCTACCACTTTTGAACGCAATATCCAAACTAGTCATCATTAGCGTCGTCCTGTTGGTTAAGTCAAGACCTTTCAAATGGTGTATAGTATAGATACGACCTCCGTAGCGCTTTGTACATAGCCGGAAAATTCAAAAGACAAAAAGACGGAAGGGAGATATTTGACAATCTTACATAACAGAACGCGTGTACATAATAATAATAGTATGGCGCGACAGTCCACAGGGGACCAGAGCCTAGCCTGATGAGTAAACCAACTACTCGTGCTGTGCGCGCTAATGTTCTCTCACAAGGAGAAGGGACCTACAGTTCTTTGCCGAGTCCAAACGGCGAAGTTTGACAAGCTCTCTTAAACAGTCATTACTCTTTGAGTTTTGTCATTAGCTCGAAGGAGGTGATGCTGTGGAAAATTCGAGGCGTTCAGCCGGGAATCGAACCCAGACATTCTGCGTGTGAGTGTCGCATTCAACCCACTACGCCACTGCGGTAATAGAACTCGTGAATATACTTCATGAAAACTGATGAATATTATCATTTGAATTTCAAAGGATTAGCAGAATGCGACTCCCTTGAGTAAACTCTTAACGACTTCTGTGCACGTTTCGGTTTCGGGACATGTAGAGTGAATAAGGCAACTTTTAAACGTGTCTATTCTCATAAGCATGGTTTTCTGTATGAGCCCAAAGAAGGAAATCTTAAGGTCTCAACTCACATGATTCTGGTACGCAGTTGTCGCAATAACGTGCCAATGTGAAACTTCTCACGTCCTGTTGGAATCACGTATCGGCTATGCCAGTACTTGACCACATCGTTTGGAGTTACTGAAGCACATAAGCATCTTTGAAGAAATACTGACTTGTGAAACATGCGCACATCAAGCATCTACTTTGCCCAAATGCATTCCTTTCAGCGCCTGCTCCCTACGCGCATGCACGCAGGTTTGTTAATTTGCCATGCCCACTGAGTGAGAGATATGTGTCTCCACTGAAGATTATGTTGTTCAAATAAATCTGCTCTTCAAGCCCACACAACGTTCGGCAGGCTTCTATCTTGATACAAATCCAAATCCACATAAGATTCCAACAGTGTGATGTATGACACGTTAAATTGCATCTAACGCAGGGTTATCGGAACACCCTTACTTCCAGCAATAATATTTTGTCTGACAGTGTCCCCAGGATTAGTACTGGATTCCTTGCTTTCGAATGTGATGTTTTCTCAAAGAATTCGACTTGGTAGAGCTTGGTCTCCGGGCATTTCTCGGAATTCGTGCTGATCGTTGATCATAGCGATCGAAATCAACGCTTCATATGACCGGATAAAACGTAAGACTCATAGCGTGATTGTTAGCCGATTCATCATTGTAAATTGCAGGCCTTCAGCTAATATTCCGACAAATGACAGCTGAGGTTGACAAGTCCCAAACGCCAACGTGAAACTAAGAGATGGATAAACTTGTTGATTGAGTTGTCGCCGTGGAGAATTGTGCAAGAGCAACAACTAGTGAATGGGCTTGGGACTGAGCTGACACAAATGTAGCAGACAAGTATTCCAAATGCCAAGGCGAAGATTCCAGCTTCAATTCCTGGGGGATTCCATGGATATTTTGAACGCTCACTTTTGATTTGCTAAGACGAATAAAAGCGCTTCAACTATGTGCAGTCTGTAACCAACTGTATATCCCTTCTACTAGTGGCAGATCAGTAGCACGAAAAAAGAATTCCCTTGTGACATGAGGGCTACCTGATGTCGGGGGTCAGGTTGACTTGAATTTGCATTTGAAACAATTTCGTTATAAGGTTGGTCGTCTCCTTGCTGTTCCAGGTCATAGAGACTATATAGGGAAGACCAAATGGATGATGGGAATACCATGAGCTTATAATATGTTTAAGTGACAAGCCAGAGGTGTGAATCTGAAAAATTAACGACACATGCTCAACATGTGTCCTTGACTCTTGTGCCAATGTGGAAGGACAGTCTTAAACATATCCACAGAACGCCGAGAGAGTCTATGAAACCAGCTAGCCATCACAACTTCCCTAAGACTTTAAACCCGAGTGGTAGTGTAGGGTACCCCACTGGTCTAGTGATTTTCTCCCTTATTAACCTGAGCCAGGAAAAATTCAAACCATCTTAAGAATCCACATCCTGCGACAATACGCCAAAATAAAAAGAACTCACAAGCTTTCTAATCAAAATCAATTTACTTGCAAAATCGTATTTTTACTCATTTGACACCAAGATTTGGAGTGGGACATTGGCGTTGACCAGCAATCTGATGGCGTCCGAAACGCTTATTTGTGATCCAACGATTTTCATAGAACTAATAGCTGCCAGGAAAGGAGGACAGGTTAATTTTCGTTATGAATGCGGATCGGTGGAGAACTTACATCCCTGAAGGGCCTGCTGCTGTGGAAGCGCCCATGCTAAGCTGGCTGCAAGCAGAAAACTAATGACTCGACAACTCAACTTGCCTAGCTCTACTCACCGCAAATCACGAACACAGAGAGGAACAAAACAGTGGACAGCTTCATGGCGAAAGGCGACGGGGGATTGATAGAAAGTCGAGTGGAATAGGGGTTCATATAAGCTGAGGCCGCGCAGTTCGGTTCAGATTATGAGGAAGGCGTGACTTTCTAAACTGATTGCTGGGCACGAACTTCATGAAGCTTGCGTTTGGATATTGAATTAGGGCAATGACTTGTTGCAAATGGGGTGGAAACAAAATATTCAGCACCTTCAAGATTCTAAAACAGCAGTTGGGTGCAAATGCGGACTTTAGACCTGTATGAATCACTGCAATTTTACATAGCAGAGTGCAAAGGTTGGCCAGCTTTTTCATAAATCTATGGCTTAACACATTCTTTTACTTTTGTATTTTCTGTTCTAGATCACATGTGACAGTATGCATAGGGATGAGGTATATAGTGCAGTGTCTAGTTATAACATTCGTACCAATCACGTCAAATTGTGTAGGATTAGGACAGAGAACTCTTGCTGCTCCGTCAAGGTCGGTAATGAACTCTACGAGACCTTCAATGTCAAAAAAGGTTTTAGGCAAGGCGACCCACTGTCGTGAGACTTCTTCAACATCATCGAGATCGTGCGGAACTCACAAGTCAACACCAGAGGCACGATCTAGCTTACGCTGATTACATTGACCAGATTGGACGACCACAGACAGCTTTCAATGAGGCGTTTGCTGGCATTGAAGCGGAAACGACTAAAATGGTTCTGGTGGTTAATTAAGGCAAAACGAAGAACATGCTGTCATCAAGAAATGACACACAACATCGACTTCTCGGACAGAGCGTGAAAGTAGGCAGCAGAAACTTCGAGGTAGCAGACAGGACTCCGTCTACCTCGGCACCACTGTACCAAAATCAAACGCAGAATCATTCCTACCAATCGTTGTTTCTTTGAGCTCAAGAGGTAATTGAGAAATGAAGCCTTCTTTCGAAGGACTAAGCTCGCTTCATTTAACAGCTTGACTATCCCAGTAATTCTTTATGTCGCGGAAACCTGGACGTTACTGAGGAAGCCCTTAGTCTTTTTGATAGAAAAGTTTTGGGTGCGATTTTGGTCGTGTTTGAGTTTATGGCATCTGTAGGAGAAGATATAATGACGACCCCTATGTGCTGCACAGCGACATCCGCCTGGTCAAGTGTCTTTGGATACAACGCTTAAGATGGCTATTCCATATAAAGCGGTTCGAAAGTGTTTGAATCTGAGCCCTTGGGGCAGCGCAACAAAAAACGGCCTAGGCTAAGGTGGCGCACATAAATGGAGAAGGACTACAACCAACTAAGAGCGCGCAACTCGAGGCAGCTGGTGAGAGATCGTCCTGGCTGGAAGGCATGTTGGTTGAGACGCAGGTCCATCTCGAACTGTAGCGCCACAGGAAGAAGAAGAAATGACCGGGATTATGTCACGATACGGGCTGTGGGTCCATACCAGGTACACCGGGAGCCTCAAGATACAAATGTCTCGATATGGAACATTTGTTGTGAACGAACCCTTACTTTTTTTTGTTTGCTATGACATCTGTGAAAAATATTTAGTATACATCAAGTCATTGAACAGACAACATCATATTTTTTGATCGTGTTAAAAATGTCGAATTTCGTACCAGATAGTGATGATTTGCGGAAAGCATTAGTTTTTTGTTTTCATTTGAAGAAAAGTGCTGCAGAGTCGCATCGAATGCTTGTCGAGGCATATGGTGATCATGCTCTATCAGAAGCAACATGCAAAAGATGGTTTCAACGGTTCAGAAATAATGACTTTGATGTGAGATATGAAGACCGTGGAAGACCACCAAAAAAGTTTGAAGACGCCGAATTGCAAACGATATTGGATGGAGATGACACTTTGAGTCAAAAGCAAATGGCAGCAATGTTAAATGTTGCACAGCAAACAATTTCTGACCGTTTAAAAGCTATGGGAAAGATCCAAAAGTGTGGAAAATGGGTGCCACATGAATTAAATGAAAGACAGATGGAAAACCGAACAAACTTTTGTGAAATTTTGCTTCAAAGACACGAAAGAAAATCGGTTTTGCATCGGATTGTTACTGGCGATGAAAAATGGATTTATTTTAAGAATCTTAAACGGAAAAAATCATGGGTTAATCTGGGACAACCATCAACATCGACTGCAAAACCAGATCGATTCGGCAAGAAGACAATGCTGTGTGTTTGGTGGGACCAGAACGAGCTCCTAAAACCTGATGAAACCTTTAATACTGATAGCTACCGACAACAAATGAACAATTTGAACCATGCATTGATCGAGAAACGACCAGAATGGGCCAGAAGGCACGGCAAGGTAATTTTGCTCTATGACAATGTTCCAGCACACAAAGCAAAACCGGTTCAGGATACAGTCAAAACACTTGGCTGGGAGCAGCTACCCCATCCGCCGTATTCACCAGACTTGGCTCCTTCCGATTGCCATTTGCTTTCATCGATGGGACACGCATTGGCTGAGCAGCACTTTGATTCCTACGAGGAGGCCGAAAAGTGGGTGTCTAATTGGTTTGCTTTAAAAAACGAAAAATTTTATTGGCGTGGTATTCACAAAATGCCAGAAAGGTGGTCAAAATGTGTAGAAAATAAAGGCCAATACATTGAATTTGGTTTTACTTTCCCATTAATAGTTAGTTTATTTTTATAATTAATACATCGGTATACCTGGTATATATTTTATGAACACGCAAAGTTTCCTACAAACAAAGCTGTGTATCACAGCTGAATTCTAAGTATATGCCTCCAAATTTGGCATTCCCACAAGGACTCTCTCTCTCTCTGGGGATTTCGGACTGGAGTTGAAAAATAGTATTGAATTTGCAACTGGGGCAGAGCAGCGAGAGTGCGAGAAATGTTCATCCTCAACACGTCATGAATTTAATTTTTGTATGTAATTTGCCATCATTCCTGGGCAAGACATCGGAAAAAAAGCAAAAATTTTGTTCGATATCAGAATTCTTGAAGTCCGAGTCTACTCTTGATTGAAGACAGGGTACGAAACTGATAATACGAGAACAGCGAAACCAATTAGGTACGGATGTCGAGACAGTCCGCCCTGAAAGTCTCGTAGCTGTCTGCACTCAAAATAGCAGATAAATGATAAAGTTGTCAAGAAGCAGCCATAGAAGCTGACACAGATCAGCTGAACTTAAGGATACCATCTAGAATTGTGTTGTATTGTATTTATTAATACGCAACAATTTAAATTTTTTGCAATTGAAATGTACATAGATATGGCTATTGGTAACCTTACTTATGAAAGGAGACTAGGGAAAAGTTAACTAAGAACCTTCAAGCAAAATATCACAGTTTTGTAAAAGGGGATGTCCTTTATGGGCCCATAAGGCACGTATGGATTTAAATAAATATATAAATAACTTAGTACATTGAATAATAAATAAGACATATAAAGAACATTAAGAAACGAGAGGGTTATCTGATATATTACATAAAGAGACAAATCATTTTGGAAGAACTTTCTACAAACCATTTCAATTTTGGCTATTTCGTGAAGTTCTGAAAGGTTGAAAAATACATTTGTAATTTTAGAATCATTTGTTAACGCTTGTTTTGACGAACTTGTAACTTTTTAAGATGCCAGTTGGCGCTGTTTCCCTAAACTGGAGGTGCGGAGCACAGAATTCCTTGGAAGAAAGATGTATAAATTTAAATCTTATTATCTTTGCTTAATTCAGATTTGAGACAAATGAATGGGTATAGCAATTTAACGGTGTTGTTTACTTTACTAACGACATTATTTGTATGTTGGCCAAAAGTCAGTCTCTTGTCCATAATGACAATCTGGTTTCAGCAGACTATTCAATTCCCAGCTGGTAAAAATCAAAATTGTCTTTTTCGAGAGAAAAGACTGCTTGTGATTTTTGTGGATTAATTTTAATTTTCCAACCTGCAAGCAGGCATTCTAATCCAGATTAGACTCAATATTCATGTCTATCGAATCAGACGAAAAACTGCATGTGTCATCTGCAAAAATTGCAGAATGACATGCAGGAAGTGAAGAAAAGTCAGATGTATGGATGTTGTAGAGAATGAGGCCCAAAACGGAGCCGTATGGAACACCGGCAGGAATGGAGTCTGGTTCAAAAACGCCTTGAAGCTCTTTTTTGTAAAGAAAGATCGGATAATTTTCATGAGGTACATAGGAAAATTGAATTGCATGATTTTATGGACCAGACCATTGTGCCACACAGTGTCACACGTTTTTCGACATCTAAAAGAACCATGTCAATAATTTTGCCTTCTGAAAAGTTTATGTTTTCTTAGTCTGCAAACTTGTTCTGAAGTACTATGATGTGAGCGAAAGTCAAATGGTAACTTTGAAGACCAGTGTCGACAGGAAAATGTCGCCAAAAATGGGGCCCTTATTATTCAGTTATAATTCCACAAAACTAAACCCTGTCTTACGATAATATTTAGGTGATCATTGCGCAGTTTCACTCTCTCTCTGTTTTTTGAGATTCTGCCACTAAAGCTGTCTGAACAGAATGGTATTTGTGCCCTTCAGGGGCTCCAAAATTGTGAAATCTAACCTGAGAGTTATATAAAGGGTGTCCCAACAAAAACGCAAGATTTAAGTTTTAAATAAAACGCAGATATTTAAAAAAAAAATCGTGAATTCTTTATTTGGTGCCGTAAAGTAGACAGGATGAGGTTATGTGTGGAATAACACATCGGCCAGATGGCCGATGCGCTTGGTGTCGAATGGAGGTGGATGGAGTTTGCGCGACATCATCCTGTACTGCTGCGATAAATTCGGTCGATTGACCTGGTCGAAAGGAGGGCATGGGCTTGTGCACGCGAGGTAACGTCGTTGATTGCGTTCAACATGGCGAGCTGCCTATCCTCGTTAGTGCACAGGTCAAGTTTTCATACAACCACCACGCGGCGCCCCCTGTATAGCCATCACAACACCCGTTGTATGGTGAACCAATGTATGCAGTGAGCCCCTCTGCCAGAGTGTTTAAGTAATGGGCCTGGCCTACCAGTCTGTGGGTTGTGCGTGAGGGTAACTTCCTCACCACGTAAAAATCATATAGTTCAGAAAAGCCGATATGCCTCTGATAAGGACGGATAAACTGTTGACGACCCCAGCACTCGTTTTAAGGACAACGATTTTCGGTTTTGCACGTGGAATGTGAGGTCCCTTAACAGACCACGTGCAGCCGAACAACTTGCGGAGGTCCTTGATTGCCACAAGGCAGACATTACCGCCATCCAGCAAGTGCGATGGGATGGCATAAGAACGATGAAGAACTGTGATATCTACTACAGCAATTTCTATAGAGAGAGAAGGCAGCACTTATTCGGATGCGGATTTGTTGTTCAAAGCAGACTTAGGCAAAAAGTTTTGAGCTACGACCCCGTCAGCGAACGCATCATGACAATCCGCATCAAGGCTGAATTCGGGAACATCAGCCTATATGCGCTCACGCCCCGACAGAGGAGAAAGATGACAACATCAAGGATGACTTCTATGATCTCTTAGAAAGAACAAACAATCGATGCCCCACCTACGACACCAAGATCATTATAGAAGACGCTCAGCTGGGAAAGGAGGACATCTTTGCTGGAGTCATCGGTAAACACAGCCTGCACGACAACACATCCGGAAACGGACTCAGGCTGTTGGACTTCGTCTCGGGGCGGAACCTCTCTGTGGCTAGCACGCGTTTCCCACACCTGGACATTCACAAATTGACCTGGCGCGTTGTTGTCTTTACATCAGTTACAGACCCAGTTTCAGCAAATTTTTCAATTAATCGGTTTACAGTTGACTCTTTTGGAGCATTAGTGTAACCCCAAATTGATCGCAATTTGCAAACTGTAGCCGCAAAACTTTCACCATTTTGGTAGAACAATTTCACAATGAGAACGAGTTGTTCATTCGTGTAGCGCTCCATTTTTATGAACCTTATACCTTCTACTAACAAACAATAATATTTGTTCAAATGTCAAACAATGATAATTCGAATGGCGCCAAATTTAAATCCTGCGTTCTTGTTGGGACACCCATATAGCTAAAATTTTCCACCCAGGCGGACCTTTCACTTCAAAAGGGTGCCTTCCTTTATATGCAAAATAAGCGCCATCATAGATTCAGGTCATTTGCTTTTACTCTCGTGGCACCCAGCTTGTTTCATTGCGACCAATAGGTTTTTGGGAAATGCCTACTCTTAAGCCGTCTAAAAGAGGTATACAAAGTGATCAGATTGATCGAGATGTCATTTGATCGACAGAGTGTGTTACACTTTAGAAACGAAATCGAAGCTAGCAAAAGTTTGGACGAATTTTTCCTTTTTAGACTTTTCTGGGGATCGTAGGGCTCCTTCGGTCGGTTGGAGTTGTCTCTATACCGGGTACTGCCACTTGTTCAAGTCTAAGGAGTGCCTTTCGTCCGTAGTTGTGCCTGGAAAGGCCTCTGCTCAACTGTGTCTGATGATGTTTCACCGGAATATTCCACATATGGTGCGGCGACATTTTTTGTTCGAAGTCAGCCTGGCCACTCCCACACATAAGATCTGACTTAGCACACATCTTGCATATTCGGAGCTTTATGTTTCAGGAAACCTGTAAACTCCTAAAAGAATCGCCAAACCGCCTACCTATCGATAAACTCTTTGAAATAGGCTTTACGTGTCCGAATGCTACTAAGATCTACTAAATTAATTGTATGGCGCGACAGTCCACAGGGGACCAGGGCCTAGCGTGCTCATCAACTACTCGTATGGTGCGCGCAACTGTTCTCTCACGAGCAGAAGGATCCAAGATCCGCTCCTTCCATGTAAATGTTTTCGTTGATGCTGGTTCTCTCGCATGACGTTAGTCTTCTTCTTTGAAAAGGCAGATGGCGCTTAATATTCTTAGTTCCCGAGTTATACTGTTAGGGGCAGAGTTGATGGAAGGTGAGGGCGGGTCCAGTAGTCAGTTTGCTATGACCCCCAATTGCTATCAAAATTAATTTCGTCTGTTTCAATGACCCCAGTGTTTAAAAATTACCAACATTGACTGGTCAAGTGTGTGCACAAATCATTTTATTTGAAAAGAAAATCTCATTACAGGATGTCGGTTACAACAACATTCACAGGAAGGTTTAGGCTGGCCACAAGACTCACAACCTGCTGTATAGCTGTGGCAGGTCCCCGTATGACGATAGCGCCCAAGGCTGTAAAGAAAAAGCGTCGTTAGTTCTTGAATGAAACCCCTGTGGAGACGGAGACTTACCGTTTGTTAGGATTTGTGGTTCCGCCGATGTGTATGCGAATCCAACTGGAAATGCAATAAATTGTAATTCTGATCTGGGAGGTGATTCTGTAATTTTACTCACCACAAAGGACCAACGCGGCGAAAAAGAAAACAGTGGCGACCTTCATGGTGGTTGGAGGTTTTCAGAAACTGATGACGGGTAGCCGATTCGACGGGGCTTATATATGCGACGAAGATTGGAAACCTTATCGGGAAGTCGTGACTCTGTGGTTGGTTAGTGGGCACGAATTTTTTGGGCTTTGTAATGGACTGTAAACTGAATTACACGTACAATGAGTTGTGTTTAAGTTTTCTCTCAGAAAAGAAGTGCTGATCAGGATCGTGGGGACATGACTCATTCGCATTCGTGAAAGTGGTTCGTGGGTTATGTATTTTATTGGACTGCATGTCCATCCGTTGAACTTTGGCTTTGAAGAAATATTTAATGACAAACTTCTGCCTTTTCTTGTTTCTTTGTTCTCAACTTGTGGTACTTTGTTTTTTACTCTCATCCAAATTTTCCCCTTCTTACGTACTGAAAATAGGGTGTTGATGCTCAAGCATTGAAATTTTTTTCGATTTGGACGGCCGATGGTGGTAAGGATTTCGGAATAGTGACTTAGATGCTTCAGACAGGAAAAGTGGAAAACGAAATCACACAGTATTGTAAAATTATGATTCCCCAGCTAAAGAAAATAGTGTTGTTTGTGACACCGCCAGCTGATATCCGAGTTGAACAAGCGGTCAGCAACGCATTCCAATTTTGGTGAAGGGTTCATTTTCATGCCGCGAGTGGAAAGATGATTAATTTTGAATCCCAACAAGTCCTGGACTACTGGGTCTTTGCTGGAATAATTACTATGACGCATGAGACAAATGAGAGCCATTATGACAATTCACTCATTAAGTTCAAGGACATATAGGGGCGCCACTTGGAAACATTTATTTATTTAATATAAATTTAGTTATATTTCCCGGGACTTATGGAGTGATGTGTTAGTTTAAGGTGGGAATCAAAAAAGTGTCTCTGTCAGACTTTTGTGATTTCTTTGAGACATTTACTTACTTACCTCAAGACTTATCTCGTCATGATCTGTTTGGCAATTGTAGCCCTTTTGCCAGATGATTCAATTTTCCTCTTGTGTCTCCCGCTTTACAAACGTTGTGTCAAACCCAGTGCGCAAATTTTGGACTTTTGCAGATTCCCTCCATCGGCTTAAGTCACTTGACGATAAAAGTTGAAAGTTGGGATATCTTTGGTTAAGTTGAGCTGAGTTGACTTTATTTGAAAACCCAACCTGGCTCATTTAATTCCAAAAATCTTCCAGGAAGTGGACACCAAAGACTGGCTTGAACCATAATTTCCTTCTTTAACCCACTGATTCGAAGGCGTGCTGTGAAGTCCTTCAGGTAATCATTGGAAGTCTGATTCTGCGTTGCAGACTTCCTTGCCATGAAGAGATGGTTGCCTAAATGGAAGACAGATTTCTTAGTTAGAAAAATTATAAGTGGCCTTCCTTCTGCAAGGAACAGAAAGCAACGGGTAGAGTGAACCGTAACATATGTCTTGAACTCAGTTGTTTTAACTAAAATAATGCTGACGTTTGGTCTTTTTTGTATACTTTTCGCTTTAAAGAGAGGCATCACAGTACCAAGTGCTGGGAGGATATTCACTTGCGGCTAGGAGGGAGTAGCTCTTAATGAGCGCCAAGACCTCCTAGATCAGCTGCTCGGAAGAAAATGACAAAATAGATGGGAGCCCAGAGGCAGAGTGACACACAGTTTCCTTCGCTCTGTGTCACTTGTGAAGCCCATTGGTGGTCTTAATTTGAGTATGCCTTTGAGTTACTTGCTTACCCGACACGGTTCCTTGAACTCTTTCTTGTTCAAGCGGTCCATGAATGATTTAGAGACTTGCTCGTGCGGGTATAACTCCGAGGATTGGTTGCACGTGTTGTGCCAATGTCCTCTGTATGATGACATTCGGGACGTTGGGGGCTATGAACATAACTTGCACTGAACGGACTTTCGATGTCAGCTTGGTTCTCCAGAAAAGACAGAGAACAGACAACATCAGGGGTTGTGTTTTCTAACTCGTCGTTAGAATGGCTGCCCTCACGGCAACACATAGTTAAAGTGGGAATATAAAGCCATCGGTCCTGGATGTTAAGAAACCCTAACGAGAGCAGCACAGTTTCAAAGCTCGACCGGAAGCTATATTCTGGCACCACGGGAGGTCAGGAGCCTCTGAAACTTTCAGACTGACCGTGCGGTTGTCCCCGAAAACTGATCCATTCTACTACCAGGCAGTAATCTGCATTTAATGTAATTTCTTGCTCTTCCGCAAGAACACAAGCAAAACACTTTTGTGAAAAAGAGCTTAAGTTCACACCACGTCAGCGCCAAATAGCCGCCACCTCATACGAGCAAAGACGGGACATTGACAGAGAAAGGGCTCTGAGGTGTCTTTACCTTTTCCACTAAGCCCAAGAAGACTTAAGTGCCAACTTCCTCGACGGATAAAGTACATGCTCCCGAACTTAAGTGCTTAACGAAAATGGTGTCACGTTTGCACCCCGACAAGTCATTTGCAGTCTTTTCTGTCTGAAGCTAACAGAAAAGCCCCGGATTTCTTGCTGTTGTTGGCGAGAATGCACTTGGTCAGTCTGCGTCCTGGAGAGTAAGGACTTCTTTTCGGGTTTAAATTCTCCTCAATTTCCACTGCCAAATGAGTGGCAGAATGCTGATACTGATCTTCTTTTAGCGAATACGAGCGATTTCATCTTATTAGAGTTAGTTTTCTATCCCCGAGTCATCGCCTTGCTGCTGATTTCCACACTAAAACGCTCTCTAAATATACATGTCACCGCCTTTGTCTGTATTACGACAGCCCAACAGTTGTTCTCACTCCTATCCAAACATATGTCAGAACTTGCGACCCAAAAATTACTAAAAAAGGTTAGAAAAGACCAGAACCAGTCACTCCCTGCATGTAGTAGCTTGAATCTCTGCTAACCTAGGCCATAGTGCAGAGCACTCATGGTATTGCCGAAGGACAATTTCTGGAGTGCAACAATACCTGCAGTGTAAGTCAAACCCCACACCCTAAACTCCTGTATCTGTGTGTAGGTTTAACCAGACACAGGTCCTCCTTCCACTTAGCTCAGCCTCGGCGTCTCATAAAATTGTGTAGGCTTGCGATGTTTCAAAACGCCTAAAGTCTTAGTTACTCTTTACTAGAACCAAGTCAGGGGATATCTGTGATTATAGGTTTGACCCCCACTGGTTTATGTAAGGCTCAGCCAGCTCCATTGATCTAACCTGCCTCATTCTTCAACGTCTTCATGATCATATCCCCCGCAGTGGAGTCGTAGGATGACCTTTCCCGCGCGGTGTCTCGGGAAGACATACGCAGAGTTGATCAAACGCTGATTCTAAAGAAAATGGAAGTCCATTCCTATATTTCTGTGGTCACAAGCAAAACCGCTTAAGTCTTGAAACGTACTCTTCCAAAAAGGACCTATAAAATTAAATTTTAATTCTGGAAAAAGTTTACGCATTTTAGAAATAAAAACTTTATAAATTCTTACAAACCCTTTCAACGGTGATCTCAAACTTTTTGTATTCTACCCTTAAATTGTTTATTTGCAGTTTTATTGAAAAATCCGCTATTTAAGTTGTTTTTCTTAAATTTATTTAATTTATTGCTTACCTATATCACTTAAGCTTTTACTGCAAACTGAAAATATGCGTTCATGTCTTCTTAAATAACATAGGTTGTTGTTGAGCATTATTTTTATGTCCGTTAATCGTTTTAAGTTATATTTAATATTAGTAAAGAATATAAATAGTAACAAGAAAGAAGAAAAACAAACAAAGTAAAATAAAAGTAAATTAAAGTTAAGGGATACGTGTTCAATACTGCTCTTCATTTTGGTCTTCATCTTCATCTTTTAAATCCGGAGGTATATCAGGTGCAGGTTCTGAATCCAAGTTGTTATAGAATTCATGAAAAGTAGGATCAATGAATGGAAATAAGCTTATGACATCATTCTTCTTCTTGGAACTTATTAAATTTTTGGATGGTGTATTGAGAATTTTCATTTCTGCAGACTCCTAAACGGCGATGACGACCCAAATCCCGCTGTTAGGCAGAATGGTCCACTCAATTTGGACGATGATAGACAAGCATTCCGTCCCCCCGACTTAGACGAGGTGAGGATAGCAATATCCAAGCTAAAGTCGAACAAAGCTGCTGGAGCGGACGGACTGTCCGCAGAACTATTTAAAGCAGCTGGAGATGTCCTGGTTGGGCGCATGCACTAGCTCATCTGTAAAATATGGTCGGAGGAAAGCATGCCCGATGAGTGGAATCTCAGCGTCGTTTGCCCGGTCCACAAGAAAGGAGACCCCTTTGACTGCGCCAACTACAGAGGGATTAGTCTCCTGAACATCGCATACAAGATCCTCTCTGCCGTATTGTGTGAGCGTCTGAAACCATTTGTCCATGACCTGATAGGTCCCTATCAGTGTGGTTTCAGACCAGGGAAGTCCACAATAGACCAGATCTTCACATTACGGCAGATCCTGGAATAGACCCAAGAAATGCAAATTGACACTCACCACCTATTCGTCGATTTCAAGGTTGCATATGACAGAGTGCATAGAGACGAGCTATACAGTGCCATGTCTAGTTTTGGCATTCCTACCAAACCCGTCGGATTGTGTAGGATGACGATGCAGAACTCTTGCTGCTCCGTCAAGGTCGGTACCGAACTCACCGAGACCTTCAATGTCAAAAAAGGTTTTAGACAAGGCGACGCACTGTCATGTGACTTCTTTAATATCATCCTTGAGGGGATCGTGCGGAACTCAGACGTTAACATCAGAGGCACAATCTTCCACAAGTCCGTTCAATTGCTAGCTTGTGCGGGTGACATTGACGTGATCGGAAGAACTCAGCGAGCCGTCAATGAGGCGTTTGCTAGCATTCAAGTGGAAGTGGCTAAAGTGGGAGTGGTGTTAAACGAGGGCAAAACCAAGTATATGCTGTCATCGAAAAAGGACACACAACATCGACGTCTCGGACGGAGCGTCACACTAGGTAGCAGAAACTTCGAGGTAGTTAAGGACTTTATCTACCTCGGCTCCGCGGTAAATAGGGCAACAACATCAGTACCGAAATCAAACACAGAATCACTCTTGCCAATCGCTGTTTCTTTGGGCTTAGGAGGCAATTGAGTAATAAAGCCCTCTCCCGAACGACCAAAGTGACTTTGTACAACACCTTGATCATCCCAGTCCTGCTTTACGGCGCAGAAACCTGGACGCTACTTAAAGCGGATGAGGAAGCCATTGGTCTCTTCGAGAGAAAAGTTCTGCGTGCGATTTTTGGTCCTGTTTGCGTTGATGGCATCTGGAGGAGAAGATTCAACCACGCACTGTATGGGCTGTACGGCGGCATGAGCCTAGTCAAGCGTCTACATATACAACGCTTAAGGTGGCTAGGCCATGTAGAGCGCATGGACAACACTGCTCCGGCCCGAAGAGTTTTCGAATCCGAACCACAGGGACAACGCAACAGAGGACGTCCTAGACTGAGATGGCGCACACAAGTGGAAAAGGACCTCAACCAATTTGGAGTGCGCAATTGGAGACAGCTGGCAAGAGATCGTGCTAGCTGGAGAGGCATGTTGGTTCAGGCCCAGGTCCACCCCGGACTGCAGCGCCATCCGAAGAAGAAGAATGCTCGGGAACTTATATTGTTAGTATTCGCACTTGAAAACTTCTATTACAATTGAATTATTTAAACTACTTCACTTCTAGAAGCGCTTACATAAATGAAAATTCCACAGTTTGCATTTGAGATAACGCCTTAATTCTACTTAATTCAATTGTTGCTACGATGTTCATTTTTAAATAACCACCTATCTCACAGAGCTATCGTTAGAGTACCTATCGGAAATTCAGAATAGCAACCTATGGCAGTTTGACAGCAACGATAGGCCATTACAAATTTGCAATAAACGCTTAAGTCGATACAAGCGGTTTTCATAAGAAGTTGCTTTATTGACTTTCAAGACGTTATTCAGTTTAGAAAAGAAACTTAAGTCATCATATGTCGTTATACCATTTCGATATTTTGTACTTCCAAGCTTCATTCGTGACTTAAGCGGTTATTGCAATTGCTGTGAGTTATATGGACGAATTAAGCGATTTTTTTATTTTCGTCTATTTCGATGAAAACTGAAAATTAAATACCAGTATTTTTTTGCAGTATAAAATACAGCATGCAGATAACGATGTAGCAAAAAATCAGTTTTTTTCTTAAGTCGACTTAAGCGGCTTTTGCTTGTGACCACAGATTGCGTCTTTCGACAGCAAAATAATGAGCACAGAGGCAGCGATTTTCTTCCGAATTCCTCCTTCCAACAAAACCCAAAACAATTCAAAGACACACATGTTTTGCTGTCAAAAACTCATTTTATTCGCGATGGAAGCACCTTACAAGACGTCTGATACACTTATAGTGACCGGAAGACCTGCGTGGAAAACGGCCTGCACAACCTGAACGATGGCTGTGACCGGTCCGGTGATCGTGGCTTTTTGGGTAGCTGTGTGGAAAAGTCGAATGAGTCGGCGAGTCATGGCGGGTCTATTTGATGGCAAACTTACCGACTGTTGTGATTTGTGGTGTCGAGTACGCGGAACCAACTGGAAGGAGGAGTGAAAATGAATAAAGGACATTTTTAGAAGACTCCTGACTGATACTCACTGCAAAGGACCAACGCGGCGAAGAGAAGGACAGTAGCGACTTTCATGTTGGCTGTGGCGTTCAACAACTGATTGTCAGCTGAGGTTGGGTGGGGTTTTTATACGCGCGAATGACTGAAGCTGTTAAGTGGAAGTCGTGACTCTGAAAGTGCAGAGAACACGAGTTGCGCGTAAAGTACTCGTATTTGTAGTGACACGATGCCTCAACCGCCATATTTTGTCATAATAGGACAAAAGTTAAGAGACTCTTGCACCCCTCCTCATCTAGAATTCTCCCACACCTCCTCGTCCGACCAGCCATTTGACCAATTTGACATCTAATTCGTGGACTCAAATGACCCCAGCTCCCATCTACTTCTCGTTTCAACTCCCAGACGAGCCATCGAGCTTCCAATTATGGATTTCTTGCAATCTCTCAGATGACGACGACGACGACGACGAGGACACACGTTACTTCGATGCCAAAGTACATATTTGCGAAGCCATCCCTCACCGGTTTGGGGTAAGAACGTTGTCGCCGACATTACACTTGTTCAGCTCTGCGCCCAACTGTCCCTGGGGCTGTTGGTAGATTCAATCGGAAGAACGTTCAGATTTCCCCCGGCCACGTGTCAAATTATCTCCACACCGCCTGCCGCAGCACATGCCCACCCACTGTAGCGCCGTTGGCTCGATTTATTAGCCGACAATGAAGATGTACGCAAGTGCTAACTACGTCCCCCTCATTAGGGTCGGGGCATAATCTTTGACACGTCTGTTCCCCAGCCGAGTGCGGGAATGGTCAGTTTGCTATCTAAACACAGACCGCCCTGAGATGGCCGGCGTGGCGCGTCTGAGACTAATTGCGGCGTCAATTTAATTTGAACGTGCGCGCCCTGCGAGCAGCTGATCCTTGATCCTTGCCCGTGATGATTGATTGAGAGCGCTCCCGCAGCGGGCCTGTGTCAGACGGCGGGACGCGTGGTAGTCCTGTCACGTACGCTTATCGTAATTACGTGATACGTGTGCGATGCCAGTGGCGTCGTCGGTGCTGTTATGGATTTTTATGGCAAATATTATTGTTAGACGCCACCCATCCCGTTTGTGGCGAAATGTTTATTTTGCAACTGGCCCGGGGTGGGCCATCACCGGCACTTGTGCCGGAACCGGGTCGAGCCCACATGTGCGGTGGGTGTACGCGCGCGGATTTAGTTTCCCCCGGGCTATAAATATTAAATTTTATGATACCCTCGTGAGGGCACATGTGAGTTTATATGGGCCACATGGACAGGACATAACTACGCGAGCAAGAGCGGGATGGGAAGGGGCGGCTGATTATGCTGGGTGGGCTAGGGTTTAACGTCCCGGGGGGAGAGCAATGAGAAAAGGTTGATTGAAGTCATTTGCGGTGGCGTCGTTGAGAAGATGTTACTCAGGGACATATCGGCTTTGAGGGCACAACTGTGCGTGGTTTTGAAGTGCTCTACCGATGATTGAAATGAGTTTTTGATGTCGAAAGACAGTTCAAATGAATCCTTAATGGCAAGGCGGTTGTCGGAGATTCAACTGATGAGGGCCTAGACCATTCGAAAGTCGTGGATGAGGTTCCACCCCGTGGCGTGGAGTCTGCTTTCTTAGTAAAGGTTTGACTAACAAGTCTGAAAGCCTTGGAGACGGGCATATGGATGGATGACTGGAGGTAAGAAAAGAGACACGTTTTTGACAACAAAATGTAACACACATTTCAGAAGCCTATTGAACTGGCGGCCTGAAAGCAAGACTACTGCTCCGCCACAACTGATAGGACATATTTGTTATTTGGCGTCTAATGCCTTAGAAATGATGGGCTTTCCTGAATCCCATCGGCATCGCTTCTACTACTTACTTACTTATTAGGCAGGCGAACCATGAAGGGTCCGAGCCTGAGCAATTGCTGCCTTTCATCGGTGACGGTCCTGGGCACTCTGCTTTCAGTCATTAAGGCCAAATTGTCTAACATCCGCGATGACTTGGTCTCTGTAACGAAAGTTCGGTCTTCCTCTTCTCCTCGAACCAGGAGGCTCGGATTCGAAGACCGGAGCGTGGTTGTCCATTCGCTCGATGTAGCCGAGCCAGTGTAGTCGACGGTTTTTGCCTTCCGGACTGCATCCACATCCTTGTACAATGTTGAGTTCACCATTGTGTCTTCTCCTCCATTTGCCTTCCTCGCAGACGGGACCATATATCCAACGCAGAATTTTTCTTTGAAATGCACCAAGAATCAGCACTGCAGTCTTACTTAATGTCCGGCTTTCGGCTCCATAAAACAGGACTGGCAGAATAAGGTTTTGTAGAGCATGACTTTGGTCCTTCGAGTCAGGAGTTTCAAGCCCAGATGTTTTGACTCACTTAAGTAGCATCGGTTGCCAAGCGCGATTCTACGTCGGATCTCCACTACGATGTCATTCGTGGAGTTTACGTTTGCCCCGAGGTATACAAATTCCTTTACTACCTCCAAACTGTAGCTGTCGATTATAATGCTTTGGCCTACGTGGTGTGCCGCGGATCGTGTTTTGCTCGACACGCTGGTCTAAATGTCAACGAGGACAAAACCAAATATATGGGGTTTTGTCCTCGTTGACATGTAGACCAGCTCGTTTGACCTGTTCCTAAATTGCCGTGAAAGCTTCCACTACGGCGCATTGGGACTGAGCGATAATGTCGATGTCATCAGCATATCTCAACAGCTGGACTGACTGATAGAGCCGTGTTAACTTTTCCCCGCCGTACTATCTTCTCCAGTACCAAATTGAAGAAATCACATGACAGTGCAACTCCTTACCGATATCCGGTGCAGGTCCCGAACGGTTCAGAGGTTTTTGAACCGAACTGCAAGGTGCATCGCGTATGTGTTAGCGTGGTGCGACACAACCGGATCATTTTTCCTGGGATCCCGAATTTGTCTATAGTCGATTTGCCGGGCCGGAAGCCGCACTGGTACGTGCCGATTAGTGCGGTGCAGAACGGCTTTAGACGTTCACACAGCATCGCTTCTTACTATTGCTAAATATGAATTTTCTGCTGCATTGACTTGTCGTCTCAGTCAACCATGCTGAAGAACACATCGTCGCTGGTCTTCAGAATTTAACTCATTCCCCCACAAAAATGCCAGAAATTGTTTGTGGTGCAAGGGACTTCACTAGGATGTAAGACCGCTATCATCCAATGGCTTCTTGCTTGATATACAACATTGGGCCTTAAAAATACCTCGTCCTCTATATAAGTGCTGGAAGTTTTAGGATCTCAATCAAACTGGACTAATCGCAGAATGACGATTAAGGGCTCTCCCTACTCTTTCATTTCGGTAAGGAACTAACTGGGAGAGCACAGACCTGCAGTCCTTCCCCGCTCGAATTCCAACCATTTCCCTTCAAAGAAAGCATTTGAAATTCTTGATACTCGGAACTTGATTAATGTCATTCTCACGACTAAACTTACCGTGTACCCACCACTTACCCACTCAACTGGGACTATAAAAACTTTTGTTTCCACCAACGTCCCCACTATCAGTGTTTCACCATCGACGCCACCATGAAGTTCGGTCTTGTCATGTTCTTCGCCTTTCTGGCTTTTGCAGGTAAGTCCCTTTTCTTTGCTTCCGGAGATCCCTTTTTCCACACCCTCCTCTTACAGCTGTTGCCTGCCAGAAAACGATAAACCAAACCGCCAATCAGCCAAGTAAGTCCTGTTTATCCGCAGTGAAGCACAGACGTTACCATTTTTTTTTTTTCGTTTTTCAGTTACAGACTTGACCAAGATCATCGGCGACAACAACGTGATCTCGCAGCTGCTTAAGATCTTCGCCAACGTCCACATTCCAATTTCCCTTCTGAGCAAATAAAATTTTTTCACATTTCGAAACTTTGTGCGATTGACTTTTCGAAGATTCTGTTGGGTTTCGGCTCTTTTTTTGAAATCATCGTGAAGCGGTGTGTAGCTTTCTGGTTCTTCGGTGTCCGTGGCACCCTGTGTCATCAGTTCTTAGCACTTCCTCTGCTTCTTTGATTCGTTTTTCGGTCGGTCCAAGCCAACATCACTCAGCACATCAGGACAAACTGGTGGTGGCTTGATTCGAGCAGTGGCCGTGGCACATTAATATCCCTGGTGAAAGTGTAGCGAATGTTGAAGTTCCAGAGTGTACTGAAGACCTCTTGGATCTTGAAACTGAATTCCAATGATGTGCATATCCACAAACATATCGAGAGCCTCATTAGAAGATATGCTTCTGTGAAGTGCAGAAGAAAACAGATATAACCATTGACTAGTGCATCGAACACGAACGATTCACGTACACTGTCGCCGGAGCAGACATTTCTGACTGCCAATTTCTTGGAAGTTCACGTTTGTGGGACAAACACTTCAATGGAGGGTAAATAAAAGTAAAATAAGTAAGATTACCTATTTGACATACCTGCGACCCATGCAGAGTCTGAGCTTGAGCTAAGTCAAGACCAAGCTCTCTAGCGTCCGCAGTCAGTTGGTCTCTATACCGGAGGTTCGGCCTTCCTCTCCAGAGGCTGGGAAGAGAAGACCCTCTTAGTTGAGGGAGACTATAATGACCGAGCCACTGTAGTCGACCGATTTTTCTCTTTCGAACTACTTTCACATATTGTTGACGTTCATGTTCGACGTAGGCATCCTGGAATGTCTCTAGCTGAGTTGCTGAGGCGTCCAATGTTAAATCTCCTCTCGCTTGGCTAGTCTAGCCTTCTGACAATGGATTAGAGCTAGATTCTCTGGTCCTTACTGCCACAAGGAAATGGTCAGAGTCAATTTTCCCCCCGACTGAACGACGCATGCATTGCGTCGATAAGCACGTGGTCGATTTGGTTAGCGGTTCGACCATCCGGAGATGGCCAGGTTGCTGTGTGGATCCTTTTGCAAGGAAACCTTGTGGTGCTGATCACCATATTGCAAGTCGTCGCGAAGTCCGTGAATCGGAAGTCACTGTCTGTTGTCGCGTCGTGGAGGCTGTGCTGTCCGATTACTGCACCAAAGATGTTCCCCTTACCGACTTTTGCATTGATGTCTCCGAGTACGATTTTGACATCATACTCCGAACAGGCTCCGTAAGCACTGTCCAAGAGGTCATAAAAATCCTCTTTGATGGAATGTTCAGCGGCGTCGGTCGGGGCGGGCACATATCAGGCTGATGTTTCACAATTTGACTTGGATGCGGATCACAGCCATCACTAATGACCTTCGACCTAAGCCTCTTCCCCACAACGAATCCGCATTATAATACGTGCCACCTTTCGTGACTATCCTTATATCATCATATATGTCGCAATCCTTTTTTGCGCTATATACCTTGTGTAGCATATTTCCTGGATAGGAGAAATCTCCGCTCCATACAACGTGCGGATTTGTTTCAGTTGTTGAGTCGCCATGTCGTAGCCGTGTTTTCGCGAATATCGGAGGCAGGTTGCTCTCTCATAACAAATTTTGTTTATAACGTGGGGCGGTCGTTAGCTCTGTGTACAACTCAGCTTGCTCCGGGAGTAGATGTTGAGCTCTCTTGTCTAGGGCGATCGCTGCATACATTAGTTCACCACTCAACGAATGTTGAGGTGCCACTAGGAGGCTGTATGTCAGCACTTACGCTTTGGCCAAGCGCCAGTTGGATGCAATCAAATGATTTGTCCTATGTGCATAGAGTTGCACGGCGACTTTTCGTTCTATTATGCCCTTTATTGTTACCATGTTTACCCTGCGCTAAGCCTGTATATACTGTTACTTCCAGGAAAGCCTTTATATTCCAGACCTTTTCTGTTTTGCTGTTTCAGGGAGGCAGTGCGGTAAGTTCACATTCGTCTCAGAGGGCGTTGTCTCGTACAGCACGATTATGTTCTGTGAATCCCTACCTGGGTTTCGACAGTAAACGGGAATGAAGAAAAAACTACCCTGAGCGAAGGCATGTCACGCCTGCGAGAGGAAAGCAAGAGTAAGAAACGGTAGTGTGAATCGGCGCCGGGGATCTTTGCCGCATGTACTTAAATGCAATGGTTTTAAAGTCATACCCGACGGCAGCAACGGGTAATCCTTACAAGCGTCTACGTGGAGGGTAGCCACGAATGGACTATACCAAGCATTGCAAACTATGTTATTGCCAGAACCACCGATTCATACACACACTAGTGCTAAACACGGCAGCACTTTAATCAGTCAGGTTCATTTGGTTTGTTGCTTGTTGTTTGCGACGTTTGTTATTAACACTTAAAAGACCGGACACTTCGACCCGGAACTTGTGAACTTCAAAGCAATTGGCCGAAGGGCCTTTCTACATTTCGCGACTATTTGCCGAGGAAGCTTAAGACCATGTACCCTTGGAAAGTGTAGATCTTCCATTCTACAATTCTCTGAAGTGTCTTCACCTTCTTCACAGCGCCATTAGTAAATGCCCAATGTTTGAACGGTTGAACCTTATCATATATCTGGAATGTGGATCCTCCCGTCACTCTTTCGAGTCATTGCGGAGGATATGATTGTGAAGGAGTTGGATAAGGCGGACAGGTAATGTATCTGATACTGGCTGACCCTCACATAAATCAGCGTGGATCAAAGCCATGACCACAGATTTCCCTTGCCTTGCTTCCAGGATGAGGTACCTGAAACTTGATGCTTTTTATCTAGCGCCACTGATAAGGAAAAAATAGAATATGAGGGTTTTGTGCCCGCTTCTAGCTTCGGACAGACACAGAGCTAGGTTTAAGATTCTACTTAGCAATGCCCTTCTACGATTCTAACAGGAATGTGTAGCGCCTAAACCAACCAGATTCGATTATATACAAAATGTCCTCTGGTAATAACATGAGTGTGAGTAAGTCCAGGGTAGCAGCGAATCAGGGCACTGAATCCCTTAAATGTGGGTAGTTGTGGTCCTGCTTGCCCTATTTTAATGAACGCTGGGGCTGCTCGATTCAGATGGTTGTGTCTGTAATATGGGACCGTCTAAGTGTGGATTTA
Organism: Eristalinus aeneus; assembly: GCA_955652365.1. Taxonomy (NCBI): domain Eukaryota; kingdom Metazoa; phylum Arthropoda; class Insecta; order Diptera; family Syrphidae; genus Eristalinus; species Eristalinus aeneus. Next base: position 5,105,395 of record OY019132.1, read on the forward strand.
TCCAGTCCAGCAGCCGATCAATGGCCCACCGATTAACCGAATAAGACGCAACGCTGCTTTTCCCTTGAAGGAGACAAGTACCGCCCAATTATATGTAAAACTGAAGACGGCCCCTGGACTGCGGCGTTACACTGTGTCTCAGCCTGAGTAAGGGGGCGTGCAGATTTCTAGACTCACAGGCGTAGTACTAATGAAGGTGGTACGCTGGTGGTTTGACCGATTCCATGTAACAGGCTGTTGTCTGGGGCAAGCTATGTCAAACCATTTATCAGCATGCCTTCGTTTAGTTTATGGCCTTGGGTGGGCCAAAAAGACTCAGTTAGAGTTTACATTTTTTCTCTGACGCCCTTTTTATATTGCTTGCATAAGGGAAGCCATCTATATAAAACTATACAGCTGAGTAGCCTGAGTGCTAAGAAGAGGGCACTCTTAGGAGGGAAGTTTACCGGGAAGCTTGACATTGGCATCAACATTTGTGGATTGACAGCAACACGGATTACAGTGACATTCGTCTTCTCCAAAGGTCCTGCTTTATCTCTGCCAAGACTTATATTTCTGGATTAGATCTGTTTCATATGAACCGAAGATCAGATGATTTCCAAAGTGAGGGACATCCTTGAATTTTCAAGTACATGAAACAATGAATTGGATGGCACTGCTTCCTATATCATATGCGTTGTTGTTCCCTCACGAGTGAATGGACTGTAGAGTTTTGTTGCCAACTCTAAATGAAACATAAGCACGGAATTCACCCCATTCTATCAGTTGCACGTCCAAATCATGGATTTACAAACTACAGACTTGAAAAGGGTGATCAGTGGTGGTAACCGCAAGGAGACTTGTGTACGTATCAATCACTGAAGAATTAACAACCTCACTTAAGACTTGGTTTCCCAGAAGAATCAACTGTGTTCTAATTTCGACTTTGTCCTTTTGTTCTGTACAGCCAGCCATACAGTGCTTAAACTTGACCTTCAGCAGCTTTATTTCGACACAATGAACGAAGAGGCCACAAGCCAGCCATACAGTGCTAAAACTTGACCTTCAGCAGCTTTATTTCGACACAATGAACGGAGAGGCCACAACGATCCACTTAGCTGGAGCATTTCTATCTACTTGAGAGGAGCGACGGAGCCAATATGTATGATTTGTAAGACCTTTGCGTAGATCCTTGTGTTCGCAACGCTTCAATGCAGAATTTAGAGTCTGCTCTGATGCTTTGTATAGTATCACTAAAAAGACGGCTAATTATTGTTTGCACCAGACACTGGATCAAGTAGAGACCGAATGTGCAGTTCATCAACTTGTTGTTATTTTCAAGATACGAAAATCGCCCTTTGCCTGTTTCATATTCAATTAACGCCTTTCTCACGACTTTCCCGACTAGACAACAGCCGCTTTCGACTCAACCATGACTATAAATATTTCACTTTGCGCCAAGCACCCGCACTGAAGGCTCACACTCGCTTCTATCATGAGGTTCGCACTCGTTCTCCTCGTCACCTGTCTGGTGTTCTCTGGTGAGTATTTACTTCCCAATACCCTCTGATTCGATATGATCAGACACTGCCTTCTCTTTCAGCTGTTGTCTGTCAGAAAACCATAAATCAAACCGCTAATCAACCAAGTAAGTTCAGCATATCCTCCGCCAAGAGCAAACTGAACACTTTTTCTTCGTATTTCAGTTGTGGACAGCAAGAAAATTATTGGCGACAACAACGCCATCACCGAGCTGATCAAGATTTTGGCCAACATTCATATTCCGATCTCGCTTCTGAGCTAAAAATGACAATAAAAATGAACTGAAGATGAGTTGAAATGAGTTTTGTACATATTCAGAATTTTTATTTTACTTACTAACTGTTTTCCGCGTTCGGCTTTGAGGTGTTCTGCCAGATCATATGAATGCCCAGAGATGATTTGACATTTTGTTCCCTAAGGCGTTTAAGTTCATTAGTATAGAACTTCCCCGGGGAAGTTTTCTTCAGTGAAGGCCAGTTCGATGTGATTGGTTTACTCTACTTCCTCATCTGCACATCTGCAACAGAGGTCGTTGTTTCTTGTTTTGCGGCATGTGAATCAATTGCTCGTCAGTCGTAGCGTAGACTGAGGGTGATGACGTTGTGCCATAGATGTTTAACATTTAGGAATGTGTTTCTTCAGGGCGCTGCGCACCCAATATAATCTTCTTAAACTTCGCCGTTAGGAGTGGGAAAAAAAAACTGTAGATCCCTCCTACACGTGAGAGAACTGTAGCACGCACAACACGAGAAGTTGATGAGAAAGCAAGGCCCAGGTCCGCCTGTGGACTGTCGCGCCATGTAATTGTTATTATTGTAGGTCCGGCCATGCTAGCTCGTCTGTTTCACAATTTTCTTGGACACCCTTTGCCTCGTCTTGATATGTCGTTAAGAGATATAGGACAGGACAATTGACAATCCTAATCTTAGAACTTAGAAAACAGGTTTTGTAATTGCTTCTTGATTTATAGTGTAAACGACGAGCCTAACCGCCACTAAACTGTTGCACGAATAGCCGTCAACTCTGCCTGAAAGGCGCTTCAAAAAACCAGAAGTCCAAGCGACAGGATGAATTTGAAACAATTAAAGATGATTTTCTTAAATTGACATAAAATGTACTTTATTAAAAAAATTGCTTTATTCTTTCAACGTGTTGACTTTAATAAAATTCACGTTTGAAGCGCGGTGAAGGGATTGTTTGGTCCCCTTAAGTGATCGATTTGAGTCACAACAAGGGCTGAATGTAAGAAAGAGATGGAAAGGAAAAACCGGTGAACATTGGTTAAACACCTGCGGATTATGGCTGGAAACAGAATTGCATTACCTGTAAGTCCGAAGGTCGGCTTGAGAGTGAACGAGTGTTCATTTCTAGCAAGGTGACTATTGCGGGCAAATTCTTGAATGGGAGAAGTTAAGTTGGCTAAGAGTGATAGAACCGTGACATTCCGTTAGCGTTCTACGGAGTCAATTAACTTCGTAACTTTTTTATTACCAATAAATTCTATCGCTCGCTGTTGAGTTCTATCAGGTAGGTGCAGGAAGGTTTAAGGAGCTCCATACCAAATGGGAGCGCTGTACTTGCAGCCGTATTTTGACAACAACGCCGTCAATGTTGTCCTCAAGGCTGTAAAAAATGTTCGGTCTATTAGGATAGACTACCGGCTTCACGACTTCTTCTTCTTCTGCTTGTGGCTCTACTGCCGGGGGTGGATCTGGGCCTCAACCAACATGCCTTTCCAGCCAGCACAATCTCTCACCAACTGCATCCAGTTGCGCATTTCAAGTTGGTTTAGGTCCTTCTCTATGCGTTACCTTAGCCTAGCTTCGCATGTCCCAACAAAAAATATTTAGGCAATGTTAATTCGCAGGACCCTGAAGTCCAATTCACAGACCAGTAAAATGTGGAACCATGAAGTTACCTTCGAAGATTCAATTATGGCTTAGGTCCTTTTCTATGCGTTACCTTAGCCTAGCTTCGCGTGTCCCAACAAAAAATATTCAGGCAATGTTAATTCGCAGGACCCTGGAGTCCAATTCACAGACCAGTAAAATGTGGAACCATGAAGTTACCTTCGAAGATTCAATTATGGCTGATACTGCGTTGCTGTGTTACGCCGTCTTGTTGAAACCACAGTTGCTGGGAATAATGGGTGTTCAATTGATAAACGAAAAAGTCAGTAACTATGGTCCTATAGCGCCAACATTCTAGCCAGTATCGTTCTTTAAAGAAGTACACACCATTTACCCCACCAAGATGTCATCACTCCAAATACCAGGTATACCGGTATTAAGTGAGCGTCAAGATACAAATGTCTCGATAGGGAATATTTGTTGTGAAAAAGAACTTATTTTTTTTTTTGTTTGTTTGCTATGCCATCTGTGAAAAACATTTAGTATACATCAAGTCATTGAACAGACAACATCATATTTTTTCATCATGTTAAAAATGGCGAATTTTGTACCAGAAAGTGATGATTTGCGGAAAGCATTCATTTTTTGTTTTCATTTGAAGAAAAGTGCTGCAGAGTCGCATCGAATGCTTGTCGAGGCATATGGTGATCATGCTCTATCAGAAGCAACATGCAAAAGATGGTTTCAACGGTTCAGAAATAATGACTTTGATGTGAGATATGAAGAACCAAGAAAGTTGAAGACGCCAAAGTGCAAACGATATTGGACGGAGATGACACTTTGAGTCAAAAGCAAATGGCAGCAATGTTAGATGTTGCACAACAAACAATTTCTGACCGTTTAAAAGCTATGGGAAAGATCCAAAAGTGTGGAAAATGGGTGCCACATGAATTGAATGAAAGAAAGGAAAGAAAGGAATGAAGAAAGGAAATGAAAGAGAAGGAAATCCGGAAAAATACTTGTGAAATTTTACTTTAAAGACGCGAAAGAAAATCGGTTTTGCATCGGACTGATACTGGCGATGAAAAATGAATTTATTTTAAGAATCCTAAACGGAACGGAATCCCTAACGGAACGATGGGACAACCATCAACATCGACTGCAAAACCAGATCGATTCGGCAAGAAGACAATGCTGTGTGTTTGGTGAGACCAGAACGAGCTCCTAAAACCTGGTGAAACCGTTAATACTGATCGCTACCGACAACAAGTGACCATTTTGAACCATGCATTGAACGAGAAACGATCAGAATGGGCCAGAAGACACGGCAAGGTAATTTTGCTCCATGACAATGTACCAGCACACAAAGCAAAACCGGTTCAGGATACAATCAAAACACTTGGCTGGGAGCAGCTACCCCATCCGCCGTATTCACCAGACTTGGCTCCTTCCGATTACCACTTGTTTTCATCGATGGGACACGCATTGGCTGAGCAGCACTTTGATTCCTACGAGGAGGTCGAAAATTGGGGGTCTGATTGGTATGCTTTAAAAAACGAACAATTTTATTGGCGTGGTATTCACAAATTGCCAGAAAGAAGGTCAAAATGAGCAATACTTTGAATAAAATGTTTTTACTTTCCCATTAATAATTAGTGTTTTATTTTCAAAATTCATACTAGTATACCTGGTAGTTGACATATACATTCAACCAAAAGTGAGCTTCATCGCTCAAGAAAATTCGCACATGACCAGCGACAGTATTGGTCTGGGCTCATTCACCGCATTTTCAACTTGCTCGGTCTAAGTACCTTGAAGGCTCTTCTATTAAGCCATTAAGTATCCCGCTTCACAGTGACTGGCTATCAGTTTCAGCGCTGATTTTGTCGAAAAGTCATTTGCATAGATGTCCACATGAATTGGGTGTGAGGTTGTTTTAAATGTTGCGGTTGGTGTTGTTTTAATTGCACCTCTTATTAATGTACACCAAACTGTGTGAATGGTACCGACTACCACACCAGTATGAGCCTTGTCGCTGCGTTGTAAAACCATTTCAAAATTATTGAATTCTCAGTTCCTTTTTTGGGGATCTTTTGGTTACTTGGTTGTAAAATTTTAGAGTAAAATTCATCGATTGATTCCAACATTGAGGGTTTCACATAAATGTCATTCACACGCACGATGAGTTTCCAACCATGTCATTCTTTTTATTTTTAATACTGTAAAGGTTTCGTTTGAAGAGACCGGAAGACGTGTTATATTTAAATGCTTGAGAAACCACTTCATCTCAGATTCCGTCGTGTTGTAAATATTTTGGGTACAGCCTATGAAAAGCCACAAGGGACAGGCTACTTAATCGATTGGAAAGGCTAGCCAATGTTTGTTCGTTCAGCCCTGTGAGGCAGACCTGCACCAGCGTTTGACATACCCCTTTTCACTCCTTCGACAGATTTAAGGTTACAACATGTTTAGCAGTTCAATTAAAGTCAATTGCTGCGTTTTAAGATGAAGCACAGTCACTCTAATGCTCTAAAGAGGTTTAACTTCCTAACAAAAGGCTTACTCCTTCCAAAGTCATATTACAGAAAGAATTTTCAATCACCATACCGTAAAGGCCGACCTGGGGTTCTGTTCCCACATCCCTGGATGACTCAATATCTTTATTTACGGATGACTGGAAGACAGACGATGATGTAGGGCTGGGTCTACTCTAGAGACTTAAGCCGTTGCCCCTCCATCAACCTACTTTAACAATGCAACGTTTTCCAGGCAGAGATTTTGCTACAAGAGAGACGAATATTTTTTCTTAAGATTCTTGCAGTGAGGCTTCGAACATATCCGTCAAAGGCCATCTACGAATATTTCTCAACGGCTGGCGACTCTTGAGTTATTAAACTCATCAAGCCCGAAAGTCAGTCATATGCTGAACTGTCTGTCCATCGAAGCGCTTAAATAATCACACCTTATCGATTTCTCCCCTAATTTGGACCAAAGTCCAAAGTGTGTTAAAAGGGTTTAAAAATAAAAATCAGGTTCAAGGTCGTGTCGTGCAGAAGTCACATTTTCTGAGTCACTGCGTCAATGACCAACAGTTTGTGTCTTTCCACCAGCACGCTTTCGCTAATGACATTCTCACGATTTTCCTGATTAGACCTCGCCCGATATCCAGCTAAAGTGACTTTAAATACCCCCCCTTGGCACGGGTTACTCAATAGACCTCAAACGCCATAACCATGAAGTTCGCATTCGTTCTCTTTGTCGCCGTCCTCCTCATCTCTGGTAAGTTATTTTCAACTTGATTCTTTCGAGGATCTCTCTTCACATATTTTACTATTTAAGTTGCGGTTTGTCAGAAAACGGTGAACCAAACTGCCTACCAACCAAGTAAGTACAGCTGTACCCAACTCTTGCACAGGTCTCTCACCGTATCGTTCTTTTCAGTCTCAGACATTAAGAAGATCAAGGGCGACAACAACGCAATCTTTGAACTGCTTAAGCTTCTGGCCAACATCAATATACCAATTTCAATATTAAGCTAAGAGGATAATAAATGAAATCATCGATAAATCAGCTCTTGTGTCTAGTTTTAAGCTTTCGAAAAGTTTGCCTTCAATGCAGACATAAGGATGTGCTGGTAGTTGGAAAGGATCTTGGCTAAGCCAGTGTAGAAAGAAAATGGAAGTCCTGGAGCCGGTAAAAAGACGCAGTTACAGGGAAGGGGATGAATTGCGTACTCTCTGCAGGACTAACGAAATGTAAGGAGATTTAAGAGAAAAAAAAATCAGTCTACGAAATCGATGTAAAAATCGGAAGCCAATGTGTTCGACTGTATAGGTTATCCTGACATAACTAAGTTTGTGTGCAATGGAAAAATAAGGCTTCACTTTTTAACTGAGCCAAATCTGTCACTATCCACGGCGGTTTATATTCCTAAAATTCCAGATTGGTTTCAAGTCGACTTTTGTCTCTACGTTTTTAGGATTACGTTTATACAACACATCTTGAGGCGAATGTCAGACGGTTAAAAATAAGAATTGTATGGGGTGACACAGGGGACTAGGGCCTAGCTTGCTCATCAACTACTCGTTGTGTGCGCGCTACTGTTCTCTCGCGAGTAAAAGGGACCTACAGTTTTTTACCGACTCCGAACGGCGAAGTTTGAGAAGCTTTCTTGTACAGTTATTACTCTTCGAGTGCTGTCAGAGGCTCGAAAGAGGTGCCGCTGTGAACAATTTGAGGTGTTAAGCCAAAAATCGAACCTAGAACCCTTGCGTGTGAGTGTCGAACTCTACCCACTACGCCATGGGGGCCACATCAGACGGTTAAATGTGATTAAAATATAAAAAATGGGTTGAGCTTCATTTGATGTTGGCTCCCCTATATGAGGACTGGAATCGTAACCCACCCCCAATCGACTGGTGACTTAAAATTAAATGGAGCTTCCTCACTCTACTTTTCGACCTGTGGGGCGAATTTTGAAATATGTACCCCAGATTTTAAGTTTGTGCAGAGGGAAGATTTTTTTTTTAAATCGTTTAAAGAAGATTTTTTTTTTAAACTTACCCTTTACAGCTACTAATATTACTGCTACTAGTATTTTCATTTAAAAAAAAGAAAAACTACGGAGGTTGCCTTTTATATTTCGGGATTGGGCAACCCTAGTGCTGCAATCTGGCAACTGCCAGCGCTATCGTAAAGTTTGACATTTTTGAGGTTATACGTACTCAGAACGTTTTGACATACGAGCGCTATTTGTGTTGTTTACAGTAACTTAAAAGATTCATCTCGCCCAAAAAATGGAATTAAATCCTGAAAATTTTCGTGCGAATATTTTTTTAACAACTTTCGACGTGGATTAACTCAAAAACAGTTCAGCGATGAACTTAATTCATTTTTTGGCGATGAAGCTCCATCAAGGACCAGTGTTTATCAATGGTATCGTGAATCCAACCGAGGTCGTAGTTCCCTCCAAGGCGAATTTCGTGGAGGTCGTCCAAAATCAGTTGTTGTTCTGGTAACCATTGATGCTGTGGGCCAACTGATGTTGCAGGATCGTCATGTGACCTATCGTGAGATTGAGACAACCTTAGGCATTAGTGGGACCAGCATACATTCAATATTGCATGAACATTTGACCATCAAAAAAATTTGTTCGCGTTGGATCCCACACAATTTGTCAATCGCTCAAAAAGAGGCTCGTGTCGATTGGTCGAAACAAATGCTCCAAAAATACAATCGCGGTGCTTCGAACCACGTCTATGACATCGTGACAGGTGGTGAATCGTGGACTTATGCGTATGAAACAGCAGTCGACTGTATGGGTGTTTCAAATTGAGCCAAATCTAACAAAATTTGCTCGCACACGAAGCACTTCCAAGCAAATGGTCGCCTGTTTTTTTGGAACAACTGGATATTTCACAACCGTACCACTAACCATTTGTTTGCCAGTTATCTTCCAAGAAATCAGGAAAACCAACCGCCGAAGACGGACCACACTTCACCACGACAATGTGAGCTCTCACACATCGGCTCAAACAATTGCATTTTGGAGCACTCAAAATATCGATTTGATGAGTCAACCGCCGTATAGTCCTGACTTGGCACCAAATGACTTCTTTTTTTCTTTCCTTTTTCTTCTTTAAAGTAAAAAGTAAAATGAGAGGTCAAGGTTTCTCGACACCTGAAGAAGCGGTTGATGAGTTCAGAATGCATGTTTTGGAGATACCTCAATCAGAGTGGCAAAAGTGCTTCGACAATTGATTCAAACGCATGCAAAAGTGTATAGACCTTAATGGGTAATATTTCGAAAAACAATAAGGCTATTTTCGATGATTAATATTTATTCTTCTTTAATCCCGAAATATGAAAGGGAATCCTCGTATTGTCAGGAATAAACTTACGCCTTTTAATCCTTGATATCTATCGCAGAGACTCCTTATTGATAGTTATCGTGAAGCTGAGTCTCAAAAATAATCTATGTCAGGGCGTGTGTCCATGCGCATGCTTCGGTCGATGGATCATTGTGTTTAAGCCTCATTGTTTTCCAGTCGCCTTTCTACTTAAGGCGACCCTCGTATGTAAGTTGTCTTAAGACGTGAGCGGTGGCTGAATTTAATTTGGTGTAACCTCCAGATTCTTTGGCGGACTGTGCCCTATTCCGAGCAGAGATCGCCCTGCTGAATCGAAGAAGTTCCTCGTAGCTACAAGCGATGTCCATATCAAAGTCACCTGTCTATTGCTCAGCGTGCAACATGGAAGATAATAGGTCATTCTTCCCCATCCTGGATTTATATCTAAATAAAAAATGTTTCGGGGGGGATAAAGGCGTTAAGGTGCATCTTCTCGTGGCACATAATATTGGGATAATAAGCCCCAAGGCTCCGACTGTTTGTTAGAAGTCATAGCTCGTGCAATGTGACGCCGAATCAACTAAATAATATTATTATCTATCCTGATTAGATTATCCTGATTGGGCGCCGTGGCGTAGTGGGTAGAGTGCGACGGTCACACGCCGAAGGGTTTAGGTTCGATTCTCAGCTCAACATCAAATTTTCGAATTTTTCACGGCACCACCTCTGTCGAGTTTGGAGTCGGCAAAACAAAAATGTAGGTCCCTTCTACTCGTGAAAGAACAGTCGCGCGAACAACACGAGCAGTTGATGAGCAAGCTAAGCCCTGGTCCCCCTGTGGTCGGGCGCGACGACAATTAATTAAAACCTGATTAGATTCGCCTCGTTTTCTAAAACCTCATTGGGAAAGAATTTCTTGTACTCGGCTTCGACTGTTCTATATAACCGGAGACAGTCCCGAAGACACTGCCTTTCGAATAGCCTCAACTTTTCCACCTGGGAAGGAGTTATGTTGAATCACACCGGACAACCGTGCATTATGGTTGGCCGGACGAGGTCCTATAGTAGATCACCTTCACTCTGGTATCAAGAGATAATTACTCTTGCCACGGCGAAGGCTTTTTTAGTCTTGGCCAGAGTTGCAGCTGCATGTTTGTCACCAAACAGTCCAACCAAATGCCAGAATATCCTTCTACACTTTTCAGGGTCAATGGCCGTGCTTTCGTATCCCTTCAAGCCTTGGGCAGCGGAGATCTGAAAAGGATAGTTTCGCACTTCTGATCTTCAACTTCCAGTCGTCGCAAAATCGTTAAATTTTGTCAAAATCACGTTGCAAGAACCGATTTATTACTCCGTCCCTCGGACTTGATCTGTTCGCTATCAGATCCTTGTGGAAAATATAAGCTCGCTAGTGAAAAGCATCGGCGAACCACCTGCCCTCAGTTGCGAATTATGTTGTATTTGAATGATTGTGGTAAATGTTACAATTACATTCTTCACAACGTACCTCCTACCTGTGATCATGTCATAGATCATGGTTTACTGAAGCCCAGATAGACCAACTTTAGAAAGAGTTTTTCTAACCAGACGGTGTCGAAGGCTTTTAGCATATCAATCAAGAAGGCACCTGTGCGGTGTCTTTTAATGTTATCCCATTGGGTGTCGGAGACCAATGCAGACGCGGCATGTATGAGTTCATACCCCACCCTGAAGAAAATAATTGTGATTTAGGAAACGTATCACAGATATATTGAGCTGACGCAACCCTCTACGTGCGAGATGAATTAACAGTAGTTGAATAAAAACAGAAAGACCATCCCCAGCAAGAAAATACTACTTTTTAAAAATTGGTTCTTCTTAACAATTCAGCCTTCACTTTACGATGTTCCCCTTACCTGCAACTCGGCATAGACCTAATCCACAAGCAACTACTTCCTCTTACTTCAGAGCCAGCTGCTTTGATTTTCCACAACACATGTTTTCAAGGCATTTTTGTTATTTCCGACGGGGTCTTCTTCTTCTTGTGGCGCTACAGTCTGAAGTCGACTGGGATTTTGATCAACATGTCCCTCCAGGCAGCACGATCTCTCGCAAGCTGCCTCCAGTTGTCCACTTTAAGTTGGTTGTGGTCCTCCTTCACTTGTATGCGTCACTTTGCCATAGGCCGTACTCTGTTGCGTTGTCCCAATGGCTCAGATCCGAAGAATTTTCGGGCCGAAGAAGTGGTGTCCTATAGCCTAACCATCCTAAGCATTGTATCCGAAGACGCTTAACCACACGCATGTCGCTGTACAGCCCATAGAGTTCGCCATTAAATCTTCTCCTTCAGATGCCATCGACGCAAACAGGACCAAAAATCGCGCGCAAAACCTTTCTCTCGGAAAGACTGAGGGCTTTCTCATTCGCTTTTAGTGACGTCCAGGTTTCCGCGCCAAGTAGGACTGGGACGACCAAGCTCTTATATATAGAGAGCGTAGAGCTTCGAGAGGAGGCTTTATTACTCAAAAACTTCGTGAGCCCAAAGAAACAGCGATTGGCAGGAGTGACTGCGTTTGATTTTGGTACTTGTGTTGTTGTCCCCATATACCGCGGAGCCGAGGCAGACGAAGTCCTTGACTACCTCGAAGTTTCTGGTGCCTAGCGTTGCGCTCTTTCCGAGACGTCGATGCTGTGTGTCCTTTCTTGATGACAGAATGTACTTTGTTTTGCCCTCATTTACCGCCAGACCCATTTTAGCCGCTTCCACTTCAATGCCAGCAAACGCCTCATTCAGCGCAAGCTAGCATTTGATCAGGTTATGAACAAACTGTTTCAGACGCTCACACAAGACGGAAGAGAGGATCTGGAAGGATCTGGAGGAACTAATCCCTCGGTAATTGGCACAGTTAAGGAGGTATACTTTCTTGTGGACGGGGCGAACGAGGCCGAGATTCCACTCATAGGGAATGCTTTTCGCCGACCATATCTTACAGATGAGTTGGTGCATCCGCCAAACCAGGTCATCTCCATCTGCTTAAAATACGTCCGCTCCAGCAGCTTTGTTCGCCTTCAGCTTGGATATTTCTATTTTCACCTCAAGTCGAGGGGACGGAATTCTTGGGTATCATCGTCCAAATCGATTAGAACATTCTGCCTAAAAGCGGGGACAGGCCGTCCGCTCCAGCAGGATCGCCCGCCAAAATTCTGTGCCAGAGGTTCGGATAAAAATGTGCCCGTGTGCTCCACACGACACTATCATATTAAGCGTAGAACTTGAGAAAGAAGTCAGTTTAAGCCTCGGGTATTGCAACGCCAACGAATGTATCACGACACAGGATGCCTTAGCGACACCCATCACCTGAAGCTTTCTGATCTTGTATAAACCCATGCCGACTTTTGGAAGATGGTACACCTAGACGCAATTTATTCACTCTGTATCCGTATCAAGAATGGGACAACTAATATTTTGACATCTAAAGCCTTAGCATCTCCTAAGACATCCCTGTGGGATTCAATTCAATTTAACATAACACACAAAGTGAGGCACTGCACTGAAGAGCTCGCTTCTATCCACGCTTTCATTGATGCCTTAAAATCGACTAAGACTAGTTATCAATCTGCGTTTCTTCCTATAGACTTTCATGACGTATAAGCTCGGTGTCGATGAAAGGTTTCAATCATTCACAAAAACTGACAGAAACGGTGTTGAATGTACTGTTATGCAAGAGGGCTTCTTTCATGTGACACCATCGGTGGTTTGCTCTGATCGACCACAGAAAAGTATTATCCTCATCTTTATAGTGTGTACAAAGAACTTTTCGACACCGCCCAGCATCTGCAACAACATCAGTCTACAAGATGGTGATGGGACTACCATTTCTGTACTTTTCCAGAGGACATCAGCGGACACATCACTTGAAGCAAATGATAAACGGGCCAAACTGCATCAAGATCGAAACTTGTCTCCACTTAAAGTCGCTCTCAATTCGCTCTCAAAAGAAGCTCTTAACATGACTTAAGAAATTCCAATTTAATCCCGTGAAATGACTCCATTTTAATGATCATCCCCGTCCAAATCTCCGCTGCGGCTGAACACTCCTTCTGGGCTCCAGCAAGTCAGGGATTCGCAATTCAGGACACATTCCTCGGCGAACGGCAACAGAAAACGAGAAAAGAAAGCACATTCCCAACTAAAAAGATTTCTCATAAATTCAGCCGCTCCCCCACCCAGATCTGGGCTATTCCGGGAAGATACTGCACTCTGTACGGCTTGGGATTCGTACTGCCAAGGCGCCACAGGACACCAATACCATAACTAGGATACTTAACATCCGAAGGACATGCTGCCTCTTATCTTGTCTCGTACCTGGCGTCTGTGGTCGGCGCTCCGGAAACGCCAAACTCAGCCGGGAGCGGCGGCGGTGGAGATGGAGGGACTGCGCACAGACGTTCACATAATCCTCACAGGATATTACATTCGTAATCCTCTTCAATGCAGGTGCACGGGTGGCTGCTCCATGTGAGGGGATGTGTGACTCTCAGGTGCATAAAAGCGCGCGCTCTCGTTCTTCAGATGCATTTGGAGGGCGCGCAATAGAAATGAAAGCGGATGTGCAAGGATTGAGATTTGTTGCACACTTGGCTGCGGCACCGTGGGAGGAGCGAAGCACTTGCAAATTGGTTTCTCCGCAATGGCGGAGGGTAAATTAATTTCGTGGGTGGCTCGAGCGGTGTGAGCTTGTATGTGAGTTTGACTGGTGATGAATATTTGAATCCTTCCGCGTCTCCTTTGGGAGTCATATCCTGTCGTAACTACGAAATGGGGTCCCGCAGGGTTCGCCTTTATGACCCAATGCCTTCGAGTCACCTCCAAATGTCAAAGATTCACGTCTTCAGCGGGTGGCATTCCATTCCGAAAGCAATTCTGTGTCACCTTTTCCCATTTATGATGCGCCCTCACACATCCCATTATGGATGTGCGCTGAGATAAGAGCCGACATTCCCGTACACCCCACCCACCCTGCCACTCCATTATCAGGGATCTTAGTCCAATTTTTACATTCCACTTCGCTCTCCGCGAGAATATGAAAACCGCTTTACATTCACTGAACGCGACGCATCATATTGTCGTCCTTCGTCTTTTATTCATATCCTTGATGGAATACGGGCTCAAGTACGCGGTGGGTGGACGGGTGTTGATGCTGAGGAAAAATTAAAGAATAATTTTGAAAAGCAGAGCGGAAGATGACAACAACAACAACAGCAACAAGAGCGCGACAACCGAAGCAGCTAAATGCGAGAAAGGATGCCATACACATGTAGGGCAATAAAAACAAATTGCCAACGCTATTGAAGTCATTCGAGGCATTCAACTTCTTGCAGGTCTTCAACCCACAGCCCACTCTTGTGGGCCCCACTCGGTCGTATCCCTTTTCCTTCCCTCGATCGGGCGTCTTCCGCGATGCCTTTGTCCCCGTTTTGCTTCTTTTTTGCGCAAAATTCAAGTCGCGTATGCGACAGGACGCTGGGATGGGTGTGCAGGCATGAAAGGGAAAAACTTTTTTTTTTGTGGCAGTGTGCAATTTTTAAGAAGGGGGCGACTGGAAGTCGACGATAAATGGCGAAATTCAGCGACGCATTGTGTCATGGGGACAAGGGAAAATATCGTTTGGCGTGCCATTAGCATATGACAGTCGTCAGGAATGGAGCTGACTACAGCTATGCTCTGTGGAGTGTGTAATGGCGCGGGTTTGTTGCTTCCGGCACGTGAGTAGGCATACATGAGAAAGTGGGTACTTGAGGTCCTTTATTCGTTTGGAGTGCGCCTGTTGGCATTGGAATTGTAACTAATCGGCCGCCGCTGGAGGGAGGGGAGACAGACTGCTGCCGCATGACTGTCGGGGCGAGATGCTGGCATTCAAATGTCCGCGAAAGGATGAATTTTTCATGACCTGCGGTGGAAGGTGGGGGAAGCTCTTTTGAGATGTCATAGCTTAGCTGGTTTTGCTTAGTTAAGAAACAAGATGAGGTCTTTCTCCGGAGGCAATTTTTGTCTGCTTCAGAAGCTGGTGGGCGTCTGAAGAATGGAGGGCGATGATTCATGTGGAAAGGCGTTAGGTCGGATGATGAAGCTTTACTTGCCTCAAGGGACGACCGCAACGGACAGATGGCGACCTGGATCATACAAGTTAATAGCAGACATCCTAGCCAGCCTGTCCATCTTGAAGAAAATTTAAAAGCCAGTGTCTTACAGCTGGAGACTTGAACTTGAGCCGAGTCACATTTTATTAAGTCGAATCCCTCAATGGCCGTTCTTATGTACTTTAATAGAAACACTTGTTTTAATTAACTTCAATTTTAATTCTGTCAATTTTACTGTCAATTTTATGTTGAAATTGGAGGGAAATAATAAAGACAATCCGGAAACCGTAGAAGAAGCTAAGGAAGCAGAATACAATTCATTGATTATGAATGATACCTGGGACTTAGTAGATTTACCCGTTGGCCGTAAGGCAATTAAATCTAAATGAATTTTTGATCTAAAGAAAAACAAATTTGGTGAAATTGCGCGGTGCAAAGCGCGTCTGGTGGCTAAGAGATGCAGCGAAAAATACGGCGAAGATTATTATGAAACGTTTTCCCTGGTTACAAGATGTGTAACTGCAGAATTCGGCTTATTATTACATCAATTAGACGTTACATGCGCTTACCTAAACGAAAAAATCAATGAAGATATGTATATGATACAGCCGCAATGTTTTGAGAGCAAAAAGAATTCACAGAAGGTTTGCAAACTCAAAAGGGCGTTATATGATCTTAAGCAATCTGAAAGGCTGTGGAACCTGAAGTTAAACCAAGTATTAACTAATCTTAGGGGGCACGAACCTCTGCACGCGAGGTAACGTCGTTGATTGCGCTCAACATGGCGAGCTGCCTATCCTCGTTAGTGCACAGGTCAAGTTGCCATACAACCACCACGCGGCGCCCCCTGGATAGCCATCACAACACCCGTTGTATGGTCAACCAATCTATGCAGCGAGCCCCTCTGCCCGAAGGTTTAAATAATGGGCCTGGCCTACCAGTTTGTGGGTTGTGCGTGAGGGTAACTTCCTCACAACGTAAAAATCATATAGTTCAGAGAGCCCGATAAGCCTCGGATAAGGACGGATCAACTGTTGAAGACCCCAGCAAACGTTTTAAAGACAATGATTTTCAGTTTTGCATGTGAGATGTGAGGTCCCTTAACAGACCACGTGCAGCCGAACAACTTGCGGAGGCCCTTGACTGCTACAAAGCCGACATAACCGCCATCCAGGAAGAGCGATGGGATGGGCCTGGCGTAAAAGCGAGGGAATGGAGGACATCTTTGCTGGAGTCATCAGTAAACACAGCCTGCACGACAACACATCCGGAAACGGACTCAGGCTGTTGGACTTCGCCTCGGGGCGAAACCTGTCTGTGGCTAGCACGCGGTTCCCACAACTGAACATTCACAAAGGAACCTGGCGATCTCCTGATCAATCAACCGTCAACCAGATTGATCACGTTGCGATCGACGTCAGACACTCCTCCAGTATTCTCGATGTCCGAACCTTCCGAGGTGCAAACATTGACTCGGATCATCACCTTGTTGTAGCCAAGGTAAGAACCCGGATATCGAGAGAGCAACGGAGTCGAGAAAGGCCAAAACTGTTTGACGTCGAAAAGCTACAATCGCAGCTGATTGCTGGGAACTTTGCCGACCGAGTCTCCCGGAAACTCGCTCAGAGTTCGACGCTTCCTGCACTAAGCATAGAAGAAGAATGGAAACATTGTCAAGAAGCCATCAAAGATGCTGCCACTGATGTGCTGGGTTTCACGTCACCACCCAGAAGGAACCCATGGTTTGACGACGAGTGCAGGCAACCGCACGCAGCTAAACAAGACGCCTATAAGGCGACGCTGAATCGAACAATGCGGGCTGTTCGTGAACTCTACGAACAGAGAAAAAGGGAAGAGCACCGGCTTCTCAGAACGAAAAAGACGCAGCAGGAGAGGCGCGGTCGAGGAAATAGAAAGGTGTTATGGCAGGAATGAAGACCGAAAGGTATTTCGGAGGCTATTCGAAAGTTTGGAACAAAGGCCTGCCGGGCCCAAAACGGACCACTCGTGTTAGAGTCGCAATCTGTGCTGAGAATCTGGAAGGATCATTTCTGCAGACTCCTTAACGGCGATGACGGCCCAATTACCGCTGTTGGGCAGAATTTTCTGCTCGATTTGGACGATAATTTGGACGAGGTGAAGATAGCAATTTCGAAGCTGAAGTCAAACAAAGCTGCTTGGGCGGACGTACTACCCGCAGAACTATTTAAAGCAGCTGGGGATGAGTTGGTTGGACGCATGCACCAGCTCATCTGTAAGATATGGTCGGAGGAAAGCATGCCCGATGAGTGGAATCTCAGCGTCGTTTGCCCGGTTCACAAGAAAGGAGACCCCTTTGACTGCGCCAACTACAGAGGGATTAGTCTCCTGAACATCGCATACAAGATCCTCTTTGCCGTATTATGTGAGCGTCTGAAACCGTTTGTCCATGACCTAAAATGTCCCTATCAGTGTGGTTTCAGATCTTCACATTACGGCAGACCCTGGAAAAGACCCAAGAAGTGCAAATCGACACTTATCACCTTTTCGTCGATTATAAGGCCGCACTTGACAGTGTCCATAGAGACGAGCTATACAGTGCCATGTCTAGTTTTGACATCCCTACCAAACGCGTCTGATTGTGTAGGATGACGATTTAGAATTTTCTCTGCTCCTTCACGGTCGGTAACGACCTCACTGAGACTTTCAATGTCAAAAAAGGTTTTAGACAAGGCGACGCACTGTCATGTGACTTCTTTAACTTCATCCTCGAGAAGATCGTGCTTAACTCACAAGTCAACACCAGAGGCACGATCTTCCAGAAATCAGTTCAATTGCTAGCTTACGCTGACGACATTGACGTGATTGGACGAACATAGCAAACCGTCAATGAGGCGTTTGCTGGTATTGAAGCGGATACGGCAAAAATGGGTCTGGCGTTAAATGAGGGCAAAACGAAGTACATGCTGTCATCAAGGAAAGACACACAGCATCGACGTCTCGTCGGAGCGTCACACTAGGCAGCAGAAACTTCGAGGTAGTCAAGGACTTCGTCTACCTCGGCTTCGCGGTAAACAGGGACAACAACATCAGTACCGAAATCAAACGCAGAATCAATCTTGCCAATCGCTGTTTCTTTGGGCTCAAGAGGCAATTGAGTAATAAAGCCCTCTCTCGAAGGATTAAGCTCATATAACAGCTTGATCATCCCCGTCCTACTTTATGGCGCGGAATCTTGAACGTTAGCAAAGGCGGATGAGGAAGCCCTTAGTCTTTTCGAGAGAAAAGTTTTGCGTGCGATTTTTGGTCCTGTTTGCGTTGATGGAATCTGGAGGAGAAGATTTAATGACGAACTCTATAGGCTGTACAGCGACATGCGCCTGGTCAAGCGTCTACGGATACAACGCTGAAGATGGCTAGGCCATGTAGAGCGTATGGACACCACTGCTCCGGCCCGAAAAGTTTTTGAATCCGTGCACTGGGTCAACGCAACAGAGGACGACCTAGATTAAAGTGGTGCACACAAGTGGAGAAGGACCTCAACCAAGTTGGAGTGCGCAACTGGAGACAGCTGGCGAAAGATCGTGCTGGCTGGAGAGGCATGTTGCTTGGGGCCCAGGTTCACCCCGGACTGTAGCGCCACAACAAGAAGATTAACTAATCTTGGCTTCGTATGTTCTTACGACAGTAGTGTCTATATATTCGAGATAAATGGGCACATGAATCTCTTAATGGTATACGTCGATGATATGCTTTTGGCATTTAAAGAAGAAAATGAAATGAAGAAAATAAAGCAAAGGTTAAAAACGGAATTTGAAATTATGGATAAGGGTGTGTTGAACTATTTCTTGGGTATTGAATTCGAAGGAGATGGTGATAGGGGCTCAATTAAAATGGGACAACACCATTTAATAAAAAATAGTTTAAATCAATACCGAATGAATGATTGTAAAAGGGTTTGCACAACACTGGACCCAGGAACAAACCTAAGCAAGTGCGAAAATTGTCCGAATTGCTCCAAAGTTGACGTCAAGGTATAGCAGTCCCTTATTGGTTCACTAAATTTTATCAGCACTGCAACCCGACCTGGTTCCTTACAGCGAGCATTTTGCAGCAGAACGGCATTTGCTGAGATACTTGTCTAACACCACAAACTATAAACTTTCTTTCAGATAATCTGGTGCTAATTTATCTGGGTACACTGATTCTGATTGGATGATTAAAACGAAAGGCGTTCTTTTATGGGGTACGTCTCATTTTTGGCGGGCTGTGCGGTGTCATGGCAGTCCAGAAAATAGCCAACTGTTGCTTTGAGCAGCACCGAAGCGGAATACATGGCCTTAACGTCTGCATCAAAAGTACACAAGTTACTTGCGAACAATGACTATCGACGTTGGCTTCAAGGACTTAGTATCAGAGTCAATCGCATTATTTTGCGACAACCATAGTGCGCGGCAGCTAGTTGAGAACCATGTAATTCATGCAAGGAGTAAGCATAATATAAGGGTTCACTACAAAAGAGAAATTCATGAAAAATCAATTTTAAATTTAAAATATATAAGTACATGTTTTCTGTACCGACATACTAACAAAAATTTTAAAAAAGAATAAATATTCCCACTTTGTGAAACTGTTAGGATTTACTTATCAGTAATCATTGTTCAATTTATTTATTTTGAAGAATGTATTCTTTCTTACAATAATGTAAATTTGAGAGGGTATGTTAAAAAGATACTTTCCTTATACAGATTGTACTTTACTCAAATGGCAACACTGCCTACTTTACTTCTTCTCTTGTTACTGTGGAAATAGTCTTTATCTGAAATAAAGCGTTAAGACGATCGATCGTGGTTTTTCTATTTCAAGATCCAACAATTTGACATATCACTAGGTTAGTACTCCAGCTTGCAACACGCGTGTTTCTTGATCGAAAGTTGGGAAAAAGGATCCCAACCTCCAGGCCCATTTCATGACAGGTCTTTCACAGTTGACGGATATTCTAAAATTGACAACATTGAAATAAGAGTTACCGGGTTCCAAGATGTTAAATATTTGACATTCATTCATCGAAATTGAAACTGTCGGTCCCTGAGTTTTGGTGCGAATTCTCTCCGACTGTCGGACTTCCGGTTGACCTAGGATATTTAAAGGATAGCTGTTATTAACCTCTTGACTATTTCTTCAGGAATCCTCTGTAAGTGCTCGGCTGCTCAACTGACTTTCGACGATCTTGGCCTGCATGACGATAAACATCTTGGCCGCTATTTGATTCGATCTTGACGTAAACCGGATCTTTGATTTCAGATATGAAACCGAGTATCCACCTACGCTTAGCTGATAGAAACTTGTGGTATTTCTACTCATTGGCCCCATACTAGAGAGCCTCTCATGGACAAGAGCTCGAATTTTCGATTGAAAATGATTTTAAAGTCTGGATCAGCCTCAGTAGGCCATCCATTCAAGGTCCATTGCAATGCGCGTAAAAGAAAGTTGTCTTTGTTGGTGTCCTTTGTGATCTCCTTATCTATTTACAAGACTGCTTTCTCATTGTCTCTTTCAGAATCGAACGAATGTGCTGCTGGTAGACGACTGAATGCATCCACTTGTTTCTTTATAGGAGCTTAGGAAAATTATTGGTCTAAGCATTCTTTTCAAAAGTGTATTTCTTCTTTCTTGTGGCGCTACAGTCCAGGTTGGACCTGGGCCTCAATCAACATGCCTCTCCAGCCAGCACGATCTCCTGCCAGCTGTCTCCAATTGCGCACTCCAAATTGGTTGAGGTCCTTTTCCACTTGTGTGCGCCATTTTAGTCTACGTATAAGTGTTTTTGGTGTAGGTTTATTAGAAGAAAACAGACCCACCAAAAGCTTATGTCCACAGTCCGCAGGGGACCAGGGCCTTTCTTGCTCATCAACTACTCGTGCTGTGCGCCCTACTGTTCTCTCACGAGTAGAAGGGACCTACAGTTTTTTGCCGACTCCGAACGGCGAAGTTTCAATAGCTTTCCTAGACAGTTATTACTCTTTGAGTGTTGCGAGCAGCTCGAAAGAGATGGTGCTGTGAAAACTTCGAGGAGTTCAGCCGGGAATCGATCCTAGACCTTCTGCGCGTGAGTGTTGCACTCTACCCAGTACGCCAAGGCTGTTACCATTTCTTGAATTCTCCACCAAATGAGAAATTTTGTAACTTCTTAATGGCTACGATGATGTCTCCAAAGATTTATTGACTGTACATCGAACATCCAGATGATGGGACTGGATTTATGAATCACATGGATCAACGGAATCACTGATGGAGATAAGACCATCTACGGATGGCGGCTAACAGACCCAGGCTTTGAGGGAACCTGACCGGTAGTGACAGCTTGATCAGAGGCTATATTCTGGTGGCACGGGAGGTCAGGGGCCCCTGGAACTTCGGTTCCAGCCTGACCGTGCTATAGGCCTCCTTGTGGCTGTGGTTTAATACCTAACATCGCGGGTAGAGTCGAGAACAGTATGCTGTGCTGTTGATTGTTCACCCACAACTAGGCAAGGCGGTTAGGGGCCTATCCCTTCTCAGTGTGGAGTTGCATTCTCAACCGGGCGCTGCGACCCAGAGAGCGGAAGAGGTCTTAGAAAGGCTTTGCATCAAACCAAGGTGGGGTGATTGCCCCCCAAGCATGATCCCAGTTTGGTACTTGGGTAACTAAGGCGTCTAGTCTTGCGTTACGTACGACTCTTGGGAAAAAGGTTCCCCGTGGTATAAGCCGTTAAGGGTTGTCACGTAAGACCAAATCCCACATCTGTACATCGAACATGCGCTTTTGCAACGCTTCGTTGAGATTCATGTTTCTTTTTGGTCAATGTTGAGTGATGTGAGTTGATTCGGTTTCCTGTTTCCTGTGCGAACGGCTGTATAAACGGCTATGCCATTGTAGCTGGGCCGCCGGAATGAATGAGTGAATGATATCTCAAAACGACAATTCAACAATCGGCACACACACTTTGAAAGGTGGACGCCATTCAACTGGCGGAAGAGCCACATTTGAGAGCTGATTTGAAGCAGAAAGTGATTGGCAGCTTGGCTTGGCCGCGTCCTGCTCAGGTCGAGATTTCCCTCAAAGTTCGCCATATTACACAGATGAGCAGCTGCCTAGATCGGCTCCTTCCTCATATTCAACACGACGAATTTCAAACAGCAGCTGTGAACAATTTTAGCCGGGCAAGTGGAGTTCTGTTTTAGGAAAAGCACTCTATGTCTCAACTTTTCAGAGAAACGTATTTACGTATTGAGTCTGACTATTCTGGTTTCCTTAAAAGAAATTTAGTTCAGCTGTTGGACACCTCCAATCTCTGAACTATTCTTCCAATTTGATTCCAACAAACCCACGTTGCTTCTTTTTCATCTTCAATTAAAGTTCAATCCAACGGACATAAAACTGGGAAGAAAGTGCCCTAATCTTCTACTCCCTGTTGATAAAATGTCAAAATCCTTCTCATCATTAATGACAAAATGTCACGTCGAAATAAATTGGCGCCCGATCGAAAATTTTTTGAATCTCCGGAAAAGTTTGAAAATAAATTCTTTTCCGATGAAAAAGAATGTATGAGCGATACTTTCCTCATTGAAACCACTTTGTCCCTTCTCGTGCCATATCAGCACCTTTCTACTCATTCCCCATCCCTAACGTCACTAAGAAGACACAAATTTGTCCCATCTCCCATGGCAAGCATTTTGCTAAGGGCGAACATAAATCCAATTTCCGAAAATCTGTGATTATAGTTCACTCCAGGACACGCCTGAACCTGTGATCTCAGCGAAAGAGAAAGCCAATTAAAGGCACATCGTCGTTCCTCTGTGAAATTTGACACCAATCATCGAGAAACAAGATCCAAGTCGTAAATCCAATTTCACCCAAGAACTCAACACCTCCTGCGCCCTCTTCACTGGCCCCTCTCATTCCAAGTCCTTGGCATCACCTTTTCATTTAAAGCAATTACCAAGGCAGCGCTTAATTGGCATCCCAAAGGATTCGTGAGATTTATGCAAGGAATTGTTGGGGGTTCAGTGTGCTCTTCTTCACAGCCGTACGTAACCCTTTAAATTGATCGACCACCACCCCATCATCATCGTCCTCGTAATCGTCATCGTCTTTGTTTATGGCAACTGGAGCGCGGGACAAGATGAAAAGCTGCTCGAATTAACGTTTAATTGAATTTCTCGGCGAAGAGGACACACCATGAACATGCATAATGCAATTATTGTGTTTTGCGGGGTCGTACACAAACTGTGGAGGAGAGGACGGGGCGAAATTTAAAGTCATCTGCAAGGGGAACATGTGACTTAGAGTGATGTCGGCGAGGGAGGCAACAAAAGGGACGGTAATTCATTTAAGGTGAGTGCGCGAAACAATTTGTTTTGTTGAACAATGCGGAAAACGGGTGGCATGCTGGAATTTATTCAATCTAGAATATCGTCCTTGAAGGGGTTGAAAGTTGCACTCCATTTTAAGGCAATGCAGCGTACTGTTATCACACTGGAAAGCACACAGTTCATTGACTTAAAGGGATTTGACCGCACGCGCACAACCAACAGCAGGCTTCCTTCCACCGCCCATTTCAGATGCCAAGGCAACCTCAAGAGCTCGACGGTTAATCAGATCCACAACGGCAAAGCCAATGCATCCGGGCACAAAACCAAACCACCGCCCCAGCCCACACTGCCAGGAGTGGCAGGAGGTTACTTGCATCCGGATCATCCACCAAAAGGGCAAGCTGTCGGACGCAATTAATACTGCGGACACACACGGTCATCGCTCAGGGACATCCTTTGCATTGGTGCATGTGTGCGCGGTTGCTGCCGAAGCTACCCCTAATTTAATCTATTCCCCGTCATCAGCAACCCTCCTTGACACATTGGTTATTCGACATCTTCATCAATCCTCCCCTCGCTCGCCACAGAGGATGAAATGCAGAGCGATCTACTGGAATGGTCAATTTCAGATGATTGGACAGCAGTCCGAGAGATGGGCACTGGGGGTTGGAAGACCTCCAAAACGCAATTAAGATAATCAAAAAAGTTTCTTCTCCGTCCCCCCCGTCCGTCTGTTTACTTTTCATCTCCCTGTGGCAGCCTGTCAGGTCACCAAACAGGCCAAGGGATGCAATTCGTCCCCGTTGTGTTCCCCCATTTTTACACAACAAATGTCCATAATTTTTTTTCAACGACATCTTTTGCAAACTTTCAATGGCCGGGCAAGCCGCAGCCATTCCATCGACGCCGCCAAGTCGTGCATAAATTATTCAGAAGCCGCCCTCCCTCCTTCCGCATGAAGGTGGGAATCGAAACAAAACAAGAGGAAAAACGAGAGGGATCCCTTTTTTTCGCTGTCTTTGCCTTTATCTGAACGGACAGATAAACCAGCGACGACTGACGACCGAGGGATACTTTCAATCCCGGATCTGTCAGTCTTACCGTCTACTTGCAAGGACGAATCGATTCGGCGAAGGATAATAAATTATTGCGGATTATTGTCCGGTTTATCTTTGGTAAGCAACAGGGATGGACGTGCCGAAAAAGGACGACTAGGTAGGCAAACAGAATTAACATTGTTTATCCTTTGTAGGCAGATTCTTTTGGGGGAACATCCATCGCGTCGGTTCACTGATTAATGCTGAGGCACACTCGATTGGAGGTCTGAAGGGCGTGTACTCCAAATGATGACTCGATGGGATTTTCAAAGAACACAGACCTTGAAGGGGAGCTGTACACTTCAGAGGGATAACGTGTTCAAAGGATGATTAAAGGAAGTGCCTGACAACTTGTGACAGAGAACAAATGGATTCTAGTCGCAATAAATCATATTGCTGAACTTTTCTGCGGTTTGTGGTTGATCTCCATGCCAGATCCTAGCTCATAGTGGACAGGTGTCCATACAATTGCCACAAATTATGATTAATTTTGGTCTTAGTCTCGTTCTCATTTCCAACATCACGTCGATCGTTTGGCTGCTCGTTGGCAACTTATAGTTCTCATCCCTTATGATCACTTCTGATCCTTGCTGCCAACATCGACGCTTTTGGTCACGTTTTGCATCGTTGCGAATATTATCTCTGGTCAGTCCCTTTCCCTCTTACCTCTGGTCACTTCGGATCCCACTTGGCAATATTTCCTGAGATCACTTCTGGTTCTTGTTGCCTCTTGTCGCTTGGATTGTCTATTCTGGTGACTTCCTATCCTAGTTGGCAATATACCCTGGAATCAATTCTGGTCCTTGTTGCTCCCTGTCGCTTGGATTGTCTATTCTGGTGACTTCCTATCCTAGTTGGCAATATTCCCTGGGATCAATTCTGGTCCTTGCTGCCTCTTGTCGCTTGGATTGTCTGTTGATCACTTTTGACCACTATTGGTCTAGCCCTTGGGAGTGCTAAGCTCTGCTGCCTCTTGTCTTCCACCCTTATTTTCAGGTGCACTCTGGAGCATCGTCCCTGATTCTGGTCTGCGAATTCTCGTCCACGTCACCACCTTGCTCTCTATGTCACTTCGAAGCGTCACACTGAAGCCACTTTAACTTCCACGTGACGAGCGTTTCCTGCTTCTGTCTTTCGTGATTTCCAGCGATTCCTAAATATGTCCTCTCCACCCTGCCACCACCCCACCACGACACGTCATTCATTGTCACCCCACCCGATACACTTTCTGTGTGCGTCAGCTGAAGTGACAAACTGTAACGCTTCTCGAACGGAACAAGTGCCTTCACTCGCGCCCTCCCCAGCGCCCGTCATGCAATTGATCCCATCAACTTCCGTTTTACCGTCTCAGTCCTGCCTTCCGCTTTCCATTTGTCTTCGCTGTCGCGCCTTTTGTCCTTCGAAGTCCTCATTCACCGCTCTTCGTCATTGTGCCGGGGTTATCCTTCGTCACGGTTCGCAATCATCCGCCGTATCGCCACAAATCAATCGTCAAGAGAGCAAGGAACAACCGCACAATGCTCTTATCGGGTTACACCATCGCCAGTGACGGTGGCAATTGAAAGATCCACCGAAGGACACTCACTTCAGTATCTCGTGTGTCATTCAGCCCTCCGAGTTTAACGCTTGAAAGCCTCGCTTCCGATACAGGGTGTGCTCTCCTCCTCAAACACAGCGGCTCTCCCCCTCCCTGTCGGAAAGTTGATGCGGCCTATCCGATATCACGACGGCGACACCGTCGAAATTATTACTGCCGTTGTTTTGCCAGCAGGTGTGGTGGGGGTTGCGAGGAAGAGACGGTTCATTTGGAATCATTCGCGTTGCTGGTTCTCTGGTATTTTAATTTTTCAGTTCATCGAACAGGCAACCCCCTCATCCGCCCAGTCGAGTATGCAAATCAACTTACAAGTTGCTGCAGCAACATCCCCCACCGAGGTGCACGAGTTTCTGTTTTTCTTTTCCTCCGCGGAGAACGGATGTTCCTGGGCTTGTGGTAATTTAACCGCTAATAGCAAAGACGGTTGTTTACAATTCCAGCTCAGCGCAGACATCCTCAGACAATAAGTGAGTTTTCTAGCAATTATCCTGGCCGCGCGTGGGACGAGAAGCACGTCACCCAACGGATTCTGCCTCTGACAAGATGATTTTGGGATCTGTTTCGGCAAATATTGACTCTGGTTCGAGGTTTGTTTTGGGATTTTGGAGTGTGAGGGGCTCTGAACTTGGCTGGTGCTCGATAGTTTGGTGAACAATTAAACAGAAGAAGTTGATGGGCCTGTTGTTGGCAGATGGATTTGTGAGAAAGGGGTTCGGTGGTTATTGCGAAGTTAACTCGCTGACGTTGGTTTGTATCAGAAAAATGCGTCGTTTGCGTTTCCATTAATATTTTTTTGTTCTAGAAATTATAAAATGCATTCCGCTTGGAGAATGGGGCAGCGATGCTTAATGGAATCCTTTAGATGTGTCTGCCACGTATGTACGTTCTGTTTATTTTAAACCAAATTTTGAAGCTTAAGTGGGCTTGGGAGACAAGCCAATATCGCAAAATAACAATGATTTTCAAAATGACAGCAATTGCAAAATTCTCAATATACAGAAATGCACAAGATTTCCTAACAGTCTAAACAATCTAATTGAAGCTATGCTCATATTGCCGAAATATCATTGCTGAAATAACACCTTTCCATTTCCTCGACCGCGCGCTTCTCATGATACTTCTTTTTCCTTCTGAGAAGCTGGTGCTTTTCCCTTTTTCTCTGTTTGTAGAGCTCACGAATAGCCCTCGTTGTTCGATGCAGCGTTGCCTTATAGGCGAAATTAAAAAGCAGCCATAATGCCAAAAATATGCACTATCTTGATATTATTGTTCTTTTTGTGGCGCTGAAGTCCGGGGTGGACCTGGGCCTCAGAAAACATGCCTCTCCAGCCAGCACGATCTTTTGCCAGCTGTCTCCAGTTGCGGACTACAAGTTGGTTGAGGTCCTTCTTTACTTGTGTGCGCCACTTTAGTCTAGGTTGTCCTCTGTTGAGTTGTCCCAATGGCACGGATTCAAAGAATTTTCGGGCCGGAGCAGTGGTGTCCATACGCTCTACATGGCTTAGCCATCTTAAGTATTGTATCCGTTGACGCTTGACCAGGCGCATGTCGCTGTACAGCCCATAAAGTTCGTCATTAAATCTTCTCCTCCAGATGCCATCAACGCAAACAGGACCACAATTCGCACGCAAAACTTTTCTCTCGAAAAGACTAAGGGCTTCCTCGCCTTTGCTAAAGTCCAAGATTACTGATATAACCAATATGTTAAAAATACGGTAAATTCGGCGTAGTGGGTAGAGTGCGGCGCTCACACGCCGAAGGGTGTAGGTTCAATTCCCAGCTCAATATCAATTTTTGGAATTTTTCACGGCACCACCTCTTTTGAGCTGCTTACAACTAAAAGAGTAATAACTGTCTAAGAAGGCTTTTGAAACTTCACCGTTCGGAGTCGGCAAAAAACTGTAGGTCCCTTCTAATCGTGAGAGAACAGTAGCGCACACAACACGAGTAGTTGATGAGCAAGCTAGGCCCTGGTCCCTCTGTGACTGTCGCGCCAACAATTATTATTATTACAGAATATCGAAATGTCTGATTTTCTAATAGGTTCGAAATACCAAAATACTCCAGAGGCTTGAATGACACCGACACCGGGACACCGAAAACCAAGAAATGTTTTAATTCCTTAAATGCCTAAATACCCAGAATATTTAAAATGCTCACAATCATGAGGTTTCCGAAGTGTCGAAAATGGCTAAGATTCTGATCTAAACATAATTTTGAAATGTACAAATTACAGGCTGAAAATACCGGAATTTCCCTGGAAAAAAGAATGCTCCAAATATGCAAAATATCCAAAAAGCCAGAATGCACTTATGTGCCAAAAATAGCGACTTGTCCAAAATTCAGAAAAAGTAAACATATCAAAAGAACCGAGTTCCAAAAACCATTGAAAGTCCCAAAGAACCAGAAATAGTAAAATGGCCTAAGATGTACAAAGTCCCACATTGCCGAATTACACAAGACTCACAAATATCCAAAATCTATTAATAATCGAAATCTAGAAGTGCCCTACAAGTTACCAAAGAAAAAATTAGAAATTAGGAAATCCAGCATGTGAGCCGCCGCATAATTTTTCAGTGGACACATTCCACGGTGACGCGGTAAACGCTGTTCGTTAATCGTTAAAACTTTTAAGAAAGCTTTTAGGCTCAACGACGGAATGTTAGAGTCAGCATTTATGATTTCTACGGCAGGGCGACCGATTGTTCGTTCATTCAATCGACATACTGGCTAAAGCGTGGTCATCTTCTACTGCTTTTAATAATCCAGGTGACTGATCGATCTCTTCGACTTTGAACAGGGATGAAAGTTGTTGCCTTGCTACCGTAAAACACCTTGCGCAACACTCTGCCACGCAGCAGCTTCTTCACACATTCTTGTATCTTACTTTATGCGGTCGCTGCGTATGGTGGGCGACGAGTGGAACAACCTTCCGTCGCATTTTATATCTAATAAGCTTGCCTTTCTTAATCTTCACCAGTGCCTTTAATCTTTATCATTCATTTTATTCACAAGTCTTCATTTCTTCGATAAACAGGAACTAGCCCTGTTCCTGTCTTCTTCACGGTATGTCTTCCTGATTTCAAATTTTTTAAATCAATTCCCGACAGCCGTTTAGTGAGTTGTCAGAGTGTAGTGTACCACGGAACCAAGGCATCGGTTACTAGTTGTATTCGGCCAATTTTTCCTCTTGTTGTTCATTGGTGGGTTTCAGGTCGTTCCACCTTCCTTGCCGGTCTTGAGGACCTTAGTGTCGGTCGCAGTGAACATTCGCGTACATTTCCGGGGGAATACCAAAGCTACTCAATCTGGTAAACTTTCCTCGTCCTTGTTGTCCAAGTGGTGTAAACATCTGTGTAAATGCTCTTGGTTTAGACGGACTAGGTACCCTTCGGGTTACTGTCAGTCGTTTCCTTAATGGAAATGCCATGATTGTGTGGCTAAGACCAACATCGGTGTAGTACAGAAGTGAACTCTCCCGTAACACCAGTGTCTCCAGAGAAGTTGATACCCAGCAAGTCTTAACTGAATTTATTGAGAATGCGACTGCTTGTGAGTCATGTGCAGTCATGTTTTTCCGCAATTTCCCATCTTATACATCACAAAGTATCACTTTTCTAGTCAAAAGGACAGACTTCGTCTTCCTTGCAACCGGATTATAAACTGCTTGGCTGTTTCATTTCCTCTGCCATATGCTAGTGCATCTGTGTTTCATCGTCGTCGCGAAACGACTCAGAAACACCTCCAAAGTTCGTCATAAACAGAATCAAGCGCTATTCTGGAGTATTTGTTTGAAGTGAGCAAACGCGTCTTTACAGCTGCTTTAAGAAAACAGCACGAACCGCCAGTGAGAGCCCCTTCCCCACACGACATGCAACAAACTACAAGACGTTGCACCCCTACCACAAAATCCTCTCTTTACGACACTAGCGAGGATTCACAATCCTGTTACGATCTGCTCCCGCTTTCATTTAGTTTTACGGGTACGTTCGCGAATTACCGTCTTCCCGAGAACGATTTCCCACTGCACGTCCTCGTGACTTTCCGCCTGCTCATCCCTCAGGGACACCATAAATTTTCCTCATCGAAAAACCCCCCAAACGTTGTCTCCCCCTCGCCACGCGCTCATCCAAAATTCAGTCCAAATAAAAACTGCTGTTCCTTCCCATAAAACCAGTCGCCCAGCATTGCTGGCGGCCTTCGATGGTAACTGCTGCAAGCTAATGGCCGCACGAACAGGTCGTCGCGTTCCATTTTAATTACTCAGCGCCAAATCCTTTTGCGCCCATAAAACTCGAAACAACTCCTTCGCCGGTCCACTGGTCGCAAAACACCAGGAAGGACTGTCGCAAGGAGCAGCGCTCACCAGGCACAGGCATCGGTTCTTTTTTCGGCAAATTAATCGATTTGCAATCAAATTAAGGACCAAAGCCATTTGTCCTCGACTCGGGCAACTTTTTCTCATCGATAACCGGCAACACATGTTGGACCGCAATCATAATCCTTGACGATGACCAGACGACAACGCGCAATGACGAAACTGCTGCTTTATTGAAGAAGTTCAAGGATTTCAGCCCGCAGGCGAGTGTAATCTACTCACACATCGGCAAATCCCTCCAGGGACAGGGGGCAGTTGGCGGCAGCATATGACCGATGGATTAGTTTCCACACACGCACACAGGTCCTTAATCTGCGGTCACATGATGTCTGACACGGTGGTGGCGACGACGACGGCGGCGGCTGTGTGCAGAGCATGATCCTTGTGTGCTACGCTTTATTGATTGTTCCCCCAGCTACTGCCAAGGACGATGAAATTACGTAACAAATGGACGCACAGGCAGCCGAACTGTCCAAATGTCAATCACATAACAATTCAATCAGGACCCGTCCTGCAGCCCGCTGTTTGCGGTGGTTTCTGTCAGGACATCAAACTGAAAAGCATGCCCACGCAATGTTTATTGTTTTTCGTCCTGCCGATGGTGGTCCTTGCACCCAGCGGTGGCAGATATATTGAGTTTTGACTGGAGGACGCCGTGGGTGCACGCAATAAAACTCTGATTGTCAGAAATTGCAACGGTTGGGATTACGCGGTACTTAGGCCGAACTTTACGTCCCATTGGCGGGGGGGATTATACGCGGTTTTATGTGACTGCAGGCCATTTGGGAGGTGCCTCTCCCTGTCCGCAGGCCTTCACGGATGGCGGGTTTTATGTGTTAAGGGGAGTAAAAAAGGAGTCACGAGCCGAGTTAAAAATTAATTTATCGACATTCGCTGAACCAGGAGCAACAGAACTTTTATTCCATCGTAAACAAGGTGGGGGTGCACAAACCGCTGTGCTCCACAAGTTGATGCTTATCCTTTACAGCCGCGTCGTCTGCATGAGAGATTAGGCGATGAACTGCTGTCGATTGTCGACGTACGTGGGGATCTCCCGCGGAATCTGTGTCTTTGCGGGACTTAAGAGTCGTTCCAGGCGCAGGTTGATTGGTATTCAATTTATCGGCGCGGTTTTTGTTTAACATGAATTTTGATGAATTTGTACATGAGTTCGAGGGAGAGAGGTAAAGAAAAAACAGAACAAAGACGTGGGAATCGAAGGATGGAAGTTGGAAAGTTAAACGTGTTGGCAGTTGTGGGTCCAAATTAGAGAACCGGAAGACGGCGAATCTTAAAATTGAAAGAAGAAGTTGAGTTACAACCAGTTTTTATCCTCCTGGCAGTTAGCAACAGGGAAGAAACTCACAGTAATGACTCAAAATTGGCACGATAATGAATTAAAATACATCTTCTTACCCTCCTTAGAAGGAGCGTGCAACAGCACATGCAGAGGGTGTGGTGACGGAGACTGACAAGAGAACAGCTTAAGTCAAATAATGATGGGAGCTGCATTTTTATGAATATTTCCTCTTTTTCTTTGGTTTTGTCTGAGGTGGTCTGGGATCTGAAGCAAGATGGCTCTTAAGGTGGTTCTCCCCCCAGCTACTATCAATTTTGGGAAACCAAAAAGATCCTTCTCTACGTGTGTTTCAATCATAGATGCGAACTTCCTCTCTTGCGTTGTTCCAATTTCTTCGACTCGAAGGCTCTTCAGCTTTGTGATGTTTTTCTTTACAATATACGAGTATATCGACGCAATTATATAAACAAATCAATAATCGACTGTAAGTAGTCCACGAAATTTTACCTTCAGAAACACACATTGTAGCCGCAGAAGTTTGCCCAATCGCCAAGCCACCTTACAGTCTATACAACCTGTCATTAAGTTTTCTACGCTAAAAGCTGTCAATACAGACGAGCCCAAAAATCGTGCCCAAAAATTTTGAATCGGGAATACAAAGGGCTTCACTATTCGCCACCAAGAATGATAGAAAAAGAGATTGCGCAATAGAGTGTTCAATTTTCTTTCGTTCTGCGCAGCTTATGTCACGCGAGACTTCTGATTTGACAGCTCTTTGTTATTGTTTAAAATTTTCATACAAATTGAAGCAGGAAAAGTTATTAGTTGATTTTTTTCTAATATTATTTACGTTTTAAGAACTTTTCAACATAAAATAAGCTTTAAGTGTATATTCGATTGAGATAATTTAACTATCCAATTACTTTCCGAGCTATTAAGTCAAGCATTTTGCATGCAGAGTGGGAAAAATTTTCACAGAGTTTCGTAAAGCAATAATCATAATTGTGTAAAGTTTCAGAATTGCTATTAATAAATCAATTTAACTAAATTTTATTATTGCATGTTTTATTTCCAAAAGAGTAATGTAAAAACCAAATTATTGAAATAAAATACTAGATTTAAATTTTGAACTAGTGGACAATTTTATTATATATTCTTTTTTTCTGAATTGAAACTCAGTAATTTCTTTGTTAAGTTTCCTTATCCTAATATACATGCTTGCTCTAAAATAAAGTTTTTTTTTTATTTTCTCCCCAGAGTTCACATTTTTTGTCAATTTCAAAAGTGTCTTTAGATATTCGGGGGGAATCAAGAGGTTATCCCCATTCACACTTTCGAAAATTTCTTCTAGTTGCTTCATGTGAACCATTAGTGCAGTAAAAATAATATTAACATATTTATATATTTTAGATATGTATGTAGATAAAACATTACTTGTGAGAGTACATTCGGAAACTAAGTCAGGCGTGTCATCCGAAGCAACTGTTTGGTCACCTAAATGACCTAAGCTGGCGGCTCTTGTTATTGCCTGAGCTATAGTGTGAGAAAAAAGTTTTGTAGCCATTTTAACTTTCTGTCTTTCAGCTCCAATAACGTTTAAATGGCCTGCCGATATCTTATAGGTGATTGACAATTCAGACGCTGTGCGCTTTAGAAGCGTAAGGATTATGTTTTTTTTTTACTTCCTTTCCATTTATTTTAAACCCTTGGTCAATAAAATGATTCTTAAGGAGTTTAATCAAATGTCAATGCCACTGGTTTCTCCGTAGTAGCTCTGCAATGATTTCATGTTTTGCCTTTGATGGCATTCTGATGTCGCGGGATGAAGGAACGACTTTCGGTTGGATTGTGGAATTGTTCCCGCCTTTAATTTATAATGGATATATATATTTGCAAAGGCCTGTAATAAAATTGTGACTTAATATGTAAGTAAATAAACAAATCATCTTACAAATTTTAACTTGTAAGTTTCTTTCAAAACTATCCGCAGTGAAATGTGCAGTTATACTTTCTCCTGCATAAGTGAATCCACTGCTACCGTAGGATGTTGTGTTTTGGAACCGAATAAAACTGTACATTCGGTTTTCCCTTGTTGTTGTTTGCATTGCAGCCAAACACAGTACACCTCATTTTCAAAAATTTCTTTTTATTTAATTGTTAATAAATTACAAACTATTTTTCTTTTAATTTTTTTCAAATAGACGCGCGGAAATCGCAGTCAAACATGACATCCGTATATAAAAAGTTAACATCCGTTGTCTCAGCCTACGTCATCAAAAATTGACAGAAGGTGACAGACATGCGCAATGCGTAATATGTATTTCTATCATTCTTGATTCGCCACTAACTGCTTTGAGGTTTTTTCGTCATTTGCTACAAAAGGCTTAATTGAAACGTTTTGCAGGGACAACTTATTCCAGTGAATGAGTGCCCTCCTATCAAATAGTTCCCTGAGGGTTAAACAAGAGCGAACCTCGATCCTGGAGGAACTGGGTAGTGAGTTGCTATGGTAAACCACGACTTTGAGTGACCCAAAAATGTTATGTTCCGGGTCGTTGGTGTAGTGCGTCCTTCTGTTTAAAAACTTCTAGTTAACTTCATATTGGGGGGCATGGGTGTGTCCACGCTATGTAACATTGTTGATTGCGCTTAACAAGACGAGCTGCCAACACTATCCTCGTTAGTGCTCAGGTCAAGTTGACATACAGCCTCCTCATAGCGCCATCTTCACACCCTATAGTCATCACAACACCCGAACCAATGTATGCAAAGAACCCCTCTGTCCAAGGGTATAAATAATGGGCCTTCCCTACCAGTCTGTGGGTTGTGCGTGAGGTTAACTTCCTTACCACTAACAAAAATCGTTAGTTCAGAAACAACAACATGCCTCAGATCAACTGTTGACGATCCCAGCAAAAGTTTAAGGGACAAAGATTTTCGGTTTTGCACGTGGAACTTGCGGAGGCTACAAACCAGACATTATCGCCATTCAGGAAGTGCGGTGGGATAGGCCCGGTAAAAAAAGGTGAAGAACTGCAATATTTACTACAGCGATTGCCATAGAGAAAGAGGGTAACGCTTATGCAGATGCGCATTTGTCGTTCGAGGCAGACTTAGGCAAAAAGTCTAGTATCGACCCCGTGGGCGCACGCCTCATGACAACACATACGATCGATGTCCCAGCTACGACACCAAGATCGTTTAAGGAGACTTCTACGGTCAGCTGGGAAAGGAGGACATCTTTTCCGAAGTCATCGGAAAACACAGCCTGCATGACAACACATCTGAAAACGGACTCAGACTGTCGGACTTCGCTTCGGGGCGGAACATGTCTGTGGCTAGCACGCGGTTCCTACACCTGAACATCCACAAAGGGACTTGGAGATCTCCTGATGAATCCACCATCAACCAGATTGATTACGTTGTGATTGACGTCAGATACACCTCCAGTATTTTCAATATCCGAACTCTCGGAAGTGCAAACATCGACTCGGATCATCACCTTGTTGTAGCCAGGGGTAGAACTCGGATATCGAGTCGGAGTCGAGACAGATGAACACGGTTTGATGTCGAAAAGCTACAATCTACCGACCAAGTCTCCCAGAAAATCGCTCAGGGTCTGACGCTGCCTGTACTAGCTATAGAAGAAAACTGGAAACGTTGTCAAGAAGCCATCAAAGAAGTTGCCACTGACGACGAGTGCAGGCAAGCGCAATTAAGCAATGCTGCATCGAACAACGAAGGCTGTTCGTGAGATCTACGAAAAGAGAAAAAGGGAAGAGCACCAGCTTCTCAGAAGGAAAAAGTTGGAGCATGAGAAGCGCGCGGTCGACGAAATGGAAAGGTGTTACGGCAGGAATGAAGTCCAGAAGTTTAAGCAAAAGGTAAAACAGCTGTCCGGAGGATACAAGGTTCGGACCAAGGCCTGCCGGGAGCAAAACGGACAACTCGTGGTAGAGTCGCAGTCTGTTCTGAGAATCTGAAAGGATCATTCCTGCAGATTCCTTAACGGCGATGACGGCCCAAATACCGCTGTTAGGCAGAATGTTCCACTCAATTTGGACGATAATAGACAAGAATTCTGTCCCCCTGATTTAGACGAGGTGAAGATAGCAATATCGAAGCTGAAGTCGAACAAAGCTGCTGGAACGGACGGACTGCCCGCAGGAGTATTTAAAGCAGCTGGAGATTACCTGGTTGGGCGCATGCACCAGATATGGTCGGAGGAAAGCATGCTCGATAAGTGGATTCTCAGCGTTGGTTGCCCGGTCCACAAGAAAAGAGACTCATTTGACTGCGTCAACTACCGAGGGATTAGTCTCCTCAGCAGCGCATACAAGATCTTCTCTCTCGTATTGTGTCAGCGTCTGAAACAGTTTGTCTATAACCTGATAGGTCTCTGTCAGTGTGGTTTCTGGCCGGCGAAGTTCACAATAGACCAGATCTTCCACTTTAATGCTGGTCCTGGAAAAGACTCAATAAGATGCAAATTGACACTCACCCTCAATTTGTCGACTTTAAGACCACATATGACAGCGTGCATAGAGACGAGCTGTACAGTGCCATGTCTAGTTTTGGCATTCCTACCAAAAACGTCAGATTGTGTAGGATGACAATAGAGAACTCTCGCTGCTCCTTCAAGGTCGGCAAGGAACTCACCGAGACCTGCAACGTCAAAAAATGTTTTAGACAAGGCGACGCACTGTCATGGGACTTCTTCAACATCATCCTCGAAAAGATGAGTAAGGATTCCAATAGATTTGACCGCACAGTGAGATGAAGACAAAGTTAGATGAAGATTCAGATTGTAGCAGATGGGCCAGGGATTCTTCATCCAATTAAGGTGGCACTTATGAATGATAAAAATTGGATGGTGTATATGACGAGAGGAGAAGCTGAACTTTCGCAGCAAATACTTGTGTTGTGCGTGTGTTGTTGTTCTACAATCAGTAGATGCGGTCTAGAGTTACATTTTTTCGACTTTGAACGGCGAAACCTGGGAAGCTTTTTCGAAAGAGCTTCGAAAGGGCTCTTACCCTTAGGTCATCAATCCTGGAATCGAACCAGATACCTTCAGTGTGCGACTGTCACCCTTACTTACTATGGAACAGCAGGATTAATTTTTAAATGGAAAATTTATTTTCTTATTGATTCCCTGTCATACATCTGTTCGAATCAATAGCTAGTCTTTCTCATTAGCGCCTTCCCCCTAAGAGCTTGGCTAGCACATTGAGCTGGCTGGAAGTAAGTGCTCCAATTTGTGCAATTACCTTTTTAGCGAAATAGAAACAATCGATCGCAAGTTCGCTGAATACAAAGATTTGAAACACTCACCCACCCATAACTCTCCAACCAAAACGACTTCACTTTCCTTCAATTCGGAAGCATGAGCTGGAAGTCATCGGCATGCAAACACCCTTTATTCCAAACTGGCACTAGTGTTATCACTTAAAGATTCGCACTCCGTCCTTCTTCGTGTTCCTGAACCAAGCCTTAGTCAGAATAAACAAATTCCATCACCTCGCACTCAATCTTCATGCGCACAAGTTGCAGGGAAATTTGTCAGTTTCCCACAATCATCACATTATCTCACTTGATCCCTGTCTATAATCAACCTTCACTCCGCTCCACACCCTCGCCGAAGTTTGTTCAACTGCCACATACCCGTGGACTAAATCAGACTTTCCTCCAGATTCCTGCTCGCCATCTCATCGTTTACTGGCTTAATGTTTATCCCATGACATGTATATGTTTGCTGGAATTCAACAATCTCATAACTGTAAAGTACACATACACATCCTCCAGCCCTCCACGTACGCTGCCTCCACAGCCCATCCACGACATCCGCGTAAAGCAAAACAAAGCGACGAACAAAGAAAAATGCACCCGATTACAAGGATTTGCCAAGAATCCTTCTTCGCCCTCCACCATGACGCGGCAGCAGGTCGGGGGACTCACCGCGCTCGGCTCCGTATCTACGTTTAGCATGTTACATGTTTAGGCGAGCATTGCACCCGCCGCACATCACAGAGCGCCACCGAAAAGGGCGGCGACGAAGGGGGCAAGCAGTCCACAAGGATCCTTCGTTATATTATTTGCTTATTTGCCTGCGCGACCTCCTTGTGCTCCGGGATGTGCGCTCGCAACGATTTCGTTCTCTGTGCTCCGACTGGCTTAGGGTATTTGTTCAGAATTAACCTGCGAATGCACTCGCAGTGGTCCTGGCGGATGGCAGGTGGATGGCAAAGTGCACATGCCTGCCAAGGTGGTGAAAGCAAAAATTTCTGTGCTGTACACTAGAAGCTGTGATCCCTGTGCTGTACTAATTGTTTTCGGGTCTGTATGGTTTTGCGGGGCGGCCGCACTTTCCGCGCGCACTCATGCGAGTATTGTTTTGGGTCGGAGGATGTTGTCTGCGTACAGTTACTGTGAAAGTGCACTTCCCGAGAACCTGCATGTGTGGCGGTCTTCCGATCCGAAGCTGGATCTTTGTAATTAATCCTCTGGAGGCTAAGTTCCGCTGAGCTCAGTGGGTGCCACTTTGTGAGGTTGTGCTTAATGTACGTTTCAAAGGAGTTCGGGAAAATCCTTCGTACCTGGTATGGGTTTGAGTGGCCTTCAGGAGAGAGGAAGAGTGTGCTGATTCAGAGTAGACAATTTTGAAGAACTAAACATTTGCCAGAACAACGCGGGAAGTGCTTGTTTTATTTATTTACAGTGAATTTATAAAAAAGCAAAACCATCAATGTGTGAGTGTCACTGACACTTCGCCAATTATTTCTTGTTCTGTGTAAACTCTGAGGACTAGTCTCAATTTTAAATTAGAGACAAATTCGGAGAAATATGTAAAAACTCGTCTTGCGGTAAAACGAAATCTTCTTTGCGTGATGGTCACTCGCACTTGATTACGTTAAGTTTTCGTATGCTAAAACTTTTCTCACTCTTCTGCTGTTGCTATCAAAGAACCAGAAGAAGTCTTCGCAAAATGAGGACAGACTAACAATGAGTCTTGAAGGTCGAAAACGCTTGTTTTTGAAAAGCATTTGGCATGAGTTCGTATCCACATCTGCGATTACTGCCTCAATGCTGACAAATTGATAAATCGCCAAAAATCAGTTTCTTGGTTGTCGACAACGGGTGTTTTTAAGACAAACAATGGTTTGGAGTCCTTCCCTCGAAATGTTGGACTGGTCACGTCTCGTTTTCAGCAGCAGCTCGCCAATATGTTCACGATGCCTTAAGCTATTTTTACGACTTCATTTTCCACTGAATCAGTAAGACAAGTCCCAGGTGCTCTCAAACGTCTTGTCGGAAGCAGCACGACAGTCCACGGCCGCATAAAAATATGTGTGAGCAATAAACGAAAACAAATATCGAACAGAGATTTCGGGCACGTGGCAGGAAACTTCAGAAGGAATGGGAAGGATCTGACACAGATCCAGCGAAATTCCACGTCCCACACCCAGGTGCGAAGAAGAAGGATTCAATTCAAAAACCACACAGACATCCTTCCTTGGACTGCCTTGCGGCTGTGCGTGTGTGCGTCCCATCCCTCATCGTGGCGCTTCAATGTCTTCATCAGCCATTTGCGTCAATCCACGTGAAAGGATCTCTTTCGGCTGTAATTCCTCGAAAATGTGTGTTCCTTTCATTTACGAAACCAACTTATCGTCTCGATAAATATTTTCTTTAAATCCCTCTGCGAGCGCGACCCCTCCTGATGGGAAAAAATATCCAATTACGATACAGAGCACCGATAAAGGATGGGGAGGAAAGCCGAGAAGAGGGACCACCTTCGACATGGCCCCAGCAAGAGGGCCTCCTGCGGAGTAGGACGATTTGATTTTCTGCCTCAGTGCGAGGGTATTCATGTTAAAATGATAAATCGCTGAGTATTACTTTTAAGCTTTGCAGTTCCGCTTTGTGCGAGAAGACGTTGCTGCTGCTACTGCTGCTCTGGGGGAGGGGCCATTGCGGTGAATGGGAAGGCAGAGGATGCGTTTGTTTCGGGGAAGCGGTCCCGAGCTCTGTTGTGGTATTTTTCATTTGGAATATGAACCCGGTGGCATCAGCTGGAATTGAAGAGAAGGATTTACGGGTTTCGGTGTTTGCGCATTGTTCCGAGTTTAGGATCGAATGGTGGGCGGGGCAGGGGGGAGGATTAAGGACGACAACGATGATGATGATGATGATGGAACGATGGCCATACACCGGGAAATGCTGCTTAACTTGTTTTGTGTTGAAGAGGTCTTGCGCGGCAGTAGGGGACTAGACTCAGTGGGATTCATGTCCGTCTTGTGGTAGGTTGCTCGCCTTCTTCTTATCATTGAAGAGGCAAACAATGAACGGACTTCAGCTGGAGTCGAGAAGTTGTTGGATTAACTGCTGCATGAAAGCCCGAGGCTCAGAATGACACCAAGTGAACTACGAATTTGTGGCTTATTATAAAAAATTATGGCATGCCTTTGTTTTTTTGCCTGGTCTCCTTAGGGGCAGGGTGACATTTGGTTCTTTGAGCCAATTCCCTTCTCAGAAATGTCTTTAGTTTTTTAGAAGAAGCGCCGAACTACGGCCAGTGTGTATAATACTTTCTTTGAGACGATTCCCTACTTATAGCGATATTAAAGATTCTTTGC
Organism: Eristalinus aeneus; assembly: GCA_955652365.1. NCBI lineage: Eukaryota > Metazoa > Arthropoda > Insecta > Diptera > Syrphidae > Eristalinus > Eristalinus aeneus. The sequence goes on from OY019132.1 coordinate 5,146,077, forward strand.
CATACACGAACTTCACATGCCGCATTCTCTGCTGAAGAAGCGACAGAATACTCTTCTTGATATCGTCAAGGTGGTGAACATCGACCTGAAGTAAGACACAAAGGGAGCTGCAGATGATCCACAGACAAACTAAATTTGGAAAGTTTCACTTCACGGTTAAACTAAACCTTCACGCCACCTTTCTTCGTAATCGCAGAGTGGCATATTTTCTGTGTTTTAAACGCAAAACAGAGTAATAGGGAAAGAAAACTAGCGAATACGGTGATTTCATATACAGGCAAAATAGATTTGGAAGGCTTTCACGTTTTAACAAAACCTTCACTTTGCCTTTCTTCGCAATCGTAGAGTGGCACCTTTGATAGGTTTCGAGCACAAAACAGACTGAGAGGGAGTGAGATCTCGCGAATACGGTGATTTCATAAGAATTTCCGTCCCCGGCAAAAAATACTTTCACTTACTTTGATGGATGAAAAGGGCCGTAAGCATTCCACAAATCACGGCGTACCTATGAAAGGGTTGTTCCCAAAGGGCTCAAGGTTCTTAAAAGCAACACAACAACCTTCATCCAGCCGGAAGAGTTTTGATTCCAAATCAGTGGAACAACAAAATAGAGAACACCCTCTGACCCAGTTGGAGAAGAACCACTACCAACTTGACGCGTGAAATCGCATTAACTGGCTAAAGTTCGCGCCAAATAAAGAAGTTTGTTGATCCAGTTCCCTCACAGACTGCAGACTCTTATCCTCGAGGGAGCGTGTGCCTTGCACGCATCTCTTATCTTTCTTTTTCGAACATTTTGGACCACCAAAACTAATTATCTACAGCCAATGTGTAGTGCCGTGGGGTAGTGGGTAGAGTTCGACGCTCACACGCCGAAGGGTCTAGGTTCAATTCCCGGCTGACCACCTTGAATTTTTCACGGCACCACCTCTTTCGAACTGCTGACAACACTCAAAGAGTAATAACAGTCGAAAAAAGCTTCGCAAATTTCGTCGTTCGGAGTCGGCAAAAAACTGTAGGTCCCTTCTACTCGTGAGAAAACAACAGCACGAGTAGTTGATGAGCAAGCTAGGCCCTGGTCCCCCTGTGGACTGCCGCGCCAACAATAGTCCCGATCACTTGACGGTCACAACCTTTCTTATTCTTAAATTGAAAACGAGTTATAAGCTACACTGCATCAAAAAAAATTGCACGTACACCAAACAAGCGTACGTACACGCTTCTTTACTTCTACACGAAAGAAAAAATGGTTCTTTTCCAATAATGATCATGAATCCCTTACTCAGTCTGTTATGGAAAATTGATATGGCTGAAAGTGTTATTTTTTTTTTTTCATTAAAAAATAAATTGTAGTAATGGAAACATCAAATAAAAACGTTCCTTGAAATAAAAAAACAAATTGTGGATCTCAAAAAGGATGGAAAAAGTTATGCTAAAATATCATCCACTGTTAAGAGATCTAGATCAATTTCTGAAAGAACGTGATATTCCTTGACGAGAGTAAGTTCAACACCTTTGAGTCGGATGGAGGAAGATTTGTATGGCGGCAACCAAACAAGGCTTTGGAGACGAAAAATGTTCAGCCAACAGTAAAGTATGGAGGCGGAAATGTCATGGTCTGGGGAGCGATGGGGGCTAGCAGGGTGAAAAATTTAGTTTTTGTTGATTCGACGATGGATAAAATGCTTTATCTGCAAGTACTTAAAGACAACTTGATAGCCAGTGCCAATAAAATGGGCTTAAGCGAGGCCTTTGCATTAGCACAGGACAACGATCCTAAGCATTCGCCAAGGCTTGTAAAAGAATGGCTGCTGTATAATGTCAAATCGCAGTTGCCTTATCCTCCTTAATTCCCAGTTCTTAATCCCACGGAACATCTTTCGGATTATTTGAGAAAAACATCCGAGGATCGGAAATAAAAAGCAAAACTCAACTCCAAACCGTTTGTATTGAAGAATTGAACAAACTTCCACCGGAAGTGACTTCAAAATTAGCCCTGATTATGCAAAGCCGTCTTAAGGATGTAATAAGGGCAAAAGGTTACCATACTAGGTACTAAACGAAATAAGCAACTATTAAAGTGTAAATTGTATGCGCAATTTTTTATATTAATTTTAGTTTAGTGCCTCTTTGTTATTGTTTTTTTGTTCTATGAAGTCTATGCTACTGAATTTGGTTCTGTTCGTAGTGTACCTTACTTGTGCGTGCAATTTTTTCATGCATTTACATTTACACAATAGAGGTCGAAATGTGGTTAATACGTAGATTGCCTTTATTATTCGGGATTGGGCAACCCTCGCGTTGCAATCTGGCAACTTCCAGCTCTATCGTGAAGTTTGACATTTTTGAGGTTATACGTACCCAGACCGTTTTAACATACGAGCGCTATTTGTGTTATGTACAGTAACTTAGAAATTTTCGTGCGATTATTTTGTACAATTTTCGACGTAGATTAACTCAACAACAGTGCATCAACAAACCTTATTCATTTTTTGCCGATGAAGCTCCATCAAGGACCAGTGTTTATCGATGGTATGGTGAATGAACGAATTTCGTTAAGGTCGTCCAAAATCAGTTGTTGTTCCGGAAACCATTGATGCTGTGCGCCAACTGATGTTGCAGGATCGTCATGTGACCTATAGTGAGATTGAGACAACCTTAGGCATTAGTGGGACCAGCATACATTCAATATTGCATGAACATTTGACCGTCAAAAAAATATGTTCACGTTGGATCCCACACAATTTGTCAATCGCTAAAAAAAAGGCTCATGTCGAATGCTCATGTTGAAATGCTCCAAAAATACGATCGCGGTGCTTCGCAACACGTCTATGACATCGTGACAAGTGGTAAATCGTGGATTTACGCGTATGAGCCCCAAAGTAAACATCAGTCGTTTGTATGGGTGTTTCAAATTGAGCCAAATCCAACAAAAGTTGCTCGCGCACGAATCACTTCCAACCAAATGGTCGCATGTTTTTTCGGAAAATCTGGACATGTCGCAACCGTACCACTAGAACAACGCAATTCTGAGTGGTACACAACCATTTGTTTGCTAGTTGTCTTCCAAGAAATCAGGAAAACCAACCGCCGAGGACGGATCACTCTTCACCACGACAATGTGAGCTCTCACACATCGGCTCAAACAACTCCATTTTGAGCACTCAAAACATCGATTTGATGAATCATCCGCCGTATAGTCCTGACTTGGCACCAAATGATTTCTTCTTATTCCCGTACGTAAAAAATAAAATGAGAGGTCAACGTTTCTCAACACCTGAGGAAGCGGCTGATGCGGTCAGAACGTTTCGGAGATACCTCAATCAAAGTGCTTCGACAAACGCATGCGAAAGTGTATTGATCTTAATGGGGAATGTTTTGAAAAACAATAAAGCTATTTTCGATGATTAATATTTGTTTTCGTTCTCTAATCCCGAAATATAAAAATTAACCCTCGTATGCTAATATATTGCATCAACAATTTCGGAAATCGTTTGAACATATTTACATTGTGTTGCACAGCATCCAGTTCATAGAGTAAATATAAGTGGACCAAGTTGACACCTCTGAGGGACTCAAAAGGAAGCAGTTTACAACTTGAATGAGGTAGTAAAGCTTTTGTGTTTACTGTGCCGTGAAATCTGTTTAGTCATTCATCATTGAGACAGTCAATTAGAAAGTCTACCAGAATACGTCGTTAAAAAATCTGCTATCGAGCTATAACCCCGTTTCCATCATCTCCAATGCCATGTGCAAGTCTGTCGGGAAGAAAGTGTGTTCAACAGCAACACAGCAAACGAATTGCAAGTGGACACCATGTATCTGTACGTAAGCTGGTCGACTGGGATTCTTTTTCGAAAGCCTGTTAGTACATCATACAGAGCGCTAAACTGTTCTTCAGCCGGCAAGTCTGCCAGAGAGTTTTCCAGAAATTCTGCCAGAAAATTCACCAGAAAGTCTTCCAGAAATTGATAAAGGATATTCGACAGCAATCCTAACAGACAGCCTGCAGCCATTCCCATTAAACAAGTTCAGTGACTACCAATGGACTTGATAAGGATCACAACCATCGTAGTATCGCCACGGAGTAAATAAATCAGCTGATCCTCAAGAAGAACGGTTCGGCTTCCTACGCCCCTCGTAGCAATCGACGCTGATTCAAACTCTCCCCCGTTCCCATCGAGTTTCACTTTTGGCTTCAAAATTCACTGTGACTGACGATCTTAGCCGGGTTTCCAATGAACTTGCCTCCGAATCTCTAGAGAATCTCAATCAAAACTCCATTAAAGTTTCGTTCTCCCCAAAAAAAAACCGAAATTTGTATCCCTAGACGGCAAGAACTTTAATCATCATGGCATCCCTGGAGAACTCGCCGTCGCCATCGCCCACCTTCAAGGGCGACAATCTACCCCTTTTTTGGCGCCAAGTGTACTGCGGACCTTTAAGGACACCCTCTCCGAAGACTTCATTAAACTGCCATCACAAGTCCCCAGACGGGAGGCGGACGTTACCGCTGCCAAACTTTCGAAATGAAACCGAAATGAAGAGAAACTCGCAAAAAACGAAAAACACAGGAGTACACGACAGTCCTGAGTCGAAACTAAAGCGAGGCACGACGACGGCGGCAGGGAACATGAAACTTGCATTTATCTTCATAACCGGATTTCCAGGGGGTGGCTGGGCTTGACTTCAGTAAGAACAGAAACACTCTCAATTTCTTCCTTGTCGACAACTGTGTGTGGGTGGGGGATGGTTTCCCCAAAGGCGTGTGCAGTGAGGCAACGCCACAGCCGCCGTCGTCGACGTACAGGCAGATTGTGTGTTGGCAAGGCAAGTCGATGTGCTCTGCTGAGTGTAGGCGCGTTTCAACGCGATTCAGACGTCGTTAGGGATGCCGGGGGTATTAAATTTAAATTAACGAGCTACAACGGAATTAAAAATCTGATTTTAATCCCTTTTACATGGGGCGCCAGAGGAATGCAACTTACGGATACTAGTAATGGCGGCGAAGACGGCATGCATCGTCAGTTCGCGCTGATCGTGTGCGGAGCTGAGCGTAAGAAATACGGACGTGATGTGGTGTAATCGCGAATTGCATGATTTGCAAGAGCTGAGAAGGATATTAATGAACGAGATTTGGGGAATCTTTTCGGGTGTCAACCACATTCGTTTTGCTCTGCGGTGCCTGTCAGCACAAATCATACGGGGGCTCGGAGTGGAGTGTGTATGTGACTCTGTTTGGCATTTAATTGCGCCGAAGGAGCTTGTCGAAAGGGAGTCAAATTCGTTTGCTTGTGACTTTCGGGATAAATCCTTGTGAGATAATCACTAGCGCCGTCCCTCCTTATGTGTTCTTTGAACATATTCGATGATTGCTAAGGACCTTCATTTGGGAATATGTGATTTGGCTTTTGTGAGAGCTCCTTTTTTAATTTTTCGATAGAGAAGTGCCCGTTGTTCGTAGAGTGTGGCACTCACACGCCAATGTTTCAGGTTCTATTGCCGGCTGAACACCCGCGGCACCAACTCTTTCGAGCTGCTGACAATACTCAAAGAGTAATAATTGTCTAAGAAAAAGCTTCTCAAACTTCGCTGTTCGTAAGATAACAGTAGTGCGCACAACACTAGTAGTTGAGGACCACGCTTGGCAATTGTCCCCTGTGGGCTGTCGCGCCATTCAATTATTATTATGATTATTAAGACAGAAAACCGAAGACAGCTTAATTTGTACACAGTCCTAGCCTCTAAACTGAAATTCCAGTTTAAGTTGAGTAAGTGAATGTGCAAAGGGAGGGTTTCAACTGCCAGGTCTCCCCTAGTCCGCCATGCACCCCGTAGATTATACAAAAACCATTTATCCAAAAGTTTTCGGCTCATTACGGCTATTCGTTAGCAAATAGAAACTTTTCGTAAAGAGGTGCACACCTTAGGGCCTCTCTCCTCCCGCTCCAATGAGCCAATGGGTTTTACTAATGATTTACTTATTCGTTCGCCTCTTACGTTCGCGTTGAAAGCGTTCTCTTTCTTTGATATGTAATTTCAAAAGCGTATTTTGAGGAGAGGTATCCGATTAAAATAAATTCCATACACTGTTTTTTTTAACCTGGCAACAATTTTTGTAAAAAAAAAAACTATTTTCATAATGTTCTTATATTCTAATTCTTATCATCTGAAAAATCATCTAGAAGGTTTACTACTTCTTACAAAATAGGATCGACATGTGTGGAATAACACATCGGCCAGGTGGCCGCCGAGGCTTTGCTGGCACATACGCGATCTTTTAATAAAATTTTCAATGACCTTTTTGCACAAATGCTGCGATATTTCATTAATGCAGCATCCAATTTCCTCTTTTAAGGCTTGAGTCGTCGTCGGATTATTCGCATAAACCATCGACTTAAAAAAAACCAAAGAAAAAGTCCAATAATGCTAAATCCCACGATCTAGGTGGGGAATTCTGATCTACAGGACGCGAAATAACACGAACGGGGAATGGCTGATGGAGCAATTGAATTGTTTCTCTGACTGTATGAGATATGGCGCCGTCTTGTTGAAACCGCATCCCCTCCACATTCATTTCTTCAATTCTAGGCACGAAAAAATTGACTATCATTTTACGATACCGAACACCATTGACTGTTTGCGCTTGACCTAACTCATTTTCATAGAAAAAGGTCCAATGATTCCTCCAGCCCAAAATCCACACCACACAGTGACATGTTGAGGATGCATTTGCTTCTCGTGAATCACTCGAGGAGTTTCCTCAATTATTGTATAAAAAACTGATCCGGGGTCTTTGCGTTTTTGTTTTATTTTTTATGCTTCTCTGCATCTGATCATCAACATATTTGAAAATTAGGCAGCACGTCCAATTAGATGTCAGTGACCTTTAAGATGTTTTCTGACTCTTTTGAGTTCATATTCTAAAGATTCTCCATATCAAGAAATACCATAAACATCTGAATTATTTCAAATTGGATCCCTAAAAATTGAAACTTAAGACGTCTTTATTTCTCTATCTGAAATTAACAGTAAAACATAAGCAGCCCTAGATGGACTCTTCCCAATTCTCTTAGAGACCTGTGCAACTTCAACTGTGCATGCCATTGGCATATATATTTAATCAGTCCCTTAAAATGGGTGGTTTCCGTGGCATAGTGGGTAGAGTGCGACACTCATATGCCGAAGGGTCTAAGTTCGACTTCCAGATCAACACAAATTTTTCGAGTTTTTCACGGTACCACCTCTTTCGAGTAATAACTGTCTAAGAAAGCTTCTCAAATCACGCCGTTCGGAGTCTGCAAAAAAACTGTAGGTCCCTTCTACTCGTGAGGGAACAGTAGCGCGCACAACACGTGTAGTTGATGAGCAAGCCAGGCCCTGGTCCCCCTTTGGACTGTAGCGCCAACAATTATTATTATTATTAAAATGGGTTATTTTTTAGTTGAGTGAAAGCTTTCATAGCTAACTCCGATTTTCAAATCTGGCCCTCAGCAATAAAATTAAATTATTTTAGGCCTATAAGCAACCTTTCACTTTCACACAAAATCTTTGAAAACACAATCATATATCACCCTTTCAACATGGTTTCCGGTAGATCAGGCAGTACAAACCTTTCAATAGTAGCGAATTGTTTGAACTCTAACTTGGACAATGATTATCAGACAGATATTATTTACACAGACTTTTCTAAAGACTTTGATAGAGTCAATCATAATATTGCTCCAAAAGTGATCTCATTTAAGGTTTCATTTTAATTTTTAAAGTGGATTGAATCACACTTAACCAATCGAATGCAACGAGTAAAATTCAATAGTCTGATAGTATATCTGTAACTTCAGGTGTCCCGCAAGGTAGCCACTTAGGCTCCTTGGTATTCCTCCTTTTTATGAACGATATTCCCTTTTTTTCCAATCTTCTTATTTCTTTCTGCTTGCTCTATGCAGACGATGTTAAGATTTATAAAAAGATTCAATCAATAATGGGCTGCTTACAACTTCAGGATGATCTCACTCCACTTTCTCGTTAGTGTCATTCAAACTCACTGCATCTGAACGTATCTAAGTGCGTTCTTTTTTTCTGTTGTACTGCTGGGAACTTTCCTCAATTTGAATAGAATCTTAACGGTATTCATTTGAAAACAGTATCACAGATTAAAGACCTGGGCGTAGTCCTTGATTCTAAATTAAATTTCATTGCTCATTGGATTATGTTACGACGAAAACGAATTTGATGCTTGGATTTATTAAACGGCACAAGAAGGAGTTTTTGGATATTTTCACTCTAAAATGTCTCTATCTTTCATTGGTCACATCATTTCTAGATTATTGTTGCATTATTTGGAATCCATTTTATAACAATGCTATTGCCGACGGAATACCTTGAATATTTCAGGGCACCACCTCTTTCCAGGTGCTGACAGCACTCAAAGAGAAATAATTGTTTGACGATAAGCCTCTCAAACTTCCCCGTCGGTCGGTCCCTTCGTGAGAGAACAGTAGCGCGCACAGCAAGAGTAGTTGATGAACAAGCTAGGCTCTGGTCCCTTTGTGGACTGTAGCGCCACGCAACTATTATTTTTGTTATTGTTGCGAGATTAGAAAGTATTCAGCATAATATAACAAGATATAATAAGCTTCGCTGGAATATAAAAATGCGAACATATAGAACGGGATGTCTTTTATTTAACGTTATTCCTCTTTATCTTCTTCTTCTTCTTCTTGTGGTGCTACGCTCCCGTGTGGACCTGGGCCTCAACCCACATGCCTCTCCAGCCAGCACGATATTTCGCCAGCTGTCTCCAGTTGCGCACTCCAAGTTGGTAGAGGTCCTTCTCCACGTGTCTGCGCCACTTTAGTCCAGGTTGTCCTCTGTTGCGTTGTCCCAATGGCACGGATTCAAAGACTTTTCGGGCCATAGCAGTGGTGTCCATACGCCGAGCCACCTTAAGCGTTGTATCCGTACACGCTTGACTAGACGCATGTCGCTGTACAGCCCATAGAGTTCGTCATTAAATCTTCTCCTCCAGATGCCATCAACGCAAACAGAACTAAAAATCGCACGCAGAACTTTTCTCTCGAAGAGACTATTCCCCTTTATCATCGTTGTAAATATTTCTCATTTATGTTCAGTCTGGACAGTCTTGAGTTCTAAATTTCCCCTTAGAAACCTGCAAATATTGCTTGAAAAATTGGTTCTACACACACTTTTATTCATTTCTTAGTCACGAAAACCCGTTTAAGAAACTCTTCCACTCATCCTATGCAGCTCCCTTGTAACATCTCACAGTCTCCACTTGCGTTCCACACACTCCACCCTCCCAAGCAGTTCACCAAAAATTTGTGTCTCAATAAAAGCTTCAACCAAAATTATTATTCCTTTCTAAATCTGCTTAGATTCCCAACAAATCAGCTTTAACTTCTCCATAAATCGATTTTGTAAAATTCCCTTCTGCCTCGGCACATCCCGGCCGAGACCCTGTGCAAGTCAAACATGTGTCAGAAGTTAGTCAAACTCAGAGACATTCACTTTCTGAGCAAATAAATCTTCATTTACACTTAAGCAGGCCCCCGGTGAATTGCTTCAACTCTTCCCGGCCCCAAATCAACATCAAACGATTTCCGGAATCCCTAAATCACACATGAGTTCTCACCGACAAATGGCCAACGGTCAGCAGCCAGCAACCAGCAGCCTGCAGCTTCGTGTCGCTCCTGTGGACCTGCCTAAGGGGCCATTAAATCCACATCAGAATTCTCACACAACTCATTGGTCCCTGCCACTTATGGTCAAAACGGATGTCCTACCAATTACGGCGGCACCTTTTCCTTTTTGTGGCTTTCCCCAGACGAGAGCAATATCCTTCCAGGCAAGGGAACGACACAAATTTTGTGCCTAATGGACGCTGCTCCTGAATTACACTCAAGAAGTCCAAGCGTTTTGCATGCGCCAACGCCTCCCCCTGGGCAATGACTCCCCAGAATGCGGGTGTGTGTCTGTGAGTTTGCCGAACGATGAATGTCTGAGAATCAGTTTTTGTCCTGGGGAACGTATAAATTATTGTAGAACATCTTTAGTCCTGTGTCGGAGGAGTCGGTATTAATCACTCTTACATGCACCCCAATCCCCCAGAGCAGCAGCGACGGCAGCAGGAGCCCACATTTATTCAAGGAAAACCATGTCAGGGCGGATTGTTGGCAGTAGATCTTCTTGGGTGACCAGTTTCGGGCTTGAGACTCACCCGCACACACGCACGCCTTGTCCGTTCTGCATCTTCTCTGTAAACACAAAACATTGTTGCATTCCACAGAACTGGAGTTGTAAGGAGTTGGAGGGAGTTGGACGTCGGCGGGAGGAAGACGATTAATCAAAGTCCTTCGATTCGTCTGGTCGGGGTCTTAGTGAAGTGGTTCCTCGAGGAGATATGGCATCATGTGCACTGCAATCTTTGGGCAGCTGGCCCGTGTACGGGAACAATTGGGGCGGAGCCGGGGGGGCATGTTGCAGCTCAACGCGAATCGCTTTTTATTTAGGGCTGTGGATGCATTTAACATGATAAATGTTCTCGTGTCGAAGAAAGTGGCTGGGATTTATCTTCATGTGGCCTCCGTAAGCCTTTTCTTCTGCTTCAGCTCTTCATCAACACTGCCTCCCCCGCCCAACTCGAGTTCCGGGATGGATAGGTCTCCTTTAGGGGGATTATTAATAGCTGGTAGCGTGAGTTTGATGGATCTTCAACTGGATTTGTTGGCTTTTCCGCTTCGGAGGTGGTAAATTGAAAATATTAGATGAACTCTCGGCGGATGATTGAACTTAATTAATTTTTTTCTAATACTGCATTTTACACACGAAGCGAGGTACCCAAGGAGTCCACAAATCACTGGAGGACTTCTTGTTCCTAATGGTGTTGCATCAAAAGGCACAGAATAGGATTAAAATCTCAGATGCAAACAATTTGACACAACTTTGTTACCACCGTATCCCGGAAACAGTATTGGGGTTGTGCAGAAAAGCATCAGACCGCTCAATAGAGTGCGCTGTTAGCTATGGAGTTATAATGGGTGCCACGCAGTTGCCCTTCCTTCAAAACGCTTCCTACTCCTAAAACTGCGATTAGGGGAAGAAATCTAAAGTCTCACCAAACTTGGGTACAACAAGACGATGATCCCAGTCGATGTTTGCATCTCGGAAAGTTCGGACATCGAGAATACTGGAGGAGTACTTGACGTCGAACTGAACCTTTTCTTTTCACGTAGCTTACCTCACGCACAACCCTCGAACTCGTAGGGCTTCGCTGTATACATGATTCACCACACAACGAGTGCTGTAGTGGCTATCCAGGAGGCTGTATGTCAACTTGACCTGTGCACTAACGAGGATAGTGTTCACAGCTCGCCTTGTTGAGCGCATTCAACAACGTTATCTCACTTGAACAGACCCATGCCCCCTTTCGTGTTATGAATCCACTTGATTTCGTGATCGATTTTAGTAAGTCTGTCCCGCAACTAATCGGCGGGTGTCGCTCCCAAACTACAGAGTTCACATCTGACCTGAACTTCCGCCATACACCGACTGACTCACGCATGCCGTCGAAGGCCCTATTCTCCAAGCTATCGCCGACAAGATGTTCACTTCTTTCCTTCAACATACGGGTCCATCGCCTGTTGTCCGTCATCCTACTGAGGGACTCAGTAGCTCATACCTGAAACAGCTAATCTCAAGACCTCACTCGATAGAAATAGCACTAGACAACAACTAGTTAAAAATAAAAAAAAAATAACAAACACCCCGTTTGAGGGAGTCACTTCTGCTGAGTCCCCACTTCATTTCCAGGAAATCGGAAGACTTCATGACCAATTTCCCCAAACGCCCAACGGCAACTCCCATACTGCATCTGTAGCCTCTTTCTAGGCGAAAACCTATCAGAGTGGGTGCAAGCCTTCTGCAAGTCACAGCCCTTCGGGCTTTGATCTTGTAAGCTGCACATGGACACAGAACATACGAAAACTTCGCCCATATATTACTGGAGTTCAAAAGGGAGCCACATGGAGACGTCGCATTTGTCAAATCAATTATTTTTGGAGGGGGGAAGACCCAAAGTGTGGATAGTCTGTGCTTGCCTTTTTACTTGTCGGGACACTGTTCATGTAACTCTCTTAGCGTACGCCTTCGACCTTATTCCATTGTATTATTGCTTGCCTATGTAATCCCCCAAGTTTTTCTTTTGCGATCTTTGACTAATTCCTTATTTAAATCTTTTCCCAATCCGTTGTTCTTATTGAAGTTTTAATTTTTTGTCCGATTTCTTCTGCAAGTCAAAGTCCTTCACCTTCTCCAAGTTTTTGTCAAAGTCTCTGTCCAGGTTCTTGACAACGATTGAATTTATAATAATAATAACTGTTGCCGCTACAGTCCAAAGAGGGATGACCAGCGCCTAGCTTGCTCATCAACTACACGTGTTGTGCGCGCTACTGTTCTCTCACGAGTAGAAGGGACCTACAGTTTTTTACCGACTCCGAACGGCGAAGTTGGAGAAGCTTTCTTAGACAGTTATTACTCTTTGAGTGTTGTCAGCAGATTGAAAGAGGTGGTGCCGTGAAAAATTCGAGGTGTTCAGCTGAGAGTCGAACCTAGACCCTTCGGCGTATGAGCGTCGCACTCTACCCACTACGCTACGGCGACCACTATTTATTTTAATTTAATGCCACATTCCAATTCTCTTCTCATGTTAATACATTGCTCAAAACCTTGTTTGTTTAAAGGCAGTTTATGCTGTCGCCCAAGTTGGTGTAATGCCACAATTATTTCGAGTGTAGATCTCAAGGATATCTTCAAAAGTCTGAAGAGCACACAGTTCACCGGGATAGACGGAATACCGAATATTGTGTTTCGTCATCTCTCCGAAGAGGCGGTAGAGATATACACAATCCTGTTCAACAATGCCATGAGTAATGCATGTTGATTGCTACTCAGAGCATTGGGAGACGGCGGTAGTTCAATTCCTCGCTTCCGAAAAATCTTCGGTCGATAGGTCTCCTCCCTTGCATAAGCAGAGTTTTCGAAAAGATTGTCAATGTCGTCCTGGAGTACAGTGTACTGAGGACAAACAAATAATGTAGAATAACCAATTTCAGTGGTCGCCGTGGCGTAGTGGGTAGAGTGCGACGCTCACACGCCGAAGGGTCTAGGTTCGATTCCCGGCTGAAGACCTCGAATTTTCCACGGCACCACCTCTTTCGAGCCGCTGACAACACTCAAAGAGTAATAACTATCTAAGAAAGCTTCTCAAATTTTGCCGTTCGGAGTCGGCAAAGAACTGTAGGTCCCTTCTACTCTTGAGGGAACACAACACGAGTAGTTGATGAGCAAGCTAGGCCCTGGGCCCCTTTGGACTGTAGCGCCAACAATTATTATTAATAACCAATTTGGATTTAGTGCGGGGCAAGATACTGTACATGCCGCGTCAAAATTGGTTTCAGAATATCAATGGAGCAAGGCTATAACCCAGGGCACCGGAGCCTGTCTTGTTGATTTGAAAAAAGCATTCGACGCCGTCTGATCAGAAGACTTCTTCCTTAAGTTGACGAGGCTGGGTATAAGCAAGGAACTGCTTTACATGATCTACAATATGGTGACAGGTAGAACGATTTTTGTTAAGCGTGACAACAAGGTTTCTACTAACATCTTTTCCATCAAATCCATCATGACTCATGTTAATATAATTTTAATGTAATTCTTATATTTGCTGAAACAAAGTCAAATACTCAATTACAATTACTAAAAAAAACAAACTAAAACTAATATCTTTTCCAGCAGGGCGCGGTGAACTCACCAATTCTTTTCACTGTCTTCACCAGTGGATTAGTTGGCTGCATACAATACTTGATCGCGTACGCTGATGATTGGATGGCATACGGGACTGCGCCGAAAATTGAGGTCATTAATGTCCTTTTGCAGTGTACAACCATCCTGTTTCATACTCCATTGTACAAGGCTACAAGGGAAGCTAATTAAAACTGGCGTTATCTTGGACCCACATGGGCGGAAATCAGCAGAGAGGAGTGTAGTGAGATATTTGGGCATTATGTTGGATCAGTTTCTGTATCTTAATATCCATGCAGCCACGGGTCTGGCAAACGCCAGAAAAGCCTTCGCTTTGGCAAGCAAGTTGTTTTACAGTTGCCAGCTTGATACCAGGGTGAAGGTTGTCTGCTACATGGCGCTAGTCCGGCCAATTATGGTGTATGGCTGTCCGATGTGGTTCAACTGGAGTCCTTCCCAGATGGAGAGGATGAGGGTCTTCGAGAGGCAAAGTCTTCGGGCTTGCTTTAAAATGTACAGAACCCCAGAATCTGAGTACAGGAAGATCTGTGCTACGAAAATCTTGTAAACGTAAATAGGCTCGAAAATTTTATTAAGAAACAGAATCAAACATGTGTTGCACCAGCAATGTCCCAGGAAAACGAGGTGATATGCTGAGCTCACTACCTCAACGACGCATTGCATGAGAGCGCACGCTGAAGCGTCCTTGTATCTCCCCCGAGGGATGTCCAATTCTCTACAACGTTGAGTAACTTAAGAAGATCAAGAGTCAGCGAATCCCTAAAAATAAGTCCCATAGGTCCTACCTTCACCAAACCCCTGACCAAATGCCGGAATCAGGCTCCATTTTAAAACACTCCACAACGTCAGACAGCCCTGTTCTCCATTCATGGTGATCTCCTTCTCGCCTTTAAGGAATCGTTTACATCAAACCAAATTCGTCTCCAAATCCAATTCCATTCGCAATGAACATGTCGTCTGTCAGCCGTGACAAGCGATCTCCGCCGTCAAGGACATCCTTGAACAGTAGCCAATGTCCACAATCAAACAAGCAATTTAAATAAAACACAACCACCAGCACCGTCCGTCCGACGGTGGTGGTGCTTGCGACCAAACTCGTTCACTCACTTCCGCTAGACTTACAGAACACCGTATCAAAGTGCAAGGAACATTGCAGGACATTGTAATCCACTGCCGAACACAGCCAACAGTCGCAACACCTACTATAACAAAAAACGAGAAAGAGGATAAAGGCACAAAGAAAAAACTAACAAAAACAACGACAGCAATGCGATAAATTCGTCGTCGTCGTCCGCGTCCTCCCGACAGAACTAGATGCTTGTCATGTTGCTTCTGATGTGCTTGCAGTCATGTGTGCGAGCGAGTGGATGGAACTGCAAAAAGGATGTCGCATGGGAACATGTTTTGAATTTTTTATGCTCTTCGTCGCCTTTAATTCATTTTCTCTGCAAAAAAAGGGAAGCTGCATAAAAAATTTGTTTGCAGGAGAAGATGCCAGGATACAGTCGACAAGAGAGCACACAAATTGAGATGCACACACCAACACACACTTGACAGGAGTGAGAAAGAGATGAATAATTGAAGCGACTAAGTGGAGCTGGTGTTGTGATTAAAAAGGAAAACTTTTGATGATCCCCTCAGCCCTGCTGCTTTCAATTGACACTTAAAGTGTGCTCCTTACCGGTGTCCAGTAGAGACTGTTCCGGGGGGTCAACGAATCCTTGATTGATTTCGCTTTAATCTTCGAGGCGACATAATTGACAAATACACCCTGCCAGTGAATTCAGGAGCACACACCGCCCCTGGCTCATGGATATACCACCCAGGGGCGATGATCAGAAATTATGGTCCAGTTAGTCGCCGTTGTTACGTAGTTTCGTGTCACCGTGTTGTTTCTCTCTCCCCTCCCTAAAACACACGCCCTTTACAAACACACACACGTTTCGCCGGCATACCCACTTCCGGCAGGTTTTTCCTCTCCTAAACCCCCTGTAAACTACGAGCAAGGACGACGGAAGTTTGCAATTTTCCGGCTGAATTATCCGTCAGGCAGCACACGTAGTCATAAATAAACGTGCAAGGAACCCACCCCTGCCGCTCAGGCGAGTCTAGCGTGCGCCAAATTCATGGACCAGCTGGGGGGAGGAGTGGGCTTGGGGGAGAGAGACGGCTGTGGGAGGAGGACCGGCATCATCATCATCAGTCATTCAGTCAAGTTCGTCTGGTGTTTTGATCTTTTGTTGGAAGTTTTGTCCTGATTGTTGTTGTTGCGCTGTGCTATGACCGGCGTGAGGAGCAAGTTTGAAGGATATACAGAGTGCGTCCGGTACCGGTGGAAGGCGTCGTCAACGACGGTTTTATTTGGCTTTTATTCATTGACGGAACTAATCAGGTAGAGCACGATGCTGACGGAGTTCATTTGTCAATAGACAGAGGGAGAGTGTGGGAGAGGCGAGTGAAAGAGGGACGATTCTCCGTAGCGGGGATGAATGTTGGACAAATATGGGCGTGGGCTGTTGAACTGGGGGATGGTTTTAATTTGATCCCCGCCGGAGACGGGGTGACTTACAAATCGAAGGACACAAGCAACAAATGAGATCGATGACCGGCGGCGGCTGGAAAATGCGGCCGCAGGATGGATGGGCCATGGTCGTGGGTAAATGGTTGCTCAATTTCGTCAAGGTTCATTGTCCTTTAAACGGTGCTAGGGCACGTTGTGTGTGTAGCCGAAATGGCTCGCTTGAGGTGGGAGGGGAGCTGATTGATGTGGACTTTGCACGGGGTAGAAGACAAAGGGAGCGTCCGCAGTCATGTTCACTGTCCCCACTTTGTTGTGTGGCAACCATCTTTGTCAAGTCAAGATTTGAATCAGCTGAGTGGCTTATGCGGTTGGAGGGGTTCTGCCAAAGCCTCTGAGTCAGATTGGGTTCTTGAAAGCGTAGCAAGACACTAAGGAAGGCTCACTAGAAACTAAGCAAGTCAAGTTTACTTGCGAAGTGGCATCTAGAGAACTCCAGAAGAAGTTTCTTTTCAAAGTGGCGTTTCAGTTGTTCACTGAAAGTCGAGTTAAAAAGTGTGTCGCATGAGTAACATAACTCCTTTAGGTTTTAGGAACTTCCGCGTCCTTCATTGGAGTTAACTGATTCAGATGACCACAACCGCATCACTGCTGCCAATTTTATCGTCACATCTATCGGATTGGTGGTGACACTCTCTGCGTACGATCGAAAAGGAGGACGCAATAGATGCATTCGTTGCCAGTAACAGGGGCTTGACTGTCCTTACGAGAGTGAAAACGGAAGTACCTTACACTTGAAAGTAACCTTCACTCAAATTCACGTCAATCTGCTGTGCCTTTGGTGTTAAAATCGTCAGACGTCACTAAAGAGGTTTTTAAAAGCGTGCGGCTGACGAAGGTCGACATTTAGTGCTTCGCCCTCGAAAAACGACGTCTGGCTTCTTTCTATGATTTACCCAAGTAACGCATCCAATTGCAAGACCTTCGATTTAACAACAAGCCGAGTTAGTGAATTTTTCCAAATGTCGACCACACGGTCGATGAGTAAACCATAAAACTTCATCGATAAAGGGAATCAATAAACCTCCACAAGTGTCCTATTCACCGCCCGAAGGACAATCGTTTCCGCTCCACTTCCGCGAGGGGTGCGCCCCAACCTTCCCCGGCCGGAGGCCATTAGAAGACAATGTCCTGGAAAATGAAAACCCCCTCGCCGCCAACGACTCAGCTGCAGCCTTTGGCTTCGAGTCGGCAAATGGCGCGGCGCATCCTGTACAAACATTATTTACATCAACCGCTTCCTCGAAAATAGCATCACTCCTGTAACCGCTATAAAAGACTAATCTTCCGCATCGAATAACCTGGCAGCGGGCGGCGGCGCGCTGCCGCCCTCAGCAGGCGGGAAACATCCTTTCTTGAAGCAGCGGATAACACACGTCCTCAGTACACAATCTATTTGTTGCCAACGCTGAAGCGTGAAATTTCCTCCGCTCGACTTAGATTCTTGTCAAGGAACCTATTTGCCAGGTTTGCCGTGAAAAAATCCACTCCTCAGTGGATTCCGGGCTCGTGGGGAAAGGGGGTGGAGCGTTTCCCCTTCTCCTTTCTTCTCGTGGCAGAGTTTCAAAAGAAAAAAATGAGATTATCCGGGAACAGGAATTAAAAGCTATTTTCGGTTAAAAAGCAACGTCGTGGAGGCGCGTGGAAGGGGAGGAGACTTGCGCTGTCGTCGCACCCTCATCCTTGAGACTTTTATGCGCTCTGTAACCCTTATCCGTTTGTGGCAGTGACGTTGCTGGTGGTAGGGTGGTGTATTTGTCTGTTCACCTGACGGTTCGTTTCTGTGTTTTTGTTGTTGTTGCTGTTGGGGTGGCAGACTCTCCCCCACCGGCCGCCGCCACCGCTTACATGAATTTCGATTGTAATTTCACGCCTGAATTATCCTCAGGGAGACATAGCCCATAAATAAACACACAACGCTGCGCAAACACACAGACGCCGAACTACCAACAGCGACGAGGACGACACCGAGGCATAAATTTAGGGCTTCCCCCGCCGCCGGCCAAAGGGAATATGGCTTTGTAGCGCGCCTCATCTAACAGTTACACTGTTTGTGCAGAAAGGCTTCAAACACGCACCCCCACACGGACGCCGGGGATGCGAACCGGATCGAAAAGGTGTTGCAGGTACAAGCAGTTTCGCTTCGTTATGCTGATGTCCTTGCCACTGCAGTGTGAGGATGGCTACGGTGGTGGCGTCGGCGGTGGTGTTGGCGATGGTGGTGACGGACCGACGGCGACGGGGGTTGGCGGTTTCACACGTACTTTATTTGTCTGGCAGTCGTCGCCGCAAGGGTTGAAGCGCCGTTTTCCAATTTTTACCCAGTTTACGAGTTTATGGATTTTTTTTCGCACACCGTCCGGGAGGGCTGCAGAGCGGGGGAATGGCGGAGCACAAGACGAACCACCGGATGAACTATTAGAATTTGAAGATGTATTCTTCTCGCCGTGAATTGGAATCAATTACGCGCCCGCATCAGTTTAGACCGGGTGCCGGTGCGGCGTAGAAGAATTAATCTTGAAGCATCCTTGAGGTAATAAAGCAGCCATTGTGTTGGTGGTGATGGCAGAGGTGATGGAGGCAATTGCGCGCCTTTGTTGGGATGAATGGGTTAAAGGAGGAGGGCGTACTGAATGGGTTTTGAAGCGTCTGCATGATGGAGGGTGCGCTTTGGTGTCACTTGCAGATCTGCCGGAAAGAAATTCTGTCTGGGTAAAGAATGAAAAAAATCAAATTACAATTTTTTGGCCATGGAGGCGTTTAAAGTGCAAGTCTGGAGTGGTTTTTAACTGGGAGTAAATTTTGGACAGCTTCGATCTCATCTGTGACAATGCTAAAACCTGGTAACGTCTGAAAAGCAAAGGTGGAGGTGAAAGGCTGGGGGTACCTCCACTTGAATCCTAAGGCTGATGCAGAAGAATTTGAAAGACATTAGCCCTTACTAGAGAGTGTTTCCAGAAGGCGATAAAGAATCACCAAAATTTGCCCAGCGCCACCCGTGCTCCATTGTCAAGAGACACATTTGTCAGATTGGGAGGATTCCATGCGTCATGCAAGCCATTGGCGACTTTTCTCCATGTCGAAACATGCCATGCGTGATGAAAGCCAGTCGAAGACCTGTCTGCTGTTGTTCCTTTGGAGGGCTTACGTGAGGTGCTGTGACGTAGAAACGACGGTATTTGCAACGGAGGCTGCCCTTAATAATGAAAGCCGGTCTGCCGAGTTTGAAATTGGGTCAGAATTATACCCTTACTGGCACAGAAGCCGTCCTGTTCCAGACAGCAGTTGAATTTTCAACTAATATGAAACTTGACTTTGAAGCCGAAGCCGCTGCCAGGGAATAGCCGTCTTTCATTTCAATCCTCAGCATCAGCGGTCTAACTTAGTGAAATTATAATCATCAAGAGCCATACGCCTGAACTTTGTTGGAAAAGTGCCTAATTTGACATGCGCTAGCTCTAGCTCCATCTTCAAATTGAACACATTCGAAACAACTAACTGCGCCAGACAACTTGCTTAAGGGTTTCTCCCCAGAATACCCATCCCAACCCGTCTCTCTGCAGCACTCCGGGAACCAGTAAATCATTGTTGACCGTCTTGGGGGCACTGGAAAAACTGGTTCAACAGACCACTGCTTCCACGGAAAGCACAAATCAATATCCACGTTTCCCCACAAGCCCAACAACAGGGGGTTCAATGTCCTGTCGCAGATCCCCTGCACCCAGCACACACTCATTTGCCAGTGTCTGCTTGCACACGTATCCCTGCAGAAGATGCACACTAGCGTGTCAGGAAAAGTTTTACAAGTTTTCCCCAATCCAATCCACCCAACACACACACACATACACCCAGGGATAATCTGATTATCTAATCGTGTCCTCGTTCGTTTCTCGTTCACCGTAGTCATACTCGACGTCGTCGTTGTTGTCGTTGTCGTCGCTCTACTTGTCGTCGTTGGACTCAAGAAACAACTTGTAATTGGATTAAAGGAATCTGACAACCTGGAAAACACACGGCGGAGGGAGGGACGAACGAGTGGCGAGGAGGAGAGTGTTGGTCTGCACGTTATGCACGAGCGATGTGAACAAGGAAGAGGGCACACGAACCGAGACTGAAGACTGTTTTAGGCAGACGACGGATGTGAAACTTTTGTTAGACATGACAAAAAGATACTTTGACGCTAACGGGCATGAGGGTGCGTGTGTGCATGAGACCCTGAGAGGACGTGCAATCGAAAAGTTCTTAATGTGGTCGTTTTACAAAACTGAAGCACTTACCGAGTAGTTACTGACAGAAATGGAAAGAGATGCCGGGGAGTGAGATGCAATTTAATCGGAAAGGTATCCAAAATATTGTTTTCTCTTCTTGGTTTGAAAATTACTTACTCTTAGAGCAGAAGCTTTCTGGAAACCAAATATGTCCTGGCTGATGGAAGTCACTAAAAAGAAAATTAACAACTATCGCTGGAGCTGTTTTTAACCTAGCAAGTGAACTTTGTTTTCGTTTGTGTCTGTAGCCATTCTTTAGTTGAAAGGGTTTTCTGTAGCCAAAAGAGACTAGCACGTCGTTACGCACTGGACATGGAGCACTAACTCACACTAACTTTTCCGTACTCCCGTAACATACTTAAAACTTTGTTTGGTTAAATTAAATCAAACATAAAACGAAACCTTCTTTTTGTGAGTAAAATCACGTGGGCTTTTTTTGGTATGGTCCTTAAGCCTTGCTGTTTAAAATAATTTTTGAGAAGGCACTTCAGACCAGGGTCACTAAATGATTTGAAAGTTGACATAAGGTCAGAAGCTATTTTTTTAAATCTTTCTTGACAGAAAATACGTCTATTTACCCTGCTTGTCGAATATCTAGGATCTGGAGACTCTCTTTCTATTGTCCATCTTGATGGTTGTCCTTTTAGAAATCTTGTGGCTTTTACTGGATCTTCGGCTTCGGTCCACACCGCTCTCGACCATCGAGAGCTCCCGAAACCTCTACTGCTTCCATTCTACTGCTCGACGACACGGAGCTCCAGTAGCCCCTGAGGCTTTTTCCACTCAGTTGGTCAACCATTGAACTCCCGTCGCCTCTGTATCTGTCCATTTTGTTGGTCACCATCGGGATCTTTAATAGCCACTGACATTTTTTAAAATTCTGTTAGCCGATCATTGTGAGCTCCAGTTCCCCAGTAGCTAGTGTCCACCCTTTTTGTTCCTCCTGTAGCCGCTGCTGCTTCTGTTCACTCTGCTTATTATCCCTCTAGAGCTCGTGTAGCCTTGACTTGTTCTTTTCACTATGACGGTCAAAAATACAACGCTGCTGTAGATTGTGATGCTTCTGTTGATGGATAATCCAGAGCTTTTGGACAAACTGTCCTTACAACTGGTCAACAATCGACAGCTTCTGAAGTCTCTATTGCTGACACCCTACTGCTTGACGATACGGAGCTCCAGTAGCCCCTGAGGGTTTTTGCCACTCAGTTGGTTAACCATTGAAACCTCCTGTGTCATCTGATTCTTCTGTCCACTCTGCTGATCGACAATCGAGAAATCCTGAAGCCTCTATTGCTTTTGTCTACCTTGCTGGTCGAACATCCACAGCTCCCGTAGCTGTGGATAGCTTCTATCCATACCCCTAGTCGACCATCCAGAGCTCCTGTTGCCGCATCTTCTGTTCATTCCTCTGGTCGACCATCGAGAACTCCTGAAACGTCTACTGCTTCCATTCTACTGCTCTACGATACGGAATTCCTGTAGCCCCTGAGGCTTTTTCCACTCAGTTTAATCATCATTTAAGGTTCCCGACGCCTCTGATGGTTCTGTCCACTCTGCTGATCGACGATCTAAAGCTTAAAAAATTATCATTGAGTGCCTCAACGGTCTATATTTGGCCACTACTTTTTTACGAGATGTCACTGCATTTTCATATGTCTGCCGATGACTCCTTTTGCTCTTCAATAATTCGAATTACCCTTAATGCAGAATGAACAAAGGCAAGGCTCCAACTGCTAACCTTAATTCATAAAATTTTTGGTCAAAAAAAAACAAACAGATTCGCGTCCGCTTATCTTTGCTTCGACTTGGGACTTTACGCAAGAATTTGTAGAGTTTGTTAATTTTCTTTGTTGTCCATACTCGTATGTGTGCAACAATGTCCCCTTGAGCTTCGCATTTATTGCCTACAGTTAAAAACTAACCTTTCCCCGTCAAAACTCGACTCCTTGCAGTTAAAGTGACAGAATAAGTCGATAACTGCTCATAAAGCGCAAAAATTGCTGATAACAACCTAAACACCAAAAATTCCCTTTATTTGGAAATGTATTGTAGCAGAAAAAAAAAATAAATAAATAAAGAGACCGAATCACCCTGTTCTAGATTTGTTTTCGAACACCAAGTAAACGGCTTACATGTACTTGCAAAAGCTATGCTCAATCCATCTGACCAGGTTATCCACCAGGAATACAGCTTCTTTTCCGTTTATCGACCGAGCAATAAAGATAAGGAACTGTGTGAGAGTTGTTTTTTTTCGATCGCCCATCACCCGAACTTTAACACTCCTCCTACAATACTAATTTCAGTCATAGTCCCAAAATAACCAGCATTCCAAAATCATAAAACTAGACACTTCAATCAGCTCTTGGGCCAGATTCTCTGAATGCTACGTAATCAAGCAGAGGCCTATCATCATTCTCCTTTGATTACTATTATTATTATTTTTTTTTTTTTGAATTAAGAACTTTGGGGCACTTGTCGTTATTGAATTTTTCGGCATTTGGTCATAAACCCAGACCTATTTCAGGTTATCAGCGGAGAATTGCGAAGGTTTCTGCAAACGAAACCCTCGATGTGTGAGTACAACTTAAAAGTGCCCAGCCTATGCAACCGCCATCTAGGAACGTTATGTACTTGAGTTCCCACCAATGGGTGAACCAAGGAACGAATGAAACGAAATGTCAAATTTGCAATCATTGCAATATTCAGCATAATTTCTGCGCGTCTAGAAACATCTCGGAATTGGATTGGATCTAATGTACTTTTCAGAAGTGTACCAACCATTTGTCAAGCACTGAAATGAGGATGATCCTGCTGCCTCTTTGTCCTTCATTTCACTTGCCGCTCAAATTGAAGTCTGTCTCATCCCAGGCACGCGTCTCCTTCCACAGGCCTTTTTGGCCTCCCCTCGGATGATGGTTCAATCTGTGAGCGCAACTAAGTGGCTTCTTAATTCCCGTGCAAACAAGACCCAAATTTACCTTTTTCCCTTACCGTCGACGACGACACAGTTTCCCTGTCTGCCGTGGATGGTCGTGGGTAGGCGTTGAATGTAATCAAATCCTGCGGTTTCTCCACCACCCCACGTGGGAGGCAATAAAAAAGGCACTTTCACAAAAGTCTGTCCCACACCCGCCGTCATTATAATTCAATACAAGTCCATAAACAAAGCGGCTTACAGGGAAGTCCTCCGACTGCCAATTCCCTCTGTAAAGTTTTTCGCTTTAAGGAATTTTAATTTCCCCGGACACAAGCGGCGGGATGAGTGGAAGACGGATGCGATGACTCTTCGGGAAGTGGTCGGCAAATTCGCCGGCTTTTCCGTGAAAGTTTTTATTGCAGGAAGGACCTTTATTTCGATTAATAAGGCAGCACGCTAACTGCGGACCGAATGAAATCGCAGTTAAAATTTAACCAGAAGGCGGGAGTGGCTTACGCATCACTGGTGATGTATCTCGGTGGTGCAGCGTTGTCGAGGCGTTTTCATCCCCCTTTGTCGGCGGCGTCCCGTCCTTTGTCTGTCGGTTGTTGGTACGTGTTGATGAACAGTTTACACGTGCTTTGAATTTAAAGCAGCACAACACGCCCGCAATCTCCACTGATATACATCCTTGCATCCGACTGTGGTATTTGTTTTGAGTCATCGACCACTGCGGCAGCACTCTGCGTGTGTGTGCTCTACAGCACCTGTTTTTTAGCCGACACATCCTTGCACTCTAGATCCTTCCAAGGAGCATACAAATTTTAGCTGCCAATGAGGTGGGGTGCCACTGTCTGGTCTAAGGATTCAGCGAAAGTCTGCAGCAATTGCTTTTAGAATAATGCCGCTGTGGGATGGTGTGTCTTATCCGCGAATTCAAGAATTTCACTCACGTAGCGCCCTCTCTTTTCGATTTCCTTGATAGCATGCCTCGCACCCCTCTGTCTTTCTGTCGATGATGAAAATGGATGCTCCCTCAAGTAGGTGAGAATTGGATTCATCTCCATCTCTATGTGTGTCTCTTGGCGGGGGGTGTGTGGTCTCCTATCCTAATTGACATCCAGTAGGGCATAAAGAGAATTCCATTGCTGCCTCTCACTCTCACTCTCGACGGGCGAGGAAGTCAATGTGGCGAAGCGATGTGCCATTTCTGGAACGTGTGCGACAACAACAAGTGCTTGGGCTGCTGCGACGAAGGGGAGATAAAAGATGCTCGAGAAACGACGAGAGAAATGGCTCAGAGATAATTAGGATCCCATAATGGAATGTATTATAGGCTCCCTGCGGTGGTGGCGGGAGTGTGATGGCGGGGGAACAACGACTTCTTTCCGGGCCCGACGGATGTGGGAACGGAATCGATACCGTGTGGACAGGATGTGTGATGTAATTAGGAGATAATAGTGCGATATACAATTAGGCAGAGGGGCTGACACACGAATCCGCTGATATTTGCTCGAACTCATTGAATTGGTAATGCGGTGGCGGTACGGGCCGGAATTTGATTTGCGTCGGAATGCGATGCCGACATTGAGCACTGATTTGGCGATGGCGCGTGCAGATGTGCGTCTCTAAGTGAGTGACTGACTGGAAGAGTGACATGGGTTTCGATTATTGATGAAATTTGGAACGGTGCGGGAAGTGAGCTTTACGGGGTGTTATTAAAGGGAACACTAGCCGATTGGATGGGTTTTCGCCTGCGTTTATTTAGCTCCAAGGCGGTTCGAATATATGGCAAGAAATCCGCTTAAAGGAGAGTGCTTAGATTTGCTTCTGAAAAGGGGGATAGGACCCTTGAACTGTACCTGTGCCTGGATCAATGTGATAGCTATGGGGAAAAGGAGCTACCATTTAATTGAAAAAAAATAAGAGAAGCCACTTTAGACAGGGGTTTTAGTTTTGAATTCAGACGGAAACCATTCCGTCTGTTGGGCATGAAATTTTGACTGCCCAGAAAGATACTTAAGCGGGAAAATCGAATCGGAAACAAGATGGGACAACTGGTTATACTACTAATTCAAATTGAATCCGACGGCTTGAGGTATGTCCTTTGTCTGAGTTCGACAGGCCTTTGCTAAGACGACAAAGACGATTAGGGCCAGAGAGAGAGAGAGGGTGTCTTCGACTTTAAATTCAATGAAAAGTTAAAATCTTTTTTAAGGAATTTGTGCCTTTTTGGCTAATTTCCACATTGAATCTGTAGAAGCGGAAATTTCGAGGGTCACCCAGCACCATCGAGAAAGTTGCTCTTAGAATGTTTTTCTCTGTCATTGAATTGCGTTCCTGATAAAAAGAATTCTCTAAATTCAAAGGCAATGAAGTTAAGAAATTTCTTCAAACAGTGGACAGAAATGGGCTGCATTTCATGCAGACTAATGTACAGTGAGTGGCCGCAGTGGCGTAGTAAGTAAAGGGTGACGCTCATACGCCGAAGGGTCTATGTTCGATAACGGGCTGAACACCTCGAATTTTTCACGGCACCACCTCTTTCGAGCTGCTGACAACACTCAAAGTGTAATAACTGTCTAAGAAGTCTTCTCAAACTTCGGCGTTCTTAATCGGAAAAAAACTTCAGGTCCCTTCTACTCGTGAGAGAACAGTAGCGCGCACAACAGGAGTAGTTGATGATGTGGACTGTCGCACCAACATTTATTATTATGAACAAAATTATAGTATTCGCTAAATTTTTTGCAGTGGTAAACAAAGCTAAATCAACAGTCTTCAATATTATAAAGTCTTTTAAAGATAGTGGTTTTCTTCATCGCGTTTCGGGAAGTGGAAGGCCTTCCAAAATTTCTACGGATCAAAGTAAACGAAGGGTTTTAAGGGTGGTAAATAGAAACCAGAAGGAATCAGCTGTGAAAATTGCCAAAACTTTAAAGAAAGCCAAAATGGCAGAAGTTCATACGCAAACAATCCGCAATTTTTTACATACAAATGATCTAAAAGCCCCCACACCGCGCACGAAGCCAGCCTTATCAGAAAGAAACGTAAAATAGCGACTAATGTATGCCAAGAAGTATGTGCAGAAGACGACCATATTTTTCGACTTCCTCGAAGGAATCAAAGTGCTGCTCAGCCAAAGTGCTGCTTGGCTCAGGAAGGAGCCAAGTCTGAAGAATACGGCTGGTGGGGTAGCTGCTCCCAGCCAAGTTAATTGAGTGTATCCTGCACCGGTTTTGCTTTGTATGCTTTGTGTGTCATGGAGCAAAATTACCTTGCCGTGTCTTCTGGCCCATTCTGATCGTTTCTCGATCAATGTATGCTTCAAATTGATCATTTCTTGTCGGCAGCGATCAGTGTTAACGGTTTCACCATGTTTTAGGAGCTCGTTCTGGTCCCACCAAACACACAGCATTGTCTTCTTGCCGAATCGATCTGGTTTTGCAGTCGATGTTGATGGTTGTCCCAGATTAACCCATGATTTTTTCCGTTAAGGATTCTTAAAATAAATAAAATAATTTCATCGCCAGTAACAATCCGATGCAAAACCGACTTCCTTACGTGTCTTTGAAGCTATGTTTCACAAGTGTTTTTTCGATTTTCCATCTGTCTTTCATTCAATTCATGTGGCACCCATTTTCCACACTTTTGGATCTTTCCCATAGCTTCTAAACGGTCAGAAATTGTTTGTTGTGCAACATTTAACATTGCTGCCATTTGCTTTTGACTCAAAGTGTCATCTCCTCCCAATATCGTTTGCAATTCTGCGTCGTCAACCTTTTGTTGTGGTCTTCCACGTTCTTCATTTCTCACATCAAAATCATTATATCTGAACCGTTGAAACCATCTTTTGCATGTTGCTTCTGATAGAGCATGATCACCATATGCCTTGACAAGCATTCGATGCGACTCTGCAGCACTTTTCTTCAAATGAAAACAAAATTATTGCTTTCCGCAAATCTTCACTTTCTGGTCCAAATTTCGACATTTCTATGAAAATATATGATGTTGTCTGTTCAATGACTTGATGTATGCTAAATATTTTTCACAGATGTCATAGCAAACAAAAAAAAAAAAATAATAATTGCTCGTTCACAACAAATGTTCCCTATCGAGATATTTGTATCTTGACGCTGACTTTATACGGGAATACCTGACATTGGTATTGGTTTTGGGTTCAATGGGAACAAACGGAGTTGGTTCTCTTCATGAAATTGAAGAAAATTTAACAAAGTTTGGATACGTTGATATCCTAAAACGCCGTATCCCCGAAACCAAAGATAAAATGGGACTACCGCCAGGTGTAATGCTGTTGCATGAAAATGATTCAAAGCACACAGCAGGTACAACAAAAGATTGGCGTGTTGCCACATCCCCCCCCAACGTCCGGATCTTTATCCCATAGAACCTTTGGGCTGTTTTACAAAAAGAAGTTCCAAAAAGAACCATTCGTACCAGAGAAGAGTTAAAGACAGCAATGTATGAATAATGGCAAAAAATTCCATCGGCTGTAACAGAAAACCTAGTCGGATCGATGAACAGAAGATTGTAGGAAGCTATAAAAGCAAAAGGACAACACACAAAATATTAAAATAAATAATTATTTTAAGTTTTTGTAATTGTTCTTTTTTTTTTTGCCGATCAATTTGCACTATTTTTCATTAAACCCTTAGTTGCTAAAATGAAAAATTAACAACAGCTGTGTTCGGATTACTAAAACCGAATTAAACTGCAGTTTTATATGCAATTTATTTCGTTTTAATATATTAAAAAATGGCTGAGATATTTCAATCTGAATTTGAAGATAATAAGTGTCCAAGTTATTTTTGGTTCACTGTACATTCCGTTAAGAATGTTAAGAACTTTCCCTACCCTTCCGATTGGGTAGTTCTTGAAAATATTCTGAAATCCTCTTGAAAATGTTTTCTCCTCGCGAGAAAAAAGCAAACTAAAGCAGGCAAGCAGATGATACCAAAACTTGGAACAAACAGTCAAATTTCAAGTTGTTCCAAAAACTATTTCCCCTGGTGGAAAACTAAACATCCCGCCTCCATACCGACAATTCCGCTGGCTTTCAGTCAAGTCCAGTCAAGTTTCATCAAATCTCCGAAAATTGAATGTGCAGTGAAAGTCTTTTCCAATTACAGTGCATTTTTACATCAAGGTAAACCACTTTTTTCAGTGAACTCTATGTTCTGTCTTCAAAATTTAAGTCAATGTGCGGGTCGCTATTGATTTCATAAAACGTGTTCATTTTTCTCCGAACTTATGACCGTTTTTCGGAAGAAAAACAACATGGCAGTCATTGTGCAAAAAATCATGTCCATTGGAAGAAGCTTTTATGGACTGGCAGTTTAAACAATTTGAAGATTTAATCGATGGTGAATGCGTGCTGAAATTGCTTTTGGTATTTTTCGATGGATTTGTGACGAACAATGGTTCAGCGGAAATGAAATAACAAAGAAGTACATTTGTGAAATGTGTGTGCGGTTTTTTTTGGCAAAATTCGAGTAAAGAAAAATTCTTAAAAGCAATGTTTCATGAAACCCCTCGACTGCACGTATTGTACTGTACGTATGCATTTCATCCGCTTAAGCTCTGCTGTGTCCTCCGACAAGCCCATGAGTAGCTTCCGCTTATGTGTCCTGTTAATGAGAAAGAAAATGGTCAAGTTTGTCTTCTGCCTTCGTTAGCATCGTCCTGAGTGCTTTCGCGATGTAAATCCGTCAAAAGTTCTTCGCTTATGGGTTTCGTGGATAAAATACGATTGAGTAGGCGTGTTCTAGATTTAGCAGTTTCCTGCGATCTTAGCAGGATTTCACCTTCAAAACCATATGCAGCAGATTTTTTAGCATTTCCTGAAATTTCGCAGTTTTTAGCAGTTTTTTAAAAAAATAAAATTAAAAAACTTTTACAAAGTAGAAACTTATATTCTGCACCATTTTATTTACTATAGAAAACGAAACGAAACGAAGAGAAACAAATGAAAATTTGGTATCACTCTCAATTTATTTAATGTGTGCAAACACGCACACATGCAATCGTACTGTCAAAAAATTCTATAGATCATCATTAAACTGGTGAGCTTTCCTGTTTGATTCATCAGATCTCTTACTATCGGGTTTAAACAATAATAAAATTCAGTCAGTTGAAACATTTTGGGGAAATGTTAGCAAAATAGATGACAACAATGTGTAAATTTGCAAAATATATGTTAATTTTACCAACATCTAACGCTGCTTGTGAAAGAATATTTTCACAGGCAAATATGTTAACAGCTAAAACTCGTAATCGCTTAAATAACGAAAATGTTGCTTCGATTTTGCAAGTAAAGAAAGGGGTTTCAGAAAGTAGAGGCTGTTACTTTATTCCTACAGATAAAATGTTATCTTTAATGAATGCTAATGTTCTTTACAAAGCGTCACAATAATTTCGTTTTATAACATTTAATAACACAAATGTAAAGACAGGGTTTAATTTTTCCATTCCACAAAAATATTTATTTATCAAAAATATTATATATCTTAAGTTACGCAAAATAAGAAATGTAGAGATTTTAAAATGCAATATGAAACCCGAATATTTGCCTTAATTTGTACTATTAATAAAAAAAATAACATTTTTCAATGAAAAAACAATCGCAGTTTTTAGCAGTTTTTAATTTTTCTTTTCTAGCAGATTTTTCAGTTTTTCCTTGTAGCTGTAGCACCATTAAATAGAATCATCTGGTAGCGCTGAACCACCGTTCGTTTGCAGCTGGCTTGGTGGGTTTGTCTTGACTTTTTCGTTCGTTGTGCCTTTCGGATTCTATCCTATGTAACGCCTTCAAACGCCTCTTGATTGAAGACTGCCGGTTTTGAGCTCCTTAGTGTCATATTAAAGGCCTTTGGTGTAAAAGCTTTTGTCTGCATCTGCTTTAAAGTAATTGCAAGAACCCAGAACATACGATCGATGCCCCAGCTATGACACCAAGATCGTTCTAGAAGATTTCAACGCTCAGCTGGGAAAGGAGGACATCTTTGTTGGAGTCATCGGGAAACACTGCCTGCACGACAACACATCCGGAAAAGGACTCAGGCTGTTGGACTTCGCCTCGGGGCGAAACCTCTCTGTGGCTAGCACGCGGTTCCCACACCTGGACATTCACAAAGGAACCTGGCGATCTCCTGATCAATCAACCGTCAACCAGATTGATCACGTTCCGATCGACGTCAGACACTCCTCCAGTATTCTCGATGTCCAAACCTTCCGAGGACCAAGGCCTGCCGGGACCAAAATGGACAACTAGTAGTAGAGTCGCAGTCTGTGCTGAGAATCTGGAACGATCATTTCTGCAGACTCCTAAACGGCGATGACGACCCAAATCCCGCTGTTAGGCAGAATGTTCCACTCAATTTGGACGATGATAGACAAGCATTCCGTCCCCCCGACTTAGACGAGGTGAAGATAGCAATATCCAAGCTAAAGTCGAACAAAGCTGCTTGGGCGGACGGACTACCCGCAGAACTATTTAAAGCAGCTGGGGATGAGTTGGTTGGACGCATGCACCAGCTCATCTGTAAGATATGGTCGGAGGAAAGCATGCCCGATGAGTGGAATCTCAGCGTCGTTTGCCCGGTCCACAAGAAAGGAGACCCCTTTGACTGCGCCAACTACAGAGGGATTAGTCTCCTGAACATCGCATACAAGATCCTCTCTGCCGTATTGTGTGAGCGTCTGAAATCATTTGTCCATGACCTGATAGGTCCCTATCAGTGTGGTTTCAGGCCAGGGAAGTCCGCAATAGACCAGATCTTCACATTACGGCAGATCCTGGAAAAAACCCAAGAAATGCACATTGACACTCACCACCTATTCGTCGATTGCAAGGCTGCATGTGACAGTGTGCATAGAGACGAGCTATACAGTGCCATGTCTAGTTTTGGCGTTCCTACCAAACTCGTCAGATTGTGTAGGATGACGATGGAGAACTCTCGCTGCTCCGTCACGGTCGGTACCGAACTCACCGAGACCTTCAATGTCAAAAAAGGTTTTAGACAAGGCGACACACTGTCATGTGACTTCTTTAACATCATCCTCGAGAAGATCGTGCGTAACTCACAAGTCAACACCAGAGGCACGATCTTCCAGAAGTCAGTTCAATTGCTAGCTTACGCTGATGACATTGACGTGATTGGACGAACACAGCGAGCCGTCAATGAAGCGTTTGCTGGCATTGAAGCGGAAGCGGCTAAAATGGGTCTAGTGGTAAATCAGGGCAAACGAAGTACATGTTGTCATCAAGGAAGGACACACAACGTCGACACCTCGGACGGAGCGTCACACTAAGCAGTAGAAACTTTGAGGTAGTTAAGGACTTCATCTACCTCGGCTTCGCGGTAAACAGGGACAACAACATCAGTACCGAAATCAAACGCAGAATCACTCTTGCCAATCGCTGTTTCTTTGGGCTCAAGAGGCAATTGAGTAATAAAGCCCTCTCTCGAAGGACTAAGCTCGCTTTATATAACAGCTTGATCATCCCCGTCCTACTATATGGCGCAAAATCTTGGACGTTAGCAAAGGCAGATAAGGAAGCCCTTAGTCTTTTCGAGAGAAAAGTTTTGCGTGCGATTTTTGGTCCTGTTTGCGTTGATGGCTAGGCCATGTGGAGCGTATGGACACCACTGCTTCGGCCCAAAAAGTCTTTGAATCCGAGCCATTGGGACAACGCAACAGAGGACGACCTAGACTAAAGTGGCGCACACAAGTGGAGAAGGACCTCAACCAACTTGGAGTGCGCAACTGGAGACAGCTGGCGAACGATCGTGCTGGCTGGAGAGGCATGTTGGTTGAGGCCCAGGTCCACCCCGGACTGTAGCGCCACAAGAAGAAGAAGAAAAAGAAGTACCCAGAACTCCTGGGAGTTAAATTCAGTTCCTTTTCAGTTTGTGCCGAACATTCCCCGCTTTGCTCTCAAATGCCCAAATTCATCTTGCGTCCTTCCTAATCTTGTGGTAAAACTCGTCCGTTTGTCTTATGTCTTAAAAGTGAGCGCCGCTCATGCAACTCCCC
This sequence comes from Eristalinus aeneus, assembly GCA_955652365.1. Classification (NCBI taxonomy): domain Eukaryota; kingdom Metazoa; phylum Arthropoda; class Insecta; order Diptera; family Syrphidae; genus Eristalinus; species Eristalinus aeneus. The sequence continues at coordinate 5,178,733 of OY019132.1, forward strand.
TCGCAAGGGCTCAGTTCGAAGTCAGTGCTCAAGAGTAAAAGCCTTTTTTACGTCAATAAACGCTGGGCCTCAAAGTGTTTCAGTTTATTAGCCCTCGTGGGATATTAACTACGTAGAAAGGTCTTCAATCTGGGTGACATGCCATCATGCCCCCACGTCGCAAGAACAATAGCATCTGATGAGAAACTTTTTTGACTGTGCATAAACCTTCTTCGTTAATAAGATGCTCTTCGCATTTTCCTCCTCCAGCTGAAAAGGTTCAATCTTCTTTACGTTGTGTTTCACCGAGAAGAATGGTGTCTGCTGTTGTGTATTAATGAATCACCACGTTGACTTACTTCTAATAGGTCTGCCTTTTTTTCCTGTTTGCTTCCGCTCCAGTTGAGTTGGTATTAAGTTTTCAATAGAAAATTCCATGTGTGTAAACTTAAGTAAAATATATGAATTAAATCTGAATTTATGATATCAAGTGCTTTTATTAAATCGAAGGGATTTAACATCTGCTATGATAGAATACTTCTTTTCTGTCCGATTTGCAAGGGAATAGGAGTGAAAGGGGATGTTAAGAAAATTTCGAATTACCAAATGACTCCTTAGTGAGTGTTCCTGTGTGAGTGTTCCTGAGTGTTCCTGTGGTAATTTTGTGGAAGACTTAATAAGTCTTCTGTGAGACTCTGCCTCTTTTCATTCAAAATTGTACCTTATTTACAAGAAGTGGCGTGTATTACCAAGTTTTCGATCACCCTGCTTCTAATAAAATGGCTTTATACCCATGTGCAGCGAGGATGATAGTCTGAGTATGAGGGATAGAAAAAGAACTTCTTCAGCCGGTAACAAAGTCCTGCGTCGGGTCTGCCTCCAAACCATGGCTCATTCTGACCCGAAAAATTCGTTACCCCCTCCTTTGGGTTCAAACACTAAACGAGAATTACTAGCTAGTATAAGAGTGCATCCGAGAAGCATATCAGTAGCTTTTTCACGTCTTCGACAAAGAAATAACCAGCATTACAAAGTAAAAGATGATGAAGGAATAAAATAAGCAGGAATCAGAGGTGCAACGGATTATGCAGCAGAGGCAAGTAACTTCTCCCATGACACGCGGCTACACACACCGAGAATACCAGAAGAGGACACAGACAGACAACAGACGGCTGCCGCCACCGAAAAGCAGACTTCTATGATGCCCGACATGTTTCAAAATTGAATGGAAATCCATGGAACTCTTTAAGGAGTAGTTCAAAAAAGTCTCTAAATTCCTTATATTTGCTTCGAATGTGACCAAAAAATCTTAACGTAGCTTAAAGACATGAAGAATCTGAACAACTCTGCATCTATTGGAATATCTCACAGGAAACATCATCTTTCCATGCAGGCATAAAGGTGATTCCATGAAAAAAACCTTAGTGACCTCTTATGGCACTTCTCTTGGAATGAATAGAATTCAACAAAGTTATGTTTCATTCTTAGTTTCGATTGAAGACCATGACATCCTTGCCAAAAATCCCTCTTCGCTGTCAACTAGAGCTGACGGAGGTCCATTTTTGTCCGAATTTCCTCGTATACTCCCACCTCGCTCAACGAAACCCATCTCCTGCATCTGTTCCACCGATTTGACCGCAGTTCATTGTCCAAAAATCCATTTCATTTACTTCGATTCGTCATGGTTTACCGTGTGTGCGGTCGCAAAACTCCCCTTTCTCTCTGACTGCGCATTCTCTTCTGTCTCATTAAGCAATATGTTCGTGGGCATTAAAGGACACAGAATTTATTTCATTCCTCCCCCTGCCTCCTGTCTGCCGGCAGAAGATTTGTATCACAATTCAATGAAAAACTCAAGAAGAGACACCGCAAAGTGAAGGTAAAAGAGTCGTCCCCACGCTGTTGGGGAGCTGAAGGAAGAGTGCTCTCGTAAAATTTGCCAAACGACTTCAGATATAAATTTAAATTTTATCCGAAACCGGAAGATACATGGCATTCAGTGGATTACCGCAGGGTTGCTGCATGGGCAGACTTATGCGGAGTTATAGGAGTTTTCGGTTTGTATTTGAAGAGGAGCGTGGAGGGGTGGATGGAAGAGGGGGTGGATTTAAATTCAATTAAAAACTTGCTTTATGTCCGAGGAGCATTTTTAAGTCTTAGTAGTTGCCCAAGTCAATTGTGTTGGAAAGAACGGATGCATGTTTCGCTGATCATATACCCGCCTTTTAAAACACAGGCCAACTTCTTGGGTTAGACATGCATCTGTTTCCCCGCGAGCAATGGAACCTTGCATTTCTTAACCTACTCTGATAAGCGACAAAAAGACTCTCAGCAAGAATCGCATCTCAGACATGCTGCGTGTAAGTCAAAGCACTTCTCTTACATGCAACGCCAGGCAACAACCTCTGGAGGTTGGACTTTGGACTCCTTATTCTTGAGAAACATGTACAGCGCGTGGTGAGGTCTCTAAGCAATTCACTCGCGTTTGTTTTCTGTACCTCCACATCCTTCTGCCACATAAAACCTTTCCGTAGCCGGCAAGGAACAGAATTGGACCACTTTTGCTTTAGTCGAGTGTAGAGGGGGCATGTATAAAGGAAACGAAAAACGATCATCATGAGCAAAATCCACGATCTTCGTTTCTCAGCGCAGCTTCCAAGCAAGGCATCCCAGAAGACCGGGAGCGGTATAGCCTCTGTGGAACATTGACGACGGGAACTTTGTCTGCAGGATGGGTTCCGCGTTTGTATACCCAAGACAACAACAATTCTGAAAAGGCCTTGTGCAATTTTTTAGGCTTAGCGAGACATGTATTAACTGCTTCACCCCTTAAACCAAGGAACTGTCAAACCAGTGGTCTCCACCCGGCAAAAGTGTCTCATAGAAGACGGAGACTGTCTTGTCTGCCGGAAAAGTGGTGATAAGCTTACCCAAGAATGTACTAGGCCCACATAAACATCCTCTATTCTCTCATCCTTTTTCGAAAAATGTTCACACGGCTCTACTCCGCCGTCGAATTAGGGAAGAAAAAGCTTTCCTTTAGCAATTAAAATAGCCTACAAGCTACTGCAACATCGGCCGTATTTGCCAAATTAGGACCCCAACGGCCTTCCCTTACTGTTTCTGCTGGAAACACATTTAACTCACCTCCACCTGCGCCTAATATGACTTATCTTCATCACATTACGCCGCCACAAGGTATGTGTACTCCCAGTCGCCCATTGCTTTCATTTAACAGATGGTTAGTAAATTTTCAACGGAGGTCGTTGCTGTCACATAATCCTCACGGGTACATACTTCACAGCTCAACCCTCCTCCCACCGCAGATAATTGCCCATAATCACAGACACCAGGACACCGCCACCGCCGCCGTCGTCCTAGTTGCCAACACTACCGCCGCGGACGCACTTCACTGCGTCGCCGTCCTCTCAAAATTAATCCGATTGTGAAATGACACTTTAATTGAAACATCCGCTCGTCTGTGCCATCAGATAGTCACCGGCCGACGGAGGGGCGGGCGACCTCCCGAACAAATATGCGATTATCCTCCGTCGAGGACTGCCGACTGAATGCAACCCTAATTATAATTATCACGTAATTTTGGGTTCCTGGCGTGCGGCGCGGCGCAGGTCCGCCTCTTTGCATGTTTTCCACTTTGATTAACCCATCACACGCTGTGAGCGAGTCCTCCCCACACGCACACACGTTGATCTGGGATTTAAGGAAAAAAATTGAGAGCTGCATGCCGCTGGCAAACGGAACTTTTCACTCACTCACAGCGGCAATCTGTGGGCACATATGCTTTATTGAATGAATCCCTTGATGAGCTTGATCCCTGCGGCCGGGGGTGGCGCGGTATTGACTCACCTTGGTGCGTGTGTGTGCGGTTAGACGCATGCAACAGTGAATTGAGAGCAGCAGACGACCCTTGAAATGAAGATGGTTTCGGACAAGGACTCCTGTGGGACTTCCCTCAGAATTTGCATTCATACGAGATGAGTTTCTGATTGAAAGTGAGTGTGAATTGAAGGTGGTGGGCAAGGACCCTTGGTCGGGGGAGAAAGTTTGGTGATAAAATTCGTATGGGAGGGGGATATAGTGAAAGTGGATTTATCAAAAAAGGAAACGAAAATAAGGTTAAGGAGTGTGGGGTTAAGGTGTTTAACACATTCCAGATGCCACAGTGGTTGTCTTGGAATCTTAAATGTGTACATCTTAGGCAACAACACCGTCGCATTTTCATAGCTTCCACGAAGCTGTGCGTGTAAGGCTTGTAAGGTTTGCTAGCAACAGTGTCTTTCGTCGGTTGTTCTGCATACTTGCGATGAATTCGGTATTTCCTTCAGTCGATGTTGTTCTAGACAGTGGAAACCATTCGTTTTGTTTCTTTCTACGGAATTCATAATGGTTCCCTTTTTCTTTCAATTCAATTCAATTGAATTCATTGTATTTCATTACGATTTGATTTTTCGGCGAAGCCTTAAAGGATTCTCTGCAGAAGATTAAGTTTCATAATTTTGAATAATTTTTATATGGAAGCTTAGATTGAATTCGATTACTTCACGCCTAATTTACTGAATGAATTATGATTAACATCAGATTTTAATTTATTGAGAAAAGTGTACCAGGGACTCTGTAACACTAAAACATTTTCACAATCAAGTTATAGTTCAGTCCTTGTTTCTAGAAAATAATTTTTAATGTATTTTTCAAGTTTCGGGATTTCTGATGTTCTTTAGTTTTAAAAAAGCGCGTTAAGTATTTCCGGCATGCTGCATTTTAATTGACTTTTGCCCTAATTGTTGCGAAATCGAGGTTCACCGGGCATACCTTGGGCACGTCTTCTTGTATGCATTCCATGGTCAATTGGGCTTATGAATCGTCTATCGTCGTTCTTCTCCAATACAAGAGTCATTCTAAAGATGTCATTCATTTCAAGGACTTTAGTTCATTCATTCATTTCCGCGAGTGCTGCGTCCGTTTGAGTGCTGCGTTTTGTAATTTTTAAAGTTTTTTTGAAAGCATTCCTGAAGCGTTGCGCCACACGAGTATTTCATATCGCAGTTTGTATTGCACTAATCCAAAGTACACTTGTTTTAATACATTGCTTGTGGCGTAAAGTGTCTTTCTCAAGGTAATGCATAACGCCTCAGTATGCAGATTTCATATAAATTATGACTCCTTGGTACCTGTAGCTTTCCACTATAGCTATAGGACAGCTAGCCGATGTGCTGCAGGAATCATTCCTGAAGTATATTGGCTGTTGAGTTACTGCAATCTGCAGGTTTCCAATATGCATCATTCTGATCTTGAACGCGTTAAAAGCTTTTTTTGCATTTTATTATAACAAAGGGACACAATTCTAGACAAAAATGCTTAAAACTAGTTAACGTAACATTGTATGATCATAATCTTACTGGCCCTTAGCAGGCTCTCTACGATTAACTGAATTTTATGTGTTTTTCAACATCTTTATGTTTAATATATAAAAACATTAATTCATACTTACACCTTCTTCTTTTTATTGTGGCGCTACAGTCCGCGGTGGACCTGGGCCTCAACCTACATGCCTCTCCAGCCAGCACGATTTTTTCCAGCTGTCTCCAGTTGCGCACTCCAAGTTGGTTGAGGTCCTTCTCCACTTGTGTGCGCCACTTTAGTCTAGGTCGTTCTCTGTTGCGTTGTCCCAATGGCTCGGATTCAAAGACTTTTCGGGCCGGAGCGGTGGTGTCCATACGCTCGACATGGCCTAGCCATCTTAAGCGTTGTATCCGCAGACGCTTGACCAGGCGCATGTCGCTGTACAGCCTATAGAGTTCGTCATTAAATCTTCTCCTCCAGATGCCATCAACGCAAACAGGACCAAAAATCGCACGCAAAACTTTTCTCTCGAAAAGACTAAGGGCTTCCTCATCCGCCTTTGCTAACGTCCAAGATTCTGCGCCATATAGTAGGACGGGGATGATCAAGCTGTTATATAAAGCGAGCTTAGTCCTTCGAGAGAGGGCTTTATTACTCAATTGCCTCTTGAGCCCAAAGAAACAGCGATTGGCAAGAGTGATTCTGCGTTTGATTTCGGTACTGATGTTGTTGTCCCTGTTTACCGCGGAGCCGAGGTAGACGAAGTCCTTAACTACCACGAAGTTTCTGCTGCCTAGTGTGACGCTCTGTCCGAGACGTCGATGTTGTGTGTCCTTCCTTGATGACAGCATGTACTTCGTTTTGCCCTCATTTACCACTAGACCCATTTTAGCCGCTTGCACTTCAATGCCAGCAAACGCCTCATTGACGGCTCGCTGTATTCGTCCAAGCACGTCAATGTCATCAGCGTAAGCTAACAATTGAACTGACTTCTGTAAATACTTACACCTATTATCTATTAAGAAAAGAAAAACAAAAACTTAAAAGCTTAACCATGCATTAATGGTTATACACTGATCATGACACCATTTAGCTTGTCATTGCTGTGTTGCCTCCAGCGATCTATGACACACTACAATTGCGGTATCATCCGCATACACAAAACGTTTGGCTCTCCTAGAAGTGCTCTCCTGACTCTTGTGTACAATGGAATGTTTTTCCATGAAGTTTTGCAGCCTTTTAAAACTAACTTCTTCCGGACACTTTTCCACAACAGGCAGTATTGATATCGGGCTATAATTGTTTAGTTGACTTCTATTTCCTCCTTTATATATTGGACAACAGTTGTTTTTAAAGTTTGTGGTATTTCTGCTTAAGGTCACTAGTTTGTACAAGATTGGAGCAATGATTGCAGCGTGTTTCCTAATGTCAATTACCCTAATTCCATCGATACCAAGCGACTTGGTTTCGCCAAGCAGATTTACTGCATTTATTGTTTCCGGTATATCGCTTTCTATCTGTCTAGGTATACCGGTATGAAGCGACCGTCAAGATACAAATGTCTCGATAGGGAACATTTGTTGTAAACGCGCCCTTATTTTTTTATTTTTTTGTTTGCAATGACATCTGTGACAAATATTTAGTATACATCAAGTCATTGAACAGACAACATCATAATTTTTCATCGTGTTAAAAATGTCGAATTTTTTACCAGAGGGTGATGATTTGCGGAAAACATTAATTTTTTGTTTTCATTTGAAGAAAAGTGCTGCAGAGTCGCATCGAATGCTTGTCGAGGCATATGGTGATTATGCTCTATCAGAATTAACATGCAAAAGATGGTTTCAACGGTTCAGAAATAATGACTTTGATGTGAGAACTGAAGAACGTGGAAGACCACAACAAAAGGTTGAAGACGCCGAATTGCAAACGATATTGGATGGAGATGACACTTTGAGCCAAAAATGCAAATGGCAGCAATGTTAAATGTTGCACAACAAACAATTTCTGATCGTTTAAAAGCTATAGGAAAGATCCAAAAGTGTGGAAAATGGGTATCACATGAGTTGAATGAATGACAGATAGAAAACCGAAAAAACACTTGTGAAATTTAGCTTCAAAGACACGAAAGGAAGTCGGTTTTGCATCGGATTGTTACTGGCGATGAAAAACGGATTTATTTAAAGAATCCTAAACGGAAAAAATCATGGGTTAATCTGGGACAACCATCAACATCGACTGCAAAACCAGATCGGTTCGGCAAGAAGACAATGCTGTGTGTTTGGTGGGACCAGAAAGGTGTGCTGTACCACGAGCTCCTAAAACCTAGTGAAAATGTTAATACTGATCGCTACCGACAGCAAATTATCAATTTGAACAATGTATTGGTCGATAAACGATCAGAATGGGCCAGAAGACACGGCAAGGTAATTTTGCTCCATGACAATGCACCTGCACACAAAGCAAAACCGGTTCAGGATACAATCAAAACACTTGGCTGGGAGCAGTTACCCCACCCGCCGTATTTGCCAAACTTGGCTTCTTCCGACTACTATTTGTTTTCATCGACGGGACTCGCATTGGCTGAGCAGCACTTTGATTCCTACGAGGAGGTCGAAAGTTGTGTGTCTGATTGGTTTGCTTTAAAAGTCGAATAATTTTATTGGCGTTGTATTCACAAATTGCCACACCATTCACAAAATGTGTTTTCTACACATTTTGAAGGTGGTCAACAATGGCCAATACTTTGAATAAAATGTTTTTACTTTTCCATTAATAATTAGTGGTTTATTTTCACAAAAAAAAAACCGCCAGAAAAATCCTGCGATCGATCAATTTGGAATACAAATTAAACTGTTTAGTTTTCAAAAGGTGGCGTTATCTGTCACGGCTGTTCTTGGAAGCGGTTTTCGACTTCGTTAGAAAGGTATCATGTCGAACTCAAATTGCGCCGTTGCCCAGTTTGAAAACGAAGCATTGGAGTATGAAAATGAGACATTCTTGGAGCAAGATCCGTGCCAAACGCAAAATGAACTTGTTGGGAGTGAAGCAGTAAACAATTTCCGTTCGGTCAAGGAAATTTCACAATACTCAAGAACAAGGAATCGAGGTGTCCACCGAGTCTTGAGTCCAGGTTTCTTGTCAAAGCAAATGTCTGTAGCAGTGCCCTGCCTGAGCCCCCTTAACAGACTAAAACTTTATTGAATATTATTCTTCGAAATTATGTCACAGCCTAAGTTTGTTGGGCGTACCAAATTTACCTGCTGGAAAGCGCAGGGTATACGACGTGTCGTCTTTGAAACCAAATTGGAGAACTGACATGTTGACAGAATGCTCCCCCTTCTAAGTTCCTATTGTTCGCTCATTCTTCTCCAGTACAGGGTTACATCAAAGTGAACGTGCATGGTAAGGGAGAGGTACTCTTTTCAAACTTAGTTCAGAGGTGATTTTTTCAAACACGATGCATCGAGGTTGTTTATGCGTGTCACATTCTTGTAATCTGGGTTCCTAAATTCGGCAGTTGGACCCAAAAGTAAAATGATATCATATGTGAGTTTCAGGCCCGCTGGCCATTACAGAACATGCCTTTTTCTGATTATATGATCTTTTGCCAATTTGACGAGTTGGAAGACGTGCAGCACGTACGCACACACAATTCAAATGGTGGTCTGCTGGGAATCTTTAAAAAAGGACTTACCTTAAAAGCTCTTATGTCATAAATAAAATGTGGAGCCGGTGTTGTCGTCCCCGTTCATTCTCTTAAACAATCTACTGCTGCCAGTTTTAAAGAGTTTCTGCGACAAGCCTATTTAACCTATGGCTATGTGTTGCTATGCTCTTAAGGTCTGTTTTATTTCTCGTTTCCTCTCTATACTTCCCTATCTAGGTGTCTATTTAAAACCTGAAGGATACGTATATAAAATTATTTTATTTGGTCAGTTACAGACCCAACGCCATCAATAGATCACTTCTAGGTTTGTCTCTACATACTTCGATACCCTTAAGCTGAGAAAAGGACAGGCTGTAACTCGTACTAAACTCTAGACGTAGGAAATCGTTTTCAACCCATCTTAAAGCCCTTCGGCACTTCTCCGACTGTTCCACGTCATTTTTCCGCAAACTGAGTACCACAAAAAAACGGGCTTTGAGAACCTCCTGGATGGCCGACCGGCATTAGTTAGTTAGTTAGTTAGTTAGTTTGACTTTTATTTTCAATAAATGTTTTACAATGTAAAGTTTAACCTAAGTCATTTATGGTTTGGCCTATGGCCGTCTACCAGGTTGACAAAATACATACAAAAGTTTTAGATTAAAAATCTCCATCTATGACACGTTTTCTATAACAAAGTGCTGCTACTGAATAATCGTATAAGGCCCTCCATCCCTTTTCTGCATTTACGATGCACGTTACTTCATATTCGTCTAAAACAAGTTTTTCGAAAATTGCTAGTCGAAATTCTTTTAGAATCGGACACACACCAATAAAATGTAAGATGTCTTCTCTCTTCCTCATGTTGCATAGGTTACAAAGAATTGGTAAATCTGGTCTGTGGGGGATAAAGTTTAACTGACCGAGTTCTCCTCTCAGTTAAAAAATTGTTCTCCAAAACAGAGTTAAATTTTTTTCTTAAAAGATGAGGAGGCTCGTCCGCCTCAATAGACAGATTTAGACCGCATTCAGAAGCTGTTTTTTCCATTCCTCGCAAATATATCCGTTTGTTCTAATTATACCTCTTAAAACTACGTTTGGTAATCTGCATTCGCTCATCTGTGGTATTTTTAAAACATAGATGAAGTGCATTTTGATGGTATACAAGAGCAACGGAGTAGTTCCCGTTTCAAAATGTAGCATGTAGTTGGGGGTATTTTTTGGTAACCGAAAGATCTTCTTCAAAAAGTAGCGAAGGAATTTTTCCACACCATCATAGCCTTTGTAGCCCCATACCTGAGCTCCGTAGAGCATTATTGAAGCTGCAGTTGAGTGGAATAAAGTCTGTTTTGCACTTGTCGACACATATTTATTTTTGTAGCAACGTTCCCAAATCGAACAGATAGCTCTTTTAGCAACAGCTAATTTTTCCTCAAAGTGTGGTTTCAAATTTAAAGAGGACGATATTAGGATACCTAGGTATTTGTATCTGGATACTACCTCAATTTCTTCCCCGTCCAACTTCCACTTTTCCAAAGATGAGACGCGTCCCCCTGCGTTTCTGAATATCATCATTTTCGATTTACCAAGGTTTATAGTCAGATTCCAATTTTTACAGAAATCGTTAATCCTGTCTATCATTAATTGCATACCTTGGATAGTGTCACACAGAAAGACGTTATCATCAGCATACATCAGCGCGGGAATGGATACATCGTTGAGTCTTATTCCACCTTTGACATCATCTGTTATATCATTGATGTATAGTATAAAGAGTAGTGCCGGCATTATAAGCACGGGTTACATAGAAGTACGCAGTGCGTTATTGTTCACACGCTCTAAAAGTTTGCGACGTGCTGAGGCATGCAATGTCAAAACTGCCTTTCCTGACAAAAGACAATCGAAAATAAGAAAATAATAAGAGTGGAGTTTCCCATGAATCTTCGTAGACCGCTCGCCCGTTTTGAGAACGCCAAGATGCTGTGTGCAGGAAAACCCTGTGCTTCTGACCACCATTTAATGGGCTGAGGGATGTCAGAAGCCGCTATGGCGTTCAGGTATCCGACATTGAAGTCTCGGAGTATGATTTTTTAGGGTAAACTTTGGACAGCCTCCGTAGAAATGCTCGTTGATGGAGTCTTCAACGATGACAACTTGGATGTTTAGATGTCGTAAACATCTGGATCATTTATCGGCTTGGACATGACGATCTTTTGCCTTAGCCGAGTTCGCAGGATAAATAACTCTCCGAATGGGTGCTACTAAGCGCAAAAGCCTTGATTAATTCTCATTATGCATTAGTTCACGTCTTATACAGGATATCCTTGGTCAGCGGTTCCTGGGGATCTAATGGACCCTTGCATATCCTGCCTTTTCCACCCGTGGCTTCTCAGAGTCACTTGTCAGTCATCTGCACAATAGTCCAACTCAATGGTGCACACAAGTTCCTTAGTCCGTAGCCTTGTCTGCATACAACCACCAACTCACGTTCGTTTCAAGGAAGCATAGCCTCCTCCTCTGAGTGAAAAGGAATTATTGTTGGCATCCAGCCAGTTTCAGATCACGAACGTTGTGCACAAGTTCATACGCCCCAAGAACAGACGAGTTATATTTCTGCGCCCTTTCTCATGTTAATTCGATCTGCTTACGTTCCCACACACATCGATCGTGCGTTTTCCCCAAGGGCAGCGGACCCATCTCGAAAGACAAGAGCCCAACAGAACTTGATCCGGCCAGCCCATCTACGACCATGTCAATTAAATATTTTGTATTTAAAACCTGCGTGCCATTAACCCTCGCCGTAATACCAGAGCATCACAGCAAAACACAAGTTCATAACAGAGAATTCACACAATGGAGTCAATCGAACCCACGTTCACCACACCTCCCAAAAAGCCATTAATGCCGTAAAATCAAAAACATGTCTTCTTCTTAAAAATCAGATTTGCAAATGAGACGCTGAAACTGGAACAATCTCATTTCGGCATCTTCTCTATGGCGCATCTGCTTGCCTCCCTGGGTTCAACAGACTCCACAGAAGCGGCCTGCAAAGCGCCAGTAATTGCCGTCAAATATTCGCATAATCACCGAACTACGTGGCTCACTCGGGCCAAAATCGGGTGTCTAAGAAGGTTTTGACGAGTTCTCGGCACAGCTTGGGAGTGGCCATCAAATCGGCAATTTACATCGAGAACTAAATAGGCAAGCATTAAAAAATGCAAATCGCACGACTGCGATGCCGGCGATGTGGGTCAGGCCGGCACTTAGATGACGTATGCTAGGTTGCGTCTCCTATTTAAGACGTTCTTTGGCGGAGGGACAGCCAGTTGATTTTTGGAAACTGGTGATCGCGTGAGGATGTCGAGTGGAAGTCTGCAGATGTGCCAGACTCCCATCGTGGGAGGAGCGGTCAGTTCAATGGTCTCTTCGCTCCTGCAGGGAATTTTGGCTGCTCACTGTGCGCTGACAATACCGTCGGTATGGCCAGAGGATTACGGGCCAACTGTCGTCGCGAATGGAAACATCGATCCGTATGACTTTGTGATCATCGGCGCAGGCTCATCAGGGTCAGCAATGGCCAGTCGCCTCTCTGAGAACCCGAATTGGAAGGTGCTGCTGCTGGAAGCCGGTGATGATCCATCATCAGAATCTGAGGTGAGTTAGCAAACATCACACGGCCGCCAAATACACATGTGTTTCCACAGATCCCACCAATCTTCCTTTCCATGTACCGAGGACCGCAAGTTGAACAGTACGACACCACGGGAGAGACGCGCGCTTGTCAGGGCACCAAGACGAAGCAGTGTTACTGGCCCATACCAAGGCTGATGGGTGGTGCATCCTCCAACGACTTCACAATGAGCTTCCGCATGAATAAGAAGAAACTCGATTCATGGAACACTGAGGGGTGGGATCTTCACAACGTCACCAAGTACTACGATATCGCGGAGAACTACAGGAACCCCGAATCGGCTCCAAACGGACGCTTGGTCGTCAATGATTACGAACAGTACTACGATCTTCACATCACCGAAATGATTCTCCGGGGAAAGAAGGAGCTCGGCCTGCAGACGCTGCACTCCCCAAGGGGTAACTTCAAGCCCGGCTACGGCTTCATAAAGGGTCACGTTGCAAATGGTCACCGCATGAGCGCTGGTAAGTCGTACCTGTCCCCTGTGCGGTCCCGAGAAAACCTCCACGTCATCAAGAACGCCCTTGCCACCAAAATCAACTTCGACAACGACAATTCCGTGCAGTCTGTTACCTTCGAGTACGATTCGCAGACCTTTGAAGTTGAAGTCCAAAAAGAGGCAATTTTGGCGGCAGGAATAGTGGGCAATCCCAAGCTCCTTATGCTCAGTGGAATTGGTCCTGCTGATAATCTGGAGTCATTCCAAATTCCCGTGATCGTAGATAGCCCCGAAGTTGGCCAAAATGTCCAAGACACCATAGCAGTCCCAGTGATCTTCAAGCTCAAGGAGGGCTACGCCAAGCCAAAGACCCCTGACGAGATCCAAACCGACATGTACTACTACCTCAAGAGCAACTACGGTCCATTTGCCACTCTTGGCATTTCCGCACTGTTCGGCTACATCAACGGTGACCCGTCCTGCAAGTACAAGAACTGCGACAACCCCGATATAGCCATCCCCAACTTTTTCGCGCAGCGTCAGAGCGGCTTCCTGCGCGCTTGGTACGCAGCCACTGGTCTGAACGATGATATTACGTCGTCCATAGAAGCGGAAAACCAAGACGCTCACCTGATGCTTAGCGTCATCTCGCTTATTGATCCCGAATCCGTTGGCTACATGGAGCTGGGAGGAGACCAGCCCACTGACCAAATGATAATCCGGCCAAACTTCCTGAGCGCCGAGGGCGACGTGGAGAAGCTCCTGCAGGGTATCAAGTTCCAGATGGAAATGGAGCGCACAGAGGCCTATAAAAAGTTCAAGGCGGAGATTGTGAAGCCAAACATTTCCGAGTGCAATACGCTAACTCACAAGAGTGAAGCATATTGGCGCTGCTACATCAAGCACATGACCCAAGTGATGATGACACACAGCGGGTCCACGAGGATGGGCAACGACGCGGACTCGGTTGTCGACCCGGAATTGAAGGTTAGGGGCGTCGACAGACTGAGAGTGATGGGAAGCAGTGTGTTTCCAAGTCCCGTGCCATGTGTGGACACAAAGGCGATGATGGCCGAGAGGTTGGCGAGCATTTTGAAGAAGACATGGGCTTAGAAGGGGCTTTCAATAAATATGTCAACTTTTGAAAAATGAGCATTTTAAATTTCTTTGAATTTTTGAACAATTTCTGGATCTTAAATGTGTTATCTGATGTCCTCAGACAGGGAAAATATACCTGATTGAGTAGACAATGGAGGCAGGAAACTCTGAGCCATAGAAAGCAGGATGTCTATTTGGAATCCGGTCTTTGCACCATTTAATTTCGAAGACAATCTAAGTTTTTCAGGATGAGAGGCCTTTTTAATACTTCTGTTTGTAGATGGGTCGCGGCATCCTGTCCCATTGCAGCTCCACTGTGAGGTAAGAAAGTTCCTTAGTGCCTGGAATGGGTTAGGAGATTGAAAAACATAGCAGCTTCTGACAGTATACTTATGCCTGTAGCGTGTTACTCACAAATCTCACACGATACAGTCACCGACAAGCCAGGAAAGTGCATTTGGATACTTTGGATCTGTCCGCGATCCACCGCAATGCTTCTACAGATGTGGGATTTGGATTTATATGATCACCTACCTTTACGGCTAATATGACGAGGTCCTTTTTTTCCTAGAGTCGTAGCCAGTCTAAATGTGTTAGTCACCCAGGTACCAAATTGATATCATGCTTGAGGCAATCACCTCACCTTCGTGTGATGCGAGGCCTTTTTAAAACCTGTTCCACTCTCTGGGCTCCAGCCCCCGATTGAGAATGCAACTCCACACTAAGCCGGGATAGCCCTCTAACCGCCTTGCCTGATTTATGGGTAAACAAGGAACTAGACACGACGAGTGGAGGCAAATTCATGCAGTCAAACAAGATGCTTACAAGGCAACGCTGCATCGAACAATGAGGGCTGTTTGTGAGCTCTACGAACAGAGAAGAAGGGAAGAGCACCGCCTTCTCAGAACGAAAATGAAGCAGCATGAGAGGCGCGGTCGAGGAAATAGAAAGGTGCAATGGCAGAAAGTTTAACCGAAAGGTAAAACAGCTATCTGGAGGATACAAGGTTCGGACCTAAGCCTGCCGGGATCACAATGGATAACTCGTGGTAGACTCGCAGTCTGTGCTGAGAATCTTGAATCTGCAGACTCCTTAACAGCGATGACGGCCCAAATCCCCCTGTTCGGCAGAATGTTTTACTCGATTTGGGCGATGATAGACAAGAATTCCGTCCCCCTGACTTAGACGACGTGAAGACACCAATATCGATGTTGAAGTCGAACAAAGCTGCTGGAGCGGACAAACTGCAAGCAGAACTATTTAAAGCAACTGGAGATGACCTGGGCGCATGCACCAGCCCATCTGTAAGATATGGTCAGAGGAAAGCATGCCCGATGAGTGGAATTTCAGCGTCGTCGTTTGCCCGGTTCAAAAGAAATAAGACCCCTTTGACTGCGCCAACTACCGAGGGATTAGTCTCCTTAACATCGCATGTAAGATCCTCTCTGCCGTTTTGTGTGAGCGTCTGAATCCGTTCGTCCATGACGGGATAGGTCATTATCAGTGTGGTTTCAGGCCAGCGATGTCCACTTTAGACCAGATCTTCAAATTACGGCAGTTCCTGGAAAAGACTCAAGAAGTGCAAATCGACACTCACCACCTATTCGTCGATTAAAAAGCTGCATATGACAGTGTGCATAGAGACAGGCTATACAGTGCCATGTCCTGGTTTGGCATTCCTACCAAACTCGTCAGATTGTGTAGGATGACGATGGAGAACTCTCGCTGCTCCGTCGAAGTCGGTAACGAACTCACCGAGACCTTCAATGTAAAAAAAGGTTTTAGACAAGGCGACGCACTGTCATGTGACTTCTTTAACATCATCCTCGAGAAGATCGTGCGTAACTCACAAGTCAGCACCAGAGGCACGATCTTCGAAAAGTCAGCTGAGTTGCTAGCTCACGTCGATGACATTGTCGTGATTTTACGAACACAGCAAGTCATCAATGAGGCGTTTGCTAGCATGGAAGTGGAAGGGGCCAAAAGGGGTCTGGTGGTTGATGAGGGCAAAACAAACTATATGCTGTCATCAAGAAAAGACACAGTATATCGACGTCTCGGACGTAAACTTCGTACTAGGCAGCAAAAACTTAAAGGTGGTCCAGGACTTCTTCTACTTCGGCTCCGCGGTGAATAGGGACAACATCATCAGTACCGAAATCAAACGCAGAATCACTCTTGCCAATCGCTGTTTCTTTGGGCTCAAGAGGCAATTGAGTAATAGAACCCTCTCTCGAGGGACTAAGCTTGCTTCATATAACAGCTTGATCATCCCTGTCCTACTTTTTGGCGCGGAAACCTGGACGTTACCAAAAAAAGTTCATCCCAGTCCTACTTTTTGGCACGAAAAGCGTGCGATTTTTGGTTCTGTTTTGCGTGCGATTTTTGATCCTGTTTGCGCTAGTGGCATCTGGAGGAGAAGATTTAACGACGAACTCTATGGGCTGTACAGCTATATACGCCTGGTCAAGTTTCTTCGGATACAACGCTAAGGTTAGCTATGCCATGTAAGTGAATGGACACCACTGCTCCGGCCGAAAAGTTGAATCCGTGCCATTGGGACAACGCAACAGAGGACGACCTAGACTAAAGTGGCGCACACAAGTGGAGAAAGACCTCAACAAACTTGGAATGCGCAATTGGAGACAGCTGGCGGAGGATCGTGCTGGCTGGAGGGGCATGTTGGCTGAGGCCCGGGTCCACCTCGGACTGTAGCGCCACAAGAAGAAGGATCGCCGTGCAGTTAAACCAAAGCTAGATCAACACGTAAGTTAGAACAATACGATGTTCTCGTGTGAATATTGCTACAAGGCCTTAAATATTCTCTAAGAACTTTGAATATGTTAAGTTTAATGGAAGAATATCTAAATAATTCTTTAAAAACGCGAGCGAGATTTGCGAGCTTTTCCGCAAATTAATCTAATTAAGCACCTTTGGGTCTCAAATATGGGACTTGATGCGCTCCTCCCTAACTTGAAATGCCGTATTGGCGTTTTGAGTTTACCAATGCAAAGTAAAACACTGATATAATTTGCGTCTAACCAGCATCGTATACGATTTATTAGCTTGAATATCTGCTTTCCAAGTTGGAATGTATTAGTACACCTAGGGTCTTAAACTCGCTACGGGATACGATCTTTAAACCTTTATTTTAGCATGGGTTCGAATCACGATAGGTTTTTCTGGTCAAAACTATGAACAGTTAAATTAAACCTGGTGCAGTCTAAAAGTAAAGGCAATATCACCAGCAAACACGATTAATAATAATAATTGTTGGCGCTACAGTCCAAAGGGGGACCAGGGCCTAGCTTGCTCATCAACTACTCGTGTTGTGCGCCCTACTGTTCTCTCACGAGTAGAAGGGACCTACAGTTTTTTGCCGACTTCGAACGGCGAAAATTGAGAAGCTTTCTCCAACAATTATTACTTTTTGAGTGTTGTCAGCAGTTCTGCCGTGAAAAATTCGAAAAATTGGTGCTGAGCTATGAGTCGAACCTGGACCCTTCAGCGTGTGAGCGTTGCACTCTACCCACTACGCCACGGCGACTACAACGCTGTAACAAACGCGATTGGTTAACCTTTAAATGATTGTTGAAATAATAATAGTAATAATTAGCTGGCGCTACAGTCCACAGGGAGACCAGGGCCTAGCTTGCTCGTTTACTTCTCGTCTTCTCTCACGAGTAGAAGGAACCTACAGTTGTTTGGCGATTTCAAACGGCGGAATTTGAAAAGCTTTTGTTTAGACAGTTATTACCATTTGAGTGTAATCAGCATCTCGAAAAATTCTAGATGTTCAGCCAGGAATCGAATCTGGACCTTCGGCGTGTGAGTGCGCAGTCTACCCACTACCCCACGGCGGCTACCATTGTTGAAAATAAAAAAATTACAAGGGACCAAGGACACAACCCTAAGGCACGTCATTCTGAATAGCTATAGATTTGCTGAAAACATCCGCATATTTCACTCTTTGCTTCCTATCTGTGAGACTAGAATGAAACCAGTTAAAAACAAAGCCCCTAATACCAGAAGCCTATAATTTTTCTTAAAGCAAAATCTGATCTACTAGATCGAAGGCTTTCGACATTTCAATAAAAAGCGTCATGAAAGGCTTGAAACAATTGAATCTACCATACAATTTAGGGCATAGCATTAAAATCGCATCTTCAGTAGATTTATTTGATCCAAAACCAAACTGTTTGCCAAAAAAAATGTTGGCGATCTGAAAAAGAAATCATGCGTGCTTTTATAAGCTTCTCACATATTTAAGAAATGGCTGGAAGAAGCGAAATGGGACGATAATTATTCCTATCTTCTTGTTTTCGTTTTGTCAAAAGAGAGTTTTGTACTCTGAATTATGGATAAAAATGGATTGTAGCCAAAGACCAAGCAGATTAGCTTATTGGAAATAGCTCGCAAGCCTTCGTAAATTCGAGTAAGTGATGAATTCAGTGATTGGAATCTGAAACAGTTCAATATATGAAATCTAAACCTTCCTTTTACGCTTTAAGAACCTGTCCTGCGTTCTATGAGACACCAAATTCCACCCGTTTTAATCGCTTGCAAGTAAATTTTTCTGTTTCTTCCCTTTCCTGAACCACCGTGAGCATTCAATCGGCTTAAAATATTCGCATTCCTGAACGAAAAACTTGTCTGTGGAGCACAGGCATGGGGGTCAGGGAACCGATCAAATTCGCTGATTTTGGCCGCAAATCAGCTTGCCGGATTCGCGAAATGTAAATGAACGTGTCTAGCCATGGATTTGGGTCAAGACGCTCTGGTTTGGTTTCCTATTTAAGACACTGTCTGAACGGAGCATCGTTTAGTTGATTCTTGGATATTGGTGATCGCGCGAAATAATGTCTACAGTAGGTCCGGAGATGTGCCCCACTCCCATTACGGGAGGAGCAGTCAGCTCACTGGTCAGCTCATTGTGCAGAGCATCTTGGCGGCTCATTTGCCCTAACTTTACCCTCCGTATGGCCAGAGGATTATGAACCAACCGTCGTCGCGAATGAAACATCGATCAGTATGACTTTGCGATCATCGCCGCAGCAGCCTCGGGCTCGGTCCTAGCTAGTCGCCTCTAGGAGAACCCAAAGTTTTGCTACTGGAAGCCGGAAATGATTCACCGTCCGAGTCGGAGATGAGTGACTGATACCTCCAGCACTCAGCGATCACTTATAGTTGTCTTACATATTCCTGCATTTTTTATTGCCAGCGATCGTGGACCGCACGTTGATGAGTACTTCACCACAGGAGATACGCGGGCTTCCCAGACCATATAGATTATTAGTCAGTGTTACTGGACCATTTTCAAGCTTATGGGTGGTGAAGTTTTCGCTGACCTCACAATGAGTTTCCGAGGAAACAAGTGAAAGTTCGACCGCTGGGCCTGGCCGGTTGGTCCCTCCAGAATGTCAGCAAATTCTATGATCTGTCGGAGAACTATGAAAACCCTTCGCCAGCCCCAAACGGAAGATTAATTATCAACGAGTACGAGCAGTACGATGACTACCACAGTGCGGCGATGACCCTTCAAGGAGCACATCAACTCGGTCTGCAGTAGCTTGACTATATCAGGGACAACTCTAAGGTTGGATATGGATTAGTAAGAGGTCACATTGCGAAGGGGATGCGGAGGGGCGCTGGAAAGACGTACCTGTCCCCTGTGAGATCCCGTGACAACCTCCATGTCATCAAGTACGCCTTCCCCGACAAACTCAACTTCTACAGCAACAATTCCGTGCAGTCTGTGACCTTCGAGTACAACTCGCAAACTTTCGAAGTTAAAGTCAATAAAGAGGCAATTTTGGCGGCAGAAGTGGCAGGCAAACCCAAGCTGCTGATGCTCAGTGGAGTTTGATGCTCTGGAGTCATTAACAGTTCCTCTGATCGCGGACGCGGTCCTGAAGTTGGGCAGAACCTCCAGGACACTTTAAGAGTTCCCGTGGTCTAAAAACTTAAAGGAGGACTCGCTAAGCAAAAGACTTCCGACGAACTCGATACAAAATTTTTCTACTACGTCACCAAACGCCACGGTCCATTGACTACACTCGGTCTGTCGGCTTTGAATGGGTTCATCAACGGTGCGCCTGCCTGTGATTTCAAAAATGCGACAACCCGGAGGTGCTCCTGAATCACAGGTTCTTACAATACAACAGCAGTCTCCCGCAGATGTGGGCCACAAGTGCCGGCGTCAATGGCGTCAGAGTCGGAGATCAGAAACGCTCATTTGATGTTCAACGTCGCGACGCTACTGGACCCGGAATCGTTCGTTCATGCATCTGACAAAATGATCCTCCGCCCTAATTATCTGAGTGCGGAGAGCGACGTGGAAAAGCTCCTGCAGGGAATGAAATTTCAGGAAAAACTTGAGCGCACCGGGGCGTACAAGATGTTCAAGGCAGAAATCGTAAAGCTAAACATTCCCGAATGCAATGCGATTACCTTCAAGGCTGATGCCTATTGGCGATTCTGCACAAAGTATATGAGTCAGATCTTGCTGGCTCCATGTTGTACCACGTGGATGGCATATGACCAAGATGCGCCGGTTGACATGGAACTGAGGGTTAAGTGTGTCCAGAGGCTGCGAGTGGAAGTATTTTGTACCTTAGTCCTATTCCAGAGCCAGACAGTGATGATTGCCGAGAAGTTGGCCAGTATTCTGAAGGAGAAATGGTTGCGATAGAAGTGGCTCAGAATAAAGGTTTCTGTTTCGATTCCAAAACTAACTGTCGTTTAATTTGCTTTTGTGGTGTACTCCAGACGCCCGCGGTTTGCCAGTTCATTGTGATGTTTGGAGGTGGCCACAGTCGGGAACCAAGATGAGGAGTGCAGACTGTCTTCTTCGGTTCAACCCGTCGAAGTAAGTCAGTCGTGCGACAAGTCGTTGGTACCTTCGATGGAAAGTAAACATGGAAAATACACTAGAGGTCTCAAATGAACGGATGACGGAGCATTGTCTGTAAAGCGCCCTCGTTTTGTGAACTGTTCACTCATTCCATCAATTCCGCACTTCTTACACAACCACCCCTGAGGCGCCTTTTGGATTCTCTGTCGTCTATTAATTGTCTAGACACAGGGCACGCCCTTCCCTGTGCCTGAAAGTTTCCAGCAAACTTTCACGTAGTCAATGAAATTAGCCTCCACTGCTAACGTTCGTTGTTGCTCTAGTTTCCAAGACTTTTTGTAGCACTCCCTTAGCAGCGCACAATCTCCATGGATTCAGTTGCTCCAGCCTAATGACGTCGTCTTCACCTATCAATGAGGATTAATTCAGCCCACGGCTCCACCTCCCTCCCATCCCCTCGCTCGACGACTTGTTGCCATTGCCATGCTCCCCCTAATGGAAAACTAATATTTTTGTGAAAGGCATTTGGAAAGTTTTTATGTCGCACCGATTCCGACAGCGAAACTCAATTCCATCTCGTTGTTGTCGTCGTCCTGGTGGGCCACACAATGGATCGGTTCGTCTAATGAAATTATAACGACTTGGAGACAGTTATTAACCACCCTCTGCCTGTCGCCGATGAATAATATACTCATGAGATAAATTCACACTCGGTAATAAATCTCCTCTTTCGCTCTCTTCATCCGTTCTCTCTCTCTCAGTTCATTCATTCAGTCGCAATTCAATTTGTGAGTCATCGCCGCCGGAGCGTCGTCCTGCGTCTTCATCATTCAGTCGGGTGTTGTGATTGCGATTGTTCCTTCGTCGGATCAGTTTCTCCATTAAGTGACACAGAAGAACACTTGGCTTTGCCTCCAACGACGGCGACGCTCACTAAATGTTATTGTTTCGAAGGCCAGCCGGTGGAGTGGGGTGTGCGCCACCCCTTATGTGAGTTTCGGGGTGGGCCAGCACCCATTTGGCACACACAGGAAGACGATAATAAAAATTCGAATCTAAGTGCTCTGTCAATATCAATATACACTTAAGGATGCTTCAGAGCGCCCGCACAGACAGACACACACTGCCGGGCGCACAAACATAAATCTTTGCGGGACACGCCAGGAGAGGGTGGGGGCAGAGGATGTCCTGTCCGAAAACTCAATTTGAGTGGTGGAAGGGAAATTGGAACACATATTTCCAATTTGGCCGAGGAGTGTCCATTGTGGTGGGGATCGACGGAGAAGAGGTCCTTGCTTTTAATTGAAGACAACAACAAATTATGCAGTCTCGAAAGTTTGTGCGGCCTCTTAAGTCATCAATTGCCGAAGTGAGACTGTGCGGTCGGCTGAGGAAAGTGGTAAGAGCTTGCTGTATAACCTCAATCACTGCTTAAGTGGAGCTTAAAGTTGAACAGGAATGTTTTCGATGCGGGCAATGTGCGGAAAATTATTTCCACTCCTGCAGAGTGCTTGGGCCCAATCCCAGTCCTTCGCAGTCCTGAGACTTTTGTAGGAGCTTTAAATGCTCTGTTACCAAAAATTTGTCAAACTGGTCCCTTCCCAACTGGTGGATAAAAGTTGGTGGTGCTTGAAGTTTTTAATTCCCCACTGCCCATAAGCAGGAGTTCCTGATACTTAGACAGACTTAGCAAACAACGGCTAAGTCACAAACGTCGCAGCCAAAAATCTTTTCAACCACTTTTCGACCTCACAGTTCGTCGGAGCGACCACGAATCCAAGCGCTCCCTCGAAACTAAACGAATCCGCATCTCGTTTAGACAAAAACTAATTGATTGCATTTATTTCTCCATCGATCCGCTCCTCCTCCCCCGATGGGGTTAAGCGGACCGACGCAAATAAAGGGTCTTCAATGATTTCTAATCAATTGGCCCGATGCACAGGAAGCCTCTCAAGAGTAT
Organism: Eristalinus aeneus; assembly: GCA_955652365.1. NCBI lineage: Eukaryota > Metazoa > Arthropoda > Insecta > Diptera > Syrphidae > Eristalinus > Eristalinus aeneus. The sequence continues at coordinate 5,201,763 of OY019132.1, forward strand.
CGAGAGTAAATCAACAGAGGCATCATTTAATGGGTTTCGCCACGGGTTTTTGATGTGCGTCCCCTCATCAGGAGGATGTCCTTAAAACTGCTCGCACTTCCTCTTGACTGGCGCTCATCCCTTAAACGATGACTGATTGTCGCCGACACGTGGCCAACGCATGAATGTCATCCGCGATGCAGGACATTAAACATTAATTCCGACACAAAAGATTCGGAAGATGGAACCGCGCGTTGAGTGGAGAGCATGCAGGAAGCAGAAAATCCATCGATGAGATACAATTTGTCACCGAAAATGAAGAGCCCCAGATACGGCACATCATTGCAGGGCTTTTCTGTATCGTGCCATCGATTTATCAAATATTTATGAATTTGTTTCTCGAATTCCTGCTACGAGCTGTGCCAGCTCATAAATCATTCCTCGGTGACGTCAGTGGCGATGTCTTGGTTCGATTGAGGCGCGTCATGAGTGAGCAGATTTGAAGATGGACGAGAACAAAAAATCACTTATTCCTGCCTCACGATGACAGATCAATTTGACAGATTGTTCTGGTGGAGGGAGAGAAGACGGGGAGACTTTTAATGTTGGACTGTACGATGGAGGCGGCATTTTGAATTGAATTTTGTGAAATACTGTCTGTACTTAATTTTAGGAGCATGTTTGTGAGCGATGAGAAACGGAACTGATCTCCTTAAGTTCCTGAGGATTGGGTTTGGATGGGTTCCTGAAAAGTTGCACCAAGAAATATTGCAGAGAAAAGATGTGCGAATTGTCATAGAACTTCTTGTTGTCATTATGTTCCCTCCAATCCTTGTTCAAAGTGTTCCGGATTCCGGTACGTAGTATCCATCTTTCTCCATGCTGGTCTTGAATATGTAGTACCACACAGGGAAGACATATGCTATGTCGGGTGGCTGTACGTACTGGCTGTACTTAATTTTAGGAGCATTCTCCTTCCTATCGTCACAAATGTTCAAATGAAAAAAAAAATAAAGACCGTGCTTTACAGTGAGTCACAACGAACTACGAACAGGCTTGCACAAGCACTATTTCGAAATAGAAAATTTGTATTACGGCATAAAGAACAATGCATGGCATTTAATTGATTCTGTAATGTTGGAAATGACAATGGGTTTAAATAAATTAAATTCAATACAATTTTTTTTTTATAGAACAAAAAATATTTAAAATTTCAAAATGTAAAAATTATGACTATAATGAATATAACACATCACTCAATAAGTCCCAGAACATATAGAGGGCGCCACTAACAAAAAAATTATATCAAATTAATAATTTGTGTTAATGGCGCCCCTCATATGTCCCGGTATTTATTGAGTCATCTGTTATATAGGTGTCGGCTTGACAACAGGGTCCGGAGAATGAACAATTATTTTACAAAGTTTTTAATGTATCTATGTGAATTATTTACAAAATTTAAATTTAATTTATTTACAAATATTTAATTTTTTAATAAATGTTTATTGTTGTTAATTTGTCTGATTTCTTTTATCTAGATATAACTATACTTAAACTAGTTACAAAGTAGTCGGTTCTCACATCGCATCAATGGGTAGATGCGACGGAAAGCGAAACTAGCTTTTTGAAGGGTCACTTGATTGAAGTTCAACATATCTGTAAAGTTCGCTCCAAGTTAATTTGCTCTGTCCGTTGTCGTTGCACAACCTTCAGCCTTTTCAGCAGACGCATGAGGACCGACATCCTAATGTTGATCTGGATGTCTCACTTCTGGTCGGAAAAGTAGAACTTTTCCAGCTGTTTTTCGATCCTCTGCGCTGCTATCTACGGTTAAGGCGATTTTGAGTATATCAACGAGTCATTCGGAAACAAGCGTATGTTACCAGATGGGGATAATAGCGGTTGGTCTGCGGAGTAAAACTGTATAGAGCCCAACCGCGGTCCCTATGCTTGGATGTTCCTTGTTCTTGACTTACTTCCTTCAGTTTCTACATAAAGAACAAAAACAAATAATCATAGAAAATAGCTTTATTGCTTTTCAATATATTCCCCATTAAGATCTTTACACTTTTGCATGCGTTTGAAGCAATTGTCGAAGCACTTTTGTCACTCTGATTGTGGTATCTTCAAAACATGCATCCTGAACACTTGTCGACCGCGTCTTCAAGTGTCGAAAGACGTTGACCTCTCATTTTATTTTTTTCGTACGGGAATGAAAAGAAGTCATTCGGTGCCAAGTCATGACTCATCAAATCGATGTGTTGAGTGCTCAAAAATGCAGTTGTTTGAGCAAATGTGTGAGAACTCGCATTGTCGTGGTGAACAGTGATCCGGCTTGTGCGGTTGGTTTTCCTGATTTCTTGGAAGACAACTGGCAAACAAATGGCTATGTACACTCAGAATTGACTGATTTGCGTTGTTCTAGTGGTACGGTTGCAACATGTCCAGATTTTCCGAAAAAACATGCGACCATTTGTTTGGAAGTGCTTCGTGCGCGAGCAACTTTTGTTGGATTTGGCTCAATTTAAAAAACCCATACAGTCGACTGCTGTTTACTTTCGGGCTCATATGCGTAAATCCACGATTCATCACCTGTCACGATGTCATAGACGTGGTTCGAAGCACCGCGATCGTATTTTTGGAGCATTTCTTTCGACCAATCGATACGAGCCTATTTTTTAAGCGATGTACAAATTGTGTGGGATCCAACGCGAACGAATTTTTTTGACGGTCAAATTTTCATGCAATATTGAATAACACTAATGAACAACCACTAATACCTTAGGTTGTCTCAGTCTCACGGTAGGTCACATGACGATCTTGCGATCAGTTGGCGCACAGCATCAATGGTTTCCGGAACAACAACTGATTTTAGACGACCTTTACGAAATTCGTCTTGGAGTGAACTACGACCTCGGTTGAATTCACTACACCATCGACAAACACTGGTCCTTGATAGAGCTTCATCGCCAAAAATTGAATTAAGTTCATCGATGTACCGTTGTTGAGTTAATCGACGTCGAAAGTTGTAAAAAATAATCTCACGAAAATTTTCACGCTTAATTCCATTTCTTGGGCGAGATGAATCTTTTTAGTTGCTGTACACAACGCAAATAGCGCTCGCATGTCAAAACGTTCTGAGTACGTATAACCTCAAAAATGACAAACTTTGCGATAGAGCTGGCAGATGCCAGATTGCAACACTACGGTTCCCCAATCCCCAAATATAAAAGGCAACCTTCGTAATTTCCTGGCGTGAAGGGGTTTTCATCCATAAGGAAGGGCTAGTTTTTCTTTGGCATTGTGCCGACAACACGGCATACTCCTGAAGACCTGCAACCTTACTTATTTAAAGTTGTAATAAGGCACTGTGAAGGAGGCCAATTTAATGTAGCGAAACGGAAGTAAACATATACAGTGAATCAAAAAAAAAAAAACTGGGACACTTATTACCTTCCAATTCAGCTTGAAATATCTCAGCCATTTTTTTAGTATATTAAAACGAAATAAATTGCAAATGAAACTGCAGTTTAATACGGTTTCACTAATCCAAACACAGTTATTGTCAATTTTTTAATTTTAACAACTAACGGCTTAAATCAAAAATAGTGAAAATTCATCGGCCAAAAAAAAAAACTGGGACACTTGTTTTCCAAGACCAGAAATAATGTACCGCTGCTTTTATATCCTTATCTTTGATCAAAGATTAACTCCGCTATTTTGTCAAGTTGTTTACAATTGCATATTTATGTAATTAAATTTTGTTGTTGAAAGAATGGAAAATAAAGAGACGTCGAGTGATATAAAAGTACTTAAAATTGATTATTATGAAAAAAATTATAGTATTCGCGAAATTTCTTCAGTGGTTAATAATTGTTGGCGCTACAGTCCAAAGTGGAACCAGGGTCTAGCTTGCTCATCAACTACTCGTATTGTGCGCGCTACTGTTCTCTCACGAGTAGAAGGGACCTACAGTTTTTGCCGACTCCGAACGGCGAAATTTGAGAAGCTTTCTTATACAATTATTACTCTTTGAGTGTTGTCAGCAGCTCAAAAGAGGTGGTGCCGTGAAATATTAGAAAAATTGGTGTTGAACTGGGAGTCGAACCTAGACCCTTCGGCGTGTGAGCGTCGCAGTCTACCCACTACACCACGGCGACCACTTCTTCAGTGGTTAACAAACCTAAATCAACAATCTTCAATATTATAAAGTCTTTTAAAAATAACGGTTTTCTTCATCGCATTTCGGGAAGTGGAAAGGCCTTTCAAAATTGCTACTGATCAAAGTAAACGAAGAATTTAAAGGGTGGTAAATAGAAACCCGAAGGAATCAGCTGTAGAAATTGCCAAAACTTTGAAGAAAGAAAAAATCGCAGAAGTTCATCCGCAATATGCAATATCTCTCTTCTTCTAAGTCCGTTGTGAATTTGTTAACTACTCTGTGAACCTGTTTGAAATGTTGCGTGCGAAAACCGAATTGATGGTCAGGTACTATCTTGTTGTTGTTTAGTATTGGTAACAGTCGATCAGTTAATAATTTTTCAAATACTTTCCCTAAGATAAGAAGCAAGCGTATAGGTCTGTAGAGTGATAGGTTCTTTGCGTCTTTTTCAGGTTTCAGAACTGCAGTCATTTCAGCGACTTTTGGGGTTTTGGAAAAAATCAAAGTTTGGTTAATGCGTTATAGATGTTTCTTAGTTTCTGTTTCGGAGAAGTTGGATTTACGCCTTTCCATTTATGGAGTCATATCCTGGGCCTTTTATTGACACACTGTTCGACTTCACTTATTTTTATTTTTTTTTTTTACTTTAATGTTGGTGGAAGGTAAATTTGGACGTGGTTGTATTGTATTGTATTTTCTTTTATTTTTGCGAATATGTCTTTGAAGTGTTGGGTAAGATGTTAGCTGTTCCTTCATGGACTTTGCCCAGGTTCCTTCTAGTTTATGTAGGAGTTATATGCGGTATTCTTGGTGGCTTTCCAAAGTAAGTAGTTGGTCTCAGAGGTTAAAGTCAAGTTTTTCAAGTAGATGTTGAAATGATCGTTGTAAATAGATTAAAATATGTAATGTTATGTTTTTATTTGTATGTTATAAGTGATGCCTTTGCGAAGCCTTTTCGATCAGGTATTTTATTTGGTTCAGTAGGCCAGTAAGTAGGTTCGCCGGTGTTAAGGTATTTGCAATTCTTATTGTGGATTGCTTTCAGAAGATTTTGCCGTTGGATAATCCTAAATATGTGTTTAGCATTGTAATCACCACCTGCAATGAATCTGCACATAAGTGATTTTATTTTGTCTTCATACTGCAGGGTTGTTATTTCATGTTTTGGGGGCAGTATATGGCTGAGAGTTTTAAAGGTCATATTTATTTTCTATTTGAATTGTAGCTGATTGAATGTATTGGTCTAGTTCAATAGAGTTGATCTTGTTGTTTACTATAATGGCTGCACCAGCATGAACCGTTCCATCAGGGGGACTTGTGTTGTAGATGTTGTAACCTGATGAAGCTTTTCCTTAAGGAATTCGTTTCTGAAATCATAAGCACGTCAATATTATTGTCTGTTATAAATTCTTTCAGTTCCAGTTCGTTTTGGATTATTCCATTTGCATTCTAGAAGATGATGTTTAGTTCATAATGCATTTCGTACATTAAGTTTTGTAGTCAGGATAGTTAGAATGTGGAGCATATTTGTCATTTGTTGGATGAGATTCTTTAACGGTTCTTTTAGCTCAGTAAGTTGTTGATTAAATAATGCAAAATACCAGTTATACCAGTATGAAATTAAAAGTAAATGGGAAAAGTAAAAACATTTTATTCAAAGTATTAGCCATTGTTTTCTACACATTTTGACCACCTTTCTGGCAATTTGTGAATACCACGCCAATAAAATTGTTCGTCTTTTAAAGTAAACCAATCAGACACCCAATCTTCGACCTCCTCGTAGGAATCAAAGTACTGCTCAGCCAATGCGTGTCCCGTGGATGAAAACAAATGGTAATCGGAAGGAGCCAAGTCTGGTGAATACGACGGATGGGGTAGCTGCTCCCAGCCAAGGGTTTTGATTGTATCCTGAACCGGTTTTGCTTTGTGTGCTGGTACATTGTCATGGAGCAAAATCACTTTGCCGTGTCTTCCGGCCCATTCTGGTCGTTTCTCGATCAATGCATGGTTCAAATTGATCATTTGTTGTCGGTAGCGAACAGTATTAACGGTTTCATCAGGTTTTAGGAGCTAGTGGTACGGCACACCTTTCTGGTCCCACCAAACACACAGCATTGTCTTCTTGCCGAATCGATCTGGTTTTGCAGTCGATGTTGATGGTTGTCCCAGATTAACCCATGATTTTTTCCGTTTAGGATTCTTTAAATAAATCCATTTTTCATCGCCAGTAACAATCCGATGCAAAACTGATTTTCTTTCGTGGCTTTGAAGCAAAATTTCACAAGTGCTTTTTCGGTTTTCCATCTGTCTTTCATTCAATTCATGTGGCACCCATTTTCCACACTTTTGGATCCTTCCCATAGCTTTTAAACGGTCAGAAATTGTTTGTTGTGCAACATTTAACATTGCTGCCATTTGCATTTTTGACTCAAAGTGTCATCTCAATCAAATATCGTTTGCAATTCGGCGTCTTCAAGCTTTTTTGGTGGTCTTCCACGTTCTTCATTTCTCACATCAAAATCATTGTTTCTGAACCGTTGAGACCAACTTTTGCATGTGCATGATCACCATATGCCTCGACAAGCATTCGATGCGACTCTGCAGCACTTTTCTTCAAATGAAAACAAAATTATTGCTTTCCGCAAATCATCACTTTCTGGTCCAAATTTTGACATTTTGATGAAAAAATATGATGTTGCCTGTTCAATGACTTGATGTATACTAAATATTTTTCACAGATGTCATAGCAAACAAACAAAACAAAAATAAGGGCTCGTTCACAACAAATGTTCCCTATCGAGACATTTATCTTGACGCTCACTTCATACCGGTATATTAATGGGATCTGCAATTATATGTCCTTCGGCACAATTTTTATATTCAAATGATTTGGATCATGTCTTGAGGGTTTTTTACAACTGATAAAAAGCGGGTTGGACAAAATCTAAAAGATCCAGCTGTTCAAACGAAAACTCTTCTATCTAGCCCTGACCTTTTTGCCATCCATCCGTGACTTTTCCCATTCATTCGTTTCCTACAACTCTTATTGTATCACTCGCCATTGAATCAGTCATTCGTTTTATCTACAAGTCACTTGTCGTGTCCGCCCGAATTAATGGCCACTTCGTGAAAGCGCGATAATCGCCCTCGCTTATATAAGATTGCCCTCCAGTCAAATGTCACCTTCCTCTACCGTCACGCCTACAATGAACATGTTCCGCTTTGTTCTCTGTGCACTTGTGCTCATTGGTAAGTTTGTGTCCTCCTTTCTCACTCTCACCCAGTCTAACCGCCCTTCTCTCTTTAGCCTGCTTTGTGACAAACAAAGTGGCCCATGCCTACAAGGAAAACCCAGAAATGCGCATTGAAACGTTTGGTTTGTATTGACCCCAGACTTCCGTCGACTTTGTGCTTGATTGATGTGATTTTCACCTTCTAGCTGACGGCATGCAGCAGATTGTTGAAGTGTCAGGAAAGGGGAATGTAGTACGACTCGGAAAAACGTATGCTTTCAGTTGGCCGTGAGCTAGAAAATAAAACCTTTTTTTCTAAATGACAGAAGGCGCAGTTTCTTTTTATCACTGTTTAGGCAACCATTTCTACTATGAATGAAGTGTTAAGTTTTATATCAAAGCACTACACAGCAAATTAAAACTCTTCTATTGTTTGCCCAAGTTTCTATAAATAAGGGATGTAAGGCTTGTTTCTTAGAGCTTACGAGCCACACACATGCTGAACAAACGGATAAGGCCGATATTCTGGAATTCAGCCTAAATGCGTACGTCCATCAGGCGTCCGCTGACGGACTCGTAGCTTAAGACTATTTGCCTCAGTCTTCTCGACCAACAAATCCGGATCCGAATAAGCGCTGTCTTTTCGGTCTGTAGCCATCGCTGCAGTAGAAATTGCAATTCCTTTTCGCGGCACATCCCATCGCACTTCCCGGATGGCAGTAATGTCTGGCTCACAGCAGTCCAGAGCCTGAGTAAGTTCTCTAGTTGCACATGGTCTGTTAAGTGACCTCACATTCCAAGTGCAGGGCCGAAAAGCTTTTTCTTTAATCGTCGTCAACAGTAGGTCCCTCTTTATCAAAGGCATGCGGTTTGCTCTGAACTATAGATTTTTCCGTTGTGAGGAAACCTCACGCTCGACCCACTGACTGGCAGGGCAAGCCCATTCTTTAACGAAGCAATGGTTCATCACAAAACAGATATTGCCGTGGCTATACAGAGCATGCTACGAAGAGGCTGTATGGGAACTTGACCAATGCCCAGCGAGGATAATGTTGGCAGCTCACTTTGTTGAGCGCGATCAAGGATTTTGAACTAAGTTAACAATGAGTACATAACTCAAAGCTTCTCAAAGTCCGCCATGCGTGAGACTACAAAATCATGCACTGCTCCCTTGAGGGTGTGACACAATCCAATTATGCAGAACGAGTCAATGGACAATGGGTGGGCATGGGCCTATGCACGCGAGGTAACGTCGTTGATTGCGCTCAACATGGCGAGCTGCCAAGGCAATCCTCGTTAGTGCACAGGTCAAGTTGACATACAGCCTCCAAGTGGCGCCCCCTGGATAGCCATCACAACACCCGTTGTATGGTGAACTAATGTATGCAGCGACCCCCTCTGCCCGAGGATTTAAATAATGGGCCTGGCCTACCAGTCTGTGGGTTGTGCGTGAGGGTAACTTCCTTACCACGTAAAAAAGAAAAATAGTTCAGAAAAACCGATATGCCTCGGATAAGGACGGATTAACTGTTGACGACCCCAGCAAACGCTTAAAGGACAACGATTTTCGGTTTTGCACGTGGAATGTGAGGTCCCTTAATAGGCCACGTGCAGCCGAACAACTTGCGGAGGCCCTTGACAGCTATAAAGCTGACATAACCGCCATCCAGGAAGTGCGATGGGATGGGCCTGGCATAAAAGCGATGAAGAACTGCGATATCTACTACAGCAATTGCTATAGAGAGAGAAGGCAGCGCTTATTCGGATGCGGATTTGTTGTTCGAGGCAGACTTAGGCAAAAAGTCTTGAGCTACGACCCAGTCAGCGAGCGCCTCATGACAATCCGCATCAAGGCTAAATTCGGGAACATCAGCCTAATATGCGCTCACGCCCCGACAGAGGAGAAGGATGACAACATCAAGGATGACTTCTATGATCTCCTAGAAAGAACATACGATCGATGCCCCAGCTATGACACCAAGATCGTTCTAGGAGATTTCAACGCTCAGCTGGGAAAGGAGGACATCTTTGCTGGAGTCATCGGTAAACACAGCCTGCACGACAACACATCCGGAAACGGACTCAGGCTGTTGGACTTCGCCTCGGGGCGAAACCTCTCTGTGGCTAGCACGCGGTTCCCACACCTGAACATTCACAAAGGAACCTGGCGATCTCCTGATCAATCAACCGTCAACCAGATTGATCACGTTGCGATCGACGTCAGACACTCCTCCAGTATTCTCGATGTCCGAACCTTCCGAGGTGCAAACATTGACTCGGATCATCACCTTGTTGTAGCCAAGGTAAGAACCCGGATATCGAGAGAGCAACGGAGTCGAGAAAGGCCAAAACGGTTTGACGTCGAAAAGCTACAATCGCAGCTGATTGCTGGGAACTTTGCCGACCGAGTCTCCCGGAAACTCGCCCAGAGTTCGACGCTTCCTGCACTAAGCATAGAAGAAGAATGGAAACGTTGTCAAGAAGCCATCAAAGAAGCTGCCACTGATGTGCTGGGTTTCACGTCACCACCCAGAAGGAACCCATGGTTTGACGACGAGTGCAGGCAAGCGCACGCAGCTAAACAAGACGCCTATAAGGCGACGCTGCATCGAACAACGCGAGCTGTTCGTGAACTCTACGAACAGAGAAGAAGGGAAGAGCACCGGCTTCTCAGAAGGAAAAAGAAGGAGCATGAGAAGCGCGCGGTCGAGGAAATGGAAAGGTGCTTTGGCAGGAATGAAGTCCGAAAGTTTTACCGAAAGGTAAAACAGCTATCCGGAGGATACAAGGTTCGGACCAAGGCCTGCCGGGACCAAAACGGACAACTAGTAGTAGAGTCGCAGTCTGTGCTGAGAATCTGGAAGGATCATTTCTGCAGACTCCTAAACGGCGATGACGACCCAAATCCCGCTGTTAGGCAGAATGTTCCACTCAATTTGGACGATGATAGACAAGCATTCCGTCCCCCCGACTTAGACGAGGTGAAGATAGCAATATCCAAGCTAAAGTCGAACAAAGCTGCTGGAGCGGACGGACTGTCCGCAGAACTATTTAAAGCAGCTGGAGATGACCTGGTTGGGCGCATGCACCAGCTCATCTGTAAGATATGGTCGGAGGAAAGCATGCCCGATGAGTGGAATCTCAGCGTCGTTTGCCCGGTCCACAAAAAAGGAGACCCCTTTGACTGCGCCAACTACAGAGGGATTAGTCTCCTGAACATCGCATACAAGATCCTCTCTGCCGTATTGTGTGAGCGTCTGAAACCATTTGTCCATGACCTGATAGGTCCCTATCAGTGTGGTTTCAGACCAGGGAAGTCCACAATAGACCAGATCTTCACATTACGGCAGATCCTGGAAAAGACCCAAGAAATGCAAATTGACACCCACCACCTATTCGTCGATTTCAAGGCTGCATATGACAGTGTGCATAGAGACGAGCTATACAGTGCCATGTCTAGTTTTGGCATTCCTACCAAACTCGTCAGATTGTGTAGGATGACGATGGAGAACTCTCGCTGCTCCGTCAAGGTCGGTACCGAACTCACCGAGACCTTCAATGTCAAAAAAGGTTTTAGACAAGGCGACGCACTGTCATGTGACTTCTTTAACATCATCCTCGAGAAGATCGTGCGTAACTCACAAGTCAACACCAGAGGCACGATCTTCCAGAAGTCAGTTCAATTGTTAGCTTACGCTGATGACATTGACGTGATTGGACGAACACAGCGAGCCGTCAATGAGGCGTTTGCTGGCATTGAAGCGGAAGCGGCCAAAATGGGTCTTGCGGTAAATGAGGGCAAAACGAAGTACATGCTGTCATCAAGAAAGGACACACAACATCGACGTCTCGGACGGAGCGTCACACTAGGCAGCAGAAACTTTGAGGTAGTTAAGGACTTCGTCTACCTCGGCTCCGCGGTAAACAGGGACAACAACATCAGTACCGAAATCAAACGCAGAATCACTCTTGCCAACCGCTGTTTCTTTGGGCTCAAGAGGCAATTGAGTAATAAAGCCCTCTCTCGAAGGACTAAGCTGGCTTTATATAACAGCTTGATCATCCCCGTCCTACTATATGGCGCAGAATCTTGGACGTTAGCAAAGGCGGATGAGGAAGCCCTTAGTCTTTTTGAGAGAAAAGTTTTGCGTGCGATTTTTGGTCCTGTTTGCGTTGATGGCATCTGGAGGAGAAGATTTAATGACGAACTCTATAGGCTGTACGGCGACATGCGCCTGGTTAAGCGTCTACGGATACAGCGCTTAAGATGGCTAGGCCATGTAGAGCGTATGGACACCACTGCTCCGGCCCGAAAAGTCTTTGAATCCGAGCCATTGGGACAACGCAACAGAGGACGGCCTAGACTGAAGTGGCGCACACAAGTGGAGAAGGACCTCAACCAACTTGGAGTGCGCAACTGGCGACAGCTGGCGAAAGATCGTGCTGGCTGGAGAGGCATGTTGGTTGAGGCCCAGGTCCACCCCGGACTGTAGCGCCACAACAAGAAGAAGAAGAAGAAGAAGAGTCAATGGACAAGTATTGGGAAGCCGGATTGTCTTCAATATTCCCATGAGTCGATGATATCACGAATTTGAAAGATCCTTTGTTATGTGAACGAATGCATGGTGAATGCCCACACGGCCTGCACTGCGAACTAATGTAATCGTATGTTGTCTTCATTTTCTTTTCTTAAAGAGAAAGTAAGGACACACTGGACCTTACTTACATTCGCTTACCCAGACATACTCCAGAAGCCATTTCTACCCATCTATGTCCAGATAAATCAGTTGAGGCAAGTTTACTTTTGGTAGACTGTTTATAATAGGATCCTACTTAAGGATCGCCTCGTACCACCGGACAAGTTAACCAAAACGTAAATCAACCCCAGTAAAAATTGATGTTCAAAATTCCAACAAAATTACATGAACTTTTCGACGGGATCCATTATTTTTTTCCCCAAAAGAGTCATTGTTAATAGTAAAACTAGATGTCTCAATAAGCCACACAGAAAAATGGAGATAATCACTCCAGAGAGTGAGGACTTTCTTGAACACTTGCTGTGTCAAAGACTACTACGAATTTGCTTTTCCTCCGTGCATAATACAGTCCACTGGCATTGATTTTGCCCGAAAGTCACGTGAGGACTAATCGCACGGTCAGTCTGAAGAAAGGTTTCTGGGTCTTCAGGGTCTGTGCTTGTCACTCTCAGTCAACCAGTTCTCCAACCAAATGGCCTTTGATGACGACAATAAATGAATCCTCTGTGTTCTGTCACATCATCTACAATTCTCCAGCTGATACACATCATCTCAGGCAGCTTCGCAGTCGTCAGTGAGAAGTTTGCTGACATTGGCATTGGGCATTTCCGGCAGTAAGTAAAGATGCGTTAGGAAGTACAATATCAGACAGAATGTAAGCTCAGAATATGTTCCCAAGTAAAAATCGACAGCGCCATAAGTACATCGGAGATTCTTTGCGTACAATAGGCAGTTCGGAGGTGACACATCACTCAACAAGTCCCGCTAATAACAACAAAATTAATTTTATTTTTAGGAAGTATAAACATTTATATGATACCTATCACATTTTTAATCCAACATTTCAATACCTTTTCAAGGCTCAACGACACGGTGGTACGGTGCATTGTCTTCTTCATATGGGACCGCTTTCTTTCAATTTCCTCCTTCAAAAGCACCAATAATGCCATTTAGTATTCGCTGTTGATCCTCTTGCCTTTCTCAAGATAGTCGGTAAATAAACAACCGTGCGCATCCCAAAATACAGATGCCATAACCTTCCTAGCCGACCTTTGTGTTTTCGGACGCTTTGTGCGTGGTTCACCGGCTGCTGCCCCCTGCGCTGACTGCCGATTTAACTCTGGAGTGTATCGGTGAATTCCTGTTTCATCTATTGTGACATATCGAGGCAAAAGGACCTGTTTATTCTGAAGAAACAATTCCACACAGCTCTCAGAATCATCGGTACGATGTTGTTTTTGGTCCATTGTGAGCAAACGCGGCACCCATTTCGAAAACAGCTTCCTCATGGATTGGGCAACCCTAGTGTTGCAATCTGGCATCTGCCAGCTCTATCGCAAAGTTTGACATTTTTGAGATTATACGTACTCAGAACGTTTTGACATACGAGCGCTATTTGCGTTGTGTACAGTAACTAAAAAGATTCATCTCGCCCAAAAAATGGAATTAAATCGTGAAAATTTTCGTGCGATTATTTTTTACAACTTTCGACGTGGATTAACTCAACAACGGTGCATCGATGAACTTAATTCAATTTTTGGCGATGAAGTACCTTCAAGGACCAGTGTTTATCGATGGTATGGTGGATTCAACCGAGGTCGTAGTTCACTCCAAGACGAATTTCGTAAAGGTCGTCCAAAGTCAGTAGTTTTTCCGGAAACCATTGATGCTGTGCGCCAACTGATATTGCAAGATCGTCATGCGACCTATCCTGAGATTGATATAATCTTAGGCATTAGTGGGACCAGCATACATTCAATATTCCATGAAAATTTGACCGTCAAAAAAATTCGTTCGCGTTGGATCCCACACAATTTGTCAATCGCTTAAAAAATGTCACGATTGGTCGAAAGAAATGCTCTAAAAATACGATCGCGGTGCTTCGAAGCAGGTCTATGACATTGTGACAGGTGATGAATCGTGGATTTACGCGTATAAGCCCGAAAGTAAACAGCAGTCGACTGTATGGGTTTTTCAAATTGAGCCAAATCCAACAAAAGTTGCTCGCGCACGAAGCACTTCCAAGCAAATGGTCGCCTGTTTCTTCTGAAAAACTGGACATGTCGCAACTAGAACAACGCAAATCAATCAATTCTGAGTGGTACATAGCCATTTGTTTGTCAGTTTTCTTCCAAGAAATCAGAAAAACCAACCGCACAAGCCGGATCACTGTTCACCACGACAATGCGAGTTCTCACACATCGGCTCAAACAACTGCATTTTTGAGCACTCAACACATCGATTTGATGAGTCATGACTTGGCACCGAATGACTTCTTTTCATTCCCGTACGAAAAAAATAAAATGAGAGGTCAACGTTTTTCGACACCTGAAGACGCGGTCGACAAGTGTTCAGAATGCATGTTTTGGAGATACCTCAATCAGAGTGGCAAAAGTGCTTCGACAATTGGTTCAAACCCATGCAAAAGTGTATATTTTGAAAACAATAAAGCTATTTTCGATGATTAATATTTGTTTTTGTTCTCTAATCCCGTAATATAAAAGGCAACCCTCGTAGTGTACACACTGACTTCCAGTATTAAGTGCCAGCTTTCTTACGCAATTTCCCTTGGCGGTTTTCCAAAACGATTTTGTGTACCTTTCTGACGTTTTCATGTGTTACCGCCTCAATTGGCCTTTAGGGCGTTCAACATCGTTAGTGTCTGTACGGCCACGTTTTGAGTCACCAAACCACCGACAAATTGATGTTTTTAATGGAGCAGAGTCCCTGTAAAACTTTTCAAGCCATTGCTGAGCTAGCACGGTATTTTTTCCTTTCAAAAAGGAGTGTTTAATCGACACACGTAATTCTGTTTTTTCTTCATTGTGTTAAAAATCGCAAAAGTAGCATCACCTGAAGCACTGTAACTTGTATTTATCATCTGAATGTTTGTACTGCCTAAAAATAATTAATAATATGCCAGCCGTGTCACTTATGGACTCTTCTTAGAAGGACCAAGCTGGCTTTGTATGTTATAGCATCGGAATTACGCTTAATTCTGAACTTTGTTTAAAGCGGAAAGAAGCCTTTAACCTGGTCGTTTTAGGAGAGAAGTTCTAAAAGCTTTCCATCTATATTGCGGTTTTTGCGGTGAGGACAACTACAAGAAGCGATTCAATGTCGAACTGTGACTCTTGACATTCGTTGGGTTTAGTGTCTATTTGGGTCAGACAGAGCATTTGGAAAGCCTCGCTCTAGCCCGAAAATTAATTTATTTTATGTCACTAGCACAGAAAGAGAAGACGACTTTGGCTTAGGTCTACAAAGGTTTGAAAAGGACTACGCGCCGAGTACTTTCAATATGCTAGTTGAAGAGGCATATTGTATACGCTTTGTCTGAAAAGTAATACAAAGAAGAAGAGACTTGCTCATCATACGTCGTGCGCACCTTTTGGGAACTTTTCAGACACTTTCGGCTTTCACGGCATCAATTGAAACCTCTTTTCTACCATTCTGGTAACTGTCTATCCTTGTATGGTCTTGGGATTGGCTTCAATTCCACACCAGCTAACCGTTAAGTAATAGAGCAATGGGCCTGCCAAGACTAGAGACACCTTCGTTTAATCTACACTGTACCTAGCCCGAGGTATTCAACTTAAGGAAGCGCACTTAACTTCTTTGGCTTAAAGCGGAAATGAACATACAATCAGTCCTCAAGAAAACATCTCTCACCTGCCTCAGTCCCTGCATCTCACGCATGAGCCGGAGTCGGACAAATAACCAAACATTGACTAAGTTTGTACTTTCTTTTACTCTTTCAAAAGCGAAGTCCCAATAAGTAAGAATGGAAGACGGACACTCTCCCTACGAACACCCGAATCTGTCCTCCAAACTGTAGACCTATGCTCACGTCCCACAGTTACCCTTGACAAAAACTCTCAGATTTGTTTATTTACAACGTCCTACGTTGTGAATGACCATTTATTCTTTCCCCACTGGAAACTGCTCTTGAAGTTCACTTTCTGCGTGGGCTGCTGGAACACGGACACGCCATTCCCGTTTATACTTGTCACCCGCAGGCCATCCTCTGGAAGTGGAACACATTCAGTCTTGCCGATTTCAGAAACACTCACAGTCATCGTCGAACCAACCACTTCCTTGGATTGTCACTTCCGGTTCATCGTCATCCCAGTCTTTCAGCGATCGAACTAACAGCACTGAAATACGAAGCCAAACAATTTATGCCCAAATTCTGCTGCGGTCTGGACCGAGCTTACCATCAAGTACAAGAAGACAAAACAGCACAAGATACAAACGCATTGCATTGGCAATGTTCGTGGAAGAATTCGCGTCACAAAATGGGACTTGGCGTCGTTAAGTGGCTTTTATAGGTGGGACTTTGTGCAGTCAAGGCGCATCACGAACTGGAAGCGGGTGGCTCTCAGCGATGAGATAACACTGGCACGAGTGAGGTTTAAAGGTTTCCGCGTCGTCGCACCTGGTCACGAACTGGAACATGTGATCGGGGGAACTTTCTTTCGGAATTCTGCCTAGTGAGGAGACGTTGTTGTCGTTAAGACTGGATTACATAAAGGGCTCAAGGTCCAAAATGTTCCACAGCTGATGATCCACAGCTTGGTGCATGATTTGACTAAGAGGAACTTCTAATGCATCTTACTTCTAACTCTTGCACCTCGATGCTGCTCTCATGGCTACTTCCGGGTATTGATGGTGCTGTGGAAGTCCCTAGATGATGATGGCTGTTGACGCTAGTTGTAGTGTTAGCTGTTTCTAGTGGTAGCTTCTAGTCTTGCAGCGTACAGCGTTCTACTAACAAGCTGCCAGCGCTTGTGTTGGCTCCTGAATTAAGTTGTGGCTGCGAGTCCTAATGGTGGCTCTTGTCTTTACAGATGGCTGCTTTCTCCATAGTTGGATGCTGTCGCCAGAGATGGTGAATGAATGTTGTCTCTAGAGATATCTGCTGTGTCTAGAGAAGTCTGCAGTCTCTCGCGATCGCTGCTGTCTCTAGAAATTGTTGCTGTCTCCATAGATGGTTGCTGTCTCCAGGGATGGCTGCTGCTGCTCCCTCAATTGGATGTGATAATGGCGAATGATATATAACTCTATATTGCGTATTGCGGCTCCAGGGACAGCAATAGCCACTGAACCTCGGAATTATTGCTTCCCATACTGATGACTGCTTTTCCCAGACGTTGCTGGTTGCAGTGGTTCATAACACTCCACTCTGAAGGGCTTACTCTTCCCCTTTCTTAAGGATGCATAATCTACAGTACGTCATCGACGGTCGCAAAAGAATAAAATTTCAAACCCTTCCAGTCTGGAGTCGCAGTAAGTCTTCTCAATTGAATTTGCGGACCCCTTCCCACTCCACGAACTCCCTCAGGGCAAAAAATGGAGTTGTCCCCCCTTTCGCTCACTTCAAAGATGGGAATCCCTGTGCGGTGGCGACGAAAGGATGTCTGCCCTATTTGTATTCCAAACACAAAGCCCTCACTGATTTGCCCGTAATGTTGAGTATTGTCCTTTCTGTAAAGCCCTCTAATCCTATTACGCAATTTACATGATTGTTCCCTCGAATTGCCGCACCCCGTCCTCCCCGCCTTTTCATTCGAGGTCTCTAACACAATAAACAAATTTGGCATACAATTGAAATGAGAGGCCGCGACGCTCGGCAAAGCAACCCCTTGGTGGAGTGTTGCCGTTCATCAACCCGTGTCGTGCTGCATCCGTGATTAACTCTTCATCCTCCGCGTCGCAAGGATACGCGTACTCTCTTGCATCCAATTAATCGCGAGTGCTTCTAGTGCTACGCACCACTAGGCTGGCCGAAGTGTGGGCGGTTGAGGTGTGGGAGAGTGCATCCGAGCATCCCTAATGCAAGGCAACTTATGCTGACATTCCTATCGTTTTGACAAATCGCCCGCTCTGCCCAGGCGAAGTTCACGCAATACCATTGAGATGTTAATTAGTCAGGCAGGACCGGCAACGAGCACGACGCACGGCGCATTGCCAGGATACGCAGGGATGTGGAACGGCGCAAGATGTGATACAGTTTGTCGAAGGGCTGGGTGTGTTTGCCTGTGGGCTAAGCCCGGTGAGAGCAGTCGTGGCCTGGACGCGTCAAATTAAATTTAATTTTCATGTCAATGTCAGAGGGTAGTGAATGGGTGCGTGGTAAAGTGAGGGCGGATTTGTTGCAGAAGGAAATGCCGACAAGTCACTAATGGATATGTCAGTTCCCCAGCAGAACTCAGTACAACTTTGATTTTGTGAGAGGGTTTGGAAGGACGTGAACGAGTTTTCAAATTCAAATCAATCAGTAATTCTACTGTATCGCGTTCATTTGATAGAGCTTTGGTCAGGTAATACATTCCTGGGGGAGGTCAGTTCAAGATGCATCTCTCTCGCTCTCTGAATGATGAAAGTTTTGGAAAAATCTGTGAGCATGATCAGCATTATTCCCTAATTTTTGTTAAGTCCAGGGCTTTCATTAATTTTCGTCATGTTCCATGTGGCAATCCACCATTCTCTAACTTTTGCTGCTTTGCTTAGGGATGAACATCTGTGCAAATACATGAGTATGTTCTTTAATCAATTCCTAGGAATTGATTGAACACAGGAAACAATAAAGGACCGAGAGTGGAAAGTTGAGGTACCCCAAATGTGACACTGCTAACAAAAAGGTAATTTGAACGTTGGAATATGATGGAACTTGAATTTAGAGGATAGTTTGTTACCTTAACGAAGTCGTCGATAGAGGCAAACACTAACTCTGGGGGCTTGAGTTTCCGTGTTACCTTTTAATAGACCTTTGAGATAAAAATTAACACTTTGCTTACTGAGAAATTTTTTTATTGCAGCCTTTAGTATCCGAGCAGTGTCTAGTTGCATTAATCTTGTCCTCCTCAAGCTGTCTCCACAATTGTAGGCAATCCCTTGTCACTTCATTCCTGCATCAATTGCCGTCTATGAATTGATCTCTTGCTCTTAGCGAATTCCCTAGGCGACAGTTTAAAAACCAGTGCTTTCGATAATTTCTGTAGTCTCCATTACCTTTTAAGCACCTTATGCGTCCTTGACAATGATGCAGTGTACTTTCTTTTTTCTACATAAAAAAGTTGGGTTCCAATCGATCTTAAACACCACCAATCAAGTGTTGTTTTGAAGAGTATCTCTTTCAACCTCCTAAACGCAGCATCTTGACACTCTTCATTCTTTGGAAAATCGTCCTCGTTGACGACTTCAATCTTTCTGGGCCAATATAATTCTAAGGCATTTCATGCTGAAGCAAGTCCAAATTTCACAATCGGTCAAAGAACCGGTCATCACGTTTGCGTAAAAGAAGAAGTAAAAAAAGAAGTCTCCTTTGTTTTGTCTTATCGAGATTTGAGAGAAAATATGGAACAGTCAAAGGGAATCTCCGTCACTTTAATGAAATGTTGATACAGCTTAAATAAAGCGTGATTTTTAAAAGCTATAAAAAAGTTTTTCGAAAACACAAAAACACATAAAATTCAGAAAAATGCATGAAATCTTTATTTGAATCCACAGTACGGTCCATACAATTTAATGTTTCACGATTATTTCATGCAAATGTTGACCTGGACTGCGCTTCAAATGGTCCATCCGCTTAGTCCAATTTTGGCATACTTTTTCCAACATTTCGGCCGGTATCTCACTAATAAATGCTTCAACGTTGTCTTCCAATGCGTCAATTAAAGCGGAATTGTCTGTGTAGACATGAGCTTTAACATAGCCCCACAAAAAATAGTCTAAAGGCTTTAAATCGTACGATCTAGGCGGCCAATTAACCGATCCCAAACGTGACCGAACTCGCCTCTCAACAAGTCCATTGTTGCACGTGCTGTGTGGCATGTGTCACCGTCTTGTTGAAACCACAGTCAAGCTCTTCTATTTTGGGCAAAAAAAGGTTGAATATCATCTCACGGTAGCGCTCACTATTCACAATTACGTTACGGTTCGCATCATCCTTAAAGAAAAACGGTCCAATGATGAAACCGCACCAAACTGTGACTTTGTCTCGATGCATTGGTAGGTCTTGCAACGTTTCTGGCTGATATTCACTCCAAAATCGACAATTCTGCTTATTTGCGTACCCATTGAGCCAAAAATCAGCTTCCTCAATTTTTGACCATAAAATGGGAGAAGCGCGCGATGAACTTTCTTAACAGAGCACGCATTTTGATAATAAAATTCAATAATTTGCAAGCGTTGTTCGTTGACGATTCATGGTTAAATTATAGACCAAACTGACCAAGATGTTTGACAGTAAAACAAAACACGAAACGTGTGTCAGCTGTTTAAACCAGTGTCGCCAAAAAGATAATAGCTAAAAATCACCCTTTATTTGTGTGAAGACAGGTCCTGTTGTTTGAACATAACCTTAAAAATCAAGTAGCCCTTGAAACTAAAGCAAAAAAGGATTCAAAACCAAAAAAGGTTTCTGTTATATTGGCAAGATAAAAAGCGCAACCATATGAGTAGAAATGTCGGCAGGAGATTTTTGAAGTTCCAAGCTACCAACTCAAGGAGTCAAATAAACGAGATAGGAGTACGCCATCTTCTATCATCCCTGGCGCAGCATAAGAACCGAGCCCAACTGGACATTCCCAACAGCAGATATATCCCACAGCAGATGAATCTCAACGAGGAAGAGAATTTGCTTTTATAATCAAATTTTAGTTCTGCGAAAGTTTGTTTTTTGTGGGTTGGATACACTGCACTGGAGCGCTCAGGCTCAAATACTGGTCCATTGTACAACCACGCATTAAGCTTTATTTAAGGTATTGACTATATTTTTCGAAAAAAAGACCGGAGGCGCTTCTGTGGAAAAGAGCTTAGGTCTTCAGTTCCCACGACTTCAGTGCCTAACAGCTTTCACCTGAAACGAGTAAAGGCGGAACTTTAACAAAGAAAGTGCTCTGAAGTGCCATTACGTTCTCCACAGACGCCTCAAAGAGTGCCATCACTAGGCACAAGCCGACTTGCTTAAGAAAGACACACCGAAAAGTTGTCTACACTCATTTCTGTCTTAAGATAGCATAAAAGCCGCGGATTTATTTCTAACGTTCGGGAGCATGCACTTGGTCATCCTGCATCCCGGAGAGTCGCGCCACCTTTCATTGTGCTGTAAGGAGACCCAACCGTCGATGGAGTCCCTAACCAGGGATGTAGGTAGTCCCAAGGTGGACTTGGATCCTACGAATGCCTCTTTTGAGCCTTGCCTAGATAGTTCAACGGCAATCTCGGTTCCCATGATCCCGTGATGTCCTGCGACCAGACAAGTCTGAGCGAATTCAGTATGCCGACTAAATTAAGGGAAGACTTACATTCTTGGACTATCTTGGAAGTGGTTAAAGGGTTGAGGAAGGCCTTAAGCACAGCTTGGCTATCGCTACAGACACAAATATTCGGCCCTCCCAGCTATTCTTCACAATACAGTTAGTGGTCATTAGGATCGCGAAGGCTTCCACCTATAAGACCGACGCGAAATTATCTAAGGAGGCATGAAGTCTGATGCTGTCGTCTTCCACAAGGCCCCAGCTAAAGATCCCTCCGTCGCTTTGATGCCGTCCGTAAAAATCCGACTACATTCCATTCGCGGTTCAGTTTCTGGCCGGAGCCAGTCCAGGACAAGGGGAAAGTTGACTTTGTATAAGAGACGCAGCTGCATTATAGGTGACCTCGCATCAGACGGCTTGTGTCATAGGAAATGCGGTGCGCGAGGTCATCAAAGCTCCAGTGTGAGTGGAACCGAAGACCATTCCTTTTTAATCGAGAGACGGCCTTGAGTGTACATCCCATGATGTGAAGGTCGAGGAAAGGTAGAGTGCTCAGTGAATCAAGAGCAGAGCCAGGCGTGCTGAGGAAAGTCCCTGTGCAGCCGAGACAAACTGTTGTTTGAAGTTTGGTTAAAGCAGCAGTCACGTATTTGCGCGAATGCTTGTTTCACCAAACGACTGATGCATGTGCGAAAAGAGGTCCTATCATTGCCGTGTAGATCCAATCGGATCTTTTGAGTGATAGACCCCATGTTGTGCCAAGAACTCCCTTGTATTGCCAGAAGACTGACAGCGCCTTGGAGGTTTTTGCCCCAATGTGTCTTTTCCAGAGAAGTTTACTGTCCAGGATAACACCTAGATATTTAGTTTCATTGGAATGTGGGATATTGACGCCTTTACGTGCCAGTTGAGTCAAACCAGTCATATTCCTCCTTCTCGTAAAGAGAACAACCTCAGTTGTAGGAGGGTTGACTGAAGGCCCATTCCTAGTACACCAGTCATAGATCATGTCAAGGGTCGCCTGCCCGCTTACACAAACGGCCACCAGCCACGATCCGGTTGCCAGTACCGCTCCATTATTCGCATAAGTTTGGGCGTAGGTGTTCGGTCCATTCGAGGCGGATAGCAGGGACTCGACCAGCGTGCACCATAGGAGATGTGACAGGACGCCACCTTATGGCAGCCCCTTTTTATCCCGACTTTAGAAACTGGTCACACTCCGCCTTCGCGGTTATGGTTCTATTCATTAGCATTGCTTTTATCCACAATACCAATAATGCTTCTACGCCGTGTTTTCTGGCCGCGTTGCACATGCCATGAAAAGTCGCATTGTCGAAAGCACCGTCTACGAGTATGTCGATGAAAATGTCCAGTGCGTATTTTTTCCTGTCAAGTGCACTTTCAATTCTGCCGACGAGTTGCATCTGAGATGAAGGGTGTAATCGCAAAGCATTTTTGCGCATATGCAATTCGACCAGCCTCTCCAAGCTTCTTAGCTTAAAGGAAGTAAGAATAATAGACCTGAAATTGGCGAGAGAGTAATCTTCTTCTTCTTATTCTTATGGTGCTACAGTCCGCGGTGGACCTGGATCTCAACCAACATGCCCCACCAGCCAGCATGGTCTTTCGCCAGCTGTCTCCAGTTGCGCACTCCAAGTTGGTTGAGGTTTAGTCTATGTCGTCCTCTGTTGCGTTGTCCCAATGGCTCGGATACAAAGACTTTTCGAGAGTAATCTCCTTTACCAATATTTGGTGTAAAGGCTACCCTTACTGTACGCCAGGTGCTTGGGATGTATGCCAGCGCAAGACTGCCAGTGAAAATTCTTTTCAGAATTGGTAGTAGTCGGTGTATGCCTTTTTGCAGCACAGCTGCGTACATGAAATCGGTACCCGGTGACTTGAAGCCACCAAAGACGCAACGGCGTACTGGATAGATTCTGCCAAAATTAACTCAAAGGGCCTCCTCATTCCCTCTCTGTCCTTCCCTCGCCACCTTCCCTCCTTTTCGCTTCATCTCTTAATGGTAGAAATAGCTTATGACGTTTTGTTAACTCCATGATGCTGCATTTCGTTCTGACCAAGGCGCTAGAATGCAAGCTCGCCTTCACTGCAATTGGCCACAGTCCCTTGAGTCAAATAAGTCATGAAATACAGCGGCCCTCAGTTCCAACAAAAGCCGGAACTTGGAACTCGGTTCAACAGCGCCTACTTTTCTTCTATATGCGATAAAAGTTTATCCCCTCTCGAAGATCAAATGACAACATAAAGACACTTCGAGAACTTGATCACTCTTAGGCCCAACAAGCCGATGACAACTTAACCACACGCACACACAACTTCGCTAGGGATAGTTTTTAAGCAGAGTACCCTTCCCTTACACCAACAGTTGGGTCCTTTGTGTCCCCCAATTGCTTTGAGGCGCACAATTTGCCAATTGCGCTTGAAGGTTGAAGCCAGCCGCGCTCATATGCCCCACTGGATGCGTAGACTCGGAGAAATAGTACTATTTCAGTGCATGGATCCTCTCGACTCTGCTCTGACTTCAGTTCACCGTGTCAAAATCTTGGACACATACCTTAAGCTGACATTCAATATTTCCCCCCAACCTGATGTCCTCACATCATCCTTCATCCTTTTCTTTTTGGCCGTCAATCAGCAGTACTGTCGATCACTGTCACTTAACCGGGCTTTCCCAACCCACGAGCACACCATCGATTCGTTTTTGTTTCCCATCAAGCAACCCGCCACCACCCTCGGTTCCCACAAGCCCTCATTATCTCCGGCGAACAGCACACATCCGCGTAACATCGGCGCGGTGCGCTGGCGGTGTCCTTAAAACAATTCCTTTCGCATTCGTCGGTCGCATCGTTATCTCGAGTATCGCTCGCATCCGGTGCGCCGGGATGAGGACTCAGATCGGGAATGAATTTGTTGACAAGTCGGCAGTCGTTCCTGTTTGATGTTTGATAAAACTTCTTCGCTCCTTGATACCTCAATTAGAGGGTGATAGACGTGCGTGTGTGTGGTCTGTGGGAAGAGCGCGGGTACCGTCGGTATGGTTCGTTTGATTCCTTAGCGAAGTTTCCCGTTGCAGATTCTTGGGTCACGTGTCAGCATTATGGGATTATCAACTCCTTGCCACCGTCACCGATGCCGTCTCAGCTTCTGCTGATGGCTGCGGGCGCAGAGGTGTGGCAACTGCGTGGCTTATGGTATCTCAGCGGCAATCGCTCCGATGGGTTAATTAATTTTCGATTCAAATGGGTGGCTAAGGAGCTGCCTGGATGTCGACGCTCTAATTGTTTTGTGTTCCACGATGATTGGGGACTGGCAGTGGAATTAGTTGCGATTTATGATGCGGAAGGTTGAATATGGGGATGAATCGTGTATGGAAAGAGAGTTCGAGTTCGATGCTCTCACAGTTAAAGTCGACCTTTGTCAGCAAAACCTGTCCCTTATTATCAGCTATCACGCGCTGCACAGCAAGTCACGGCACTTGCCTCGGTCACGAGCTGTTATTTATAGCCTTGCCCTGGAGTCAGGCTGATATCTGTCAGCCGTCAACCGCAGTCCCGACTTCAGTGCTTCATCGTCTGCAGCCTAAGACAGTCAATATGAAGCCCATCTACCGCTTCGTCCTGTGCCTAGGTAATCGAAGGACCCGCCCGACCTCCATTCGTCTCTAATCGCGTTCTCTTTGCAGCACTCCTTATTCAAGTGGCATCCATTTACGCCTATGAACCTGTGCTCGATCGACCACTCGAAGAGGCCGTCGCAGAGCCCCATCCCTTGGAAGAGCAGTATCCACATCCACCCGGCCTTCGTCCGCCTCCAATTCCTCCTGTGCTCAACCTAGTTGCACCGCAATCGATCTGCGACTTCCTTTCGTACATCCAGCAGCTCCAGCAGGCGTTCATTAACAACCAGATAAGGGTCATAAATGAAATCTGGTCGGCCTACGGCTGATCCTGGCAGCTACCCCCACAACCATGCCCCAGAACAAAAGGCATTCTCCTCTGTCAGATCGATGACGTTGAAGAAATTTAATACAAGCTTGTAAACAAAGAGTTCTGCGTTTGATCTGCGTTTGAGTGTCGGTTTCCCCTATTCCTAGACCAGAGGAAGGACTTTCTTTCCATTTCGCCGTGAGACCCTCGTCTCAGTTTCGCTCCATTTGTTCGGTTTAATCGGCTTAAATTACTGCTGCGGCATTAATCGCTTTAAATTCGAGAGTTTTCTATTTTTTACCAGCGCGAGGGGTGCGGCCCGGTTCGAGGGGACTTCCGTGTGGGAATGATGCTTGACAGTGAAACAACGGAAAGAAGTTAAACAATGGCCGCGAGACCCTCAGGCGGTTTGGCAATTCAATTATGCTCTCAAGTGGGACAATGTGCCACGACATGGTCTTTAAAGGATTTTTCGTGTTAAAGGACGATGACAACGGTGGGTCTCTCGATCTCGGGCAACTGTTGGACGCGGTAAGCTGTGTGGTGAAAAAAGGGCGTGAAATTGTGGTCGCAGGGATGTGAGGGCTGTGTGCAAAATCCATGATAGTCGCAGGATTAGAGTGCTAGAAAATAGGAACCTCTCTGCGACTCAGGGGGTCTGGCGGCTTTGTTTGAGATTTTTATGGGAAATCTGCGTTTTGTTTCTCTCAATTTTCATTGACACACTGCAACTGGTGTCTATGCAGAAATGCTTGTAACGTTGCAGTGACACATTGAACGTCTGCCGCAACGCTTCTATGACTACCAGTTGTTCAATTTCTAATCGGAGGTACCCAAAGCAGATCTGATGGCTCCTTAAGTTTACTTATTCATTGGACTGAATTTAATCTACCCTTTACTTGCACATCTTACTTCAACCCGCTTCCACTTTAAAACCTCCTACTGCATCCCCCCAACCACTAACGCGACTAATAACCGATTTACCTGCCCCCTAATCCTATCCGTCGTCCACTCAACGGCCGCTAATTTATTGATGGCTTTACTGAGGCCTGGCCGGCGGGCGCCATTATCCCTCCTCAGAAATTATAATCCTCGGTGCAGCGCACCATCATCAACCATCCGCTAATCCCTGTGTCTGGTCCTAATTAGTCCCGACCTCATACCCGTCGCAAATCTCGGCTACGTATTCCGATATCCTTTTTATAGATAATTCCGCATTCCGAAACCAAATGTCGGGGTAATTAACATTCCGCACACAAAAAGAAGGTGACAAAAGGGACATAATGGATCGTCCCTCAATCATCCCTCCCAACACATCGTCGCACACACGACTACACCAGGCACGCAAATACTTCATCCTTTTGTGGCGCAGGCCTCCGGTGACCTTTTTCGCACTCATCCCAAAGCCGGCACGCGCACGGAAGGAACAGACGCCAGGACAACCTTTTTCTTCATCATTGCATTGTAAAACAAGCCCATAAAGGCCCTCGGCTGACCTCGTAGCCCCGTCCCCGCTTGCTGGTCATATCACTTAGCCGGTCCGTCCATTCATAGTTTTTCGCTCCTGTCTGTACGGGATGCTGGGTGCGTGGTAGAGCTGCGATCCCTTTTTCTACTTGTTGGCTGGGCCCCTGTCGTGTCCTTTTTTGGTGGTAATTTTGTGTCACGTGAAATTTTGACCCACGGTGCGATGGCGGGGGAGAAGAAAATTTGAAAGGAAGCACAGGACACTTTTCGACAAAAGGACACACAACAGGGATTCGCACAAACAATGCCATTGATGACGGCTCTTATGATATAGGCATCGGGTATCCCAGGCGTTGTCCCGGCCGTTCTGAGTGTCCTTTGTGTGTGAGATTTTTTTTTCTGTTGTGCCCTCTCGTCTGTTTACTCTTTTCACTCCTTCGCCCAGTGCTTGTGAAGGAGCAGCGGTGCTGGAATGGTGTAATAAGTTTCCGTTTCCAGGCATTGTCTGGCGGGTGTATTTGACAAGCAATTACCCCAATAAAGGGACATCGCAGTGTTGTGTCCTTTGTGTGTCACTTTGCTGGCTCTCGGTAAACAAACTGCGGAGTTCGGTGAGATGTTGCCTTTTGCAAAATTACGGTGTTGCGCATTGTTCCTGAAGGAGAATGACTGGGGTGGTGGTGGGCTAAGCAAACAGTTTTGACGGGAGAAATGTAACAGATGCTGACTGCCATGCGGATAGTTTCATTTTAAGGGATGAGTGCTCTTCAAATGAACGCAGTATCAAATTTTTTCGCCTGTAAATCTAAATGATGTTGTATAGGGGTTCAATTTGAGAATGTAATTACAAGCTGATGGTTGGGTTCAAAGTCCAGCAATGCTTTTAAAAAAAAAGCATTGCTGGCGAAAGACTTAAAACAAGGATTCTTTTGGTGTCACTAATGATGGAGTACCTCAAAGATCGCACCTAGGGCCCATTGTATGCATTTTTGATGTGTACACGTGAAAATTTGGTGCATATCAAAAAGACAACATCAGACATTTTCTTACCTTTCCAGGAAGCACATTCATCTATCTCTTTAAAAAAGCTTAGTGCTTTAAGGAGTTATTGCTCCCGAATTGTTAAATAAATAAGACTACTAGAAGACGGGCTGATAGTGAGTTTTCGGGTATTCAGTTGGAAGATTTTTGTGCACGTCTATTAGCCGCAGACGTAGTGAGTAGGTGGGGTCGCCGTGGCGTAGTGGGTAGAGTGCGACGCTCACACTCCGAAGGGTCTAGGTTCGACTCCCAGTTCAACACCAATTTTTCTAATATTTCACGGCACCACCTCTTTCGAGCTGCTGACAACACTCAAAGAGTAATAACTGTCTAAGAAAGCTTCTCAAATTTCGCCGTTCGGAGTCGGCAAAAAACTGTAGGTCTCTTCTACTCGTGAGAGAACAGTAGCGCGCACAACACGAGTAAGTTGATGAGCAAGCTAGGCCCTGGTCCCCCTTTGGACTGTAGCGCCAACGTCTTTATTGACGATATATAAGGTAGGCATGATTAGTTTAGAAAAACTCGCAGGTTGTGCATTTTTTTTATAACATTTATAGATTTCGTGTTACAGTGGAGCATAGATGAACCACTGAAAAGAGAGAATTTCAGTGCAGTTTAGACGTGAGCAAAGTCTCAATGGTTTTAATTCTTTAACTCGTCCGGCTTCAGCCATGTAGTTCATACACTATACATTATAATAATTGTTGGCGCTACAGTCCAACGGGGACCAGGGCCTAGCTTGCTCATGTTCTCTCACGAGTAGAAGGGACCTACAGTTTTTTGTCGACTCCGAACGGCGAAATTTGAGAAGCTTTCCTAGACAGTTATTACTCTTTGAGTGTTGTCAGCAGCTTGCTATATACGATCTCTAAGTGTGGTATCCGTAGACCCTTGAATATGCACATGCTTCTACAGCTTGGCGTTGAGTCTTCTGAGACCACGCGTGAGAAGACCAATAGCAGAACTGAGCTGTTAAATGTGAACAAAAGACTATTACGGAGAAGCTTCATGGTTGACCTACATGCATTGAAAATCGCTTAAAACGAGTTAGTTACGCACGGAAACCATATTTCGAGGGATCTGATGAACTGAAAGAAAATCTTTTAACGCAACTCATTAACATCCTCAATTTGTTAAAGGCGTAATGAAAATAAATAATTCTTAATATAATGGATAAGTGCTGATTAAAAATGAATTGTGTGCAATGATGTCAATCGGAAAGCGTGAGCAAGCCAGGTGAACCAGCTCAAACAACATAAAAAGCTGGTATTCATCAAAAGAAAGTTTTGTCATCAGTTTGGTGCGATAACAATGGAATTGTCAGATTTGACCTTCAGCCACCTAACCGAAAGATCAAATCAGGTGTCTACATTGGCCAACTTGCAAAATTGAATAATGCAGTTGAAGACAAGCGGCCCGAATTGACAAATTGAAAAGGTGTTGTTTTGCATCATGACAATACACGGCAACACACATTCACTCTGCAAAAATCATTGAAACTTGGTTGTGATGTTTTGCCACATCCACCATGCTCCTTATCTTGCTTTTTATTTCTATCTTCGACTCCTACTTCTTGGGACGCTACAGCCCAGAGTGCACCTGGGCCCCAGCCAACATGCCCCTCCAACCAGTACAATCTTTCGCTTTCGCTGCCATCAGTTTCGCACTCAAAATTGGTTGAGGTCCTTCCGCACTTGCAGGCACTTCATTAGCCTGGGCTGTCCTCTGTTGTGTTGTCCCAATGGCTCAGATTCGAAGACTTTTCGGTCTGGTGTCCACACTCTCTACATGGCCCAGCCATCTTAAGCGTTGTATCCAAAGACACCTGACCAGGTTCATGTCGCTGTACAGAACAAAGGGTTCGTCGTTCAATTTTTTTCTCGAAATGGCATCAACGCAAACTGGACCAAAAATCGCAAGCAAATTCTCTCGAAAAGACTAAGGGCTATCTCATCCACCTTTGGTAACGTCAAGGTTTCAGCGCCATGGACTAGGACTGGGATAATCAAACTGCTATATAGAGAAGCTTAGTCGTAGTTCGAGGGAGGACTTTATTACTCAATTGCCTCTAGAGCCCAAAGGAACAGCGATTGACAAGAGTATGATTTCGGTACTGGTGTTGTTGCCCTATTTACCGCGGAGACGAGGTAGACGCAGTCCTTGACTACCTCGAAGTTTCTGCTTCCTAGCGTTGCGCTCTGTCCGAGACGTCGATGTTGTGTGTCCTTCCTTAATGACAGCATGTACTTAGTTTTGCCCTCATTTACCGCCGGACCCATTTTAGCCGCTTCAGCTTCAATGCCAGCAAATGCCTCATTGACGGATCGCTGTGTTACTCCAATCACGTCAATGTCATCAGCGTAAGCTAGCAATAGAGCTGACTTCTGGAATACCGTGCCTCTGGTGTAGACTTGTGCGTTACGCATGATCTTCTCAAGGATGATGTTAAAGAAGTCACATGACAGTGCGTCGCCTTGTCTAAAACCTTTTTTGACATTGAAGGGCTCGGTGAGTTCGTTACCGACCTTGACGAAGCAGCGAGAGTTCTCCATCGTCATCCTACATAATCTGACGAGTTTGATAGGAATAGGTGGTGAGTGTCGATTTGCTCTTCCTGAGTCTTTTTCAGGGTCTGCAGGAATGTGATGATCTGGTCTACCGTGGAATTCCCTGGTCTGAAGCCAACATTGATAGAGACCTATCAAGTTGTGAACAAACGGTTTCACCCGTTCACACCATACGGCAGAGAGGATCTTGTAGACAATGTTAGAAAGGCTGATCCTCACTTATTGGCGCAGTCAAATGGGTCTCCTTTCTTGTGGACCGGGCAAACGACGCTGAGATTTCACTCATCAGGCATGCTTTCTTACGACCATATCTTACAGATGAGCTGGTGCATGCGCCCAACCAACATCTCCACGTCCAGCTGCTTTAAATAGTTCTGCCGACAGTCCTTCCGCACCAGCAGCTTTATTCGACTTCAGCTTGGATATTGCTTTCTTCCCCTTATCTAAGTCGGGGTGACGGAATGCTTGTCTATCATCGTCCAGATCGAGTGGAACATCGACGTTAAAAGGTCTGCAGAAATGATCTTTCCAGATTCTCAGCACAGACTGCGATCCTACCACGAGTTCTCCATTTTGATCCTAGCAGGCTTCGGTTCGAACCTTGTGTCCTCCGCAAAGCTGTTTTATCCTCGTTGTTCGATGCATCGTCCACTGTCAGTCTTATTTATTGCGTTTTCTCCTTCAGTGGTGAGTTCCCCCATTTTCACTGTAAACTTTCTACTGGTTAGGTAGAGGTAGCTTTTAAACTATGTCAGTTATCTCACCCTTACTCCAATCTCTCTAAATTCGTTAGTAATTGTGTGTAACTTAATTTATCAAAGGTTTTCAAATCCATTAATCGAACGAGTGAACTATGGTTTTGTATTTGATTTTCTTATTGATGATTTTATTTATTTCAAAATTCGGACATCCTGCGTTACCAAGGTAGAGACAACATTTATGACTTATTCCCTAAACACTTGCTCTAATTAAGGCTTTCAAATGTTTAAGAGCTTATTTCGAAATATTGTCTTTCAGTGTGAGTAATTTAAAAATCAAACATTCCCAAGCATTCGATAAGCGACTGATCAGTTGATAACTCTCTTTATTTAAAGAAAATTGGCGTCGACGCCTGTCCCCTCCAGTACTTTTTTATATAAGTTTTAATTTTTATATGCCATCGTGAATGAGACATACTGAAAGTGCAATCGTTTCATTTCTGTAAACGGAACCATCAATACGTCAAGTAGATCCATTTTGTTTTTCACAGCGGTTCCCTATGGATTTTAGAACTACTTGCACATTCACCTTGTTAAGAACCATTGTCTTCTTTTGTCCCAAATTTAATCATGTAACCATCAATGACATGCTACATATGTATGTTTATCCAATGGATACCACTCGGTGCCTCATACCTGATGCCTCATTGAACTTTCACTACGATCTGTTTTAATACGCACTCAACTCGCTGGAGCACGTGCATTGTTCACCGAGATCGTAGAAGGGGAACGCGACAAAGTCTTGTATTGATATCCTAGAGACTTTCATACTCTCCAGGGAAACGGGAGAGATCCTTCGTAGGTCCATTGCAAAAGAACTGTGTTGCGCTCTCTCGGATATCTATCACCAACGTTAATAGCTGATAAATGCCATGGTTAACAAGTTCACTTCAGGTTAACACAAGAACGGCACTCTGATCCGTTGCAGACTAAACTTATCCTACTTTTCTGGCTTTTTGATGTACCAACTCATTCTACCCCACTTGCCAAGAACCCGCCGATCCAAAGAATGATGCACTTCTCGCAAACTTCTCTGGAAATCAAGCATCTCTCTTGAAAACCCTCTCAAACTCCAACCAGACCACACAAAGTGCAACATAAACCATTTGTCGATTATCAAATCTTCTCAGAAACGCTCGGCACATCCTTCCACAGGACTTATATCGTTCCGGCCTTGCCCTATGATCACAGCACAGTTTCCCAGAATATCCTTCGGAGTAAAACGTAAACACAGAAAAACAAAAAATCTGTGGCCCAGGCATCCATTTGAGTTTGTTATTTGCCAATGTATTCAGGATTCGTTGCGTAAACACCAATCAGGAAGAGGAAGGAGCGACACAACGAATAAAACTCAAACGAACTAAAGAGCGTACACACTGCATCAGCAACAACCAGCACCACCAAAACAACAAAAACACAAGCAACACAAACTTATTCAAAATATTTGCACAATGAATTTCCGGAGCGAGCAGAAACAAACAGAATAGTGGCGCCCTCTGCATCCACTGTCTAGGAACGGAGAAAGAAATGCCGTGACTCAGCGCAAAAACCCACAACAAAGTTTCGCCTTAAATGGAAACTAAAACAAACGACACCAACTATCCTCCAAGTGGATCCCACTCAATCCTTACATGACTTTGCTGCTGTCATCCCGACCACCGCTGCTCGCTCTGGGCCAAAGAGCGAGAAGAGACACGGAAAGAGAGAGAGAGTTAGAGAAAGGGAGACGTAACGCGCACCTTCGCCGCGATTAAATACCGTGTCAGGAGGATATCATCATGTGCAGGGACAGGAGACAAACAAGGATTCGTTTGCACATTCTATTGGTGGCGGCGCGGCGGCGGCAGTGCCGTCTGGTGTACTCACCCAATTTTTACGATAAACAAACGCCGCCGTCCTTTGGGTGCCGACTCTCCGTTTGCAGATGGCCGAGTGGAGGAATCCTTTCAAAACTCAATTTGCTCGTCTTTGTTGGAGCTGAAACGACGATAGCGCGACGGAGGCACTCGTTCTCACCCACCGCCATTTGTCTGCGTGGCACAGCATTCTTTGAGTGCTATTGCTGACGTCGCCGAGGCCCTTGTCGACAAAGAAGAGTTCACTTTGGCATCGAGTCGACTCCACGTCGGTGAGACTTTATGCCCGATAATAAATGAATCGCTGCTGAATGACAACTTGGTGGAAGGAGGTGTTCCTTTTGTCAGCCTCTTCAAAGACCGTGAGACGGCGTTGCTTCGATTTTTGAAATGGAAAGTTATGAAGACAATTTGCCGACTTGTTGTTCTCAATTGGATTTAGGGAGGGACTTAATTTGGAGTTTATTCAGAGGGGACTCGGTTCATTTCCAGCTGAATTTGCTTGAGAGCTTTGATTTTGAGAGGACGCTGAAATGGGTTCAAGTAACTGAAAACAAGAAAGTCAATGGGGAAGGAAATTTTAATTGAAATTTAGCTGAGTGGGCCTTGCACATATCTTTTTGTCGCGCCGTTCAACCTTCACCAATACTTACACGCTGTCTTTGAGCTAGGTAAAGGATTGGTGAATGTTTCAACTTATTGAATTTAACGGACTTGAACGTTGCGGGACATATGCAGCTTTGTGTTTTGGAATCTTTGAAAACCATAAAGTGGTCAGGTCAAGTCAGACTAAGAAACTGGTCCATTAGTTTCTTGGACTTCCGGAGGAATACCGACAAGCCCTTCTAAGACATAGAGACTAATTTGTCAGCTTCAACCACATCAGTACCAAATAGCCAGCACCTGCGGAACAATAACAGAGGAAGTGTGTTTTCGATTTCCCGACAGATAGCAGGGAGTTTCAACTCTTAACTCAATCTTAATTAATTGCTTATTGATGTGTCCCGGTTGCACGCTAGCAAATCGTATGCAGTCTTTTCCGTTTAAAGCTTACAGCACTTGGTCAGCCTGCACCCTATAGCATCTGTCCATCCCTGGTTATGCTGAGAGACCCAACTTTCGATGGATGTCGTGACCAAGGACACAGGTAGTTCGTATGTGGGTCTAGGCTCCTTGAGTCGGTATTTGCGTTTCCCAAGATACCGAGGTACCATCGGACCGAGACAATCCATAATAAAATTTAGACTTTTTTTACAATTACAATAATACCCTTAAGTGGCCAGAATTAAGTCACAGCACAGCACAGGCCGAAGGTACAGAGGAAGAGAGGGAAAGGAGGTACCGATGCACAATGGTTTTAAATGCCTGTTGATTGTAATGAAAGGATAAAGTTGGGCTGGAAGAACAGTCCATATTTGTGTGATGTGGCTGAAAAACGAGTCTCTAAACTTAACTGTACGCCCGAAGGTGGGCTTAAGAGTGAACGGGTGAACATTTCTAGCGAGGGGGGTATTGCGGGTGAATTTAGAGCAATTTTTGATGAAATAGTGATAAAAAGTGATAAAACATTGCGTCCATGTTCAAGCGAGTAAATTGACTTCGCAGCATTATTATCACCAATAAGTTTTATCGCTCGCTGTTGGATTCTATCTTATAGGTGCAGAGAGGTCCTAGGGGCACCGGACCAGATAGGAGCGTTATACTCAAGCTTTGGGCGAATGTACGCCTTACATATGGTTGCCAGGTCAGAAGGGGTGAAGTATTTCTTGCATCGCTTTAAGAAACCTAGACATTTCGCTGCATTTTTGGCGATCTCGAATATGTGATCGTTCCAACTTAGTGTTGAGTTGATACACGTACCGAAAATGGAAAGTCGTTCAGTTTCAACAGTGCAGGAGCCATTCATAGATAATGGCAGGTTGTTTTGAGAACGCTTGAACGACAGTAGACAGCACTGGGTTTTGGAAGCAATAAATTCCACTCTTTTCTTTTTACCCCAATCAATTATGCTGTCAAGATCGGAATTTAATGAGCTTAACATGCGCTGCCGTTCCAAGTCTTTGGCGAAAGAGGAGCAACGAGATCCGAGGAACAAATATGAAAATATGAGGGTACTGTCATCCGCGAAGGAGTAAAAAGGATCAGAAGTGACAGACAGGAGATTATTTAAAAAATGAGAACTAGTGTCGGAGACAAAACGGAGCCCTGGGGAACACCAGCATTAATAGACTTGAAAACACCCAATACAACTTGGATTAAACGTTTCGAATGGTCATTTCTAATCCATTGAAGAAGAGATTCACCGACGCCAAAAGCACGCATTTTCAACATGAGAGCCTGATGCCAGACTCTGTCAATTGCTTTTGAAATATCAAGTGCAACCATCTCCCTTTCTCTTACATTGCGCAAAGATTGGTTCCATTTTTCGGTGAGATAAGCCATCAAATCACCAGTGGACCTGTTGCTGTGGAAGCCGTATTGCCAGTCATTAAGTAGCTTCCAGGTTTCAAGATAATTCATAACTTGACGATTGGATTGCTGACCTTGGAAAATAGGCACGTAAGTGCAAAGGGTCGGTAGGAGGTGGGTTGATGACGGTTCGCCCTTTTCAGGGACGGGCTGGACAACTGCTGTTTTCCACTTACTCGGAATGAGTCCTAAAGAGTAGGACAAATGGAAAAGCTTACGCAATGGTTTTGTCAGCGTAGAAGAACACCTCTTCAGAAGAACAGGGGGTATACCATTCGGGCCAGCGGATTTGTGTATGTTTAGATCTGTAAGTACTCTTGCAACTGTACGAGTGCGAAAATGGACTTGTCCCATGGAAAAATTTACGCTCTCGAGTACAGGCGAGAATAGAGCGCAATCTGGAGGCGTTGAACTGGCTGGGAAATGTGCAGCTAAGAGACGAATTATTTATGAGACTTCTGTCCGAGGTGTGTAAGGTCATCAAATCTCCAGGGATACAGATTGGATCCACACACCTCCATGCATTTATTTTACATCTGCTTCATTTGTCGAATTTCAAACTCGAATACCGCTTCAATTAGTAGTAAATTTGAAGCGCCTAGTCTAGCCATAGACTTGGACAATTGGAATGTATGTTTTAAGTTTAAAGCTGCTCATCGCTGTTTTCCCCTTTTCTCGAGGGTGGTCCGATGAAACTCACCGCCTGATGACACAACCATAATAGGAGAAAGTTTCGTGCGAGTAGTGTAGCGCATACCAGGTTTTTTTTGAAAATAAAACACTAATTATTAAAGGGAAAGTAAAAACATTTTATTCAAAGTATAGGCCATTTCTACACATTTTGACCACCTTTCTGGCAATTTGTGAATACCACGCCAATAAAATTGTTCGTTTTTTAAAGCAAACCTCGTAGGAATCAAAGTGCTGCTCAGCCAAGGCGTGTCCCATCGGTGGAAACAAATGGTAGTCGGAAGAAGCCAAGTCTGGTGAATACGGCGGGTGGGGTAGCTGCTCCCAGCCAAGTTTTTTGATATTAATTTGAACCGGTTTTGCTTTGTGTGCTGGTGCATTGTCATGGAGCAAAATAACCTTGCCGTGTCTTCTGGCCCATTCTGGTCGTTTCTCGGTCTCTCGGTCTACATGGTTCAAATTGATCATTTGTTGTCGGTAGCGATCAGTATTAACGGTTTCATCAGGTTTTAGGAGCTCGTGGTCCTTTAGGACCACCTTTCTGGTCCCACCAAACACACAGCATTGTCTTCTTGCCGAATCGATCTGGGTTTGCAGTCGATGTTGATGGTTGTCCCAGAACAACCCATGATTTTTTCCGTTTAGGATTCTTAAAATAAATCCATTTTTCATCGCCAGTAACAATCTGATGCAAAACCGATTTTCTTTAGTGTCTTTGAAGCAAAATTTCACAAGTGTTTTGCCGGTTTTCCATCTGTCTTTCATTCAATTCATGTAGCACCCATTTTCCACACTTTTGGATCTTTCCCATAGCATTTAAACGGTCAGAAATTGTTTGTTGTGCAACATTTAACATTGCTGCCATTTGCTTTTGACTCAAAGTGACATCTCCATCCAATATCGGCGTCTTCAAACTTTTTTGGTGGTCTTCATTTTCACATCAAAATCATCATTTCTGAACCGTTAAAACCATCTTTTGCATGTTGCTTCTGATAGAGCATGATCACCATATGCCTCGACAAGCATTCGATGCGACTCTGCAGCACTTTTCTTCAAATGAAAACAAAAGCATTAATGCTTTCAGCAAATCATCACTTTCTGGTATAAAATTCGACATTTTTAACACGATGAAAAAATATGATGTCTGTTCAATGACTTGATGTATACTAAATATTTTTCTAAGATGTCATAGCAAACAAACAAAACAAAAATAAGAGCTCGTTCACAACAAATCTTCCCTATCGAGACATTTGCATCTTGACGCTCATACCGGTATACCTGGTAGAACGCAGTAAATGAAAATAAGAACAGAATTCATTCCTTCGGAGGAAAAAACTCTCCAGATAACTACGAAATACACTATGCCGTTGCTTTCCTGCAAATCATTCTCTTTCTTGTTGAGGGTTTCGGGCTGCAGCTTGATCGACGCCTGTCTGAATTGTTTGAATTGTTTCCAGATTGATGTCATAACAACGCTCCAAAGAAACATGTTCAAAATAGTCGATTATTAGCTCTAAGACATTCATTTGGCCTCTCCAAGGCGGTGATTTGGTGTGTCAGTGAGCGATTGATAGACTCTGGCACGACTGTCTTAAAAACAAATTCGGTTAACACGGCTCTGTAACGATCATCGTTGACTACAGCATTGTTCCCGGCCTCAATTTAGAAGAAGTCTTGTCCATTGATCGAACCATTCCATAATCGGCGTTAAAATCCGGGATACATTGCCTTCTAACAACCAGGTTCAGGATTTCCGAGTCCCACATGCGGCAGTTTACTTTCTTGCTTTACTGGATCTACCATCCAGAGTGGACGTATACTTTTACAACACGCCTTATCAGCTGCCACGTTCTCTTTTTAACTCACATTTAGTTGGTTTGTGAGTACCACAGTCCCCACAGTTAACTTCGTTCAGTGAAATCGCGCCGAAGAAGGCAAAGACTGGCCCCTGTCCCAAGGGTCCTTGAAGCTCAGTTTCAGCCTAACCGTGCTGTTGTTTCCCATGTAAGGGAGCCGATGATTTTGTAGCGGGCTGACGCATCCGAATGGTTTTGCTATCTTACTATAAAAGAAAAACGATTAGAGAATCAACAGGAACTTGCGTCCTAAGTGAAGGAAATTCCTCACTCCTAACCGAGGTAAGAGGGTTGACCTTGAGCGTGAGTTCAGTTTCTCATTTGGGTAGCCAAAGCGGTGACTGCTGTCAAAATAGTCCCGTATTAGGCCATCAAGGCAGATGATCAAGTTTATCCAAATCCCACATCAGCCGCATCCACCGTATTCTCTTTTTTCGTCCCAATGAAGCCTTTTTGTTTCAAAGTAAACCTTGTAGAGAAAAATGGAAGAAGGGGCTTATCGCCTCCACGGAAGCCTACTGTGTAAACGTCCAGGGTATGCATTTCTTAAGCATGAAGGGAGTTAAAGCAAAGCTTAAGGAACACTACGCTAATAAATGAATTTAATCATTCATCTGTAGGCTGAGTGCATATTCAGCCGCCTTCAAATGCATAACCCCACTCCATCCATTCATTCGCAAAATCCCTTCTGGCCCCGAAAACCGGCCCAAGGCTCCATTGCGCACCACAAACTCATCGACAGAGTGCATCAATGTCTTCCTGCATTCCATGCACCCGCTGTGTGTGCCGCATTCACACACAAAAACATTCGTTCTTACAGCAGATGTCACCGAAACTCCATCAATTCCATTACAATTACACCTAAAAGCTATTTAAACACACGCTCGTCGACCGACACAGAAATCCATTTAAAACTAAATTCAATCTGTCAACACAGCCCATTAAATGGTGCACAACACCCTCCGCCAGCCGCACAAGAGCCCCCGCAGCCGAGCACAATCGTCCCAATTTGACGGAGGGAGGAAGATGAACAACGAAAAATGGTAAAATTGCGAATTGCTGATAAAATTTATTGCCTCCAGCCGAAAAGGACTCAACTCCCAGCATCACCAGCACGCCACCCATAGACACCGCAACCTCGCATGCACCCAACAGCACAGAGAGGGAGCCAGATCGACACCATGCATGCAATTCGGCGCACATGTTCGCCGGCCGTTTGCAAAATGCTGAGCCTTCGCATAGGACTCGATGCTCGTCCTCGTTTTTCCAATTTAATGCGATTTGTTCCGCAACGGGCAGAGCAACGCATGTAACAGGGAGTGGGCTGCACGTCACATCAGTTCCGATAGGTGGCAGCATGGGGACGTGCTCTGGCACGACAAGGATTTATATTTATTAGCGAAAATCACGCCGCAGATATGAATCTATGAATGGACCCGAGTGCGATAGAGCAACACGCAGCAAGATTCGATCGACAATTGAGAGTTCGATGCGCTTCGAACCGAACGCTCAATTCGTCAGGGTGCGGCGGTCGTGTCGGGAGATTTATCGCGGCAGCGGGTGGGCGCAATGGCATCCCGACGTTCCCACAAATCGATGGCCCATCAGCGTCACCTGTTTCTTGGGCCGAATTGAATTCTTTTTTCCCGTTGTCCCACCTGTCACACCGGAAGATTTAATTTCTTGTTCGGCTCTCTCTAATTGCCGTTCGAATTCGTTTGGTTTGCGACAATAGGCGAGCGCTGTGCCGCGCCGGTGCGCTCACTGACGTTTAGCTGATTAATTGCGCTTTGGGCTGACAGTCGATGTGAAATTGACTGTCATCGCCAGCGGCGGGCCGAGCGGGTCTCTGGGGGTTTAATCGCTTTAGAATGGGAAACGCAAAGGTAATCGGGGATCCATTAGCAACAGCAACATGGCGACAATGCAGACCCAGACCTTGCCGCGTAATAATTGCGATTGTCCGCTACGGCACAGCGGAAGATATACTCGCACTGGTGTGTTGATTGTTTGGTCATGGACTCTTCGGTGCGTGTTTAATGAGTCCCGTATCAACGAACTTAACCTCAATTAGCGGCTGGGGATAAGAAGTTTAATGCAGTCTTTCAATTTTGTGGTGACACACTGGCTTCGGTGCGCAGTGGAATGCAGCGCAACGGTCGACCGGGATTCGAATGTGGGAAGTGACATCTTTTTCTCCAAAATTTATTTCGACTCTCTGGGGAGTAGAGGAAGGGCGAGACAGGTTGTCGCTGAGTGATGTGTCACTTCGGAGATGTGTTGGTGCGGAGGTGAGGAAACAATTGCAGCCAGATTGAAGGCAGGACCTGTTGCCCTGGAAAATGGCTGGGATCAGGGCAAGTACTTGATCTAGAAGAAAGGAGGCTTCCTGCGGCCTTTTGCTCTGTCGAAGGTTTTTGCTCTCTATTGCCAAGAAGTGACAGTAACCAGGAGGGCCACTTGCTGGGCAAGCAACCTACATTATTAACTTTTGTCACATTCGCGTGAAAAATCTGCTACATGATGCGAGTACAGCAGCAGAGGCAGAGTCGTCTTCTTTGCAAAAGCGTCGCAAAGGGTTTATTTGCTAAGCAGTAGTAGGTAAGAGCGAATGTGTGATGGATGGATGATGGACGCGGTTTTCTTGCAGACGTAAGGAAACATGCACTTGACGTGCCTGCGTCATGGAAGGTTATGTCGCATCAGCAGATGCAAGGGGTTGGCAGTTTACCCAGGAAGGCCGTCAATCAAATCATAAATCCGGGCCGAAAGAATGCCTGCTTTGGTCCTCGAATTTGTAGTTCACACGCGATCTCGGTTTCTGTGACATTCTAAATGCTGTATTGTGCTCTAGACCAAAGTAGTGGCCATTTGTGGAGTGCTGTCATGGTTGTCGAGGAAAAGCACACTCTCGATATATGTCTTCAGATGATCAGTTACGTTCCATTAAAATCTTTATTGATTGCTGCGCATTCTCCGTCGGTGCTGGGTGGCAGGCTTTTGATTTGTGTGACAATGCTGCTCTAACTTCTACCAGGTTCACCTCACCGAAACGCAAGACCGACATTACCTTCTTTAAACAATGGTCTTACACCGCCATTGTTGCTTAGTTGTAGAAACCTGCAGCCTTGTTCCCTAGAATGATTTGCTGGACGAGGAGGAATCAGAATCCGGCGATTGTGTGCCATAAAGTCAGCAGGACTTCAAGTTCTACTTTCCCACCAATTGTTTGAACCTTCTTATCGGCTGTAAATGCGTTTTATTACTATCTACCCAAAGAAGACCTCGGCATTGCCTAGAAACATCAGTACATTGTTCCTTCCAACTGTTCTTCATAGAATTACGATCTGGCACTCCAGAGACATAGTCGGGTTGAAAGCTTTCCGCAATTATTTGACCCAGATTAGGGCTAGAGACTGCTGGAAAAAAAATCGATTATGTTAGTACACAACAATTGAAGTACTGATGTCCTCGAAACTTCGGTTAACTGATTTAAGAACGCACGCTAGAATATTGGTTCCAGGAAAGGTAACTCGGTAGAGCACTGAACACTGCTTAACTTAGAAGCTTCATCTGACCTAAACACGGACAGTAACATTTGTCTGTCTGACATTCTTTGTTAATTAATTGTATGGCGCAACAGTCCACAGGGAGTCCAGGACCTAGCTTGCTCGTCAACTTATCGTGTTGTGCGCGCTACTGTTCTCTCACGAGTAGAAGGGAGATCAAAGAAGTCGAAAAACTTGTTCTTGAGGATGCCCGAATAAAGGTGAAAATTATTATATACATGTCTTATTATACACCATTCTTCATGACCATCTTAACCTTTCAAAGGTCGTGAGTGCCACAAATGCTCACAGCGCCTTAGAAAAAAGTGAGAATCGCATGCTGTAGAGAGCTGTGTAGTAAGAGAGATGTGTAGTGAGAACGCGGACGGTGTTATGGATCAAGCCAACAAGAGCCCATGCAGTGGCAGAAAAAAGGAACAGACCCCCGACGAAGCTCAAAGTCACTCCGTCTGCCGGGAAGCTCATGGCCACAGTTTTTTGGGACTCAAAGGGAATCTTGCTCATTGT
The DNA here is from genome assembly GCA_955652365.1 of Eristalinus aeneus. Classification (NCBI taxonomy): domain Eukaryota; kingdom Metazoa; phylum Arthropoda; class Insecta; order Diptera; family Syrphidae; genus Eristalinus; species Eristalinus aeneus. The sequence goes on from OY019132.1 coordinate 5,243,884, forward strand.
GTACAAAAAAAAAGGTGAAACCATCAACCATCATCCTACGCTTCCACTTTGCTTAATTTTTGGGAGGAAATTAAAAAGAAAACACGGGGTAAACTCACAGCGGGTGTGTTTCTTCTTCATGACAACGCTCCTGTTCGCACGCCGTGACTTTCCAAGACTGCTGCGCGAGATTGTGGTTTCGAAGAAATCCAACACCCAGCCCACGGTCCAGACCTTGCTCCTAGTGATTATATCCTGTTTTCGGATTTGAAAAAATGTCTTCGGGGAAAAATATTTTCGGATGATGATGAACTCAAGTCGTTAGTAAATGGATATTTTGCAGAGAAAGCAGATATTTATTTTGTTAATTGTTTACAAAAGCTTATCTCAAGACGTAACAATTGCAACAATTGTTAGGGGAAATTAGGTTGAAAAATAGAAACAATTTAAATTGAATTCGCAGTTTTCTTTATATGGATACTGAGAGTATACGAACGCCCCTCGTAAGTCCTTTCTTGTAGCTTGTGGTTCATTTTGCTGTAGTGGGCTATGTATTGGGGTGACTGGGCTTCAGTTACAAATTTGTCGAAAATTTTGTGACCAGTTTTCTGAAGTAAGGTTTTGATTATTTGCTGTTCGCTTGGTGTAAAATTAAAGCTATTACCGCATTCTGATCTTAGTGATTTCCATTCTTGGACACACTTCACCTTATATCTATGTATTTGGCAAAGTACCAACCTCGGAATTTTTTCTTGTCTTATCACATTACACATCCTGAACACATATTTTTAGAGTGTTCAGGAACAGGTGTGTAACTCCAGTCTCTAACTGCGGCATATAATTAGGTGAATTGCTGGGAAGTTTAAAAATCCGCCAAAGAACATATCTGAGGAACTTTTCTGCAGTTTCGAAAGCGCTATTACCCCAAACTTGTGCTGCATACAGTAGGATCGAAGAAGATGTGGCATGGAATATTTAAACTTTTGACTCATGTGACACAATTTTTTTCTGAATACAGCTTCTCGAAACTGCACAGATCACACGCTTAGCTTAAGCAAATTTGACATTAATGTGATTGTTCATATTTAGGTTTGACGAAATCAAAACACCAAATACTTGTACTAATTAACTACCTCAATCTGTTCGCCATGAAGTCTCCATGTTTCACCTCGAGCGCATCTGTGACTACCTGTGCCTTCATTCTTTTACTAGAAAGTCTCCCTCTTCTTCTTCTTCTTCTTCTTCTTCTTCTTCTTCTTCTTGTGGCGCTACAGTCCGGGGTGGACCTGGGCCTCAACCAACATGCCTCTCCAGCCAGCACGATTTTTTCCAGCTGTCTCCAGTTGCGCACTCCAAGTTGGTTGAGGTCCTTCTCCACTTGTGTGCGCCACTTTAGTCTAGGTCGTCCTCTGTTGAGTTGTGGTGTCCATAGGCTCAACATGGCCTATCAATCTTAAGCGTTGTATCCGTAGACGCTTGACCATGCGCATGTCGCTGTACAGCCTATAGAGTTCGTCATAAAATCTTCTCCTCCAGATGCCATCAATGCAAACAGGACCAAAAATCGCACGCAAAACTTTTCTCTCGAAAAGACTAAGGGCTTCCTCATCCGCCTTTGCTAACGTCCAAGATTCTGCGTCATATAGTAGGACGAGCGAGAAAGCGAGCTTAGTCCTTCGAGGGAGGGCTTTATTACTCAATTGCCTCTTGAGCCCAAAGAAACAGCGATTGGCAAGAGTGATTCTGCGTTTGATTTCGGTACTGATGTTGTCCCTATTTACCGCGGAGCCTAGGTAGACGAAGTCCTTGACTACCTCGAAGTTTCTGCTGCCTAGTGTGATGCTCCGTCCAAGACGTCGATGTTGTGCGTCCTTACTTGATGACAGCATGTACTTCGTTTTGCCCTCATTTACCACTAGACTCATTTTAGCCGCTTCCGCTTCAATGCCAACAAACGCCTCATTGACGCTCGCTGTGTTCGTCCAATCACGTCAATGTCTTCAGCGTAAGCTAGCAATTGAACTGACTGCTGGAAAATCGTGTGCTGAGAAAGTCTCCTTCTGCTCGTCTGAATGGTGGTGTTCGAAATACTAAAACATTTTGCTGAGCAAACTTCGACTCTTTGCTGGATGCCAGATGTGGCAATGAGTGTTTAAGGACTCTGAGAGTATACCATGCCCTTTCCATTCCGACGGTAAGAAGCATTGAAAAGGACAAAAACATTGAAAGTGTAAAAAACTGAAAATGGAAAATGGGACCATCCTGCTGCAAGAAATAACGAATTCAGTACACATATCTACTTCCAAGCTGCGATTGTCTGCGAATTTTGAAGTCTTGCCTATGGCCATTTCAAAAGGGGATCTTGGGCACTCCTGAAACTATCCATAATACTAAAAGTCGTTTTAAGCGCTACACCTTCGCGAACGACGACATATGTGTCTGGTATTGAAAGGTCTATGACTGTGGAAGCCGATCGGCATTCCTCTGTAAGGCCTGTCTGGCCACCGTCAAATATTCCACCTAACTGCAGCCAAAGACATTTGAATTTCCGGATATGCAGACTGCTCATATCTGCCGATCGATTCGCTCTAGTTAATGCCAAAGGCTGGTCGAATTTATCACATGCATTGGGTATGGAATCAAAATCAGGAATTCTTATACCGATCTTAGGCCGGGCGGGTTGAGGAACCGGTAAATGAGGTTCTTCGAGCGTTCAAAAACAATTATATTGGGCTCTGGAAGCAGTTGCTGAAGTAGTCTATCACCAAGACGCTCCGCAGGTCCCCAGTGTCTCAGTGAAGGGAAGTCTTTAACACAAATTGCACCAGGCTTATTGAAGTCCCTTTCTTTGATAAGGTAAAGCTTTTGGATTGACTCTCCGTTGTTTGCACTGCACGGCAGCCCGTACACTGTGTCTGTTGGAAGTGCTACAACCTCTCCAAGATCCAAAAGTCGTTTCGCTTCATCCACCGCTTGAGCCAATCCGGTGCTGTAGACATTTTCCATCTTCAATCGAGTGTTATTGTGTAGTTTCATTAGCTGTGAAATTTTACATATTCGACTTCTAAGCGAACACATTTGTCCGATTACAATTTAGTTGTGATATCAAAGAGGGTTACAACACCTGTAGAATATGATTATAGGTTCACCAGCAGATCGTGTCTGCATTTGCATGAAGTAAGGGCGCTTGTGGAAGCAGGCGGGGCATTCGGCGTCTGTTTAATCTACGTTCTCCCAGGCAGCAGCACCAACCATAACATAATCCACCTCCTTAATGATTTTGGAACATTTCGTTGCCTCCGCGGTTTTAGGCAACGTTTAGGTATTTTAGGGCTCTTGGACATTTGTTCTTTTCTTGCTCATTTTGTGGATTTTGGGAGTCTAGGCCACAAATCCTTTACAGATTTTTACATTTCGGTATAAGTTGCATTTTAGGGACTTTTTTGATTTCTTGCGTTATTTGAATTTTTGGTCATATTCGCAATTTCGGGACCTTGAGCTCCCTGACTGAGACTCTGTTCATGTCTGCCTTTATTAACTAACCAGGCTTTCGGTCCTTTCTAGATTTTTGGCATTTTGGGAACTAAGCCATATGAGATTCTAGTCATTTTTTAAATAACGGTTTTATGCGTTTTTCATATTTGTAATTTGAGAGTAACAGAATTTGTGGCTTTTCAGATTTTTGATCATTTTGGGCATTTTGTAAAGGTATCATTTCGAGATGCCGGCATTTCCGAATCATGGACATTTCAAAATTTCGAGTGATATGGGGTCTTAGCTTTTAGAGATTTTTTGGCACTTTGTAAACTTTGATGATTGGTTTTCTGAACATTTCAGAGTATAGCAAATTGTTAGTGATTCATTTAGGCATATAGCTATTTAAGACATTTTGGAACTTTAGGTCGCTTAGAATTTAGCCTTACCCTGTGTCCACTAAAGATTTCGGCACTACAAGGTTTCAGAAATTGAATCATTTCAAAATTTTGGACTTGAAGGATGCTGATCTTTCGGAATTTCGACATTGCAAGGTTTTTGGTTGTAGAATCTTTGAATTCTGTACCGGAAGGTGTTAGGCAATGAAACTAACCGACGGCCAAGACAGACATAAGGGTGGATGTTGTACAGAGATTCGGGATTGTTTGTTCTCACCTCACAAAATTTTATTTCAAGCCAACACATGCGCTATTCCAGTTCGTTATAATCAGCTCTTTAAAATTTTAATTTCTAACCACAGCCCCTATTGAGTCATCACAAATAGTCACAGATCCCCGCACGTTTCCCACGACCAATATGCCCATCAGTTCATATTCTTCCTCGCCTCCCACACTTACCTCCCCCATGAGGTATACCCACATGTGGCATCCTCATCAGAGATATCGATTACGATACAAGCGATCCACTGACATCCATCGCTTCCTCTTCTTTATCAGAAACAACGGCAGCAGCACAAAAAAAAAGCGAAACACAATCCACGGCTGTCCTGCGGAGTTGCCGAAGAATGGGCCAACACCTGACTTCGGGGAAGGAGCCTCAAGGGTTTCACGAATCGCTCTCTCCCGCGAACCACCTGTCTGACAAGTGACGAACGCCGCCAAGTGGCACATTTCCCATAGCAAAGCGGCAGAGAGGGAGGACGACGTGGCACATACCTCCACGTGCGATTATTAAATTTCATCAAGTCCTCCATCTCTCCGCGCTGTTAATTTTTTTTATTATCTCCCCCTTCGATTGTTTCGCTGTTGAGACACATTATCTGCCCTTTTTCATGGTTCTCCTTTTCTCTGTGTTCTTTGTGTTGCCGGAACAAATGCTGCGGGCAGCTTTTCGAAAATGTGTTGAGTTCGAATGATGCCCGCAACTTTTCGAAGATGCCGGCGCTGCACACACCTGTTGATTCGAGGCTGAGACACATTTGTTGCGAGTGCGCGCCCGAGAGCCGGTGGGGACCAGTTTAACTGGCGGATGATTCACCGTTGTGATCTTTGTTCCGAGCCGTGATTAAGAGGGCATTCCGATCGAGGCTGAGATTCGTTTCCGATTTTTACGACTCTCGTCACGAGGAGGTCTTTGTAGCGGTTTCGGCCTCAGTGGCTTTCTTAGTCTTGTCATTGGATGAGGTTGCCGGGCACAGACAAAGCTGCTTGGGAAGATGGATTTCAGTGCCGTGTTAGGGGTACAATGAAGAGAAACAGTTTTAACGTGCTGCTGAGTCAGGATTTTAGTGGGGAACTGTAGTCGATGTTAAGACGAGCTGGGTTCTTTGTGAGCATGACAGGAAGGGAAATGATTTAAGGCAAACAAGCTTGAAGTTTATAGCCAAGTTCTGACTGTTGATAAGTCTACAGTTCGTTGTCCTTCAGGCCTTTGTCTCCTTTTTAGTGCAGAAATCGGTTGGGTCGAGCGGTGCACAGGATGTTTCGCAAGAAATGAATTGGCGAGTAAGACAACGCTCTTTGCATCGGATGACGTTGATATTGTGTCATGAAGCAGCCAAAGCTCTCGACCTTCATCCTACTTTATTATACACCTCTGCCAACTTGGCATAGCGCTGCACGACAAATGGACATTGTTCGATGCTTCCCAGAGCCCCAACACGATTTTGGTTACTTTGTCTCTGGGTAAGGTTTGGGCAGAGCAATTGAACAGTGGTTACACTTAGGTCACATTGAGGAGCATTGTCAAACGTTGAGTATAAAGTCTCTTAAGTAAAGCTGGTTTTCAGAAGGATGGTTTATTCTTGACCATCACGGGGAGTCAGGCCACTTCGATGCAGATATTAGTGAAGAGAAACAATGGAGCAGTCAACGAAACCTTCTACAAGCTCTAGCTGGACACGCAAAAATTTGGTATTATATTTCCGAAAGCCCCTTGTTCCCAACAGATCATCTTTAGCACGATCAGTGATCTCTTCCACCGATGTTGATGTTCAATCCGAATGATGATATTCTGTCTGACAATGTCTAGTCCCAAAATGTTGCTAGTCACTTAAGATAAATTGTGTGTGAGAATTTTAGTCTGTCTCCAAACGTCGTGGCGCATCAGGAAAGTGCGTTGTGGGAAACACTCCGAAGGTCCCAGGTTGGCTTCCAGGACTGCACTTCAAGCATCTTTTTAACGACAAGTGTCTTCTCGTCTTGCTGACAGCATTGTCTTAAAATTTTGTAGGTACCTTTCACCCGATAAAAGTTTGAAGAACTCAAGTAGTTACCAAAGAAGCTGGGCCCCTGTCTCTTCTGGAATGTAGCGTACATACAATTTGTTCATGCTTCCAGCAGCTTCAGAGCTGAAGAAGCAGACACACAGCACTTGCAAGTTTTGTTTAAAGTTAGGCTTAGCAAATGGCCAAATTGGAATTCTTACCAAGCTGTCTTTAAAAGCCGTTTTAAGGTCACCATTTAAGTTTACCTTTTGATCAAGGCCTGTAAAAAATATTCGCCCCAATCGCTGATGGGGAAGTTATCCAACGCTCCAGAACTGAATAAGAACGTTGTAAACGTGTCAAATCTGTTTACATCGATCGATCCAACTTCAGAAAACCTGCCTCTTCGGGGCCTAGGGACGATCTCGTTTATTTTCTTTTCTTTTCTACACTGTGATCTGTCTGAACTGTCTGTGAACTGAAATGCCTTATAATTGGAATTAGTTGCAACCAGCCCGAGGCCAATTTTCACACATCTGCCTGCAGGCCTTTCATTAATTTCCCCAGTCTCTATCAAATGGCTCTCATTAAAATCGAAGCCACCAGCTGACAGGTTCTTTGACGGCCGCCAACCAATTCAAGGAAAATCAAGCACTCCCTCTCGCTAGTTTTTCACTCGAACGCTGCCCCGTCTATTCGACCGTTAATTACAGCTTCGAGTCAATAAATTTCCAATAACTGTCAATTGATGAACGTAAACTTGTTTCAACGGCAATTCAAACAATCGCCATCGTCGTCGTTGGCCGAATGGAATTCGTTTGGTGGGCGTTTGAGGTTCCTCATCATTTTCCATTTGAAAATTAAATTCGTTACACGACATGTTTCCCGTGCGACAACAACCATCAACTTCAGCAACACCAACCAACCACTTCCAACTGGAATATGAAAGCGCGCAGCCCGTCCAACTGAAAATGTTGCCACAACACAGTTCCAGTCCACACGAAGGCAGCCGCCTGCTGGGACGCATTCCAAGTGGAATTCCAACCGAAACACAAATGTATCTCAAAAAACCACAGCCACATAGTTTACCCAACAGAATACGGCGAACAACCACCAACTGTGGCTGCACATCGTGAACGCAATCAACTTCAGTTGTCGTTGAAATTTGGTCGCGTATTGTGTGTATCTACGGAAAAAAACACCACATCGAGGCGATTTTCTGTATCTTCTGCTTGAAAATCCGCACAAATTCGAATCTTTTGGTTAGTTTGCGAGTCAATTTGAATTTATTCGAGTGGTGATCGTTGGGATTGTTAGAATTTTCTAGTGGTTTTCGGTAGAAAACAAGAAAAGAAAAACGAAACAAAGTGATCGTGACTTAAATTGCTAATCGGAACGAACGAAGAAAGAAGTTGGCTCGCTCTTTGGTGTGTCGTCGCTCCTACCAACCGGTTACACAATTCCTTGGCTGTGTGTCTGTGCGGCTTTTTGTGTGAATGTAGACGGTGGTTCTCTCCCTCTCTCCGGCAGGCAGGTAGAAATCCACCAACACCAAGACGTGGGGATACGGTTGGTTCGAGCGAGCGAGCCCCAAGAACGAGATGTCGACAAAGTTACAAAAAAACAAGTGTTTTGACGTTTTTCTCCATCTGACGTTTTGGGAGTTTTAAACGGTCTAACCGATCGCAGTGATAATTGCCGCCCAGGGACGCACTAATTCAACCGAAACTCATCGGTTTGTGGATAAGTGATATAAATTTTCGCGTCCGAGGTACTTTCCCTGCCCGCGCTTTGTTGCGCAGACCGAACTAAAGTCGATCTCAAGTCAAGTGGAAACGCACAAAGAGTTGAGGTGTCCGCTTGCAACGCGGCCACGACATCTGTTCGCTTGCACAAAGAAGCAGGTGAACGGAAAGTATCTGTTTTGTGACTTTCGCGTAAAAACTGCACCCGAGAGTTTCGTTTGCCCAACCGCCCCTGCGATCGGATGACACACGTGTTGTGGCGCGCTGATAAATGAATGAATCGAGTCTGTGCGGTGACTAGAGAGCGTAAACTTGAGCGACGGCGGGCTGACTAACTCGTCGTCTCACCGGGAACCGACTTTTTCCTCGAACTCGAGTAGCTTTCCTTCACTCACTGCCTCAGTGTGCCTGTGACATTTATTTATTTACATGTTTTTTTTTTATTTTTTGTTTTCAGTGATTGTGTGACGAACTTCGTTACGTTCGACCGAAGCAGAAAAAATCAAATGCTTTGCGGAATTTGTATTTTTAGTTGTGCGTCGGACTAAAGATAGAAAATTTAGAATAATTTCCCCCAGGAGTGGAGGCCATCCACACGCCCGAGCGACTCATATTGCGACACAGAGCTTTGTGTATGCGTGCGTGCGTGCTTGCGACAAGTTGATACTTCTGCCTTTCACGTCCATTTCCCTGTTGTTTGTTTTATTTTTAAAATAGTGCGTGCAGTGTTTTCTGAGTGCATAAACATAAATATTTTGATTTCGAAACAACTCAACTAGAGAATCTGTGATCTGTGAAATAGACATCGTCGTCGTCGTCCGAGGAATCCCCAACACAGCTATAAAATGGCGAGAATTAAAATGAGGATTTGTGCGATCGTCTTGCTGCATCTTTGCTGTTCATTTATAGGTGAGTTCTTTTGGGATTTTTTTCCATCGGTTTCTGGATCTTCTATGCTCCCCAGTCAGAAGCATGAGTCTTTTGAGTAGCAGACTGTGCGGTGAGGTCATCGTCTAACTGGAGCCCTCTTATCGCACGAATAAAAAACGTGACGAAATGTGCATGAGCTGTAAACTGCGAACCAATTGTTTATGATTTCTGAAAGGAATTCGATCAATTTTATTGTACAACTTGAGATGTCGGCCCAAAATGAAGGACATCTCCAAAAATCATCATTAGGAAACTATGGAGGATAAAACTGTTGTCTCATTGCTCGCCATACAATTATTTTTTTTAATTCTATGGGGAGACAATCCACAGGGGACCAGGGCCTAGCTTGCCCATTAACTACTCGTGTTGTGCGCGCTCCTGTTCTCTCACGAGTAGAAGGGGCATACTGTCTTTTGCCGACTCCGAACGGCGAAGTTTGAGAAGCTTTCTTAGGCAGTTATAACTCTTTGAGTGTTCTCAGCAGCCCGAAAGAGGTTGTGCCGTGAAAAATTCGAGGTGTTCAGCTGGGAATCGAACCCAGACATGCTGCATGTGAGTGTCGCACTCTACCCACTACCCCACGGCGGCCACTATTCTCTATTCGAATACCAACCGCGAAAATCGTCGTCAGGTGAGGCATGTTTTGCGGCTTGCCTTTCGATTGCGCAGTGTCTCGTAAGTCGGTTGCATGGCCATATGTTTTCAATAGTCCGCTGTGCAAGTACATACATTTCTCAATCTTCCACAAGCCCTGCTGCTACTGAATGAACGATTTCTTCATCTCCCACCAGTCCTCCTGGTTGCTAGCTTGCAAGATTTTCGGACTTCTGTGCTTCAATTGGAAAGAACAAGCTGTTCTTGTTCTTGCTGACTCATCTGCTTCAAAGTTTAAGATTCCACGTAGAGACCTTCGGCACAAATGCCGTTTTGGATTTTGTAAACGGTGATGCTTGTCTGTTTGCAAAAGCTTGACTTGTTACTAAGTTAGGTCTTCATCTTTGAGCTCATTGAAGGCCGCAGGTAAACTGAAGACTAGTTGGTTGAGTATTTTTCCAAACAGCTGCTCTGTTTCTAGTTTTGAAACCTTTCGTGTAGATTTCTTACCCGTAAGCAGCATATCCGTGTCCTTTGGTTGCCTGCTTGGGTGCTGTAGCCGATGTTGAAGTCTTGGATCAGGTTGATTGACATTTATCCTCTTGCCTCCAATATGAGGGTTTCTTAAGTCGGAGTGTCGACTTTTTGCCATCTCTACACAAATGTGGTGTAAAATGGCCTCTAACGCACCGTTGAGCGCAACAACAAGAAGAATAGCGCCGCCATTGAGGTGATAGATATTTCGTCGTACTTCATATTCTTATATATGTGCAAAATAGGGCAGACATTTGAGAACTCGTCACCTCAAGTTCCAGTTTTGGACAACCATTTCACAACTCTTGGCCACAAACTATAGTTTTTGGCTGGGATCGCACCAAAGTCACATACTTTGCGCCATTTCAAAAACATCTTTAGTGAGTTTAAGCCATCTTGGGTCCTTTGAGGCCACTGTCTTCCGTAAAAGCGTTGGTTTCCCCATAGCTCCAGTAACAGAAAGATTGTTCTTTGAGTAAGACACAATAGAGCTGCTGCACCTCTCACTATGTCGCTTTTGGTTCGCACAAACCATCAACATTTAGTTCATCAAGCTGTTTGTGAGTTTAAGCCATCTTGGGTCCTTTCAGGCCACTGTCTTCCGTAAAAGCTGTTCATAGAGTTATAAAGCGAATTCTATTAAATTTTTGTTTGAACTTAGACAGGTTTTTTCTCATATTTAGAAAAAGATTTGCGAATCTTACGCTAAAAGGCCGCCATGGCATAGTGGGTAGAGTGCGACGCTCACACGCAAAAGGTCTAGGTTCGATTCGCGGCTGAACACCTCGAATTTTTCACGGCATCACCTCTTTCAATCTGCTGACAACACTCAAAGAGTAATAACTGTCTAAGAAAGCTTCTCAAACTTCGCCGTTCGTAGTCGGCATAAAACTGTAGGTCTCTTTTACTTTTGTAGCACGCACAACACGCGTAGTTGATGAGCAAGCTAGCCTCTGGTCCCCTGTGGACTGTCTCGCCATACAATAATTATTACACTGGCAGGCATGGACTTAAAGCCTGGTCCTGATTCATTGATCCCCGCCGTAGTTTACTACAGAATCGACTTCTATCAAATCTGCTGCCTGACCCAAGCAGAGGCAGGAGAGTGGCAGAAGAGGTGACCCGCAGCGTTGCGGGAATATAGTGTCTTCGGAGTGATGGTTGAATCTTAGTCTGGTGTTGGATTTCCCAAGGCTTGTCCTGCTTTCATTCCTCTGCTTCCATTCCCATTTTAATTTAAACATGAATTCCAGCAAATCCAGCACAATTTCGAATCGTACCAGCACCTTCTATAATACTCTTTTCGCGGTATCGGATTGATGCCATAATCCTGTCTTGGCTCAGGAAATGAGATTTCCACACCAAATGTATGTGGTTTTGGTAAGCAATTTTTTTTCGTGGTTTTCGGGGAGTCCTTTGATGTTTAAGGAATCATCCAATCCAAGCACATTTTGGAGATGTCTTTTGAATTAAAAACCGCGCGGGTCCCACAGCGATTTAAACAAATGTCGGTGCAAGGCCTGAGCTTTGGGGCAACTTGTCGGTCAATGTGTCTTATGTTCTGTTGTGGTATCATGGATTAATATGACCTGACATAGGGGTCCTTTTGGTCTCACAAATTGTTGACACTTCTGAACAGAATCAATTTTTTCACATGACAGTGAAGGTTTTTAGAAATCATTTTCTTCGCGCATCAACACATAGCACTGTTCATTCACCGTTTACAAAATTTGAACTATAAATTAGCCCTTGATTCGCATGTTGCTTTCATTCGTTATAGGCGCCCGCAGTCATTCTCATCAAAAGAGATTCGCTTTCGTTGCCTTTCAGCGCGTATCGCGGTTAACTGAAATTTATCTGTGAATCAAAATGGCCAGCAAAAATGATCAACATCTTTATGTATCAAGGTTTTTTTTTAATAATGTTTCATGGTGAATATCAAGCTCCTTAACACTGTCCCTTTTGTTCATCTGCCGGTCTCCTTCAATTTTTCTTTCATTACAGCAAGTGGCTGAACAATGTCAGCAACATTTGCTGCTTGGAAAAGGAGTAAACTACTTTGAAACAATTTTCCTACTTAAAGCACCGTCCCTGCAAACTTCATATTATTTTCAGAACTCTGCGAAGTTTTGCTTCTTTGTCTAGAATAGAATTTTCGAATATGGTGGTCAAGTTCCAAATTTTCAATCATCCTAGAATTTAAAGAACTATTCACGGAAGACTCTGCTTTTAGCACCGTCTTTTATCAAAGTATAGACAGAAACGTCATCTTTGAGCTATAGCATTGCCAGATATAATAAGGACTTGCCAGATATTTTGTGTTTCGGAGTCATCTGAATAAAATTCCTTACAAAAACTTTTTGAATTCTGAACTGGTTGTGGTTCACAAACATTGTAACTTCGGAATGAATTCTGTAAGAACTGCACAAAAGGAAACAGAAGTCTATAAGCTTTTGCTGTTGCAGTTGATTAGGACTTTTCCTGCAAGGCGTGAGGCATTTCGATCAAACTATACAATATGAACGTTAGCTGAAAGTTAGTTTCTCAAATTTGCCATCTACTCGGATGAGAAAGAATATAGAACACGAAGCAGTTGTTGCTTTCGCCTTCTGTCCTTTGATTCCCATATTGCCTGAAAGCAGCATGCTAAAAATCAAAAAGAGGGAGTGCTCAAATTTTAAATTTCAGTCACAGCCGGGAAAAAAAGTATTTAGAAGCATTAAGAGGAAAACCAAAATTTTGTCGGATAGAGTGCCCTACAAGAGGATTTACTTCATGGCCCAAGAGTAACAACTGCAATAGAACGCTGAATGGAAACTTTGAGGTGCCTGAAGAGTACAGTTCTTTCTAGTCATAATAATGAAGACCACTCCTGTAAGGTAGAATAGAACTTAAAGCCATTAAGGCCACTTGGAGTAAGCTATAATTTTTCAAGGACTGTATTCGTAGCCTTAGCTCATTAGTCTTGTTTGCTCTCTTCTCCTTGGGTACTATTATTTATGGTTTTCCCTTTTCTCAAGACCTGGGATAAGGAAGAAAACAATTGACGGTCAAACTAATTCAAAACTTGTCACCTACCGCTACCCAGTGACTCAAATGCGAAATCGGTCATTTGTCTGTTTCGGGTTTTATACCGGCCGCCGGCTGTGATTGAAGCTCCAAGTGACACTCGAGAGAGAGTCCATTACACAATTCGCAGATCAGCGAAGAAGCAAGCCCCTAAATGAGTCCAAAACACAATTCGGAAATCAGCGAAGAAGCAAGCCCCCAAATAATTTTTTTCTTCGTCTAGAGGAGATGAGAGGATCTTGCGACAGAAGCCTTGGTAAGGAAGTTATACTCTCCGTTTGTCAGGCCAATACACAGAGTTGTCGCCAATGAATAGTCTATAAACTGGTCTGCCTTGATTTGGCTCAAATCAACTTGGTGGTATGAGCATTTGAGTATTCAGAGCATTTATGTTTTATTTCATATCCAGCTACGTATGACGTATGAAAGAAAGAACTGCTGGTTGGTGCCACTTCTGATACGCCAAAAGCCTCAGGATTAACAACAGGACTGCCAATCTTGATTTCTTTTTAATTATATAAAGTTGTCCAACTGCTTGGGCATAAGCTTCTCGTTACTGAAGAACCTTAAGCCTCGTGGAGTGTTGGGCTTGCCATCACATTCCTAGTTCTGTGCAATTTGTTTCAACACTTGTCAAAAAAACTGTTTTTCGCAATCGCCAATACACATTTTTTTTTAAATATATAGGTACATATAATGCTAGAATTTTATTCTGTTAGAATTTTATTCTTTCTTTCATTGTCCACACTCGTTTTTTTATAATAAAGGGATTGTTTATACCCGTAAGTGACCGGAATCTAGTCACTGCACGGGCCGTTAAATATTAATTCGAAAAAGGAACACTGCACGTTCCTATCACGATTTCCTACTTTTGCTTAAGTGAAACCCTCATTCTTACACGAATCCAGGGAATTGTGGCCTCCAACTTCTGTAAGGATGAGCAAAATAAAAATTAAGTTTGGCAATCACATCTGCTCACCAAAATTTGTATAGTTTCAAAACGTGTCCACGGCAAAATGCGAAATTTTGAACACTTTTCAAATTCACCGAATCACATTACTCCGGTACAAAATTATGAAAAGATATTGCAGAGTTTTTTGGGCGTCAGACTATATTTATTGGATGCCGCGACACTCCACAGGGGGCATAGCTTGCTCATTAACTACTCCTGTTGTACGCCTTACTGTTATCTCAAGAGTAGATACGAGCCCACAGTTTTTGTCGACTCCGGACGGCGAGGTTTGAGAAACGTTTTCTTAGACAGTTATTGCTCTTTGAGTGCGGCCAACAGCTAGAACAAGGTGGTTGCCGTGAAAAATGCGAGTTGTTCAGCCACAAATCAAAGTTGAACCTTGTGAGTGTCGCACTACACCATGACCTCACGACGTCCGGACTATCCCTTGCTCAAATTCTACTGACGCAGCCTACAACTTGGATTTGTCCAATTTTTCCGTGCCCCAAATTTTGTGTTTTTCGTAAATTCAACTTTTTGGAACTTTGAATTCGGGATTTTATTCGGCCTTCTTTAAAATCAAAATACACAAAAAAATCTTTCTGCTCATTCCCCTTTCTTGGTCAAAGATTTCCAGGGCTTGAAAGGCTTGAATGGATTTTTTCCAAGCAGTGGCCAACTGTGCCTTTCTTCTCTGATACTCGCTTAAACATCACTGAGAAAGGTCCCCTTCGAGTGGGTTTTCGTCAAATTTTTGAAATTACAATATGCGCTACCTCAAACATTTGTCAGTCCACCACACTACTTCGTCATATTTTCCGAAAAAAAGAAAAAATCTAAAAACTAAATTACTGCCCCTCAACAAGGACGTTAACGGTTAAATGGTGCTTAATTTGTCTTAAATATGCCATCATCGGCTTTTCTCTTTTCCACTTAATTTTCACAAAGGCAAGGCGTGCCTACATAAATATATGCCTGCCGCTGCTGATAACTTCTCCATCTTCGTGCTTCATCAGAAATCGTAAAAGGTCTATCACAGGCAAATCAGACATCTTTCATGTTCAAGGACACCATTCAGCATAAGTAATACGGCCTTAAAACCTCCCAACTGTTGGTTGACATGCTCCTCATGGTGGTCCTTGGATCCGTAAGATCTGTCCCCGTCTGACTTTTACACACAACCCCCAACGTCAATGCTCTCCTTCAATCGATGCCAGCAAGCACGTCCCATCATCCTTCGGCGAAATCCTTGACAACCTTTGAGGATCTATTTCCGTCCTCCGATTAAGTGTCCCCTATTCAGAGCGACTTGCTTTGCATCCTCCATCCCTCCTCCGCACACACACACACACTTACACAGCGCCCACGTACTAACCTCAATCGCTGGCATCACACCACTTAACGACTTTCATGGCTCATATCTTTTGAAATTCCCGGGCGCCTCTGCAAGCAGCAGGTTACTGTATCACATGTGTGTGCAGCGCAGCGCCTCCAGCAAGGATTTCATATTCAGTTTCCCAAGCATCGTCACCGCCGCCACACACTGAATGGCAGCATTTATCCTTGATATCCGAACGCACTCGACACAAGTTGAGGGTTGCTGCACCTCCTTTCCGCTTTTAATTAAAATCCCAGGACAAACAGTGTGCATCAGGCGATGGTGGCGTGGCGCTGATGAGGCAGAGGAAGCCGAGCACCCCCTCACCGCCT
Source organism: Eristalinus aeneus (assembly GCA_955652365.1). Taxonomy (NCBI): domain Eukaryota; kingdom Metazoa; phylum Arthropoda; class Insecta; order Diptera; family Syrphidae; genus Eristalinus; species Eristalinus aeneus. Next base: position 5,259,536 of record OY019132.1, read on the forward strand.
CGCACCCATACCAGCACAATCCTCCTTTATCTGGCAGCCATAACATCTGCCTATAATTACCCAGTGGCACAGAGTCTTCTCCACCAGGATTCTGTGTGAGCGGCGAGGAGGCCACTCATTAAGAATTTTTTTTTCGGCTTTAGTGGAGAAGGAAGTCCGTCATTAAGAGATGCTTCCGAGATTCCTTTCCAATAGGCCTTGCAAAGGACGTGTGTCATGCTCCGACTCACAGAGAGTGTCCGGCAGCCTTGGTAAACTGTGTGCGGATGGACTCCATTAGTTTCTGGGTTTGCCCAGTTGAACTGTCGGTGTTTAAACTAGTAACTCGAGATACTTGTGATGAAGAGACCGTTGCCGAGTGTGGCAGGGTGAATTTTGGGTGAAAATTTGAAATTTTTCTTACGGTTGCGCTGCATCAAGCGCCACCGTGATGAATGTGTTCTCCTCCTCTTCCTAGGAAAGAACAAATCACTCCACCTCGTGGCTGACCTTGTTGGTGATGACGACAACTTCTTGGCCGCTTGCCAAATCATCCAAATGGGAGGGATATGCCACGCCACAAGCCGCAAGTGTGGGATCTATTGCGTGGGACTGGCCTATTTTTCTGGCACTTGGTCAGCCACAGGGCGTTTTTGGAGATGTGCAGGGCGTGGGAGATTTGTTGGAGCAAATGTTCCTGAGTTTATCTTGACTGAAGGCATTAAGACTATTTTGGGTGGATCCAGTGGGTCTTTGGGGAGATATTTCACCGCTGTGGGGTGCAATGGGTCCCCTGTGCTTTATCCAGGCGCCACCTTACCTTGCGTCAGAGAGAGGAAAACTAAACAAAGTTTATTTCATTGGTGAAGAATATGTTGCATTTTCTTGTTACTTGGCCTAGAGAGAAGTTGAAGACTATTCCTAACCACACGCCAGACTTAAGATGCACTGGAATATTGAAGATCTGTCTATTGGAAAGCAATTTTGAAACATTTCAGGTCTGTCGTAAACCTCTGTGTTTTATCAATATAAATAAAAGCCACAGTCTGGAACACTGTAAGATAGAAACAAATTTGTGTCGTGTTGAAACAAATTCACTTTTCTTCTTCGAAAAGGTTGAGTCTAGAAAAATTAGTACGCAGATTTTCCGTCTTCCTGAGGGAGGAACGTTCGACCCATCCAGTGCGTCGGTAAGAGATGTTGGAACTGTGTGATGGCATTTGTCGTTATTTGATCCCAAAAATATAAACGTCATCTTGAAATTGATCTACTTCTTCATCCTTCCGAATGGATGTCCGAATCAAAATGTTTTACAAGCTGGGGTCTTATTGGACCCGTAATTTCGAAGTATTGTCGAAAATTTGTCAGAACAGAGCTGTTTTTGAGATTTTCGTCTCATTCATTCTCACTACAACTTTAAAGTCTGAGGTCATTTCAAAGTAAAACATAAATCGTTCAGATTATCTGTGTCTACTAGACGACCACTCTTGTGCTTCTCCTGCCACTTCAGAACTTTAGTTTAACACTGAACTTGATCTTAAATAATTGCAAGAGCACAGGACTCATGTGGTCGCCTGGTGGAACACGGTATGCATGTTCAGCATGCAGTGCAGTGAACAAGACTTGATCTGAAATAATTGTAAGAGCACAGGACTCATTTGGTCGCCTGGTGGAACACGGTATGGATATTCAGCATGCAGTGCAGTGAACAAGACTTGATCTAAAATAATTGTAAGAGCACAGGACTGATGTGGTCGCCTGGTGGAACACAGTATGCATGTTCAGCATGCAGTGCCGTAAACAAGACCAAAAATTAACTGTAGTTATAAAATGAAGTCGCACATCTTCTGCGCCCTGCACCAAAGTCAATAAATCCTGCATAGATAGTCTGGGATCTTGCTGAAGAAAGGAGAAAAACGTTGTCACCTTCAAAATCAATGTTTAAGCCCATCTGACAGTTTTTCAACTTTGGCACTGACTGTAATGTGAAACATACATTATGGTAGCGCAGTCTCCACAACGATGTCATCCAATCGAGCGATTTAAATACACACAGGGTGATTTTTCCTTCTTCCCATCTTATGAAAGAAAGTGTATGTAAACTATCATCGATTCGAGTTTCATCCAATACAACAAAGCACTTTTATGGATTGAAGAGTATCCGAAATTTCCATTACCCTGGCTGTATTTTGGCATTGTCATGACCGCTGCAGTCTGTACCATCATTTAAGAGTCCCATTAGTGATCACTAGTCGCTGCTTTGTTCTCTGATGCTCCGCTTGTTTTGTGTATTGTACTGTAAATAATCCTTACTCAAGGATGCTTTGCACGAGAGATGCTGAACAAAGCCCTAAAAGCGCGGTACGAATTTTCTGCACCTTGAGTGGTGTCACATTAACAATATGAGTGCCATGAATTGAATCCCTTCATTTGTTTCGTGGTGCAAGACAAGATGTATCGTCTTACCAAAGAAACGGCGCAAACATCTATGCCTTACGAGGTTTTTAGCTTCCTTTAGAGGTGAGGCTTGGTTGGAGAATTACCGAAGGTTATGTAAACTCGCGGCCCGTAGATATATTCTGATACCTCACTGACCGCCATACAGTTTCATCTAGAGGTCTTTTGTGATACAATTCAAGTTTCTTGGCTTGAGGTAAGTTCTGTAGGTAATCAATAGGCAATTTGGTTAGCGACAACTTCTTAGCATTGCCTAATGCTGGGCAATAACCAGAAGTCTTCTCTTCTTCCATTTCTACAACAACATCAGAAGTCGTTATTAGGGGCATCAATCTTCCTCTCATGACTATGTTTGTTTTTTTTGTTCTTGGTTCTGATCTTGCGTTCTTTTCGCCAACATTCCTCTTTTCTGTTCTTCAGGTTTGCGGACGGGATGTGGGAAGCCAATAAATTCGTCTTTAAGTCACAAAAGACTCCTAAGAGACAATAGATGACCTGTCTCTTATGAGTCTTTTGTAACTAAAAGGCGAATTTATTGGCTTCCTATATCACGTCCGCAATACTTAAGCCTTCACTCATTGACAGTCTGAACCAACGATCATCTTGTCTCACTTCATTTCCTTCTCCTACCGAATCGAACGATCTCATCACCTTTTTCAGCCGAAAACTCCTTCCTTTTCCTTGATTCACCTTCATCACAGAGAGAACTATATATGTACAAGACGAATAGCTGTTCTTTCGAATAAACCAGGAACCAGCTTTGTTGGTACGCCAACGGTACTACTTTCGGCAGCTTTTGTGAACGTATCGAATAGAACATTATTTTGTTTCTTTGGAGTTCAAGCTTGAAATGTTATTGGTCGTTACAAACAGAATCAAGATTTGCTCTAAGCCAGGATTACTTATCAATTATCTCCGAAGCGACACACTGGACAGATTTGTTCGGAACAAGAACAAGTAATGGCCTAATATTGTAACCTGGTGGAACCTCATTTTCATTAAAGTAAGACATTGTTTTTTCAGTTGTTCCGCAAAAGGCCTTCTACCTAATAAAATCACTGGATTGACCACGAAATCTTTTGGAACTTTGTTCTTTTCTGCATCAAAGTCATAGTCCGATGTTTTCTGATTTCTTAAACGTTGCAAATGTGACCTCTAGATGGCAACTTGGTGTCGACCTCAGTTGTCTTAAAAAACTCACCTATGTCGTATTTCCTGCAGTGACACATGTTACATGGTAGATCGGCTTTTCATAGAAAAACGGGGAAGAACCGTAATTTCCATTCAGTTGAATTAACTAGAGAGACATTTTTTCTCAGGCACCAAAAAGTGTAGTGGTCATGAGGAACTCCGCTGGGACTTCATGGCTTCTTATAGCTTTTCTCCAAATAACAATTTTTATCAGACAGTTAAATACGTCTGTGTAAGTCCCAGTGCCAACTAACAAAGCCCAGCTTAAGCCATGCCAAAGCAGATTACGTACACACTCCGAAAATTGATTTGTCTTTCACTTTGCCAGACTTAAGTCCAACGTTTCACATGACCGGGGGTAATCCGCGTCAAGCCTGCACCCAAATTCGGAGCAGGGCATCCGAGTCAACAAAGTGTCAACGACAAGTCACTTCCTCTAGCGCTGTCTCTCTTTCTCTCCATCTGTCCATCCACCACCCGAAACCGGTCATTAGCGGTCCCCTCCGAAATTAAGTCCGTGCAGCAAGAAAATTAATCATTTCCTAAATGCATCCGTGACCAATTCACCGGCCGCCACAAAGAGATCTGCCCAAACAAAGGCGCGTCAACCGTGTGCTCGTTGCACCGTTTGGTTGCGAGGGATAGCCACGGCACTAAAACGCATTCCAACTCGCCACCGCAGCCGGACTGTGGCAGCAGTCAGTGAACCCAAAGTCGGGTGACCAAGTCCAAGTGTGCATCATCACTTAATCACATCGTGTCCGCTTGTCGTTGCCCCCTCCTCCGTCTGCACCGTGTCGACAGCGGTGAACTCCTAAATCTCGGCTCGCTACCGTGGTGATCCGAATATGGTTCGTGGTATTCCGCTCTTCAGATATAATCCATGGGCTCCACTGCTAACGACGGGGGACAGAGCCAGTTCGCTGCTGACGATGGAGTGGCATCTAGAAGAAGTAGCGAATAACGAGTGCAAAATAGGGTCAAGAGGTTATAACTGCAATCTTTTGTTTTTGTTGTGCCCCCCAAGTGCACGTAACGAGTAATTCACACTTGCCCCAATCCTGGTCTTCCCCTCTGTGGAGGCACTTTCCCTCCTCCCCAAAGCGCCAGAGCGCTGGAAGTGTGCAAGATGGTGTGAAGGATGCAACTTGTTTGGCAATGGTTACTTCATCACGGGATTTTGACTTGTAATTAGCGAGTCGCTTTGGTTTTCATTGCGTGCCACGGTGCGCTCTGGAATACATTCGAGTTGCATTCACAACGGTAGTTGGAGCGGAAAATGTTCATCTAGTGGAAATTTTGCGCAGTCTTCTGGTTTTGCAACACTGCGCTAACTGAAAGACTGTTGTGGATTCTTTTCTTTCTTTCTTTGTCTGGGCTATTGAAACCACCTAACAGTCATTTGCGACGGTTGTATGGGGATTTGGAAATGGGCTGTGGCCATTGGCGTGGGGTGCTGGTTGATACACTTTATGAAACTGAAAAGTATCTCTCGGAAGCAAAGATGAACTTGGAGTGCACATTTTGGTTGAGGGAATGTAGATTGGAGGCATAATCCGAAATGGCAAAAGGCTTCGAATGAACGGTGGGTGTGGGGAGTCAGATTGGAGTCCCTCGCAGCTTCCCTGAGAGTAAAATGTCGGATTTAAAAAAAATGTTGAGTATAAGGCGAGCATTTCTAAATTTTGGACAATTCAGGATTTCGGGCATTTTTAAATTTTCAGCATTTTTGGCTTTGCAGATTTTTGGCTTTTGAGTATTTCTGAATATTTTTTGAATATTTTTGGGAAATCAACAATTTGCTTTTCTGGTTTCCTGAACATTTAGAAACTGTGAACATTTTCGAAGTTGTTTTTTTCGCAATTAGGGACTTTTTGGACGTTTTTGGATTTCTGACATTTTTTGGTTATTTTGGTGTTGCGGTAATTTCAAGTTTTTGGGACTCTGGGTTTATTGGACATATAGAAATTTAAGTTTTTTCATATCGAAGTTTCGGTTATTTTGGCATATTGGGACTTTTTGGACGTTTGGGTATTTTGGACATTTTCGGATTTTTTGACATTTTGTAACTGTGGTCATTTTGGAGTTGTGGTCATTTTGAGTTTTTGGGCGTCTCAGTGTCTTGGACATTAATAATAATTGTTGGCGCTACAGTCCAAGGAGGGACCAGGGCCTAGCTTGCTCATCAACTGCTCGTGTTGTGCGCGCTACTGTTCTCTCACGAGTAGAAGGGACCTACAGTTTTTTGCCGACTCCGAACGGCGAAGTTTGAGAAGCTTTCTTAGACAGTGGCCGCCGTGGCGTAGTGGGTAGACTGCGACGCTTACACGCCGAAGGTTGTAGGTTCGATTCCCAGCTCAACACCAATTTTTCGAATTTTTCACGGCACCACCTCGTTCGAGCTGCTGACAACACTCAAAGAGTCTTGGACATTAAGGGATTCAATTTTGTTTGTTTTTATATCGAACTTCTGTAAATTTTGGGATTTTTTCTGACTTCGCTTTGACATGTGTAATATGTCTTTTTGCCTCAAGGCAACTTTTTTCACTGAGTCAACAGAACTGCTTAAAGATTTAGGGCCAAAACAATGAAAACCAAAGGAGATCACAATGCCTCACGAATGGTGTCAGTAGGAGAAGATGAAAAATTTGAGTGGCGGTTCAGTTGACATCGCATGCATAAGATTCTGGTATCGTTGGCTACCTTGGGAGCGTGATATTGTTCTTCTGAAATGGAAAATGCCTTAACGCTTTTTTGCCGACTCCAAAAACAGAGTTTTTAGCAGGAGAGTGACGCAGAGGAACTTGGAAAAATCAAGTCATTTTGGCATTCCGTAGTGCCACTTACGTCATCTTACTTCTGGAAGCTCTCAAATTTAGTCAATTCTCTAAGGAAAATGTGATGTGTGAGCCCATTTTGAATTTTTATCATTGAAGGCCTCCAATTATGTTGAGTTTTTTCTTTTTGAATTGTTGGATATTTTCCTTAGTAGTTCATGAGCAAGCTAGTCGCTGGTCCGCCTTGGACTGCCGCGCCACCCAATTATTATTATTGCCCATCAGAAGCTATGACTTTTGCCCATCTTCCTGGCAATTTATGAATCTCATCCCAAATGAGAGCAAGGTCTTGGCTATAAGTCTGTTGGGGTGAAACTTGCTATGCACTATTATCCAAATAGGTCTTACCCGGAATAACACATCATTCGATAAGTATAGGGGGCGCTACTAACAAACGAAAAAAAAAATAATATTAAATTAATAATTTTTGTTAATGGCGCCCCTTATATGTCCCGGCAACGTGGAGCCGACCGTCATGATATGAAAAATATTGCCTCGTGTCTGGTGGCATATTCTGGGCATTTTTCGGCTACTGCTCTCTTCATTGTTCTTGCTCGGTAGTGTTGTCCATTGATGGTTTCACCCGGTTTTAGCAGCTCATAATACAGCATACTCTTCTGATCAAACAAATTACAGACCATTACCTTCGCGCCATGGATATTCGGCTTTGCTGTTGATTTGCCTGGTTGACCGGGTTATGATTTCTTGCGGTTGGGGTTTTTGTACTGGGTCCATTTTTCATCACTAGTAAATATCCGACCCAAGAATGACTTCCTTTTGCGGCGTTCCAGAAAACTTTCGGAAATGCAAAACTGACTTTCATCGTCTCTCGGCTTGAGTTCGTATGGAACCCATTTTCATTCCTTTCAAATTCAGTGTTTTTAAACGTTTTGAAATGGCAGCTTGCGTGACACCCAAAGTTTCTGCGAGCTCTTCTTGTATTTGGCAACAATCTTCATAGAGTAATGCTTTGAGTTCTTCATCTTCAAACCTTTTTGGCTGCCCAGGATGTTCATCGTCTTCTAAACCAAAATCACTACTTTCAAATAGTGCGAACCACTTTTGGCATGTTCGCTCAGCTAAGCCATGCTCACCACAAACTTCGATCACTTTGGGCAGCAATTTTCTTCATACTGAAGTAATGAAGAAGAATTCCCCGCAAAAACACTGTTTCAGGCACAAGGTTCGACAGATTTGAGTGAAAAAAATTGTTATTCTTTGCGCTTCAAATGAATGACATACATACTGAAATAACTTAAGGTTTGAGTTATAAGGGTCTGGCGAAAGTAAAGACATATTCTACTAAACCTTAAACCACTTAAAAGTGCATTCAAATGTGCCCAAAGGAGAAATTGATAAAGAAAAAATCTGACTGTCAGTATTAATTTGGCAACCCACTGTACAATGACAGTAGCTTTCCAATGCATGTTCCAAGGGAATAATGCCAGTTGCGCCATCCCTTAGGAAACCCCCAATATCATGTTGCTTTGGTAAAGCTTGAACTTTCTGAAAAATACCCATTCTAATAATTGCCTTGTTCTTACAGCGACTTTAGATCTCGATGGTCTTTAAAAGTAAAGGTAAAGGTCTTTACAAAGACATCATAAATTCGAAAGCGGTCTTCTACAGGAAACTCTTAGGGGGACAAAAAATAAATATTATACCCCAACAGTCCAGAATTGCCCAATACCTAGTTTCTTAAGCAACAGCTCAAATTGTGCAAGTCTGACAATCCCAAACAACAACATTTTATAAGACGATAGTAGTCTTAGAGTTTTGTAGACTCTAAAGCGCAAATGAGTGTTCTAATAGGTAAGCAGATGGGCTGTTTTTTTTTATAATTGACGCGTGCAAAAGGGGTTGCGAGTACCCTTAAGTGACCGGATCAAGTCACAGTACGGGCCGAAGGTATAGAGGAAGAGAGGAAGAGGAGGTACCGATGCACATTGGTTTTAAATGCCTGTGGATTGTAATGAGGAGGAAAAATCGAGCTGGCTACTACGGCACCTCCGTTTTCATTTAAACCGAACGGGTTCACTCGAATATCGAGAGCACTGGTTGCGAGCATTTGTTTAACCTAAGGCCTTATTTGGGATGTTCCGTTGCATATTCATTTCAAGATGGCATTCTGCACTGTTTAAAAAATGCCCAATAGAACTAGAAAGTCGAATGGAAGGATTACCCTCTGGCGCTTGTACATTAATTATTGCGCGGATTGTCTGATGAAGGAATTTCGATGCCAAACGCATTAGAAAGTGTTTGCCCTCTGCATGTGAGGCCAAACAGCGATTGGTTTTTTGACAATACCGACAGCTACAGCAATGGTATGCTTAGGCGCTTGTATCGGTTTCTCATTTTGCCTCTCATTTGTTTTCTTTGTGGCGTCTGTTTGTCTACAAAATGAACAATTTTAATGTCACATGAAAGTAGACATAAAGCTTCCTTGGATTTCCTTAGGCCTGCGTAGCACAGCTCTATTTGTTTACTTTTGTTTGATCGACATTTTAAAAAGAATACACTGCTTTGTGGCGGTCTCTGAATATCTCTTCCAGTTTTGGGCTATTTTCTCGATGTTCTTTTGTCTCTTGGATCCTATTTCTTTGTTGTTTCTGAAGTTTATTTCTTCTATAGACCATCCTTCACCATCAATCGCAACGTTTTTAAAGAAAATGTTTGCAATGACCTCTTAGATCTCAGACTGTCTCAGTTTTTGAATTAAAATATTCCTTACAGCTGTTGCTCCTTGGTAGCCCCCACTGGTGCGTGGTGTAGAAGCCCTATGACAGATTGGAATCCTTCATACCCTCTACTCTTCCTACGGAAGCTATGAAATGTCCACCCAAAGTGGATGAGATCCCAGAACGCGCATTTTTCTTGATTTTATCTTCCAAATCGAAGTCCATTCAAAGCAACTTTAGAATCCCGTGATGAAATGTTCCCTCCCTTAAGGTCTGCATCACACACTTGCAAAGCCTCTCCTGTCGTTAACTAGGGATTAACAAAATCAACGTCAAATCTTCCACCCGCAAACACAAGCCGAGTCATGTGCCATCCATCATCGTCTCCACCTCCACCCCATCTGTCAAATTTTCGAAAAAAAAAGTAAAACACGAATTCTTCCCAAAAAGCATAGTTAACGTTTTTAATCATTTCTCCACATGGCACAGCTGCCAGGGTAAACAATTCAATTTGCACACCACTCAGGTGTTCATCATTCGCCCGGGATCCAGTGCTCTCCTTCGCTGCTAATCTCCCGCCTAATCCAACTCGCAAATAGTTTCGTAGCAACTCCCAACTAGATTCGTATTGCCAAACAGTGTCGCCAGAAGTTATTTATCGCCTCCCGCCCGCCGGTACTCGCGCCCAGTACCTGGAGGCCAATAAAAGAACATAGTGACTTATCTGAATTTCACTTGGATTCGCAGATAAGATAACCGCGCGCTGGATGATTGCGCAGAGGGAGTCATACCTCGTTAGCCTCCCCCCGCGCTCTTGTGAAATATTGGTTGTGGACTTGTGTGGGTTCGTGAGCGGCTGCGTGATTCTTTTCCCCGTTTGTCTGGGGGTTGAATAGACGGTTTGTTGACTCTTTGTCTTTAATTGGGTCTTAGCGACGGAATGGGTTTCAACAGTCGGCGGTTGCTTCTGTTTGCTTAGACTCGTTTAAAGAGTTTTCTTGTTTTGTCTGTTATTTCTGTTCGCTTTCAACCAGTGGCTTAAACAGGCTCAAGGCTTGTTTCCATCTCTGTGTCAAATGGGGGAATCGGGGGAAACTATGAGGAAAGTGTGACGAAAAGCTGAAGACGAATAACAGACAAGTGATTGGAGATAGAAATCAAGGTTTTGGAATGGAGGAGAAGCCCAGGAAACCAAGTTACCGCGAGACTGGAGGGGGTTTCGTTAAGAGGTCGCCAGTGGAGATCGTGAGAAGTGGCTCGTGGTCACAAAAAGCAGGAAATGTTCACACGCAGTTGATTTTTTTTTTAAACAGCGAACTGTGTTTCAGCGGGGCAGGTTGAAATGATTTGTTTCCGTCGACGAAGATTTGTTGACGTTACCAGGCAGAAGTTTCTGACTGTCCGTTAAAGCTTTTTTTTCTGGTTGAGGATGTCATTGATATTGTGGGCTTTGAGACAGCGATACAGATGGAGTAATATAGGCAGATGTGTGTAGCCCAAAAGGAGGGCTACAAGGTAATATTTCCTTGTGATGGTTCATGGTTTCTACGAAAACAGGGAAGGAACCTCCTCATAACCTCTCTCACCACTGACTGAGGGAGAAAGGCTTTGAGGAGAATGATTGGTGTCCGCGCTTGAATCCAAGTCTAAGCAAAGTACTTGAAACGATTCAATTCTGCAGACTGTTCAACGGTGATTGCGAAAAAAACAGTATTTGTCAGGGTATTCCACACATCTTTTACACAAGCAGCAAGAGTTTCATCCATCGACTTAGGAGGAATCAATTAGATCATCAATCTTGAGGCTAAAGTCAAACATAAATGCTAGAGATGAAAAATTTTGTGTATACTTAGCTCTTAAGTGCCTCTGAAGATGAACTGGTTAGTCGCTTGCACCACCGTCTATGTACGATGCGGTTTACTCGGCAAATGGAACTTTCCTGTCATGTTGCTCTGGAGGGTGGGTTCAATTGGATCAGTTTCTTTACCATCGCGCGTAAGTAAGAGGTTTTGTAGTTTGCGGAGAGGCACACAATGGTTTACATTGATCTGGAAGGAGATCCGATAGATCGACTCTCGCAACATACGGAAACAGGAATAGTTTTAATATATACATATATATATAGAACTATATTTAGAACTCTCAGACAAAGCGACGATCTCACGCGTCAACATTAACATCCATTCAAGAACATATTCAATCCGTTCCCTTCAAACAGTTCAACTGGATAAAGAGGTCGCCATTGGCATTGCCGGCGAAACACAGTGCCAGTCTGCCAGTCAGTAGTGTGCTTGCAGAGAAACGGAGCAAACCCCGTCATCGCTTAAGGGTGACCAACATCGACAACAACAACAACAGCAAAGAGTTACAATGGGCAGCAAGAGGATAAACGAGAAATAAAAACCGTTCGAACAGAATTTCACAGTAGAAGGAGCTCAAGTCTCTGTCTACTTGGGACCCCCTTCAATTCAGTCTGAAGCACCAGTGTTGAAATTGAAGAAGAAGTAACAAAGACTAATACCAAGTCTTTTCGCAAACATACGAAAGAAGACCTCTGTAAAGCCTCAAATATCCCAAGCCTGGTATTTAATCCAAGGGCATACAATTTGCAAAAGCGGGTACAGCTCCTGTTGCCTGCAACTCTTTGGGTAATTTTCGCTTAGTACAAGTAATGATTTGAAGATTGAAAAATATGTTCAGTAACTTAATATCAGCCAGAAGACGATGATCCAACTTTGCAATAGCTAGGTCACCATGGGAACCAATAGTCTTGTGAGTCTGCGTCATTAAATACCGAGACTTATGTGGCAGGTAGGGGACCTTTAACATCAATGACTGCAGATCGGCTGGAGGCACCTTTTGGTTGAGAGCCGGACATTTCGTTTCGTCACCGTGTTTTGATTCTACAACATTTCCTCTGATTTGATTCATAAATTCCGGGTTTTAATGTGTGATTTACTCCAATTTCGTGACGCTAGCAAATTTCGCGACACTTGAAACCATTGTCACAAAAAAGAATGTTCGAGTTATATTACGTGACGAATAAAAGAGACTTTTCAGCGTTTTCTTATTTTGTGACGCGAGTCACAACTGTGACGTTAGCCAGAAAATATCGTTTTCAATGCTACTTTAGTTTTTGCCATTGTTACAAGTTTTGCGGGCCATAAGCTTTTAAATTTCGTGACTCTATCGACTATCGCCACGTGTTAGCGTTCGACATCAATACAATTTGCGGGCCATATTCAGTTGGGAAAATGTTGAGGTAAAACTAATGCAGTGTTCCCTAGTTTCTGAATTTCGTGACGCTAACGTCACAGCCTTGTCTGTTTCAGTCTTCCACATAGTTACAGATTTTGTTGATTCCAAATCCAGTAAAGAATAATTGTGTTTTATTTTTCTTTTCAATCTTTTTCGTGTGACATTTCGCGGCATTAGATTGCAACTTATATTCACAATTGTTATTCTTTTCTTTTTTTGGTCTAACGTCCGGTGTGGACCTGGGCTTCAACCAACATGCCTCTCCAGCCAGCACGATCTATGACCAGCAACCTCCAGTTGGGAACTCTACGTTGGTTGAGGTCCTTCTTAACTTGTGTGCGCCACCTTAGTCTAGGCCGTCCTTTAGTGCGTTGTCACAGTGGCTCGGATTCGAAAACTTTTCTAGCCGGAGCAGTGATGTAGTTCCACTTGGCGTAGCCAAGAGTTCTTAAGTTGTACATGAAAAATGTACAAAAAAATATGAAACGAAATATGTATATCCTGCAATAAATGAAACACAATTCAAATGTCCTAAATATACCAGAAATAATGATTTCCCGTTCAATCGAAACAAATGTTCAATGCAGATTGAGGGCAGGTTGTGTCAAAACTGTTTCTTCCTGTAATATATCGAGAATTTCAACCCAAGAGTACTGATTTGAATCCAGCGGCACAGTTGCATCGTTCAACTGCCACCAACCTCAGCCTGATTAGAAATGTCTCTTGTTTAAGAGAAGAAACAGAAGTTCCAAAAAACGACCATCAATCTGACTTTTTAGATTCCTTGAGTTTAGTCCTATTTCCTCACCCTTTCAACACACAGCCATCAACCGCCATCCCACCACATCCATCACCGTTGATTACCGTCAATTAAAGACCAGTAACTCATGTGTCCTTGGCCACAAGAACACTCCCAAATGATCACTTTGGTCGCTGGTGCTCGCGCAATAGCAATTCAACGAGACCCAGCAGCTGTTACCCCAATTCCCAGTCACCGCCTCAAATTGAAGTGAAGCCTCAAATTAAACTGTAGCCACCACCGCCGGTGATGCCACCTCAGACGCAGCGATAATTACAACAAATTCGTTTCACTTAATTACTCCCTGCACGAGAGTTATTCGTAATCCATTCGGAACGCAATAACACTCCGCGCCAGTTGTTCACGGTGCGACATTGCACCGGAAAAACGAACATATGCACCGCGATCTGTATCCCCCTTTCATCGCATTCATCACCCAACGCACCATCGTTGCTCAGTCCTGTTGTTGGGACAATCCCTTGCGACCAATTACTGTCTATCCGTGGCGTTTAGATTTACATACCCCACGAAAGTGTCTTAAACAAAGCCGCTCGGATTAAAATAGGATCGATCTGTGGCGTGGGACACTCCCCCTCTGCCGACGTAATTTATTTCCGACAAGTTACATCTGCTGACAGTCAAGGAGCCGAAACACCTTGACGTGGTGTAGCGGAAGCGAGGGAAATCCACTCTCGATAATTATGATTGCCCAAATCCACGCGGCAACCGGAAATCGTGCGGCATTGACTCCACCGATGACATTTTAGTGCCGGAGGGGGTTGTATTGCACCCAGACCCAGATCCCAGTGTAAACAAATATCACTCTGCAGTTAGTTGAATCAAAGCCCCTCCAGGGCCATGTATTCGTAATTTTCAAGTGTCTCCGGGAATCGAATCCGCATCTCACAGCGTAATCCGATAAGAATCGAGTGCGCCACAGAGTTATGCATATTTTGCAATGTTTGTCAATGCGATTGAGGGTATTACTTCTTTGATTACATCTGCTTGGTGCGGACTCATAAATTCGCTCCGTCCCGGATCGTTGTTTGAGTTGAAATTGCGAAAGTTCCACCCCAAAACCGGGACGAAAGTAACAAACAAAAAAAATCCTGCCAAGGGATAGAGTCCTTACAGACGATTACATTACTCTCCTCTTCTCCTCGACTTTTTTGATTCCCCGACACTCGCTCACTGCGGGTTTGCAAAGAGATATTGAGAAATGAAAATTATGATAATGACTTCATCGATTCCCTAGAAGTCGGTTGAGATTTTGGTGTACGCTCAGGCGGGGTGCTCACTAAGCCACCCTCGAGTGATTCGAACGGCAGGGCTGAGGGGTCCCTTTGAGGGTGAGGATAACGACTATGCACTCAGATATATTATCTTGTATTGTAAGCAGTTGTTACACTCATTTGAATTACATTAAGTCGATGTCCTTAGAGTGGCTTTTTTGAATGTGCGCTGAGAGGCGGCTCTGTTTGGACAAGGGCCACGACATCTGTGTAATGCGGCAGTCGGCGATGTTTATTTTTTGAAATTTAATTAGATTGTGGAGAGATTTGAGGAGACGGGGGTTTTGAAGTCACAGAATGAGAGGAAGAACGTTAGCAGCAAATCCTGTCAGACACTCGCGCCATATGCGACACATTTAGAATTAAACAACAAACTCTGGCCATCCTGATAGATCAAGTTCAGACGCAGAACGGTGCATCCTCGCGACAGCCAGATTCGTGGAAATTGGGGCGATGAAATGCGATGAAATTCAGGCTGGCACAGCAAAGTTCGCAGCTGCAAAGAGCTAAATTCGATAAAATCTGGGACGACAGAGCAAAATCGGGCATAGCACAGAGTAAGATTCTATTCAACTCCGAGGCCAAGCATAATTCAACAAATCCTGGCTGGCAGAGCAAAGTTCGCGGTTGCATAAAGCAAAATTCGCTGAGATTCAGACTGACAGAGCAAAATCAGGCACAGTACAGGACAACATTCAATAAAGTCAAAGCGAACAGAGGAAAGTCCTCAACAGCGTAGGCTGATATTTGAAAACGCCAAAGAGCAACTAGCAAATTCTGCAACAGGGCAGAGCAAAATTAGACAGAGCCCAGACGGATTCCAGGAAAACTGCATTGACAGAGCAAAATCAGGCAAATAACAGCATTTGATGGGGTTCTGCCAGACGTTAACTTTTGCACGAACTCTTCCAGCGAACCGATCAAAGTCCGGAATGGCACGGAGCAAAATTTGATAAATTCACTATCAGCTTTTCAAAATTCCATGAAATTGAAGTCAATTTTCGACGAGTTCACAGACGTCAATAATCCAATAAACTACGAAACCCCTCTCAAAAGTCGATAAATTTCACCGAATTCCCTTCCACACCCCCTTTTAGCGTCGAAATCCAAGCAAAACATTCCTCAGTTCACTGTCTCGCACCAAATATCAGTCAGAAGATTTCATTTACAGAAGAACCCGAAGGGCAGCGCCACCACTCTCGCTGGCGTTTTCTACTTGCAATTGCAACGCACCCTGAGGGATCTCGAACTGCACCTGACACTGTGGTGCTTCTGCACGCACACACCCACACACATAGACATCACACGCTTGTCTGAATCCCATCGGAATTTCGCGCTATTTGGTTCCGTTGTACCGCCATCACCTTCTATTGCCGCATCGCTGCACCGCCGCACTCCGATGAACCTTCACTTCGATTGTCACTCTCGCTTGACGCCACAATACCTTCCTGCTTCTCCTCCCAGCCGCGGGTGGTTGAGGGAGTAAGAATGCATTTTATGCAATGAAGCGTTAAAATGTGTATTTTCTAGAGCAGCTTCCACCAGTCCGCAAACGGAAGACGATGGATGTGTTTACCTTCATACCTCAAGCTCAACTTCAACCCATCCACGCCCGCTTCATTCAGTTCTGGTTCTGTCTGCGGAGTTTGTGTGTATTTCACAGTGCAGGAGTAATTGTTGTGCAAAAACACACACAATTCACCTGATGGGAGCCAGATGAAAGCCAGGGCCTTGCGCACAACTCATTTCCTTGTCGGCGAACCCAAAGAACTGCTACTGCTGCTTCCTGCTTCCCCATCATCATCATCATTCACACCGAACAAGAGCAATCCATTCACTTGTAATTGGAATCCATATAAATTAAATTTCTATTCAGAATGTGTTCCCTCCGACGCCGTCCCGCGTAATTACACAAAAAGGATACACCGAGGCGGGGACGCCTTAAACGGAAAACAAAGCCGAGCTGAGCAGGAAAAAACTCTTTTTGATACGGTCAAGTGGTAATGGAGCCCGCTGCACATGGATGGGATTAAGTTAACCATTGCCATGTCGCACTGACACACCACCATTGACCTTTTCCCCGGGAAGCAGAACTTTATCTATTGCGGACGGCGAGCGGGCGTTGCAGAGAGGTGGGACAGCCTTCCCCCTGTGCGAGGTGGTTTTTCATCGCTGACAGGACGTAATCCAATTAAAACAAAATAAATACGAAGGAGCAGTGGCAACGATGAAAACTCAAAACTCAAAGCAGGAATGAGGTGAGATGAGGAACTCCAAACGAGGACAGGGCAAAAGATTCAATGGAAAATGCAACCTGATCCGGCCACCGTCCGCACGGTTTGTCTTCAAATACATATTCCCCGGATTTAGTCTTTCTGACGTCAGTGGACAACGACAATAGACGACAAACGACCTGAGCACGATAATCCATTTTGTGTGTGTGTGTGCGTCTAGGCACCAATTACTGCCCCAAGTGTGCTTCGTGTTCACTGCAGCAAATGGATACACGGATACGTGGCCACTCGCTGCTCGGTACCTGGCATGAAATTTTAATGCGAAAAGAAAAGATTTCCTCCGTCGTTCGGTGCTTCTTTCCCTCTGATTAATGCGTCTCACGGGGGCGAATTGAAGACGGCAGCCTGCGTCGGCGTTCCCGCAAAAGGTCAAGTGTTATCGATGAAATGTGCTAATGAACATGTACGGTTGGTGAGTTCTGTGGATTAACCTCGAGGGGGGTTATTTTTACATCATTTCGAAGAAATTTCTGTTGACCTTGTGAAAGTTTAATGGGCGGGTGGGAGCTGGTGCCACAGGGTTCCGTGTTTATTTATTTGATTTGGTCTTAAGTGGATAATTATCGACGTGGAAGGAGGTCAAAACTGGGAGAGTTTCTTAACCTACCTTCAGAACATTCAGACTGCTGGTGCTAAATTCGCGGGAACTTGAATGCAGTCTATACAACGGCCTTTTGCAAGTACCCCGTCGTACAAACAGGGCGATAAAGATTGCTTCCAATCGAGCTGATGGTGAGAACCACACACGAAGAGCAGCCTTGGCTTGTTGAAAAATCCACCAAAACGTCTTCCAACACGCTATCATACGTTCCCGAGTTCACTCGGCCAGAAAGCTTGCACATTGGAGTCCTGTCAATGCAGTAAAACGAAGCTTAAACCATCAAAGATCCACCACCAATCATGCAAAAAAAACGTCTGTCCCATCAAGATTGAGGTTCTCCTCGTTCAAAAAAATCACGTTTCAGTCCTGTTCAGACCAAGTTATGTGTTCTTGACCAGGGAGTTTCATAATCCGCGTCATTACAGGCGACAGTGTTAATGTGCTGAGACGAGAGCGAGGTAGAATCCAACCTCTTTCATGATGAAGAAAGAAACCCCTAGGGAAAACTTTTTCGGAACACTAAGTGAGCTCAGTGACGAAAGCCTGGCATGCCTCAATGGCCACATAGGAACCTCTCTCTGGTTTTAAGGAACAAATCTTCGGCGTCAGAATGTTCCAAATAGAGGCCTAAATGTTGCTGCCCTTCTGCCAACTTTTGTCGCTTCCGTCGCTTCTGCCGCTTCTGTCGCTTCTGTCGCTTCTGTCGCTTCTACCGCTTCTATCGCTTCTGTCACTTCTGTCGCTTCTGTCGCTTACGGCGTTTCTGTCACTTATGTCGCTTTCTGCGTTTCTGTCACTTCTGTCGCTTCTGTCGCTTCTGTCGCTTCTACCGCTTCTATCGCTTCTGTCACTTCTGTCGCTTCCGGCGTTTCTGTCACTTCTGTCGCTTCTGTCGCTTCCGGCGTTTCTGTCACTTCTGTCGCTTCTGTCGCTTCTGCCCCTTCTGCAACTTCTGTCGCTTCTGTCGGTTCCGGCGTTTCTGTCGTTTCTATCGCTTCTACCGCTTCTATCGCTTCTGTCACTTCTGTCGCTTCTGTCGCTTCCGGCGTTTCTGTCACTTCTGTCATCTGTTGTAGAAGCCGATTGCAAAATTACCGCTAGGACAGATTTTGCGTCCAAATCAGTGCATTTCAACTTAAACACAACTGCTTTTAATCGTTCTTATTTAGTTTCTTGAAGTTCAGTTCGATCTGTGAAGGTCTTGCATCGAATTCCCTTCGGAAAGTGATCAACATTTGCTCAAATTGCGGCCTATATCGACACATCAGTAAGGAGCATGTTGAAGAGAGTGGTCGGAGATCTCCATCCGCCCTATAAACAAAACAATCCGTCCACACATGAAAATAATGTTTAACCACTGACAAATTGTCACTATTTGTGGTTTTATTGATGGTGTGTCCAGAGGCTGTAGGGTCGCGGTTTAAGTGGCAGGAACTCTGAAAAACTCAGGAAAAACACGCAGCCAAAGTGCCAGGGACATATTCGATGACGTGGCCAACTCCGAAGTCAACCTCTCAACCCGCCCTCGAGGCTGTCAAAGTAATTTTTAACTGTCTTCCTTCGGCGTCAGCTTAAACAAAATGCATCCTTGTTCTATAATTTAACAGGCACCGCGTTGTTGAAGTGAATGAATTCCCATGGTGGGCATCTCCTTCAATGTCTTCTGAAGGAGCTGTCAAGCTCTTGTTTAAAGCGGAAAATGACACCTACGGAAATCGAGGCGGACTCGGCAACATTGGTGTGCAATGGCAAACAAGCTGATTTTCTTCTTCTGCTTCGTATGGCACTACAGTCCATATTGGATTTGGGCCTTAACTTCTTTGCCCGCTTTAGGCAGCACAATTTCTAGCCAGCTGAAACTTTTGGTTGAAATTCTTTTCCACTTGTGTGCGCCATGTCAGCCTAGGCCGTCGTCTTCTGCATTGTCACAATGTCTCGAATTTGAAGACCTATCGGGCCGGAGCAGTGGTGTCCAACTAGCTTACACTAGCTTGCTAAGGAGGTAAGCGTGGAGCCACAAAAGAACTACAGGCGACTCTAAACTAAGCTTAAAGCAGTTTTTTTTATAGTTTTTCCATCCCCGATATTAGAATCTATCTGTGATGTGTCTCTTATAGAGACTTTTCAGCCAGTGCTAAGATATGGATCTACCCTCAACGAGCAGAGCACAACAAAAATCGCCTTTACTTGTAGCCGACAACAGATGCAACGAAAAACGTCGGGTGACGAAGAAATGAAGGTGCTGTTTGCGGAACAGTGATCTAAGTGAAGAATCCCAGTCCCTTCTGGACTGCAAAGAAACCAGAAAAATCGCCGTAAGTGGCAAAAGCTTAATCGGCTGAGAACGCTTTCCACCTGGCTGTCTTCCTTCGGCTACAATCATCCAAGCGAGTAATCACTTTGAAGCAGATCTCTATCTAAATTTACGCAGTAAAATTATGTCGTATAGACTTCCACAAGATTCCATCCTTGGCCGCCTACTTGTTACCAGAGATCTAAAAAAAAAATCCCTTCCGTCTGGAAAGTTATTTCTCGGCCTATTGTCTTAAATGCCAAACAAATTTTCTGACCCGGAAGGGTCCGCGAAGATGAAGTTATTTATAGGCCCCAGGTACAAACTCGATTATCACGAGCTCAGCATCTTGAAGACGTAAACCAATAAACTAAATCGTGCTCATTCCCCAAATAGAGCACCTTTTTCCAAGTCAATGAGCATCCTATCGTCCCAAATCAATAACCCTTTATCCCACACAATTGTATTCGTACCCTCATCCATTTGATTGCCGTCACATTTTAGTTGCTTCCATCCTCCCCGCCCCTTCCACAAGAACCCTTTTCCGCCCACTCCTCCTAATAACCGACCGCCTTGCGAATGAAGCAGCCACCCGAGCCCGTATGTTTGCCAGCATTGCTGACTCACCTCAAAGGCATTTGCATCCGTCTGCCAATTGAATGGAATTGCCCCTGACTCTGGTGGCGTCTCCCTCCCGCGCCCTGCTCAACGCATCTGCAGTCACAAATTTAAATTAAAAGAGATCCAATCCATTTGTCACAATCGTCGCTGCAGATAAACACACACAATGCATCTCGGCTCGGGCCCGCTCTGCCATGGTTCGCTATTTATTAACCGAATCCCTTTCCATTCAAACGCATTGACTGACCAGCTGAATCAACAACGGGGGAGGACAATTAATATCCATCCGAGGGCGGCGGGTATGCATTTGCTGTACGTCCCCACCTCCCGGACTTTCTCTACCTCTCAGTGAAATGACCCGGTGAAAGATACACAGATAAACAGACGCTGGTGTGGGCGATAGATTGTCGAAAAATGACTGTACGTCGCGCTCTACCCCATCGCTTGACATTTTCAAATAAAAACAACGGAGATACGAATCGTAAATTTAATTCGATCCGATTCCCGATGCAACCGCCATGCGGCGACTGGTGTCTGGGTACCCGAAGTATCGATATCACGGCTATTCGCCCTCGAACATGATCCATTAGGTTTATTGGACCGTCCCGTCGTCGATTGTTTTCGAGAAAAATAACAACAAAGGGTGGACGGAGAGAGGAAGCGAGAGCAGCGTGTGGCAAGAGGATACATCGAATTCTAAAGAAATTGAAAGTGTATCTATTAGATGCAGTTTTGTTTGGCCAGCACCCCTATGCCGGGCACAATGAGAACGACGCAATTACTCACTCTCTATGCGCGGAGGGTGGATGTCCTCCCGAGTAGAGTTGTTTTCCTTTTACGATGTCGTGTGCCATCCGTAGGAACGTGCCTTTCCCGCACAGGCCTGACTCAAAATGCAGAACCCCTATGAATTGTGCGGATAGAGACGTCGCAAAGGGGTGTATTAATTGTTTGCCTTTTCTGTGCTGTTTGAATTGGTAAATTAATAAACAGTTTAATTTATGAGGTTCGCGTTGTGGCGAGAAGTTAATTTGAGAGTTTTTCTTTTCTCCCTCCGCCGCGTTCGGTCGTCTGTCGGGTGGTTGGTTGACCATGGAGTGTTGAGAGGCTAATCGAAAATTTTGACTGATATTATCTGGGAATTCTAGTGACCTAGGGGTGGTGTGTAGCCTGCCGCTGTAGGGAAACTTTTTCATCAGCTTGAGTAGGCGTTAGAGTTGAAGATCCTGACCACACGGCGGATTTCAACACTGAACTGCTGTCGCTCACGTCAGAGAAGTTCCATTGCCGCAAGTCATCACTGGGTCCTTTAAACTGTTGGGAGCAGTGCAGAGCTTTATTGAAATGTTGGTCAAGTGAGATTAATTTAGACGAAGGAAGCCCAGAGTCTGTGCTTATTTGTAAATGTTTTCCTTTTCACCTACGCAGAGAAGCAGAGCAACACGGCAATGCGTGGGGAGCACAGAGTAGCTGCCTTTTCAAACAGAAAATGCTCCTCTTCGATGATTTGGTCACGTCCCTGGATTAAATTTAATTCGATTGAGAAGGGGTTCACAGGACCAAGTCCAATAACTCGACTGGTCGCATTTGGGCGTGTGTTCTGAGGATTTGGTGTCGATGGGAGAAAATTGAGAGGTCTTGACATCTAGCCAAGAGTATGCTAATGAAGTTTTTAAGCTTCTACAAACTTTAGAACATTGTTGCGGTGACTAATAGCCCTCTTGTGAAAACAGTCCCACAAGTATTGGAAAAACTCAAGAAATGTCCACAAAGTATACAGCAGAGTGTAGTGGATTGACATGTCGATAACTGCTCTTATTCAGAAGCAATCAGGCAAATTATTGCACATTTGTGAAACCTTTTTGAATTCTTTTTCCTTTCAAACATTGCATGGAAACTCAAAGCTTTCTCATCCTCGGGCTAACCTACATCCTGACGACGGAGAGCGTGGTCCACCTCTATACCTGTACCTCCTTAGCAAACGAGTTAAAGTACAAAGCAGATGATTCCCCTTTCTGGTATGATCATGAATCTATTCGTCCGAAATTGACGTTATCCACCTCCATGCGTCCTGCACCAGAACATAAAATGTCGAGGAGTTGGAGAGGAGAAGCTTAATTCTTGGAATGCAGATTTAATTTTCCGCTTGCGGTCCAAGCTCAAAGAAAGAACATTTAAGCGGTGGCTGAGTCTTACAAAGAACTAAGACCCAAAGCCCTAAACCAAATGTGAAAGCGAGAAAAAGTGAGGGATCTGCAAATGAGAAGTCGTAAAGAATTCTGAACACTGACCCAACGTTGTGAATAAAGTTTCGATAGCCGCCTAGGGCTTACCTAAGCACTGTTTAATAACTAGACTTTCGTTTAACCCATTGCAGTTTCTCAAGAAAAGTTAAGAAAACCAATGGATCGTAGAACTCTTAAGATGTTCCGGTGCATGGGTAAATTCGTCCCACCCTTACCATATATATCTGCGCGCTTGCTATAATTGCTCAAAATTTGACTGTGGAGGTAAACATTCAAATTGTAACCCACTTTTTGATGCAGTTTTATCCTCATTCGGCGCAATATAATTCTGAACCGCTTTCTTCTCGGTGCTAGCCCACATCTTACTAACAGACATTTTATACCTTCTGAGCTACATCTTCTTCTTCTCCTTGCAGCTCTACAGCAGGGGTAGACCTGAGCCTCAACCAACATGCTTCTCTAGACAGCACGATCTCTCGCACGCTGCCTCCAGTTGCCCACTCCAAGTTGGTTGAGGTCCTTCTCCACTTGTGTGCGCCACTTTAGCCTAGGCGCCTTCTGTTTCGTGGTCCCAATGGCTTGGATTTGAAGTCTTTTCGGGCTGAGGCAGTGGTGTCCACACGTTCTACATGGCCTAGCCATCTTAAGCGTTGTTTTCGAAGACGCTTGACCAGACGCATATCGCTGTGCAGCCCACAGAGTTCGTCGTTAAATCTTCTCCTCCAAATGCCATCAACGCAAAACCTTTCTCTCGAGTGGACTAAGGGCTTCTTCATCCGTCTTTGCTAATGTCCAAGATTCCGCGCCATAAAGAAGAACGGGGATGAATAAGCTGTTATATGAAGCGAGCTTAGTCCTTCGAGAGAGGGCTTTATTACTCAATTGCCTCTTGAGTCCAAAGAAACAGCGAGTGGCAAGAGTTTGATTTCGGTACTGTTTGGCGCTGATGTGGCGGGAACTTAAAACCTAATTTCTATATCACAAAGGCGCCTCTTTTTTCGGAAAACCAAGAATTGACGGTTCCTGCCTTTTAGTACAATGGACCAGTATCTCAGCCTTTGAGCTCCAGTGCAGTATATAAAACTGAGGGCTTGAGATATGAGCCCAAATCAATTAACATTCTAGTAAAGCATAAATCCAATATCCTTTCTGTGGAAATTTGTGCATTTTGAAAATCGTGATGAAAACACAACATCCAAAATGTTTGTTAAACAGACATGTCGAAAAACTTAACCGCTCAGCAGGAACGACGAAGAAAACAGTCTTCCCTTTGTCCACCCAGGCATTTCCAGACGAAATCATTTTCTCACCTTCCTCAGCCTCACTCCATAAATTGTCCCTAATTACAATCTCAAACCACTAGCGGCCCACCTACCGTCCCCTCAGGCATATCAATAATCTCCTCGGCTGAATGATACAAAACTTACTCACTCATCTTCACATCCCACCTTTGGTCAGCCTGGAACCCCCAATTGAGTGTTTATCTCTGAAACCGCAAACAAATCCACCGACCATCGAGAAGACAGAGCTCTAATTCACGTCGAAACAACATCCTCTGAGGGCAAACTAAAGTGCTCATGTCTTTCCTATTGATTTGCCATAATCTATAAATACGCACATCTCTCCTCGCCCAGGACCCATTCTCCTCCCCTCGCACCCAATTAGGTACTAATTCAATTTAATGGATTTATCGCAGACAAACGAAATCTAATAATGTGTCTGTTTCTTTTTTCTCTTTGCAGGTACGTAGCACTGTTTAGACATCCCATCGTTTGCAATGGTGTCTATTTCAAGGAGCCCATGTAAGTTCACTGTCTGAGGAAATCGATTCCAATTAATTAAACTCCACTCAGATCCCCCTCCCTGGCGGCGTGACATGAGTGTGTGCGCCTTGCTTTGAATGTCCCTTTTGCTGTCCTTCCTGTACGTTGTGTGCAGAGTGTGCTTAAATTTAAAGCTGAGAGGGGTATACATAAATCCTTGACAACCAATCCGTTTTAGTGCTCTGCAGCGAGATAACAGAAACCCCATGAAACGTCATTTCCATTCGCACAGAACAACAATCAGCAGGTTGAGGGGGGTAGGGGAGTCTGTTGAACATTTGTTTGTTTCGCGTTTGTGTCCCACATTAACTCGGGTGTCAAATTCAATTGATTATCCCCGATACGATACTCGTTTGTCATCGCCAACCAAATAAACTCCCTTCCACGCCTCACTGAATACAGTTGCTGGTGCGAACGCATGGCATGTGTGTCCCACCCCCTAACGAAAAAAGATCCAAACTCATGTAATTAAAGAAGTACATACACTAGCATTCCCAGTCAATTACAAAACTCACATTCGACTGACCGCACGCCCTTGTGGGGAAATGCTAATTGCGTTTTAATATACCGGGACTCCGACGGGAACACTCTGATGTTATGACACAAACGGTCACTGTGATAGCCATTAGTTGGGGCGGGCTAGCAAGTAGAGGAAATTGATTTCGAAAATGTAGTGAATTTGACGACAACTGGTCTGAATTTCGTGCTTTCAGTGTGTGTCATCTCCTTGATCGTTAATTGTTGTGAAATGTTTTGATGTTTCACACACAAATATTGATTTAATGGACTTTTAAGTATCGCTAGACTCATTTATTGACTCATGCGTGACATGTTCTATTAGCGATCATCAGTGTGAAGTTGAAAGAATTTTGTCAAGAAGATTTTTTTTGCAAATTTGAGTTGTTTCAAGGGTCGGAAACGGGTGTTTTTGAGAAATATGAGTTATCCGTGTTTAATTAGGTGTCAAATTGAATCTACTTTTTAATGTTTATTTAAGTGGCTTGAAAAGAACAGTTTTTTGAGCAGTTTTTGATAGTTGGAAAAACTATTTACAATGTTTGGTGTGCCACACATCTCTGAAAAATAAGAGAACCTTGATAAATTTGACGATTATACATTTTCGAAAAGTATTCAAATGTCGGAAACAGGTGTTTTCAAAGGAAATGTTATGGCATGATCAACTTAAAAAAGAAATAAAGCGTGCTTTAAAAAAACGTTCCTTTTTTTCGTATACAAGCTTAGAAATCATCTGCTTTACCTTAAATAACGCCAAGTTTTACATTCCAATTCAGGTTCTTTTTTATAAAACTGTATGTTGTTCCAATATTAATGCAAGCGAGGTTCATAAACTCACTTTTAAAACATATATTTGCATTTTGCAACATCTTAAAGAGGTCAGAAACGGGTGTTTTTGAAAACAAATGTGAAATTATGGTACGGCTCTGTGCATAAAATTTACACTTTTCAAAGTACTTTATCTTGTTCATCGCAACAAATAACATTCTCATGATAAACGAGGAAAAATCGGCCCAATCTTCATTTCAAAAACTGTAAAAAGTACATGCAATAAATTCGTTTTCGACGCCCCGCTCCTTAGTCCCAAACAAGTAATTCAATTACAACCATGAAAATGTAATAAAACAACGCCCTTTTATAGTCGTCCTATTTCGAAAATGCCCATTTTCGACAGTTTTCAGGGTACTTGCGATGAAAACTCCTCAGTTTGGTTGGTTCTGTTTGAATGCTTGCGTTTGATGAGGGTTTCCGAAAGTGATAGATGATTTTGATGGCTACATGCAAGTTCTCGTCACGATATATGTCTTCGAGGAGACTCAATGGTTGACAGTGGAGCCAAAGAAATGGTTTATGAGCGACACAAATTTAAACTTTGTTTTATGTGTTACGAAAGTTTACATACAAGGAACATCACCTGCCATAGGGGATCAGCTAAACTGAATACCTTCTCTACCACTAGACTGACTTACATTCCCCAGAGACTCTCAATTGCTCTCATTTGAGCATCTGTTTGAAATTTTTCACTGTCAATCATCGAAACTCTTTCGCTCCCTCAATGGCCACAACAGACGTCTTCAAGGGACGGAAATCAATTATACTTCCCAGTATAGTTCCCCACTTTATGCACTCTTCCACGATCATTGATCGCACGGAAAGAAAGAGGAAAGGATACACTTCATCTATTTTTGAATGAAGCGAACGCATGTTGTGCGTGGTGTATGATGTGCGTGGCGAGTGTTGTCTATTTCTGGACGCATGAACACTTGTTTGCATGGCTCACAGCCTCGAAGGGAGGTACGGTGAGGGGCAGACAGAGCCTAGCCACTATTGTGAGAGGGACTAAAACAGGCGGCGCAGTTAATTAGGTGTGTAAGGCTTCACGGTGAGGACGGTATGCAAGCGGGCAGAAAAGATTGTGCAACCAAGTGATTTGTCTAAATTTAGGTACAGATCGGAGAAAGAGGAACTCTTTTGCGACTAGATTCATTGCAGTGGAAGATGTGCTTGGCTTTTGCAGACTTACACATCTGGCTGAGGGATGCTAAAGACAATGGGATTTGTAGATACAGTGTGTTGATTTAGTACACGCACTTTCTATTCGTACAGATGCCTGGCCTGCTTATGAAGTATGAGCAGTTGACTTGTGTCCCAGCAGATTGGGTCTTTTCAAAGAATATTTCGCATTTTGAATGACAACAAAGCAATTTATGCCATTGCCTCGTCACACAACTGGCTGAGGAGGCTGTGAGCTTGTTTCTTTATTTTGAAGATATTCCGAAAGTCAGAATATCTTCTATTCCCTCAGATTTGAAAAACTGCTCAAACGAAAACTTATTTCTATTACCAACGGCTTCAGGTTGTTTTTTAAGTTGTTCAAAGGTCAGGAACGAGTATTTTCCTTTCCTTTCCACTCCTCTTTGCATACATCACTCTCTGCACCCAATTCTCAAAACTTCCACGAACTGTCCCAATCTCCAAGAATACTATTGCCGGCTCATCAACTCTCCTTGCCACAACGACGACAACTTACACTCCATCGCCCCCCATCACTCTTACACACAGCTGCCCAAAGCTGCTGACAAAGCAAACACTTCATCTGCAGAACTCCTCTTCGCATTCCCAGGAAACCACTGGCAACTTTGCTGACCTTTCGCAAATCCATCGTCGAAACTTCTTTCTGTTTACTCCTCGAATCAAGTAACTTCGTGCGCTCGTCACGTTTCGTTTGGTCGCACAATTCCAGTGAACGTCGGCCACTGCTTAACCTTGCATTAGAGGCAGAATCCTTCGCAACGCCATCGCCACTGTCGTCGTGTTTCATCCTCATCGTCAGCAATGCCAATGATTATTGCCAAGTAATTTGTTTATTTACAGTTAATTTCCTCTCATCATCATCGTCATAGTCGTCCTAGCGGTAGTTAAACTATCATCGCAACTTGGCAACTCTTTGTGAAGGCGTATACAAATAGACGCTGTGTTGACATTTTTCATCGGCAGTGGCCGCTCTTCACCTCTCCCACGCGCATACCTCTCAGAAGCCGATGATCGATTGTTGTTTATCAGCAGCCCGCTTGCCGCCCCCGTATTCGTGTCATCCGCGGCGGCTGTTTATTTTTCCTCCGCGACGACAGCGGACGCTGCTAGTGGTGATGGCGGCGCGGAATGACGATGAATTTATTTTTCCAAGAAAACTGCAATGCAACTCTCTCGCTGCTCTTCCACTTAACCGGGCTCATTGTGGGCGCCGCGCTGCGAATTTGTTTCGAGCTAATTCCATGCCGTCCACTTCTGTGGAATAAAGGCAACTGCAGCACGGACGCGGGTTGCGATTAGGTCTCAATTGACGCAATTAAGGATGAATGCACATCGAAGCGAGGCTGCCGGAATGCAAATGAGCGTCATTCCTCAATGAATAGGTCCTAATTAGATTATCCATGGCTACGATGCGAAATCGAAATCGAATCCTGCCACACACAGATTCCCACATTCGCTCTGGGGTGGCGTGGAGACAAATCCTTTCAACTGAACGCCATTTGTGGTATTTCTTTGTTTCGCTTCTAACGTTAATCGGTGGAAAAGTCGAAACAGCCAAAGCAAGAAATTCCTTTTATCGACCAGGTGTCTGTGTGTGCGGTGCGGTGCGGTGTTTGATGAGGCGGAAGTATCGGAAATTGATTGAAAAACAAGACGGCAGCAGTCTATATTGTGCGCAAATTCCGATTGTGGAATTAAACGAACTCGTTTCGGCCTGTGATCCGAAAGCTGATGGCCGATTCGAAATTGTTTGCGAGAGGGATGTTTTTTAGCGGAATGCTTTAAGGTTGAATAGTTGGTCCTGTGCTGGTTTTTCTTTTAAACGATAGACGGCCACTGTTGCAGAATCTTTTGCAACCATTTGGCCATGCGTTAAGGATTAAGAGCGATTTTCTTGTAAGAAAAGGTTTCCAACAGTCTTCTAATATGGACCATCTTATGGTTTCAGGTCGGGTCTTCTTCAGCTTTCATCAAACAAAGACCGGCTTTAAACTTTGACTGTGTGGAAAACTGCTAAAGGTGTTGAAGGACACTCATGAGGTCGTTAATGTTGATTACTTTTTTCTAAATGTTGAGGCCGCGTGTGCATTCCTCCCGAAATCCCCACAATGATTAGAGATTCAGTCATATTTCGTGTTTACTCTTCTTAAAAAATTGCCTGAATTCATTGCCCTGGCATGACAGAGAAGCAACAAGACGTTTCCTTTCTGAAACAATGACATACCTCAAGACACCCGACATGGTCCCATGTGCTTTCTCCCTCTGTTAACCGATTCGAAATTCAATTCACGCAAGAGGTATCCTCCTTCGCAGCATCCTTCCCATTTCAAGGTACACAAAATATAAAAATGTCATTCTCGGGCAGCCACCTTGAAACAACATACGTACCAATTCATGACCCTTGTCAGAACTTGACATTCAATTGCTTCAGTGCGCATTCAGTGGCATAGAAGGCCACGTCTCTTTTGCCCTTTTGCGACGTGACCAGTCGACTTTAAAGTCAGTTCCAGTCCACCTTTGACTCCACATCGTTTCACTTTCTGCCTCATTACCAAATCTCAATATCCTTCCACCCCATCGCGCTGTAGGCCTGTGCGCAATTTTCATCAATGTTAGGCGGGAGGTAGTGGGAAATGGCTTCATTGAAAGTAGTCCATTGCCCACTTCAGCCGCTCATTCTAAACGGCAACAAACAATCCGCAGAGCCAAATGTACAGCAATTTCTATTCATAGACACTTGCGCGCATCAGCCGTCTGCTGCCTACTTTGGACGCTTTGCAATTTCCAGAGTTACGAGTGAGTCATAAATATCCCTCAGCACTTGACACAGTCGGCAAAGCGCTCCCGTTGGCGTCGCGCCGATGGCCAGCTAAGCGCTGCCTGATACGCGCGATTTGTCCAACATCGGCGTTAAATGATGTGAATTCAAAAGAAAACAAACATTGCTCGCATCTCTCGCGGAGCGGAGATACATGTGTTTTTGAAGTGTTAACGAAATTAATGATTGCGTCAAAACAGAACGAAATGTATCTTGTGTCCCTCGCTCCGACCGTCCCATCTGTCAGTGTCTCGTCCTTTGAGAGGGGGGCACACAAATCTGTCACTTCGGCGGTGCGTACACCCTTGGGAGCGCACAGAAATCGCCCCCGCGGAATGAGGCTCTTTCCAAAATAGGAGGCAGTTTCACACTTTGTTGCGTCGCTCAACATCCGAGCCTTCGAGTCTGCGGGAACGGCGGTAATTTATGGCAGCGGAGTGGGGAGGACGTGCGCCCTAATGCGGATAAACGATTTCCAATGGGGAATGATTTCGTAAATCATTTCGGAGGGATTTTTCGCATTCCACTGGCATGACAGGCGTAGCTTTACACGCCGCAACGTAGGCGCCATAGGCACTGTGCGAGATGGTTCACATGGGAACAACTCTGGTGGTGATAGGTTAAGCGGTTCAGGCACATACGCGTGTAGTGGCTTAAGCCTCCTTTTCCAGGCGAAATATATCGCGAGTGACGCTGAATGTGTGGGCCTTTTTTATGTCAGTCTAAGCCGATGTAAGCCGCTTTACATGGTTCTCTTTGGCTGGGGGGATCTATTTTTTGTGAGGCTTTTAAGCGATTTTGAAGAAGACTCTTAAATTTTTGCTGAACGTGGCAGAACGGTGACAGCGATTGGAGGGATCTCTGACAATCGTGGAACACTCAACCATCGTTTGTACGTTTGGTTTGAATTCTTAAATGCTATTCTACATTCTTCATCGCATAGACGCCCTTCAAGTAGACGAGGTTGCGGGAAACGTTATGCCACATGCGTTGCATAACAGTAAACATAGAGGAAAACATTTCTCCAGAAATTTGTGAAACTTTGTATTCCATGTCGGTGCTTCCATTCACCTTGCCGGCGAGTCCTTAAAGGGAGGGAAAGGTGTTTACAAGTATTTAAAATTCTATAAGGACACATAGGCTCTATCTTATGGGAAAGATTTAACGTTGGAGCCTCGCTTTTCGCTGAATGTTGGGCTACTTCTGGGTGTTGTTCTACTACCTAGAAAACTCGTGATCTCCTGCCGTTTTCTTTTCTAGACTTTAAACGATTCCATAGTGTCCAGGCCGGCTGTGTTGTCAAGCTCTATGCTTCCGAATTTTCAGTTGTCATTGGAAGGCCGGGAAAGGTTGACCAGAAATCAAGTCACGACTTTGATTTGTAGTTGTAGCCCTTGAAAGTGGCACAGCACTGGGAACAATCTGCTAACTCCTCTTATGGAACCAGGTCCTGTTCTCATATTTTAAGGCTTGAGCCGAATAATGAAACGAAGAGTGAATATTTTGACGGAAATCCTCATCACATCGATTGACTAACAAGGATAAGAGAACTAACAAGGATAAGAGAATGTTGTCCAAGTCGATTTCCTTGCTTCTCTCTGCAGTGGAATAGGAATGGCACACCCTGGAGCTGCCTGAACTGATCCTCCCGTCGCCGACAGCTTTTATTGGTAATCTTTAAAACTGTTTGTACTGCAAGTGTCCCTCCAATCCCTTGTAACAGGGCAGTACCAACCATTGGCTGGAGGCGTTCAAAGCATTGTGCGGGACTTGGATACAATTCATAAAGAATAAAAATCTGTTAGTCTGCCCGTAGCCACTAAAAGTCGGAAAAAAATGACATTCCACAAGGTTCCAGTCTAGTACCAATATTTTTTCTTCAAAAAATCACACATTCCGCCAAACCTGAGGGGACTTAAAACATTGCTGCAAACTTACGTTTTTCTTTTCCCCTCCCTTTCACAGACTGGTTGACCCAAATTCATTTCCTTGTCGCAATTCGATTCAAGCGGTGGTCTACATCGTGTAACCAGCTCCCGTCCATACATAGATTCATCGTTCACTCATCGCTTCCCAAACCGCAATTCACAGCTTGCTCACTGTGAATAGTTTCTGGGACAAATGTAAAAGGGAACCAAAAACCCAAACTGGAAGCAGAACCAGAACCGAAGCCAGAAAACCAAAGCGAACTTTGCCATAACTCTCGACTGACTGCATTCAATTCCACTTTGAAACTCACAGCAACGACCCGCAACTCCAGTTAAATGAACTGAAACATTCCGTCAATCCGGAATGAGCCACGTTTGGCAATGCCAAGTCAAGACGAGACTCTTCCACTTCAAGGGGAATTGCCGTTGTCGCCGACATCACCACCATCGCCACCACTGCCACTGCAGCGGCAGAAGACTACTTCTCTGCCGGCTGAGATGCATGTGCACAACGAGAACAATTACGAGTTCGATTCGTCGATTTGTCGAGTTGATGACGATGATGGCGATGTCGATGTCGTTCGCTCGGAGCAACCAGCCAGCTGCCAAGCTCGGCGAATACGTAATGTCAAAGTAGTTGACCTATTTCCCCCGCATCTTCGATGCACATCCCACGAGGAACTCCTGATGATGCCGCTGCTCCCTTGGGGAGGCCTCCACAATGGAGGCCACTTTAACACAGTTCCTCCACGAGAAGTGCACCCAAGTTGTCGCAGCTGGCACTGCTGGCTCTGTTGGCACAGCTCCCAGTGATGACGATGCCGCCGGAGGTGGTGGCGAGGCAGCGCTCGGCGCAGCAAAGTTCAAAAGAGTTCGATTGGGACTCTAAAAGGGAAATATCACTCCAGAGCCCGCCTCGCCAGTTGGAGATTCTGTATCTTTACCCAGTTTTCGATTGATTAGATCACTTCTATGTGATGGATAAGCCGGAGCGACGGCGACGACGGGATGACACAACAGCGAATCGTAGCACACACAGACACGAATCATGATGATGGCTCTGACATATTGGCCGTAGTTGGAGAAGTGCATGTAAGTGCAGCGCGCTCGAAAGCTTCAGCGGGCATGATGTATCTGACGATTGAGACGATGATGACGACGATTATTCACTCGATTGTATGGGCAACCGTCCCCGTCGCTCGAAAAAGCGGGCGCAGAACAAGTGCCACATAAAGATGCGAAGCATATGGTCGGGACGAGAAGAAAAACTGTATCTTTTATGCGTGCTTTTCTGTTTTTCTTTTTCAATTCAGCCGGCAAGCGGCGTCTTTAGTTTCTCTGATGAACGAGGTCAATGGAGGAGGGGGGCGCGTGGAACAACATTTTTTTGGTCCCCTCCCTCGTTTGAATGTCATATGTGGAGGCCCGCTCGTTGTGAAGATTTATGAGTTGTGCTTTTTCGGGAGCGCACACATTTGGATGTCCTCTTCTGAGTTATCTGTGAGATATTCGGATATATTCAAATTTGTTTTTTCTTTCGTCTGAGCACCCTGGTTTTTGCTTTATCTCATGAAGCACTCGACAGTGCGGGAGGCAATTGTCGAGACAGAAGTTTGGGGCTGGTTAAAAGCTGTGTCAAGTTGATTGCCTTTTATTGGGCAAAAGAAGTGACGTAGATTGAAGTCCTTTGCCGGCAGTTGACGGCGGGTATCAGTCATACGATGAGGGAGAAAGGGATTTGTGTACGCCTTCGTATGGGTGTCCTCGATGGGACGCTTTGTTTGAGGAATAAATCACGTTTTCTGAGGGAAGGAGAAATGTGAGAAGGGATTCAAAGGGCTCTGGAGGACTGTGGGGTGAAATACTCCAAATTGAATATTGATCAAAATCTTGGAGCAAATGGATGTTGCTACAACAGGTGGAAATTCTCTTCCCAGGAGTCTTTTTGAATAAATGAGTCTTGCGTGGGTTTCTCGGGAAATTTAACAAAAAAATAGCTCAGGACAGAGGTGAGGCTCCTGTGGGACTTCATACGAAAGTAACTCGGGACTTACGAGTCGATTTCTATAAAATAGATGAACAAACGGAGTGTTCAGGCACCATCGTGGCCTGCGGACTTTGAAGTATTCATTCCAAAACGTTCAGTCGAAAATTCTCATCAATTGTAATGGTTGTCTATCAAATACAGGTCCGAGTTGACATAACTGTGGGATGAATCATATCCGCTGTTAAGTTGCATAATACTCAAAGCGGTAGGCTCAGTGTAGTCATTAATGACACGGCGAAAGGAACTGTTTAGTGATTTAAATCCATCTTCCTTCTGCTTCTTCCAGTCATCCTAATTCTATTAACACCACTCCTTGAGCCAAGCAGCAAAACTAAAACGTATGAACTTTTCGCTTGTGTCTTTTTGCCTTGAGTAGGTCCAAAGATCCTCAACTTTCTACATCATGAATAGAACTTTTCGAAAGTCAAACCAGAACTGATGAGAAGTCAAGACCATAATTAAAATTGCAGAGTTGATTATTAGGCACTTAAATTAACGTGAAAAGGAGGGGGAGACTCTGCAGCGAACATAACCGGCTGTGGATCTGGCCTCCAAGGCCGAATTAACGTGGAAAGGAGGAGGAGACTCAGCAGCAAACATAACCGGCTGTGGATGTAGCCTCCAAGGCCGCAGTTTACCTACTCATCTCAGTCACATCCAGCGAGTGGAACAACAGTAGTCCAGTTAAGAGGGTCTGTGAATCACAGTCGTTCGTGAATTAGTCTTAGACCGATCCTCCATGCGTTTGGCGATGCAAAACAGCTTGACGATCTGCCCCTAGTTCAGCCTCGAATCATTTTGGCAGATCATTAAGGTCTGATTCGGTAGTTAGACTTCAGTCAAACCTTCACACATCTTCATATACTGACTGGAGATGGATGCGATACTCGAAGTAAATTAAAGTTCATCTCTCTACATCGATGACCAGATACGAAACACTTCTTTTCAAAATAGTGATCAGACATCCCTACGGTCAGAGGCACCAAGTAATTCAAATTCAGTAATTACAACCGAGGTTGGTTTGGTCCAATTCTAATATTCACTCGAGTCATGGTTAGTCAGTTAGTTACAGACTTCCCATCTCAAACGTTCATCATATGAAATCCGAAGTTGTTCATCGTCTAACTCTGACCTCCAGAACTTCCCGTCCATTTCTGATATTTTTCCAATTCTTTAATAATTCCTGTAAATGTTGGTGAGACATTGCTACGATCCAATCGTCCAAGTCAATCAAATTCAGTAATTACAACCAAGGTTGGTTTGGTCCCGATATGTATGCCTATTCCAATGTTCACTCGAGTACTGGTACAAGTTTCAAACGTTCATCGTGTGAAATCACAATCTGAGGTGATCTCGTTCAACCTTCATCAGGCTTCCGTCCATTTTTTATAATTTTCTAATTTCTAAATAACTGCTGTAAAGCTTGGTCTGTCTGCAACCGAATTTCCCTTGAATTTCAACACAATTCGGTGCAAATTCCATCAGAAGTGTGTTTTCTCATTGCTCTCCACATCAATTCAATTTCCAAGACCCTCCCACGAGGGCATCGATCAAATTCTGATCTCCTCTCAGCTCGTCAAAGACCCGAAAATTCGCTCATCAATCATGTTCAGCAGCCAAGCCCTGGTTATCTTCATTTTCCCAAAATCGTATCAAGGAACCCCTTCCCATTTCATTTTCACTGCACAGCACGCCTCCATTCGAGGGACAGCATCCAATTGCCATTAGGTCTGTGTGCTGTTTAAATGGATTTCCTTTCCATGAATTGAACTCATTCGGCTTCCTCCTTCGCTCGAGTCGTGGACGTTGTCTGTGTCGTCTGAGTCGCCTCGGTTGCCCAGAGCGGAGTATTTCGTTTGCAAACAGCAGTTGCAAAAGTATTCATCTCCAACTCCGACAGAGGGAAGTAAAAACTCAACTCATTCATTAAATCTAATGACATCAAGGGCTGAAAAGGATCAGAGGGCAGTCCGCCTTTTCTCAATTAAGAAATCCTTTTTCCCAGGAACTCCCCCAGTCCATTCCCCAAGTTGCCCCACCAACCGTGTCCGACACGGCGAACTATCCGCTAGAATGCAAATTAAATTCGGTTTGGAAAACATTCCGAAGCGACTTGTGAATGTATTTTTTTCAATTTCCAGCCTTCCGTTCGTGTCCTTGCGTGGTCATCCACCACAATTCACACTGACCCTTTTCGCCCTTCTCGACCCCCTCCTTTGTTTGTGGCAGTTTCTGCTGATGACGGTTAGGGGATATTCAGCTCGAGACGTGGGAGAAGGACTGGTTGATGAGAAACAAAACTGGAACGGCACTCAAGGACGACGATGATGAATTTGCCAGTGCACGCCGAGGTTGGGTTGGCGCTTGGAGTGTTTCGGGTGCCTAGTTCATCAGCAGCACTGATTATATCTGAACTATATTTCAGAATTAAAGAAAGCAGAGTACAGGCCCCACCGACACTGAGGATAGCTGCAAAACTTCACGCAGCGGCCCGGTTGTGGTTTTGCACCTAAAGCGAGGACATTTCCTTTTCCGGACCCACAGCTGAACAATCACTGGTGGGATCTATACGAAATTAGAGGCACATTCAGTCGCTTTGTTCTTTTTTCTTTGTGGCTTATGCTCCGTGGACATGCAAACGCGATGGGGGTAGGGGCGTGTGGGAAGTGGCTCGGAAATGGCGTTTGACATACCTCTTAATCAAGTAAACGTCCTTTTCGAGGTGGATTGCCAGGAACTAGGTGGCGACAGAAGTAGGTCGGGCGATTTGTTTGGCAATTGAATTCTTAATTGTGACGCACAACGTGAATGCTGGTTGAGATATTTTTGGGTCAAGCATTGGAAGGCTTTCTCAGAGGGTTGTTTGAAAGGTTTGCTGGAGAAGGTTAATTGGTGTCGCAGGGATGGAATTATGGTAAAGTAGGGATAATTAAGGTAAATTTCAAGGTCGATTTCTTATGTTCTGTTAATGAACTATTTTCAAATCCATATGCATGACATTTAATATTCCAGAGCTTTGCGTAAGGAAGACGTGCTTTACTAATTTACGGCAGTCCACTACATGTAGTTGGCTGCAAATCGGAGTCAGGTTCTAATCTCATCTGAATTTTATTTCTCGGTGATCTCAAATGTTTAACTCCAAAAAAACCACTTGCCTGTTATATAATCAGTTGGTTTTAAGGCTGTTATTAGCATTTCAGCCACCAGACGTGGTATGGCAAATACTTATGTCAATGTATTTGGAGTAAAACTAAATTCCTGCGGTTTGCTAAGAGATGGCGTAACTTGTATTGTTCCATTGTCTTTCTTCCATTGGAACATGCATTGGAAAGCTACGATCATTGTACGTTATTTCATTTCAAGCCATTCATTTGAAGCGCAAACAATGATTTTTTTTTTCATTCAAATATGTCGAACTTTGTGCATGAAAAAGTGTTTTTGCTGAGAGTTCTTCTTCATTACTTCAATATGAAGAAAACTGCTGTCATCGTGTTGTGGTGGAAGTTTATGGTGAACATGCACTAGCTGAGCGAATGTACCAAAAGCGGTTTGCCCGATTTAAAAGTGGTGATTTTGGCTCGGAAGACTACGAACATGCTGGGCAGGCAAAAAAGTTGAGAGATGGAGGGCTGGAAGCGTTGCTCTATGAAGAGCTCGTAAAATCTTTGGGTGTCACTCCAGTAGCAATTTCAAAACGTTTGAAAGCAGCTGGATATATTTAAACCAAGGAAATTGGGTTTTACTTTAAAAAAACCGCAGTATACCCAGTTGTAGAGTTGCGCAAAACAGTTTCTTTGCCGGACCGAACATGGAACGGTTCCTTTGTGGAAAGGAACTAGTTCCGAGGAACTATTTAGTTCCGAGGACCTACTTAGTTTTGAGGAGATATTTATTTCCATCTCCAATGTTTATAGGACGGCGATTCATGTTCACAAAACTGAATAGTTCCATTTCAGACACATGTTTTAAAATTAAAATTACTACTACAGAAATGTTATATTAGTGTTCATCAATTTTCCTCTAACTGTTACAATTGGAACAGTATGCATTAAATTTCAAAGCGCGTTTATATATCCAAGCAAAATATGAGCATTTGTCTAGCGATAAAACAATCAAATCAAAACAAATCTGAAATGTTTCATGAATTGTCAACAAAACAAAGTGGGCAACATGGTAGCTGAAACAACATTCAGAACTACCGCAGTAGATATACATAGTTCCAGGACCGATGTAGTTCCAGGAACGATATAGTTACGGACATAGTTTCGGAACTATGCACTAATAGTTCCATCAGCATGTCCAGGCTCAAACACGTATGTAGGAGGAGGAGGAGAAGAAATATGTTGAAAGTATTATCTTTATTCTCTCTTCTTTTTGGAACTATCGGATATGTTTAGGTGGAGTATGTGGAGCGATCGGATCTAGTTCCGACAGTGGAAATAGGTCCAGGAACTATGTAGGTCCGAAACTACACAACTCCACCCAATTGAATTGAGTATTTATACAGAAAAAAAACAGAAACCCTTTATGGGTCAGAGTAACTTGCACTTGCCCATTTCGTGTTATAAGCTGTTTGTTTATATAGTTTTCTGCAGTTTCATTTCAAAATGTTTCACAACCATTTTTTTTGCATTGTTCGCTTTTTTAAATTAAACTCTCACAATTGGCATCATTCTTTCTACAAAGTTTAACTTCCGCCTTTGCATTACAACACACGCCGGCACACTTGTAGCACAGAGCTCTGCCAAATCAGTGTGCCATCGGATGAGGCTTATTGTTCGAGTTCCAAATAAAACAGAAAATAAAATCTAACTGGAGCAAGTAGTTACACAATCTGCCGGGAGTCCAAGCTTCTTGCAGGTGTATATTTTCTCATTTCAGTCATAAAAAGTCACAAAAATGAAATAATTTGTGGTCACACTTAGGTTTAAATGGAAAATATAAATATGATTAGCAAACCGACCATTTCTTTGATCCAAAATGGAACTATTTGCCCATAAAAGTGGACCACACACTTCGCCACTGTCGGGGAATGCTGGTGCATGCTTGGGAACATTTTTTGGTTTTCAAATTTCAGGTCGCACAATGTCGAGAATTTTACATTCACACACTATATATACTTGAGTGTCCGCTTTTTTCTTCTTGTTGCGGAGCTACAGTCTGGGGTGGACCTCGGTCTCAACCAACGTTCCTCTCCAGCCAGCACGATCTTTCGCCAGCTGCCTCCAGTTGCGCAATTTCAGGTGGTTGAGATCCTTCTCCACTTGCGTGCGCTTTAGATGCTCTTAATTTATCTCATTATAGTCGAAAATAGCGATTCAATGCAAGGATTAAAAACGTTTGACATGGTTTATTCACCCGCTAAAACATAGATTCGATTCTTTAACGAAACGTTCACTATTCACCTCATAGAGTTCCTAAAAACGCTCAGAAATAATAATTCTCTTTTCAAAAGTTCACCTTTCCAACTCATCAATAACTCGCGAATGAATTTTCTACGGACATGTCGAAGAAGGATTCTCTTTTGCATGCTGGAACACCCACTGAACATGTTCGCCGTAGGTTGGGCAAAACGAAAGCATTGTGGCAATCAAAGAGTCTTGGCTGAGGAACAATACATTATCCAAAGGGCACATGCACGTTTGTTCAGACCGCCGGGAAGCAAAGCCCTTTGAAACCAGGACTTCCATTCAAAAAGTTTCCATCAGTTCCGGTCATCTTTTAACAAGGTGTTAAAGCACATCAATGTTCACATGATATGGGTTCCGGTGAACAGTGACATTCAAAGTCGATGAACTTGTACTTACCTTCTATTTCCTTCGCTGCTCAAAGTGCATACATTGCAAATAGTCGAAGAGTGGTCACACTTTTCTTTTGATCACTCTTCTCTTTTTTTTCAGATAAAATGTATTTTCTGACCATGTGAGATATCGTAACAGACCACTGCGTCATTGAGACACATTCCTTCAGACACCACGTACCTCACAATGAATTCTGTAGAAGCTGCGAAGAAGAGGAATCAATGTCTCATCTCCTCTGCGTCTACCTCCTTCTTCCTTAATCTAGGTGAATGCAGCGAGAATTTTGTTTGACACCTCA
This sequence comes from Eristalinus aeneus, assembly GCA_955652365.1. Lineage (NCBI taxonomy): Eukaryota > Metazoa > Arthropoda > Insecta > Diptera > Syrphidae > Eristalinus > Eristalinus aeneus. The sequence continues at coordinate 5,299,347 of OY019132.1, forward strand.
ATACACCTCTTTAGAAGAATAAGCGAGAGCTGCTTATTCCTCTAAAAAGGGAGCTCCATGGAAGTGTGCAACAAATTACATTTTCATACAGAGCAGCGTGTATTGAAAAAACTAAAAAGTGGAAACATATTCCTCTTTAGCACTTTCAACTTTCTGGCCCACATGATAGCTTGCAAAGAGGGGCACTTTAGGGGGTCATATATATTTTTGGCATTCTTCCTCAACTCAACGAATTGCGTCATAGGTCGATGACAATGGCTGCTGTAACTCAATTTGAACCCCCGCATTTCACCTTCATGCTAGAGTATGTTTATTCTGACAAGTTTCGACGGTGAATGCTCCAAGAAACAGTCTTTTGAAAGTTCGTTGAGGGCAAGCCATCAGCTCGGAAGGCATTGATGTGTGTACTCGTATACTGTCAAACGTTTGCAGGTTTTGAAACCTAAGCGGTTTAGATGTACCTGACTAAACAAATGCTGGCTTTGAAAGTGAAATGGATAAAATGGGCGTTACTGTGTATATTGTATGGCTCGACGTCTACAGAGGGACGCCTAGCTTGCTTGCTTTTCAATTACTTGTGTTGTGTGCGCTACCGTTCTCTCACAAGTAGATGGAACCTAGGGTCTTGTGCCGACTGCGAACGGCAAAGTTTGAGAAACTCTTTCATAAACAGGTTTTACTCCTTGTGGACTGCTAGTCGCTCAAAAGAGTAGGTGCCGTGTAAAAAGCGTTGTAATTGAGTCTAAATCGGATGAAGACGTCTTCTGAGATAAGTCTTCAGCGAGCGGGTTTCGATCTGATTGGTTTGCAGGAGATGATTCTCCGTTGGCGAGGCGCTAATTGGGACAGATGTGGGATTTTGTTTTACGCGATCACCTGCCTTGATGGCATATATCACCGGGTCCAAGAGTCGTAGATAATGCAAGACTAAACGCCTTATTTACCGAAATATCAAATTGAGATCATGCTTGAGGGACAATCACCCCACATTGGATTGATGTGAGGCCTTCCTAAAATCTCTTCTGCTCACTTGGTCACAGCGCTCGATTGAAAATGCAACTCCGCACTGAGTCGGAATAGTCCTCTAACCACCTGGCTTAATTTTTCGGAGAACAAGCAACTAGACAAGTCAGCACAGTACACTATCCTCGACTCTACCCGCGATGCTAGGTGGTAAACCACAGCCACCTCGATGCTCCAACAAGGGGCCTATCGCTCGGTCAAGTTGGAGCAGAAGTTCCAGGTGCAGCTCCTGACCTCCCGTAGCACCAGAACATAGCCCCCGGTCAAGTTGTCACTATCAGTCAGGTTCCCTCAAAGTCTGGGCCTGTCAGTCGCCACAGATGGTCTTTTCTCCATCAGTGTTTCTGTTGTCCCTATAAATAGTGATACGGATGTGATTTTTGAATCTGTGATTCACAAAATCCAGTCACTTCACCAGGGATAATTGGGACTCTGCAACAGAGGATTCCTGTGTAGGGCGTTAACACACAAATATAAAACAGCTCATTCCAGGATGTGCAACAGTAGACGACTAGCTGAGGTTAAAATCCAATCCCGACTGTTATACCGCCCTAAAAAGAGGGAGAACACGTTATACCGCCCTGAAAAGTAGGAGATTTAGTCTTTGCGCTGCTTCTACGATTTATCGCTTCACTTCCAAACGACACTGTGCTGAAGCGAGATCCTATATTCATTCTGATTCTGATACTTTTTGGTCTCCCTAATTCATCTGCTCCTAAAATAGAGCTAATCTTTGAAAAACAATACACACTTAGCACCTTCTCAGTTTTCTTTAGCCTGATTGGCTTGCAGAGAACCGAATTCATTCCATATAACGTTTGCAGAGCTAATACCCTTCTCGACTTCTCTAGTGCCACAACTGCAGCCCCTTCTCTGTCGCCTTCTCCATTGCCTTCTATCCCCTTTGTCAAAAACTGCTAAATAAGTAAATTCAATTCCGGCCACAATAAAAACACACCACACACATGTGCATACACAACCTTTGATGAAATTACGCACATCACATTTGCCCCCAGTGTTGGCTTCGAGTATGCTCCCCAAAGGCGCTACCCCCTTCCACTTTCTTCCAATCCATACTCAGTACCGAAACTTCTTAATGAAAAGAGCAACGTTTGTGTTTGCCTTTCCACCCATGCTCTTGCATTGTTTAACAAATTCTACACCCACCCCTTCCACTCATCGCCCGATAGTTCGAGAATACTTCGAAAATTTGAAATGAAACCTTATAAGAAGATGAAGAGGTCCCTCCCTTCCATCCACCTGCAAGGCAACCACTTCAATTAATTTGCTTCTTCTCATGATGCCGCCACCAGCGCCGACGACTACAACGCAGGTGAACCTCCTCCATTTCAGTTGTTTCCTCAACACAATCCAGGACTCATTCTGCTTCGTCTAATTGCATTCAAAAGGTTTTTTTTCATCATTTGCTCCATTTTGCGTTCTTCTTCGTCTTCTGTTGTTTATCGACTTAATCCGCATATGTAGTCAAGCGAGGGTGTGTGTGAGTGTGTCTCGTCCTGCCCTGGAGCACAATTATGGCTTCAATTTTGTATCTCGAGCAAAATTTAATTACAATCTCGGTTTGTTTTGGTGTGTGATACTGCTAAATAATTTCGTTCGTGGGCTCTTTGTGCTCCTACATCCCACCCGCCTGGCGCCCCAGCTCCACCAGCGCTTGCCTGTGCGCTTAACAATTTAATAACATTGTGGTTACTGAAAGCAATGACATTGTTTCATCCGACCTTCATCTAAATGCTTTCACACTCGATGAGCATCACTGTAACCACCACCACAACCGCCACCCTCATCCTTTCTAAAGCTGACACAACCTCCTCCTTCGAAAGCCATTACGATAAAGTGCAATATTTCCCGTTCACCGCGAAGTATGTGGGGGGGGGGGAATGAATGTCCTTTGCACAGACAGAAAAAAAGGAGGAAAACAATTTGCATATCCCGAGTGTGGATACTGTTGGATACACTCAAATCTATGTCAAAAGGAACACCCAGAGGAGTGTGTGAGCTGCTGCCGCGGGGGTGTTCGAGGGTTCATAACTGCAAATGAGAATGCCACATGCAAGCCGGGACGCACGGACCCACACACAATGGCGAAAGAAGAAAAACGAAATTCCTTCGCAGCCGCAGCGGGGACATACAGAGATGTGCGCATTTTTCTGACGGGTTTTGTGTCAATTTCACAGAGCATGCTCGTTCTCGGTGAATGACATCCAGCACTCGAGGGCTCAATTCGATAGTTGGAATGGGTTGCCCTCGTGTGTGAGGAAATGCACTTGTCAAACATGGTCATCTGTGGGAAAGAATGATGCCGTTCACCTTTGCGGACAGCAAATGGAGTAAATATGAGCACAAAGGATAATTGACTTGGAATGCATTCTGTGGAAGAATTGGGCATTTCGATGCGTCCTCTGGACTATCAGAGTTAAATCGAAATGGAAATGAAACAACTTGAAACTGTCACACAAAAGCGTATGTGCATTGAACGCAGTTAATTAGGAATCAAGTTTGGTCGATTTTGGTCAATTCCTTGTCAGACGAGGAACGCATCACAAAGACCATAAAAGAGGGCAGGAAATCGATTTCTGGGGAAAATCTAATGGGGGACTGGAGACTTACTGGATACTAAACTGAAAGGATTCCTAAAGTGTGTACACAAGAACTGTTTCTTGGGGTCGAGCGTTGACCATGAAATCGATCAACTTGGCACATTAGAGGGCAAAATTTTGTCTCAGATGGCGAGGGCCCTAGTGCATGCAATGTGAAAACAGGAAGCGCAGCCCCATGGCGCAATTACATCAATGGAATGCATGCATGCTTTCTTTATTGATGAGTTCAAAAGTTTATCGCAACTGGCCACAGCAATGTCAACTTTTATTTTGCTGTCCTTCCAGCAAGTCCGTTTATTTCTGCCGAAACGAAGAGCGATTCCCAGCTTAATATTACTCCTAGAATTTATCAAAATTCTCAATTTCTCAAAACTTGAAGTGCGGAGGACAACATTACAGTAGCATGTGTCTCCTTGGAAGCACTTTGCAATCCTTGGTGCACTTGGGCGTCGTCCAACGTGGCTCTTCAGCTGTCACAGTCTCGTGTCGGTTGTCTTCGATTTCTGACACCAGATTAGTTGAAGCTCTTCTCCCCTTCTATGCGCCATCTGAGACTTTATTTCCCGCTACAGTGTTGTCCGAATGTCTCGAATTCAAAGAAAACTGTGGTTACCATCCCTACTTCGTGGCCTAACCATTTTAAGCTTTGCGTTTGAAGGCGCTTGGTTGGGCCGTATAACTCTTGAAGATCAGCGTCGCCTTGTGCCAAATCTTGCAACATTGAAGGTTATTCTCAGTCGTCATCCTACAGAATCTACTGAGGCTTGTAGAAGTGGATAAATTGGAAATGAAAATGTGAAGCTCGTTTCCATGCACACAAAATATGGATGAAGATTTATTTTGTTTCCTTTCCCGATTTCGGTGCAGTTTTTCCTGCCTTTAGGCTTTAACCCAGATGGCAGACAGGATTTTGTTAAGATGACTGATTCCATAATCGAAGGACCGCACAAAGTACAATCGTCATGCATGGTTTCTCTCAAGCGATCTGCCTATGTCGCTACTGCATGCAGCCAGCTAGACCACATATTGCTGCTTCAGCCACAGCAGCAATCTTACTTCTTCCTTCAGCGTCGATTGCATTAGCGTGACTAACTGAAGTCGACCGGACAGTATCCAGGCAAAAATCATCGCTTGGGTCGTCACAGAGGGATTTATTCAATTTCTTATCATTAAATATAACTCTCAAAAACAAGTCGAGCCTCGGGCCTATTCTCGGGTACCACTCCATCTCCTCAACTATTTCCATCTTCCCTTTTATCAGATCTTTAGTTATTTTGACGCTATTTTCAATTAATGATGTTCTCACTATCAAAACATTTTCTACCACGACCCTTGCGCTAATTTTCCGGTCTTTGATGTACGCTTTTTGTGCCTTCCAGGGAGGTACTAAAATGCTTTTCTCCTGCAGAAGATTTGAAGAGAAAATCTTTCTAAGCCCGTTTTTCAAGAAGTAAGGCTGCCCAAAAATATTTGTCTAGGTTTTGTACCCGTGCTAGAGCCGTCAAATGTCTGAGTACATTGGGTTGGTTTCAGAATGTAAATAGCCCTTCTTAAACCAGCAATTCACTTTTCCTTAATCCTATAATGGCTTGTTAAGAAGCCTGTTTGCCTGGGTTTTCTGCAGATCTTGTTACAGGAATTCAAACTTCCCATTCATATCCCTTGCTATATGATGCATGGCCTAACTCATGCTAGGGGTTACCTCCTGTGACAGCATGGTATCCAACAAGGCATCTGCTGTCACTTCTAGTCAGAAGTGTGTAATAAGCTCATTTACACATTCTACGGGACTGTTTATTTCTTGGTTTCAGATTGGAAAGGTTAGCATTTGACTCCTGTCAAACTCAGCTTTCAGTAAATATTTGTTTGTTTTAGACAAATCTTTGCCATTTACGAAAATTAATCGGCAAGCAACAAAAGAATGTGGTTTTCCACATTTTGTCATAATCGACTGACTGCGGAAGCCATCGTTTAAAGTGGAACAAATTTGAATAAAGAGTGTGCCTTGTGCATTGAAAATATTACTGATGTAAGTCCAAGCGCTGCTGGTAATCTGAATTTATTGACATCCCGGGATTAGAAGCAGTTGAACATGTCGTACGCCGACTATGGCATATGCTAGTTTCGCATCTCCATCCTCCTAACGATCAACTTAGACAACAATTGAAGCCTGTAGCTTGTTTGCAAAAACGTGGAGTAACTTCTTGGTTGTTTGAACCGCACACAAGAAATAAAAATATTTTTTATTTGCTGAGATCGGACAAAATACTCACTCGTTGTACCATCCTCACAACAGTGGTTCTTATTTGTTCTGAGTTCACCAAATAAGCGAAGAATCAAGCGCTATGTTGTTTTTGGCGAATTCTTGAAAATTCAGACTTCGATTATATTTATTAAACCAAACAACGCGACTGACCACCGCCAGCATAAGGCCATGCAAGAAATTCCGCCCATGGGAATAAGTCTTAAACTTTAGACGCATTAAAACATCTAATTATTCTTCTTATGGCGCTACAGTCTGGGATGAACCTAGGCCTCAACCAACATGCCTCTCCAGCCTGCACGATCTCCCGCCAGCTATCTCAAGTTCCGAACTCTAAGTTGGTTGAGGTCCTTGTCCACTTGTTTGCGCCACCTTAGCCCAGACCGCCCTCTGTTGCGTTGCCCCAATGGCTCTCTTTCAAAGACTTTTCGGACCGGAGCCGTGGTGTTCATACGCTCTACATGGCTTAGCCGTCTTAAGCGTTGTATCCGACGATGCTTGACCAGGCGCAAGTCGCTGTACAGCCCTTGAAATTCGTCGTTGAATCTTCTTCTCCAGATGCCAGCAACGCAAACAGGACCAAAAATCGCACGCAAAACATTTCTCCCGGAAAGACTAAGGGCTTGCTCATACGCTTTTAGTAACGTCCCGGTTTTCACGCCAGAAAGTATGACTGGGATGATCATCAAGTTGTTACGTTGTTGTCCTTCGAGAGAGGGCTTTGTTATTCGATTAAATCTTGATCTCAAAGAAACAGCGATTGGCAAGAGTGATTCAGCATTCGATTTCGGTACTGATGTTGTTGTCCCTATTTAGGTGGACGAAGTCCTCGACTACCTAGGGTGACACTCTATCCGAGACCTCAATGTTGTGTGTCCTTCCTTGATGACAGCATGTACTTCGTTTTGGCTTCCGCCTCAATGCCAGCAAACACCTCATTGATGGCTTGCTGTGTTCGTTTAATTGCGTCAATGTCGTCAGCGTAAACTAGCAATTTAACTGACTTTTGGAAGATCGTCCCACTGGTGTTGAATTGTGAGTTACGAACGATCTTCTCGAGTATGATGTTGAAGAAGTCACATGACAGTGCGTCGCCTTGTCTAAAACCTATTTTTGACATTGAAGGTCTCTGTGTGTTTGTTACCGATATTGACGGAGCAACGAAAGCTCCCTATCGTCATCCTACACAATCTGACGAGTTTAGAAGAAATGCCAAAACGTGACACGGCACTTTGTTGCTCGGCTCTATACACAGTGTCATAGGCGGCCTTAAAGCCAACGAATAGGTGGTGAGTTTCGATTTGCACTCCTTGGATATTTTCTAAGACCTGCCATAAAGCTCTATCGTTTACTTCCCTGTTCTGAAACCACACTGATTGAGACCCATCAGGTTGCAGCAAAACGGTTTCAGTTGCTCCCACAATACGGCAGAAGGGATCTTGTAGGTGAAATTGAGAAGACTGGTCCCTCGATCCCAGTCAAAGTGGTCACTTCTCTTGTGGACCCGACAAAAATTAAATGATCACTCAAGATATTAGCGAGATACCTCCAAAAAAGTACGAAAATGTTGTTAGTTGAAAATAATCGCGTGCTGCTGCATATACTGGCAAAGTTTTCATTTAATGTAAATGACTCCACATCATATATCCACGGGCCTTTTGAGATGCACTTCTTTGAAGTTTACTGCCATTTATTAGTAGTCAAATATAATAGTCATCAAGTCGTCAACACATATCAAGTCGAAGAACGCCAATAATCTTCTTTACAGCTCAGGAGAACCGTATTTAAAATTTTAGGCGCCAATTAATTGAATGGGTTCTCTACTTTTCTCACACATTAATGACCGGCAGTACGGCTTCCGAAGCAACTGTTCCACCGGTGATCTGATGGCATATCTCACTGAAAAGTGGAACCAATCTTTGCACAAGGAAAAAGCAAGATTGTTGCGCTTGATATTTCAAAGGCATTTGACAGGGTCTGGCATCAGGCTCTCTAGTCAATAATGCGTTCTTTTGGGATCGATGAGTCTCTTCTTCAATGGATTAGAAATTACCTTTGGAATCGTTCAATACAAGTCGTTTTGGATGGATTCAAGTCTGATATTCACCATATTAATGCTGGTGTTCCCCAGGGCTCTGCTTTGTCTCCGGCACTCTTCCTCATTTTTGTAAATGATCTCTTGTCTGCTACTTCTAATCCTATTCATTCCTTCGCTGATGACAGTACCCTCAGCTTTTCAAATTCGTTCCTTGGCTCACGTCCCTTCACTTTGGCCATAGACTCGGAACAGCAGCGTATGTTAAACACATTAAAACCGTCCTTAACAGCATAATCGATTGGGGAAATAAGAATAGAGTGGAATTTAATGCTACCAAGACCCAATGCTGTCTTCTGTCGTTAAAGCGATGACAAAATAATCAGCAGTTATCCCTGAACGGCACTTGCGTTGTTGAAACCGAGAGACTTTCCATTCTCGGTATGTGTATCAACCCAACAATAAGTTGGAACGATCACATATTTGAGGTCGCCAAAAATGCTGCGAAATGTCTATGCTTCCTTAAACGATGCAAGAAGTACTTCACTCACTATGATCTGGCTGCAATATACAAGGCCTACATACGCCCGAAACTTGAATATAATGCACCCATTTGGTCAGATGCTTCTAAGACCTCCTTGCACCAGCTGGATTGAATTCAAAAGCGAGCGATACAACTTATAGGTGGCAGTAATATTGCGAAGTCGATTGGGTCGTTAGAACACCGACGTAATGTCGCGTCGTTGTCACTCTTTTATCGCTATTTTAACAAGATGAATTAGCCAGTTGCATTCCCCCCCATTCAGGAATTCACCCGCAATTCACGCCTCGCAAGGAATGCCCACCAATTAACCCTCAAGCCCTCTTTCGTACGCACAGTCAAATTCAGAAACTCGTTCTTTAGCCGCACTACACAAATGCGGAATGCTCTTCGCGGCTCGATTTTTCCTCCTCATTACAATCCACAGGCGCTTAAAACCAATGTGCATCGGTACCTCCTCTCCCTCTCTTCCTCTATACCTTCGGCCCGTGCTGTGACTTGATCTGGTCACTTAAGGGTAATCGCAACCCCTTTTGCTAAATGTCCCAGAAACCGATGCGCTGGTCCTTAGAAATATACCAAAATTCATCCGCAAATAAATGTATTTCAATGAAAAGCTTTCATCTCACAAATGGTCCATCGTTTTGCGTAATTTAGGCTCACAGAGGGACCTGCTAGTAGACTATGAGTGCGTGCTTACCGGAAAGACAATCTCCCTCAGTGGAACAAATTGATAATCTTCCTGCTCCCATCACTTTCCTACCTTCGATCTTTCATCCGACTGACGTCTTATCCCCGACTGGCAGAAGTTAATGCTCAAGTAACCCGACAACGCGGCCTTTTGGTACTTAATCACTTCTTTTTCTTCAATTGAATGCCCCTCTTCGTCACGGCCAGACATCAGCGGAACTCACTTCCTGGCAAACTGATTAATCAACTTGAAGGTGAACCCACCCTGCCCGCAGGTCCGTTTGCCAAATAACGTCATTTTTCATTGAATCAAACGAATGGCAGCGACATTAATATCCTTGAGAGACCCAACTGGGGCAGAGGTGCAAGTTCGCAACAACCCCCACTAAATTCCGTTATAAATCAAATTATACATCCCTAATGCTTACTAATTTTGCATTTTTTTCTTTTGTTTCTTGTCTCATTCCAGGTGAGCTTCCCCTCCTTGAAAGTCTAAGTACACTTCTTGACAATTACTCCCTTGGAAAGAACGTGCCGGTGAGGGGGTGGCAGGACCATCAACGCCCCTGACACCCCTCCACCGTCACTCCGCGTGCACAGAGTGAGTAATATAAATGAAATAAATTCCGAGGACGACGATGGTAAAAATGTTGGTTCCTGTGCCGTTCTCTTATCGCAGCCGATGATGACAAGGGGTGGTCTAAGGGGGAGTCTGTGCAAAAATTACAATCTACAGCAAGGTGTTCCGAGACAAATAAAAGCTAATGTACCTTCTCTTTAGTGTGTATCCTAATGTAGCATGAATTTGGTAAATGTTACAATTCCATTCGCCCGCCACGCCCGTTCGACTATTTCTTTTTCTTTTTTTTGGTGAAATAAAAATTCCAGAGGGATGAATCGAGGGGGAGGGCGATAGAAAAAAAAGAAATTTAACGAAGACGATAGCCTTAATGTAAATTTCCTGTTCAAATGATGACATCCAATGACCCCCAAGAGATCGCTTTGCTTTCCTTCTCATTCACTCCTCTGTGAAGTTTTGTCTTTGTACTTTTGCGGTCTTGCTGGCTAGAGTTATTTCTTGTGTTTGTCTAGTTGGCGAACGGTGGGGGGAAGTTTTTTCCTCTTTTTGTTTCATGAAGCGAAAGAGGGGGAATATTGGTGAATGGGGTTGCATTAGAGTGCATTAGTAAGGGGGAAGTAGATTCCGGGGTATGTGTGTCAATCAATCGATGAGGATGACATCATTGTTGAAGGGAAATACTCTTTGAACGAGTCCTTCAGCGCGCTTTCTTTCAGTTCAATTTTAAAGTGAAAAACAAAAATTGTACGAACCCATGGCGCATTCGCTAGAAAAAGTTTTTCAGGAATGTTGGTAGGTTTGAACATTCTGATTCTGAATCGAAATTTGATACTAAATACAGCACCAATGAATGAAGACCGTCGTTTTAGCTCAGTGTTACACTTGGGCTCGGGTCCATTTCAAAGGATTCGTCTCTCTAAGGTCATGCAAAAGCTGGAAGACTGTCAGTTTATGAACGAAACAGGCGCTACAGCTTCTAAAACAACAAATCTATCGGTGCTCTAATTCTGATATTCCATTGCATACCCTAACCAATACACTTGACATTTGACAGAGTTTGGTTTCAGTCGCTCTTGGCAAAAAAGCGAACGTGTGGCATCAACACGGCTTTCCCTCCAAATGTTGGAAATTATCTTTTGACGCGTTCAGTAGAGATTCGCTTGTTTAGGTTGAATTTTGTTTATGACTGGTGTGCCGCAGGGCTCTGATTTGTGTCCGACATTCCTCAAATTTACCAGTCTACTACTCCTTCTCCTAGCATCGACTTTTCATATATATTGGTCGACTCATGTCCCTCTTTCATGGAAGATAGACCACAGCGCTGCATGGTCTCAGTCGCGCTTGGGCCCGACAGACAAGCCACAGAGCTGCATGGTCTTAGGCACGTTTGGGCCGAAAGGCAGACCACAAAGCTGCATGGTTTTAGGCACGCTTGGGCCGGAAAGACGAACCACAGAGCTGCATGGTCTTAGGCACGCTTGGGCCGGAAAGATAGACCACAAATCTGCATGGTTTTGGGCACGCTTGGGCCGAAAAGACAATCCACAGAGCTCCATGGTCTTAGGCACGCTTGGGCCGTAAAGACAATCCACAGACCTGCATGGTGTTAGGCACGCTTGCAGTCGGAAGACTGACTACATAGCAGCCTGGTGTTATGAATGATAGCAGTGGAAAGACAGACAATACCAATACATGGTGTTAGGCACGCTTGAGCCGGAAAGACAGACCACAGACCTGTATAGTCTTAGGAACACTTCTGCCTGAAAGACAATCCACAGAGCTGGATGGTCTTAGGCACGCTTTGGCCGGAAAGAGCTGCATGGTCTTAGGAACGCTTGGGCCTGAAAGACAGACCACAGAAATGCATGGTCTTAGAGACTCTTGGACCGAAAAAACAGACCACCGAGCAGCATGATCTTAAGCGCTACCGCAGTGCAAAGACAGACTACATAGCAGAATGCAGAGCAGACTACAGAGCAAACTTGTCTTAGGAAAGCTTGAGGTGGTAAGACTGACTGCAAAGCAAACTGGTCGGTGGAGTGGCACTTTTCTCGACAGTTTCTATTTGCTTCATTATATACTAGTGCTTAATTGGAATAATGAAACAGTTTTCCCTTTAATCCTGCAAACCAGCATGACTCACGGTCTTCCATCCCTTTCCGAGATCGTAAAATCCCCGCCTTGACCTATTCGAATCAGAGCGTATCTTCATTTGGCTCATCAGCTTAAAGCATTAAACTTCCTCCTCTTCAATTTCACATCTTCTCGAACTCCTGTCTATCATCACTCGTTCATCGGGATCGGCTTTCACCCACTTTCATGCAGTCAGAGGTGAAAGAAGATTCTATCAATCCTGTACGATGAATGCCATCAATTCGCATCGATGTCCTCGCACAGTCACAGAGTTCAATCCATGTCCCAGAGCTCCCGACACGTTCATAAGTGACCATCATGCCATCGTCCTGCAGTCCACTGCCGACGGGCGAACGACGAATGTCGGAAGTGCTCCTGAACGCCGAAACAAAGAGCAAAAAATAAATAAAAAGGAAACCCACCCCGACACTCGTTAAGGTCCATCGACAGCGTAAAATGGTAATATTACACGTCCTCATACACACTCTCCCCCGGCTCGTCTATGACATAAAAATTCATTTCTGCACGAGATGTCCTTTTAACGCACCCCCTGGGTACATAAAAAAAATAACAGAACGACGAGAGCCATCGCCAACACCCCCGGCCTGTGCGAAGTGCAATTATGTGTGCAGCGCGCAGTCATTTCAACTCAATTTTTGCGGTAATGGCTTGCATGAGCTTTTTTTATGACAACATGTCAAAAACGAAACGAATACATGTTTCGCCTTGGCAACTATTGTCCGGATCACGCCCCCCACACACACATCAGATAAACGTAAAATATTGATGAATAAATTTTTGAATCCTTATTTAGAGCGGCCTGGCGTCGGGGAGGGCAGCGGGTGTCTCTGCTTCGAAGGGCGAATTTATTATATTCCTGGCCACAAATCATCGTCCTTTTTATGATTATGTTGGCTTCAATTTGGCACAAGCGCGCTGCCGAACATGCTGAAGGATTATGAAATGTGGTCACCAGGATGGGTATGGTGTGTGGGGTGGCTTGCGTAATGAAATAGGAACCAGGAGACGCCTGTAATGGCAGGACGAATTTGGTTTATAATCAGGATGTGGTTGGGACTCTATCCCTCTGTTTCTGTGGCTTGCGGTTTGATGAGTGATACCGAGGAGCAGGAAGCGGGAAGCCATTTTTTTGTTGCTACGCTGGGAAAAGTTCTGACAAATTGATTTGTTGTTTACGATCTCGAGAGATTATGAATTTGAATTTCAATGAATTTGAATAGAAATTTCGGCTGGATGAGTAGTGGGGGTGGCGCTTTGTAGGGGCTTAGCTGTAACTTCTTTTGTGTTTGCTCACTTAGATCCATGGGAATATTGATGAGCGGAAAATGTTGTCACAGATGTGTTGGTCGTCGGTTGTGGAAGGAGTTTGCTTTTGAGTTTTTAACTTTGACTCTGTCAAAGTAGGAGTGTATCTTAATAATATTAATAATTGTTGGCGCGACAGTCCACAGGGGGATCAGGGCCTGGCTTGCTCATCAACTACTCGTGTTGTGCGCGCTACTGTTCTCTCACGAGTAAAAGGGACCTACAGTTTTTTGCCGACTCCGAACGGCGAAATTTGAGAAGCTTTCTTAGACAGTTATTACTCTTTGAGTGTCGTCAGCAGCTCGAAAGAGGTGGTGCCGTGAAATATTAGAAAAATTGGTGTTGAACTGGAAGTCGAAAATACGACATACGAAAATACGAAATACGACACGGCGACGGCCACGGTGGTGCCATGAAAAATTCGAATTCGTGTTGATCTGCAAATCGAACCTAGAAATTCGGCGTGTGAGCGTCGCACTCTAGCCACTACACCTCAGCGGCTACCGGAATGTATCTTAATTTAAGGCAAATTCCTTCTTTGTTAAATCTTTTTCTGGAATAAGAATTCTGAACTTACACCCTTTGTGTTATTTGAAAGTTTGTTTTAGGCTTATGCTAGCTTTATTTTTTGATTATGCGACCTTCAATAAAAAGTCCTCATAAGACGGAAAGTATGGAGCACGTCTCCCAAAGCACTTACAGTGAATCGGCTCTACATCACTGCTCCAAACACAATGGTTTCGGTTTCAACAAACGTGGAACGCTGAGACTGGGTGTGTTACTGCCCACAGACCACTTATGTCATCTTCATCGTACTTACAAACTCGGATTGGTGTCTACCGATACCTACATTGCCTGCAAAGGGTTCAGAAGGGTCTCCACGGAAAAGTGATGTGTAGTATAGTGTCCTTTCAAAATCAAAAATACTATGGGCGACTGAAAATCCAAATGCTGCTAATAAACCCAGTCATTGAACGCTCAAAGCCCAGTCAGATAATAGCTCCTCCAAGTGCAACCCTTGAATTTTATCCAGGTATTTAGAACATAGTCAAACTACAGAGCTAAAGCCCGTGAGGGCACCTGCTCTGAAATTGTCCCTCTGGCAAAGTGGAACTAGAGGACGTCAATCAAATCAATCACATGTCGGCTTCACATCTAAAGCTCATCTTTGACACATTTCTCACGTTCCCTTGAGACCCAAGTACAGTAGAATGACATCCTACTTTCCTATTCACTAAGTGACGAAGACTTTCAAATTTCAGCAACGGCGCAGAAAAAAACAGGCTTCTTTTTCCATTTTCCTTACTGGATATTCTTTCGTATGTGGAGAGAACCAAAAGTTTAATACCGTCTCCCAACAGCATTTAAATAAAGGTTGTCAAACATTCCCTCCCCTTTTTTTCTCTTCATTCAATGCTTCATAAAAAGTGTTACAGTGATCGGATTGAGTTCAAATATGCGCCGTTTTGTTTAAAAATCTATTTCCATCTAGACGGCAACTTCATAATATTCCCCTCGTAGAAGCCCCCTCCTTATTTGCGAAGAACTCGGACAGCCACTTTTTACAAGCCTCTTTTGAGTTCAACTTCCCACCACCAAGGGCGTTCGAAATGGACAGGAACAGTTGGTAATCACTTGGCACTGTGTCCGGGCTATATGGTGAATGCAATAAAACCTCCCATCCGAGCTCCCGTAGCTTCTGACGAGTCATCAACGAAGTGCGTGCTCTGGCGTTGTCCTGGTGGAACACTACACTCTTCCTGTTGGCCAATTCTGGACGCTTCTGGTCGATTGCCTGCTTCAAGCGGTCCAGTTAGTCGCAGAAGATGGTAGAATTAAGCGTCTGGCCATATGGGAGCAGCTCATAGTGGATGATTCCCTTCCAATCCCACCAAACACACAGCAAAACCTCCCCGGTCGTCAATCTCGGCTTGGGACGATTCACCGGCCTTCAACCACAACCGTTTTCACTTGATATTGCCGTAAATGATCCATTTTTCGTCCCCAGGCACCATCGGCTTCAAAAATGGGTTGAGATCGTTCTGTTTCAGCAGCATATCGCAAACGTTGATTTGGTCCCGAAGGTTATCTTGCGTCAAATCATGCGGCACCCAAACATCAAGCTTTTTTTTGTATCCAGCCATCTGCAGAGGATTTAAAATGGTTTGGTGACTAACTCCCATCTCCTTGACGATGTCACGAGATGCCACATGCCGGTCTAACTCGACAATTTCCATGATTCGATCGGTATCCGTCGTCACAGGTCTACCGCCGGCTGCCTTATCCATGATATCATTTTCACCGCCTCTGAATCGTCGAAACCATTCCTCCGCGCCTTGAAGTGATAGAGTACCATCCCCCAAAACACCATTAACTTCACGGAACGTTTCTCTAGCGGGTTTGCTGTAACGAAGCAAAACTTTAAAATAGCGCGAATTTCGGCATTAGTGAACTCCATGTTTACACATGTATAACTGTTGAACGCGTGGTCGCCATGGCGTAGTGGGTAGAGTGCGACGCCCACACGCCGAAGGGTCTAGGTTCGACTCCCAGTTAAACACCAATTTTTCTTATATTTCACGGCACCACCTCTTTCGAGCTGTTGACAACACTCAAAGCGTAATAACTGTCTAAGAAAGCTTCTCAAATTTCGCCGTTCGGAGTCGGCAAAAAACTGTAGGTCCCTTCTACTCGTGAGAGAACAGTAGCGCGCAC
The DNA here is from genome assembly GCA_955652365.1 of Eristalinus aeneus. Lineage (NCBI taxonomy): Eukaryota > Metazoa > Arthropoda > Insecta > Diptera > Syrphidae > Eristalinus > Eristalinus aeneus. Next base: position 5,315,274 of record OY019132.1, read on the forward strand.
AACACGAGTAGTTGATGAGCAAGCTAGGCCCTGGTCCCCCTTTGGACTGTAGCGCCAATAATTATTATTATTATAACTGTTGAACGCAATATTCAGACTAATCATGCATAGCGTCGTTTTTAGGTTATGTCAATACCTTTCAAATGATGTATGCTAGATACGAGTTCTGTAGCGCTTTGTACATATCCGAAAATTTCAAAAGACAAAAATGCGAAAGGGAGATAGTTGACAACCTTTACTTATTGGGAACAATGAAAATGAGTAGAACGAATAAAGTCAAGTTCAGGACTCGAGCCCTGTCCTTCTCTTTAGTTAACAGTAGCAGACAATTTGACTGACCTTCAAATTTACCAAGGTGATCATGGGCAACAGCGAACTATCTGAAGTCTTGAAGGGGCATAAGAAAATGGTTAAACAGAATTCTGAAGTAAAACAATACACCGAAAAGATTCAAGAATCAGACATAAGTCTTGACAATTTAGCGAATGTTGACTTATTTCAAAGAGTCTCGCAAACCAAATATTTCACCAAGCAGAAGGCTTGTTATCCTTCTCTCACCGTTTTTATGTCGAATACTTTGTGTTGTTGTTATTTGTATTCAGTACGCTAGTATTCAGCTGTGAAATCTAGAATCGTCCAAGATTCAAGGATTTGATGGACAAATTTCGACTCTGATCTTACTCTGATTAGTACCCCTTCGATCTCCCATCAGCCGCTCCCAATACATTTCAAAGTTAGGTTGGCTGAGAATACAAGGCCAACGGCATCAGTTCCTATTTTGTTTGCTCTTCATCGGCCAGGCAAATCTTCGCGGGTTGCCAAAGGATGATTACAACCAAGTCAACGAGCTTGGTCGGTGAACGGAAAACGATCGACCAACAGATGTATTGCCTGAGATTATCACCAAGTCGCCTGTCCCCTCAAAGGAAAGAAAAACAAATCCACTTCATGTACAAATAGGAAATATTCCCTCGGCAGAATGCTCCGTCTGCCTACCACTTTCCTTGATGAATCGTAACAGCAATCAAGCTAAAGAAAGTTTTTCCACTCGAAAGCACTCGAAGGCATTATTTTCACACTCAGTTGCCTTGGTCTCCCCCTCCATCCCCGAGGACTTACCTCCGATGAACGTTTATCAAGGTTTCAAATCAAGAACACAGTCCTCCATTAATCCACGGCGCGCACTTCCTTGTTTTCCCAACGCAATCTTTGAGTAAAATCCGCCAATTTACGTAACAGCTTTCAATTAGTCTAATCACTTTCAACTTATCCACACTGAGCACCCTCCCACCCCGGCCTTTGTGTAGCCCGCCAGCGGACCAACCAAAAACAAAACTTTTGTACTGACAACAAAAACAAGGTGTAAACACACGCTTAGACAATTCATCCACCCTCCCCCAACCGGTGCTCAACACGCACCCCCGGGCAAGGGGGCAGAAATTCCAAACAGACATCCAGCAACAAAACGCAGGGAAAACAAAACAATTTCCTTCGTCAAATGACTGTGCACTAGCTTCGCACAGTAATGCTCACTTTTGCTGACAAATGTCATTTAGTCACAAATCCCTCGGCCCCGTCTGTCCCGCCAACTATGCGAAGAGCTCGAAAAAAAGAGGCAGCAAAGCAAAGCGAGCGGGTGGGGGTGTCTTAATTAAATTAACCTCCAGCTGGTTGATTATGAACAAAGAGAGAGCACACCTACACACAGCAGGGCACAGCGACAACGCGCGGCAAGTGAGAGTGCAATCCCAACGAGGAAGGTCTAGGCCCGCGGCTATCTGGTGGGGCTTTGTGTCGTGAAATACGTCGACGACGCTTTTACGCGCCAAGTCGCTTGATGAATGATTGTGTTGATGGTTGAGTGAGAAGATGCTGAGAGGAGGCGGGAGCCTCTGCTGGGGCGTTATTGGCAATTGATGAGTTGCGGGAATTAGGCGATCTAGCAGGGTGCCGACCTCGGAATTAGTTCGAATCGACATTTTTCACGATGAGTTATGGTGGAGACCACTTATGAGTGGTTTCTTGTCTGATGAGCAGAGGTAACCTCTTGTGCTGCGCAGGCTAACAATTCAGTTCAATGAACGGACACGGGAGATCTTCTAAAATGTTGTCATGGTTGTGGTATTTCTTCGTGATGGATGGATGTCTGTATTGTTGCCGTTTATCCGTCTTGCTGCCACTTACCTGAGAGAAGGTGGCATTTCTCAAGATCAGATACATGAGTAGGTTGAGGCAACATGTTCCTGTTAAATTTGATGAGTGTAAGAACATTGAAGACGAGATTGCTTAAACTTTCCAAACGTTTTATTGCCAGGATGGCAGCATGGGTTTTCTGCTAATGTTAGCACCTTCTGGTCCAATCTTTAGCCTTGTGCAAACATTTTTTGTTATCGAATTCATGGCGTTTTTAAGGTTTCGTTCATACAAACAAGATACCTATAATTCAGTGTATCTACCTGCCTGCTGCCAAACCTTCCACATCTCTTAAAATTTTGATGGGATTTAATTGAAATTTCAAGAGAAAATGTATTTCACCTAGTCATTGAGAGTATGACTCCAACATACGAGAAGAAATTTAAGGGCGAGTTCATAGATTTAGGATGTCACCCAAAGTTACCGATTACCCTACGACTACCCCCTGGTCACTGCAAACAGTATGGGTCCCGCTGCATACCTCGGTGGAACCTCATTCGGAATCATTTATCATTCCTGCTTTAATTCAATGAACCGCTTTTCTGAGAATTCGCCAAATCACTAAATGCGGCATGACTTACAATAAATCTTTGGTTAAATTGCTGCGACTTTCTATGCAAATGTACATTCTCAAACTGCTCCATCATCCAACATTCAAATGTCGACCTCCATTCGCGCATCTCGGCCCCTTCGAGTGAACTTGATTTACATTTCCTCCTTTCCTTATGCAAATTCTCCACTTAACCCGAACCCTTGAGGACCGAAAAATCAGCAAAAAAACAACAACAGCCTACTATTCAAAACATAACATCAAGTATACATTATGCATGCGAACCTCCCGCCCTCCGGAAACAAAGATCTCGCTCTCAGGCCGACACTCAAATCATATGTCGCCTGTTTAGCACGGCGCTGAGCCCAAGAAACGGGCGCCGCCGTCGTCGTCAGTCAGTAAAAATAGACTCCGGACCCGGGTATCTCTGCCTTGGATCGCTCCTTTCAGGCGGAGCGTCGTAATTGAATAATAGACATTACACGAGCGATAATCGACAGCAGAGTAATTTTCATCTTGAAATTACAAATGGATGAGTTTAAAGATATTGAGATAGATTTGTGCAGCTCACCTCTGCGCCCCGTGTCTGTGCTCTGCGCTATGCTGTGCGGGATGAGCCGAAATCTGTGTTCATTTGAATACCGGCCCTGTGTTACGTGCCCTTTGAAGGATGAGACAGCATCAACGACGGCTGGAGCTGGAGATAAAAGGACACACTGGGCTCTGCAGCTACACAATGTGTGCATACATGGAAATGGTTGTGCTTGGAAAGAGTGGAGAAGGGGTCGAGGAGACACTGACAGGGAGTGTTTGTCTGTGTATCGGAAGTCAGAGTGAGGCAGCGAGAAACATGAATGCGTGTTCAATTATGCGGGATGGAGGACTATGGCCGACGACGACGACGACTATTACAGCTCCAATGATGACAACGATTACGTTGCAGACTCGGTGCTACTCGATCGGCAGAGTAAGGAACAGCAGCAGCTACTGTTGTTGTATACATGTGTCCTGTTTGATACATCGCTTGTAAGCACAAATTCCAAGCACGGAGGTCTCCTCTTACAGGCGAGCAGGGTACGACGGAGAAAAAACAAAAGGCCACATCATGGATGGCTGGATGACTGAACGAATGGCTGCTTGCATGGGAAGCTTGTGTGGTCTCCTCCGGACGTATTATATACGCCATCAGTTGTTCTTCATCACAGAGGAGGGCACAGGGAGTGGAAGTCATGAGCAAAGGATGATGACGTTGTGAATGACAGTAATTGCTGTCTTCATTTTTTTGTTTGCCTCCTTTTTGCGAAGGATGTGCTAGAATCACCCGTACACACACTGGAATGGAGTGACAACTTTGGCGCCCAAAGCACTGAGAGACCGGGAAAATAATTTAACAGATGGCAGTGCAAGGCAGCGCACACAATCATCGATCGAACTGGAATATCTGTGAGTCGACGCACATGCACACCGGATTTCCGAAATTCCTACAAATCCGCACGGGAACCTAAGAGCTGCGCTTCAAAATCAGTCCTTTGCGAGGTGCTGTGAGAGAAATGGGTGCCCCACAAAGGAGCTCCCCATGACATGACAAAAAATCCCTTCTTGTCAGTCCTTTACAACTAACTCTAACTGCAGCAGGAAATGCAAAAGCAGAGAGCGGGAAATACAATGAGAAAGACTGTAAATGATGTCGGAAGCAGATAATCCAAAGGCGACACAAATTACTTTCGACTGCCTTTGCAAATCCCTCCGCTCCTCTCTTGCTCGCACCGAACTTCATTATATCTCTCATTTTCTTTGCCTGTTAAAAGACAAAGCAGCGACGACTACAAGGAACAAGGATATCACACAGAAGGAGGTCTGCAAAAATTTACATTCTTCCCTTTCATTCGCCATAGTCACACTATCATGCACGAGACGATGATGTCCTTTTTGAGCAAGATTCAACTTCCTCCTTCTCCGTCATGCCTGTGTTTTTTTGTTCTTCTTGTCTTCATTTCCTGCATCCATCTAGTGCAAATGATGACATGGCCACTCTGCTTTGTTGCACACCGCCCTGCACCGCCCCTCTTCGGCAGTTGGTGTCATGTTGCGTTGCGGCACAGTCGCCATGAAGGAGCAGTGCAGACAAAAAATTAAATGGAACATTTTAAGATATTCCTCAGTTTAAGTAGGTGGAAAATTACGTTGCTTGCGCTTGAGCACGTATGACACGCCGCACAAGTGAAGCCGAAGATTGTTTTTGATCTTTGCTTGTGGTACTCTTGAGATTTGTTTTGTTTGCGACGACGATAAATGAAATGCCCACGTTGCGAAATATTTCGTTAATTCATTTAACGAAGAGAGTAGACGCAATTTGAGGGAATTATATGATAATTTCCTCGCTGGATGTGCCTGTGGTCGACTTCTCAGACCGAATGGCGCGTAGTGTGGGTAATTATTAACTGGCGGTGGATTAGATTTGATTTTGAAGTCAAGGCCGCCCAAAAAGAACATGCCTACAATGTGCCATGTTTGAAGGGGATTTCAGGAAAGAAGGAAAAGTCGTCTGGAGGATGTGGCTGGTATGTGAATGTGGCTTGTGATGGCTTGAACGTTTTAATTATCTCTGTTCTGCGACGGAATTAATACCCAGAGTGATTTCGCGGAGGAGGGCATTCCCATGGCAAATGATCATACGGATTAATGAGAATCAACAAGTGCGGGGGTGTGCTGTTTGCATTTGATTTGGAATTAGTGGTGAGATTGGTAACTTGGTGGTGGCTTGCAGAGGGTTTTCCGTTTAATTGGAAATTAAGAAAACAATCAGTATTAAGAGAGTTCTAAGATACGTGTTATTAGTTCAAATCAGGGTGCTTTATATTGCCCTTGAGCCGCTGCTACAACGCTTAGGCAGTTCTTAACACCTTTGAAATTTAACTATTCAACTTCGACTATTTTATAGGCCTCTCGTGACAACACAGCACTGGTGTTTGCGGAAGATTCTAGAAGAGATTCTGACAGCACTCAATTTTCCAAATTTTAACCTTTATTTCATGATTTTGATTGATGACCTATTTCGGGGAGGAATTGAATTTGCGGTGATCTTAAGCTTTTTGCTCTAAGAATGTGTCAAGCAACACTTTTGTAGTTTGAGTTGCAGCCAATGGTTCAATCCAAACTGCAACCTCTTTGCAGAAGACAAACTTTGAAAGTGTCTGAAAAAGATGCACACGAATTGGTGCTTCTTCTGTGAATTTTTATTTTTCTCAAAAAATACATATTTGCTTGTTCATCAATTTCTATTCTGTTCCTTAAAGAAGTGATCATCAGACACAATACACTTGTGCCAGCGTTCTTTCCAATCCTCAAAGTGGTTCTGTTATGCTCTTTGTTTGATATGCTCGTGAGCTGTCTCAGCAATGAGGTTTGCATCTCCTCAAACGTCGTAAAAAGCCATTCTTTCATGGGTCTCTTTAATCTTGGGAACAAGAACAAGTCGCAGGGGGCAAAATTTGGCAAGGCATGATTACGGTGTTGTTTTTGGCCAACAAATTACGAACAAGAAATGACGAGTGAGCAGGTTCATTAATCGTAATACAAAACTTACGAATTGTGTTTCCACAATTCCGGGCGTTTTCTTCATATTGCTTGCCGCAAGAAGCGCTCTGTCATAAAGTTCTTTATCGACCATACGACGATGTGGTGGGAACTCCTGATGCACTACGCCTCGTTGTAGAAAAGGAAAAGTCAACAACACCTTCACATTTGCTCGAACTTAACGTGCTGTTTTGGCCTTGGCTTGACAATTGGACTTTGGTTTCGTTATCTTAACCATATACCCATGAATCGTACCCAGAATCGCCATTGACGATATTTGACAGTTCCTGAGCAGTGCTCATGCGATGTCGAAATTCAACAATTTTGGAACGAACTTTGCTGCCATACGCTTCATGCGGCAACCGATTTGCCGACATCTTCACCAACTTCTCCAATAGTGATTCGACAATTCTTTATGACAATTTTTTTCACATCCTCAACATTTTCATCGATTGTTAGTGTGCTGGGCCGTTTAGGCGAACGTAGTCATTCTCATCTTTTCAGCCTTCCTTCAAAAGCTTCTTCTACTTGTAAACATGTTTTGACTCAGAGTACACGCACTGTATGTTACTGTTAACATTTCAAGTGATTTTGAGCACTCAATTTAATTTTTTACACAAAATTGAATGCAAATTCTTTGATCAACTTTTTCGGACAGCAGGAAATCGCCGCACGCGCAACGCACCTCCAACTTTTATGCCTCCCACAATCAAAACAAGTATGTTATGAAGCTGAAACTGTATACATACATTACTCGAAACGAGTGTCCAACATAACAAAATAATAGTACTTGTACCTGCACAAGTTCGGCATAGTTGAACCACTGGGACGGCCGTTGTCCGTGAAAAGTGTAGTAAGATATCTAGGCATCCGGTTGGACCAGTATCTATATGGTGATATCCATGTAGATACAGCTCTGACCAGGGCTAAGAATGTCTTCGCTATGGCAAGAGGACTATTTTATAGCAGTCAACTTGACACCAGAGTGAAGGTAATCTGCTACATGGCCCTCATCCGGCCAATCATTGTATATGGTTGTCCTGTGTGGTTGAACGTGAGTTCTTCCCAAATGGAAAAGATGAGAGTGTTCGAGAGGCGGTGCCTTTGAGCCTGTCTTCACTTATATCGAACACCAGAATCTCAGTACAAGAAATTCTACCCCAACGAGGTTCTGTACAAAGAGGCAAACCTAATAAGGATAGATAATTTTATTATTAAGTTGATTCGTAGTCATACTGCTCGAGCCATGGGTTCAACCAACAGTCTGATCTTTGGGGCTTACTCCCGAAATTAAATGTACCATGAACGGCCGTTAAGACGAGCTTCAGTCCACCTGAAGCTTTTCTCTACTTGGACACTAAAAGCCTGATTCAAGATAGGGAGGGCTGCCCTATCATCTTCCATGTCGTACGCCGAACAATGGAAAGCCGACTTCAATACGAGCCGGACGTCGCTCGCAGCCACGAGGAACTTCTACGGTTCAGTAGAGCGATTTCGGCCCGCGACAGAGCATTGTCTGCAAAGGATAGGCTTTTTTATTGGTGGCTGCACCAGAACCAGCCTTCGGTGCCGGTAACTTCCTTAGGCATATGACGGGGTAGTTGGTTAGTAGGGCCAACTCATGTAGGTTAAGGTATTTTTAGGCATTTTATAGACAATAAAACAAAAAATACAAAAAAATACAAAAAAATGAAAAAAAAAAATTAAATTAACAAAAGATGCACCACGGCGTATTGGATATATATGCTAAGCAGTACGGCTTCCGAAGCAACCGTTCCACTGGTGATCTGATGACATATCTCACCGAAAAATGCAACCAATCTTTGCACAAGGAAAAAGCAAGATTGTTGCGCTTGATATTTCAAAGGCATTTGACTGGGTCTGGCACCAGGCTCTCTTGTCGAAAATGCGTGCTTTTGGGATCGATGAGTCTCTTCTTCAATGGATTAGAAATTACCTTTCGAATCGTTCAATACAAGTCGTTTTGGATGGATTCAAGTCTGATATTCACCATATTAATGCTGGTGTTCCCCAGGGCCCTGTTTTGTCTCCGGCACTCTTCCTCATTTTTGTAAATGATCTCTTGTCTGCTACTTCTAATCCTATTCATTCCTTCGCTGATGACAGTACCCTCAGCTTTTCATATTCGTTCCTTGGCTCACGTCCCTCCACTTTGGCCTTAGACTCGGAACGGGAGCGTATGTTAAGCACATTAAATTCCGACCTTGACAGCATAATCGATTGGGGTAAAAAGAATAGAGTTGAATTTAATGCTTCCAAAACCCAGTGCTCTGTCTACTGTCGTTAAAACGATCACAAAATAATTAGCCGTTATCCATGAACGGCACTTGCCTTGTCGAAACCGAAAGACTTTCCATCCTCGGTATGTGTATCAACCCAACTATTAGTTGAAACGATCACATATTTGAGGTCGCTAAAAATGCTGCGAAATGTCTAGGCTTCCTTAAACGATGCAAGAAGTACTTGACTCACTCTGATCTGGCTACAATACACAAGGCCTACATACGCCCGCAACTTGAATATAATGCACCTATTTGGTCAGATGCTTCTAAGACCTCCCTGCACCTGCTGGATATAATTCAAAAGCGAGCGATACAACTTATAGGTGGCAGTAATATTGCGAAGTCGATTGGCTCGTTAGAACCCCGACGTAATGTCGCGTCGTTGTCACTCTTTTGTCGCTATTTTAACAAGATGAATTAGCCAGTTGCATTCCCCCCATTCAAGAATTCACCCGCAATTCACGCCTCGCAAGGAATGCCCACCAGTTCACCCTCAAGCCCTCTTTCGTACGCACAGTCAAATTCAGAAACTCGTTCTTTAGCCGCACTACACAAATCTGGAATGCTCTTCGCGGCTCGATTTTTCCTCCTCATTACAATCCACAGGCGCTTAAAGAGGGGCGTCGGTACCTCCTCTCCCTCTCTTCGGCCCGTGCTGTGACTTGAGCCGGTACTCGCAACCCCTTTTGCACGCTTCAATTATAACAAAAAAAAAAAATAATTAACGTTAAGATCGCTTATAGTAGTTAAGTACAGTTAAGTTTTAGGTCTATAATTGTATATAGACATAAGTTTAAGTTTAAATACATTTTTAGGTAAGTAGCTAGGATAAATAGTTGAATAAGTTGGAAAAATAAAAATATCGAAAACCAAGTTTTTCAATTTTCTTGGAGAAAGTCAATAGATGTATGTATTTAGGTTTAAGTACGTTTTTTAAATAGTACAGGCAAAAACAAAAACCCTAGATTAGCTTAGAGTACTCATGAAGAGTCAGTAAGTTAGAATTAAGGTCAGTAGATTAATTTGGTAAGCTAGTGTTAAGTATTTTTGTCTAGACTGTAAGAAACTGATTTAAGATAAATAAAAATGCATTATAAAAAAAAAATAACATCGTACGTAGCTCGAGAATTATAAAAGTTCACATAGAATGAAAAGACTCGATATAATCTCCTTTCTAAGCTTGTTTTTCCTAGCCCAAAGTTATTTTAAATTGTGATTTAACACGCCAAACTTAAGAGCTTCAATATTCAACATCTAGACGATTTTTTCAATAACGCCGTTGAAAGACTTAAACTTGATGTCGATAAGAGGACTTAAATTTGATTAATCCTTTTTCAAGGGTCTGATAATCGGTCACCTTATGCAATGACATCGCCTAACCAGCCTGCAATCAAGAGCTCAATACGAACTGAGGGCTTTTAGAAAACACTTCAAAGTTGTAGCTAGTTCCTACAACTTGACGACCTGTTGTTACCTTTTCTTTAAACATATATAATCCGGGAAAGAAAGGGTTTTTCCGACCAGCTTGAAGAAAGGTCGCGGAACGATTTGGACCCCAAGCGACTACCCTCTTTCCTTCTTGTTAGTTTCCGGACCCGAAACCACCACTAGATCCGTTTATGGACACTTTATTAGGCGATAAATTCAGTACGCGGTGTTAGTGCAACTCAAAAGTGATCAATGTGCACACCGGTTCAAATTACTTGTTTCTGATGAAAGTTCAATGGCGTACAGACATTAGGCCACAAGATGTACGATTGTTGAAAAAATATAGGAGACATTTGCGGTGCTGTGGCCGCCGTGGCGTAGTGGGTAGAGTGCAACGCTCACACGCCGAAGGGTCTAGGTTCGATTCCCGGCTGAACACCTCGAATTTTTCACGGCACCACTTCTTTCGAGCTGCTGACGACACTCAAAGGGTAATCACTGTCTAAGAAAGCTTCCCAAACTTCACCGTTCGGAGTCGGCAAAAAACTGTAGGTCCCCTCTACTCGTGAGAGAACAGTAGCGCGCACAACACGAGTAGTTGATGAGCAAGCTAGGCCCTGGTCGACATGTGGACTGTCTCGCAGACAATTATTATTATTATTATTATAATTTGCGGTGCTACCATAATTCGACGGTTGAAACTGTCTCATGTGGGTATTTGTCGTTGATTATCTGCAAATGCACTGAAATTTGAACATTTATGCTTTTGTAAATGACTCCAACTAACTAAAGGGACTGTTAAAGCATCCTTTTTTTTTTTCGTCACCTTTAACAGCTTGAACATTTACCCACTTAAGGTAACCGAGAATTATCATGAACACAACTTCATATCTTTAAGCAGGCAAATACTCTTCCATTTCCTGAAACTCTCTACAGAGGTAAAGGCTTAATTGTTGGATTCACAAACAGGCACTGTCTTGTTGGTGAGCGCACCAGAAGTCTAGGCATCCATTCCATTGCCTTTTCCAGAAGATTTTTTGCCTTTGTTCCACGTTGGAACTCCATTTACCACAATTTTTACCTTCACTTCCCAAGAAACCCTCCTCCTGACGGCTCTTACTGAATTGGAATCACAGCACGCTGAATCTAATTAGGACCAAGTTTATTCGTTGGCTATTAGCCTAGAATTACACCCGTGATTTGACGTTCAATACCGATGCTTTGTGAAGGTCAAACTGACGAACACCAAATTAACCCGCTTCGTAAGTTTGGGGCACTTATTCGTCATGTTTAATTGACTCTTTAATATTAAACTCGGTCACTCAGACTTTAGATCGGAATAAAAAAGGGAAATCGAATCCAAAAACTGGATGCGATTGGAAAGACAGCATAAGAGTACTCTTTTTATACCAGGCTATTACTAGAGATTTAAGTCCGCATGTGAAAAGTGTCGATGGCCAATTCTGATAAACAGCCGCGATCCATTATAGTTTCTATTCGCAACCTGTGCTACATTAACTGTGCTTTCCATTAACAACGACTTAATGCACAAGGGAAAGACGTTCATTTGTTTTCCTTAAGCTTCACAACTATGATCTGACACACTATCCTTCACGTGCATCATTTTACGCGCAGAAGCTTCCATGCAATCTGGTCACACCGTAGTCATTTTCTGACGATCCCTTGTTGAACACAAGTCACATACATATGTGCGCAACGCTGACGTTGGCCCACTCATCGCACAGAATGATCGATCTTTTCTACTTTAACAGGACATTCATTTGTTTTTCACAAGCTTGACAATTTTGATTCGACACATTATCGGCTGCAATCGCCTTCCGCGGAAAATCCACCAAACTGCCTGGTAACACCGAAGTATTTTTGTTGAACATAAGTTATATAAGATGTTGGCGCACTCACCCCACAGAATGATCACATAAAAGTCTGCAACAAGAAACTTCTTCAAAATTCCGAAAAGTTGCTAAATTTTGTGGTATATTCAAAAAGTTCAAAAGTTTCACAAATGTCAAGAAGACTGCACCTGACGTTAATGTAGAATTTAAAGAAACACCCGCAACTTAAGGTCAACCACTGCGCCCACAAAGCCGTTTTTACTTCAGGTCCTTGTACGTGTCGAAACGTTTAATTGGATTAAGGAATTCAATTCCCGTTTTCTGGTGCGAAATGTGACGCCCGCAGTGACATTATCTGGCATTATTCAATATTTCGCCGCGCCCATGTAACTGTCCAACCCAATTACGAATTCCTTTCCTGCGCCGCATGCTTCATCGCCTGCAGTTAATGACATCCGAGGGTTCCGTTTGTCCGCTCGCCGTTCTTTTTTGCATTGTTTTCTGCACAAAATCAATTAGCCACAATTTGCATTGCAACTTAAATCGTTCTCCGACAGCCGTCGGCTATTTATTACTCACTTATCCATGAGCGCGGGTAGCATCATATTCCCTCTGTTAACTGCGGCCCCCTCGGTGGGAGAGAATCGTATCTTTAATTAAAAAATACGTTCAACTCACCATTCCCGAAGCGAAAATGATATCCATTCCATTAATTTACAAAAATTAACATTTCTCCTCGGAAACAAAAGCAAATACGTTTGGCCCGGCGGCGACGGCGGCGGAGCATCATCGTTACACCCTCTCGAAGAGGACGAGGAGGCGCTGTGTCCCCCTTGGATTGTGGCGTCGCATCTGTGGACATTTAATTATTTTTTCGTGCGTACTCTGGACACAAATATGTGCCTCGCATCGTGTATCTCGTCATTTGCTGTGTGTCTCATTTAGAATTGTCATGCAGTTAATCGAGCAACCAACTGAGCCTTGTCTCTGAATAGCTGCTGCTGCTGCTGCGGTTTGAAAGCACTTTTAATTGATGTCAATTGTTTTGTAATTTTGTTGTGTGTATCTTTCAAGTATTTTCTGTTCCTTTTGCCTTCAATCGCTCATTCAATTGACCATAATGAAGGCTACACATTGACGGCGACGACGACTGGTAGCGGCTGCCGATGTCCCCTCCGCAGTGAGAGCAATGTGTCATCTCCGCCGGGTGTTGATTCGTTTTTTTCTTCTGCTTCTTTTGAATGGGAAATTGTATCTCTCTCAATTCGTTTTTGGAGAAAGAAGATGGATTATGAGTGCTCAAGCGGCGTAATCATATGCTAAATGCATTAAGTTCGTCTGCAGACCAATCCATCATTATTATCATCCCGGGCCACTGTATTTTACGGTCGATCACACCGACGCCCGGGTGCTGCACACATGGAATAGACACTGGATAGACATCCAGCCAGACAGACGGGAAGAGTTGATCGATCATCATTAGAACCCGGGGAGGAACGATGCGAAATTCTTCGTGTCCCTTGGCGGATGAAATGTGCAAGGGAAAGGACTTTTTTTTCAAATTTTAATTTAATTCTTTTTTTTTTTTTGCATACGTCAGACAGTTCGTTATTTTAATGGATGGGAGCGTGTGAGAGGGGAGCTGACAGAATTTTATTAAGTTGAAAATTCATACTGTAAAGACAGGGGATTTCCTTTTGGAAGCCTTGCGATTGAAGAAATGTCACGTTGGCCCTCAATCATTGTCAAGCGGCAGAGGTCGAGATGAGGGTGCAAAATTCGCAAGGATTCCTTGAAATTGATTTCTGCGAAGCGGGAGCATTCGATTTCACTCCAGGGGACTGCTTTAAATGGGAAAACGTGCTGGGGTGTGTGTTGTGGCACACAACAAGTTGCTATCCATTCTCCAGTGAGACGCTTTTGTTTCCTTTGGCTTTTGGTTGTGTGACAATGTGTTGGAATTTCTATTTAAATCAGACCCAACTTTGACATTTATTTTAAAATCGAAAATATTCAACTGGAAGAGCATTGTCTCCTTTTGGAGGTTTCATTGCTTCAAGTGTCATCGCCACAGGGATGGACAAATACTATCTTCGTGTAGAATTTCCTCGGGGATGTTCATAACTTTTGTCGATTTCACTTTGATCACAGAAAAGTAACTCCTTACCGGTCGGCGGACACAGAAAGAGAAGAACTTTATTTTCAACAAAATTACAAACGTCCAAAAGGAGACACGTCAAAGGGCGCGTCCAAACGCAATCGTTCAGGCCAACAAGGCGATCGCTCAAGTGAGCAGGATCGTTCAGTAAACTTCTACGCTAAATTTTATTATAAGGTTGTCAAATATCTCCCTTCCGCTTTTTTGCTCTTCATTCAATGCTTCATCAAAAGTGTAACAGTGGTCGGATTTAGTTCAAATATGCGCCGTTTTGTTCGATAATCCGTTTCCGTCTAGACGGCAACTTCATAATACCCCCTCGTAGAAGCCCCCCTCCTTATTTCCGAAGAACTCGGACAGCCACTTTTCGCAAGCCTCCATTGAGTTCAACTTCACACCACCAAGGGCATTCGCCATGGACAGGAAAAAGTGGTAATCACTTGGCGCTATGTCCGGGCTATATGGTGGATGCGATAAAACCTCCCATCCGAGCTCCCGTAGCTTCTGACGAGTCATCGACGAAGTGGGTGGTGTGGCGTTGTCATGGTGGAACACTACACCCTTCCTGCTGGCCAATTCTGGACGCTTCTGGTTGATCGCCTGCTTCAAGCGGTCCAGTTGTTCGCAGTAGATGGTAGAATTAAGCTTCTGGAAATATGGAAGCTGCTCATGGTGGATGATTCCCTACCAATCCCACCAAAGGTTATCTTGCGTCGAATCATGCGGCACCCAAACATCAAGCTTTTTTTTGTATCCAGCCATCTGCAGAGGATTTAAAATGGTTTGGTGACTAACTCTTATCTCCTGGACGATGTCACGAGATGCCACATGCCCGTCTTACTCGATGATTTTCATGATTCGATCGGTATTCGTCGTCACAGGTCTTCCGCCGGCTAACTTATCCATGGTGTCGTTTTCACCGGCTCTGAATCGTCGAAACCATTCCTCCGCGCCTTGAAGTGATAGAGTACCATCCCCCAAAACACCGTTATTCTCACGGAACGTTTCTCTAGCGGATTTACCTTTAACGAAGGAAAACGAAGAAAAATAGTGAACTCCATGTTTGCACGTCCATAACTGAAGAACGCAAAATCCAAACTTATTATGCATAGTAGCATGCGTAGTTTTGTAGGATATGTCAAGGCCTTTCAAATAATGTATTGTATTGCCAGATACGAGCTCTGTAGCTCTTTGTGCATAGCCGAAAAATTCAAAAGACAAAAAGGAAGGGAGAAATCTGACGGCCTTATATTTGTGCGAATAATATAGTTTACATTCGTAAGAATTTTAAAGACCTAGAATCACATAAAAAACACATTCTAGAAATTTTAAATTTATTTAAATTCACTCGGGGTTAGTTTTTTCTTAACGCAAGTCTATTTCACCGGGAAAATTTTTCACTTAAGTCAAAACCCTTAAAGGTTACAGCATCCAAGACTCGAAAAAGGAGGTATCACTGATTATGTTGGTGTTCATATTCTATAAATATCCCACCGAAACCATCCATGGCCACATATTTCAATGTGCGTTTGTAACGTCAGCAATAAGTCCCGGAACTGACATATAGGGGGCGCCACTAACAAAAAATGCAATTATTTTTAGGAAGTAAAAAAATTCAAATGATACCTATCAAACTTTCTATCTATCTAACATTTCGATACTTTTCTTACAGAACGATTTATCTTTGGCCTCAAAATAGACTTCAGTTTCGGCGAACAGTTCCTCATTTGGGCGATTTTTTCTTCCGGCGAGCATCTCTTTGAGGTCTGAAAAGAGGTTGAAATCGCTGAGGGCTAGATCTGGAGAATACGGTGGGTGCGGAAGCAATTCAAAGCCCAATTTGTGCAATTTGGCCATGGAAGCCAACGACTTGTGACACGGTGCGTTGCCTTGCTGGACGAGAATTTGGTTCTTCTTCATATGAGACCGTTTTTTTGAGACTTCTTCCTTAAAATGCACCAATAATGTCATGTAGTATTCGCTGTTGATCGTTTCGCCTTTCTGAAGATAGATAAATAAAATTCGGTGCGCCTTCCAAAATAAGAATGCCATAACCTTTCCAGCTGACCTTTGTGTTTTTAGACGCTTTGGGCGTGGTTCACCGGCTCCTGTCCAAGCCGCCGGGTGCCGATTTGACTCTCGAGTGTAGTGGATGATCCGTGTTTCATCCATTGTGACATACCGACGCAAAAAGTCATGTTGAAACAGCTCCCAGAATCATCGATACGTTGTTGTTTTTGCTCCATTGTAAGCAAACGCGGCACCCATTTCGAAAACAGCTTTCTCTTGGACAAATGTCCGTGCAAACTAGTGTACACACTAGCTTCTGGTATTAAGATGCCTGCTTTCTCACGCAATCTCACTTGGCGGTTTTTCAAAACGATTTTATGTACTTTTTCAACGTTTTCAGTCGTAACTACCTCAAATGGCCTTATCACTGGTGTCTATACAGCAGCGTTCAAAGTCAGCCTACCACTTACAAGTAATTATTTTCGATGGAGCAAAGTCCCTCTAACACCTTCCAAGCCATTGCTTAGCTCACTTGGTGTCAAAAAGAAGTGTTTAATCAACACACGAAATTTATTTTTTTTCATTGTTTTAAAAATCGCAAAAATAGCGTCAATTGAAGCACTGTAACTTTGAACCCAATCAGATTGTCGTAAAAATTTGACAGGTATGATTGGATTGTTTGTACTTCCTATATGTCAGTGCCGGCACTTATTGAGTAATGTGTTACTTCGCAGATTTTCCGAAGACACTCTGAGGAACGCAGATGTACCAATTAATGTTCTTTCTCTCCCTCACTGTGAGTCAGAGAGCATGTCAAAGGTTTTTTTTTTTGGAATTTGCATACATTGGTTTCATTCTGTTCCATTAGGGACTCATTTCTTCAGTGATTACAAGCGAACTATAATCCGCCAAAAAGACGCAACTGGAAGTGTGGTTTTTTGCCCATTGTCTTAAAATGAAACTTTTGTTCCTCAACCCGATAAACGTTTTGTTTTACACGACTTGAAAGGGTCTCCTCACTTTTTCTGCTTTCTTAACAACGCTTATAAGTATACATTTTCTGTGACTCGCTTACTTTTCTCAAAATGTTTCCAGAACACGCACCATGTCATCTGACATCAATCCCAAATCATCAGGAGTTACGGTACAGCGCAAAATGACGTTTTGTTTCTCCGAAGCATTTTCTTATAAATCTTATTAAGCTTGTTTCGAAAATACGGCCAAACCAAAACCAATCCATCCCCGCATATCCCTCGCGCTTGGCCCAAGGACAACTCAACATCTTACATATTTTAAAAGTATATGAAATTCGGAAGGTTCCGAACAGCTGTATTAAGCTTTGATTACTGCGCGAGCTGGCAACTAACTTGACAATGGCTCCGACCATATCCCCGCATCTCTCCCGATGATGACCCAGATGACGGTACTGACCCAAACATTTATTTATTTATTTTACGTCACAATATCCCCATTAAAGCCTTCGCTTAAAGGATGACTGTGACTTCTGCTGCTAGTAAAGCGGACTGCCATGAAGTTCTGACGATGTCTTAGACACTTCTCAGACAATCACTTTGACTTTGTATATGAAGTGACAATTACCGCAACAAAGGCTTACATTGCCTATAAAATTTCGCCAACAGGTCTTTGAAAAACCACATGTCGTGTCAAATCTCCCTCGCACTTTGAAAATGCTGCCACCTAAACCCTATATTTGAGCCACAAATTTAATGCCGCTGAACAGTTCTGAATTTAAAGTTTTCCCTTTATTCACTCAGCCACTAAAAATACTTCCCTCGGTATTGACATAACGACACCGTCATTCAAAAAATCTCTCCCGAAAACAAACACCAAAAAGAATCGGTCCCCGTATAGAGCCCTGTCGAACCTCAAAGAATTTCCACCATCTGCAGCATTTAAAACGCACAAAGTGCACAAAGATCTTCCATCCCACAAGCAAACAGAGCATCCATCGCACAAAACGACATAAGTGGGGAGGAGGGATAACATTTTCAACTTCACTCCCTGCTCCCCGCTCCACTCCTTCCTAACAGCTTTCTGTGACTACAGTTCACATGTCAAACATTCCATTGCAGCAGTGGTTTGGTCTTGGACTGAATTGAAATTCCGCTCGTTTTTCACAAAAAAAATTGAAACTCTTCACCGACCTCCCCATGACCCTCAAAGTTCATCTCCCGCCCCCCGCCCACACAGTCGTACGCTTCATCACATTCCCTGCCCGGAACTAGAACACAAATTTCAATTCCATTCTGTGCTTACATTGCGTCTCTCCGGTCTTTTGAAAATATTTTTCCTCATAACCAGGACAATTGATTCCGTCGTTCGTTGCCCGCGATCCAACGAGCACCACCACAGGCGCAATGTAGCAGTAACGCCCTTCGATGCATTTTCACCCAAGTCACGCGGCTCGGCTGCTCTGAAAGGGACACACAAGGAGCAACTTTCTGTGCCTTTTGTTTCACAACTCAACCGCCTCTGCGCACTCCCCCTTTTTGGCTCCTTCGTTTACCGCAAATGTATCAATTCTGCGTTGAAGCGACTTGCAGGAGAAGGTACAGCAGAGAAGCAGTCTAAAAACGAACACCCACACAGAATTAACATCGTATTCCAACTGCAGTGGGTTTTTTATGGTGACGACTGCGAGGTAAAGGGTGATCAAGCAAAAGATGTGAGTGGTATCAAAAGAAATCGAAGGGACGCGGGGCCACGTCGGTAATTGAAAACCAATTTGAGTGAAACGCGTTAACTGTGCGCTCCTCTGAACTAGCAACAGTGGCTGAAGCGGAGGCGCCTTCGTAGGGAATCTATGTCAACGACGAGTATAACGGCTGCTTCTAATGAACAGCGATAGGGTTCTGGTGCGGAAACTTTTGCCAATAAAGAGAAGGGGGGTGAGATTGAACGTTTCTAAATGAAGTCAACAGGCGGAATGAAATGACACCAATGAGGGAGTGCGGTGTCCATTCCAATCGAATCGAGGTGCACTAATTGAAAGTGTAGACAACACCAGGGTGTCTTGATTATGGCTGAGTGTGGCGGTGCGCACATTGGTCAGGTTTGCTTCAAGTTGTTTGTTTCATGAAATTCTGCGGATGATATGTCGACGTCTTCGTTTTAACTTGGAAAAGACAGCTGAAGCTTGTGACGGCATCAACAAAGGAGTTTCGAAAGATTACAGGGTTTTTTGACAGCAATGCTTTGTGTCTTACGTTCCTTGTAGCATAGTTTTTGAGGCGGAGGTCCGGTCTTCACTTTTTCAGGTTTTTCGTTTCCTGAGCAGCATTCCTGAGCAGAGTTGCCTTTCAGCATAGGTCGAAGTCATCTGGTGCATGCTTAGGGTCTTACATTCGCCGCCAGCCGACCTCTTCCTGCTTTATTTGATCTTCAAATGCATATGATTTATTCGTGGATTTGCAGTGCCTTCCATTGGCTTCCTTGAGCAGCAAAAATTATCTGCTCGGGTCGCCCGCACTGAAACTAGTTGGACAACGGCCGCAATACCCGCCAATCTTCTTCGGCCAAACCTTCAGTCGTTGTATTCTTGTTTCATTTTTAATTGCCGCAAAATTTCGAAATTCTGTTTTATTGGCAATCTCTACAAAACTGTTCACGCCGTCATTGGCTTTTAACGTCTCATATCCCTTCTACTGTTACTCGCTCTCTCCCTCCTTCTGGTTTTCGTCTGCAAAAAGGATCAAAGAGGAAGCGCTCCCATTTTCTTTAATTTTTTCCTTAGCCACATCCCCAAAGTCATCACCGAACCGCTGATGAAACAGCTCTCGAGGCCTTCTTTGTTAAGCGATTTAAAAACCCTTCCCTTCCACCGTTCACTCCTTTATTTCCCCCGCCTCCATCCGCAATTCTCGAAAAGAAAAAGAAAATCCTTTGCTGACATGACCGTCATCCTCTCGGAAACTTTTATGAGTTATCTTCTCTCAACTACGACCCATAAGCCCGGCTACCGTTAGTTAAGCCAGTTTTATGTGCGTGCAGGGCACTTTTAAATTCCCATTACAACGTCATAAACATCGATACGCTTCGCTACCGATTAAGCGAACGCAAAAAAATCCCGTCAAAAGGCACAGGCGCAGGAGGCGAGGGCGGCAATGATGTTTTGCTTGCAGAATGGCCGAACAATGGATTTCGTCTCGCTTAAGCGAAAACGCCAACACACATCCTTCAAATCTCCCTCCGTCCTTCGTTTCCTTTTAAGAATTCCAAGCACATCTTTGGCCATCAGTTTTCATTTTTATCCCCCGCCCTTGACTGTCTTCCCCCGCCCACGGATTATTTGTGTCACAATGAATCGCTCTCCCTCTCTCCACTGTCAGAGTCAACCCTTAGTCCCTTTTGTAGTTCCCCCTGCCGCCTGGGTGGCCGTGTCGGAATTTTAGTATTCCAGTCAGGACAAAGCTCTACATATTAACGATTATTGTATGACTACAAAATACTACCTCCCCCTACGGCGGCCCGGGGCGATGGCGCTTGTGTAGCCCATCTGTTTGGGATGGGTTTGGGGAAACTAAGAATGAAAATGAATGGATATTTATTCTGACAGCGTAGGAGACACTCACACACCCGGTGGCCGGCGTGACGTGCGAGAGGCCTGCTTGTAGCACCATCAATCGCAGGATGCAGCAGAATGGACTCTGGTCAGATAGTGGGCATCATATCATATACGCATCCGCCCATCCCACCGATCCATCCTGGGGGAGACTAATGATGACTTATATCCCTCGCAAAGGATTCTCTTCTCTCTTATGCTGCCTGTGCAGTGGATTTAATCTACCCCCCTTGGGCTGTTCCTGAATGAAAGACTCAACCGACGGGCTTGTGTCCTCTGTCTGTCGGTCGTTCGGGCGCTCACTGTGTCCGACGATGCAGCTGCCTGCAGTTGAGGAGTTAAGGATGTAACAGCGCTTAAAAAATATAAACCACTTGTCCTAGAAAATCTATTTAGCTTTCATTGTCTTAGGTAAGCTTGTGTGGATGGATGCTTGGGTGAAAGGGAAATAGAGGTAGAGAAGGACAATCGCTTGTTTTGTCCTCGAATGCAACTTATCTCCTGTGAGTCGTGCGCACCTTCTCGTTGGCAGAGGGGCGAGGGCGGAGCTGTGGTATTAAATGCAGTGAATTAAGGACATCATCAAGGATGTTGTGTACTGCATTGTTGAGGTTTTTTTTTCATGTTTGCCTGAGAATTGCATTCGCCTTGTATGGGGGCGATTAAGAACACTGCAGCGGGGGCGGGCCAAAAGATTTAATCATCGCTGGAATGACTTTAAAACTGTGAGAGCTTCCGCCGAGAGTGCTTGTTTGACGGGTTTTCGAGGGGATTCGAAGTTTTATTGGAATTCATTTGTTCCTTGTTTTGAAAAGGATTCAATGTTTGTATGGGATGCCACAGCAGATCATTGTTTGTCCCATATTTTTGTTTTTACAATTTTGTGATGTTCATTAGTGCAATGTTGTGACACTGGACATCACAAAATCAAAAGTTTAGGCTGGACAAAGTTCGCCGCGGGCAGCCATCTTCTTAACAGTGGCTCAGTCTTTCTCTTCTTCTCTAGCGATAGTTTAAATGTTAAGGTTGGGTGCCACGAAAATTCGAAAAACGCCCTCCTCCAAAGTTAGCGTGGTTGAAGCCAAATTGAGCACTTCCAAAAAAGTTCAGAAGTTCTACATTAAGCTATCAAGTCTCCCCTTGCGTGAAACTCAATCCGCCGCCCGGCCCAAAAAAAATCACAAATTAATTGAATACCTCTTAAATTTGCGACACATACGTAATCGTCACTGAAACCCCTCCATCACCCGCCTCCAACGCTCCCACCACACAGGCCAACATCCCAAATATCCACAACGAATGCACTTTGGATTGGTGATTTTATTTGCTCCTGTGTCGGTCGCCTTTATGTCCAACTGCATTAATATTAAAGAGGATTTCAATATAAATAAATTCATACGGTTACAGTTGCATGGAACCGCAAATTGCCAGCGGTGCCGAGTGCGCGCTCCCATTCCCTGGCCTACTGGCCCCTCTCACATTCGCAGATAAACGAATTAAATTGCAAACTGCATCGTAAAAAAATCGCCATGTAAAACCGCACGTCAGCAGGATAACTGGGAACGAAATTCGAAAAAAAGGATCGACAAGCAGACGCGCTCATAAGATGGGAATGCACCGCATGCATGCACATAAAAATGTCAAGCCATCGCTTGTGTGCAGCACTGTGACACTCGTGTGCGTGTGTTTGCTCCTCGGGGACCTATAAATAATTGATTTCAGTTTCAGTGCTATTTATAGAAGCCGCTTATAAGCTCTCAGACTCGCGTTTACGGGCCGAGGTTGAGTGTCCTTTGCGCGAGGACGGTTAACGTCAGTTTAATCGGTAGCAGGGTCTAAATTGACGTGCGTTTGGCCGTGAATTGGATTTGATTTGTGGGCGGATGGAATGTTGTGAGGTAACTCTTGTTAGTCATGGCAAATGGGTCGGATTAAAACTCGCTGATTGGCTTCTTAGTCCTGTGGATGGCTTTGACGACTTAGCATCAGTTTGTGCTTACAGGCCTTGGAAACACAATCTGATGCCATGGCAATGGAATGTACTCGTAAATGTTTTGTGCGGGAGGTGGTGTAGCCAAGCGCGACCCTATGGCAACGGTTGTGATATTTTTCTAAAAACATGACTAAGCCAATTAAAGTGAAACACATTTGGTACGGATTGGGTTGCAATAGGATTGGTCAAACGATTGTTACGCGCGAGGGATATTTATTTGAATTCGACGTTTCTTTTTTCAAATGATTTTGGATTCCAACCAAAAGTTCAAATTCTATCGATTTTGTTGTGAATATGGGAGTTCAAGTGTTAGTGCACATTTTTTTTAAATTTTTGAACAAGGTTTTATAAGTTTAATTCGTGCAAAGTTAAGTTCAGAAACAAATGGTAGAAGTATAGCATCCACTAAAATATATTATTTGTTAGAAGCCCACCAAAGCCTCGAACAAAGTCTCCAAAAACTCGACGCATTTTTGATATATCTTTTCTTTCGAACCAGGATTGCTATCGCACTACAATTCTAAATTTTTGCGGAAGCTGCAGAAGTTTACAGAATATCTCCATAATGTTAAAGAATAAATTTAAGTAATTTCTGAAGTCGATCCAAAAGTTCTACATACAACAATCGAAAATTCTGACGAGTAATTTGAATGTATATTTAAGAGACTTCAAGATTTTAGACATTTCAGCATTTTGGACATTTTGAAATTTTGGTGATTTCCCAAAATCGGGTATTTCAGAAATTTGATCATTTTGAATCAAGAGATTCCAGAATTTTGGGCAGTTTTGATATTTCGCCATATCAGAATTTCGGTAATTTTGGGCATTTGAAAACGAGGATTTCCTGATTTTGAGGCATTTTGAAATATTAGGCATTTCAGTATTTTTTGCATTTCAGTTAAAATTTTGGTTATTTTATTAAAAAATTTCGAAATTTTGGGCTTTTTAAATTATTGGGCATTTAAGGATGTTAGTCCTTTTGGGTTTTCACAGATTTTTTCGTGATTTTCGTGATTTTAGGGCATATTTTATTTTGTGAATTTTGGGATTTTTGGAGTTTAAAAATTGATAAAGAATTTTGGGCCTTTCGGATTTTTGGCACTTCGAGATTTCTAACATTTCAGGTATTTACTTATTTTGAGCCTTATGCCATTTTCGAAAATGAGGCACTTCGAAATTTCAAGCGTTTGGTATTTCCTGATTTTGACGCATTTCGGAATTTTAGGCATTTCAGAATTTTGTGCATTTCATTTAAAATGTTGGTTATTTTATTGAGACACTTCGAAATTTTGGGCTTTTGAAAATATTGGGCATTTAAGGACTTTTCTCCTTTTTGGTATTTCACAGTTTAGGAATTTTTGTCATTTTAGGACATTTTAGGGCATTTTTTATTTTGTGAATTTTGGGTTTTCGGGAGTTTAAAAATTGATAAAGAATTTTGGGCCTTTCGGATTTTTGGACATGTCGGATGTTTTGGCACTTTTTTTAACATTTCAGGGATTAACTCATTTTGAGCCTTGTCTCATTTCTGAAAATGAGGCACTTCGAAATTTCAAGCATTTTAGAATTTTTGTCATGTTACAGTCCAGTTCATTCCAGAATTTTGGGCATTTTGGAAATGCCTTCGTTTATCAAAAGTCTCTTTCGAAAGCAAATTGAATAGTCAAGGAAAAAAAAAACAGTTTTCAGAATCATAGAGCGATACAGTCGTCAGTGATATGTTCAAAAATCAGGTTTAGTTGCTGCGCCCTACTTAAGGCTTTGGAATATTTTGCAGTACCAAGCTGCTTATAGCCCAGCTCACATCACTTCATTAAAAGTCAGTATACATGACAAGAGTACAGAACGAAGTCTAAACGGTCACCAGTTTTGGCTTTAAAAGGAACTTACAACATGCTATAGAAAATTGATTTTTACGTATTTTGTGTGCATCGACAATCTGTGTGTAGCCAGTAGAGGCAGTTCCAATAGGGGATTGTTTTTGATTTAAATTTAAAAGAAGGGTGACCGATTAGCATTCGACACTTTATAATTTCGGAGAAGTCTTAGAATGTTGTCAGCCAGTTTAAGAGGCTCATTTGTATTGCATTCTTGTGATGTGCGACATTGTCACAATTTTAGACCAAAACAATAACAAGTAAGGAACGGTCGCAAAATGCCTCTGCATCGAAGCTACCTTGTCTTAGTCGACGCATCAATTGGGTATGATCCGTCCTCTCTTTCAATGCCGCCATCCAGCTCAATATTCGTCTCCGATTTCCCTCATTACACTGCAATGCGATTCAAAGCATATCCTCCTATCACTCTCTGGAAATCAATAATTTCCTCAAGCGTTCCCAACTGCGCCCCGGCTTGACCTCACCTCACGAAGTAATTTACTGCCACTCTCTACTGTCTCGTGGCGCCTCTCCCCTCCTTGAAATTCCAAGCGCATTCACCCACAAGTACCCCGACTGCATCGTCAAATTTTGCATATATTAATTTCCTCATTAAGTTCCTCTTGCATCCGTGAGCCACTCCACAGCACGGAAGGAAGTCACATTTGAACCCGAAGACGTCCTCGTTCGC
The DNA here is from genome assembly GCA_955652365.1 of Eristalinus aeneus. NCBI lineage: Eukaryota > Metazoa > Arthropoda > Insecta > Diptera > Syrphidae > Eristalinus > Eristalinus aeneus. Next base: position 5,340,488 of record OY019132.1, read on the forward strand.
ATCGCCTGGTCATCAGATTCACAAGATGACACCATCTGCACCGTAATTCGCTGGAACTCATAAACGACGCAGTGCTGTGCTGTCCAGCGTGTAATTAAACCGAACCGTACGGTGGACAACGACAAATGGGCCATTCACATCCGGTAGCCTCGTCTCGTCGTCGTCGTGAAGTTGGCCACCCCGAAACTCCACTTCAGTCCCCAGAAACTGTAAAACAATTAAAACGAAAAATAACCAGACACTTACGGAACAAAAACTGGCTTCCGTCGAGGAAGTTCGGGCCAAGGGAGCGTATCCCATCCCAGATGGTGGTGGTGGTTGTGATGGTCAAGTGGCCGACCGACGACGACGGCGTATTGGGTTACACTCGACATGCACAGATGGGCCAGAGGGGCCACGCATGAATTTTTAATTTCAAATTTTCTTCCCAATTGATTGGCTGACGAACAAGCACACACAGAGAGGCGGCTCCCGGCGAAGGCCAAGTTGGTTGGTTTTTGGAAGTTGAACCGTCATTAGGCGATCGAATTTCTCGTGGGAAATCGTAGCTGGTTTTGACCCTAATTGATGGGAACTCTCGAGAAACTCTGTGCGGCATCGGCGCTCGATTGTTGGCAAAGTTTCAATTGTGCGGGCTATATTTGGATCGACCGGCTTCGGGCAATGGCCTAGTGAGCGTAGCGTTGTCAAGTGTATGCTGTGCGGTGCAGTCTGGTGACACAGTTGGGTAGTTGCTCTTTTTTGTTTAGTCCTCCGGTTTGGCTGTTCGGCATGGTAACTAGTGCAGTGGCCAGAGAATGGAGGTTTTTGGTTCGATGGCTTGTTTGTGATTTTGCAAGGAAAATTGGGCTTTTGCGGTTTGTCAAAGTTTTGGTTTTGTTCTGAGTGTTGCCCATCAAAGAAGAAGGTCGGGGTTGTGATAACAAGCTTGAGGTTTGCGAGCCTTGGTTGCTGGCTTGGTTTGAATCTTTATACATTTCCTTTGCGTAAGCGGGACTTTTAAGGAGATTTTTGTCAGGCGAGCATGTTAGTTCTGTCGTTCGTATTGATTGCCAGTTGGACAGGAATTCATGCTCATAAATGGTCGAGAGACTGGGCAGCTTTGTGTACTGAAACCCCAGCAGAGCAAGCGATGACTGATTTGTCGGCGTTTTTTCCTTTGAAACTAGTGTCGTCATTAACATCCTGAGATGCTCCTCCTTCTACTGAATCAGTCTCGAGACTGTTCCCTCATAGCTCGCGCCGGGCAACTTAAGAATTGTTTGATCTTGCAGTCTCGAGGATCTCTCTGTAGTCCGTTTCTTGCTCTACCCGATGTTAATTTTCTGTATGATGGGCTACGGGGTGCCGCCATCACACTATTCAGAGTTATTCAGAGTTTCACCCCCCAGGCTCTGATTTTATCCCTTCTTGCCGTCTGTCTGCTGTTACACAGTTTGTAACTTACATCTGAAAAGTGCCAAAAGAGCTTGGATTTGTGAATATGTGTGAAATGTGAAATGATTACTTGTGCTCTCAGCTGTTAATTTACTTTCTAGCCAAGGAATCTTAATAAGCCCCACACCGTCAAGGTTTCAGCTTTTGAACTCTACATTAACGACTCTCAGTTACAAGTTATAGCTTCTGTTCGAGTCCACACTTTCCTGGTCTCTCTCAAGGTACACAATGTCTTTCTCCCAGTCGCCGATGACCTAGTTCAGCTTCCCCAAATCCAAGGTGTTGCCAAACATCCCACTACACAGCGACATAAATCTCCACTCATAACCCCGTTCCTCAAAAGCTTGCCTAATTCATCATTACGGCCTTAATACTGTCAGCCAGCAGTTCCAACTTTGAAGTCAACTTCAAAGCGAAGTTCCCCAGCACATAAATAATCCCCACTAACAAGTGAACCATTAAACCCTTTCTAATCCGGATTCTGCATTCCAGAGTCGCACGTTCCGTGGAGAATAGGGTCATAGCTCCCGTTGATGAAGCATTACTTCCGAAACCCGAAAAAAACATCTGTAGACGAACTTGCTTAGACAGACGCTCCCCGGAACCAAACGACCATCAGACCATCGGTCGTTGAGACATCTTGACGTCGTTCGTGTCGTGTCGTCACAGAGTTGCGATGGTTGTTGTGGCTCGAAATGGGTCATGTGAACCACGAAGTAATTGCCTGCGGATGCGAGTATATGTTTTTTTGGCCAAACCAAGAAATGCAAATCTCCCGGAGACCCCTTCCTCTTCCTTCTTGAAATGAATACCCATTAACGGTCCCTAGACGATGTCATGCCTTGCCCCTGGTGCCATGTATGCTAAGCAAAAGCCATTCGCATCAATCATCGGCAGCATGTGACAGTCAACTTGAACCACTGACGACATCATCTGCTCCCGGAGCCAGTCCCCCATGGGAGGCGATCCATCCCCGCCACCACTAGGGCCGATCATCGTCTTAATGAAGAATAATTATTCCCTTCAATTAGAATGCATGAACTGTAGGCTGTCATAGGAGACCCGGGCCGAGGGAGAGACCCGAGCTGAATGCCCAAGTGACACATGTTTACACAGTGGGAGCGGGTTGTTTGTGCGTATCGATGAAGTGTGGAGCGTCTGTGGGCATGTGGGGAATAATTTGGTTATCAAAAACCGATTTGGGACTGGGTGGCGAGGGCGAAACGGGTGCTTCTGTCTGTTTACGAGACACAGACGTGGTTACATCATCATCATTCGAAAGAGATGTTATGATGGTTGTGATTTGCTTTGGATTTGGTGACTTGGTGTTTTGAAAACCTGCCATGGGAACTGAAATTCAGCATCCTTTGACTGCTGAAAGCAGCACGTCTGAGCGATGAGATGTGAGCCAGCAGCTGTGGAGTGCGAACGGAGACCGCCCGACAGCTAATCGAACTCAAATTTCATTCAGATGAAGCATCTTTTCTGAGAACAATTGCATATTTCATGCTGAGTGAGTGGCTGACTTTAATTTGATAGCATCCGTAAAGATAACTCAATTCTGTGACGAAGAGACCTCTCGAAATTGAAAACTTGAATGCCGAACCTTCTGTCTGAGATCATATTCAAACTCCATTGTCCTCAATCAGCAGGAGGTTACCTCCGAGGATGTCTTTGCAAAGGCATGAATATAAATTTGGGATCCCGGGGGAATCGGGAGACGTCTGAGCAGAAGCACTCTTTTGATCGAAGATAACTTCGTTTGGGATTTGTGTGAATTGAACGAACACTAGTGAACATTTGCCTGCAAATTGATATCAAAATTTTTGTCTTAATTTGGAGACGATTTCGGAGAGGTTTCGATTTGGAAGTGAATGTTTTGTAAATTCGAAGCGCAACCGATGTCAGGACATGAACATGGGATTCTGAATAAATTATGCCTTCGGGTCATGTATTCTGTACTCCACACGATAGAGATCTGAAGTCTTCCTGGTGGATGGTAGTGATACTGGATGCAAGTTATGTGTGTAGCTTCGAAAATAATATTTTTCTAGGATACGTAACTATGTACAAAGTTTTAACTCAAATGTGAATCTGTGATCGATGAACCACATCAATGTTCGCCGAGTTTGTCAGCTTCTTCAAAAGGGAAGAAATGTCCTGACTCTTTTAATTTTCGACCAGTTGGCAGAAAGTCTACCAAGACTCCTGCTGGCAACAAAATATTAGTGAATTGTTTTCATATTTCACTTCGGACTTCGCACATTTTTCTTTGTTGTCACAGTTTCTATGGCTTCTTCCAACGCCTTCGTTTTGAAACAACTCGAACTACTAGAGGATCAGCAAAAGTGAATCTTTGATTGCCTATTCCAGAAAGCTTGTTGTGGACTACGTGGAATGCAAAAAGGACATCTCCTTACACAATCTCAACACATTTTGCATCCTAACTCGTTTCTCTTCCCACAAAACGGAATAAAAACTTTCTGTTCCCTCAATCACTTGTCAGTGACATCTTGTGAGAATCACTTCAACACATTTTTCTTCAAAAATGCCCTGCATACCTTCAGGTACTTCCAACCATTCTGCAGAAATAGCAGCACTCTATGGTCAATATCTTCCAATCTCTTCCTTGTGGTTCTCACACTCAGATGCCCTGGTTGCGGAAAATTCCCACAGTCTCCGCATGTCACCCTCTCCTCTCCCACATTCTGAAACAGCAGTCATTAAGTGAAAACGTTTACCTTGAGCAATGCGCTAGCCAGCGACTAGGCCGCATTTAAATGCCCCGCTCTCTTCCTCCTCCAATGAGTATAGTAGCAATTTACGAGCGATTTCTGTCGCCTGCTCGTTCACTCCTGTCACGACCATCCTTTCATTTATTCGTCTTTCAAGCGTATTCCTTCTTCTTTTTTTCAATTTATCCACAAGAATGTATCGAGTCATCGTCAGAACGTCGCTGCATGTCGCTGAGACAGCAAAGAACGCAAAAGACACAAATAGAAAATGCCAGCAACTAATAGATACAAGGATGCCACGGCGAAAGGCTAAAGATGTGTGTATGCGTATGTTTACCTCGGACAGGAAATACCTCGTGAGTGTCGCTGTGATTCTCACCACCATGACGATGGTATCTTCATCGTCATCGCTGTCGTTGTCGATTCGCGATATCCGTTCTTTCAATCAATTTGCCCATTCCCCCATTCCCTCAAGAAGTACACCAGCGATGTGAATCCATTTCGGAAAAAAATTTGCATGTAAACCGACCTGATAGAGCTGCTTTTGCCCCGTCTGTTGTGGTGTGTTTGTGAATGGCAATGGATAAATTATTGTATTCAAGACAATCCGTCCCCCCACCCCCGCCCAGGGGGAAATTTGCGAATTTTCTCCGTTACTGACTGCGAACGTGCTTCTTGCACTGTCTTGTCTGCCATGCGACACCACCAGCACCCGGACGCATTGACAAAGTATGCGCTCCGTGCAATTCGATTGATAAAAATATCTCCCGCCGTCTCCGCCACCGTCGACGTCATTGAAAACAATGCGATAAATTAGAAAAATGCAGATATCATCATCCCCCATCGCCGGGGATGACAACGACTGGGGAAATATGGAAAATTCCTTGAATAAAGAAATTGAGCCAATCCAGACTGCCGTTGCCACCGAGCTCGTCCCTTGGAAGAGCTGAACTATTCAAAGAAAGCAGCGATTTTCAATAAAAATTTTCCTATTATATTTTTCGTCTTCCCTTTTTCCCGGGACACTCTGGAGTTCCCACTACATTCCATCTGCGACTTGGCTTATGATAGAAATTATTTTGAATTGATTTTTCGGAGAATGTCGACAACGATGGGGAGGACAAGGACGATGCGCTACCCTCTTCCTTGTAAGCCCTGAGAAATGGAAGGACACCCGCTTTGTGGCAAGCTGATTCTATGCTTTGCCATGCCATTTCAATCCAAGGACTCTGCCTCATCAGGATGGGATACACAAACGGACCCAAAATGGAACAGAGAGTAGTTCGCAGAATAAATCACAAAATGAGATGAACACTGAACTCCTTTGGCATTTCCTGCTTCTAATTGGCGGAAGAACAGCGGAGGAATTTTCAAGTTGATTCGGTTTGAAGAAGTTGACATATTGGACACAAGTGCATCCATAGGTCAGATTTGATCATGGTCCGGAACACGTAGACCTGTGGTTTGAGGTTTGTTTTTTGACGTCCTCTCAAGTGAGTGGAATTTAGCTATAACAAGCTGTGCGTTCTAGTGCAAGGCAAGCTGCTTGTCATGACTAGCTGCCGCCTCATCGCTTTCGAAGTAAATTTTTTGGATTCTCCTTAATAATTTGAATTCATCTCAATCGGAGAGGTTTATGGACGAGAAAAGGAATTTTATGGACCCTGGTATCTGACAGAACATATTTCCTTATGGCTCTAGAGAGGGCTGAGTCTGTTAAGAGACTCAATTGTGCTTTTTGAAGACAGTACAGCTTTGCAGGGATATAAAAACATACGACAATGTACAGGCTTTACGGTTGATGCATGAAAAAGCTACAAATCAATTTTTTCCAAGCCTTCAAAGATGGCAATTTTTTTCAGTCATTCTTAATTGTTTTTTTTAATATTTCCAGTAGAAAGAAATAACATGAATCAATAAATAAAATCTCTGAATTGAAAATTGTGCGGTGGACTGCTTTGTAAACCTATGAACGAAATAAAACCTACCGCTTCTACTTCTGAATTGTTCGAGTTGTGCTCTGTAAATGTTTTCCTCCCATTCACTGGAAACGTTCGGTCATATACCATGTTTTCGTGCATGGAGTATTCTCGTCTCGTGCCCATAATGAATCACTTCTAAATTGGCACAATTTCGTTAAGTTTCAGCTGACTGATGGCTGACGAAACGGTGAGCTGAAATTTTTACAGCAACTACTGGATTGGCAAGGTAGTAATTGCGGAGTTCACTCATAGATGACTCTGGTTGAAATCTCAGGCTCTCAAAAATGTCAAACTTTAAGATAGAGCTGGCAGTTGGCAGATTGCAACACTAGGGTTGCCCAATCTTCGTACAATTATGGCAAGAGATATTTACGGTCTGTTGCGCCCAAACTATGTATAAAATATAGCGTAGACGAGATGATACTGGCTGGGTTATATAATGCAAATTATCGACGATATCGTCTTGGTGTATTGTCAGGACCATAGTCGTTTGAAAGTTACGTAGTCGTTAGTTAGTTACGTGATTGCAGCCCAGAAGCAAAAGTAAATGCTTAAAATGGGAAAATACATTACAGAATTCCGATCCATGAAAAAATTGTCTTTCAAAAATCCGCAATTACGCAATCGCCAACCCTATAAAAGTCGACCTTTTTTAAGTAAACTTCTTCATCTTGATATCGATTATTATAAACGGTCATACGATTTGTATTTACTCAAAAAGGTACCACAACAGTCTTGAATATCAGTCATAGACTTTTTCAGTGTCAGTCAAATCGGAAAATTACTCATGGCAAAGTTTCTCAAACAAGAAACCCGATGTTCCGGCGTTCATTATCAGCACTCTCACGGTAAGGCAGACATAAGTAAGGAGATGTTCAACTTCTCCCCGTTTATTTCATCTCACAACGTTTCTATTTTCACGACAGAGGTGAAGTCCGAGAATGTCAGGAGTTATGAGCAGCTACTTATCAACCTCTCTTATCTAAATGTTATAATTTCTAAACAAATACTGCAAGGTAGTAGATGTACGCCATAAAAGTATATTTTGTATGAAGAAGAATTATTTCGTAAGAAAACATGCAAAACGGTGAAGGGAGACTTATAAAGTGAATTCCAAATTTGTCCAATTTCATATCCAGACTATCATTTCTATTTCTTTTTTCGGTTTAAAGCATCAAAATGTATTTTTCCCTCTTCTTTTGTTGGTGCAATAGTCCGAAAAAGAATCAGGGCCCAGTTTTTTTTAACAAATTAATCGTGTTGTGCTTTATATTTTTCTCTTACGAGTCGAAGGGACAGCCTGCCAAACTGTGAATTTTGTGGTGCTGGGAGTGTTCAATCATCTTTTCGGACCTGGAATCTTCAGCAAGTGAAAGTCGTACTCAACCCACTGTTCCACTGCTATCTCTAGTAGGTTTCCATCACACCCACTGGTGACAGGGGCGTTGTTCTCACCGATATTTTCGAAGAAGAAATGTGTTCCACTCATGGCACCACTCAAGCTGCCCTGAAGTAAATGCTTAGCAAAAACCTGCCGCTCATTCAAGCCTTAGACCCAATAGGTTTGTTCACGCAGTTGGTCAGGTGATCTTAGGCGCCTCGGCAAAAAGATATTTCTCTGAAATCAAACCCATACTGCCAAGGGGAAAACAAAGCGGTTGGTCGGGCACTTTCCGAGCTCGTTCCGACCCGAGATTGTAGTCCAGGAGCTTGCACTGAATTTACCTACGCCTGTTGGGTGACGAGTGAATGTCGACTCTCTGTTACAGATCCACATTTACATCTTGACTCACCGTACAACAAGAAGACGGTGAGTGTTGTCTCAAGAAAACTTTAAAAAATGTATAGTCAGCAATCGTCGTGGGTGCTTCATTTCGATCAAAACTTGTTTTCAGAAAAAGGTCTGTTTGGACTGTTTGGAATCGCTTTAGAACAGTGATACTGACTTTCTGTTGAAATTCCAAGCGGGAAACTATAACTTACGGCCGAACTTTCACAGAGAAAATTACGTCTAGGATGAAAAACTTCTTTTACGAACCCCATGAATTTCAAAAGAAGAAATAATTTATCACCTTAAACACATTTGAAAATATACCAAACTAGGGGAGAAAACTGCTCGACAAGGATCATAAAGCAAGCAAGAAGGATTATAAATGAGCGTGCGCCTGCACAAAGTTCCCCAAAACCAGAGATCCCCAAAAGTTAATAAATCCAGTGTTAAAATTTACCCCCAATTAAGTTAATTAATTACCCTTCACTTATTGCTACTTTCATCCCCTAAGCAAACCCCTTCTCCGCCGCCAAAAAAAAGATAATCTCATGAATGTCTCCCAGCTAGCAAACAACTCGTCGTCGTTTCGGTAATCCGCATTCAAGGTACATCCCCCACCACCTCCCTTTTCGTGTGTATTCAAATGAATAAAATCCTATCCAATTTGCTTTATTTATTGTTAGCAACAAATCTATCCCTAACCAGCTCAACTATGTGCGAGAGTATCTTTCACTTCGCACGAAAAAACAAAATCTGCAAGAAGAAAAACTTCACAAATCCGTAAACCTTCCCGTCTGCCCGACCGTCCAACCGCCCGTCGGCTCTCATTTCATATCCAGGATCCAACCACTACCAGATTGTGCTGCAAAACAATAAACAAATCATACAGGACCCTGCTACCCCCGAAGGGAGAACTACAACGAGATCCGGAAACAAGGATGAGAAGAAAACGCGAAAGAAAAAATGTAAAAAAAAGACGAACTATCGTTCAAATCGGTTGCTCTCTAAAAATATTTTATTTCCTCTCTTTCTCTGGGTAGTTTTTGAAATTCCGCAGACCTCCAACACATTCCACCATCCGCTATCGTCCATTCCATTCCATCCCACTGGCGGCCCATCTTGTGTGTGGATCCTTTCTGCAGTGAATAGAATCAAGGGAAGCTACCGAATATGTTATCCTTTATACAGCCATTAATTTTCCAGAAACGGAACAACTTCAGCGCGGGAAGAGTGAACAAGAACAACAAGCGGTGTGCGGGAGAAGGAAAGGAGGAAATAAATTGTTGAACCTTTATCCTTCTTGTGTGCGCTTTTTTTCTGTTCCGGAGATCCTTCTCCTTACTCACTCTTGGTTAAAAATCCACAAGCGGGCGGTGGGGAGATGACACCGAACTGCACTCGATAGTGTCTTCGAGAATTGATTTCATTCCTTCCTTCCTGCCGCCACCCTCCCCCACCACGATCACCAGTTCACCGCTGCAGGATACAAAAATACATTCGTATCATTATAAGTTCACTTCGTAGCTTGTAGCCTGCTTCATTCTTTCATCCCCGAGGATTTAAGATCCAACGACCCACATACCGCCCCCCGTCGGTGGATATGACGATGATGTCATCTTCTTGGACGGACATCCTGAATCCCATCGTCTCTGTACAGCAGTATCGCGCGATTATGATTACGATGAATGTAAATAATGGTCCTTTTCATTCATCTCATCCTGCACCACTTCCTTCCGCCTCCTCCGCCCAATGGTCGCATCGCATCGCATCGCATGCCGTGACCATGGTACGGCATGGCGAATCCAACAAGGAAACGCACTTAAGTGTGGTTTCTGTGGCTTTGTCCGAAGGCTAGCCCGACTTCGCCGGCATTCCTGGCTTCTCTGTTGTGATTTGTGTGTGTGGCATTACGACGAGAAAAACTTCCGTTCATCCATTGCCGTCGCCGTTGGCTGCGGTTTGTCCTTTTTCTTGTTTGCTGGCACAATCCGGTTAGATGGTTAGATTTTTCCATTAAGCGAGGACATTAAGTGATTTACATTCGGATTGCCATTGGACTGTGCCACTTGGCCAGCCGGACGACTTGGCTGGTAGAGTGCTTGTGGATGGCTTTTGAGCGTTTGAAATCTGCTTTCTTGTACAGAGATTTCCAATTAGCTGGCGCTCTCTTGCTGTAAAGAGAGGGAGAGAAAAAAAAGGTGCATAAATTAATTTTAGTCCTACTCCTGCGGGTTGTCATAATTAGATACTTTCCCTGGTTGTCCACAGGAGTAAATACGCGGTCGTTTGCATATGTACTCGCGCTCTAGGAGGGAACTGGGACAAGTGATGGCCAGAGTTATGAGGCTATGAGTACATCAAGAAGGCATTTGAGGCAGGTTAGGGACCTTGTTAAGAGCCAATTTGATAGCTACGAGGTTGTTGGTCGTTCCTGCAATCACCGCGGTGAGTGATTGATGAGAGTTGTGTTCGCGGAGGGAGTTTTCTGGGTTTTCGGTGGATTCCGGTTGGGCGCCACTTGGGTTTTCATTAGAAGAGCAGCTACAAAGCATTTTTTTTACCTAATTCTATAAAAATAAGTTAGGCTGCTGTTAGAAGGCCTCTTTGAACACAGGAAAAAGTGACCCTTTTATCAAAGAATTGAAGAAAAGGTTTCGTTTGTGGCTTATGACGAACTATGCTTCGGCGTCATTGGCTTAGAATGAAGCAAAACAAACAAAGGGATGTATCACTTGCTGAATAATCCTCTCCTTTCAAGCGATTTTTTTAACGATTTTAATAGTTCCGTCTGTTTATTCAAATCACAGTAACTAAATCCTTGTTTTCCCTTCTCATTGCAGGCTTCACAAAATGTGAAAAGAAACCAGTTCTGAGAATCTTCCCCACGAACGAAGTGCAACGGAAGCCGGTGGGCAAGCCACTGATCCTCACGTGCCGACCAGACGTCGAAGACACGGGACTAGTCACAGATCTCCAGTGGAAGGACAGTATGAACAACACAATCCTCCCCAAACCGTAAGTAAATCTCGCACAACCTACCTTCCCCTGCCCCAGTCTCGATTTCTTTTCCTTCTCTCGAAACCGGGGCCTCCTCCCGTGGGCCCAAGCAACCAGCTATGACCCGCCTCTTCGTAGAGCAGTCACCCGTCCTGTCTGTCCTGAGCCTCTCTTTGACGTATCTATATTTATTTTGATTAAATATTTATTTAATTATTATTATTTGCATTAGGAACAAATACTATTATCCAATGTATGATTCCAAGGGCCGTAGATTGCCGACTGTGTAAGTGTTACCCTTGACAGTGTTGGAGTTGATTGAAGCGATGATTCCCGATCTTAACTGCCTTGCCGTTGTTTTGGAATGAATGCATAGAGCATAACACTCAGACACACACACGCATACAACATCTACATACATACGAACATCCCTGATGCAATAATAATTAATTTTAGTTATTTAGTTTGTTTTTTTCTTTTTCCGTGTCCTTGTATTCCGTTGAAGACATCGTGCATTTAGCTTGAGTTCTGTGCAAAATGACGCATGCGGAATGCATTTTGACAGAAAGTGTAGACCATTTCTCTCTCGACTTCCTTGTAGCTTAGTTGTGCTTCTTAAAAATTAACAATGCCATGAATATCTATGTTGGTTCGGACTTCAGCGTTTAGAAGTGTTCATGCTTGACGGTTTCAAGTCTGAAGGATTCTTGGAACATCAAAAACCGGTCTAGCAAGAGATAGAAATGCTTCAATGATAACAATAGTGTATTGAGACTTAATCTAAAAGTAAAATGAAAAAGAATTACGCAGCCTCAGTCCGAAGTACTCTTCAAGCCCTCGTTAGCAGATTCGTCTTATTTCGTTGTCTGAGGCTTCGGGCCCGTGTTGTATTCTCTGAACGCTTTTCCTATTAATCGAAAGCGCTATATTTGCAGTCACTTTCGTTTCATCCTACATCCTATTATGATTGTTTTGCTTACTGTCTTGTCAAACTTCTTTTACAGATCACATCAAACACGCTGAACAATTTTACAAAGAGCTTACCTTAGATCAGTGTCCATTTTTTGTAAAGTCGAGGTTTTGCGTCTGGGGAACGGGGATGATCAAGATGTATGTGAAAGCAGCTTGGTGGTCCCCCTATATTAAATTGAACTAGCAGTGACTTCTGTACTTTATTCTCTCTCCATCAACCCGAAGTGTTGGAAAAATCTATTTTAAGGCCACATTCATATATATTAACAGATCACTCAATAAGTCCCATATAGGAGACTCAATAAGTCCCATATAAGTGACATATAAGTCCCATATAAGTGACATATAAGTGACATATAAGTGACATATAAGTGACATATAAGTGACATATAAGTGACATATAAGTGACATATAAGTGACATATAGGGGACGCTACTAACAAAAATTATTAATTTATTATTTTTTTTTTGTTCCTGGCGCCCCCTATATGTCACGGGACTTATTGAGTGATCTGTTAATGAAAATGAATGTGAGAGAGAGAGAATAAAATACAGATGTCAACGCTACTTCTTCCCGGGTCTCATTGAGTCATGTGTAACGTCAAGTTCGCCTGAAACCCCTATTAGATTGATCCTGCGGTAGCCTCCTTCTGGAAATAGAGTGGCGGCTGCGGCTTAAGGCCCAAAGTCACGGTTTAGTGTGCAGTGTGCATCATTGCAATCGGATTTGTGTTGGACCAGATTTGTGTAAGAAAGGTCTCCCTTCCCACCTAAATGAAGTGGCAGCCTTTAAGCCTGGACTTCGCTTAGTACTTATTCAACTAAGCCCTTCAGCCCCGCTTTTGTTAAAATTTTCCTTTTGAATATTCCACGTCTCTTCCTACTTCCAACAAATTCGGTATAGATGATGTCGGCAATACTTCTTGTCCTTCCTTTTTGGATGTAGCCTACCTCCGTTGCCTTCTGACTAAGTGTCGCGATTTCCGTTGATTTCAATCTTATCATCATCAGCGTTAATCCAGTCTAGTTTTCATCCAATTACCATCTACCAACATACGCAAAGAGTTAATTTTTATCGCTGTAGCGCCGCTTCCAATTTTCGAGTTTAACAATTATTAAAGAGAATGTCGTCAAACATTTCACAGAGCGGAGAGATTCCTCTGGTAATAATAATGAAAACAAACATTACCATGTGGGATCCCTCTGCTGATGAATATAGAAAGGTTAGACGTTTAGTATGAGAGATCTCAGCCTTTCTCTCTGCCTCAGACCCTAAAACTGCAAACATCTTCAATTTTCCATTCTGATACTGTAGCCGTTAAAATAAGTTCGCCGGCTCACACAACAACGCATGTCCAGAGATCAGTTCTGCTCAACTCATGACACTCTTTCGAGTTGCTTAAACCACAAGTTCCCCCGATCTTGTTGTTTGAGATTGACATTAAACTGTAGGTCCTATCCATACGAAAGAAAACAAAGTCATCCGCAACAATAGTTCTTGTCTAGCCCCGAAATGCTGTACGCCCCACATGACTGTTCATCCAGACCTTCAAAGCGGTATACCTGCCACACCATGGGCATCCATTTGTAGCACTCATTTAACCTTGATGCGACTTTTGCACCCATAACATGTTTTGCTGTGTCAGCACCCCTTCCTCCAACAGTGAGCGTGTGTTTCTTAGAGTGCTATCCCCCTGTTAAGATTCGTGTCACTCCCCTCAACTCAATAGCAAGTGTTTTAATGACAACAACGCAATGCATGTATCCTGTGTGCTTTGACTTTAAAATCATCCACCCACCGAGTAGTTTTAGTCCAATCCAGCCCAACATCACACCTCGTTTCATGACACCATTCATTTTTTTTAGCTCCCCACATCTAGGCCGTCATCGGTCACCACTGCAGCTGTGGTTTATGAATTCATCGATGTCGCAACACCAAAAAATGTGTGTTAACAAATTAAGGGCATGTCCTGCAGTAGGACCGGCCCCGCTTACAATTACGCAAATCACTGGTGCAACTAATGGAAATATCTGTGACTCTGCATCAAAGTGTTCCAAATACTCCCGCTGCTCACCTTCGCCCACCCCACCCAAAAGCAAATAGGATCGGGGTTTTCGGGTTCATAGAAGAGCAAAAAATAAGCCAACCGGACAAACAGTTACAGTTCACAAGGGAGATATCGCCGAATGCCAGTGCTGCAGGCATCCTGCGGACATTCGTGCCAAAAAGGCAACATCAGCGGCGTCAGGCGAGGGGGCGGCCTACAAATCGACCAGAAAACGAATCGAGAATAGGCGGGCAGCCGAGTAGCAGTCGTTAGCCTATTCGTTGTGTCGATTTGTGAAACTCTCGCGTCCTGGCACTTGTCGCTGTTCCATCGATCATGGGAGTGTAGAGAAATATCCAATTTTTTGCGATGTGCTTAGGCGTGCATTGTACAAATGTATGTATGTCCCAGTGAATTAAATTGAGTGCCGCGCTCTGGGAAAAGGAACAAGGATACCCATTCGTTGTCGGTCGTGCAGCGATACGAGTGGACACACTCGGGTGGAAGCAAATACTGACGCAAGTATTTGGGTATTCCATTTAAACCTGGCAGGATGGGAATTGCGAAATGAAAGGGAATTAGGACGAGAGCTGCGACCAGTGTGTGTGTTTCTAGGGAAGGCGATGTAAGTTTGCTGAGAGCAGGACTAAATTCTGTTGCTGTGTTGGAATGGCATATCTGCCAAAGTCTGACCGTTGCCGTCGGTAGTCGAAGGAATGCTTTCGTTAGTCGCAGGATGATGAATTGGTTTTTGAACGTTTTCGCGGTCCCTCCCGTCCTTGTTGGCAGCGAAGGGACAGTAATGCAGCGCGCCTTAGCTATACTGAAAGTGGGTGCAGCTGAAGCGAAAAATTCATTTTCGGAATGTAAGTCAAATGCGCCGTGGCCCTTCGGTCCTTCCATCGGTGCCTATAGAACTTTTCATGTTTCAGCAAAGATTGGCTGGGGTGGGAGCGAAATGTCAAGGATTTCGCTTTCGAATAAGCAAAGTGAAATGAATGTGGAACTGAATGTAATGGGTAATTTATGCGTGCCGAGCTACGAAGCATTCTGTATGCGTTTGGGGGAATTTCGCACCGAAAAGAGTTCTGGAAAAAATCGATGCAGCTGAATTTTTCTGCACTGTACATTAGTTTCGTTTGGATGCCAACGTCACATTTGAAGCGCAGTTGATTTAGAAGAAGATGAATGTCCTCTTCGGGTTGTTATGTGAAAAGCATCGAAGATGGATACGCCAGAATCACATGCTCATTGGCCGCAATTGAAACATAAAAAATTAATAGCCATGAGTCATGTCAATCCTCAGACACACTTAAAATGAATTCAACCAATAAATTATCAACTGCAGAAAACACAGCAAGCACAATGTTTGAATAGATTTGATGGCTTTTCGTGCAATGTTTATGGTCTGAATATGATCTTTTTCTATCATATGCACAGACAGCTCTTTAAGACCTCGTTTCCTTTCTGCCTCAACTCTACAGCAATCATTTGCAGAAGCATGTATATGATGAGGAGGGCCAGCAAGTCAACTTTCATCTGAACTGGGTTTGAAGCCATACAACCAGTCCTTGCAGTCATAAAACTGATGAATGAGCTTAACTCACTGCATTCATGCTTTAACTACAGAAACATTAAATTGCTGCCAAACACGAAGACCATGTACACGCCACCCACTTGAAATGAAATGAAACCCACCTTGCGCATCTTTAAAAGACATTTCTAACCCTTCACAAGGACAAACAGGCTCTCAAGTGGTAAAATGGAGCAAGTAGGGGTTATGAAGATTAATGGCTGACGACAGACTGAAATTGCAATTCTTTCAGAAGCATTCTACACCGCTTTTAAGCATTCACGAACAAGATTTTAGGCCTACTCATAGACGAAGACAGGTGCTGGGTATACCAGAAGACAGGGTGATCTCTAAATTTCAGGCAATCCATTCTTAAATAGCATTCACAGCTACATCGGTATCCCTTGGAAGCCCTCATTGAGATCCAGAGTTCTGCCCCATTCACCTGGAATTGCAAATGAAGAGTTTTTGTAAACATGATTTGTGTCTTTTGAGAAGGAAATTTTGAGCTTGGCTGTTTTTATTCAAACGAGGTTTTTCACAAACGAGGTTCTGAAGTAAACATTTGCTAGAGAGCTAGGCAAACTCATTTCTTCTTTGATCGGCACTATAATAAAAATAATTGTATAGCGCGACGGTCCACAGGGACCAGGGCCCAGGTTGCTCATCAACTACTCGTGTTGTGCGCGCTTCTGTTCTCTCACTTGTAGAAGGGACCTACAGTTTTTTGCCGACTCCGAACAGAGGTGTTTGAGAAGCTATAGTCCAAGGTAAACCTGAGCTCCAATCCAACATGCATCTCGAGCTAGATCTCTATCTCGTCTGCAGAACAAGATTCTTAGGGCCACTTTTGAAATACTATTGCACCAGCCTCCACAACCCAATATTTCAATATCGGACAAACAGTGTTTCCGGGCCTTAAAATATAACACTTTATGGATCAGAATACTATATACACCGGCCCGTCGGCTATCTTCAGCTTTATTCCTCGAATTGGTTGAGGTTCTTTTCCAACTGTGTGTGCCATCTTAGGCGAGGACATCTTTTTTCACATTGTCCCGACCCTTGGAACTGCAGCTAGGTACTTTATATGCAAACTAAGGACTTCATACAGTGACAGAATCTGACAGGGTTTTTCTCTTTCTGATGCTTCAAACACAAACAGAGGCAAAATCACAAGCCGACTGTTTTAGTCGGAGAAGTTTTGTCCAATAGCGTGACCAATCGCATGCCGCCATGCAACCTTTTGTCGAGTATCCTCCAATCGTACCAACAACAGTCCATTTTTCTCTAAAAGACTTCAAGGGCATTCTTACGCGATCGAAATGGCTTTCAAGTTTCTACTCCATAGAGAAGCTATTATCCCTGATCAAGGGGTTGCACTGAGAAAAGTTTTGTCTGAATTCATTTTGGTTTGATTCTGACAGTCTTTTTGAGACGTCGATGATATGCGTCTTTTTGTGATGACAACATATATCTTGTTTTCCCCTCTCACAAGTCTCACTTTAGCGGCATCCAACTTTATCGCGCTGACTATATTCGTTTCGTAGATTGTCCTACCTCTTACATTGACTTGGGAGTTTCGCACGATCATCCCAAGACTGGGAGTGAAAGAGCCAGATGGCAGCGTGTTATCTAGGCTCTAATTTTTGACATTTAAGGCCTTAGTGAGTTCGTCACGAACTTTGGCGCCATATAGTCTTGTTCTTTTGACAGTGTCAGTTTGAATCGTCTCAGTGTTATCAGTAGAAAATTTCTGTTTTAGCCACCTTGACGTAGTGGGCAGAATGCAACGCTCAAACGCCAAAGGTTCAGGTTCGATTCCCGGCTGAACAAATCGATTTTTTCATTGCACCACTTCTTTCGAGCTGCTGACACCACATTCACAACAACAGAAAAAGCCTCTCTAAACTTCCCCGTTCGGAGTCTGCAAAAATCTGTGGATCCTTCTACTCGTGAGAGGATAGTAGCGCGCACAACACGAGTAGTTGATGAGCAAGCCCTAATCCCTCTGTGGACTGTGGTACCATACAAATATTTTTATTATTGCCCGTTTCAACGTTTTTTTTATTTTTTCGGATTCGGCCGATCGAGGTTACTTCCTACTTTCTGATCAAAAGTCGCAGACAGACACATTGTTCAATGTGTTCAATTCCAGATCAAGAAAACATTTTCATGTATCTATGTATTGGGCTGTTTCTACCACCGACATACAGAAAATCGATTCGTTGAAATAACAAATCAGAATATTTTTATGAGCTTTCGATTTTGGTCGTTCCGTTAATTTTCTCTTAACAATTATCCAAGTTCAAGTTCCGTGAAGATTTTCCACCAAATAGACACTTCCACGAAATACTGCCGAAAAACAGGAACAATTCTACCTCCGTCGAATTAATTCTCTGTGGGCTAATTCCCTATCCAAAATCTTTGAAAAGTTTCCATCAAGTCAACGTAATTTGGCACGACAACGAAGACGACATCGCCTAGGATCAAATTGAACAAGACCATCCGTCCTCTCTTAACGTCATGCATATTAATTGAGATCACACGTCTATTCATCCCTTCATTCATCTTTCCCACACGCCATCTTTCCCCCATCCACCCATCAGCTGCTTTATGTGTTCAAACTTTTTCGTTTTAACCTAACTTTCTCCCGAAGTTTCGAGAAACGAAGCAAATGTGTTACGTAACAATGAGTTGTGTTTAAATTTTGAATTGAATTGAATTTGTGTTGTCCCCACTTCATGTATCTCATTTAACATCCAACAGCGCCGTTATACGTGCCCTTTTAACCACCCACCACACCGCCGCCACGCCCATTTCCCCCATTCTGTGTAGTTTGACAGCTGAACCTCATTTCATTTCAAACAGAACCTGAACATTTTTTTGCCTTACATTCATGCTGTTGAACTCATTGCATATTCATCCTCCACAGAGTCGGCCGCAACCAGCCCCCGATGTATACGGAAACGCTGCCCGGCGAAAGTTTGGCCCTCATGATATCGACCCTCACCCCGCAGATGGAAGGCAAATACTACTGCACGGCGTCATATGCGAACACCGAGATCCTGGAAACCAGTGTTGTAATTAAAACTTACGGTAAGTACCACCCGACTATCTTTGCGATGCATATCCCCAACCACCCGAGGAGAGCCTATCAGGGATACCCTCGATCAAGGCTACAGCAGGAGTTTTGAGCGTTTCTATTAATTTCTTGGAAAACTTCTCGCCGCTGCATTTGCTTGCCGCCGGCGATACACAATCCTAATGGTTTAATATCCGTTTATGAAATTATGATATCCTTTCCGGGCATTTTTTTCTGCTTGTCCTGCATTCCTCGTCTTCCTGTAGGGGGAAGGAAGTTCCGAAGTGAAGGAGGATACAAAGTTTGGCATGTTTTGTGTTTTTCGGCACTCTTTCTGGACGATCTACCAGGGAAGAGGACGCCTAAGATGAGGAGGAGGATGAGCAAGTTTTGTGCAACGTTCTTTTCTCAGCCGGCAAAAGCGCTACATCATCGGCGGATAAAGTTTTTGCATTCGCAGCCGCAGCTTAGATGAAAACGATGCGTTGAGTACTTTGGAAAAGTATCTATCGCTTAAAGGGCTGTTTGGACTTTGGGGAGATTTTCTGTATCAGATTGTGAGAGACGGTCGACAAAGATTTTGCGAAACAAACTTCAGCCTCAACTTCAACTCGGAATCGGTGAAGAATGTCGATGAGCCTTGCGAATAGCGAGATGAAGAGACCGATTTGCGGTGAGAATTTGAATTTGATTTCATAGTTTGCTGCGTTATTGTGGCGAAGGAAGCCATTTAAGACCACTTAAGAGTTGCTTTTGACAACGCGGATAAGTGCAAATTTGCAAGGGAGATATGCGAGAGGAATGCAAATGCGAGAGTACTTTGGCTTCTTCTTCTGGTCTCGCCTTCGCCGTCCCAGTCACCGACATCGTCATCGCTGTCGTCTGTAACCGTTAATTGGAAGAAGTCTTTTTGAGGATTTGCCTTCAACTTCACTTTCCGTTTGAGATTATAATCAGTGCCGTTGCTCGCAGAAGGTAATCCAAGTGATGGATGTATGAGGGGCATTTGCAATTTGTCTGAAGAAATAAAATGAAAATTGCTTTGATTCAAAGTGCTAACAAATTGAGTTTGAGGGGGTAAGAGGAGGCCATAGAAGGACTGGAAGCATTGGCAGACATATGTCGCTTGGAAATCATCAAATTCCTTCAAACGAGATGAAGTACGTGCTTTATAAGAAAGTTTAACAAGTTAAGTCATTCGTCCTTGCAGCTTTTGAGCATGTTGCATGCGGTTCTGCGGTGTTTTCTGTTTCATCAAATATGTCAGTCTTTTCGGACTTGTTGTGAATTTCTAAAGAGAAAAAAGTTCTTTAGCATTGATAACCAGTTTTCAGGCATTTTTACAGTTCCACTGGAGTAGAACTTTTGGGGTTCTTCGCCGAAAAGCTCTCATTGGCCAAGACAGTCTTTCAGGGACCGAAACGAGTTCCAAACTATATGGTGGATGCATCAAGACTCTCCAACTGCCTCTTCAACTTGTTCTGTGCCAATTCCTGTCGTTCTTCATAATTCCATTTAATTGGTCAAGTTGTTTGCAGAAGATGATCAAATTAACCGCTTTTCCATTTCTTGCAGCTCACATTAGCTGCAAATAAATGTTTCCAGTTCTGCCTTGTGAACAAGACAAGAAGACAAGTTTAAGCCATTGCCATTGTCATGCCAATTGCGGTGGCAACAACAAATATTGACAAAAATGATTTAGGGGATCGATAGTTATGATGATAGAGCGATAGCAAGTAATTCAACAACAAAGAGTACACACATGAATCAGCGGGGTTGAAGCAAAAGATCTTGTTGTTGATTAGACAAGGCAAACAACTAACGGTCACCTGTAGGCAAAAATATCTGGAAATGTCGTTCGACAGACACGTTCAATCACAGTCAGACTTCGCCTGGAGCTAAGCGGATAAAACTCATATTTGGCCATATGTCTTAGAAAATGTCTGTAGCTCAAATTTTAAGAAGACTGCGGATATTTGTTGGAATTGATAGCCTGTGTAAGCGTTTGTTGAAGATGTTTCCCACAAGTCTGTCACATACTACTCATATAGTACAATTTGATCCTCATAGTCTACAAACAGTTTGATTTTCCAACTCACCACTAAGCCGTTTTACCTTTCAAAGGTCTTTGCTTCGCTCCTAGGAAGGCGTTTCAAATTTTTGCAAATACTCCTCTTCTTGTGGCACTGCAATCCGTGGTGAACCTAGGCCTCAACTAGCATGCCCCTCCAGCCAGCGGAGATCTCCCACCATCTGTTTTCAGTTGCAGACTGCAAGTTTGTTGAAGTCCTTTTACTCTTGTGTGCGTCACCTCAACCTAGGCCGTCCTCTGTTGCGTTGACCCAATGGCTGGAATTCTAAAAGTTTTCGAGCTGGAGCCGCGGTGTCATGGCTACATGGCCTAGCCATATTAAGCGCTGCATCCGAAGATACTTGACCAGGCGTATGTGGCTGCACAGCCCATAGAGTTCGTCGTTAAATCTTCTCCTCCAGACGCCATCAAATCAAACTTTTCTCGAAAAGACTAACGACTTCCTCATCCGCTTTTGGCATCGTCCAGGTTTCCTACCATAAAGTAGGCCGGAATAATCAAGTTGTTATATAAAGCAAGCCGATTCCTTCGAGAAGGCCTTTCTTACTCAATAGACTCTTGAGCCCAAAGAAGGCAAGAGTGATTCTGCGTCGGCCAAGGTAGACGAAGTCCTTTTTTACCCCGAAGTTTCTGAAACTCTGTCCAAGACGTCGATGTTGTGTGTTCTTCCTTGACGACCGCATGTTCTTTGCTCTCATTAACCGCCAGACCCATTTTAGACGCTGCCGCTTCAATGCCAGCCAATGCCTCATTGACGGCTCGCTAGCAATTGATCTGAATTTCGGAAGATCGTGTCCGTGCCGTTGACTTGTGAGTAACGTACGATCTTATCAAGAATGATGTTGAAGAAGTCACATAACAGTGCGTCGCCTTGTCTAAACATAATCTGATGCAAGCTCTGTCAATTTGTTGTAGATCGTCAAGGTATTGTGTGGCTTTCTTTCAGTTGATCATTTCCGGAGTTAAAGTCTTCATTCAAACTGCCAAGTTATGCATACGCTAAATTTTTCTCCTTATTTAGTTGGCACTACAGACAAGGCCGGACTTGGGACCCACATATTCCCCCAGTTTTCGGTTTTCTTTATATGTCCTTTCCTCTCTCCTTCAGTGTTTTTTTTTTAACTTGTATGGGACATATTAACCTATCATGTCATCTGTTGCGTTGTCCGAGTGACTTGGAATTTAACAGTGTTGTACATATATTTTGCATGGACTAGGCACGACTTTACCGAACCCATGTTTCCATACAGCCTTTAAAATTCGTTGTCGAATCTTCTTCCATAAAGAAATTAGTACTTAAAATAAAGTAGGAGATTATTCCTCCGCTTTTGATAGCGCGCAGGTTCCTGTGGCATTGAGTAGGACGAGACACCTTGGACCCTCTATCAAGCCAAAAGAAACAGCCGTTAGCAAAGTGATTTTATGGTTGATGCTGATTGGCCGCCGTGGAGTGGGTAGAGTGCGACACTCACATGCCAATGGTCTAGGTTCGATTCCCAGCTGAACACCTCGAATTTTTCACGGCACCACCTCTTTTGAGCTATTGACAACACTCAAAGAGTAACAACTGTCTAAGAAAAAGCTTCTCAAACTTAGCAGATCTGAGTCGCCGAAAAACTGTTGGTTACTTCTAGTAGTTGATTAGCAAGCTGGGCCGTAGTCCCTTGTGGACTGTTGCCCCATATAATTATTATTATTATCGATGCTGATTAACCAGCCTCAGTGTCAGTCTCCCCCTTTCCGTTGCAACAATTTTGACTTCTCCAGTGACAGGCCGCCGTTTGGCAAAACGTTCTCCGCGAAATCAAACAAAGAATTAATGAGTTTAATGTTCACTCACAGCAGCCTCACCATCAACTGCACAGAGACTTTAGCATCTTCCTGCAACGATTTTGTTCCTCATATTTCTCAAACGCATATTCAAATCAGTGTAACTTTCAACGAACTAAATAGATGAGGACGCAAAAAATGTTGCCTTACACGCAACCCCCTTGCGCTATTACTAGAAAAATCTAGATATAAGTACACACACACGACCTAAACATTTATTCCACATGCTCCATCGCAACCAGGAAGTGTGTCTCCGATTCTTAAGAAAACCACTCCTGCAAATTCCTCTATACTTGGAGGGAATCTAATAAATACGTTCAATATAGTAAGTTAGTCAGAATGCTAGGCCCTAATGGTCTGAATGGACGACACTTAATTTTAATTTAGCACAAGTGCTGAAAAACTGTCTTAAATGAAAGGGGTGTAGGAGCGCGACAGAGGCAACACCTAGGGTTTAGAAACGTTTAGGTCGTTGTTGTCACGTCAGATTTCCTTGTTTCATTGACTATAAGTTCAAAGATAAATTTGGCATAGCCTGGGAAGCACGGTACAAGACAAAAACACAACACCGCAGGTTTTTTTACGACAAAGCGATTGATTAGCTCCTAGATGTCACACAAAAAAATAAAAAAGAAAAGATGTGCGTTCCACCTTCAGTAATCTTTAGTGGAAATTTTTTAATTTTTTTAAGCATCGGCAGAAGTTATTTATTCATCGAGAATGGAAGATCTTCCGCTTTCCATTCAATTTAGTTTACATTAACGACCTTTGCCCGTTAGTTTGCAAGATTCATGTTTCTTACACGTACTCTCAAATACGAAAATGCACCTTGCCCCTCTTGTCTATTCTCCTACCGCAAAGCTATTATTTTGAATTTCGAAGCTACCACTCTGCAACCCAGTTTACAAAATGTAAAAGCAGTACCAAGATCGCAGCCTTTTTCAAGGTAAAATCATCTCCTTAAATTTGTTCGCTCTGTTTCCTTGAATACCTGACCGTCACAACACACATGCCACCTTCAACAACGTTTCTTCGTTCTCCTCACCTGATCCCGTCCAACGTTCCTATCGTTCACCGCTTCATGAGTTTCCCTCTAACTAACACGCTCCGCGCCTTCCACAATTGCCATTAACTAAATCCGCGACTGGATTAAGCGTTTTATGTCCTCGCTTTAATGAAAACCCTTCGTTCAAATTTAATAATTCCTGCGGTTGCACGCTGGGCAGTATTTAGTTTTAACCTCCTCACTCCTCCACGCCACTCATCCAATCACTTCCAGGACCCACAAAAAATTTTGTAATTAAACTGTCGCCCGTTGGTGGTTTGGAGGAAACTTTCAAAACTATTACATCCGCTGTTTCTCTGCCATGAAACTAATATACACAACGAATCTGCTTGCACAAGCACATGTCCAAAAAAGTAGAAGACACATGCAGTCACAGTCCCACACACACACACACTGAGAGCTACACACGCGAGAGGAGACATAGGAATTGAAAATCGAAAAGCTTCAACGTTATTAGTTTTCCACTCGAGTTATTGGAAAAGTTTTTTCGTGTGCCCCGCACGGAGGAGCCGAAATCGAAACTTTGCCCTAGACACCGTGTGTGTGGCGACATGTGTGCACAGGAGGACAAGGGAGAGGATTAGTCATCCAAGCCGAACGCTCCATCTCCTGGCCATGTAAAATTACAATTTGCCCGCTCCGAGTTGCTACTGATTCTGACGCTGAAGTCCTCATGTCCGTTTTCTATCTCATTTCAGTGTCTATAACGTGGACAAATGCGCCAGAGAACCAGTATCCAATTCTGGGAACGGATTACACTGTGAAGTGCGAGGTGACAGCGGACCCAAACCCCACCGTCGACTGGATGCGAAACGGGGATCAGGTATGTTTGCGTCGGTATTTGTACACACCGGGAATGTGATTCTACACAAGGCTTCCTTTCAGATTCGCACTAACGACAAGTACGTAGTGGAGACGCACGGATTGTTGATCCGCAATGTGCAAGAATCCGACGACGGCATCTACACCTGCCGGGCAGCTGTAATTGAAACCGGAGAGCTGGTAGAGCGTGTGATTCGCGTCGAAGTCTACATCAAGCCAGTCATTACGCACTTGCCCACATCATTGGAGGCAATCGAAGGCAAGCCATTCAGCACAAACTGCACAGCCACTGGCAAGCCAGTGCCGGAGATCTCATGGATTAAGGACTCTAGCCAGCAGAACGTTGCCACCGCGGACCGATTCAGCGTGAATCCTTTGACGGGCCTCATGACCATCAGCACGGTGTCTCAAGACGATTACGACACATACACATGCATTGCGCGCAACGACGCTGGCGTCGCTGACTCCAAGACGAAATTGAATGTCCTTGTACGGCCCAACATCTTCGAGCTCTACAACATCACAGGAGTTGCCGGCAAGGAAGTCGCCATCACGTGCCGCTCCAGAGGACGACCGGCACCAGCGATCACATTTCGCCGATGGGGAAGTGAGGAGGAGTACGTGCCAGGGCCACAACCTGATGACGACCGTGTCGTATTGGAGCAGCACTTCGACGACGAGCGCGGCGAATCCTCGGGAACTCTCAGAATCTCGCGTTCAGTCCGCAACGACGACGGCCTATACCAGTGCCTGGCCCGCAACAAGGGAGACACCGCCTACAAGACCGGACATATCACCATGGAATTCGCCCCCGACTTCAGTCACATGAAGGACCTCCCGCCCACATTCAGCTGGGAGCAGCGCCCAGCAAACCTTAGCTGTCTGGCCATGAGCATTCCCAATGCCACCATCGAATGGCGTTGGAACGGAAAGCAACTGAAAGACGGATTCGACCAGCACCTGAAAATCGTCGGCGCTGGACCACGGAGCGACTTGATTGTCACACCCGTCGCCAGGCAGTACTACTCGGTCTACAAGTGCATCGCCACCAACACCCACGGCAGTGTGGAGCACGATATGCAGCTGAAGGAGGCCAACGTGCCAGGCAATGTGGTGGCCGCCATGCCCCGCCTTCTTACAGCGACAACGATCACCTTCGAAATCACCGGCCCAGCAACCGAACTCGGCCTTCCGGTGACCGCCTACTCTGTGCAGTTTAAGGACGAACTCCAGCCTGACTGGGCGCAAGCGCAGAGTCGCAACTGGTCACCAGACAGCCCGTACATCGTCGAGGGACTCAAGCCACAAACTGCGTACAACTTTAGATTCGCTGCAAGAAACCAGAGAGGACTTGGACCATGGGGCGCCTACACCACCCAGTCAACACCAAAGCGATCGGCCCCCGAGGAGCCAAAGCCACTGCACTCAGCCGTGCAGAATGACAAGGAGGAACCCGTTGTTGTGTCGCCATACTCCGACCACTTCGAGCTGAGGTGGAGCGTGCCGGCTGATAATGGAGAACCAATTGACTTCTATCAGATCAAATACTGTCCGGTAAGTGTTTGGGTGGAAGAAGCGCTACTCGAGTTTGTCTTTCTAACGTTCATTTTTGCGCAGGGTCTCAAAGTTTCCGGCACCTGGGTCGAACAAGCCAAAGACTGTCGTGTCGAAGACGTTGTCGAGACCACGGCCTTCGAAATGTCACATCTCATGGGCAACACATACTACCGCATTGAGTTGCGTGCGCACAACGCCATCGGTTTCTCATCCCCCGCCAGCATCATCATGAAAACCACCCGAGGTGAGTCCGATTCATCTAATAATAATCTCGGAACCTTATTGTATTCGGCTGGTTTTGCCTCCTCGGCCGGTAATAGACACCTCAGTCACAGTTTATTATCGCCAACATCGACAACAATACCAACCACAATAACTACTATCACAACAACATGTTTACTATCGATGTTAATATTATTAACTAGCAGTTGTTATGTTACGCTATTCCATCATTAATCATCTCAGATTTTAAAAATCAAAACAAAATACAAACGTAGCAAAATAATGCTAAGAAATTTCAAATTTTCATTTTGTTCCAAAACATTTGTTTCGTTCGTTCTTTTCTCGCCGTTTTTTTTTTTTTTTATTCATTTTCTTGTCTACTTGTTAAGAATGCATTTTTAAGAAACGAAAATAGTATTTTCTTCATAAATTTAATCGAATATTTCATATTATCTCTGTGTATTCGGATATATTGCGTGTTTTTATAAGTTTTCCATTTTTTCAATTTACTTCTCGTCTTGCAATCCATTGAGAGTTGTAGTTAAAGTTGTCAAAAGACATTCTTAATTTTTTGTTCGCATTTCGTATCTTATGCTCTGTTAAGTGTCCTTTCGCGCGCTGATAATGATAATCCATCACACACATACATTCTCGTACAAAGAAACACATCATTCACAAGACATACATTTTTTTCTACCAATTGTTAATTTCTTTTTTGTTCGACTTAATTAATTTATTTTTTATTTGTTGTTAAGCTTTAGCAGACTTAATGCTTGAATGAGAAGTGAAACAAATTTAAATAAATTAAGAGCAAAACATAAAATATTTTATTTTGTCTTAAATGTCGTTTCGTTTGTTGTGTACTCGTATGTGTAGGCTTGGCGTTAATGTCGCTTTTGTTTTCTTGACGTCTGCTCGAACAAGTGAAAAGAAAATCGTTTTTGTTTGAGGAATGTGGGGATGACAGAACTTTTTGACTCGAACACGGCTTACTACGTCGGTCTTAAGGGATTTTGACTCCTTATGAGGGAATGGAGGACCTTCTAGCGTTCTCGCAACATAGTGTGCAGTGCTGGGGCTTTATCTCTATAACACGTTAAGGGTAGAATTATCTTGAAATACGGAAGGATCAGCGCTTATGAGTAGCGTAAGCCAGTAAGATTTGGCTTCCATTTTGGGATGGGAAATTTTTTAAATGTAACGTTAACAAATTCTTACAAATCTGGTCCTCTATCAGTAAATCTCTTTAACTTGGAGAATTTTTCCTCATCTTTGTACACTGTGATTTGTGGTTGAGGTTCATTCTCTGTGTTGCAACCTACGCGCAGACTCACTCTCTCGTTTGATTGACTCCAGCCGCTCCTTGGGTCCTTACTTAAAGACATGAGATAATTAATTGAAGTGACTTCCTCGTTGTTTTACACCTGGTGGCCCTGGCTTTTAACCAACAACCCTCTTCATCTCAAATGATCTTAACTTACCCCCAATTTCGGACAAGAAATTAGCTTCCACTTGTGGTCGCCATGTTCACGTCCTTTGTTGAAATGTATCAACGGCTCGGTTTTGATTAAGTTTTCTGTTAGTAGTTGTGAAGTAGTGACACTTCAAGCCTTAGTGACACTGGCCTTAACCCAACAACTCTCTTCAACTCTTCAACACTTGTGGCTGCTGCGGACATTTGCTTATACAGTTTCGATTTGGAATATCATTTGTTCCGCTTTGTCAGGGGCGCGCGATGTTACTTTTGTTTCAAAAGAGTACATCCAGTCATCCAGTTCAGTCAGCACATAAATGTGTGCCTTAACCAACGTGCCTCCATTTTTGCCACGATAATTTGGCGTCAGTCCATCTCTTATTGTGTCAATATTGTCCCAGTTGCTTGCCCTCAAAGACTCCTTGGGACAAAGCTGTTTTATCCATAAGTTCTCGTAAGCAGCGAGGAAAAGGTCCTTTGCCCTATAGAACCTATCTTTGAATCTTTTCCTCCACATCCCATAACCGCAAACAGGACCAAAAATTCTAAGCAGCAATATTAAAAAAAAACAAGGTCTTAGGCATCCTCTAAAATATTTGACCATAAGATGAAGACGGGGATAGCCAAGCTTCCAAGAGATTTCTACTATTACTTGCATCTTTTTCACAAAGAAAAAACGATTGATAAAAGTGCTTGAACAGGACAGCAGGGGACGAAGTCCTTGAACATTGGACCATCATCTGTGGCTTTCTTGTATAACAATGAAGAACAAAATGAAGCAACTTTACATGTGCCCTTTAGAACATTCTTTGGTTGAATATCGTACCAAAACTTGTATTCTTCATCTACTGTAACCAGAAAGATAAAATGTAAAATAGCTGACTTCACCAGACTGGAGAGCCAATCAATGAATGATTGCTGAGAAAAGAAATGTCCAGCTTTCAAAAAAGCTTAATATGATGCGCCAATATATCGCGTTTCCTAGACGCATTAGAACTTAGCCATCTAGAGTACTTTAATATCCAAATGCTTTCCCCTTTCATAGACCCACCATTTGTGTTTAATCAGAGAGTATTTTTAATCCTATGTCATTTCTAGTGTGAGCCTTTTCCACGATTTTGTGATGAACTTCTTTTTACAGCAAATTCCTGCGAACCCAACCTTTTACGTTTAAGCCAGAGGTCGATAAACGTGTGCTTCAGTCTTTCTCACTCCACCCATTTAAAACAACCGTGCCTGTATAATCAAAGTTAGGCTCTTTATGTACCTCGTCCCGACGTTTTTTTTGTTTAAAAAAAAACCGTAAAGTTCTCGTAAATCGCTTGCCTGGTGTAGTGTTCAAACTACATAATCGCTTCTAAGTTGAACTATGTTACAAGTTTCTTGTCATCCCCACAAAAACCCCTCTCAATCCAACTAAGCAACGAATCTCTTGCTACAAAGTCTACGGACAAACCGAAATTCCCCGGTTCCAAGACAACAAAATGAGTTTAGTAAGAAAAAGAAAGACAAATAAAATAAAAAACAATTGCCAAAATATCTATACAACCACAAAGAAAATCAATAAACAAAGTTATATTTTATAGACCAGCAGTAAAAGTTAATGATAGACGTAACATCAGTCACAAAACGCATCTATATATATTTTTTAAAAATGAAACAAAGATCTAAACAAACAACGAATTAAATGTAAAATTAGTTTTAACATAAATCTTAGTTTTAAACAAGAAAAATCAACAAAAATCCAATGAGGAATAATTTAAAGAAGAATTTAGAAAAACAAGTACTTTAATATATTTAAAAAAACGAGTTATGTATGATTCACAAAAAATAAAAAGTACGAATATAAAAAAGAACAAAATATATATATACAACAAAACAATTTTTTCTCTCATTTAAATTACAAATAATTTAAATTTTTTCATAGGATTACATACAAATTTAATTTTTCTTAGCTTTTAATTTATTTTTCTTGATTATTTATTGATAAGTTCTTTTGCTCCACTTGTAGAGTTTTATGTTAGTTTATTTCTAAACACAATCTGAAAAGCAAACAAATTCAACAAAAGAACACATCAATTCAATTCCTATTTCGCATACATTCAATCAATCAAATGCCACATTTTTTGCCTGACGGTCAATTTGCGAAGAAATTCATCCGTTTCGAGTTTATTTTTTTACATATACCCGCTCTAAGTGAAATTTTTATATTTTTGTGTGTGTATTGAAGTAATATATGTAATGTTTTTTTTTTTTTTTGTTCAACTTAGTGTAGACAATTATATTTTATTTTATTTTAATTTGTAGCACATTTTTTTACAAAACAAAAACTAGATGATACAGTTGGGAATAAAAGACAAACCGAAAAGAAAATATCAAAAACAATCTATCGATCTATTTATTTATTTAAACATTTTTTATTTACTTTTAGCAATTATTTGTAGCAGAGAGATGTCGGATTTTGTGTAATTTTCTTGTTTGTTTTGTGTAGTTGCATCCAGATTTGGTCAACCTTTCTCCTTTGTGTTTTGTGTGTTTTGTGATTAATCGCAAGCGGTTTGTTTGTATTTTGTGTGCGTGGCAGAAAAAAAGGAACATTTTTGACCGACTTTCATGTGAAAGCGTTTTGTGTTTACTTTTAATTTAATTTTTTTGTTTTTTAAATTTTTTATTTCAGCAAACAGAGGTTTTTGTGACATTTGTGTTGTCAACATTTGTTTTAGATGTTATTTCAATTACTATTGGCATTGCAGATAATTGGAACTTTGTTTAGTTGAATTTTTGAATAATTTATAATTTGTTTTATTGTTGTTAAGCGCCCATTTTATCCCCCGATGTATGGAACATTGTTTCTTTTTGCCCAAACCCAAGGACATTTTTTGCAGAGCCTAGATATCTTCGTTGGATAGTTTGAGGCCATTTTTAACCTTACTGCTCTTCATAACAACCGAAAAAAAGAAAACATATTTCTCTGAATTGAATTGCGTTGACCGAAACGATTGATATAACTTGTCAAGTCCACTGTATCAGACTGTTCTCGGTGCAGAACACGCAGTCGAGGAACGACTCGAAACCCATCATTTCTTAGAAGATTCAAATGAAAAAGACACACATTCAGATTTTATTTGCTGCAGAAGAACTTAACAACTTTGTTTTTCATTTGGAAGAGAGATGCTGTTCAGGGATCTGAACGTGGCCATCGATCTACAGTGGGAAGATGTGATAATCATGCGCTGAAGGTCCCGGGATCGCTTCCAAGACTAAAAACTTTGAATTGTTCATGGTGATATTGCTGTCAAATTCACTTATTCATATTCGTTAAAATAACGCACGACACTACGTGAGACGACGGACGCCCCTGAAAGGTAAACGACCCGCCACCAGAAGTTGCTGCAGAAACCAAACCTTGGTCCCCTTGTTTACAGTAGCGCCAGCCGATTACTTTTGATTATAACTTGAACTCCAATTTTTAAATGTTCCACACCCTTCGAAGAGTACGGTGTTGCAGAATTGTTCACCCTTCCAGAATATGGAATTTAAACTTCTCCAAATCCGTTTAAGACTGTTCGACTAACTGTTTCACCTTTACCCGATAAATTTTCGGTGAACTAACTATTTTACCATTACGCGATCAAATTTCTGTAAGCTCCTGCTGACTTTACTACACACTATAAAACTAAAACTGCAGCCATTTTCCTTCTTAAATCTATTTGTTGCGAGTCTTACAACACTAAATAAAATCTTCCACCAGTTCGAAAGTCCAGATCGCTTGTCGCCTGTTTCATTTTTTTCCTCGATGCAGCCTCTTGCGTCTGGTTGTTCGATACCTCAGGACTGCCCAGGAATTTGATTTACCTTGCATCCTGTATTAAAGATAAAATGCCGTGAAATGTTGTGCCTTAACCTTTCCTTTTTCACAAGTTAAACAATTGTGAAGTCACGAAGGCAAACAAAATTAAGTTTCTTTAGTCGTATAAAGACATTATATGCTACTTTCGTACCTTAACCAGTTTGGACTTATCCCCTTCGTCGTGATCCCTCGATCTATGGAAATTTTTGTCCTGTCAAATTAATGAATTTCTTCTTTTCCTTCACTACCTCAGACTGAAAAGAAGGAAAGAACAGGCATCAAAGAAATCACGGAAATTTCACGTTTTTGAATTCAAACCTCCCTTTAAACCTATCCGTCCATATAAAATGGATTAAACTTTTCCAGTTATGCAAAGGTTTTTGAAATTTCGAATTTGTTAGTCCTTTGAAAGTCTGTTAGCAGTCATCGCGGATGTCTTAAACTCTTACGAATGCACGACAATCGATAGTTTGGTTCTTTAAAAACGAAGTGAAATATGTGCTAGTTTCAATCTGTGCCTCAGAAAGCTATTAACTGCATATGATATAACCATAGACTCCAAAATCGCCCAAAACTTCAGTGTATCTCACGTATATCGGGATGGGAAACATTAAAATGGCGCTACGGTGTTAAGCTATTTCCACCTCTTGGCCAAATTCATTATAAATACTGTTTGATAAACAATGATCTGCTTATATAGACATAGATCTTCTCACAAGAGTATTTGCTGGCGTCTTGAAATGCCCACCAGTCTACTTTCAAGCCCTAGTTCGTTTTGCGTTCTGTTTAAGACAGAAAGCCATTCTTTAGTAATTATTCTGTTTAACCCACTCACCCTTCCCTTCTCCCTTCAACGTTCAAGGATTTGAAAGTAATACACATCCGTGTCGTATTTCTTAACCTATTCTAACTTCCTGTTGCTGGGCTTTAACCATTATAGTTCAATTAAATGCAACAGCGAGTTAACAACAGTTTTGTCCTTCTTCAAAATAAACCTTGTAAGGAATTTGGTTACATGTTCACTGTCCCAGTCATTTCCCCAAATGTGTGACACGGAAGCTTGAAGGTGGTAAATGCGCTTTTCCAGCGTATATACGTTAAACCAAATATCAGAGACTAAGTTTTGATATCAAATAGGTTTAAAGCCCCATTCGATCTTTTACGAGTGAATATACTGTCTGAATTTTTCCAAACTCGCTGTTCGGAACTTGACACCACAAAACGATTTTGATTTATTTAAATGTTGCGCTCAACTGTCCTCACTGTATTCAATACTTCCAGCAATTTAAATTCTTCTTCTTTCCATTTTCAAGTTCGTTAAGTGTAGAGCAGACAAATTTTAGAAATGAAAGGACTACACTCTCTCGAAGTCTTAAAAGCATTAGCGGTGAAAACTAAAGCCGCACCTCTCTCCTTTCCTCTTAATTCATTCCGTAGCTTTTCAGTTTTGATATTTTTTATATTTTGCAAAATTCAAAAAATTCCTCTCGAAATAGATTCAACAAATTTTGTCGAAATTTATTAAAATTAAAGACTGTTTTAAATAGTTTGCCTATTTATTTGTAGTTTAAAAAGAGCAAATCTAAGCGAAGTTAATTGTTTAGAAATCAACATTTTCGATGTTACGAAATAGTTTTCCTAAATCTAAGTGTGTTGAGTTTTCTGTTTTATGTTATTCTTTATATGCTAACGATTAGTTTATGTTTGCTAACAAGAGAACATACTCAGCCCCTTCAAATATCAACTCAATCAGTCACCGCTAACACTTGTAGTGCTCCCTAACAAATAGATGCCACCCTTAAAGGCATACAACATTCTTGGACATTCCTCTGATGTGATCGACTCTCCTTCGCTCCACACAACTTTCCACCATTATTCCACCCTCCATTGAAATCTTTCTTCTTTTCTTTTCGATTTCTTCGCTGTCATGTGCACCACCCTCATCTTCACATTCCTGCTCCTTTTGCTATCTCAAACCACCACACATGCTCTCACAAAAGAAAAACCGTCTCTCTTTGTTTAACAACAACATTGTGTTTGGCCATAATTCACGTACAACTAACACACAATTTTTGTTTTGGACCAAATGATCTCGTGCTAAGCGACCATGCTGTCAGAAATCAAAGAAAGCAACAAAACAATCTTCCTCCTCTTACCCCCTTATTCGTAGATAATCCCTACAATGCAGCCACATCGACACACAGCTCGTGGTCAAGATGTTGCCTGCTGGTGCTCCTCGCCGGACTGACAGTGGTGTTCAGCTCAGCATTGACCACCATCACCAGTAGTAGCCGACCCATCTCAAATGAAAGTGACAGCACGACGGACCTGATGTCCGCTCAATCTGCTTCTCTGTCACCACCATCGCCGATAACATCAGCCCCGCTCGACGCGTATCCGAGTCAAGACCAGAGATCTTTCAGATTCGCCGCTACCGCCGCTGCTGCCACCGTGTATCGAACCCAAACGATACCCCCTCACTCCGCGTTGTCCACCGTGAACGATGGTTAATGCATTGCAATTCACAATTTACAAGCCGAAGAGCATATTTCCACCAAACATTAATACATAAATTCAATTCTGTACAAAATTAAATATTAATTAAAGTCGGTGAAGGACGAGAGAAAACAACACACGAAAACACAAACAAAAAATGTTAAATGTAAAAAATAAATTAAATTATTAACGTGGTGCATACATTCGCAAACGAGTAGGTGCATGGTCTCATTGTGTAAATTATAGCAAATTGTTAACAACATTCTCATAAACAAACCAGTGGGTGGGTGGGTGCGAAGGACAAGCACGCAAACATAAAATTCCATGGCTGAATGAGTGATTCATGGTGAAGGTGAACTCGATTGGAATGGTTCAGCAAATACATTGGGGCTTGGTGATTACACTTTATTGACGCATTAACGTTTAATTTGTTGACATACTCTTCAGTCGATTTGCTTCTCTGATTTGAACATTTTAATTACAAACCAAACAAAAAACATGGTGTCACAGTTGACCCTTGTCTAAATTAAAAGGAAATCTCTTTGTGGACAAAGTTGTTTGATCTCTGCACTGCTTCACTCAAACTTTTTCACCACACCACCTCATTTAACACTTCGCAACCACCTCCTTACAATAATCTAAAAGTTCTTAGTTCCTATTTAAATCTTTGGAAATCCATTGGTGCGCAGTCAGCTAAAAACTGTAGTCTTCTTTGCCCAACAGAACACAGTAGCCTTTGCAGCATGGATTAATCCTTTAGTTTTTCTATTTCCCAACACAATGGCCGAAATTTCGTACCGTACTTCAGTCCCTTGTATTTTGTGGTTCTTCTTTAAAACTTTACACGAAGCTGGAGAAAACATAGCAGGAAATCAGTTGAGTGAAGCTCGCTTGAAAATTGTCTTATTTGACGTAGCCATGGCCTGGAGATGAATTTCAGATGAAAGCGCTCTTCAGCTGTCTAAAACGCTAGCTTTCTGTGTAGTAGAAAACCCAAAGAAAATGTATAATTCGAACAAAAGGAAAAAAAAAAACAGTTCCACTCCGAACTAGCTCTTCTTTAATAATGAATAATTTCATGATTTATATTGGTTACATTTCTTTGTCTTAAAGTTTCTTAAAATTTCGGATAGATCATACGATCGGACGAAGATACATCCACATTCAGAACATTTAATCAAAGTACATGATATTCCAGACGTGTGAAAAAGTTTTCCACCGTTTTACAGTTAATCTGCCTACATCTGTAACCTCCTGTGTAGATGACTTTTGCCCTCTCCTGGTTGATTGGCTTGAAATGTATCTTCCCGACATACATTTGGCAAAATAAATCTCGCGATCGTCTCTAACCCACTCAAAAAATGAGACCTCGATATGTAACACTTTACTCTTTAAATAATAATGAGCAATTCCTCATCAAATCTTCACCAGCCACACATAAGCACCCCTTTATCGAGAAATCTTCTACCGCTTCAGACAATTGCATAGCTTCTGAGTTTGGTGATATGTTTTTCTTTAACAACCGAACAGAACCGAAATACTTTGTGTTTATTTACTTAGCGCTGCTCGATGAACGAGAAGCGCGTAGTTAAAAATGACCCAAAAAGGCTAAGCCGCATTCAGCCATATACTCAATTCCGCATATGATTTAGAAACCTTCCGTTTGACTCAATCTGAGCAAGTTGTCTTTAATTATCCTTCCTCATTGTATGAGCAATATCCCGAAGTCCTATGCAAAGCTAAGAAGGAAGATGAGCACACAAGCTGCAAATTACGTTTCAGAAAAGAAGTTTTAAGACTTTTCTGGCATACCACTGGCTTTTTCAATATGTCCCGAAAACCCTATATGAGCTTTGTTAATCAGATATGTGTCCTTGCTAGCAAATTTTCAATTTGCTGTACACCAAAAAAATTTAGTTTTCTGTTGTCCTCGGTTCCCTCCTTTTGCTGTTGACTTCTGTCCGTAAGAAAAACAAATCAGACATTCATCAATCAAACTCTGCAATGACTTGGGTGAAAAACGTTTTTTATCAACAGTCTTTTCCACTTAACAGACAGTAGCTCAATTTGGTCGACTATCCATGTACATCAAGACTTTGATTTACTCTTGGTCACTTAACACTCTGTTTTAAAAGAGCACTCAAAAGGATTTTTCATTCAGCTCTTTTCTCCCTTAAATACAAGTGCTTTCCAACCAAAATGTGAACATGCATTCGGGAACCAAAATAAGACGAAACATACGTCCCCACACGCCAACATCACAACCCTTCTCGACTCCATGACCCGGAATGCCATATACGCTCTAAACAAGCTGAAAACTTCATCTCCTTACTGCTGCGCTCAACATGAAACGGGTTTTTTCACTGCCCAAGGGTCATCCAGTTTTTCTTGCTTTTTTTCTCCTGCACAAAAATTCATTAAAATGAAGCATCCTTGTAAAGGAGAGCGAGTGGTCTGTTTTTTCGGTTTTA